>CM062515.1:29614881-30947630 GCA_031439585.1 Pterocarpus macrocarpus
TTAATGAAAACAGAGGGGTTGCCTGTAATGGAAGTGGTGGTGTACACGAACCTTGACTGGAAACTGTTTACATGACACTATGACAGTGTCAATCACCGCATAGTAACATAAAACAAGTTACATTTTTGTGCTTGGGCTTGATATGGGTCCTTTTTGCTATCCAGAATAATGCAGTTGGTAAGAAAGGTTTTCTGGAGGGAATTTCAAGAGTGAAAAATGTCAATTATGTGGGAGATAATTAACCATGCATTACCTGGTGTTTACCCTTGTAAGGGAACAGGATTTCAGCCTGATGATATTATTAGATATAAGCGAATCTTGGTATTGTTTTGGTAATTTCATTACAAGTATACTACTTAACACTAGTCATTTACGCCTTGCTATGTATGTCTGTTTTCAAGTTCACTGGTAGTTGGATGTGTTGCTGCTATCATAGAGCCTTTAGAGCTAACTGCACTTTGGCATCCAAAATCTGTGCAATACACAGAGTTGTGTTCCCAAAATCCCCTCTACTTTCTTGCTTTTAGCATTTTTTTTTTTTTTTCATTTGACCTCGTTTCTGTTTTTCTTTTACTTGTTGGACGTCTCAAAATATTTCACTGATGTTCCTAAATATACAGAGATTTTTGTTTTCAT
Source organism: Pterocarpus macrocarpus (assembly GCA_031439585.1). Lineage (NCBI taxonomy): Eukaryota > Viridiplantae > Streptophyta > Magnoliopsida > Fabales > Fabaceae > Pterocarpus > Pterocarpus macrocarpus. The sequence goes on from CM062515.1 coordinate 29,615,518, forward strand.
CATGAAAATAAGCGGAATTTTCACTTTCATTAAAGATATCTTGGAAATTCTAGTTTCATTTATCCGCCAGTGCACTGGTTTTGAGTCATTCTTATGAATTGTTGATGGGTTAATGGTTTATGTTGCCATCACTGATATGGTTCCTCGACAGCCAACTTCTATGCCCGGTTGGAGTTTCATCTCTTGCATTTGATTTTGTTTTTTAGCAACCAACTTTTTTGGCTGAATGTTATTATGTATTAAAAGTTCTTCAGCTAACAAATTCTTATTCTTCTTCTTTGTTTAATGGAATAATGAACTTAAGGCATATTTGTGATTTTGTTCTGCAGGAGCTGGCTTATTGACATAGGGGGATTTGCAAAGAAAGTGAAAAGCACTACATTGTCTTATGCTGATCAAATCAAAGACTGTGGGGCATCTCGTGAATGTCCAAACTGTCATTATCGCATTGATAACAGTGATGTATGTTAGAATTCACCATAATATTCATTCTCATTTTGTGATTGTTATTCAAATTCACTCATGCACCAAATTAGAGCAAGGTTAGAAGCAATGGACTGTGCTCTTATAGTAGAGCCCTTCATGATAATTTGGTGTTTGTTTACGCTCCAATTCCTTTATCATACATTTTTTTTTTCTTTTGGCTAGCCCAACTAAATTATTGATCTTGTGTCTGTGAAGCGTTTGCAAACTTTACCTTCATACCAGGATTAAATTCTTGAAAAAGTTGGCATGGGTTTGAATGATTGCAGATGTTTCATTGGGAATATTTCTTTTCCTGTGTAGGTTTCTACTGAGTGGCCTGGCTTTCCTGTTGGTGTGAAGTTTGATCCTTCTGATGTAGAACTCCTAGAACATTTAGCGGGAAAATGTGGCATTGGGAACAAAGAGCCCCACATGTTTATTAATGAGTTCATCCCAACGCTGGAAGGAGACCAAGGTATTTGCTACACACATCCAGAAAATCTTCCAGGTGAGGGTTCCCTGACCTTCTGCATTCAAATATTTAAACATTAACCATTCTTTTGGTTATACTTAAATGACAAACGAACCAGTAAAATAAAGTCATTATGTTACTACTTCAACGTCCTTATTACATGTGAAAGTGATAGATGTCATGTCAATGTAATATTAGACTGCCTTCTGCACCTTGGCACCATTGCTTGTAATCTATATTGATACCTGACAAAGAATAAAGGACCCAATTTGGTCCAGCATATTGTGAGTTAAAGCATAGGTTTCATCAAATCTCAATCAGCTCCTAAAAGGCATTCTTGGCCTTACAAGACTTATGTTTTCTGCTTTTAAACCAGAACCTAATCAGTGTTCAGATCATGTTAATTGATAGCCATGTTTAAAAATACATTACATCTTGCTTTTATCCTTCTTTGATGGGGGTTGAGGGAAGGCAGTTTTTATGATTGCCAAACTTAATAAAGTTGCTGCTTTTATGATTATCTCATAATTGAGTTTCTACATGTTTTGAATAATGAATTTTTTTGCGGACTTTCATTGGCTCTTTTTCTGGAACTATGTCTCTAGTCTAACTGTTTTATTTCAGGTGCCAAGAAAGATGGGAGCAATGTCCATTTCTTTCACAGAACAACCAATGCATATACTACTGGTCGACGGAAGCGTCGAAAGATTCATCATCAAGAAGGTTTGACTGAAGAGCATGTGAGGTGGCATAAGACTGGTAAGACCAAAGCAATATTAGAGGATGGAGTACATAAGGGCTTTAAGAAGATTATGGTTCTTTATATAAGATCTAAGAAAGGGTCCAAGCCCTATAAATCCAACTGGGTGATGCACCAATACCATCTAGGGACCAATGAAGATGAGAAGGATGTTGAATATGTGGTTTCAAAAATTTTTTATCAACAGCAAAAGCAGACTGAGAAAAATGAGGAGAATCCAGTGGCTGAAGATTCTGACTATATGACATTGCGAACCAGTCCAAGGACTCCGAAACCAAATCCCCCCAATCCGCCTCGAACAGGAAAATGTCTTGACTGTGATGATAATATTGACGAAACTGTACTGCCATTCACCCAGGTATAATGCATATGGTTGAACGTGATGATTAATATGACTTTGAGTTCAATGATCTTGTAGAAAAATCAAATGAAAAAGAGAACTCATCTAATATGTTACCTCTCTTCCAAGCAAGCATAAAATTTAACGATTAACTTGTACTTCAACTTCTATTACCGCATATAATTTGATAGACACAACTTGAAAAATCAGTAAGTAGAGAGAATACAACTAATTTAACAGCTTTACTCTTTATTATTCTGAAATATGTTATTCTTTTACTAAAATATAACGTTTATGAACTAGGATGCCAAGTCTATCCCTGGGGAATCACATGCTCCACTGTCTGATGTCCAGGATCAGGACAATGCTGGTGACCCTGCATGGTTGGCTGGTGAATCACAGGCTGTGGAAAACTCTGACTTCGATGGCTTGGATGACATCTTATTGTGCAAGGAAATATTGGATTCTTCTGCTCTGTTAAGTGATTCTGGATTCAACTCCACTGCTGTCAATGGCTTTGCTTCCAATGCAAGTGAAATGGTTGGGAATAATAATTTATCTTATGGAATTTCTGATCTGGATACCTTGGATCTGGGTACTCCTCCGGATTTTGATCTTTCAGTAAGCATCCAATTACCCTTTCTCCCTCTACCTTTTTATTTTGAGTTTTTCAATTTACTGACATGCTATATGACTCTCACTTTGGATGCAGAATTTGAACTTTTGTTCTCAAGACAGTATCTTTGACTGGGTGGACAGATTATGAGGTGCTCTTTGAAGCGAATTCTTTTTGACACAGGTGCTAATACCTAAAGTGTTCCATTAGGTTGCCTAGCCTCTTCAGCTGCAATGGTTTTTCTGCTCTTGGATGCTTCAGATATAGTATATGAAGCTTCAAATATGGGAAAAAATACTGATTGTCTCTGGTTCCCGAACTTCTGCAACTTTTGTCATCTCATGAAGTTAAGCCATTTAGGCGCCGCATTTGGGCGCTATTCATGTGGGCGGTATTTGTGTGAAGTTTTTGGTAGTGTTTTTGTTGCTCCTATGGCCAATTAAACTTTGTTTTGACTCATTATGTCATAGCCATGGAAGTGGTAAATAGATCTTTGGTGGTAAAATCCAAAATGATGTACTTGATTTTAAACTGTATGAACTAGATATTTGAGTGGTTTTATGTGAATATTATAAGCATATAGTAGTTAGATAACTTCAGATGGCATGGCGCACCACTTTCATTTCCCATGCTCTGCCACAGTATATAACCTTTGTTGTTCAAGGACTCGTCGAGAACTTAGAGAAAAACGAGCATAGGATTTGATGATTGAGGATTAGCATGTTTACTTCATGCATTTAGAGAAACTACTTTTGTGCATGTCTTAAACTTAGTAAAGTATTGCCTATTTGATAAGGTTTTTCTAATATTTTATAGATATGGGATGGAAACATTGTCTTTCCTACTGGATTTAATCTCCATTAATACCTTTAGATAATTTAGTGGGATTTATATTCGATACACGTTGGTTTTTTCTTTTTTTAATACCATAGTGATGTAATTTTAAAAACTGTTTATTAAGTTGGGATTATTTTAAAATTGTTTATTAGTTTGGGTTGTTTTTGCCATATTGGATATAAATCCTATGTTTTATTAAAGAATAATGTTTGGAGAATAAATTCGCAATGCATATAAAAAATAAGAAAAATGATAAAAATATTTAAATGATTGATTTTATATGAATATTATTTTTGTCAGATTTTTTTTTTTTATAAAGTTATTAGCGTATTACTGAAAATGTTGGTAAATAAGAATTATTTATTAGTATTTTCAGTAATATATTGGTAAGTAAATTTTTTTAATTTTTATTTTTATTTTTTAAAAAATTGTCAATATATTACTGAAAATACTATTAAGTAATTTTACTAGTATTTTCAATAATATGTTAGTAAATAAGAATTTTTTCTTAATTTTTTTTAATCCAAAAAATTATTATAGCAATATGTTGATAAAGAAGAGTCTTTTGTCAATTTTTTTTTTGTTCAAAAAATTATTAACATATTACTAAAATATTAGTAAGTAATTTTTTAAATTAAAAAAATCTGAAAAAAAAATAACAATCATGTGAAATCGAGCATTTTTATTACTTTCTTTTTCTATTCACATCGCGTATGTTATGCGTCTCCTAGCATTACTCGTCATTAAAATTTTTTGTCAACTCAATAAAAGATGCAACGGCAAGCGGCGCTTAAAAAATATCAACTTCAAGCTGCGTCATTAGTACAAAAGTGTAATGACGATATGACATTGACAGTGACGAATAAAAAGTAGGGTAAGATCTCATTTATGTTGTTTTTATTTTACGGTGGTTTTAATTTAATTTTAAAGATTTTTTATTTTATTTATATTGCTATAATTTTTTAAAATATTTTAATTTTATTCTTTTGATAAATAATATTTAAATTATAAATAAAAATAATTGATATTAAATTAAATTTTGATAATAATGATATCTAAATATTATTAATAAATATTATTTGTTTTCAATTTTTCAAAAAAAAATTTAAATATAGATTTTAATAGAAAAAATGAATTGAGTATTAATAAAATTTAAATTAAAAAAATTTCACATTCTATAAAAATATAAAAAATAAAAAATAATATTATTTTATTTAAATAAATAATAAGTATATTATTATTAATATTATAATTTATTTTTTATATTAATTTTTTAATTTATAATTTGAAAATTAAAATAATAAAATTAAGATATTTTAAAAATATAAAAATATGAATAAAATAAAATAATATTTTTGAGATTAAATTAAAATTATTATAAAATATGAAAGATATAAATAAAATTTTATTCAAAAAAATAATTTGAAATCGTTCCTTTTTCTAGATTGCGCCAAATGTTATTCTATGGAAGGAGCAATTTAGCGTTGCATTTTTTCATCAGATCACGACACACATGCTATCTCCTTTCACCAAATTATGCCATGCGTCATCATCTAATGAAAGGAGCAACTCTTTTCCTTTTAAATATCCCTTGTGGTCCCCCACTTTACCACCACATCCCTTGATTCTTACTAACTGTTTACATGCTAGAATTGATTAATACATGGAAATAATCAACTATTTCTCTTGCAAAGGCAATCTTTATAATGTTTACAACACACCTTTCCACATATATTCTTATCACACACTCTTATAATCCAACTTCAAAGCGTGGTTCTAAATCAAATTGAACGAACTAATCGATCTGACTTATTGAACTAGGAATCAATCAAGTAAGCTAAATCAGTCAAGAATTGATAAATCAATTAAATCGAATCAATTTTATCAATTAATCCCTTTTTTTAGGAAAAAAAATAAGAAAATGGAAATAAAAAATTATTACTTGATCAAAAATGGCTAAAAATATATTTTGATTGGTCAAATAAGGACTATTATATCTTTCACTCCTTTAAAAAGAGCCTAAGTGTGTGTATATATATACGAATGCTATTTATAGAAGTCTCAAAATTAAAAAACTCTTATTTTAAGTAATACGAGACTTCTTGAATACTTTATAATAATTTTAAAAATAAAAAGTTCAAGATCTAAATAATATGGGACTTTATACTCTATTTGTATTGATTATATTAATAATTTAATATAGTGTTTTTGTTTTCTAAAAATAGTTGTTAGTATGTTAAAATTTTGTTTTACTTTTTGTTTATGTTGTTTAATAATTTTTATTTATTTCATAGTATATAATTAATCATATATATATATATATATATATATATATATATATATATATATATATATATATATATATATATATATATATATATATATATGCATTTTATTACAATCTAGTTGATCAAATAAACTTTTGAACTAGTATATTGTCAGGGTCAATAATCAGTCTAATTTTTAGAACCTTGCTTCAAAGTCAGTTTAAAAACTCCCAGCATGCAAAACACCACTCGTTAAAGCGTATTCCAAGCAACTACGAATTTAGCTGTCATTATTCAATTTTTATGTTATCAAACTCTCAACACCAGCCAGGAAAGTTTTAAGTTAAAAGGATGAGTAGAGTTTTCATACTTGATTTCCTAGCTTCAGTAATGAAGTATGAGGGATGAGGCTGCATTTCTTCAAAGCTTCCCCAAAATCTTGGTGTTGCTTTTCCAATCTCCAATCAGCAGCTGCTGAGAGAAGGAAATTGGGTTTTCATTTTGTTACTTTAACTATAGTTGATTTATTTAATTCATAGTTAATTTAATTTTTATCTTCTCCTAACTTATCTCAACAATCATTTCCCTCATGTTTAAAATTTTTTGGCTACGAGTTTTCATTTTCCATCTCCAGCATTGTGTTTTCCCGCCCATCATCCTTCCCATTCGTACCCAATTTCTTTCTTTTTTTTCCTCCTTTTTTTTTTGGGGGGGTCATGATTCGCACCCATTTTCATCCATTATATAATTGTATTATGGGCTGTGTTGAGTTCAGCATGTGGATAGCCTTTGGTTCCACAGCCCAAATTCCTTCCTGGCCTAACAAGTTTCTTTTTCATATTTAATTTGTCTACTTTCAAAACCCCAAAAAAAAAAAAAATGTTTCCTTTCGTATTTTTGTGTGATCTATATACTTGTAGGCGTGGATTTTAATTGGATAAAAATATCTTTCTAAGACTAATTAGTATCTAGTTCAAGAAATTTCTGTATTTTAATTGATTTTTTCCACTTTGGGATATTTTTTCACTAACAATTAGAAAAATCTTTAAATTGACACAACCTTTCCCTTTTTTATCTGGAAATTAATCTAAAATTTTAATTATAACTCTAATGGGCTATTTGCCAAACTAAAAAAATCAGCTAACTAAATATAATGGGGTCTAATTTTTAATAAACGTTATTTGGTAAGTACCTAAATATTTTAAAATTAGTTTTTATTTAAACCAATTTGAACTTAAAATTAGCTTCTAAAAAATCTAATTTTAAATTGATTTTATTTCGTTTCAATTTTTTTTTCTATTTTATATCTTCTCACTGTTATTCTTTTTATTTCACACCAATTAACTCTTTCTCCATTGGCCTTGTCAACCCTCCACTATTGTTGGCCACCACCATTAACTACCCCAATCCACCATCGTTCGCCGTTGTTGTCCACCATCTTCTACTGCCGACTGCCACTGCAGTTGCCATTGCTTGCCACCAGCTACTGCCGATTGCCATTGTCGGCCACCACTGACTGCCGTCGTCCACCACCCTCTGCCGTCGTCATCGCCCCGACTGCCACCATTTGCTGTCGCTAGCCATCATTATTTTCCACTGCCTGTCATAGTCGGCTACCACCGTCCACCACTGTCAGCCGCCACAATCCGCTAGAATGGTTTTTTAATAGTACAATCAAGAAAAAAGAGGTACAAAAGAAGAAGAAAAAAAAGAAAAAGACATATATTAAAATTAATTTTTAAATTATCAAATCAAAATAATATTTAATAAAAAATTAATTTATTTTTATACCAGTTAATATAACTAATTCTACTTTATATCATATTAACTGAATTTTTGATATTGTCAAACATCCCGAAATTTATGTATTCTTTGCCATACTTTTCTAGGTGGCAGAAATTTTGAACATATGCATATATATAATTAACGGAATCAAAATTTTTATATCTAAGATTAAATTTATCTTAAGTAGTAATTAAAATGAAAATGAATTCTACGACAAAAAAGAAAGAAAGAAAGAAATACATAAATTCAAAGTCAGTAGACAGTGACAACTGAAATGGCAACAAAGCCAAGTGTTGATTAGAGTCTCATGAAAGAAACCCTTGTTGAAGAAAATGACTGGCTGAGCAATAAGATGCACCAACAGTGAAGGGTGGAGCAGACAATGAATATGACAATTGGAAAAATGGCACCGCTGTTGTGACTATTAGTTCAATCTTTAAGTCGTGATATTTACTGTAGGGTTTTCAGGACTCTTCGATTAATCATCAATGAAAAAGGTTGATCAAGGCACTTTACTATGGCCGTCAAGTCAATTCACTCTTGCAAGTACTGGAAAGAACAAGTTAATTTCCGTGTAAATGGCCCAATCAATGGTGACTTAAACCAAGTCAACACACACTCCACTTGCAATTCAAGACATATATTAAAAAATTTTTAAAAACAAGATACTGGCCCAGAAAACTGTTCAATGCGCATGCAAACAAGTTAGTCGGAAAACAGAGTTCCATTAATTTGAAATATGAATTCCATGATTGTTAAGTGTTGTAACCATTAGCGGCAAAGCCTTCTAAAATATAGCGCAAAGGATTGGTATATTGGAAAATTACTCTTAGATTAAATGTTTATATTTTTCTTTTGATCTAATTAAATGTTTTTATTCAAGTCTTATCAAGTAAATTTGATTTAATGTAGTACATATTTTAGTTAGTGCACAAATTAAATAGGCAATTGTGCTTGTTGAGACTCGACTGCCATACGATCTCAAGGATATTAAGATGAAAATAAAATTACAGTGATATTACTATAAAAATTTTTTGCACTATTATCTATTCATATATTTTTATTTATAAGATTTTTAATATGATAAATAATTAAATTAAATATTTTTATTAATATAATAATATATAATTAAATATTTATATAAAATTTCTTTCGACTGAAGATAAATTAAAATTAAATTCTAAATTATATGCAAAATGTCTCTTATAAATTTGAAGTACCGAACTTTCCACGGCTATTAAGAGAGCACTCATATAGAGCCCTTGCATTGCGCTTCGCCAACATCTAAACACGCAACGACCCCTTGCGATTGAAACTCAGCACATGCCCAGAAAATATCACATCAACAATATCTTACATCTGACAATCAATAATTACTAATTTTTATTTATTTTAATAAAATAACAGTAATCTTTTATTAATATTACTACATCAAATTAAAACTAGCTACAAAAATTAATTTTACGCTTTAAGTAATTACTTACAAATTACAAAATTACAAACTAGCTATTACCATTTATTAATTAATTACTTTTTCTTAACTCCACATTGATTATTATTAATTATTATCCACTAACAATTCTCATTTTTACTTTTATAAAATATACATATATGACTATATTAGGTCACAGTATATATACTAATTACAGTGTATATATACAGTAAAGTTTACAATGGAATGGAAATAGATTTTACATATACAATATAGATAGTTAAACATATAATATGAAAGTAAGATAACTATTAATTTAATATTTATACATTACTATTCAACATTTAATTGAAATTTTGATAATTATTAATTATTACTTTTTAACAGCAAATGTTATTATACGTATTACGTACATATATTATATAATACGTCATATCATATAGAATAAGTTATATATAATCATTTATTATATAATTTAAACTAATTTATTATATTATATATTGTATCTTACATATAACATATATGTTTAATTAATCTGCAAGTCTCTATAGTTTGAATCAATTTTTAATTAGATTCTTATAATTTAAAAATTTTTAATCAAGTCTCTATATTACATAAATTTTCATAATTAAGTCCCTGAAACAATTAATCATTACAAAATTTTCGATTAAATTGAATAAATTTTTACGTTTGACTTTATAAAATTGGATCAGAAACTATTAAACTATATAAAATTTTAAAAAAATTATAATATTAAGTTGCTCCAAAGATTTAATTATAAAAATTTATCTAATGTAGGGACTTAATTAAATATTTTTAAATTATAGGAATCTAACTAAAAATTTAATTAAATTATAAGGATATACTAATTAATTAAACCTAACATATATTATATAATATTTTTTACGACACATATTTATACAGTTATACATTCAAATTCAATTTTTTCATTCAATATATAACTAATACATTTCACACTATATATATATATATATATATATATATATATATATATATATATATATATATATATATATATGTATATATATATATATATATATAATTTTTAAAACTTTTCTCCCTGTTTATAACGAAACACTAATTTTATCATCATCTGTTTCCAACTTCCATTTTATTATGGTTTTTTCCATCATAACATAAAGCTATTTTTTATTTTATTAAAAATGGTTTAGGGTTGAGGGTAGCTTCACTTGCAATTTATTGAAAATTTTCCCTGTTCATGCCTTATAAATTAATTAAAATCTTATACAATTATACTATCCTATGTAATTTTAAAGTTTGGTTTGATAATGTTCTTTGAGGAAGTTCAGCATATAAAAAGTAGAAGGTAATTTATTTTATTTAGTAAATAAAAAGGCTATGGTATTTTTATTTCTAACTTTTAAAAGTCAAGAATGCTCTTGAGAGCATCTTATGTAGTGCTCTTTAGGATTGAGTTATGCTATCTAAAATTTAAAAAATTAATATAATTTTACTCTCTTTAATAATAATGAAATTGAAAATTACTCTTTTTAATATTTATGTTCATTATAGTTATTTTAGATTATAATAACAACTTTATAATATATTTACCAAATACTACTCTTGTAGCTTCTTTTTATTGAAAGTAATTTTTATATTATTTCATCAAATAATACTATTATAATTTTTTAAGAATAATTTTTAAAGAATCAAAGAGCTGAACAACTCTAAAAAAGTCATAGCATTACCAAACCAAACCTAAATCAAATACATTAAGTTTATTTTACATTTATAGTGAAATTAATTAACTCAACTCATTATATTACATTTTTAGTTAAATAAATCAACTCATTATACTACATCTAACTTGGCAAGAGAGAGAGAGAACAAAAAAAAAAAAAGATGACTACACCTTTGTGGACTTTTCAACGACATCTCCGTTTGATTATATTTCTAAGAGGCCCAAAATGTCTTTGTTAAAATGAGAATGAAAATGTACAATAATATATTTAGGTATATAAAAATCTATTTTTAAAAGGTTTTTTAAAATTTTAAAAGATTTTTTCCAAGAAATACCATTCAGATTACTTTTTATTCTAGAAAAAGACTTTTTAAAAATAAATTTTATTATTGCTCTCACATTAACAACCAAAAATAATTTTACTTTATCCTATCCAAACAAAAATCATTCTCCTAAACTTATTTTTGATATATTCAAATTAAACAAAAATTATTCTTTTTAAAAGACTTTTTTTCAAAATATTTTCTTCTAAAAATTAAACCAAACACACCTATAATATAAAAAAATTATTGTGCCGCGAATGCTTTATCAGAGCCGGCTTCATATCTATTGCTTTGTCCATTTAAGTCATTTTAAATATTGCCATTTTTTATTTATTAAATAATTTACCAGTTGACCGCCTGTGTATGCATAGTCTTGTATTATTAGGTACTATATAAGAATCGTCTGATCCAATTTCAACCATTATCGTTTTTTTTATTCATATATGAATGGTCTGAAAGAACTAGTACACCAGTGTACCAAGATTAGGCCTGGATCATTGCAAACGTTATACTAGAACTTCGTACACAGAAGGCTTATGAAAAAAAGAAGAAAAATGCTGTTGAGCTCCAAAAATTGACAGCGTGTCAGCTTTTTCTTGTCTCATCAGTTTAGTTTGTTGCTGAGATTCTCTTTTCTCAGTTCTCACATTTCCCCTTCGCATTCTCTCTCTCTCTCTCTCTCTCTCTCACTCACAGAACACATTCATCGCAGTCTATCATTAATCAAACAGACACCACCATAAGCATCGATGTTACCCAACCTTACATATCAGAACTCCGGCCAGGCTTGACATGAAATTATCAAATAATATGGGCTCTATTAGTCACTGTCAACAAGAATTGCCCCTAAACTCAATTGAAAATTTTATTTCTCAATTTCCTTCCGGTAAGGAATCTTTTACTGCTTCAATGGTGGAAGGCCAAAATTTGGGGATTGAAACTTAAAGAAAATGCATAGTTTGAAACAAGATCATTTGAGAGTGGGATGAGAACTTAAATAAAACGTACAAAATACGATAAACTGATGATAAGGGAGAAAATTGTTGCCATCACAAGTGAGAAGGAACAAATTTGAAGGTAAAAATCACCCAGAGTTTTATATGGGGAATTTTGTTCGTCCCAATTTGAAATATTGATCATAGTTATTCTCTGATCCACGCAAAAGCAGGGCCAAGTCAGGGCCAAGTCTGGCTCAAACCCCAGTAATTGAGCCACGAAATTATTTGACGTGAAGAAGATTTAATCTCTTGTTATTGCCATCCAGATTTAATCAGAACATGATTAAATATTTAAATTATCTTTTTTAGTTGTTTAAGAATTATTAGTGTAATTTTTTTCAAAAAAAAGGAAAAAATAACTTAAACTAGTCTGTCCCGCCACTTCAATTAAAAAAACTGCCACATGTTTCTGGCACGATTTCTTCGGGCATTCTTTCTGGCCGGGTAGTAGCACTTAAAAAGGAATAAAACCCGCCAAACAAAATAAACACGCCCAAGAAAAGGAACCCACATTCACCACAAACCAAAATGGGGGCCGATAAGCAATTAAACTAAATATGAATCAGCAAACAAAGCGGTTAGAATATACGTATAATAAATTAGACCACGAAACCCAAATTCCCACTAGAAAAGCTTGGGAAATGTCACGCTACGATTAGGCAATTTGGGGTTTAATCATACCCAAAGAGAAAGCACAAAAGCTTGCCCAAAGGCCATTTAAAAGAGTTATTTCCCTCATAAGCTCCTCAGTTGAGAATCTCACATGCCTATACAAGGGTTCGTGTCAAATTTTAAATCGCATCAGGCTTTTTTTCTGAATATCCCTCTAAAGAATGACCATGACCTACATGAATAAGTGTATAAATCATTCATTAGAGCTCTCCTTTTGGGGTTAATACACACTATGAATCTCCAACATTAGTGGAAAAATGTCATATTCAGTTAGCCACTTTCTCTTTTGCAGTTACCAGGCAACAAGAACTTGTATTTCTCTGCATTATTCAACAAATAAGCTGGAAGATGTACTGCTGAATAAGAATGCGGAATGTTCCCCATCTTCCCAATGATCTCCTTGAATGTGTACTCTTCAGGGAGCATGTCAAACAAGTCAGCCCCTTTGCATATCACATTCTGAATCCTCTCAGGGTTCAAGTAATGCGGGAACCGCACCCGATCATTGTGACTGTAAGCTTTCATCTTAAATATGAATTCGCTGATATGGCGGAAACAGAAGCTACAATGCCAGCCAGCATCCGAAAACAACATGTTGGCCTGTCTGTAATGCGCGTATCTTGTCTTGCCGGACTGGTATCTATGGATAGACGCTCTCCAACTCTCGTTGTCCAGATAGAACTCGAAAGAGTACAAGTAGTTCCTCAGCTCAAGATGAAGAACCGGAGGGATGTCGTCGCACCACCTCAAGAGATTAATCGTGTGGGCGCTGGGGATCTCGTCGACATCAGACATTATCAACAGATCGTCGTCTTCGATGCCTGCTATCCTCAGAAGCTGGTCCAGAGCAACTCTCTGATAGGCCTCTTCGACAAAAGGGTTCTCATTTTTCTTGAACCTTCCTCTGATCCACCCGTACGTCAGCCGAGGCTCAACAAACTTGAACTGGTCCCTATTGCTAGCAAAGAGCAATGGTTTGACAACTCCTGTGAATGTTGAGTTTGATTCGAGGAGTACATACTGTGTGATGTAGGGATACATTTCTTTCCAGCGGATAGTGAGCATGTCGACTTCGTTGTTAAACAGAACAGCGTCGAAGACTCGCCTTGGCGATTCGCGAATTCCCCATCCATGAAGTTTGCAGAGAGACTCCATTGACATATTTTCATGGTAATAGTGAGGGATTTCATGGAATGGCTTTGGAGGAAGCTCCCACAGTGGTCTCAAGAAGTAAGTGATTTTCTGCCCGTGCAAGTAGAGACCAAAGATGGTCAATGGGACGACCACAAATAGAAATACGATAACCTTGAAGTCTAATCCTCTTAAGAAACACCTCAATCTCGACATGCTTAATGCTGCACGAGTTCCCTGCAGCTTCACAGAAAACAAATAATCTCTAAGCTACATGGATAATTAATGATAGAAAACCAAATCAAATAAAATTACAGCGCATACTAACTCTACCTTCATGTCAATCAGAAAACTATTAAGCGCTAGCAGTCCATCCCTCACGAGTAAAGCAGAAAAATTAATTAAGGATTAAAAAACCTTACGTGCCTAATTGCTCCTAATGAAATAAAATTACAACACACACCAACAACCTTCATGTTAGTCAAGAAAAAAAAAATTATATTAAGCATTAGCAGTTCATCCCTCACAAAGTAGATTATACGAAATGACTATAGTCCAAGTACAACCTGTCATTGTTTTTACCATGGTCTAATGAAATTATGAAATGGAGGAAATCTATGAAATGGATTTCGAAAAGCCAGATACATGCAGAACAAAATTCAAAAATATCATTATCAGTAATTGCACAAACCATACCAAATATAGATATAAGTTCCAGCCAGCGACACAACGGGTGAAAGAACCAAACATTCAACGTTGATATCGTAATTCAAATGCCACATAGAGAACATGCACCTTAAATTCCATAAAAATAGACAAATTAATCATATCTAACATCTGATACACATATACTAGGGAATGAAGAGGGGAAAGGGGAAGATTATTTCCTTCGTATATCTATCCAGAAATCACATCACAAAAGAATTAAAAACGAAGAAGCATTGAAAAAGTAATCAACAAATTTAAATGGATTGTGAAGAGGAGTAAACTTAACGCAGACTATTTTCTAGAAAAAAAAAAAATAGGAGACAATTTTTTTTTTTGAAAAAAAAGAAGAAAAAAACTAAATATAACTCAAGTTCCCATTTTGCATTGAGAACAAAACCCAACCGAGGACAACCGGTAACAACATACCCCAAGAAAAACCAAAATGCAAAAACTAAATTTTTGAGTAGAGAGAAGTTAAACAAAAACAAAAACTCAATTGGGAAAGAAAAGCACCTGGCCACAAACATCCTTGCAGATATCGTCAGTCTTCTTTGAATTATAATACCCCTCAGACATGGTGGAACAACCCACAAAATCCAAATTGCTTTTGTGGGTTAGGAACTCTCTTTGTTCACTCAGAAGAAATGGATACTTATCAATCCCTCATAGCCAAAAGTGCCCCAAAATTGCAGATAAAAAATATCTGCAAAGAGGCAAAAAACCCAGAAGATCTATGATGATCTTCGAAGCTCTTTGTCCGGTTTCCCCAGCCTTGTCAATAATAGCCGTTTGGTGTGGTTTTTCGCTCTTTCAACCAAATACCCTCCTCTAAATATTGGAGGATGATGGAGGGGGATTTCATTTTAAGTACATGGCCTCGTAGGGATACGCATATACCTCACAAAATTAATAATTTATTAATTACCCAAAATAAAAATGATAATAAAATCTTCACAGTCTTTACCCTTTTTATAAGGTGTCCATAATGATAAATTTTAGCCTGGAGTGTCCAAAGCTATAAAACGTGTCTTTTTCTGCCTCCTCACGTGGACCGTCGATTAGTTCGAAGAATATGTGAAGTCTTAATCAGACAGTAAATGCTGCGGAACCATGATTGTTAAGGAGGACGTGAGTGTAGGTTAGATTTTCTCGGATGAGATAGTGCTTGTCTGGCAATTGTGGACTGGACACGGTGTACGAGGAATCCATTTGGCCATTCCGTTAACTCCTAGGTAACCCAAAAAACAGAGGATTTTGTTCTGTTATTTACTTTTACAGCTATCTTGGTAATCTTTTATCTCAGCCAAACTGCCATTTCTCGTTCGCTACAGTTGTTTTGAGGCTGAAGGGTGTTTTGGGTGGTGTCATCCCAAGCTCCGTTTTGACCCAGTCAATGATACGATCGTTTTTTTTTTTTTTTTTGGGTAAATAGTTAATGACACGGTCTGTTTAGTCATTTTAATTTTAGGCATTTCTCATATATATAATAATATATAACAATAATTATGTTTTATTATATTAATTATTTAAGTAATTTCGAGTGAAAATTAATAACCAAATAAAATGCTCTTTAAAGGAAAAAAGATAAAATACTTCCTAAAATATATAATAATTATTTACTTAACAGTTATTATTTTAGGAAAAAAAATATTTGTATACTTTAAAGGCAAAAATAACTGCTTCACCACCCTAATTTATTTTTTATTTTAAATTTATCTTTTAATTATAAAAATTTTAAATTTATTCTCTAACTTTTAAAAATTAAACATGGCAATCATTTTCATAAATGATATTAATTATATTGACAAAAAAATCCTATTTGACATCTGAATTAGCTAAAATAATATACACTAGTATTCTAAACTCGTGTAATGCACATATAAGGAAAATAAACATTAAATTAAAGGTAAAATGTTTAATGCTATGTGAAGTTATAAATTAATATAATAGATTAAATATGAATATGAATATAGAAATTAATAATAATAATAATTTTATAATGAATTTAAGTACCAAATTTACATAATATATAATCAAGGTAAAGCTTATGATATATATATATATATATATATAAACTCAAAACAGGAATAAAGAATAGAACAAAGAAATCTGCATATAAATAAAACCAAGTTAAGCGCACCGCTGGTGACTCTTCATCTATTGTCACGGTCATCGCCAAGAAGAAGTCTCCTTTCATTTCTATCATCATCAACATCCCAGAGAAGAACTGCATCAACTGCAAGCTGCTCGCTTGGAAGAGCATCTCGAAGCAGAAGCTTCAAACTGCTATAGACATCAAGGAATTATGACAATAAAAATAAAAATTAGAAAAGACATAGAACATAGAAGAAATTATTGAAAAAATAATAAAATAATACTAGAGTAAGGATGAAAAGGGATTATTGAAAATAAAACTCACAAATGAAAGAAATTTCTATGACAAAAAAGATAAGAGAAGAGAGTGAGAGAAACCATTCTAATTAGGATTAGAAATGATTTTTGAGAAAATAAAGGAGGTGTCCACTATTAAAACCCGTGAATGAACAGGTAAATGAATGGGTTTTCAAATAATGTATATTTCATTTAAATTTCAAATTGCACATGAATGAGAATTAATGAGCAACAACTTTAATAGTAAATAATTTATCTTTTAAAATAACTATTAAAGCAAAAATTTAAAATCTTTTTAGAAGAAGAAATATGCCTAGTTAGTGGAATTATAAATGCACAATTTTGTGACACCTTTAAAACTTTTCACACTATGGATTTTTGAAATATTATTAGTATTAATATATTAGTATATAGAAGTTAATAAAGTTATTTTTTTAAAAAATATTTGAATTCTTAAAGTTATTTTTTTAAACAATATTTGAATTATTTCTAAATGAATGTATCAATAGTTGAATTCTTTCTAAATATAAATGTGTTTATATTTGAATTATTTTTAAAATTTCCATTTTCAAAGGAACGCATTTATTTTTTTTCTAAATATAACTTTTTTAATTGATTTTACTTTGTTTTTATTTTTTAAAGAAATACATTTAATATGAAATTAATCTGGTTGTGATACGTGTAAAAGTTTCCTTGTTATGTCTTTTGTTTTATTAGTAATATGGATAGATGATATCTTTTGTGGTAAATTATTTTTTTAAATCTGCCATCTAATGCAATAAACAACATTTGTGAAGAGGTTATGAAGAAAGAAATGTGTTCGATTTTTAAAAGTTAGAAAGCAAATTTGGACTGTTTATTACTTATAGGATGAATCTAGAACATTTATTACTAAGAGAACAAATTTCAAAATAAGAATAAGTTGGGGGGACAAATTAATTAATTTTCCTACTTTAAATGTATTTAATTTCTCTTTTATTTATATAAAAAGAATTAATCCTAGGAAGACAATTCTTACATGGAGACTGCATAACCTTTATCATCTTGTATCAAACCAGAATTGCGGTATGTTTAGTTTAGCTTATTTTGATAGAAAAAGTGATTTTTTTTTAAAACCAAAAAATCAATTTCATAGAATTTTTCATTTTAGCTTCTACTTAAAAGCTTAAAATTGTATTTTTAGGTTTTGAGTAAAAGGTGAAATGAATAGTTTATGTAAAATGTTAGTTTTTTTAGTAGTTGAAAAATCACTTTTTGTTGAAAAAATTAAAACAAATGCACCCTTGATGCATTTTGGTATTGCAAATGGCGCAAACCTATAAGAATACATTATGATCTCACCAAAAGAATTTTCTTTTTATTTTTTTTCTTTCACACCTTTTACTTCTCCCAACATGCAAAAATCCTCTTTGTACAAATATTAAATAATTTAATTTCAATATATTATTAATGTAACTTTTTTACAAAATCATCCATTCATTCATTGACACACAATTAAAAATAGGAAAAATATATTTTGTCTTTCTGAACTATAGATTATTTGCATCTTAGTCTCTAAACTAAGAAAAGTACAACATGATCCTTAAACTTTTTTGAATATTCACTTTAGCTCTTCTATTATGTTTTCTGTCCACTATTAACAAAAACAACACATATCCAATGAAGTTTAGGGATTGGGTTTTATTTATTTTTTAATTTAGAGATTAAAATATACATGATCATATTATATCATTGTGATAAATAAATTTAACTTATTGTATTTTTCTAAAAGGTATGCCCGTACTCTTTTATTTACACAATTATCCCAAATCCGAACTCATATCTCCAACATTGTCTAGTTGCTCTCAAAATGAAATTCCTTTCAAAACTCCAAAAGCCAGAGCCAATTAATTGTCCACTCAAAATACAAACACACTTGAAAAAACGTTCTTGCTGTTAAGAAATCACAAAGGATCTTATCCTTTGGATGGGTTGAAGTGAGGAGAGGAATATCAATCTAATTTGTGATACTTTTGGTTCAGGTGGCTTTGTCCTTTGCCCTGTCGACTATTGGCGGTCCTACTCTTCCTGGTCTTCCCATGGCAACTGAAAGCTAGGAGAAAATTTCTGCGCCAAGAGTCATCGGATAGAAAATCGTACGTAAATCAATTAAAATTTTATTTTGATATATTAATAGTTTAAAATTTTTTATATTATCAATTATCAATTAATTATATATATCATTTTTAATATAATTATTATGAAAATTGGATATTTTTATTAACATGTCAGTACAATATATAAATCTTTTTATATTAATAATTTATAAAATTTAGGTCAATCAATTATTAATAATAACTCATTTGCTTCACGACATCTAATGAATTTTATCTGAAAATATCCAAAGCATACACACAAACCCAAGAAAGGGAGTGTCCAGTGATGAGAGATTTTTACTAGAGCCCTTAATGTCGGTTACAACTTGCGTGCTAACCGGACTCAATTATTTAGAAAAATAATAAGAGACTTAATTTTTATGAGACTCATTTTTTGTGGGATATCATACCGATTTATTATTTATCCACTATTAGATATAGTATGGACCAAATCTAAGTGAGGTCCATACCCCATCTAATGATAGATGAGTGATAAATCAATACAATATCTCATAAAAAATGAATCCCCTCAATATAATCTTCTGATTTGGTGGGTGCATCTGTGGTACTCATTCTTAATTCATACAGTGTCTTATTAATGATTTTGGTAGCAATGATTCTTTTACAATGGTGGCATTTCTATTCTTTTTCTGAATTCCTTTTTTTCGTTTTTTTATTTTTTTTATTATTCTTTTAATTTTTTAGTAAGTCAACCCATTTAATGCACTAATCTGAATAGTTGAGCTGAATTAATTATTTTTCTTGTCTGTTACTAAGGTGAGTCAATCCACTCCGACTTGTTTTGATTTTTTGTTGAAATCAAAAGTAACTTTTTACTAAAGGCAAAATACTGTTTTGATCCAATTTAACAAAATGCAAGTTTTGTTGAAAATTCTTCAACTCGCATAATATGAGTTGAGTTGCAGATTAAAAAATTTCCAATCCAAAAGAAACCACACCCACTTATATATAGGCTAAATGACTAGTGAATTTTTTTTTTTTTTCATAAATGAAACAAAAAGTTGTTCAACTGATTTTTTTCTAAGATAAAAAGTCATTTAGTCATTGTTAAAATGTCTGACAAGTGATAACACTAATTTCAACTAACTCATGTTATTTGTTATTCGTTCAAAACTTATATATGCTTTATTAAGTTTATGTATATGTTGTGACTAATAGTTATTATATTTGTTAAGAGATTTGATATTTATGTAAAATTTATGTTATATATATTCAGACTTATTATATTTGACTAGTGGATTGATAGGCACTTCCACTTTTTTTATTATTAATTAAAAATTTTATTTTATTTATTTTTAAAAATTAAATTAAATTGATTTTATTATTTTTAAAATATTAAAAAATTAGAGGAGTTGAGAGAAATTAAGAAAAGTTAAAAGAAGTTAAGAGAAGTTGAGGGATAATAATGGAAAATAAAATGTGACCAAAAGAGAAGTTAAAATACTCCAACCTCTTTATATAGTAGTATAGATTATGTATTTTGATATATTAGTTTTAGTGAATATATACTTTTTTTGAATATATACAAGACTCATGAGTTTGAGCTGATATACCCCACTACTTGAATGAGTGGGTCAGATCCAAATACACTCAATCTCACCTTATTCAACACAATGGACACCCGTAGCATGTCCTTTCTTTTAGGGCAAAATTTTTTCTTTTTTTGTTCCTTATGTTTTTTTTGTTTTTTGTTTTTACAATATGGTCACTTATCTTTAACATATATATATATATATATATATATATATATATATATATATATATATATATATATATATATATATATATATATATATATATATATATATATAATTTTTTGATTTGGCTCCTTATGTTGCAAATTGTTTATCAATGTAGTTCATAATCACTTCTCAGATACATAGCTAACAGAAAATTTTGATCCAGCATAATCCACATGTATGCCATGCCAACATCACTTGTGCCACATCAGCATTTCCATTACACTATTAGAAATTCATCAAAAATCGATGGCTATTACTTATGGCTACTATCCACTAGTAAAATAAAATAAATCATTGATGCATGAATTTACCGACGGAAAAATTATTCGTCGGTAAAAACGTCGATATATCTTCCCACCATTTTGCACTAAATAATTACCGACGAAAAAACTGTCAGCAAATAACAATCATACAGAAAAATCGTCGATAAATAATAATAATTATTTTTAGATGAATTTTAAATATTGTTACAAATTACCGACGGATTATCCATAAATAAAATTGAAATAAATTAGCTTTTTATTTTTTATCCTTAGAAATTTGTATTTTTATATTACTAATGGATTATCCATCAGTATTTGAAAATTAGGATTGACTGCCTTTGTCGGTTCATGTCCTATATTATCGATGAATTTTACGTCAGTAATATTTGATTGATGAAACAATTCGTTTCATTTTATTATTACTGAAAATGTAATTAATGAAATGAATTGTTTTATTAATTTTTTACCGACAAAAAATCCATCAATAAAAAAATAAAACACAACCCCGCTTCTTCTTCTTCCTCACTTCGCCATTTTCTTCTCTCTCTCTCTCTCTCTCTCTCTCTCTCTCTCTCTCTCGCTTTCTCTCTGTCATTTCACCACCGCTGGGGATCCCATTTCACGATTCGAGATCGCCATTGAGTTGCTGGTATATTTTTTAACATTTTAATCGATTTAGTTTTTTAGTTTAGTCTTTTTTTTTTTCAGTTCCATTTCTTTATTAGAAGTTTTATGTTTCTTAGTTAGTCAACTAAATTATTTTTTTAGTTAGAGATTGAAATTTTTTAGGATATAATTATAAGATTGGATTGCATGAGTAGGGAAAAACTTAAAGTTTCTTCCCATTATTTGAATTGTTTGCTGTAACATTATGTGTTCTAAAACGGTTATTAGGATTAATTTTAAAATGATATCATTATGCAATTTTATTTTGGTTGTGTTGTGGTGTTGAAATACTGAATTAATTTTTGTGAAGGCTCCAAATTTAAGAGGAGACTCTGCCCAAATTTTTTTGGTCATTTAAAATATTATTAGAATTAAATAATTATTAATATGATAAATATGTTATGCCTTTATTTAGTTAATATATGTCGTATATTTTTTATTTATTTTTTATATATTATACAGATCAGTTATGACAAGACGGACACCTAATTCTGGATTAGGTAGGGATAGACCAAGGAAGCATATTTTATCCCTTCGCACCTGTGCTTCACCCACCACCTCCATTGTGCCTGCGTCCACCACTTTAGCGAGCGATGGATTCTCCATCCCTCCTCGTCCACATACCCAGGAGTTTGTTATGATACCCAACCCTGGGTATCATAACTCAGAGCCTCAACCTTCATTCCCGTAGCAGACTTCTCCACCTTCACCTCCAAGAGGTGAGGTCCGTAATTAGCCTGCTTTTGTGCCTTTCCCTACACCCAGTTAGCCTGGTTCTCAAGGTGCTCGGGCCTACTCGTCCACCTCCCCACAAGGCTCCACGAACCAGCGAGTGGAACTTAGATACGATGATAAATCCTGGTAAGTAATTTAAAATTTAAATTTATTATGAATTTTTAATTGTGATAAAAAATTTAACTAATAGATATCTGATATAATCTATTATTTTATGACATTGCTAGATTCAACCACATCCAAGGCTGCACAAGATTACCAATGTATTCAAGGAGAATTTCCATGCCCCACATCCCGATTTTGTACAGGCCTCTAATGCCACATAGGAGTTGTGGTGGAAAGAGTGGAAGATAAAATAATAATAATTATTTTTTATTATTAGTTTTAATTTTCACTTCGCTTGCTAACTATTATATTATATGTATGCAGCGTGAATTTATTATTGATCCACGTGTGGAGGTTGTCATCTACAAGGTGTGGAGGACCAGTGTCAAGAAGTGCCTTCGCGATATGCTTTATAACATTCACAAGAACAGTACGAGCACCCACTAGCACACGGATGAGATCCTCCAGGCTTTGAGGATCCACTAGGACTCACTTGTATTTAAGGCGAAGCAGGTGAAGGCCCGGATGAGCAGAGGATAAGCCCATGGTGGCTCTTTGTACGCTGGAGGCTCCACCACTATCGAGGGGGTACAATTGAGAATAGTAAATATTGTTTTCTTTTCATTTAGTTTTTCTATTTTCATATTAAATATTATATATATAATCATGTGAAAATTCTTTGAAATATAGGAGAAGGCGATGAGCAGGCTGTCGACTCAGGTGGAGCTGTTCCAGGAGATCTACAACCGGAAGCAGGACAAGTCTCAATGGGTTGATACGCAGTCAGAGATCACATACGTAAGTAATTATAATTTTAGTTTTCAATATTTTTAATTTATTGTTATTTAAATCTAATATTTTTTATTTCTTCTAATTGCAATGTGAGTTCACCCAATGGCTAATTAAGGCTTGATCGCAGCAGAGGGACGGGAGCACTCCTGCCATCCCACCTTTTAGCGACAATAAGGTATGGGCCCAGACAGTTGGTGGCCGCTACATGGGGTGAATATATGGGATGGGGACCTCTTATAGTAGGTCATATTTTTCAGGCTCTATATTTAAAGCTTGGCCTGCTGGGACTGATCTGGAGTTTATTTGTTATCAGGTCCATGCACTGAATGAGTCAATTCAGAGGCAGCTTGAGGAGGCCGACTAAAGGTATATGGAGCTGTATGAGCGCCACGAGAGAGATAAGTAGTAGTGGTTGCAATAGATACAGTCTATGGAGCAGAGAATGATAACTCTATGCAGCTTCTATGAGCAGATGCAGAGCAGCAGTTCTTCATCCGCTGCATCACCTCCGGCCCCCACCTCCACCGCCGCAACCTTCTCCACACCACCACCCATTCGAAGTCAGAGACGACGACGACGACAACGACATCTCGGATATTGATGATGATCAATATTCCTAGAATTTAGGTTTTTTTTTTTTAGAACTGTATTGCCAATATTTTTTGAATAATATTGTATATATTTTTATTTAATTAATATTGTTTTCAATTTCTCCTGCATTTAAAACAAAAAATTAAGATTCTTTATTTTAAAAAAATTAAATTATTTATAATAATATTTATTAACAATTAAAAAATTAATAATTACCGATAGATTTTACGTCGATAAAAGTTTACAATAAAATATATTATTTTTAAACTTATTAACGGATTATCCGTCGGTATATATAAAAAAATACGTTAGTATTATTCTGTCAGTGATGCTTTTTTATGTTATTATTGCCGACATATTTATGTTTTTACCAACAGAGTGCATCTGTCAATAATATTAATTTTTTTTATTACTGACGTGTCATTTATCAAGGAATTTTTGGCGTCAGTTAATTTGTTGATAAAATTAATACTGAAGGATTTTTTAAATTTTGCGTCGGTAATTAATGCATTTCTAGTAGTGCTAGTTATATGATGGAAAAGTAACTATAAATTAAATTGGAAGACAATTTGTAATATAAGAAACCAAATTGATAAAAATTAAAGATAAGAAAACATGTTAAAAAAATAAATAAATAAGGGATTAAAAGGGAAAAAGAATCGTGATAGAGAATGCTCAAAGACAATAATTATTATCGTTAATGTAGGTATTTTTTACTGCTTTAGTTGGAAGTTAGAACTACAAATATTAGTTAAAAATTATCATCTAATGGTCAAAAAATTAAAGCACTTGTATATTCAGAATTTATATTAGCATTCTCTTTAAAAAATAAAATTATAAGTATTGTGAACTAATTATATTATGTACGAACTTTTTTTTTTTGACGAGCATTATGTACGAACTGGTGTTTATACCAAATGAAAAAGATATTTGTACATTGGATTTTTTATATAGATACGAAGACAATATTATAACGCTAATAATAAGGTAGTGTGGGCTCCATTTGTGTATCATGTGTTTAGGATTAGATGTTTAAATAACACATCCCCAAACCAAAGACACAAAATTGCACAATACATGCAAAAAGTTTTGCAATTATTTTGTTGGGCAAGGCAATTATTTCTGACCTTCCATATTCAACTCCCCTTCCATACGCGGGGACTCTTTCTCTTCTATATTTAGGCTTAAATAGTTTATTTAAGCATTTATATGGAAGGGATTTTTGAAAAGTAACTATGAATAAGTTATTTTTGTATTTGGATGTGTAATAACAAAAGTGATTATTTTAAGTGTTTTATAGAGGGCTTTTTGAGAAGTTTGGTATTTTATTTTCCCAAAAAATACTAAAAATGACTTTTGAAAAGTAGTAAGATGTATAGCCTAATGGAGCAAAAAGTTAAAAATATAACTTATGATTTCTAAAAAGTAAAAAAAAAAAATTATAAATAGTGTTATTCAAATGAGCCCTTACTTTTTTACTAGATGGAAATAAAATCAAATCATGTGATTTTGCATAAATAAACTATTTTTATATTTAAATTTTTAGAATAAATTTAATTTTAAATAAATGAATAATTGTAATTATACAAAAAGATTGACATATCTGAAATCATACATACACACACATATGTATGTATGTATATATGTATATTCAAAATTAACATTTTCCACATAATAAGGAAGAAAATCTTCCTCAATAATTTATAAGGAAAAAAATTCCTTAAAAACAAAATCTTCCTTGATAATTTATATGTCATCTTTCTCTCATTTTCCCATTTTAGAGGGAATCTCATTTTAGATAATTTTAATCCCAAAATTATAATTTTTTTTTGTCTTTAAAATATTTTCACCTTTGAACACTATCGCAATTAAGAGGTCCTCCCAACAATTATTTTCTTCAAGGTTTTTACTATATTCTCTCCTTGAAAGTATAGCTCACTTACCATTGCACCCAACCTTTATTGGTAAAAATTATAATGTTTTAATTATGCTTTAGTTTAAATTTTTTGATGGTGTAAATAATTTTATATTATCAAAAAGATGTTATTGTCAATAAAAATGGATATTATTTTATAAAAAACAATCTTGGACTTTGTATAAGTAGATACGTTTGTCATTGTATTCCAATAAGAAAATTTTTTATTATTGTAATGATATTGATAACCAACACTAAATAAAATGAATGCCTCGCCTTCACTATGGAAAGTTCCATTCCTCATAAAATTTTATTGATAACTATGAGTGCTTTTGGTTAAGCATTTTCTGGACAAAAAAAAGGTGATTTTTTGAAAAAAAAATTATTTTTTATATAAACTATTCACTTAAGCTTTTATTTAAAAATAAAAAATGTTGTTTTTATCTTTTAAATAAAAATTGAAATAAATAATTTTTATGAAAAATAATTTTTTTAATAATTGAAAATTTAATTTTTCATTTGTTACGTCTCAAAAACATAAGTGCTATTTGAGGTAAAGAGTAAGTAGTGCATATATGACAATTATTTTGGTATAATGTTCCTATGTAGATATGCCACTCGTCTATCGCGGTGACACATTCTTTGCCAAACAAGTCACGTATCATTCTCCACATGTACTTGGAATCCCCACGCCCCTCAAAACCTTTTCCGCTCTTTGTCCTTTCTGTAAGTTCTCCATGACATACTTTTTTGGTTTAAATATATTTTTAGTCCCTCTAAATATTTGAATCTTTGGATTTGGTCCCTTAAAAAATTTTTGCTTGGTCTTGGTTCCCTATTTTTCAAACGTTACTAATATTAGTCCCTACTATCAATTGAGTACTGTTAAGTGCTAACATGGTAACGTGAGATTTAAAAGCATTAACACATGTCAAAATCTTATATTGCTACGTCAGCACTTAACAGTACTCAATTGACTGCAGGGATTGTTATTGGTAACGTCAAAGAAATAAGGAACCAAAATCAAGCGAAAATTTTTTGTGATATAAGACATGTAATATTGTATTAGACTTAATGTTGTGTGTTGTAAAAAACTAAGAGAAGAAACCCAATGTTGTATAGATGAAGATGCTGTCATGGATGAGTGGACATATTAGACATGATATAATAAGGAATACATATATCTACACAATTGATGGCCAAACAATTACGTTCACTAAGCATAATAACTATGAATAAAGCAAAATATCATCATAGATATAAACTCGCGGACTTACAAAGTATTTAAAATCGATAGTTGGATCTAAAGGAACCCCTAGTTTAACAGCTA
This sequence comes from Pterocarpus macrocarpus, assembly GCA_031439585.1. Lineage (NCBI taxonomy): Eukaryota > Viridiplantae > Streptophyta > Magnoliopsida > Fabales > Fabaceae > Pterocarpus > Pterocarpus macrocarpus. The sequence continues at coordinate 29,642,733 of CM062515.1, forward strand.
AGCTAATCATGAAGATAGGAATCAAAGAAACTAGTTCAAAATACACCTCTAAACCCAAAAATCAAAGAAAGGAGGGTAACAATAAAATGGGTAAACTCTTGATGCTTGGGGTCCTTCAAGAGTCCCTGATCTTGAATTTCTCTCTAGGTCTTTGAACCCAAAACTTGAGTTTCTCTCTTTATTAATTTGGCTAAAAAAGAAGATACAAATCGAGTCTTTAAAATAAGAGTAAATCCCCAAATTTATGAGAATAGCTACAAACATATCATTCCTTAAAAGATGAAAACTCTTAACATAGTCCCTTAGAATTAAAATATTCGTCATATCGATCCCTTTTAGGGGCTAATGTTTCCGATAGTTAAGGACAAAAAATAACTAACATTTTTAATTTTCAGGGATTATATTGAAAGTTTTATTTCTGAAGACTATGTTGGATGGTTCCATTTCTCATGAAAAAATATACACGATGTTGTTTATTATTAGAGATGTGGGTTTTAATCCCAAAAAAGTAATGAAAAATGGCCATTGTTGTGGGTTTTTCATGTCTTGCTTATTGTAGTGCAATAATTTTAATTAGCATATTCAGACAATTTGTAACGTGGTTTCCATGCAACACAATGTCCTCGGATGCCAACGCACCTTGCCGAATTGTACTCATTGCCTCGTTTTAAAAAATAGGTCCAACATCAACATAAACTGGCTAAGTTTAGTACGTAAATAAAAAAAAAATTAAAGGTAAATTTAAAATTGGTTTTTAAATAATGAAATTTCTCAACATTTTTTAGTAACTTACAAATACATTTTTTTAAATAAAACATAATATAAGTTTAAAATTAATTCTTACAAATTTTAAAAACATAATTGTTTTGACATGACATATCCAATATTTTTTTTTTGCTTTTTCTTTTTTTTAATTTAAATATACAAAATTAAGTAAAGACCAATATACAACTCTAATCTATTGTTTTAAGGAATAGATGAGTATTTGATTTTTTTTTTTAAAAAGCCTACATATAATATTCCTGTGAATCCCTTATTTGATATTTGATTTATTGCCTTTATATTTTTTACAAAATTTTGAAAGTAACAGCCCGAAAATAAATAAGTTAACATACTTTTATAATTATTAATGAATCAGACATACTCTTTTGGTAGATCAACCTACAGGCCGAGAGTCTTTCCTTACTCCAATTGTAGCCACCTCTTCTCTTGATTATTGGTCGGTGCTTTGATTGTCCAGTCCGCACATATAAATGGTTTTATTATTTATCTTATTGACACTACAAAAAATGTGTCGATTAACCACACTTAAAAAGGACGAGTAGCCACATTTTTAAGTGTGGCTAATTGATCTTCTAACATATACTTTTGATGTGGCTATTACATGTGTTGGGAGATATACCATTTAGCCACACTTTTAACTTTCATTTAACTACACTTATTAAGTGTGGTTAATGTTGTTATTTAGCCACATATTTTGTTCTCATTTAACCGCCATTCAAAAGTGTGGCTAATGTCACTTTATTTTTTTTAAAAAAAAATTAGCTCCTAAATTCTAATACAAGGAAAAGCCCGCAGGTGATATATATATATATATATATATATATATATATATATATATATATATATATATATATATATATATATTATGTCTATTTCCTCAAGGAAAATCCAAATTGTATGTATTTCAACCAACATCATGTCTATTTAAAAGAATCAATCACACTATATTATTTGCTAGGAACATAACAACTACTAACTCTATATTTGTAAAACTATTCTATACAAGTTCTATACATAAAAAGAGTTTGAAAATAAAAATATCTACTAAACGTCTCCATTATGTTCTGCACAAGAACTTCCATTGCTTGGTTCAACATCTCGATCATTAGCACATAACTGAACAGAGGAAACCAATTACTGGAAAAGTAAAATTTAAAACTGAGATTCAATAAAACAAAAAACAATGCCCAAACAAATAAAATAGAAGCTAGGATTCTTTCCAAATTAACCTGGGAGGGGAAAAGGGTCATTGATAACTAAAATCACTTAGAAAAAGTAATGCATCTATAGCCAGTCTCTATCAAAACCACTAAATTAACGTACTCATGGTTTTATTAGTTTTCGCTTTTCTGTTAGACCTTCTACTTTTACTTCCTCATGATTTTAGCTTTTCTAGTTTGGCTAAGACCTAGATGATTTAACAGAAAACTCTATTTGAAAAGTTCCTAAGATCTAGTCCTTTCTCTCAAACTGCTCCATGCATATTTTAACAGTGTTCAGAAATTGACCACTATATTACTAAGTATCCATATGATTTGATAAAGAAGAACAATGCTCACCCCCTAAGAAAAGAAAGAAACTCATTGAGCAAAACCAACCCAAATAAAATATGGAAGAAATAAAAACTGCACATGAAGGTAAAAATTACACTATAAATGATCTCTTATGTCAATTTATAAGTTCTACAAGAAATACTTACATAAACAAATGTTGTGGCATTATTTGCGTATGATCCATCTGCTTTAGTATGTGTGGCAACAAAAACTTTTCCCTTACCAACAGGCTATCCACTCTCATGTTCTTGCACATTTTTTAAATACTCATTAACTAACATAATTTGAAACAAAAATTGAAAAAAAAAAATGTTCACTAATTAGACTAGCACCATCTCAAATCATTTCCTTGATAAGGTCTTAGATCCTCCAGAGTACATAACTAATTGTTTCTCTCGACTTTGTCATTTAGTTTGCACATTTTCTGCAATGTAAAAAGATGTGATCAATGTGAAATCATTGTATTGTGTAAATCATATAACTCAATTTACTTATCACAGTGGCTGGATCCAGATGATACTCAATAAATTGAGTTCAATGATCTCTATTTATATCCGGAGGATGATTAGCATAATTCTCTTCTTTGCTAAGTTTTGAATCATAGTATTTATGAAAAACATCATATCGGTTCTCCTTCCACTTTTCCCCTATTCATTTCATAATGATCTTCTTCACTTGATCATCATCTATAATGAACTTTTCCTAACAATGCACAAGAAAATATCAGCAAAACATTGATTCAAATTTTATGGAGTTTAAAATAGAAAATATTAGAGAAAATTCTAATTCTAATTCTAATTCTAATTACCTTTAACTTGCTATTATAAATCTCCTCATTATAAATCTCCTCCTTATAATTGTTAGGAACTTTGGACCAAGACTTGTAACATATTGGAAGAGCAGCAAAATCAGCTCCTAATTGTGTAGCAAGAAGCTTTATCCGGATAAATTAATTGATTTATTAGATAGATAGAGATAAGAAAACCAATTCATAATAGTATTTTCTATTCTAAATGATTTTACAATTTCAATTTCAATTCTGTTAGTGGACACACAATTTTCTACCTTCATCAAGGAATCAAGTCAATAAGTCATTTAACTGTTTCTTGCTTTTGGCCATTCTGGTCTAATTGTTTCACATGTTATATAGGAATCATTACACTTAAGCTAGACTGCTAGTAGAGTTGAACAAATAATAAGGATTGTAAAAAAAAAAAAAATTCAGTCATCTTGGAAATTCTTTTTCCCTTCTTGATAGCACCAATTACCTCACTTTCTGTCTCAGAATCTGAAGAAGAACAAACCAAATTTTCATCTAAATAAGGCTCAATTTCAGTGGCTGGTTTTAAATAGATCGGTATTGTCCAATCTTTTGGAGTGTGTTTGGAATATTAAAAAAATGGAAATGATTTGATTTAGAAGTCAAATCTTGTATTCGGGTGTTTTAAAAATAAGAAATGAAGTCATTTCTAATTCTCATGGGATTCAACTATTTTGTATTTGAAATCCTATCAAAATTGAAAGGATTTGATGGAATTAATTTAATTTTAAAATTTAAGTACAAATCAAATCAAATCAAATCAATTCAATTCTTAGTCATTCCAAACACAATCTAATATATTATAAATATAAGAATTGATTTTTAAATGAATTCAAATCTTATTTTTATACAATCATTCCAAACATAAAATTTAATTTATAAATCAAATCAATTCAATTTAAATCAAATCAATTCCAAAATTTAGTCATTCCAAATATTACCTTGAAGATTTTTGGCGTTTGAGGATTCTTGGAGAGACTCTTTGAGGATAACACGGAATGTGCGTGGATTTGCTGCTGGAAGTGCTGCTCAAGAATTCAATAGATATTTCCCTTTCAGACAGTCATATTGGCTGCAGGAATCAGATGGGACGACAAGAAAAAAGTATGCTCCACACAACACATGTAGACGTTAAGGTGGTACCATTCTCTTTTGCCTAAAGAAAGGGTCATGGCAAGTGTTAAAGGCATTGGTGGGGCGTGTTTTAGCCTGTCATGATCTTGGCCAATTGGTATGCTCATAAAGTTTATCCTAGTTGTTCAAGACAAGCAGCAAGTAGGCAAAGCATAGAAATTCAGCCTCTTGGGAGTGATTTTAAATATCTTACTTTCAAGTTGTTAAGCTATGTTCCTATTTATTTGTTATTGTATATAGTGCCTTGGTGATTCAAAGATTGCTATGTCGATAAATAATATTATAACGATATTGTTATGCGATGTTATAGTTTAACTTCTAAGAACCACATACTATGTTAAAATGGAGCAAGTACCTACTACTAACTATTAGAAATGATCAAATGAAGTGAAAATGCATTGGTACACTAAAATAAGATATTGATCCTTATATTCATGTCCCTGATGATACGTGTCATCAAGAATCAAGTGAAATGACAGACAACTAAACTAATGCAAAATATAGCTCCTCATTCAGAAAATAATCTGCAACAAATTAAAAATTGGAAGGAAGGGTATATATAATGTCGACATGGCACATAGCAACATCGTAGAATTGTCAACATCATGAATCAGCAAGGGTTCAGAAATACCTAGTGAGGCTTCCATCGTCTTTGAACAAGAAGTGTAAGTCTTAATTCAAGAAGTGAAAGTCCGATATAAAGGAACAGGGTGGCAATTGCATAACTAAACAATCAATCCAAGGTATAGAGAATGGAGACCATTACTGAAAGATGAATTTTCTTCCATAAACATGGTGCACCTAAGTTATAGGTGCATAGCTGAATAAATTATGAAAACTTCATTAATTACTATAATAAACTGTGTGTCAGTAATTTATTTGCCTATCACTAATTATTATAATAAACTATGTGTCATTAATTATTATTATTATTATGTCTTACTATACTAAATTTGACACCAAGTTTATGCAAAATTATCTCTCACTGCAATGCCGTGGAAAATTTACACCGTAACTATTAGACAAGAATACATAGCTTCAGGTTTCATTTTAAACAAGCAACTATGCTTTACATAAAACAGAAATTTGATTACTTAATTTGCATAAAAATACTTGAATATAGTATGGCCAAAATGAACTGCTTAAACATAGATATATCAATTCCACATTATACTTAAAGACACATATATAGCCATTTCCTAGAGTTCAAATATTGAGCGGTTAGAATGCTGCACAGTAGTCTATACTCTAAGGTTCCATGAACCCCAAATAACAATGCCTTTTGCAATTAACTTCTTTCTTTCTACATTTCTCTTTTAACTTCATTAGTAAACATGCATAGTTCCAAAATCCTGAAGCGCTCTTGATTTTGTCAAAGACAAACATCTTTAAAATTAAGGAATAAGCGCAAACAAAGATTCAAACAAATCATATGCAGATTCAAACAGATGAGCAATCAATGCAGATTCAAACAAAAAAATGAACACTTACTCTTGGCTAGAGCTTGAGATTCAAACGAAGAAATGAATGTTGAGATCGACTTCAACAAATTTCAAATATAAATCAATGAGCAATCTAGAGAAAAAACAGAGAAGTGAGATTGATTGATTCAAGAAATTGAGAGCATCAATGAAGGAACGAAGAGCTCCAATGGAGGAAGTAGAAAAAAAAATGGAAAAAATAAAGGAACTAAAAAAAACTTCACACAAGATAGGAAACTGGAAAAAGAAAATTGAATAGAAATTGAAAATATCAAAAGAAGAAAGGAACTCATAGCTTCAATGGAGGAATGAAGAAGAAGAGAATTCACAGCTCATTACTAGAAAATTGTCTAATTGCGACCGATTTTTTGGTTGCAAAATGAGACAAATCGATCGCAAAGAGGGTTTGCGACCGATTGTGTTGGTCGCATTTAAGTAGGTTGCAAATATATTTGCGACTGAATTTTATGCGACCGATTTTATGACATGCTTAATTTGGTCATTCGTTGATTTTTTTGCGACCGATTTTTTGGTCGCAAATATTGGATTTTGCGACTGATTTTTCGGTCGCAAATATCGGATTTTTCCAATCGATTTTTCCGTTGCAAATTTTGCGACCGAAAAATTGGTTGCAAATTCTGAATTTTGAGACCAATTTTCAATTGATAAATTTAGAATTTGCAACCAAAAATCAGTCGCAAATATAAACGGTCGCAAAATCAGTCACAAATTTTAAAACAGAAAAAAATAAAAAATCTGAATCTTATCAAATCCAAATTTGATACACTTGAATTTTACAACAGCCCAGAAAATAGCATCCAGTAATCCATAAGCAAAATTAGTTAACATTATATATAACTAAGAGTTAGTACCTAAAGTTTAGAACATACGAATAAAAATTTAAGTAACACTGTATAATCCAAACTACAGATAATAAGAAATATAAGTTATCCAACATACACATCACTGGCAATAACATATATCCGAAACACAATATATATAAACTACCACAATATAAAACTACAATAACATACATTGTAGATCAAACTATAAGGTTCTTCTCAATTAAACTTTGGAAGATAAATTTTTAGCATACTTCTAACTAGTTCTCGTTTCCATGGTTCTTCAATTCTTTCTCTAGAATCTTCAACTTTTATTGATTCATCATCAACTTCTGTTATATTTTCAACCTTCTTCATTGAATCTTTAACTATTTCTACTAAGTCTTCAATTTCATCTATAGAGTCTTCAACTATTAAGTCTTCCACAAAATCAATTGAGTCTTTAACTAGCTCAATTGAATCTTCCACGATCTCTATATTATCTTCAAGTCTATTCATTTAATCTTCAACAAATTAAGCAGATATTTAATAATCATTAATTTTACATTTATTTAGTATAGATTAACTTTACATCAATATAATCAAACTACCAATAACATAACCAATATAATCAACCAACAATACCAAACTACCAATAACATCACAAAATCAATTTCACAACATCAACCAATCAATATACTCAACCAACAACACCAAAACTATCATTATTTTAAAAAAAACAGATCTGAAAATTTAAGAAAAAAGAAAAAAGAATAACAATATAAACTCAAACTCAACCAATAACATCAAAATATCAACCAACAACCTCAACCAACCAATATAATCAACCAACAACACCAAAACTACCATTATTTTCTAAAAGTACAGATCTACCAATAACAAAAAAAAAAAAAAGAGGAACTAAGGAAAGGATGGAAGATAACCAAGATGGAAGAGCAGTGGTGGCATGAGTGGACAGCAGCGGCGGAGGTGGCGGTAGGTGGATAGTGGCAATGGCGACGGCGAGAGTGGAGTGGTGGAGATGGTAGACAGAGGTGGGGGAAGGAGAGAGGTTAAGGAAGAAGAAAGGGGTGGAGTGGTGGAGATGGTAGAGAGGTGGGGGAAGGGGAGGGGTTAAGGAAGAAGAAAGGAAGAAGAATGGTTCTGATTTGGGGATTTTGATTTTAAAGATGTCGGAATTTGCGACCAATTTTTCGGTCGCAAAATCAATTGCAAATAACTAAAATTTGAATTTTGAATTTGCGACCAATTTAGCGACCGATTTTGCCTTCATACATAACTCCTCTATATTGAAAACTCGGTGGCAAAATCGATCGCAAATTTCACGTTTTGCGACTGATTTTGCGACAGATTTTGCCTTTACACGTAAATCATATACATTGAAAAATCGGTCGCAAAACATGAAATTTGCGAACGATTTAGCATTCATACATAACTCCTCTATATTGAAAAATTGATTGCAAATTTCATATTTTGCAACCGATTTTGTCTTCACACATGCTCTATCATTGACCTTACACATTGGTCGCAAAATTTATTTTTGTGACCGATTTTGTGGCCAAATTTTTTCAAACTTTTTTTCTTCCATTTACCAAATTAGTCGCAAAATTGGTCGCAAAACATGAAATTTGCGACCGATTTTTTTAGCGTGATTTTGTTCCCATTTTACTCAAATTGGTCGCAAAAGGCTTTTTTTTTGTGACCGAAAAAATAAATCGCAAATTTGGTCGCATTTCCGTCAAATTCTAATAGTGGCTGCTTCAATGGGGGAACAAAATGTGTTTAGAACTCGGAGGTGTGTAACGAGAAAGGGTTTTGTGATTCTGAGACTACATTCTGAAATAGATTTGTAGGAAAGAGTTCAATGCGAGAGAGAGAGAGAGAGAATTCAATGAGAGTAAGAATTCTTCTCGTAAAAGGTAACATATGATGAATATGAGCTAGATGCATAACTAACAACTTGGCACACTTGGCAAAGTGTGGTTAATATAGTGTAGTATCTCGCCTGTTTTTTTGTAGTGTGATCAGTTTAGAACCCTCAATCAATTTTATAAATTCTCTAGAGATTGGTAATGTCGAACATGTTCCAAGTCTAGCTTCAATATTCTTACACTTAGAAACCTTAGGATTCCTAGCCTAGAGACCGATCGATCAGATCTAATATTTGGCTGGTCGGACTCTCAAAAACTTTTGTCAGAAACAATAAATAAGATATAAAAACTAAAAATAAAAAATTGAAAATAAATTGAATACTACCTTGTTTTCCATATATAAGAATGACCTGTGTCTTTCACCAAACCAGAAAGTGGTCCAGTTGCGTCAGGCAGAACTTCGCCTAGACACCATGGTCACATAAAAGGGGAAAAAAATAATAATGTCATATTTTTCCTAGATAATGGGAATAACATTACAAGTAAACTTTACTTTTGTTGAAATCCTTTGTCACTGAACTTGGTCAGCATTTTTAAAACAAGTTGTCTTAGCCTAAGTTAATTTCCTACCAATTTTAAATACAAGTCATCTACACAAATATTTTACATTATTCATGAATAAGAAATTAAAGCTTGTAATTGAAATTGAGGTTTTAGCAACCGACCAGTCATAACAATAAAAGCCTGCGCAGATGTGCTGTTTTTGCTTCCTTGTACTTTGGATAGAAAGCTTATTCGTCACCAACGCATTATTCTCAACTAATTACGGGGCCTTACCCTATGATTGTTGTAGAAGAACAACAATTAACGACAAATAATTAGCATAGGGATAGCAGTCATGGATCAGCGAATTGAATCAGATAGGTTTGTTCATCGAATTTTATACAGATAATTACAGCTGAGTATATGGCAGCTGTGCCTTGTATTTTTTTATTACTCATCCCTCTTATACGGTACACCCAACATTTTGGAATGGCTTGTTTGTCCATTTCACTTTATTTACCGGGAAAAAAAAAATTTGAAGACGGTGATTTTTTTTTTAATAATTATTATTGAGGAGTAGTGGAGTACTATGGAAAAAGGATAAATTAGGACAGAAAAGAGAGTGAAAGAAAGGAAATTTATTTGTATTGTATGAATAGAAAGTAAAGATGAAATAAAAATAATAAGGAACTTATTTTCGCTTATTTAAATGTGTAGAAAAAAAAAAGAAGAAATTTTTTATTTAAAATGACAAATGTGTTGACACTACTGACAGAAAAAATCTAGTTGTCATCTTCTTTGTCATTCCAAGCCTCTCTTCTGTGAGATTCCAAGAGCTAGCGGCTCACGTTATTCTTCTTTGGCGGCAGTTTCTTTGTGATCTCATTTCTTTTGTTTGTATTGTTTAGTAAATAATTCAAATGTACTAGATATTGAGTTGAGCTTGGTTCTATATACCTTTTTCTTTTTATGATGGATCATACGTATTTTTTGTCCTTCTTATGGGTTTTCTTTTCCCTTATTAGGGTGTCTTTTATTTGTTCCTTGAAGTTGTTTATATCCTTGATGGTGTTGCAGGTAAAAGAGTTTCACATTTATTTTGATTAAGAAGTCTGATACACTCCTTATATATCACTTTTTGAATTAGTCTCTATTATGAAAAGATGCTTACTTATTGATAGTGTTTGGACAAAGAACATAATCACATATTATTTATTAATTTAGGGCGTGGACGGTATTTGTTTCTGTTTCTTTATAGATTTAATACATCTTTCTGAATTTATAAATGTCTTTGTACTTCCTTGATAATGAATTTTGCTTCTCATAAAATAATACAACTGAAGTCCACTCACGTTAGTCTATATTTTGTACTCCTCTTAGTGTTTAAATTTACATTTCATGGCAAAGAAAGAGTCTTTGACACACGATTTTAAGTCAAACAAGAAATTGAAACCAAAAATCCAAAAAGAAAAAAAGTTTGTCCTCCTACTTATGAACTCAATATTAGCAAGCAACTTCCAGCTGGTACATTTGGAATGCAGAAGAATAAGGCACAAAGAAACTTTCATGTTCCGATCTTTTTGTCTTTTACTATTTGCTTGTCACTTGGCTGTATAAAAAAAAATCACATTAAATACAAACAAAACAAAGATTACACATACTTCAAGTAGCATGGGGACTGGTAAACCAAGGTTGATAGGACAGTCATGACTCAAAGCCAGATTTAACAATGAATAATATTCCCTTAGTTCTGTACTTGTGTTAGGATTTGGTAGCCTGCAGGAAACTTGATGCAGTTTCTGAGTTTAAAAATTATTGGAAGACACCGCAAACATTTTTTGAAAAATTATATAATGAGTTCCATGACTTCGATATTGAGGTCTTTGCTTTGTTCAAAAGAGCATCTCAACATGATAATGACTTTAAACTAGTCGACAAGAAGATGGAGTTTATTTGTCTCCTCTCTTTTCTTCATCATAAAATAAACCAATAAAAAATTTAGCAGCAATCAAGTGTACATATACAAAGCCCATGGAAAGCTAGCATCGAGTACGCCGAACAGAAAAGTGCAAGTGTAAAGCATAGAGAAGACGAATTGGTATCATACCTGTTTGCACCAATGAAACTTAACGTTACAAAGAATTAAAAAATATGTTGTTATTGTCATTTCTTTTTGGTTTTTGTTTTGAGCAGCAAAGGGGATTTCTTGGTTGTGGCAACATGATGCCAAAATTGACATTCTGTTTCACAGCACATTTTTTCTTACTATTTTCCATAACAATAGTTATTTGCCACTTGGAGAAATTAATGAGACACAAAGTTGTAACTTTTTTACATAATGCAGCTATTTCATCTACCTGCTGAATTATAATTATATATTATGTTGATCATTTGTATGATATTATTAAAAAATTGGATAACAATAAGAATATAATTATTTGTATTAATTATTTTAGTAATTTGCTCTTTTTTATTTTAATTACTAGCTAAGATGAAACTTGGTGAGACAAGGGGGTTAAATATCTAAAAAATAAGAATTTTAAAGAATATTCTTTGTTTCCCCTTACTTGCTGTATCAAAGACCAAATCACAATTCATTTGAGTTTGGATAAGCAATGGTGATGTTTAGTGATAAACAAGTTGTAGATCTCAGAAAAAGAATTAATTTTAAATTGAAGAAAAAGGTATTTTTAAAATAATTTCTTAGTCTTAATAGTATTCAAGAATTATGCAAAAATACTTCGGTTGAAGATAAAAAGAACATGACTTTTAGGATCCATGTACATTACTTTTAGATTGTGTTTGGATGAAATAATTTTAGATAACAATATAATTTTCAAAGGATTTCAATTGATTTAACCTAAAATTCTTTATTTAGATATTAATCGAAATATATTTCATGGTCGCAATGGTGGCACCCCCAGTCTTGCAATTGTGGCGGCAACACCCCTAGACTCATGATCATGGCAGCAGCACCCTAATCTTGCAGTTGCGGCAGCGGCTACCCTCTTTTTAGCGACCCAGTAGCACTCTAATCTTTGCCTTGATGATTGCTTATATGGATTAATAATTTTAAATTTGTATTATGCTTGTATGGATTATTTTTGGACTTCTATACTTGTGTGGATTATCTTGTTGTATTAAGTTAAAAATTTCATTAATTATTTCTTAAAATTTTATTAGGTGATTTGATTCACTAAAACTCATCTTACTTTTTCAAACACATACACACACACACACACACACACACACATATATATATATAACATAAGAGGAGTGATTTATTATGAAAATGAGAGGAGCAAATCTTGACCATTGGATCTTACATGGATGGTCAAGATTTAAAGTTATTCAAATATTACATGATCACTTAAAAAAGTTATACACACACACACACACACATATATATATATATATATATATATATATATATATATATATATATATACATATATATATATATATATATATATATATATATATATATATATATATATATATATCTCAACGGGGTGGATTAGATAGTCTAAACTATTTTACTATGGCAGGTTAACTTGCCTTGCCCTGAGCTTGAGATGTGACAGATCGGGGCGGGTTAGTGCCGATTAACCCATTTGCCAATGGTAGCGTTTGGCACCACTATATGAATGGGTAGGGGTTACCAGGGAAAAAGGGAGAGGAAAGGGAACGTGTGCTCTGTGACTGTGAGGAGAAGAAGATGAAATGAAATGGGAAAAGGAAGGGAATGTGAGCCCTCACATTCATGTCTGTGTGGAGGAAAATGAAATGAAATACCCTAGGTCTCTCCTCCTTTAACCAATGTGGGTTGACCCAAGAGACCACTAAAGCCCATCACCCAAAATCTAAGGTTTTTTGTTTAATATTTTTTTTAGGGTAAAATACAAAATCCACCCTTGTGATTTGTTAAAATGACACTCCACCTCAATCTTCTCTCAATATTGCACTCTACCCTATAAGCTTAAAGGTGAGTTAGTTTTAGAAGACATTCAAACTCAACTATAATTAACAGTGAGTTATAAGATGATCCATCATATCTTTTATAATATTGTGGTCCATTTACTTTTATCTATTAGATGTTATTCAAGCAACTCAAATTTAGACCAAAAAAATAAAGAATAGTTCAGGTATAAAAATATAATAATTATATAAAATTACAAAGTAAGTTAATAGTTTTTAAAATTACTAAACTATTCCATCTATCTTTTCTCCCTTCCCCTTTTTAGGGGTGTTAAATGAGTCAACTCAACTCATTTAGGCTCATGACTCCAATGAGTCGGGTCAACTATATAGCCGGCTAAATAAGCTAGCAATTTAACAGTCTAATTTGTTGAAGGCCAGCTCGCAGGCCTAAAGAGGTCAATTCATTTTTTTTTTTTTAATTGTATGCTTTGAGCGAAGTTCTTTTCCACAAACAAATTCCAAACAATATAAATAGGTAAATGGGCTAGGCTAAAAATAATTTATTTTAAATAGATCAAAATTTTTACAATTGAACCCACCTAATTTTTGTGGATAAATAGACCATCACATTGAGTAAACAAGCTGCCCCGTTTATGCTTTTATTTTTAAAAATAATAAATTAAAGCTAAATGTAGATGAAATTTTATTGCAAATTATATTGTTTGAGACCTATCAAGTGGAAAAATACATCCCTCAAAGTGCATGGAATTTTTTTTTCTTTTAAAGAAAAAGATAAATGGGTTGAGTTGTTTAACCTGCAAGCTTGGCTACCCTTTTATTGTTAAAAATAATAAATTAAAGCTTGATGTAGATCAAATTTAATTGCAAATTATATTGTTTGGGACCTGTCATATGGGAAGACCACCCCTCAAAGTGCACAGGATTGTTTTCTATTTTTAAAATTTAAATGGACTAAGTCGTTTAATCTATTATCTTAAATGTGTTAGACCTAAATGGGTCATGCTGGCCTGTTTGACATCGCTGTGAAGGGGACGAGAAAAAATTGATAAGGTAGTTTAGTAATTTCAAAAATGGTTATGTTATTTCATAATTTTATATAATTATTATATTTCTAAATCTAAACAATTCAAATAACAACCGCTTAGAAGTAAATAAACCACTTGCAGCTCAAAAGATAGAGTGAACCATTTTATGACTCACTGTTAATTATTGTTCAGTTTGGATGTCATTTAAAACTTACTCACCCTCAAGCTTATTGGGGTGGAGTGCAATATTGAAGGAAGATTGTCATGGAGTGCCATTTTTACAAATCTCAAGGATAGTTCATGCATTTTATCTTATTTTTTAAATAGCTAGACTCGCAGGTCAAATTAGCTCGGACCCGCTTCAACTCGCGAGTTAGGCAGAATAGGTTAGCAAGTTGAAAAAACTAGGTTCAAAATGGCAACCCAACTTGTCATTTTTTGCAGGTCAAGTGAGTTAACTTGATGGGTTGCACCCATTTTGCCATTTCTACTAGTGTAAACTCTGGGCAGCTCACTATCAATGGCCTTATACTACTATAATGCAACACATCAAGTTTGATATTAACAATACAATTTGGAGCATGTTCCTAACTCAAAAATCATTGGTATTGCTTTTTTGTAGTGGTGTCAAACGGGCCAGGCCGCCCTGTTTAAGCCCACAAAATAAGCGTGTTAAATAAGCTAGCTTGTGAGTCATATTTTACTAGCCCGACCCATTTAAGATGGGTCTGCAAGCTTAAATAGGTTAGCCCGTTTAACTTTTTTTCTTTTTCTTTTTTAACTTTCTAGGTTTTAAAAAATTAATTTTGATTAAAAAAAGGAATAAAAATTCTTATTTCTTATTAAATAAAATGAAAATGTCCTAAACTCGATTATTAAATTATATTTTTATATCTTAAATGTATACATCTTTCCCTAAAAAAACAATAAAAAAAAAACGCAAATAAACAGGCCAACCCGTTTACCCACGTGGGCTAGGTGGGTCAGACTAAAAACGAGTTAATTTAAATGGGTTATTATTTTTTAAGCCTAATTCACCTATTTTTGTGGTTAAACGAATTGACCCAACAAATTTGACCCATTTTGACGGCCCCAATTCTTCGATATTTGATATTGCATAACTCTTTTATAGGCTAAATTGATATCACAACTCTGGTAAATTAATTTGAGGTTTTACTCTTTCATAAAACTTTGTAGAAAAAATTTTCTTAAGAAAACGGCATTCTTAAAAAAAAAAAAGGGCAAAGCCCATATTGGACTCAAAGATTGAAATTATAAAGCCCAGTAGGAACATACCCAGCCCACATCTATGTCCACAAAAAATATCAGCCATGTTCGTTCCGGTGTTTAGTTTGGTTTCGGTCATGGGTAGGTGTCTACAGTTCTCCCAAAGTGGGTTGCCCAATACCGCATTACGGGAATCAATGATCAGCTTTTTTTATGGGGGTAGGGGGGATTTTTGATTATGCAATGAAAATTCAAAAATTTTCTCTTTTCAATAAACTGGTTACGAGTACCATATTAAAGGGTGTTCAATTTTTGGGGGGACTTTTAGTTAAGTAATGAGGATTTAAAAAATATTCTTGCTTCAACTTTTTATCTCTCAAGCTTGAAGAGAGAAAATTTTGAAAAGAAAGACAATTCCTATATTGTTTAGATTTTGGGATATGTTCAGTTAAACAATGGGGATTAAAAAATATTCCCTTTCAAACTTTTAATTATTCTCTTTCCAGCTTATCCTATAATTGATCAATGACGGATTCATGCAAGAAATTTGAGAAATTTAGTTCAAGAACAGGGACTGAGATATGGTCAACAGCCATGGCACTGCCTAGGGCTTTCAAAAAGTTGACGCTAGTCTCAAGGAGATCCCATTGAGTTGTTCTTTCCTCCTTCTGGATGGAAAAAATTCTCTCTCCCCACGATATCATCACCATCAAATCATGTTGGGCTGACATTCATGTGGAGAAAGAAATTTCCTTCCACCAGGAGGATAGAAGTATTCTTAAGATCCCAATAATAAACCATCTGATCAGCCTAGCACCGCTAAGTTTACCATCCACCGCCAGCACCTTGTCTATGCAGCTTATTGCTTGATATGACAAAAAACTAATCCTATCAAGTCTTGTAGACCGATAAGTTTATCCCATACCATAATTATTGGATAAAAATAGAAAGATAAAATAACTTTATCACATTATATATCACACCCAATATATGATAAAAATAGATGATATAATATAAACTTGGATTAGGATTCTTTAAAATGAATATCTTTGTAAAGTTAGAAAGTGAGGGACCAACATACAATGGAAGTTATTCATCTAAGAGTGATTAACCCTTTACTTCCTCACTTTACAAGGATACCTACTTTAGAATATTCAAATCCTATAAACTTATAGGCCTAATACGATGAAACAAACAGTGCCTTAATGATTAACAAGCCATGCAAATATGAAGAAAGATGGTTGAATTTTCGTCCAGATAACAATTAGAAAAATCAAAAAATAGAAAAGGGGAAAGAAAAGAAAGCTAGCCTAGTCTCAACGACGCTTGTACAAACAAGGCTTAAGCGACGGCCATTCAATTTCCTTCCTTTTAGAATTTTGCTTATCCTACACACGGAAAGGGTAAAATAAATCAGTGGTGAGGATCAAAACATACGCTGCCAATACAATAACAAATGATAAAACTGGAATCACATTCACTAAGCAATAAGCTGCATACCTTTTTCGTAAAGTAAAACAAAATAAACATTTTATTTGAGAAGTCCTGCATGGTGTAAATATCAGTTTAGTACAAACATAATGATTTGTTTAAAGTCATGAGAAGGAACACTTCTAATACCTGTTTTACAGAGTTGAAACCTAACTCAGAAATAGCCTTTGTAAACTTCTCAGGGTCTGCTCCTCCGGTATCCGGATCAAACCTGCTCCTTACTTCTGCTATCAAAAGCCAGCCACTGTTCACAAACTAAGTCAGATCCTGAGTAGGTAAGAAATAGCCAGCCTAAAACGCTTAAATCATAGAGAAGAAACAAACCCTGGCTTAAGCACCCTGTAGGCTTCTTCAAGGTAACTCTGGTAGTTGGTTCCCATCAATGAAAGACAGAAGACAGCAACGTCAATAGATGAGGAGTCAAGGGGTGCCTGACAGTAAACACAAAATGAGCAGGTCATATTGTAAATAATCTAACCATAAACCTTTGAAACAAAAGCTGAGACTTTTATCCCTTGCAGGCACAGCTGCTTCAAATATTAAGAACTTAGAATTTATACTAAGCAAACTAATGAGCAGGTCATATTGTAAATAATCTAAGCATTAAACCTTTGAAACAAAAGCTGAGACTGTTATCTCTTGCAGGCACAGATGCTTCGAATATTGAGAACTTAGAATTTATACTAAGCAAACTAACCATTTTTTTTTATTAGTACCAGCTTTTAGGACAACAGGAAACCACATTTTCCTTTCCTTTCAGTGTATAAAGGAATCCACATACCCTTTTATGATTTGGCTAAGGTACAAATACAACCCACACACAAAAACAGCATCTCACGTAATCCCATTATTTGATTACAAGACAGTGAAGAAACAAATCTCAAGCCTGGCGAGTTTTTATTTTCCAAATCCATGAAACAATATCCTCTCATGAAATTGACATTAAAGATGGCAAAAACTGGTCTGGAGATGTATGAAGGCAGGACAACAAATAATATTACAACAGTACAATGCTACTACAAAAGTAACTTTCTACTGTGTACTACTAGCCTTACAAGGAGAAGGACATACATTTGACATGTCACAAGCAATTACTTTAGGATCACTGGAGACGAGATCCAGAGAGAAGACTTTATTCTTCACGCTTTTAGCAATGAGTGCATCCCCTAGAGTACAATGGATACAATGGAAACATGAAAGCATTAACAGAGATCAAAAAGAACATAAGCATTTGGACTTTTAAATCAAAATTATGAAAAAGAGCACAATAAATTCTCACCACAACCAAAATCAGCTACAACCAAAGAAGGGCTTTGTTTCTTTAGCCACTTAATAATCACATTAACTGGCTGTTCAGGCCAATTTGACATTTGCATTTTGTATCCTGCATGATACTTGCCAGATAAATGAAAGATAAAATGAGAAATCCAATAAGAATGAGCTATTCAAAACCATTACATCTCAATGCTAAGTCTGTTACTAAACTAATATGCCAGAAAAATTGAAAAGGGCTTGAAGGATTTGACATGAAGAAGTAAAATACATGACATGGCAGCAGACTAATATGGAGGAGGTTACGGCACTTAGTCACTTGTCCAGCGAAACATTCACATTAGACTTAAAAAATATGTCACATTTTGAAAACTAATTCTGATTCCGATATAATTAATAACAATATGCATTTTTGTTGTATAAACCACAAATGCAGGCCTTCAAGCATCTGGTGTCAACAATTGCTATAACAGTTTAATGTTCTAACATTGATTCAAAACTTCAAATGCATCTAAGCATGTTTGAAGGTTGTGGCCTTGTATGCAAGTTGTGAAATCAGAATAATATCTTTTGAGTGTGTGTATGTGCATGCGTGAGAATAGCTGCTTGCATGGTTGTCAATTTGCACACATTAGGATACAATTCATAAAGAAAGGAGCAATCAATCTTAGTTCAATCATACAAGAAACGACGACTCTACATTTTTTTTTTTTTTTGGGGAAAAAGGAATTTGTCAATGGAAACAACCCTTACCAGGTCAAATAGCGATGGTTCTTCTTGGAAATAATGTAGCGCCTCCTTCCCACTGAAAAGAATGACAGAGATCTTAACACTCATGAAGAAGAAAAAACAATACAAGGAAAGAAAAAACAAAGTTAAAAGGCATTTTAGGACAGCAGGTCACTGAATGTTTTAAGCCAATCCTAGCAAAAAAAAAAAAAAAAAAGTCTTTAATTATGCCAGTAATCCAATTAAAATACGAAAGTGCAAGATCACTGCCCTAATCGCATGGAGTTCCCTATGTCTAAATTTCAGGCTTTGAATTCAAATTCCAGGTATCCAACAACAGTTAAAACTAAACACACAACTAACGATTCAGCTCAACTAGAACCACATTAAGTGACAGAAACAAAATCAGGCCCAAAAATCAACAACAGCAACAACTGTTGTAGAAGCAGTGAGAATTACATACGTGCAAGTGTAGAGCTTCTCGTTAATCATCCTGAAATGCCCACCTGACAACCTCGCCCGCATCTACACACAATCCAACGAGCAATTCGGATTAAAACTCAAATTTAATTCAGAACAACGTTAACATAATACATAAATAAATAACTAAGTCTTCAATTTTGGGAAGTGGGGTATGCCTTTTCCAGAAAGCTAGAGGGCTTGGAGGGTTCTTTCAACTTTCTGCGCTTAGCAGAACCCGAAGCAATCTCTTCTTCCTCGCAATGGTTGGTTTTGTTGTCGTTGTTGTTGCGGTTAGTAGGCTCGTGCTTCTTGTTTGGTCCACGATTTCTGGGTCTCTTCCACTTTTTGCTGTGAAGCTCGCTCTTTGTCATTGTCTCAACGATGATTCTGTCCTCTGTGGGTGAAACTCTTGTTCTTCCTTCCTCTATTCAGCTGAAAGTAACCGTAACAAACCAATTTGAAGCTGACTGCTGGGCCTAGGGTTCTTTTTCTCTTCTTTTGTGGCACAATTTTATTTCTGTAGGCTTTATTTATTATTATTTTTTTTTTTGGGGGCTGGATTGTACATTGGTTATTTTGTTTGGTTGCAACTCAAAGCTGAGGTTTTTTAATTTTATTATGGGACAGTAGATTTAAAATTCAATAATATGAAATTAATAACATAATTACAAAAGTATGGGAAATTAATACATATTTTGTTATACAATAAGTAGTATCTATATTTTATTTTTTTTACTTGAATTCTACATGCTGCAGGGCAAAATTAGAGACGAACAAATCCATGCATTTCGCCCTGCAGAAGGGCGAAACCTAAAGAAAAAAAAAAGGCATGAATAGTGAAGCATTGCAACAAGTTTCGCCTTGTACCACGGCAAAATGTGAGACAAAAAAAATCCATCAACAGTAACGCATACACATAAACAGTATATGTATGTCTTCAAATAGGAACCGAAGTGTTCTTGTAGTCAGAAAAAAAGAAAGCAGTGTTCAACATACTTTCTGCAAATAGATTGGACGGGGCAAAAATAGGTTGGATAGGGAGCTGACATGTGTAAAGTGCATAGTAAAAAGATTGACTAATGTTAGATATTAAATGGTAGTCGAGTGTGTTGTTGTAGGTAGGAAACAAAACAATATTGTTGTAAGTGACTTTGGCAAGAGACGAGATATACAGTAAGTGAATATTGAATACTATTAATAGTTGGACTGAAAGCTCTATAAATAAAGTTCATTTGATGTGAAACTCAGAGTGAAGTTTTTCGTTAATGAGGGTAAGAGTATTGGCCAGAATGAGAAAAATTATTTTGAATGTGTGATCTAATTTGGTGTGTGATCAAGAAGGGAGAGCAGGCAGCGAGAATGGTAAGCCTTGATCGGCCAAGTGATTCAACAGTGGATTCAAGCAGTCATATTGCAGTGCAAGTTCCTGAGGTAATATATTTATTTTCAGAAATTATGTTTGAAAATTTATACTGATATTATGTTTAAAATTAATTTTAGTTTGTTAAGATCTTGTGTATATCAAATTAGACTGACCATAAGATGAATATTGTAAGAGGTATTATTATTTTGCAATAATATTATGTTTGAAATTAATTTTAGTGCGTTATTAATTTTAAAATATTAGACAATTATTAAAAAATAGTTATATATATTTTTTATAATATATTAAATTATTAGTCATTAGTATTAGTTTTGTTCAGTGTTTTGTAATATTTATTATTACATTATTTATAAAAAGAATTTTTGTAATAGTTAGTCATTAGTATTAGTTTTGAGTGTGCTTTCAGATTTGGCTTACTATATTCATTCAAGTTTGATTATCAATCTCTTGAAAATTGGAATGTAATTTGAAAATTGTATCTTAAATATTCTTGTATAGGCATTATTTTTTTTTATTCAATCTTTTTAAGGTCTGTGTGATGTTTGTTTTTCATACTTTTATATGTTATTTTGGTTTTATTGTATTTTTTAATACTGTATATTAAGTTTTGATAATTGTTGGGTTCAACGTAGGTGAATGGCAGAGTTACTGAAGATGCACCTCAATAAGTGTTTGTTTTAATTGTTTATGTGAAAATAAAAACATTAGACAATTATTAAAAAATGGTTATATATATTTTTTATAATATATTAATTTATTTGTTAATTACATTAACAATAGAAATATTCAATAAATATTTAAGAGATGGCAGTAGCTAATAGAACATAAATTTAAATTAATAATAATAATAATAATACCACCAAAAATAACAAAGAATAGATAACATAAAAGTAACATACGATTTAAATAGTTAAATTAAATTCAAATGACATTTAATTTAAACAAAAAAGTAGAATAGAAGTAATGATACTTATTTTTATTTTTGGGTTTAGAGCGATTTGTTATTTCCTGTTGTTATTTACAATAATAATGCAACAATTTTTATTATAAATTTATCTAGTTTATTAATTTATGATAGTGCTATAGGATGGTAGACAGATGCACATGCGAGTTAACGTGGAGCCACCACATCATATGATAGAAGGGTACTTACAAAGGGCAAAACTGAATGAAGTTGCTAGTATTAATAAATTTCATCTACTTCCATATCTAATTAGTGCATTGGTAGAACTATGGAGGCCAAAAGTCACACATTTCATTTTCCTTGTGGGGAGTGTACCGTGACACTGGAAGACGTTGCATTCCACCTTGGGCTGGCCATCAATAAATGGTTATTCTTTGGAACAACCAATCTAAATGTACAATTAATTCAGGATATGTGTGAGGCATGCCTTGGTGAACGACCCGAAGCCAATGACTTTATTGGTCGCGCAATCGGATTGTCTTGGTTGGAGTGTCTTAATTCGACACTTGCAGAGAATGCCGACCAGCAGACAATAGAGCGCTTTGCGTGTGTTTATATACTGCGCTTATTAGGCTATAAAATAACGCCGGACAAGACGTCGTCCAGCATCCAAGGAAAGTATCTTCCGTTGCTCTTACTGATTGGACCGATTAGGCAAGATAGTGGGTTTGACATGCCTTACTATGCTATATCGATGTTTATGTCGTGCCTCACGAAAAGGTACAAAGGAGGTCAGCGCCTGTCTCATACTACTACAATCATGGGCACGGCATCGGCTTTCATTTTTATGTCCAGTTGATAGACTAATTACATTTCCCTTATGTGTGAGGTAAACTAATTTAACTCAATTACTTATTAATTAAAACGATAACCTAATAAAAAATAAATCATAGCATTGCGTTGAAAATTGTAATTTTAATATTATACAGATGGGCTGGTACTGAATATCCACGAAGATTTAACTATGTGACTGTCACCAATATAAAGGGGGCTTTAGATCTCGTTGGCTTACAGAATCAGATAGCGAATAGAATACTATAACAATTCCTATAATTTGATTATCAAATTATATATATATATATATATATATATATATATATATATATATATATATATATATATATCATGTTATGTCTTTTTTATTTTATAATGCAGCTGCAGTTTTTATGGCATCCATATGAGATTCCTACTATTATTTCATGTATTCCATCGCATGTGGGGGATGAACATGCAGTTTGCTCGGCTGTCACCACACTTGTGTGCTTTGAGGCAGTTGAGTGGTACCCGAGCAACTGCGTGATGCGTCAGTTTGGCTTATATCAACTTATTCCGCCTGATCCTATGAACCTAGGAGAATCTTATAACCAAGATTTGAGGGGGAAAAATAGATTGGAACTGGATACAGACACATCAACACTGGATTAATGTGTGGCATAGTCGATTTGAGTGTGTGCTACATGGTCATCCCATTATTGATTACATGCCATCCCCTGAATATTGGCACTGGTATCAAGAGCATGCAATGATTACTCATGCCCAATTGTGGCTATCTCCAAAGTTTCACCTGCAAGATCCACGGCATTATAGCCATATGCCGGGCACCCAGGAGCATTTTCGCATGCCCTCACCACCCTTAGCGATCGTCCAATAGGTCAAGCCCTCAACAGCTTATCCATATGGATCCCCCAAGAATGTCCATTGATCCTGGGGCATTCTGTGCCGATGCTGGTCATAGTCGAGCATAATTATTTCAGCCAAGGCATATGTCGGTAGATTCATCATCGAGCACTAGTAGCATGCCAAATTTAAATAATTTTCTCCCTGTATATGATGCTGATGAACCCGACCATACTCGTACTCCTCCTCGTCCAATGCATGTTGATCTAAATGCTCCTACCGAAGATGTGTATATCCTAACCATGGATGAGTTACTACAGATGCCACCTCCGGATTCTGAAGCTACAGCTGCGATTGCACCTGCAAATTGGAATTTCAATTGGAATCAGGCAGCACTTTATGAACCTTGGTTCCATCGCCATGGTGATCCATCCACTCAAGGTGAGGCAATGGCAGCAGTAGGTGAGGGGGGTGACGTAGGTGAGGGTGGTGAGGGGGGTGAGGGAAGAACGAGAAGGGGATTTAACTTTTCAGGTATCTTACGTCCGATTCTTAGATCCCCACAGAGATTGTCCCTTTCATTAATAAAAAAGAAAAAGGACAAAGGGCTTTAGTAATTTAATTTTTGTATTTTTTCTTTCTAATGTATAATTTTTATTATTGTGTAAACTTTAGTGTAATATGTAATTCGTATTGAACTTTCAGTGCATGTAATTGTTAAAGAAATTAAGATTATCTCCAGCAGATTGTTATTATGTTGAGTGTATGGGTGTAAAACTGGGTTAGATTTTGAATTAGATCAGAGTATGTTAAATAAAAACTGGGTTATTTTAATATTTTTCCACATATTAAAGAGTATAGCTTCTTAAAAGCACATTATATTAGAATAAAAAGTCATCTACTTAAAATAAACTTATTCAATTTACTACCCTAATTGTGATTACTTTCCAGTTAATCTCTGTTATTAATGAAAAATAATATATAAAAATAATTTTTAAAAATATTCAATATAGCAAACTTTAATCTTGCTTAAGGATAATAAGAAATATAAGAATTAGATGCAAAATGAAGAAAAAAAAAGTTTAAATTACTAGTATTTTAGATTACATTAACAAAGAAATATTCAAACAAAAATAATTTGCTGCTCAGTACTAATTAGCTTTAGGTCTAAGTGGACATTGTCTGCAACTATGTCCTTCACCATGACATAGGGCACACCATTTTGGTTCTCGCATTTCATGCATATCCATTTCGTTTAGAAAACGGGTTGATCTTGGTCGACCTTTCATGTTGCGCTTTAACTGAAGGTTAGTTCGAATTATCGGACCATTATATGGTGGCCACATACTTCGATTCCCCACCACCTGAAACTCTCTGTCGTATACTTTGCAAATCTTTTCTATGCTGTAAATGCTATCGGTATACACTTGCCAATCGATATTCTGATTGGCACAGCATGCAATTACGTGACGACATGGATATTGATTAGTCTGAAAATCGCCACAGTCACAATACCTTCGAATCAAATCAACACTGAATTCATCCCCATTCGTGAGGTCTTAAGCATGGAAAACTTGATTTTGCCTTGAAAATCGCATGACATACACATTACCGGATATTTGTTGGATTTCTCGCAACCATGTCGTGAGGGCTTTCGAGAAAACGAAGCCTGTATCTCTTTGAGCATGTGCTTCCCGACCTTTAGTTGCAAACAACTCAGCCAACCGAAAATATGTTGCTCGAACCAAGGCTGTAATGGGTAGATTGCAAGCGCCCTTTAACACAGAATTGATAAACTCCACTAGATTTGTGGTCATATGCCTATTTCTATGCCCACCGTCAAAAGCTTAAGCCCACTTCTCTCGTGGAATTTCGTCAAGCCGACTAGTATACACCTCACCATGTTGGTGCATCCGTCCGTAGTGATGATTAAATTCACACTCCATTCTCAAATACCCTACAAAACAAAATGTGATCAATACATTATCTTAAAAAAAAAATATTCAGAAATACAAACGAAATATGTTACCTATGCTCACAACAAGTCAATGCAAATACGATTTCTTGAATCTCCTTAAGAAGTTGGCTGCAATATGTCTAATATAGTACATGTGGAATGCTCTCAGAGGTTCCCACTAACCTTGGCTCTGTCTTATTGCTGCTTTGATTGACTCGTGCCGATCAAAAATAATACCAACCCCATCCTCGATCACTACATGTCTGCATAAATGGTTCAGGAAAAAAGACCACGCTTCTGCGGTCTTACTTTCAACAATTGCAAAAGCAATGGGCAATATATTCTGATTGCCATCTTGTGCAATAGCAATCAACAAAGTCTCTTTGTATTGCCCGTATAAATGTGTCCTATCAACCTGTACTAATGGTTTGCTGTGTCTAAAAGCTCTCCTACAGGGACCAAAAGTCTAGAACACCAGCTTGAATATTTGAGTGTTGGGCACCAACTCATTTCCATGGTAGGCCGACACAGCTTCAAACTCAACACGTGCATGTCGATCAAAATAGCACACTGCCCCTGGCCAGATCGATAATTCTTCATGCGAACCTTCCCAACCACCATAAACTCTTTCAATTGCCTTTTGCTTCGCCACCCATGCTTTCTGGTATGTTGTCAAGTATCCATACCGATTTTGGATCTCGGCAATCATATTCTTTATTTTTAAAGATGGATCCACTCTTACCATTGGTTCTATATATTGTGCAATCATATCAAAATCTAGTTTGGTGTAATCCTGAGAAAGCATTGCCGAAGTGCAATTGTGTGGGCCATTGTATTTCCTAACCTCCCAATGTCCTGATTCTTCCTGAAACTGACTCTAATAAGCAATTGATATCTGAGGCCAAAGTGTTTGCACTTACAGTAAAAGGTCAGTGGTTCTGACTCGTGCACTTTGTAATCCATTGATCTAGATATACTGTAGTTCTTAACTGCTCATACTATAACCTCCCGATTGTTGAATATCATTCCACTATAAAATTCACCATCAGGAGCATTACTGCTAATCATATTCGCATACTCTAGAAACTCAGGAACATGCATAGCCTCCAGATGTAAAGTTCGCATAAAATGTGGAGTATCCTCTATATGCTGATCTGCTACCACTATGCCTGGTCCACGCTCATCATCTGTATCGTCACCACCACCATTACTTTCATGCTCTCCTTCCGAGTTTTTGCCATCACTTTCACTTTCACTATTATCAACCATGCACTCAATGCCTCTTACTAGAAATGGGCTAGGTTCATCTTCCCACTGATGCTGGATTGAAAAGAATTAAGTAAATTAACATATACATTATATTAATCAACATAACAATTTAATTGAATTAAAGATAAATATGCAATTAACATATTTAACTCAATTACTTGCATCTAACTGATAAATTTATTTTCTTTAATTTTTTTCTTACTATAACCACATCCTCAAATTATTATAATGGTGAGTATTCTAATGAAATAATGAATAAAATTGAATAGCAATAAAAAAAAATTAATATAACTATGGAAGTATTTTAAATTCATTAAAAAGTTACTTCTAGTAATTTTTTACGAGAATACATTAAAAATAGTAATTTTAAATAAAAAATTATTCTTAATTGTTTTTTAAATAATTACATAATTATGGAATTGAGCAAATTTACGAATTTTTTTTTAACATTTATATATATTCTAATAATTATGTTAAATATGCTAATTATACTTAAACAATGAAAATATTAAGTAAGGTGTGTTAATAATGTATATCAAATGACTTACTTGACTTGAACTGGGAGCAGTATTGTAGTCATGCCATCTATCTAGATAAGAACTAGTACCAATTTGAGCAATATAATATTGAGACAAGAATTACTGAAATTTATTAACTAAAATAACACAGATATTGTATTTATCAAGATAAAAATTTAATTTAACTCAAGAAAAACTATTAATTACAACAATACAAACTTATAGAATAAAATTCAATAATCAATAAATTACAAAGAAACTTGCCTACATAAATAGTTTTAAAATAAAAAGTTAAATAACATATCATATTAATTATTAAAAAGCTAAATAAAATAAAAAGCAACATGATATTCATGCTGAATTATTAAATCAATTGAATTAATACAAGTATTATATTAATTAATATACAAATTTTATTCCACAATACTATTAAAGAGATTAATTCATAATTAGTAAATAAATTGCAAATAAATTGCACTATAATCAAGAAATTACATAACTTACTTTGAAATAAAAAAATTTAATAAACTATTACATGACTCACTTGATATAAATTGGGGACAGTGTCTTCATGTTGCATAGCTGGATATGCACTTTGAGCATTTTTATTGTGATGCAAACTTGCTCCACCAGCTTCAGCAACAACTTCTTCAAAGTCAACGTACAGTTCAATGGCAGTAATATACTGTAGGTACTGCCTATACGTTCTAAATATTATTTGCATCTCTCTATTGTCGCTTATTTTGACTGGTCGAAATTGTATTTTGTTATTGACATTTGAAACTGGATATCTATATCTAATTCTCACCACTCTTTTTGTAGTGTTAATATTTATGTCTTGACAAAGTACAATAATTAGTTCAATCGACATGGTTTGAGGAATAAAAATAATAAACGGTTCATCAGACATAAATATCATACCTTTCTCTATATTTTTAATAACAGAACCATTAAAATGTGCAATAACAGCAACATTTAAACTGTTTTCCATAATTTTTCTCACTTTTTTTGTATTACTTTTCACTCTCACAACTGAAAATGGAACAAAATAGGAACAATTGAATGAGAGAATAGCAAGAATAGAGTGAGGGAAGACAAGGGAAACGAAAAATAATTGGAAGCAACTGTAAAATGTTTATGTATATATAAGTGGAATTGAAAGCCGTTAAAACTTTATCGTTAAATATTTTGACCTTTCGTTGGTCAAATTCCTACACATAGTGGGGCGAAATGTGCGTAAGCTTTTATGCTCTCACATTTCACGCCCAACAAGGTAGAAAACTATGAAAAAAATAGTTTTTTAACTTGCCAAATTTCTACTTGTGGTGGGGCAAAATGTGTAACATCAATTTCTCCCCTCACCATGGCGAATTGTGAAATACTCATTCCATATCTCTGTAATTAAATTTCAAACCCAATATTTCAGTATATAATGAATATTATTCCCATAACTAAATAACGAAGCCCAAAGCTGGGGCCAACTGTTTTTTCCAATTCTTTATTATTTAAATTTCTTTTCTCTTCTTTTTCATGATTGTGGAAGTTAGCAACCTCCACCTTATTATGATTAGATAAATATACTTCTTCTTTATTTAGTAAATAATTTATTTTTAGGGGATAATATTATAATTTTTTATTTGTCTTGATAAAAATAAACCTAAAAAAAAGTTTCTCTCTCTTCTTTTCTCACTATTTTTTGGGTAAAATTTAATTTTTAATTGGGTCAATTATAGATGAGAGAATAGAAGAGAAAAGTGATAAGTTATAATACTTTTAAAAATAAGTTATTTAATAAATAAATAATGGAAATTTTTGGTTAATCATAGTGTGATAAAGATTGTTAACTTTCACCAATACGAAAAAAAAAAAAGAGAGAGAGGAAGTTAGTAAAATATATACTCCTTCCATTTTGGAATATTTATCTATTTCTAATGTCAAGATAGTATTAATTTTTTTTCCAATTATGTCTTTAATTTAATTGCCATTCACTATCATTATAATTAGAATTGAAGAATATACTAGACCAACCCACTATTTTTACATGTATCGTAACTACGATAAATCCACATTAAATGTGTTTATTTTAAAATAAAAAAGAAATATAAGTTAAAAAAAGAAAAAATAATAATAAATGCATTCATTATTTGAAAGAAAGTCACATATACAGCTACACATAAAGAATTTAAATTTTGGGGAAGTTTTCAAATTTTGAATTTTATTAAAAATAAAAACTTTAAAAATATCAAATGAAAATAGCTCAATAAATTAACAGGCACACCAATAATAATTTAATTCATCAATGTAAATGATTAGGATATGAAAATTATAAATTATAAATTTGAATACTAATATAACAAACCAATTACCTGATAAATATAAATGGTAAAAAAATAGAATTTTAATGCATGAGATTTATAATTATTTTATTATATTCATTCATCATCAAGTAATTAACCATTATAATTATATTATTTGTAATACCCTAATAACTCTATACCACGCTTAAGACATATAACGGAATTTATTATTTATTACTTTTGCTTGCGGAAACTTAACTAACTTTTTCAAATTACTTTATAATAAAAATAGGGGTAAATTTTTTTTTTTATTAATAACGGAAGAAAGCCTTTTGAAAACATGAGTCATGAGCGTGTTGTGAACGTATAACTTGCATTGCAATAAAGAAAGCAACATAATAAACATTCAACTCAATAGTTACCATAATGTTATCCATAGTCATCAAATATATAGATAAAAATAAATATATTTCACAAAGATCGATAACTACATTCGACCCAATACAACATCCATAACAAGTAGATGTTCAAGTATCAAACTGAAAGAAAATACATAGATAGTCTTCACAACCCATACATGCCACAAAAATGATAGCGCTAACACCATAAACAAAAAGAGATATGCTCGCATCTAAGCTTCGCATGTGCTATCTCGCATCATCCCCCAACCTCAGAATGGGACAAAGTCATTCCTGAATCCTCTGGGTGCATTATCACCACGCCCTCCTCCATGAGCTTGCCCATGGCCTTGGGATATCACACGGATGCAGATGAAACCTCATCCACGCCTTGGGGATGGTGCTTAGCTCGTAGTAGATGAGGAAGAATATGAAGTCAGATAGATCACGAAGGGGAACATCGGCTCCAAAGGGTCAGACTCAACCAAGTAAGTCGGGATCAAGCGGGTATTTAAATTAGACTCTCCATTAGTAAGGTACATCGAGGGATGAAAGGGAGGTCGCATGTCATCCAGGATGGCAGAAGAACGGACTCATAACTGGCGATCGAAACTGAAGAGCATGGAACATGCAGACCCTCATAGCAGCACGTACAGTCATCACAGATGTATTCAACACCAAGTTAAAGTGCCAATGCAGGATAGGGAACTTAACATAGATGATCATGCTGCCCGACAGCATCCTTTGAAGACAGCACGAAAACACAAAAGTAAAAAATACAAGATTTCTCAATAAGATTCTGATTAGATAATTAATGTCTCATCGTCATCATCCCAGCCACTTCGGGTTTAAATTATAAAAAGGTGGACATTCATAAATTCAATTTTAAGGGGCTTAAAAAACATATGATCCCAAAGTGGGTTTCTTTTAATCTTATTCATACGAACATAACGCATGGTAATACAACATCATAAAGCGTGTATATGCATGAGAGAACATAGTATAAAACATTCATCACCAAGGATATGAAAAAATAAAGATGCATGCACTTTCATGAAATTTCATTGACTTTGACTTGGCTCACTTAACTTTCATAATTAGCATGAGCTTAATATTTTTTCTTTACATGCCCTTGGATAGACTGTTCTAAAACATAAGCTCATTCGGTGACCGTTATCACATAGTACTAATCTAAATTAGACTTAAATAACCAGGGGATCTAAGTACCTCTAATTACGAGGGATTTAGCCTGGCCACATGTCTCTAAAGTAGAGGGATCTCAAAGTCTTTATGAATCACTTTCCCTATCGAAGGATCATGTCCAGTTATTTCTTTTCTTAACATAGTACTTGATATTAAATCTTACACGCTAAATGCATCAAGCTCAAAGATAAGACATATATAGACATGTAATAGATATTCTAAGTCCACAATTTTGACGAAAATCCAGCAGTATAACGGCTAGACCGGAACTTCCTCAAAATTGCCAAGTATGGAAATTCAACTAGCAATGAACCATAATCATTTCATATCATCATATCAACTACCAACAATCATTTTGAGCCAATAACCAAACAGTCTTGCCAAATAATATGCATAAGAGCATTATACATTTACACCCTAAAGGGTATCTATAGTTTCCTTTTTACTTTGTGAAAGGTATTATGAGTCATTATGGGAATCCTCATATCTATTTATGAGAGAATCACATAGCCTAGGATAAATATGCTGTAAGATTTTAGCTACTTATACTTCAAGTGAAGTCATACCTCATGTAATGGTTTTGCATTCTTCTTTCTTTATTCTTATTTTGAGTGAAATGTCAATTTACTCACTCTTGCATATTGGGTCTTAATTATCTCGGGATTAAGTAATGAATTTCTTCCTTTTTACATTATCACTTAAAACCATGATCATGATTATAATCTTAACTTTCATAATTACTATGTAACTTACTAGGTTTCTTATATATACATTTTAAGAGCAAGATTTTCTTGAGTTAAAATTTTAACATTTTATTTCCCTTTTTCTTGTTGTTAGGGCCGTGACTGTAGTTAGGGCTTTTCAACTAAACTTTTGTTTTTGGATCTTTTAGTTTCATCGAGATGGTATATAAGTGATTCTTAGGTTCATGGCATGACCATTAGAGCCTTAATCATTCTTTTATTTCTAAGGAATTTTGAGATCCCTCTAGTCCCTTCAGTCATGACAAAGCATACCCACACTCATGAATATAACAACAAATGTGCTTACCATCATCAAGAAGTTATTTTTATTTTATATAAAGTTGCAAGATTTAACCTTTATGACTAAAAAGGTTTTATTCTTTAACAAAGTTTGGACCTTTACTTAGTATTTTAACTTCATGAAAGACAAAATGGACCTTTTAGGAGACATACCCTTAGGTGCCACTTTTTAGGGTTCAAGAAGCAAACTTTTACAACTTTTATGTTAGGGAATATTAATGGTTACATCAAAATCATGTTGTCAGTGTAAAAAGAGAATCTTTTTAATCATAAGAACATTATTTAAGGAAGAACAAGACTTGACCAAGGTGACTCAAGAAATGCATTTTTCATCAACTCAAAACAATAATAAGAACACATGGATCACTTGAAAGACAAAAGCTTTTAGAATATCAAAGAAAAGAGCTTTTTAGCAAACAACAAGAAAACATTCCATAAACAAGATCAAGATGCAAGCTTTTCCAAAAAATATAGGAACTTTTCTCAAGTTGACACTTGATGCTCTTGGCCATGCTGAAAGCCAAAGCTTCAAGCTTCTTAAATCAACCAAGAGAGAAAATGAAGAATCACGCGCTACCTAGGGTATAGTTTGCACCTTGTCGAGAAAAGCAAAAGATGAGGACGACCTCCTCCAATGGATGGTGTGGCCCTAGCTTGTAGAGAGAAAAAGGTAACGACTTTGTGCTCTTCTTGAGAAAATAGAGATTTGAGTGTTTGAATCTTGTCTCTAAAGACCAAAAAGTGTGATCTTTGAAGGGCTAGTGCTGAGGGTTGGTGAGGTTTGGATATGAAGTCTTTAGAGAATAAAGAAGAAGAAGAAGAAGAAGAAGAGAGAACTTTGAAGAAGAGAGAGTTAGAGAGACTGTGAAGTTGCAAAATGAAAATGAGTGTGTTATGGAGGGGGTGAGGCTGCGGCCTTCCTAGGCTTAAAGAGAAGATATTTTCTTTGTTTGTGCTAATTGGGATTAGGAGGAGACAGATTGGATGATAAGGGACAAAACTTGTCCCCTTTTCTTACACAAAGCAATGTTGTCTTCTACTTTTTCACTTTAGTGACATCATCAATGCTTTATTATTTAGTTGACTTAATTTGAATTCTAATGAAGTGATTAAGTGTTTTTACTACTTATTTGACTTAGGGTGTGTTTGTTTCAGATTTTGAAAAAAGTGATTTTGAAACTTAAATTTTATATATAACTGAAAAAGCTCAAAATTGATTTTTTTTTAAAAGTCACTCTTTTCAGCTTCTCCAAAAAAGCTAAAAACAAAATTTTTTGAGATTCTGATTATTTTTAAAAAATTATCCAAATATATGAAAACTGATTTTTTAGACGAAAAAAGGGATATTTTGCCCCAAAAAATCCCAAACAAACGCACCCTTAATTAATTAAGGATTAGTGATTAATTCATGTTTTCATGATTAGCAAAATTAAATTTTTAATTATGCTTAATTACCCTTAATTAAACTCCATTAACCTAATTATTGGTGATTAATGCTTAGTTTAAAATTCTATAATCTTAATTAAGCATTTTCTCAAATTTTCTCTTCTTAATTACCCTTTTTTATCCCTTAATTAAGCCTTCATTCTTTAATTCTTCATTAAATATCTAGTTACTCAGGGTCATTGAGGTAATTCAGCATAAGGGAAAATTGAGAATGTTATGGTTCCCGAGTTTTGAGTTGAAGCATAATATGGGCTGTCCTAGTCTCCAAGTTTCAAATTCAAGCAAAACAGTCGGTAATAGGTTGTGAGCTCTGAGCTCAAGCGGAATAGGTGGTATCAGGTTCCAAACTCCGAGTTCAAGCAGAACAAGCAATATTAGGTTCTAAGCTTCGTGTTTAAGTAGAACAAAGACGAGTTCTGAGTTCAAGTAAAATGGAAGATAATTTAGCATAATGGAAATTGGGGATATTACATTACTTGCTGTAACATCCTTTCAAGTATAGCATTATGCTCAAGTCATAATACCATATTCATGAGTTGTTACTGCTACCTGAATGGACCTTGTCTGACAACAGCCTCTTGTCATTTTCAATATTTCTTGAACTATCTGGAGATAATACAGAAATAAACATGTGAGTGAGAATTTAAAATTCTTAGTAGCATTCTTTAAATTGTCACACATAGTGTCATTGTTATTAACTCTAGCTGCTTCGATTTATTATGAAAAAGGTGAACATGTTATACATAAAATGTTCAGTTTTATAGTTTGAAAACATATTATCCGAGGCGGAGTTCATTTTATTCATACACTTACTAAATAAAGAGAGAGAATCTAAACATTAACATGGTAACATGAAGGATAATTGAATAAAGTGCATAGATTCATAATAAAATAAAGAAGAATTGATTTTCATGCATAAATGAATGCATATGACTCCTTGGTGCAAATGTCTTTGCCTCTTTTAACTTTCTTTACTCTCTTTCCTTGGCACAACTAGGCATTACGTATTGTCATCCCTAGGGTGTCTGCATGCACGTGTCTTTATCTTTAATCTTTACTGCCCTTGGGTAGTCTGATCTAGGAGTGAGCTCAATTCGTGATCGTCGTCACTCCAACCTAACCTACAAGGGGATCCATGTGCCTCTAATCCACGTGCTTTTAATTTGGAGGGATCTCATTTAGCCACATGCCTCTGAGGTAGAGAGATCTCATAGTTTAATTGCTTTATAAGGAGGGATCCAAATAACTACTTCCAAGTAAAGGGACCCACATCTTATCTTATTTAACTACCTTCACAGAGAGAGACCCAATAACTGCCTTCAAGTCAAGGGATCTCATTTTATCCTTCATATTCCTTTATTCATTCATATGCTCATATATTTATGTATACATATGCTTGAGAGCCTTATGCACATGCTCCATATCTTATCTTTCACACATTCATGCTTGCATGACATATCTTCATGTACATAGCATACAAACATGCTTAATGTTCACATGTTTCTGCCGGAATTTCGGCAGCATAACGAATTGAGTCTATTTCTCGTGAATAGTATCATTCAACTAGACAAGTAGTCATAACAGTAGAACCAATATAATATGTCAATCTTTCAACATTGATATAAATCTTGCAACATTCAATCTTGAGTTGAGTTCATACATGTACTAGGGTGTAGAATTCCCTAAATTGGTAATTCTGTTAACCACATTCAGTTCTGCTTGGTTTTGTAAATTATAGCATAATTTTTGCTTGACTCATTTAGATCTGAAATTTGAGTATGTTAAAGTATTATGTGTCTAGTTTTAAACCTCTTTGGTCCCATAAGATTTTGAAAAGTATAATTCAAGTAATTGAAGATTTATCTAGGTTTGTTCTATAGTCAGGCAGATTTATACATTGAAGAGTAAAAATTCACCAAAAATAGGAATCAAATTGGATTTATACAAAACCTATATCGTTTTAAAGCTTATTGAACTACTTTTCATTTCCAATAAGTTTCATTTTATTTGACCAAGCAGAACTCAAGTTATGAGCTCTTGAAGTTGGCTAACTTTAGCTACCCTATTCTACCCCGATTAGGACATGGGAAAACTTCAATGATATTGGGAGCAACAGGGATCAAATTTGACTTTGAAATTTATGGGATGTTACTTATGTGCAGGCTTTCTAACAAAATTGGTTGCACTCAATTTGAAGTTGTATAGAGCGAGTTATGACCTGCACAAGCCACTCTAGTTAGATCCATGGGTAGAAATCTAGGGTAAAATTCAAAAATTCATCTCTTACTCAATACTAATCCAATAGTCATATAATTTATATGGTTGGAAAGCTCTAAATGTTTGGTTTCATTTAAAATTAATTTCATCTCAATTTGATGTCTGTAGACAAATTCGTACACTTTGCAAGTACGGATACCATAGGGTTTCCTAGTTAAATTCACTCTGGTTGCTTCCTTTTTGGTTCTTTCACTAATTAATCAATCAAAACTCAATATATAGCTAATAATCCAACCATAAACATATACATAAACTCAATATAAAATCAAATACATGAGTATAGAGGAATTTTCAACAGCCACTAATTCATAAGAAATCAAGAAAATAGAATGGATCCTACCTCCAAATTGATGCAAATTTAGCTAGGCTCGGTGTTTTGGGTGTAAGATGTGGTTGGAGGTTGGAAATGGAGTAAAAGTAAAGTGAGATAGAAGAAGAAGAAGGAAGAGAGGAGGCTGCTAGCTTTGGAGGTGACCAAATGAGGGATTTAGGAGGAAATATTGAGGTTTTATAAGACTTGGTAGTTGGAATTATGGCTCTTGATTGGCTGCTATGTATGTGGTGGTGGTTTGGCCATTTTTCTCTACCCTTTGGCCAGCAGCTTGGCGTCACTCATAGGGGGGAGGAGTAGCTAAATCTTAGCTACTCATGTTAGGGTTTTTAGTGTGCAATTCTATGGATTCTGCTTCGGCAGTTTAAAATACCTAGTCTTTACCGATTTCCTTCAAATTGGCAAATCATAACTGAATAGTTTTGTAGGAATTCCTGTATATCTATCTTAATTTTCCTAAGCCTAATCCCTTTAATCAACACTTAATTAACTTCTAATTAGTCTTTAATTAACTTCTAATTGCTCTTACATAAATATTAAAATCGAATAAATCGATTAACAATGTAAATTAAATGTTTTGCAATCCTAGAGCTCTTCTATTTTTTTTGTTTTCCATAGCTAATGGAATTTCCATAATTTTGAGCGAGTCTAGGGGCACCCCATATCATTTCACACATGAATCCCCTATGGTTCAATCAGCTGAGATTTAAACTTCTACAGTTCCGTCTCGTGATTCTGCTCCGTCTAAAGCCCTATTCTTCTAACTTTACAGATTCAGGGACATAAATGTTATTTTTTAAAAAGTTTTAGGGTCATTATGGAAATAACTTTGTGGGGTCAAAGTGAAATTTTTAAAAGTTCTGGGCAACCCTATAAATAACAAAAGTTTACAGGGGTATTTTCATAATTTCTTAATTTTTAACATATGACAGTGCCATATTTTTAGTGGCAATATTTTACTACCCTATAGTTTTGAGGGTGAGGATCATCATGGCATTTACTGCCTAAGGAAAATAATTTAAAGTTTCTATGATACCGTTTTAAGAAAATGGGGATGTTACACTCACCAACTTTTAAAAGAATTTTGCCCATAAAATTCATTACCTCAAAGAAGTTGGGATGCTCCTTCTTCATCTCGAACTCCAACTCCCATATATGTTCTTCCAAGTTTCCTCTTCCCCAAGCCACCTTGACCAAAGACATAGTCTTGTTCCTCAGTTGTTTTACCTCATAATTCACAATCCGTGATAATAGTAAATTGAAGGTTAAGTCCACCCGTAACTGTACACTTTCGTATTCAAGTAGATGACTAAGATCGGAATTGTACTTTCTCAATTGAGACACATGAAAGATATTATGGAGATTTGATAAGTTAGAAGATAGGGCCACTTGGTAAGCAACTGACTCTATTCACTTTAGAATTTGGAAAGGACTAAGGAAATAGGAGCTCAACTTTTTTGACTTTCATGGCTCTATCTATACTCGTTGTAGGAGTCATTTTCAGGAATACATGATCTCCTTCTTGAAACTCTAAAGGCTTTCTCCTTTTATCCACATAACTCTTTTGATGGCTTTGAGTCGTGAGAATCTTGTCCCTAATCCTCCTTATTTGCTCCATGATTTGTCTCACAAGATCAGATCCTAACAAGCTTTACTCACCGGGTTCAAACTAACATAGGGGAGATTGACACTTCCCATATAGAGCTTCACAGGGTGCTATTCCAATACTTGCATGGTGAATACTATTGTAAGCAAAATCAATTAGAGATAGATACCTATCCCAACTTCCTCAATTATCCAACACACAAGCTCTCAGCATGTCCTCCAAAGTTTGGATAGTCTTCTTCGATTGCCCATTGGTCTAGGGGTGATAAGATGTACTTATGCAAAACCTCATCCCAAATGCCTTTTACAAGACTCCCTAGAATCTAGAGGTAAACCTTAGATTCCCATATGAGATTATCATTGAATGTACACCAAGCAGTTTTACTATCTCTTAGACATATAGCTGGGCTAACTTTTCCAAAGGATAAGTAGCTCGAATGGGTAAAAAGTTAGTAGATTTGGTTAACCTATCAACAATCACCTATATTGCATCAAAACAAGTTTGCGTTTTGGGTAAATTCATCACGAAGTCCATCGAGATACTTTCCCATTTCCATTTTGGGATTTACAATAGTTACAACATATTAGAAGGCTTTTGGTATTCAATTTTTACCTTTTGGTAGACTAAACACTTACTCACCAACTCAGCTATATCCTTTTTCATTCCCGGCCACCAAAACATCTTTTTGACATCTTGATATATCTTTGTCATACTGGAGTGTATGGTGAAATTTTAGATTTTGTAATTTATAAACATCCTCTTTAGTTTAAGTTTAGTAAATTATAAAATAAAATGATACTGTACCATAATAATTGTTTATTTTAAATAATCATAATAGGCCTAGAATTATGAAAATATTAAAAATTTTAGATATCTATTTTTTTTAAAAAAACTTAGAACTATTTTCATCTTAGATTCTTAAAAATTCATAAATGTTAACTTTAATTTTAAAATTCCGCGTATTGCACAATCAAAAACACTAGTACACATAGATATGAAAAATTAGGGATACAATTTATATATATATATATATATATATATATATATATATATATATATATATATATATATATATATATATATATATTCAATGCTATTATTTATACTATTTTATATTATTATTATTATTATTATTTGGACCAAACTAATTTTCTAGACCTTGGAGCTCTATCAAATGAGACTCCAGAACAATCGTCTAGAAGAAATATGCTTAGATGAGCTGTTAGGGAACCTCCTTGAGAAAGTCTTAATTGTTGAGCACGATTAGCTTATAACCAAGGAATCCCATGGAAAACAAAGGAAGTTGGGGACTGTATGAGCAACCGAATTCTAGTTTAAATACAAAGTCTCGTGAGAGTCAAAGGTAAGTAACTAATTCTTTTCACTTGCATGCAAGTGGAATTAAGTTCTCATTTGAGTGTCGGAGTCTCTTGCAGTTCCCCAACCGAAGTTGTGGATTCGTGAAAAGTTCAGATCAACAAGGACATTGTCGAAAATCTGGAAAATAGGTCATAATATTGGCGCCTACTATGGAGCTGAGTTAGTCCCACGCTAGTTAATGGTCACCACAAGTTACTCCAATATGGTCGATCATGCCAACAACTTGAACAATCCCAAAAATGGGATTGAGGCAAACAATAATGCACCTCCTCCCACTGTCGAAGGATTGTATTGAATGATACATCAGCTTCAAGAGTAGAACTGAAAGCTCACAAATCAAGTAAAGGCTATGAATCAAGAAACTGTAAGAAGAGAGCACAAAGCAAGTAATCACCAGAATAATGACGATGCCTCTCATAATATAGAGGAAAATAATACTCATTAGACTTCAAAGGAGAATGAGACAAACCAGACGACAACCACACATCGTCTTCCTATTGATTCAGGACCATTCTCCGAGTTTATTAGTCTATGGCTCTTCTGGATACCCATATGCTTTTATTTATAATTTTGCTATTGTAACCTAATAATTATATTTTTTTCCCTTTTTCTGCTATAATTCACCTATTTACTATTTTGCATTTGCTCTAGGTCCAAA
Source organism: Pterocarpus macrocarpus (assembly GCA_031439585.1). Taxonomy (NCBI): domain Eukaryota; kingdom Viridiplantae; phylum Streptophyta; class Magnoliopsida; order Fabales; family Fabaceae; genus Pterocarpus; species Pterocarpus macrocarpus. The sequence goes on from CM062515.1 coordinate 29,682,256, forward strand.
CTTCCTTCTATACTGATCTACTCTCAGAATTAGGGATATTACATTTCAATCTTTATTGGAGTGACTACAATTCTAGATGCTGAGCTGTTGACGCTAAAATAAGGTCTTCAACTCACATGGGAGAGAGGAATACATAATTTGTACTATGCTTCAGACTCCATGCTTGTGGTACTTAGATTTGACAACTGGTGCCTGGAATCCCTTCACAAGTATGCAACCATCGTTCAATGTGCAGATTGGCTAGCAAAGCAAGGTGCTCGGTAGTGTGAGGAGTGTTCTATTTTTTCAGTTCCTCCTAAACCCTTGCACGGGGCTGTGCCATGGGGATGACATTTGAATGTTAGACTCTTTTGTCTTTTTTCATCTATTTTCCATTTCACCAAAACAAAAGAGGAAAATACTAAATAGTACGGAGTTTCTTTTGTGAAACGACATATGAAGACACACTTGCAGTGCTATTATTTTGCGTTTTACATGGTAACTTCAATTTTCTCTTTCCTCTCCACAATCCAAACCTTCCCATGATTGGTTCATTGTGTTTTCGTATCACTTTCACGAATTTTGTTTTGTACTCATAGCACTTCTCAAAAAAAAAAAAAAATTGCAAATTAACCGATAAAAAATATTAATACAGTATATAGATAGTAAATAAGACAAATTTAACATATTATGTAATAACTAATTATTAATATGGTTAACCTCATTAAATAAGATGTTAAGACAATATTAGATCAATATAGAAGAGATTTTATTTAAAAAATACATAAAAATTAAATATTGAATATGTCGTTGAATAGAATCTTACATGATTTGTTTATTTGGTACAAAGAATCCAACATGATATGAATGATGAGATAAGAGGCCTAGGACAATAAAAAAATACGTTCGATAAAAATCAAAAGTACAACTTAATCTAATAATAGTAAAGTTATAATTAAATTATTTGTTAAGCAAATGAAAATATTGTATGCTTTATGTTTCTATATATAGTAGAAATAAAAAATCACCACGTCAAAAAAAAAAAAAAAGAAGGAAATAATCGCTAAACCATCACAAAATACGTGGGCATATAATATTAGCACAAGGTCATATGGCTTTGCAAAATTAGGTACATATACGTAGCTTACTAGCTTTTGCCCAACTCTTCTTGCTGGAATACATTGACATTATTACTTAAAATAAATCTTTCGTCTACTACGTGCATAATAATCTTAAAAAGTTTCTCAATTGGGTCCAATGCGTTAATTCAATAACCCGGGAAAGAGGCACACAGAAATGTGCAAAAGAAACATCTTATTAAATTAGGAGGTTCTCCCTTTGGAATTCTCAAGTATTGGTTTCATTCAAGAAATGGGTAGTCAGTATAACCAACAACAGGATCAGGAGTATAGAATGTCTCTCGGTTGTACTTGTTGAGAGGAGCATCAAGCGCATATCTCTTTGGCAAATCTGGATTAGCCAAGAACAAACGACCATAAGCAATAAGATCTGCTCTATTTTCAGCTACGGCATCGATCCCACCTTCTCGATCGTAACCTCCTGCAGCAATAAAAGTGCCATTGAAGGCCTTCCTCATTGGCATCAGGCTGTGAGGGCATTTAATTATTTCTAGAACATTCCTCATTCTTGGTTCCACCATGTGAACGTATAGGATACCATATTTGTTGAGGGCATTAGCCATGTAAAGCCCCAATGCTTTAGGATTGGAGTCTCCACTTTCAGCATAATCTGCAAAAGGGGATAGCCTAATTCCAACTCTTTCAGCCCCTATCTCATTGACAATAGCTTCAACAACTTCCAAAGTAAACCGACAACGGTTCTCGAGAGATCCGCCATATTCGTCTGTTCGATCATTCACTTCATCTTTCATGAATTGCTCATGAAGGTAGCCATGAGCTGCGTGGATCTCAACCCCATCAAAGCCTACAATTTGCAACAATAGGTTTGAAATTTACATGATTTGAAAATTAAAAAAATAAAAAATAAAAAATCTCAATGCCTTTCGTAAAAGCTATTTGTTATGACCTAAATCCATAAAAAAAACTCAACCTAAAAGACTAATCTATTGGGTGAGAGCATTCTATAGATTAAGTACCACATTGAACTTATTTATTTGTTCAATGTGGAACTTATAACACTGTTATAGCAACAAAAAGTCTAGTTTATGATTGAAGCAATTTAAGTCTTGGAAAAATTTGGATGTATACTAAATTTCATTTAAAGCAATTACCAGCTTCCATAGCATTCCTTGCAGCAAGTCTGAAGTCGTTGACAATACCAGGGATTTCATCCGTCCTTAGCCGCCTTGGTTGAGAGAACTCTGCTTCATTACCATCATTTCGAATTTTTGGCTTGAGGAGCTTGTCCGTAGAAGATATAGGGGCTTGTTCATTTGGCTGATAAACTGTTAATTATAAAAGAAGAAAAATAAATTAAAATGACATACATTGAGCATGTACATGGTGTGCTCGGAGATATTTACAACAGTTCATTATTTCAAGGGTGTATTTAGTATAGGGTAAAATTTACAAATCTATGTATAAATTATATGTGAAATTCATCTATAAAATTTTACCTTTATTTTTACCATCATATTAATCATACCCTAACATTATAGCGCCATAAGCTTTTGAAAGAATACTTTAGGATAAGAAGTAGAAATAAATGAAAAATCACACTCTAAGAAATACAGTTAGATACTAAAATACTTTTTGTGCATAATCTTTTTACAAGATTTTTAATTTATGTTATATTCTGTGTTTTTAATTAAAATAAATTAGCTAAATATATCCTTATAAAAATTAATTTAAAGTTAATAAAAATATATCACTACTAAACTTAAAAATAGTTACTTGTACAAAATTTTTAAAAAAAATTATATTTTAAAATAATTTTAATGAAATTCGTAAAAGTTATATATTTGAATTTTTATAGAAGTATCCATCAAAACATGTATTTTTATTTATTAATTTTAACTGAAAGAGCATGATTGAAAATAAAAAAGATAAAAAAATCGATTTTAAGGATAGATTAATAAAGAAGGCGGGAATGATATTCTCTTTTTTTATTGCTTCTGATTTTTAGAAAAATTGCTCTCCATTTTTTTTTAAAAAAACTATTGGTTATTTACTATTTCAATTTTTCTAAAAAAGACATAAACAAATAATATTATATATTTTTTGGGTAGATAAATAACACTATATATTTTTAAAATACATTTTTTGCAAAAGAATATATATATATATATATATATATATATATATATATATATATATATATATATATATATATATATATATATATATATAATCAAATAAGAAGAGTGATTAATTGTAAAAATAGAAAAAATAAATCTTAATTATTGGATCTTACATGAATTATTAAGATTAAAATATAAGTTATGTAACTTTTTTAAATGATCATATGACTTTTAGCAACTTTAAATCTTGATCATCTATGTATGATTGTACAATTATACAATCCAAATTTACTCTTTTCACTCTTATAATAAATCACTATATATATATATATATATATATATACTTTTACACAATCACAAACAAATGTGCTCGTAACATAGTTAACCCCTAATAATATCACTCAACCACAAAACTCTTCAGCCATTTCAGCTTTACTGCCACTGATTTTCGGCCAAGTAATTTGATTGGCGGCCAAGAAGTATGTTAGTGACAGACTAACCGAAAGATAAGACAAAAGCAATGCGATATCATCAACCATTGACTTTGCTTGAGTAGTTAAATATCCGTTTGGATGTGATTACTGAGGGGAAAAAGATACTTATTTTAATAAATAAGTATTTTTGAATATTATCTTATCTTATTTATTTGTTTTTTTTTAAAAAGGAGTAGAAATAATTAAATTTTTACTTATTTTGAGAGGGAGGTATATAATTTTTTTAATTTTAAGGAAAAATAGTGAAAGAGAAAGAAAATATGTAACATAAATAAATGATTCAATTACAATTTCAAAAATATCTTTTGACATTTTGTTAAAATAAGAAATGATACCTTTCGCTCCTTTCTAATATTAAAAACTATATAAATAATGAATTTAGGATACTTTTATTAAAATTAACTTTTATTAACTTTAAGTTTTTTATTAACTATATTTTTAATTAAATTATTTTTATTTATAATTAATTATAAATTTTTAAAAGTATTTATTATGTACAAAAATACTTTTTATGTAAATATATTTTTGAGAAGTGATTTTGTATATTCTCAACTGTAATTTTATAGAAAAATATATTTTTATATTTATTACATTCAAATAATTTAACAACTTTTAATTACGACAAAAAAGTATTTTTATAATTTCCTCCAAATATAATACAACTTCATGCTTCTAGTTTTTCAATGATCCAACATAAAGTTCCCTCGTTTATCCTAACATAATCTTCAATAATAGAGCATGTATCATACTTGATAACCAATTTCTTGTTTGTATGTACTTCCCCATTTGCAATTTGACAATAGGCAGCAGAGCAGGCAAATCAAAGGAATAGGTTCAGCAGAATTCCTCGATTTATTTATTATTTCTTTTTTCTATCTAAACATGCCGAAATTAAACTTGGTCTAAATGTGTAAACAATAAATAAATAAATAAATAAAACTCATTTAGTGGTTATTTTCATTTGATTAGGGAAAACTAAGTCAGAATATACCTGAACTTGAAACCCTTCCAACATGCCAAATCTGACAAAAGAATATACCACCTTTGGCATGGACAGCATCCACAATGTGTTTCCATGCTTCTACTTGCTCTTTAGTCCAAATGCCCGGTGTATGCATCAGCCTTTGACATATACAAAAATAATTATTAATAATAAAATCACTTGGAGTGGTATTTTGTTTATTTATCAAGCAAACGTGAGTAAACAGGACGAATGGTGAAGTGTACAAAATTAGGCACTCTTATCACCAAAATAGAGGGAAAAACGAAAAAAAGGATTACCCTTGAGCAGTGTCAGAGACACCAGTAGCTTCAGTTATTAGAAGACCTCCCTTAGATGTTCTCTGAGAGTAATACAGTACAGCATGGGGCTGAGGAACGTTGCCGTAAGATCTCTGTCTGGTCAGTGGTGCTAAAACAACTCTGAAATTAGAATACGGTAACCCAATTTTAAATTGGAAAACACTAAACATTTGCACAAAAGAAGCACTAAGAAGTATAAAATAAGATCTATGACCAGTGCTCTAGCAGAGCAACACATTAAGGACTACAAATGCACAATACTGACCAACTCCAAATTAAGCTTATGAGATACCTACCGATGGGACAGATTGAAATTGCCCATCTTGTAAGGAGTAAGAAGGGGAATAACCGGAGCTTCAGCTTCAGGGGCCATTTGATGCGAGTTCAAGGTTTGCGGTTGATTACTGAAGTTGTATTGAGGATTAAAGCAAGATGCTTCAATTAGCTATTTATAAAACAAGAATAAAGTGAAGTGAGTGGAAGAACATAAATGTGCGCTTTCTTTACCGACTTTTTTATTATACATGAATAATAATGGCAATGGATGACGTAGGCCATTGCGTTGGCCTATCGTATTCACAGCCACTGGCAACTGCCCATCAGCTTTGACTCCTAGTTTGGTACCCTCCAAAACGAACATGGACCCAGGCTTCGAGCATGCTACACCGCCGCACCAGAAACTCTCTAAAACTTTGTACATATAAAATTGACATCCTAGAAACATACAAAGAGAAAGAGAAACATATATAAAATTGGGTGCATTCTACAGTGCTCGTAGCTAATAGCGGGCACCAATGCCCACCTCACATTAGCCAATGGACCTGCTCCATCTAGTATAAGTTGTGAATGGTAAATTACATGATGAAAAAGATGTGAAAAGTAACTTTTCTAACAGCATGAATGGCTTCTCCTGATCACCTATTCCCAAACCCTAAGTTGTGACTCCTCCTCCATTATTGTGCTCCAGTTCAGCTACTTTTTATTTGAGTTACTTTTATTGGCCATCGTGATCTAGCTCCATTTGAGCTACTATTTATTAAGTTACTCATCTTTAAATGATAAAGATAGTCTAATTGCATTTGAACTACCATTTATCAAGTTACTCGTCCAGTAGTGTGAAACGTTGCTCATTTAGTGGTTTGCTAACTTATGCTTGTTTTTTGCTGTAAATAACCATATTATTTTTTACTCAGATTTCATTGAATGTGTGGAAGATGTTAGCTTAGTAATGGAATTGTTAGATTTAGTTTATCCCACTTCTGTCACCATTGGAAACTCTTATCTTACTCTTTTGAACTTGATAATTTATTATCCCTACTGTTTTGAACTTGATTGCTCATTTTTGGTAAATGATTCAATGCACTTTACACACAATCATTATTAACTAGTTCTAAAAACTTAAATACGAAAAAGGAGTAAAAGATCTTGACAGAACAAGCTAGACTCTAGGGGAGAGTAACAATGACAAGCAATAATATCTCAAGCACCTTTTTCTTTTATATTTTTGACCCACCCTACATCATCTTTATTTTGCCAAATAAAGCAAGATAGATGATAGATGAAATAGAGCAAGATTATTTGAACTAGAGTTCCAAATTTGGGAAAAAAATCATGTGAGAAGATGATATTATGGAGACGAGGAAGATAGGGAAGTCATTCATGCCATTAGAAAAAAGTCACTTTTCCCCTATTTTCATCCCATAATTTATTTTTCACAACTTATGCCAAATAGAGCAGGTTCATTGGCTTATGTGATTGGGTCATTGGTGCCCACTATTAGCCACTGATACCGTAGAATTGCCTATAAAAAATTGACATCCGAAAAATATACAAAGAAAAAGAGAAAGATATAAGAATAATAATACGTATTGAAAAAGAAAGATAATAAATTTATCATAAGATATTTATCTTTTTTTTTATGTATATCTCCAAGATATTTAATCTATATATAGAAATAGCATTTTTTTCATAGACTAATATTATTTATATTATTTTTTAGATTTATTATAAATATACAATTAAAAAAAAACATAAAATGATAAGTTCCCCACTTTTTCTTTTTTAATACCTGCTACTACCTTGCGTCTTGGACATTAAGAAATCCCTCATTGTATATTATACAACCAGTTCTCCACCGCCTGACGCCGTTACGCAAAATCACGTCATTAAATACAACATCACAATCGATGAGTTCACCCACCGCACAGCACTTACACAGCCGCCGGTAACAGGTTGATCACGTAACTGCCAACGTCACATCACACGCTGATCCTCCTTGCGCCCCATTACATCGACGCCACCATTGCATGCCAACGTCGAACTTTGTTTCACACGATCGAACGAACACTGGCGAGGACAAAAATACTCATTAAAATGGATACTTGCGGAGATTACCCGTAATGAGGATGAAGACTGGGATAGATTTAGTCCCCTTTAAAATGAGGGATATTTCTATTTAGTTAATGGGAGCGGGGGCGAAGGTGGGAGGCCTGGGATGAGGTTCCCATCCCATGGAAATCCATAAAATCTCTACTTAAATATAAAATTATATAAATATCTATATATATAATAACTAAATAGAGTTTAATTGGAATGCATTGATAGTGTAAAATTTTTTTACACTGTCATCTAATCAAAATATTCTATTTGCATGACCATTCAAGTAGTAGGTGATTATGTTAAAGATTTTTACTGATGTGGCAATATATGATTGGATATCTGTGTAAAAGTTTTTTATACTGACAGTGTATTCAAATTAAATCCAACTAAATATATGATTTTACTACCTATATTTCTCTTTGACTTGTACACTTATTAGAAAATTTATTAATTGAGTTTGGAATTTGGATATTTGAGTTCATAATTTGAATATTTGTAATTTGAGATTTGGATATTTCTATTATCTTGTAATGGATTTATAATTATGTATTTTATTTTTAATTTAAATTGTATTATGTTGTATTGGATAATAATATGAATTATGAATATTTATGGATATTTTGTTAAATTTAAAAGTATTTTTTAATTATTTTTTTATCTTTTTTTATTTTTTTTTATAGAAACCTGTGGATATTCATGGGGATCCGAATCCTCGCGAAGAATGGGGAACTAGGACCGGCGATGGGGATGGGGATGGGGATGAAGACAGGGGGCAAAATCCTAAACAGAGACAAGGGGCGGAGGATATGTCCCTACCTCTATGGATACCCATTGTCATCCCTACACCAAACAGCAATCTCAACCAACCACGCGCCTATGATCCACCGCACTCAACAACCACACCAGGCTCAGAGCACCTCAAGTTGCTTGACCACACCCGTGCTCCGCAGCACCAAGTCGCGAGAAATACTTTTATAGTCCAGGAGCACTACACTCCCGAATCAATTATGTAAGTATATTTTACATAAAACTTACTACTAATACATACTCTCGAACCATGTAAGTATTTTTCCCAAGTCGCACTTCGCTCACGCGCGACCTACGCGACCAAGAGGCACCATTCGTTCTGCCAGCATCACAGCACCTCTGCACACACAAATGCACGTAGCACACAATATGCACTTCCGTGATAGAACTCGCACACCCTCGAAACTGCGGTTATTGTGATTCCAGGTGTCGCAGTACAGGATGCTGCTGTTCATGCGAAATAAGACAAAAACTTGCAGTAACAAAATCTCAATCTACTTGCGACTTAACTCAACGTATAGGACAATAAGACACAAGAGAAGTGTCGAGAACTTGATATAAGATTGAAAGTTGGATACAACAAAAATCAAATTGTGTTGCGGCATATATGATGCAGCCCCTTGCAGCAGCATTGCGGTTCTCACGGTGCGATGATTTCTCACCTGATTTTGAAGAGCAATTCAATTGCGGGATGATGCAGTTGACATCAATGTCGCAACCACAATGTTGCAATTTGTTTACCCGCAATTTAAAACCACCCCTGCAGCCCTGCATTGACCCTGCACCCACTGCTGTTAGAGAGTGGAAGAAAATGTAAAAAGAGACGCAATTTGGAAAATTTTATATCATTCTGAGTAAATTTCAAAATGCACCTAATACGTACTTATAAGAGTATTAGAGTTATATATATAGACTTTACTTATTTAATAAGTCATATTATACAATTAACAAGAATAATTTGTCTTCACACAAAATATTTCACACTAATTGCATAGCTTCAAGATTACTCTTCCTAATAACAAATAACTCACACAATAATTTTTATAGGAGACATAACCAAAATGTCACATATTAGATTCTTTTCTTTATGTCTAGCATTGCTTTCAATCATCTAAAATCTTCAACTTGAGATGCGTAGTAAATTTATCACCAATTTGATCTTGAGTCTTTACGTAATTGGATTTCACCTCCTTTCATGTCAACACTCTTTAATGAAATGAAACCTTATGTCTATATGTTTGATCATGGTACACATCTTCTTTTACAAGAGTTAGTGCAGACTTGTTAAATCGATTAATATCTTTATTTTTTCATCTTTTGATAAATGAATCTCTTTCAACAACCATCTAAGCCATTCAGCGTGACAAGTAAAAGGAAACATACTCGGACTCACAACTTGAGAATGTGACGGTGGATTGGTTTTGAAAGATGCCTTGGGTTGAATGTTTCAGCATGTGACCTCGCCTATTTGTTTGATTTACATCTGGTAACCTTAAAATCCCTCTACATTAATTGATTGAATTTTACTTAAGATCCTTGAAAGATGACTTGGTTTATGCCTTATGCTATATGCACTAGGAAACAGTTTTACAATATGATTGAACTCGGCACTCGCATTCATCTCTAATACATGTAACATAGCCTTCTCGAATCCTTCAAACAAATTCGAACTAGTTCCAATAAAAATAAGATTTTTTTTTTTTTTTTGGGTGTACAATGAAAAGAAAACAAAACCAGCAAGAGACTTTAACTACGAATATGAGATCTTCCTAAGGGATCATGCAGAAGCAGGTCAGGGACTTCTTCCGGGGGCGAAGTCCAGTTCCTCATTTTTCCACTTTGATTTGCGCCTCTTTTTGCCATGGCATCCGTGCAGTAGTTTGCTTCCCTAAGCAAGCGATTAACTTCAAACACCCAAGACCTCTTCAGCAGCCATTGGATATCAACAATGACCATATCGCAGACATGAAAAGGAGGAGTGCAATCCACAGTATTTAATCGAACAGCCTCCTTGGAGTCCGATTCCGGTATAATTCTACGATAGTGCAGATCCCAAGCTAAGCTAAGACCCACCTTCATGCCATGTAGCTCTGCACACAGAATATCCACCTTGCCAAAGTACCCAGAGAAACCATGAATCCAGTTTCCCATGTGGTCCCGGATAACCCCACCGAACCCAACTCTAGTAGGAGTTCCCTTGCAGCTACCATCTACGTTAACTTTCACCCTCCCCTCTAATGGCTTGTTCCAACAAATCTCACGTGGAACAGAGGTCGGGAGTTGAGTGTTGAGAGCGAAACAAGAGCTGTGTCCTTCTCTCTGGTCAACATAGTTTGGGTATCCCAAGTATTATCCCCTAGCGTTTCTTCGTTCCTCCATCTCCAACACCACCACATCGTAACAAGGAAAAGATGGTTGTAGGAACATTTAAGGTGCTTCTCCATCTAACAATCCAAGTCATCAGTGAAGAAGTTTGCTCTGCTATTGAATCCTAACCGAGGCCACAGTTCCAATAAAAATAAGGTAATCGACAAAATGTAAAACAAGCAAAATATAGAGCATATTCTTGAACACATTGAACACAACCATTATCATGTATTTTATTTACTTGATCAATACGAATATTCCATGCCCTTGCTGCTTGCTTCAACCCTTGAAATGCCATCTTCAGTCTCAAGACCTTATGATCATGCCCTTTTTCTACCACATAGCTAATTGGTTGCTCAGTGTGTACCTCTTTTTCTAGAAATCATCTGGGAAGGTTGATCAACTTTACATCAAGTTGATAAAATTTTCTACTTCATTTGAGCCGCCAAACAAATGATCAAGTAAACTTTCTCCATCCAAGGAACTGATGCGAACGCTTCTTCATAATGAACCCCATGCTTTAACTTATAGTCTTTCGCAATGAGTTTCACTTTATATATATCCATATATGCCTTGCCATTCATCTTTGCATGGAACACTTATTTGATTCAAATTCCTTCATAACTCTTACGAGGATAAACGCGTTTGTTTTTGAAAATTAGAGTGCAAATTTCAAATATTAATTACTTGAAAAACGAATTTGAAATCAGAATTTATCATATAAAATGCTATTTGCACTACTTTTGTCAATTTCGATGTCATTTAGGCTCTTTCTACTAATGTAATAAATGATATTTATGAATCATATATATGTGCTTATTTTTAAATATTAAAGGATGATTTTTTTTAATTTGTCGAGAGTATCCCTTCCTATTATTAGATAAGAAGATTAATCCTTTTCGGATATAATTAAGCTTGTCTCCCAATTGGCATCTTCTCCAAGAATTGAACTGGAGCCTTCCATAAAATCGTAATGTGCCCCTACTATTATGCCAATATTAAAGGATAAATTTAAAATATTTATTATGTAAAAAACAAATTTAAAAGGTGAAAAAAAAAAGATTTAAGAGAGGAGTCAATTACTTTTAACTTTAAAAATTGATAGACTCAAGTATCCTAAATTTAAGAGACTAAACTGAACAGTTTCGTAACAATAATCCAGCGCGAATGAATAAATTGCGAGGAGCAAGCAAAATTGATTTTTATTTTTTATTTTTTTTTTGTCATGAAGTGCAAGCAAATATAAGTGGCAACATGAGCGCCTTTATCGTAGGGGCCAGGCGTATGAGTCATTGAGTTGCGCTCTTAAACGTTACGAGAACAGGGGTCCGGGACGATTGAATTGGGTTGGGGATAGTCAGAATTTTCAGTAGGCCCATCTTACCTTCCTTGTCTGGTCAAAATTGGTAGGGCTTTGATCTTGTAAAATGTCCTGTGTATCACTTTTTTAGCTAGTGCATTTGATTCACTCTAAAGGTGGGCTTAATTGCTATTGCTTTCATCGGAGTGGGCGTAATAACTTGCTAAAATTTGACCCTTCAATTTCAGATTCAAGCAATCAAGCTTCTGTATAAATTATAGTAGTTTAATTTTAACATGCTTATAACATAATGCCTTATATCTAGGAAAAATTTTTTGTTTTTACATTGTCATATACTTCTACTTGACATTTTAGTTAATGAGTTAACAATTACATAAAGTGTTGAACTCATTAAATAATATAATAATACATATTGGATAGGATTTAATTTGTATATACTATTGGTGTAAAAAAAATTTATACTGTTATTCAATCATATATTATCACATCAGTAAATATGGTTAAGTTTCATACCCACTACTTGAATGGTTATGCAAATAAAAGGATATGATTATTGATTGTGTAAAAATCTTTTACACTATTAGTATATATAAATTAAATTCTATTAGATATAAATGTAAATTCATTTTACACTAATAATATACTAAACTTAAATTTAAATTTTTAAAAATTTTATTTTGATACATTATTAATTTATCTGAAAGTTTTTATCATATAACATTCGTTTATGTGGCAGTTCACATATCATTATTTAGTTCATATATTTAAGCAATTATTATCTTAATTTCATTCTTCTAATGATGTAGCTATAAATAATTAAGATATAGTTTAGCATTAACAATTGATTGCCAATCTGGCCACCAAAAAAATAAGAATAAAATAAGATTGTCAATAGTGATTAGCTCACTTAGTTACTCTCTCTCTCTCTCTCTTTAATAAACAAAAGTTTAAATTGAAAGGAAGATATGCCCCAATTCAAGGTTAAGACATACCTTTGGATTCATTAAACATTTATAGAAGTGTTTACAAATCACCCAGATATCAGGAAACTTAATTATCAAACCCAAATCATGACGATATACGAGTAGTATACCAACTAAGTGAGCTAACCCTTGTTGGCCCTTAAACTAGATTCAACCATTGCCTTAAGTATTTATACACAAAAATATTAATAATAAACTCAAATTACATATAATAAAAGAAATCCTCCAAATTTTTTATTTTGCAATAAACGTATCTTCGAGCTAACTTTCTGTCCAAGATTAAATCTTGCCCCAAGTGATATTAATGGTGTAACTCATAAATTGGTCCGGGTTTAGGAGAACCCTAGATGCTAGCTCAATACTGAAGCCTGAGAAATTAAAGACCTTAATCAACCTTTTATTTCAATTTATACTTTACTCTATCAAGTATATCATATACTTTCAACACAAAAAATAGATATAAACTTTAGAGAGTTCGATCCCAAACTTTAAATTCACATACTCGTATGCTTTAAAGCGGGCTTGATTCAACTAATAAAAATAGAGATGGTAAAACACACTTAACTTGGTAGGTCTACATGTGTTTAACCTGCCAAAAGTATAACCCCTGCATCTCTTTAACTTTTATATATGAATTTAATTTGTATGTATAGATAGTGTAAAATTATTTTATAATATCATTTAATATAAATTATAAAAAGTGTCATATTATCATAAGTAGTTACCTAAATATGAACATATATTGGTAATTCTCTTAATAATAATTTTACAAGTGCTTATAAATTAAATTCTTTATACATCCAAAGAAGATATTATAGGCTTACTGATAAAATTGAAGTTACGCATAATTTAGTCCAAATATAAAAAGAGAGAGGGAAAGGAAAGAAAATAAACCCCCCCCCCCCCGGGCGGGGGGATTACAAATCGTTTTCTATTTCTGTCAGTTTCTCACATTAAAATGTATATAAATTAGTCAATCTGTAAGACTAACTTAACAGTGTGATACGCAGCAATCGGAGCCGTGCAAGTATCACCAGTTTCTTGCGGCTGGATAGCAATTAAATCCGTGGTGCAGTCTTAATCCTAGTGTGACTAACGTACCTTTGACTACAGTGGGGATTTGGTTCATATGTACACGTGTAAACTGATCTCAACACCAATTATATTTATTGATTAACTAATAATAAAAAAATAATAATAAAGAAGGAGAAGAAGAAATCTAACCCGCTGTGAATATGACATTTCTAATCACAAATTTTAGGGTTCATATATTTTTGGTAACAATTTTGTTGACCGTTTCCTTACATTGTTCAATTAATGAATACGTGACAACCCCGTCAAAAAAAAAAAAAAAAAAAAGAATAGGTGACGACAAGCACAATTTAATTGGGACTTAGGAGCACAACAAGCACAATTTGACTTGATGCAGCTAAGACCTTCTGGTCTGATGCATTGTTCCAAAATACAAGGACCAAGTATTCAAACCAAGATTAAAAAAGACGAATTAATAGAGAGGAATAAAACTATAGGAGTAAATGAGATATCAGAAACTTTGTTACTTAATTGAATGCATTTTGGAGTTTCTTACAGCAGTTTATCATGGACAAATTACAAGCTTTGATCAATGTAGTTGGAAAGAGTTGCATCCTTTTATACAAATGGAAAGAACCACCGAGACGAACAACACAAATAAAAGATGGAAACTAGTTCAAAGGAGGAAAAACAGACATTAGCATCAAAAGAAATCAATATCTAAGTAGTTACCAGCAGGCTTCACACCAGGCGCCTTTTTGGCTGCGAGCGCTTTCATGGCCTGCGTTGGCACCTCCGGAGGACTCGCGCAGCGGATCAGCGCCCAGTTAACACTGCGAAAGAATGGATGTTGTTTTATTTCTGTTGCTCCACGCCTATAGGCAAGTCGATGCTGCGGCTCTTTCACAAGTAAGCCCCTGATCAAGTCCCTGGCAGCAAAGCTGACAGTAGGGGATTCTGGAAATCTTAAGGGCTGGCCAACAACATTAAATAGAGTTGCTCGGTTGGCTGAACCTTTGAATGGCGTTCTACCGAACAAAAGCTCATATAAGAATATCCCAAATGTCCACCAGTCTACAGCACTACCATGCCCTTCACCTTTGATAATTTCAGGTGCCAAGTACTCATGTGTGCCCACAAAGGACATCGATCGGGCATTCGTGGGCTCGGCAATAAGCTCGGGGAGAGGGGTCACCTGATTATGCACATCGTTCTTTGGTTTGAGCTTCTTTTCTTTCTTGGATTTGCCCGATAGAAAACGTGGCGTAAAACATGAAGGTTGGATGCAGTCTGGCTGCATCACACAAGTTGGCTCAATGCAAGCAGGCTGAATGCAGTATCCTGAGCTTTTTGTCTCCAAGCTAGAGTTTGAAGACTTTACAAGAGTTGGACTGACAGCACACCTTAGAGAAAGATCAAAGTCTGACAGCATTATATGACCGTCTTCTCTCACCAACACATTCTCAGGTTTAAGGTCTCTATAGATGATCCCAAGCATGTGCAAGTACTCCAAAGCAAGGAGAACTTCTGCCACATAAAACCTGCATAGTGCAGATTAATGAAAAGAGTATACTCTTTGATAGTTTCCAAAACATTCGGTATAAAAATGCATCTTTAGCTTTGTAAAAGCCCAAGTCTGCTAGACAATTCAGTATGTGGTAATCAGTGTGTTTGGTTTGCCCTGCAAATCCAAAACACACGATTTCCGAGGAGCATTTTTCTATAGCTAGAAAAGGAGAGCTTTCACTCAATGCGCTTCGGAATTCGTACTCTTGCGTTTGCAACGCACGACCAAACACATTGAATATAATCAATTTGTGATATGTAAGATAGGATTGAGGAGTGACTTCCACAGTTCCACCAAGCATGCCATTAGAAAGGCCAATTGAATTGATATTTGATTGTTCTTAGCTATTATTCAAGTGCAGAAATTATTGATGACAACCACCAGATACTAGTTACTCAAATAAGAAAAGAACAAAATCTAGTATTTATAACACAGAAAGACTTGTGAATTATAAAAGCCTTTCAAAAAGAAATGTGAATTAAAGAGAACCAAGTCACATAGCTTTCTCAAGAATTGAAGTGAAAGGCGACAAGAAAATAGTGATTTGTAATGTAAGACCAGTAAGCACTAACATTCTTTTGGAAATTACTCACAATGTAACAGCTGTGGAGGTAAGTAGAGAACTAAAGTAACTGTGAAGGTAGTGCGCATGCAAACAAGCATAATTTTATCCAATTTGGCTGACATACTTAAACAGAGTTGAAAACCATGAGAGTTTTCAGACATATTGAAAAAGAATATCTTGCATGCATAGAAATCTCAGGGGCTATGTTTTGTTAAATATATAGATTTTCTAGGGGGCTAGAGATTAGAAAGTCATAACCAAATGACCATTTAAACTTCTCATGGTCATTGAGGCACAATGGATAGGAAGCGCACTGTAACAGTCCAGCTTTTCATTATATTATTAAAACCTCAGCTGGTTCCCATATTCTCACAGAAAAAGATGGAGATTTCCTGAATCGACACAGTTTCCCTTCTGGCTGCATGGAACGTTTGCGTCCTTAAATCCAAAGAATATAGAATTATCTAATTTCAGGTGCACTGTTCCTTGCTGCATGTATATGTGTCTGCATGTTATATATAGATAGAATTGCAAGGGGCAAGCAGAAGAAAAATAAGGAATTCCCAACCTGGCAGCATGCTCTGAGAAATACTTCCCAGGTTGCCTTTGCCTGAGTGCATGCAGGTCCCCACCAGGGCAGAACTCCATTACCAAGCAGGAGAATGTCTCTGTCTCGAAGTGTGTATATAATGTAGGTAGAAACGGATGATCTAGAGACTGCAATATCTCTCTTTCTGTCTGAACCCTCAGGAGCTTCTTGCGACTTGCCAGCTCTGTTTTGTTCATCACTTTCATGGCAAAACAAGTCCTTGTGCCACTTAACTCGGCCAGATATACGCTCCCTATGTCTCCACACCCCAATTTCTTCAACAACCTGAAATGTCTCATTTCCAACATCCCATCACGAGCTCGGATGGCTTGAATCGCTTCCCATCTTATATCATTTGCCTTGTGGGGTTTATACAAAGCACTGCTCAAACTACTGGTGCTGCTCTCATCACTAACATCACTTCCAGTACTCTCTCTATAGATGCTGGTCTTCCTGCTCTCATTAAGTTCAGAGGAATTAGCAACTTCTCCACCTTCAACTGACTTATCAATACTAACGCATTCACTGACTCCAGTATTTGTGAAACTTTGTTTGGCTTCTGAATAGACAGTGGCAGAATAGAAACTATTCCGAGGGCTTGGACAAAAAGTAATCTCTGATTGACTGCAACTTTTTGTTTGATCAACAACTCCATTTGATGCACCAAATTTGCATTTGTCAGATTCCTTTATGCTGCTTGAATCACAACTCTTGGGATCTTCAACTTTTGGTTTGATGCTCAATTTCTTTTCCATTGTGGAGATATTCTTCCCTAAACAACTTTCAACAGTGTTATTGATGCTTACATAGTCAGTTTTGCTATTAGGGTTATAATAGTGCTTTGCCATGTTTGGCACTCGTTCATGCTCTGCACTGCTATCCTCCTTATTCGAATGCTTTTGATCAGTTACATCGCCATCTTGATGGTGGATGGTCTTTCCATAATTATGATGACCAGTCAAATTGGAGGTGGAAGAAGCCCCTTGATTTCTTGATGCTCTTAAGGGAGGCCGGGAAGGGTGAGGAGTCCCAGACGTCGAAGGAAGATCGTGATCTACCCCAGAAACTGAATTCTGAACCTCTGATAAAGACTTAACTCCATCAACAGGTGACTCCATCAAGAAATTCTTCACGATCTGCAAAAATCCAATTCAGCACAGTGAATTACCCAAATGTTAAAGTTCATAGACAAAATTACCAGTTACAGAATCCCCTTCCACAAAATTTTCTTTGCAAACAAAAAATAAAAAATAAAAACACTTGATGCTTGCTGAGATAAAAGGCATTGAAATGACCCAGAATGAAATTCAAACACCCAAAATGAAAAATAAAAATCAGAAAATCTAAACCCAAACTGGAAAGATCAAATTCAGACAAAGCAAACCCCTTTAACCCAAAAGAAAGCATTTGGAATTAAAAAAACAAAAAAAACAGTCAAGAAAATCCATAAAGGCTCTCAGAGAACAAAGTTTCAATACTTTGACAAATTTACCAAGAAACCCAGTTTCCTCTCTGGTCAACACAGAAAAAACAGAACCAAAACTTGACAAAACCAACGCCCTCTCTTTGTTTTCTATGCCCCAAAAAAAAAATGCATTAACTTGTAACAACACCAAAGTTAAAGTTTTATATTCAGAAGCCACCTTCAGCTTTTTCTTTGATTCCACTACAGGAACAGTGATTAAAAGCCACCCCATAAAGAAAGGTAGCAAAAGGGTATAGAGCAAGACGAAAACAGAAACCAAAAAAAAGAAGAGAAAAGAAAAAACACATACCTGATCACAGTAGAGAAATGGCAATGGTACCACAGAGCAAGAAACCTTCTTCCATGGCTATGGAACAAGTTCTGAAAAGCCACACTCTCCCAAGAAAGTGAAACAACTTTGGTGTGTCTTTCTGCAACCCTGAAGAGCCTCAGATCCGATCCAAGAAAAGAAGGGAGACTAAACAAATAAAAACTGTAACAATAATAACAACAAACAAACAACAACAATAATATTGATATGTTGTTTTTATATTTTTGGCTCTGGTTTTTGTTTTCTTTATTTATATTTCTTCCTTTTCCGCTAGCTTTTGTGGTGAGGCTCGGGGTTTTGTGGCTTTGTGGAATGGGAATTGCAGAAAACGAAGCCAACTTCACAAGCAAAGCTAAGAGAGAAAAAATAAAGTGCAGTTCCTTATCTTAATGGTTATGTTCCCTCCAAAAGAAACCCAACTTCGCCTAGTTTCTTGTTCTCGTTTTCGCAAAGTTTAATCCTTTTTTGGAATGCACCTCACATAAGAGAAATGGGTCATGGTTGGCAGCAAAGGGCACTTTCATTCTCGACCCACGACCAATGCCATGAGGCACTCCTTCCCATTTTTATTTTTATTTTATTTATTTATTTATTTATTTATTTATTTATTTTTGATACGTTGTTTTCCACTACTTTCGACTTTTTGAGGTTTTTCTTTAGCTTGTTTATATTGCTTTCCGTAAAGTATTGTAATTCAGTTAAATAAAATGAATATGACAATAGAGAAATAAAATTAGCCATTTTATACTTTAATGTATAGTTTTTGTGATATTAAGTTTATAGTCCCAAAAAAGTGCCGTAATTTATTTAGGAAAGAAATTTACTTAATTATTACTTCAGGTTTGAAATTATGTGACCAATTCCTCAAAAAAAGAATTTATGTGACCAATTATAAATAGTAAAAAAATTCATAATTCACTTTTAGAAGGGCTTTGCCTAAATATTTCTCTTTTCTTTTTTGGTGGGTTTTGTCTGAATATTTCTTTCATTAAGAATTTTAGAAGTATATAAATAACTACAACAATAATAATAACAGCAAAATCTTTTTTTCAATGTCAAATCGGTTATATAAATCCAATGATGTTATTGCACGAATTAGAGATGTTCGTGGTGTAATTTAGATCGATTATAAGTAAAAAAGTCATCCGATTTAAATAATAAAATATATAGCGGTTTGGATTGAATCGGTTTAGTTTATATTTTAAATTCAATCCAATCCAAACCAATCGTTTGCGGTTTGGATTTAATCAATTTTTCATAAATAAAAATATTAAGTATAGAATATTATAAATAAAAAATAATTTAAATTAATAAAATAAATTAATAAAAATAAAAATAAAAATGACTCATGTAATATATATAATATGATATTTAAATAAAAATGACATACAAATTTAGAAAATTATGCGATAAATTAAAATTTTTATAAGTAAAAGTATAAAATTAAAAATAAAAAATTATATTATATGGTATTATTCGGTTTGGATTGGATTAGATTGGTTTTGAAAATTAAATCTAAAATTCAATCCGATCCAAGCAGTTTGTAAAAAATAATATCCAATCCAATACAAACTTTAGCGGTTTTGATCGGTTTTCGGTTTTGATTGGATGGGTTTAGCGGTTTTGATTGGATTGGATTGAATTTGAACACCCTGACACGAATAACTACTTTTCTTTTAAAAAAAATGCACAGTTTACTTAAAAAAAAAGGGTATTGATGATTGGGTATATCAAATAGATAAACACCAAATATCATTTTTTAAAGAAATGGATCATTGTTTACGTGATGGACTCATTTGGACCACTGATCAAAGGATCAAACGGATAAATGACTATTCAAGAGTGTGTGGCCAATACATAATCATTTAAGATTAGCCAATACACCATTTAAAGGAAACAATAATACTGGAGTAGTCAACGACATAAGCATGTTTAGAAAAATTCAATCAAAATCATTTAGATAGTAATGATTGTTTCTAGTGATATTTATTGTGTTCTCAACCATGTCATTTCAAAGTATGATTATATTTATTTATTTTATTCATATTTTAAGAACTCGATGTATGATCTGCGAAAAACAAATAGCATATATTGCAAAAGCAAATTATTTATTTATGTTTTGCACATTTTAAAACGCTAAAGATAGTACGAATATCAGCCATGAGCTCGATGATTAGATTTCAAATGATGAGAAAGATTAAACATTTAAAGTTATTAAAAATTAATAACCATTAAACACATAATTTCGTATTAAAATATCAGTACTCATTGTTATTATTTATTTTGACTTTAATTGGGTATGGTCAATATGAAGGAATTTTATCAGACCTCATTAATATTATGGAGAGCCTTGCGATTGGTGAGTCGAGAAACCTAATACCAATAGAGGAGGATGATTAAATCGTGCGGAGCACGAAGAAGGTTAAGACATAGATCTAAGAGGAAAAGCAGAAGATGATGGTTGAATCTGGAGATAGTGAGGATCCAAAGGATTGCGACATGGGAAACTCAGTCCAAAGGGAGCGCTGAAGAGAAAACCCTAGAAGAATATGGAACACCAAGGAAGCTTACATACACATAAACTGTCCTAGCTAAGGGTTTTGATGGCTGACTCAAATTGGATAAGGTGGCAAAAGCTATTGTCGAAGACTATATTAGTATGGAACATATTGAGGAAGACCCTTTGCCTTTTAATCCCAAAGCTTCCGTAGAGGTCTCACTAGAATACGAAGAGTGGTGCAAGCCATAGAAGTATACATTGATGTGAAATTATCGGGGGAAAGACTAGGTATCTATATAATGGATAGGTGAGTTAAGAAAAGATGAGCTATAAAGGGTGTTGCAAGGGTTCTCGATCTTAATGAGGACCTCTTCCAAGTCAAGTTCGAGAATGAAGGTGATTATGGCATGCGCTATTTGATGGTCCCCAGATGATTGCTGATCATTATCTACTAATGCAAAGATGGAGACCTCTTTTTGAGCTTATGGAAGAAGGCTATAAGAAAGATTGTTGTATGGGTAAGTATTCCAGATCTACCCATTGAGCTATATAACCAAAAATTTCTTTAGAGAGTCGATGCCATGTTGGGAACCATGTTGAGGACTGATGAGCTTACATCCATGCGAACAAGGGGTAGGCTTGCAAGGATATGTGTGGAGATAGATCTGAGAAGAAAACTTGTCCCTGCATTCTTATGATTTATGTTCAACTTTAGGGTTTTTCTATTGATGGATTATCGATAAGTTATTTGATTTATTTTCAGGTACCTAAACCTCTTCTAAGGTTTTATCAATAGTTATGTCTTAGGACTCTTTTGAACACTTACCTTTATATTATAACTATCTTGATCAACTGTTCCTTTACTTTTTCTAGAATTTTTATCTTTGGAGCCAAATTAGTCGACACGCTTCAGGTGTCACTTAGTCCTTATGGGACATCAATTTGAATTGGAATATTTGCAACTTATATATAAAATTTTGTAACTCTCTCTAGGTAAGTAAATGCATCTGACAATTGATTTGCAATATTTTGCAAAGTACTTCTAATTCACATTACCTTATATGAGGATCTAAATAATATAATGATAATATATTCCATATAATTTTTTTTTCAGCTACTTATTTTCTCCCCCTAATGTTAGGGAAATTGTTTCATCATAATGGCACTAAAAAAAATCTTGTCGTAATAAATCTCCGATCATTGATTCAAGATATTTTATAATAGAAAGGGATTCATAATCAGCATACAATTTCAATCTTCTTTGAGGTCCCATCTTTGTGTGTTGTGCTGGAGCAATTGAAACATAAGCTACACATCCAATATTCTAAAATGGAAAATATTTGGCTCTTGACCAAAAGTCAAGTCTAATGGCGAGAATTTATGTTAACTTATTGCCTTGATGCATGCAGGTGTGCTACATGTAGGATAACATGTCCTCATGCCAAAACATGAAGTTTTATTCTCATAAATAATAGTCTAACTATCAATTGGAAGCATTTAATAAATGATTTTACAAGACCATTTTGTGTATAAATGTGAACAATGGGCTCTTTAACTATTATTTTAGTTGACAGACAATAATCAATAAAAACTAGATATGTAAACTCACCAGCATTATCAAGATAAACTATCTTAATGCAAGAATCTAGAAACTGTGCTTTTAATTTTATTATTTGAACAAATAATCTTGGAAACGTCAGGTTATGAGTTGACAATAAACACACAAGTGACAACTTGTTGATGCATCTATTCAAATTATATAATATTTAAATAGTCCACATGGTGGGTGAGTGGGCCCACATATATCATCCTAAATACATTTTAGAAATGCAAATGATATGATCCCAATTTTGACTGTTGATATCTCATCATTAATTTTCCTTAAAAACAAACAGCACATGGGAATTCCTTAAATCGAAGAATCTTTTGGTTCTTGAGTGGATATCTAGTGGATTCTCAATAATTCTTTATAGTATAATTGAACCGAGATGGCCTAATTGGTGATGCCAAATGGTAAAAGTATTAATTTCAATATTCAATTGTATTAATATTTGTATGGTACAAACCAGAGGAAAAAGCATGTGGCTTTCTAATACACATTTCTTGTCAAATATAATAATTGTGATATAGATATATTTAATATTGTCATTTACAATCTCAACATGATATCTATCTCCGTGAATATCTTTAAAACTTAACAAGTTTCTTTTGGAAGTAAAATAATAATAGCTCTTCTAGAGTTTTTTTAATCATCTTGATACTTCCAATAATGATATTAACATATACTTATCCAATTGTCGAATGAGTAAAATATGATATATGTCATATCATGTAATTTAAAACTTGTCATATATAATCAATTTACAAGAATAAATAATTGATAATATAGTATTGATATAAATACATGTATGAAAAGTGTCAAGAAAGTGTCAATATTATTTTGTGATATATTGATCATAAAAGCAAACAAGATTATCTCATGATATATTATTATTTTGTGATATATTGAATTAATAAAATAAACAATATATTGAATTTCAATAATGTCAAGTAAAAATAGCACAATAAATAATTATGGAATATGCCATAAATAGTATAATTATTTTATTTGCTATTGACATTAAATACTAAATGTTTCCAAATAAAATAAGATAGTATCCTTAAAAAAAGAATCATAGACTCAAATTTTATAAAAAGAAATGTAAAGTTAATACAATTAGTAAAAATATTTATCATCAATCAAGTAACCAATATTCCATTAAGATCTTAAAATAAAATTAGATATATCCAAATGATTTATATTAACTATCTAAAATATCTTCAAAAATCAAATTTATTTATGCCTTTTACTCATTTTCTTTAGTGATGCTTGATAAAGATCATGTAAAGGGTCTCAGCATATGACAAGTACATGACCCATATACTTTGATGCCACAACGATAATATTTATTTTCTTCATACATTGATCGCATAATTTTATTGGAACCACGACCTTCGCTACTTTTGTGGTTATAACTTGTTGCATTCACTTCAAAAAATGAAGTAGAGCCAATTGTGATTTCATGATTTTTCATGAGCAACTAATTATTTAGTTCAGCACAAGATGGTATGAAATTAATTCAAAATATTTGTAAAATCATTTTCTTGATATTGCTACTGCAAGAACAAATTTGGGGTGTGAAAAGTTAGACACCCATGATTTCAGCATCAAGCACATATTATAAATAGTTCTTGTCCATTATATTGAATGCAACTAACTCAAGTTAAATAAATAATTAAAAGTGAATTCAATAAATAATAAAATAATAAAATAAAGGAGAAATAATTTAAAGATTAAGTTGACCAATTTGCTTTTAGAAAATGGTAAATAATAAATCCATTATATTATCCTCTTCAGGAGAATATGTGTATTAAATTATAGATACCTGGAATAACAAAAATTAATAAACTATAAATACTAAAAATTGCCCTTAGTGGTACATTCGCTTTGGGGAATGTAAAATTGAAAATATTCATTCCAAGTAATGTATAAACTTATTTTATATTATAATGACACACTTCATATAAAAATAATAGTACACACTTTAGGTAGTGTATATAATAAAATTTATTCATTTTAGGGAATAATCTTTTAACATATTCATTGTTGAAAATATATAAATCTTCTTAAATAGAGAAATTGTACTTTTTTATTTGAATAATTTTGGATAATAAAGATGCACTCACTTCAGGGAATGACTATAATTTATTTTTGGGTATAATTACCATTGACTTCAAGGAATAATTATCATTCATTTCTGGGAATGATTACTATTCACTTTGCAAATGATTTTACTCTTTTCTTATAAATACAATTATCACTCACCTCAGAGGGTGGTATTGAAAGAAAAGAAATATAATAATATAAAAGAATGTGTGTTAGCAAGGCCAAATAATAAACAAAAACTTAAATAAAGAATTGAACCATAAAGTAATAAATCAGAAGTATATCTTTGAGGCATATCATATGAGATGAGTAGTTTATTATGAGAGTGAGAGGAGCAAATATGAGCCATATAATTATATATTAAATTTATTTAAATGTTATATAATTACTTTAAAAGTCATATGACTTTACATTTTAATTTTAACCATTCATGTAAAATTCAATAATCAATATTTACTCCTCTCACTTTTATAATTAATCACTACTCTCACTCAATCTCCTCCTGGTATATACTAACCCCATGTATACATTGATTGATAAACCATTTTGTTTGATGCGATAATAGGACCAATCATAAATAGTCATAATTGATAAACCATAAACAAAATATAATTAATTGATATAAGTAATCAGTAAATAAGAAATCTAATCATGTTAAAACAAAATACAATGAAAAGATGAATTTTGTTTTAGAAACCAACATTAACAGTGATTGGAAAATATATATCAATAGAGCATAATATATGAAAAATATATTAAAGGAGAAAACGTAACAATGTAGAAATTAACTCCAATGAGAAAGAAACATACATGTAGCAATAAAACATATATTAATAGGAAGAAAAAATTACCTTGAAAACTCTTTTAAAGAAAAGTTGATTCTTTAAACTTCTTACTCTTCACTTCAAGAGTGCAAAATTGTGTTAATAACATATTATAAAAGTAATAGTAGAGAGAATAGAGAAAGAGAAGAAAGAAAGAATTCTATTATTGATACTCTTAGGGAGTATTATACATAGAGCATCTAAAGGGCTATTTATAGTCAAAGGATGAAAAATATAAGATAAGATCAAATAACAGATTCTATCTAATCAAATCTTAACTAAATTAAGATAAAGATATAGACTTCTATATTCAAATTCAAATAATATTTTATAATACCAAAAAGCTTTTGTTTATATCACATTATGGAAACTGCATCAAAAAAGTTAAAATAAATTGCCTTTCTCCGTTGTCCCCTCGCTCATCAAAGTCATGTGATCTGCCCAAATCACATCTTCACTTCCTCGATTTCTCATACTATTTTAATTAACTTCTTGTTATCTCAAATAAAATCCGAACAATTAGCAATACATTGAATATTTTAAAAGTTTCCAAATTTTTCAGTTCTTGATCCCTTAACTAGTGCTTTAGGCACTAATTAACAAAACCTTCAAACGAAAAGAAGCTAATTATTGAGCGAATGGGACAAAAGAAATGAGAAAGAGTTTGTAAGTGATTAATGATTGGTCTCTTAGTCTACTGTTCCCATCGATTTTGGTAGCAGCACTAGCGATGATCTAGCTGCATCACCAATGGTTTTGAAATTGTGAAACAAGTAGAGATAGCAAAAAAATCCACCAAAGCAGATACCCACCAGGATTACTTGCAGAAACGAAGACGGAGACAAGTTTGATCCCTATGAGGATGGGGCGAAGTCCCCATTTAATAAATGAGGCAATGGGGGATGAGGTCCCTGCCCTATAGGGATCCACTAAATCCCTATTAATGTAAATTTACTTAAATGTTTTCATATATATAAATAGATAATTTAAAGAAAAAAAACTAGTCATGATATCATTGTCTTTATAATTTGAATATTTCTTATTGTCTTTTAATAAATTAGCATTATGTATTTTATTCTTAATTTGGATTGTATTATGTTGGATAATATTATAATGAATTATAAATATTTATGAATGTTTTATTTAGATTTAAGAGTATTTTATTTAAATTTTTCTCTTTTTTTAGATTTTTTTTAAAAAAAATTTATATAAACTTGCAAATATCCACAAGGATTTGAATCCCCAAAGGGAATAAAGAATGAGGACCCGCAACGGGGATGGGAACATGGACCGGGGGCAAAATTCTCAACAGAGATGGGAGGTGGAGGACATGTCCCCACCCCTATGGATACCCGTTACCATCCCTAGAAACAAGTCAAATTTTGAAGTCAAGCAAATTCTGTGGTGGAGAGGGGTAAGTTAATGATTAACTTGGTCACTGAATCTTAACCATTAAAATTACAGCCAATAGTAGAGATTGCAATTTTATATTATAAAAAAATTCTATAATAATTTATATTCATATTTTAAGATTTTTCAAAAAATAATTTTATGTGATTTGTTTATTTTATCCTTCTTATTTTTTAAGTTCTTCGCTACCTCTCCGTCCTACCACTGCCCCCATTTCCAGCACCACTACTCGAACCCTCCCCTCCCCCCTTGGGGTGCCACTGCCTTGCCGCTGGCCATGGCACCACCGTCCCGGTGCTGACAAAGTCAAAAAGAAGAAAGATTTGTGTCTCCATTATCGCCGCCACCCCATGCAACACCCCCACCCTCCACCACACTACTGCCATTGCCACCGCCACTGACCCCATTCCCCTTTCCCAACCTCAACCAAAGCTAAACCGTAAAGAATAAGAATGGGACCACCTAAAAACACTCCATCCCAATAGCCAAGCCAAACTCTTTGCCTCATTTTGTAAACCCACGAATTCAGAGATGGCTATAATTTAATCTAATAGCAGCTACTTGAGCTATGAATGGCAACAGGGTGGAATAGTAGGGAAGGCCTTCTTTACGCCGTCCTTAAAGATCTCTTACATTACATGCTACATCCTTGTTCTAGTGCTTACTTGTAAAGTGGGAGGAAGATGGGTTTGGGAATTGGACCATAGATTGGTTGAAGAAAATGGGTACATCATTTACCTATCATAGCTGCTACACACTGAGGTGATTGCCGATTGGTGAGATGGTTGCCAGTGGGAATGGGGGCAAGACATTGCAAGAGAGAGTGACATAGTTGAAGAAGTTGGGGAGGGAAGGAGAGAGAGGGTTAGAAGAGAAAGTAACAAATGAGGATAAAAAAGTTATTTTATCATTCTTTATTATTATAATATTATCAATGACTAAATTGGTCACAGACTTGTTAAGTTCCACGACATAATCCGCCTTCGAAATAATTTAGTTGAGTTTACGTACTCTTACTGCTACAGTGACCAAAATTTCTTCCCTCAATATTTTAGTTCTTAATTTATTAATTTTTGATGAAACGCTTAAGTGTGACATAGTTTATTTACATTGTTTGTGAACTTTATTTTTATTTAATTATTTTGTAAAATTTGAACTTGCATTCTCATTTCAAAAGATGAAGTTACTTATTTTCTCAATTCACATATTTTAAGTTCACCAATATTTTATGTTTGAGACACTTATTAGTGTAATAGGATTTTCTTACATAAAATCTTTGTTATAGAAAAGAGTAAATTTTAACTACTAGATTTTATATGAATGGTTAATATTAGAACATAAAATTATGTGTTTTTTTAAAATGATCATATAAATTTTAAATAACTTTTAATTTTGATCATTCATATATAATTATACGGTTCAAATTGATCCCGCTCACTCTTATAATAAACTATCACCTCACTTGATATGCATGAAAAAAACTTTATGTATAATAAGTCGGATAAAGTTTTTGTACATCAATTGTGTATATATATCTACTCATATCAGTATGCGACAAAATAAAAAAGAATGTGTGCAAAATATAATAATATAGTGTAAGTTACAATTATATGATAGAATCAGGCAATATATAAACTATTATAAAGTAATGTATAGGAAAATATGTGTATATATATTACATTAAAACAAAATTAAATTTTGATATATTTTTAAAAGAGTTTAATTTGTATGTACTGACAATATAAAACAACTTTACATTATCAACCAATAGAAATGCATAAAAGTGTCAAATTATGGTGGGTCTCTCATCATAGTGGGTAATTAACTAGTATGATTTGACATTTTTTTGCATTTTTATTGGCTGACGGTGTAAAGTTATTTTACACTATCAATGCATATAAATTAATCTCTTTTCAAAATAAAAATATTTTAAAAAGTCATTCAATTATGTATTATTATATTATTAAAATTTTATTTTTATAACAATTATTTAAAAATTATACATATAATATAAAAAAATACACTTCAAAACATAAATGATTGAAGGAAACACGATCAACGTTTACGTGTTTATATCCTCCTTTTGACTATTATTCTCACTTTTATTCTTCTAAAATAATATCTTAATACTCAAAAGTTAGTTGAGTAGGCTCCTTTTATAAAATATATAAAATGAAAAAACTAATTTTGATGCATTTTTAGTGTTTGTACCCTTTTATCCAATTAACATTATCATATCAATAAAAGTATTTGAACTTTATAATAATTATTATTTATCTACCTTAAATGTCATACATGTGATAATACATGATAGGTTGATAGTATAAAAAAATTTACACTCTAAATATATCAAAATTAAATTCGATAATAAATTGAATAACCAAATAATAATAATAAATTGTTAAATGTAATAATTTTAAGAATTTAATTTTAATACACTTTCATTATAAAAGTATTTTACATAAACACCCAATCATATATTACAACATTAGTGATAGTAGTTGACTCTTACACCCACTATCTCAAAAGTCTTATCCATAGTCGCAGTGTAAACTTCTTTTACACTAGTAGTATATCAGTCACTATCTGTTAAATAGTTTACTGATAAATCGAGAAACATTGGCATTATTGAAGGGGTCTTGGTAGGGAGGGATAATGTAAATATTACTCATCTCTAATTTGTTGATGATACGCTTATATTCAGTCCAGCAAAGGAGCAGAATATTCAAAATATCCATCGTATCTTTGATTGTTTTGCTGTTATGCTTGGTCTGTCCATTAATTATAGTAAAACTGCACTTATTCCTATCTATTGCGATGAAGATTGGGCCCTTGAAATGGCAGATTCTCTGCGGTGCAAGTTGGCAAAGCTTCCTATTCTTATTTATGCATTCCTCTAGGGGCAAAGCCAAGAAGGGTTTCAACTTGGAAACTAGTGGTGAAAAAGATTGAAAAAAGGCTAGCAATGTGGAAAGCTAAATCTTTATCAAGGGCAGGTAGGCTTACCCTTATAAAATCTGTGTTGAATAATATGCCAATGTATTACATGAGAGTATTTAAGGTTCCAAAGGTTGTGGTGAAGACAATAATTCAGATTCAGAGAAATTTCTTTTGGGGCGGCAATCAAAATAGGGGAGGGATTTCATTGGTTGCTTGGGATATTATCCAAAAGCCTAATTAGCATTTGGGCAGTTTAGGAGTTGGAGATCTTGTTATTAAGAACGTTGCTCTTCTGTTTAAACAGTGGTGGCAATTTCTTGATGGTGGAGATACTTTGTGGAAGAAAGTGATTTCATCAAATCACCATCCGAACCAGAACAACCTGATGAATGGTGTGGAGGTGGGGGGGGTTCAATTTGGTGTGTTTGGCTAGATTATGATTGTCCTTGATTTGAGTAGTGAAATCTATGAGGTGATCGGTAGAGGTCTTTGGAGAAGAGTTGGAAGAGGGAATGCAACTTTGTTTTGGGAACATAAGTGGGTGGGAGATCTTGTTTTGAGAGATAACTTTCCAAGGTTGTATAATATATCAAATCAGAAAAGAACACTTATCATGGAATCGGGTTTTGGGATGGTCACCAATGGAGATGGACCTTTAATTGGAGGCGAGAAATCATGCAATGGGAAATTGAGTTATTTAATGGTTTCCTGGAAACAATTCAGTAGCAAGAAATCAATCCTAAGGTGGACGATGTTATGGCATGGTGTCTCCATTCATTTGGTGTGCTATGTACTAAATCTTTTTGCAGTTCGATGGAGAATTTAGTAGCAAGCAACTCAATTGGCAATCCTTTTGTTGGTTTGGCTTGGAAAGGTCTTGCACCACCATGAGCTAAGATTCTGACTTGGTTTGTTTTATAAAAGAGGTTGAATACAAGAGAGACACTTGCTGTTTTGAATATTATTCCCCCTGTGGCAACTATTTGCCCAATTTGTGTTGCATCTATTGAATCGATATCACACATTCTTTTTGAATGCATTTTCTCATGGAAAATTTGGGCTGACTGTTTGCATTGGTGGGAAATATCTTGGTGCTGCCCTAAAGAACCACTGGAATTCTTGAGCTTGGTGTGGGAACCCGTTGAGAGGTATAGAAATGATGATGTGAATTTCCCTTTTTTATGTTGTAGTTTGGCCCCTTTGGAACATTAGAAACAGAGTTGTGTTTGAAGATTTTAAACCTATTTGGGAGTTCGAGGGGTGACAGGTGAAGGTGTGGTCAACTTATTGGCTTAAGGCTTGGTTGTCCAATAATAGCATGATAATTGAAGAATTACAGTCTAATCCCTGGCACTCAGGAAATGGCGATGGTTCAATAGAGGGCAATAGTTTCCTAATATGATTCAGGTGGCTATATCTTTGCAATTGATTTTAGGCTACTAAGCCTCTTCATGGTTGCCTTGTTGTTACTCTTCCTATTGATCTTGTGTTTAGTGGTTTTGTCTTATGTTTTTGTTTGTTTTCGACTATGATGTTTCTATTTTGGGTTAGTTTCTTTGTGTTAGTGTGCTTCACCTTTCTTTGTTTTGATGTGTCTTTTGGTTCATGTGTAACTAGCCTATTTTTGTTGTGTCTGATGCTATATCTGTTGCAAAACTACTGCTGTTGCTCCTCCAGTTCTAGGGTGAGCCTTTATTTCAATATATCGAAAAAAAAACACTGATAATATATTAAAATTAATCTCTATTTTTAAATTATATTATTTTTTTTAATGATATTGGTTATGTACGTTATTGTTATATTTTATTATAAACCACACACACACACACATACACACACACACACACACATATATATATATATATATATATAATTTAAGTTAATTTAGAAGACTTCTCAATATAACAAAAATTTATATTATTATTCAATGTCATGTTATCACCATAAGTGTAACTATGTTTATAATTGTATAAAATATAAAATTTATTAAATGACTTAATAGTTATTAAATTTAAATATATTAATTTTATATCAATATATATTTAAATTAAACTCATTTATAATAATACTAATTTTTTAGTATATAGTCAACACCATAATTATATTGTCTTGGAAATTTTAAAAATTAATTGTGATGATTAATTCAAGTATAACTCGCATAGTTGTATTACAAGTGATGCGGCAGAAGTTACATTATGTTTATCTAGGAATAATTCATTATTAATTTCTTTCATTGTTTGTTTCTTGCTAATTAATTAAGGAACGAATTTAGTTTTGTCAAATAATGGCAAGAAAAATGTTTGTATTATTATTGAATAATGGTGGTTACTCTGTTTGTTATGTTAACAACACCGAATAAGCAGCCACCACATGCGAGCACGTGCACCTGACCCCTTGGCACGTGGACGGCTGTCAATTCCGGCGCAGTCTTCTAAACTACTCCATGGAATGTGTAATGCGAAAGTTTTTTTTGTTTTTTTCGAGAAGGTGAAAATGGCAAACATTTAGTATTTAAATCTACTGCAACTGCATTATCCAAAAAATAATCTACTGCAACTGCCATAGTGAGAAAGAATAAATATAAAAGTTTGATTTATTAATTTGATATTAATTTTGATAAATTATCGGTTAATATAAAATATTTTATAATATTATTCAATTATATTTTATTTTATGGGTGACCTTTGAAGTAGTATTATAAAAAGAATTTAATTTAAATGCAGTAACAGTGTAAAATAGTTTTATACTATCAATCAATAGAAATGGGAGAAAGTGCCAACTTATACAAATAACCACCCATTATAATAAGGGACCTACTATAATTTTTTACTTTTTTCTATTTTTATTGGTTGACAGTATAAAACTATTTTATATTATCAATATATACCAATTAAACTCTTATAAAAATAACATATTTTTAATTATATGATAATATATAATTAAATAGTTATATAAAAAGAAAGTACTATTGTTTTGAATTTAATAGCCTAACTGTTTTTTTTTTCAAATATTAACAATTTTATCACATAAAATTGATTTTATAAAATTAAAGTAACTATGACAATGAAATGTAATGATTTGGAATAAAATAATGTTGCTGTTTCGGCGCCAGATTTGTTTAAAAGGGAGATAGATTTTTCTTTTAATGTCATTTATATATTTTTTTCAGTATATAAATTTAGAAATTTTCTACGGTATCCTTATTTTTATAAGGGTAACAGTATCGTTTTATATTCAACATTCATGATTTAATCATTTGTGGAGGTGCCGGAGAAATCTCCATCAATTCAGTATAATTACAAAATGGATAAAAATCACTTTGATTAATGTTAATAACAATTAATAACTTATGAATAAAATAAAATTTAAATATTTCAGCTAATAAGAATTTTTCATTCATACCTCTTTATTTGAGGATTCTTTCTTATCTTCATTTTTGTGGCATGGGAAACGGAGAATAATCGAGAAAATGGCCATTTGTACGTGCAATCAATTTTGCATCTCTATGTTAAAGAGTGTAAATAACAATAATAATCAATAAGTACTTTTATTTTATTACACAGGTTCCGCTCCATGTATTAAATTATATACGTTGAAAAATGTAAATAAAAATTGAAAATGTAGGGTATTAAATATTTTTTTATTTGTTCCTTAGTGCTTAGTAGAGGATGAAATATAGTAGTTAAAAGAAAACTATATTCAATTTACTTTGTTGTTTAATAGGGAAAGGGGAAAGCTAATAAAGATTGGTTGTAGTAGTAAATGAGTTGCATTTTAGGAAGAGGAATAATGTTTAATTTTGGAAAAGACAATTGTTAAAAGGGTTTTTTAGTTACAATAGTATTCAAGAGATTAATCTTATAGTAATATATGTAAGGATACCTCTTAAAAACCAAAAAGAAAAATGAAAAAGGGTGGAAAGATATATCAATGAAAATGAATTTCAGTTTCTTCAATAGGTACACAATGCTCTTGTATTGGATATGTTCTTCACTTATTTATTTATGATTTAATTTTGATATATTATTAGTGTATAATTTTTTTTTATACAAGTATCAAATTATGTGTTGTCATGTTATTAAAAGTATTTTTTTTTCAATACACTATGGGGCTTACGCTGAAAACTACACATTTGCAAATCTAGGACATCCATGACCTATAGTGTCAGCTAAGAAATCTAGGGAGATACATGTAGGTATTTGATCAAAAAATGTAATCCCTAATAGGAGCCTATGGCCAAATTTAGCCAAACTATCAGCACACCTATTGACCTCACAAAATATATGCCTAATTTCCACATTCCAATTCTACTCCATCAAGTTTCTAGCAGCCTCTACCAAGGAGGAGAAAGTATTTGTCTCAGATATGACTTGGGACACTAACTGATATGCTCAACTTGAATCAGTTTCTAACCACACATTTCTATAAC
This sequence comes from Pterocarpus macrocarpus, assembly GCA_031439585.1. Taxonomy (NCBI): domain Eukaryota; kingdom Viridiplantae; phylum Streptophyta; class Magnoliopsida; order Fabales; family Fabaceae; genus Pterocarpus; species Pterocarpus macrocarpus. The sequence goes on from CM062515.1 coordinate 29,716,466, forward strand.
CCATGTTGCAGCTAGTGCAAAGGCCCCAATACACACCTCATAATTCAGGTCATGTCCCAAGATTAACACTCCAGGCTGCCACGAAAACTCCTTCATAATCACATACAATTCCTCCACAAGTTGTCGCAAACTAATAAGGTTCCATCAATGTTAACCTTGATCCAATGTTGTGGTGGTGATTTCTCCATGCAATCTACTTGGAGAAATACTTGTGTAATTCTAGAGCACCACGTGGCTGTGCTTAGCCTAACACACAGTCTCATATAAAATATACTTACATGATTGACTGGGAGTACAACCACGTAGTACTTAAAGATCATGCAAGAATTTCTCATCTACTTGTCACCGAGGGGATACTGTGCTTTGTAGTCCTCATAAGATTCAACGTATGATTGTAATCCTTAGCCAGCAACATGACGTTGCAAGCAAGAGAGGAGTGATCATTGTTTTGATTTTCAAATATGACTAGGTTCCTGCAATACCATAATAAACGACAAGCAGCAATGAAAATTGAGGGCCAACCAATCCCTTGATGAGAACGAGTTTCATGAAGAATATTTCCCTCCAACCAATTCTTCAATGGTGGTTGGAAGCAATAATTCTTCAATAGTTGTCATTAAAAGTGTTTGAATCTTATAAAAGTTACCTCAAAAGTCATATATAGGATGCTATATGATTTATTATCTGTATAAAATGGACAATGCATCAAAATTAAACTCTTTATTTTATACTAAACTCAACACATAATTTAACTCACTTATTATAATAACTTTAAGTATCAAATATAAATGCATTTAGTTTCATTTAAACTTATTGAGTCAATGTAATCGCGGTGAAATATTCAACATATAACTAACTTCAAAGAAAAATATATATTAAATAAGAATTTAATTTAAATGCATTAACAGTGTAAAATAATTTTATACTGTCAGCCAATAGAAATGCTAGAAAGTGTCAACTCATACAAATAATCACCTATTCTAATGAGGGGTCCACTATAAATTCTCACTTTCTAGCATTTTTATTGGCTGACAGTGTAAAATAATTTTATATTATCAGTACATTCCAATTAAACCCATTAAATAATTTGAAATAATTGGTTAGAGACTTAATTAAAAAAAAATTGGCTAGAGACACAAAACTAACTTATAAAGGTTCCGTCTCTCAAATATAATAACTTTATTCTTCATAATTGTTTTAAGATCCGTAATTCATAACCTCAAAATTACTTTTTTTGAATGATATTAAGATCCCTTTGTTTGATTTTTTTTAAAGAAAAATAATTTTTAATTAAAATATGGATTTAATTTGAAGGTACTGTCAATGTAAAATTTTTTTACACAGACATCCAATCATAAATTGTCACATAAGCAAAACTCTTTGATATAACCACCCACTACTTGAATGATCATGTAAATGAAATATTTTGATTGGATGATAGTGCAAAAAATTTTTGCACTATCATTACACCTAAATTAAACTCTTAAAATATATATAAACATTTCACAATAATAGATAAGTTTTTGTTTTTAAGAAAAAGCTAAAACAAAAATAACCGTTGTAGTTTTTTTTCATAAGATAAAAAAATTAACTTCCGCAAAAATCTAAAACAAATGTCATAAAAGTGTCATTTTCAAATTTAAACAAACACATCTCAAATGGATAACTTCACTTGAAATTGAAATTTGACTTGAACGCTCCAATTTGGAATTCTTATTATTATTATTATTATTGGTTAAAGGCCTAGGTTGAGGGGAAGCTCATCTTAGTCTAATATTAGGGCAAGCCTCTAGACTCATTGGGAGCATTTAATTATAGAGATATTTACTTATAAATTACCTATTAACAGAGGAATCTGAGAATCGAATTCAAGTTATAATAATATGTGAGCAGAAGGTCAACCAAGTGAGCTAACATAAAATTCTCAATTATTTTGTTTACTTTGGTCACAATATCCCTAAAGTTATGATTATGATACTAATGTATAATTAGGAAGTCCTCCGAGTAATTGCAACTTTTAGAATATGAATTTTGATTCTTTTTCTAAGAGTACAACTTGTTTTTTGCTGGACACAATTCTCGTTGATATTATGATATTCTTGATTACTTTTTTAGTTTCGTGGGAAAAACTTTGCTTTTAGCAAACTTTTAAAGTTTGTACATTTTACTCTACAAGTAATATGTTTGAATTTTTAGAGTTGTTACTTTAAATTTTCTTTACTTAACAATTATCTTTGTTTCGAAAGATTAGTCTTACAGCATTGCATGCGGAGGATGCCATTGTCTAAGAATAAAAAACTCTGAACGTCGTCCTTAGAATTTAGATAGCTTTAGTTTAAATCTTGATAATTTAATGAATTATTTAGTTTGAATTTTAGATTAGATAATATTTTAAAGTTTTAGGTTATTCAAGAAATAATTTTTTTCTTCTCTTCCACAGTAATTTAGGAAGTATTAAATTTTAATGAATATCTGAGGCTCTCATATTTGTATGATATTCTATTATCTTATGCACGCACAAGTAAGGAGTAATTTATTGTTCGAAAATTCTCTATCTACATATTAACATTGAAGAAATAAAAAGAATTTTCTTTTCTTTTCTTTTCTTTTTCTTTTTTATTTTTTGATAAACCTCGGGGCCCGAGGTCTAAAAATTGCAAGTGAACTATCCTAGAAGAAAGGTTACTAGAGGAGTCAGGTGGAAACTCTAGAGATACAAAGGCCTATAATCTATCAAAAAAAAAAAAAAAATTCACAATTATAGAAGGTTCTTTCTACAATGCACCTTATAAAATAGGGTGCATCATATACTAGATACAAAAGATTAGGTTTATGTGTTCCCCTTCTACGTTTTTTCTTTCCCTCCACCGTTTTTCACTTTTCTTCCCCAGCCAAGCACCGCATCACCACTTCCGGCCGGCACCACCACTTCCACTGCCCATCATCATGCCCCCTCATTTGCTTTCACTTTTCTTCCCCCAGCCAAGCATTGCACCGCTATTTTGTGTCACAAGGAAGGAAGCACGAAAATTTGGTGGTGCAATCTTGGACGGTTGCGGTTGCGATTGTTATGTGACCGAGTCGAAGAGGGACTACACTTGAGTTCGGTCAGATATGTCGGTGCCGACCATGATGGCTCACGGAAGTGTGGCAGCGGAGGTGGCAACATTGATCTTGACAGTGACTGAGTCGGTTGGAAACAAGTTGGGGGAGGAGTAGTTGATAACGACTTGGGCTCCGAGTGAACTCAGGTGGAGCACGACCTCCAGCCCGATTCCACTGGACGAGCCAGTGACGATGGCAACTCGGTCTTGGAGAGGAAGAGATTGAGTGGGCACCACACCTCAGCCTTTCGTCCACACCTGAGCCTAGCCAACAACCTCCCTGTCGAGGTGCCGGTGGCCAGGAATGTGAAGTTAGAGTTGCAGTGGGTTGTTCTTGGATGGGGGAGAGAGTAAAAGCGGTTTTACAAGGGAAGATTAAACTAGCGGAGGTGGTGGAGGAGCGTCTTTAGCTCATCGGAGGTGAAGGTCCTGTGGATGAAGGAGCGGAGGTCCTTGTTGTTGTAGTCTTGCAGATGGCAGAGGAAAAGAGGAGAAAGGGAAGGGAGCCATGAGGTTGGAACCATCGTGGAGAGAAAGGGGGACAAGGGTTATTTAGCCACGGTCTCAAGTTTAATTTAGCCGCATTTGTATGTTTGTTTAACCGCATCTCTAGTCAGTTAGCCACACTTTCTGAATGCGACAAAATAACAAGTGCACCCTACACAAGCAAGTGCATGATGCACCCATCTTTATGAGGTGCATTTGAGATAGAACCAAGCCCATGACCATACTTAACAAGTTTATCTGCACAACAATAAAAGATTTTCCAAAAGTATAAATTTCAGCCATATCAGTTCTCTATCTGCATATGAACATTGCTCTATGATTAAGAGAAAAGGTAAATAGAGTTAAACTTTGTATACGAATTTTTTGACAAGTACCATTAGATAACTTCCAGCTTATTATAATTAGTTGTGAAAAATATGATTGGTTATTGGTTGTTTAGTTAAATTTCGTACTACAATCTTTCGTACTGCTAAACATTGCTCTATCATTAAAACACAAGATAAATAGTACCTCGTCCCTTTTTAACTGTTCACTTTGTGAAAAATTGTCTCAAATTATCTGTCATTTGATAATTTTAAGAAAATGTTGATTATTTTTTTTCAGTTTTATGCTTATCCTCTTTAATACAATTAAAAAAAAGATATGAAATTCCAGAGAGACAAAAAAAAAAGTTAGTAAACAAAAAGAGAGAAAAGATAATCTAGTTCAAACAAACTGTATCTTTTACATCTCAACCAATTTAATAATATCTAAATCCTTATACAAATTCGACAGTAAAAAATGGACCAAAGGAGTGCAAAACTTTGCAATACGAATACCATTAGATCATAACTTTCACGTTACTATAATTAGTTATGATAAGAATGTGACTGATGATTGGTTTATTTGGTAAACTTTTGTATTACAATCCTTCGTATTGCTAAACATTGCTCTATGATTAATATTTCTGATGATTTAAGAATCAAATATGAAATTTTAACTTTTCAAAAACTAATATAACCGATAATTAAATCTCCAAAGATATGCGTTCTTATTTTTTTCGGGTAGTAGGTTCACTCAATTACACTTGTATTCAAGCTTTTGGCATCGCTGGTAGGGCTAGGAGAATCTCAAAGGCAGAAAACATGTGGGTCTTGAATGGCACACGGAGGGGAGAAATATTTGCATGATCCGAGAATACTATGTGACTATGCTCTCGACTAATTATATAAGTACATTTTGTATGAGATTGTATATTAGTGGTGAATCCTATGTAAAATATATTTACATGATTGATTCGAGAGCATAGTCACATAATATTCTCAAACCATGTAAATGTTTCTCTGGGGACGGTCCCTCCACCTGCAATTGGGATGGCCAGTGGTGCAATGCAGAGTGCTGAAAGGGTGGGGCAGCAACAAGGCAATGGCACACGTTAGTTGGGCAGTCCTAATGATTGTGACCACATACATGCTTCCCACATATCATGGCCCTCACCATTTGGGTCCTACTTTTTCAACTCAGAAATGCATGCAAATCGAACGCATCTGACGGGTCCCACCTGATCTTAGTATAATTTATATAAAAATAATCAAAAAAATAAAAATAAAAATATTAAGTGGTGTTTACTTTTTTTTTTCTAATTATTGGTTAGTATATTTTTCTTAATAATTATAAATATATTATATTATTTTAATTTTAATTATTTCTGAGATTTAATAAATAAAATAATAAAAGAATTTAAAAGTAAGAAATATTATGTAAATAAAGTGATATTTTTAAATATTAATGAAAATATATTAAATAAAATTAAACATAAAAATTCAAATAATTTTATGGTATGCTTTTTTATAATTTTTATTTATATATTCTAATTATAATTAGAAAAATGATACTTTACTTTTTTTTCTTGCTCAGTATACTTTACTTTTGTTTGTTTGTTTCATGTTTTTAATTTTTTGTTACAAAAAAAAAAGTTTTTGCACAGTTTGAAGATATAAAATAGAATAAAATACCATAATATTTTTATAATCTTCATTATTATTATTATTATTATTATTATTATTATTATTATATAACTGTTTTTAGGTTACTTTAACTACTTTTTTTTTGCAACATATTTCTTATTTATTTGTATTATTATCTATTACTAATAATTACGACTCCTAAACAAACCCGAAAAAACACCTCACAGTTCAGCTACTGTTATTGAATGGTAACCCAAATTAATGCTCCAAGCAGCAAGAAATTGCCTTCACAGTTCCTAGCAATTCCTCCACAGGTAGCCACTTCAAATTCTCTTATGAACGAGCCATCGGTGTTGATTTTGATCTCGTGCCTCGATGGAGGACTCCAAGCCACCCCCTAACCACAGTTACATTGGGGAAAATTTTTTCCTGGCAGCATCCATAACGTTCAAGTAGTAATCATATTCCCTAGCGAGCTTTAAGACTCTGCAGAATATAAAACATATGAGCATTATTATTACCTTCAAATATAAAAAGATTACGACAACACCATAGAGAGGAACATGCCGTAACAAAGAATAAGGACCAACTAATTCCTTCATATTTTCGAGATTCACCACTAATGTTATCTTCTAACCAGCTTCTCAAAGACGGTTGGAAAAACGGAATTTTTGATGAATCTATTGCCAACGCTAGTCCAAAGCTCTTTTGCAAGATGGCAATCTCGAAGAGCAAGGAGCGTTGTTTCCGAAGAAGCATCACAAAGGCCACTAGTATCACTAACATCCATATTCCTCCTATATTGTTCTCTGTTTGTAAGTAAAGTTTCATTGGTCACCAACCACAAAAAAGTTTTGAGCCTTTGGAGGTTCTTAATTTTTACAGAACTTTAAATAGCCAATCCCTTACTAGGGATCATTTTCTACTAGATAGAGGTAACCTGATTTGGCGATAAAGATACCATCAATTGTTGGCAGCCATGCTACACTATCCTACCCAACTCCCCTTTCAAGAGCTTTAATTGGCACCAGAATGTCTAAAAAATCATTAGGCAGCATATTATTTAATTTGTTCCAATCCCAACTACCGTTTTCTAATGCATACTCTTTTACTTTCTTAGTATTTTTTTAATACTGTTTGGAAGTGGTACTTTTTCTGACATTAGTGGTTTATTGTTTTAGAAGTGAAAAAAAAAAATCTTTTATTACTATCAAATACTTACTTATAAACATAAATAAAAATCACAAATTAAAAATTATGAAATGTGAATTTCTTTTTTTTTATTACATAAATTATACTTTATTTCCTTTTGAATAAATTATTTATTATAAAATCGTAATAGATAAAAAATATGAATTAATATGCAAATATTATGTATGCAAATCTGCTAATAATCATAATAATAATAATAATAATAATAACAACAACAATAATAATAATAAAGGTTTTACTTGAAATGATGATATTGACTATAAGAAACATTCCCATAGATTTAGTAGTATAAGGGTTTAGAGTTTAAGATTTACTATCAAATGACACTAATAACTCATTATGATTTAAAGTTGTATCAAATGGTTGTAAAATCCACCTTTCTAAATAGAAATTTAGAGGGAGATGTTTATATAGATCAATAAATGGAGTTTTAGTTGATGGAAAAGAAAACATAGTATACAAATTTAAGAAACCAATATACCAATTTAGAAAATCTCACCAGCAAATGAGACAATAGTATCATTAATATACTATTGCTAGTGAGATGTCGAACTAGTCGAATTTTTGGTAAGAGGGTTTGGATGTCAGTGATTCCATTGAAACAAAAAAAAAAGAGGTAAAGTTTAAAAGAAATCACATACTTTGCAATGGAGCCATTAAAACTTAAAAGTCACGGATGTACCCCATGTTCAATGATCCGTTAGTGTTTTGAACAGACCGTCAAGTGCAAGGGACAAGGCGCAATGAACACATGCAAGTTAGAGGAGCTTAATACAATTTCGTAAATTTCAATCATTTGATTGAACCCACTATCGTGAGAAAAATAAAACTCATATAAAATATATTTAATAATTAAATACCGTAAATATGTGAAAATTGAATTTTAAAATGGAGAGTCGATTAGTTAACGGATGTGTTTTATAAAAAAAGTTAGAAAAGCTAGATTTATCCTAAATTTTTTACTAGAATTATATAACATATATATTGGCTTATAGGATAAATAGACCTAACTATTTTATTTTATTCAACAATCACCTTAATATTCTGTGAAGAATTTGACTATTTGTTTTATTGTGTAACACTGCTTGATAAATTAATTGATTTAATCGAGTTTTGATGAATTTTGACTTATTAAATTGGTATATCCATCAACAATAGTAAAAGTGCAGTTCATTTGTATTTTTAACTTCATAATTTTTTTACTACTCTTACTATATAAGAGTAAGGATTATAATTTTCCTTGCCATTTGGAGATTTCCGCGAGACTGCCCTATTTGGAATGAGTTCAGAGATTTTTCTTCCACATGAACGGAGAGCATTTAATTTTAGAGCTCAAAAAGTGTTAAGAATCCTCATCTTTGAAAACTTTGATGGGGGAAGATATTGATGTGTCGGCAGATAAGGGAGATAATGAAGATGATGCAGTTGAGGAGTTGTTATGTCCGATGGTGAATATCTCAAGTGAGGAACATAATAGGCTATGCCAACCATGGAAGAAATCCTTGATGGTGAATTTGCTGGGGAAGAGAATCAGTCTCAAATTTCTTAGGTCCACGTCACTCAAAATGTGGAAACCTCAAGGGGACATAAAGCTCAATACTCATTGACCTTGAGAACAATTATTTTCTTGCTCGTTTCAATGATGATATGGAAGATTACCTACCCTTTTTTTGTGAGGGCCATCAGAGTTTCTTTCTTTTTTCTTTCTTTCTTTCTCTCTGTCTCTCTCTTTTATATATATATAGAGCTAAAAGCCCAATATAGAGTTAAAGTGTTTCTCGTTGCATATTTTTTTTTTTGGGTATTATAAAGTTTTATTTGAGGGAAAGATTCATCTCAATCTAAAATTAGGCAAGCCTATAAGATTATTAAGCATTTATAAAGATATTTACAAATTACCCACTAATTAAGGAGTTTAAAAATCGAATTCAAATCATGACAATGTGTAGGTAGAAGGTCCATTAGGTGAGTCAACATAGTTTTTCTAAAAGCCGCCATTTGTATTTTAAAATTTTGATCAAATGAAATAAAAGGATTCGTTTAAATGAGTTTCTAGAAAATATTTTTTTAATGATCACTTTTTAAAAGATTTTTTTAGAGAAAGGAAAAAGTTTTATGTTTGGATATAATATTTAAATTTTTTATTATATGGATAAAAATATAAAAGTACTTTTAATCTTAAAATTTCTTAAAATGACATGCAAAAATACTTTTATGAAAGACATTTGGAAAGAAAAGTACTTGAAAAATATTAAAATGTTAAAAGAAATGATATCTTAAAAAACAAGAACCCAATAATAGAGTGATTTAACAAAGTTAAATTAGATGTCTTTAAATTAGAAATTATCCTTGTTATATAGATTTATTTTGAATGTCAAAATTTATAAATAATATAATATAGAATCAAGCCTTTGCCTTTATATGCCTTCGTTATTCAAAGTTTTAAATCATAGATGTTTTGTTATATGAAAATTCAGATAATTAAAAGAAATAATAATAAGAATCAATAAAGAAAAACAACAATAATAATAAAAATAACTTAAATAACATTTTATTGAGTGTGTAGTTTATAATAAATATTCCAAAGAATAAAGGTACCTAAGTCAAAATTATCGAAGTATCAATAGGCAAACTCTCACTAAAATAGGGGGAGATATTTATCGAGTTTGTTTTAAAATATTTATACTTTGAAGTTAATACTGTTAACCATTAAATATTTGATTGTGCTATATAATACTTTAAATTTAATTCAATATTAGTGTGGTTAAATTATGCTTTTATGTTGTATTTTTAGTAACTTAACATATTAAACTCAAATACATAGTTTTTCTTTAATTAGTTATTAATTTAATGATAAAATATTATAACAATATAATAAAATAAGAGTATTTACTGTTACTTATACTTCAAGTAAATATTATTTTCTCCCCTACATTATTATCTTATTCCACAATAACCCACCACATGAACAAGCAACACAACAGAATGTAACTATTTTTGATAGCCATATAAAGATATTGACATTGAGAACAACTGACACAGACATTCTCGAGTAATTACAACGTACACCACTTGAAAACGTGACATGTTTTAGGATATATCTTTTCAATTCTCAAAATGAATCAACCAAACATTATGTTAAATTAAAAATAAGAGAAATAGTATTTGTATGTAAAAAATATACATGATATAGATATATGAGAGAGGGGAGAAACAAAGATGATGGATCCACCGTCCATTCTCTTTCAACATCTACCATCTTTATTTCTTTCTTTATCTATATTGCTTATATTGTGTCTATTTTTTATCTATAAATAATAATTTTATAATAATAATAATAATAATAATAATAATAATTTGTTGGAGCATTATGTAAATGCCACTAGTGCGAAAGCATCAAACAAGGGCAATCAGAGATTGATTTTGATATGCTATCAGTATAAGAGTTTTACACTATTATCCAATCACATGCTATTATATATGAGACTTTTTGGTCAAATTTATCAGTTTCTTAGTTTGAGTCGAATCAACTTACTATGGAAGTAAAGCTCTCTTAACGCTAATATTTTTTTGACAAAACCCCCAAACTCATCCCTCTTAAATTTCGCGTCGGACAAATTGGTCCCTCTAGAACAAAAAAGCTCCCTATAGTCCCTAACAATTAAAAATGTTAGACAAGTTAGTCCCTCCATCAAATATCTCTGTTACAAACACTGACGTAACCGTTAAGATGCTAATTTGGTCCGCTAGAGCGCTGACGTTGTAACATCCGTTTTCCGAGCTCCGACTTAGCCCAGGGTGATTAATTCCGATTTCCGATTTCGTCTTTGAAAATCAGACAGAAGGGGTTATTTGCGAGTTCCGAGTTCATTCATGTCATAACGATTTCCGATTTCATCCTATTCCCGACTTCACGTCTCAAGTCATAGACCCGATTTCCGATCTCGTACTATTGGAATTCCCGATATCCGACTTATGTTTCAAGGAAAATATACACGGTTCCGATCTCATCAAACACACTGTATGTAAAGTACCGACTTCCGGTTTCGTCTAAGTTTGATTGTTCCTGATTTCCAACTTCGTAATAAGAGGCTTCAGAGTTCCAATATCCGACTTGATGAGGTTCCGATTTCCGATATCATACCTCGTGCTTCAAAATAGTGTACGTGGTTTCCGACCTCAGAAGTAATAGTTTAACACCATGGTACAAGTACCGAACTCTGAGTTTGATAACGAGTTCCGATATCCGAGTATACATGCATCATTGACATTCCCGAGTTCAAATAGGGAATTCCGAGGTTATATGATTGTCAGCTGCATGACTTCCGATATCCGACCTTGATTCAAAGTATCAGAACAAACAAGATTTCCTCAAGTCACCAACAACTCCAGGGTGTGGTACTATGACTTAAGCATAGTACTGTACTTAGGAGGGTGTTACATTTTGGTATCAGAGCAGTTCAATCCTCCCCGGACCTGAGGATTTGGACTGACTACATTTCCAGTGCACTCTAGAATCCTTAGAAAATGTCATGTGATAAATCTTATCTGTTTAGATAAGATGTAGGGAATTAGATATGCATGACCGCCTAACTGCGAATGATATTAGTTGCTATCACACTTAACCTATTGTTGAGCCTGATCAACTCAATGCTTTGTTGTGTGTGATTAGGAACTAATGGATTCCAGAGGGTGTGGTAGGCCACGAACTGTACCCACTCCAGAAGATCCTACTAACTTTATGGATATGATGCATGAAATAGCTCATGCCATGCGGGAGCAGGCCGCTGCAACTCATCAAATGATGAACCAGTTGGGTAGGTGGCCTGAGGCTGGTCATGGGGGAAATCCACATGGCCCAGGAATAGACCTGGATTACCTTAAATTTGCTGAGTTCAGAAAAACAAATCCGCCCAGTTTCCAAGGAGCTTTCGACCTAGATAAAGTCGAGGAATGGGTCAAAGCAATGGAGAAGATCTTTTCTGTCTTGGCCTGCATTGATCAACAGAAAGTGGCCTTTGCCACTTATATGTTGGAGGCAGACACCGAGTTTTGGTGGAACGGCGCAAAAAGGCTGTTGGCAGAACCCCAAGTTGGTATCACCTGGGACATATTCAAAGAGGCATTTTATCAGAAGTATTTCCCTGCATCGGTGCGAAACGCTAAGGAGTTGGAGTTTATGAGGCTCCAACAAGGCCACAAGAGTGTTTCAGAGTACATTGCTAAGTTTGAAGAACTCTGCAAATTTTCCACCATCTATCAGCGCAACCCTGACGAGAATTGGAAATGTATCAAATTTGAAGGAGGATTAAATGCGGACATTTTAGCCTCGGTGGGGCCAATGGAAATAAGGGATTTTGCTGCATTAGCAAACAAGAGTCGATTAGTTGAGGGATATAACAAGAAGCTCCCTGATGCCAGGATAGATGTTTGTGGAAAGAGGCTAGCACCTGAAGACCAGGAGTTTCAGTACAATCCCCCACCAAAGAAGCCATTTCAACTTAACGGAAAGGAAGGTAAGCAGCCGCAGGGGTTAACTACTAATCAAGAATGTTCGAAATGCAGAAAGTATCATGGAGGAAGGCCTTGTTTGGCTGGGCAGAAGATATGTTTTAAGTGTGGAAAGCCAGGACACAGGATTAGAGATTGCCCCGGCCATCAGCTACCTATTCCTAAGCGGTAACGGTAACAATTCCAGGGTGTGGTACTATGACTTAAGCATAGTACTGTACTTAGGAGGGTGTTACAGACGTCGTCTATTTTATGCCACATTAGCAAAAAGGACAAATTAGTCTTTCGAGATTTTTGAAGAGTTCAGTTTAGTCCCTATCATCATCTTTCTCCTTCTCAAATCCCAAAACCCAAATCTCATCTTCCTCTTCTTGGTTTTACCTTGCTTTTTGTTCTTCATTTCTTGCTTTTTCTCCTTTTTCTTCTTCATCATCATTTACTCTAGTAACTTACTTATTATCTTAGATTCTTCTCTCTTTTACACCTACATTACTTATATTTTTCACTCTATTTGCTCAAACACCCTTTTCTCTTTACTAAAACGTTACTCAGCAAATTGCCACCATAGACTACTACCATGAGCTTCACAAAAAATTTACAACAAATTCATAAGGCAACACCATAAATTTGATAAAACAACTTGGAACTTGATACTGTAGAAACCTATATATGATTTATATATGCAAAAAAGGGAAAGGAGATTCCAAAATGGAAGCTTTTCCTATTTTTGTGAAAAATAACTGCAAAAAAGGAATATTAGTGTTAAAAAGCGGAACCTTAGGTAGAGGTGGGACCCAAATTAGAATAAAGTGAAGTACAACTTTATAGAAAGTAAAGAGCCTTGAAAATGACATTATAAATTGATTCTATAACAAGAGGATTTAGAATACTACACCAATAAAAGGATAATAAAATAGCGAAGCAAATTCTCGATAACACAAGTCTTGAGTCTTGAACTTGCACAATATTGATGATGGCTTTGAAAGCTATCTTGACATTTTCTATGTCAAAGAGAGTGTGAAAGAAAGATCCAAATAAATCAAACATAGTAAAAAAGGGATAAGAGCTTAGATTTAGGACAAGGCAATGTTGAACTTGAATGCACTAAATCTCATGACCCCAGATAAATGTTTTCTTCCTTTTTGTTTTTTCCTTTATTTTCTCATCAATCAACCAACTTAACTAAAAATGGACAAGGCTAAAGGGAAGAAAGAATGAGTAAAAGAACATTGAGAAATAACAACACACGTGTTACAACACAGTTGTTAAGTTGATGGTGGGCTAGGAAAGGATATGAAATTGAAGAGTTTGAGTCTCTTAAAGATGTGAGTGAAAATGGAATGGCTTGGTTTCGAGAGTGCTTCTAAGCTTGCTAGGTTTATATTTAGAGCAGAAAAGAAATGATAATTGGTAAAGTGGGTGAGAATGAAAGCGGATGGGAAAAAGATGTTTGAACAAATGGGGTGAAGAACATAATCAATATGAATGTAAGAGGGAGAAGAATATGAGATAATGAGTGAATTAACAAAGTAAATGATGAAGAAGTGAAGTATAGAAAGCAAGGCGAACCAAGAAGAGAAAGAGGAAGACGAAATTTGGGTTTTAGGTTTTGAGAAGGAGGAAGATGATAATAGGAATTAATTTGAACTCTTCATAATTCTTAAGCTACTAACTTGTCTTATTATTTGTTGACAGGTTTGAGAAAGAAGAAGATGATGATAGGGACCAAATTGCACTCTTCAAAAATCTCGATGGATTAATTTGTCCTTCTTTTTTTTTTGTTGATGTGGCATAAAAACGAACCACGTCAGCGATCTAACGGACCAAGTCAGTGTTTTAACGGCCATGTCAGCATTTGTAACCGAGAGATTTGATAGAGAGACTAAGTTGTCCGACGTTTTTAATTGTCAAGGACTATGGGAAGCTTTTTTGTTTTAAAGGGACCAATTTGTCTGACGCGAAATTTAAGAGGGACGAGTTTGGGGGGTTTTGTTTATTTTTTTTAATTTACAATACTCAAACTCAAGACATTACTTAAGGGGAACAAATACCTAATCACTCAAACTAACGAAACATTAGTATATATTTAAGACTTTTTAGGTAATGAATATAAGAATCAAACACTTTTACTGATGTGATAATATATAATTGGATATTTATATAAAATATTTTTACATTGATAAGTGCATTAAAATTAAATTCATTTGATTAATTAATACATAGATGAAAGCCAAAAGAGACATAACATGCGAGAAAATATTTAACTTGCTTTGTGATAAGATGAAATAACAAGATGTAAAATATACTGGATAAGGGATGTCATTATGAAAATTAGATAAGGATTTTTTTTGTCCAAAATTATTTTAAAATATCCTTTTTGTAATTTAAAAAGTATTATTTTTTTAAAAGATGAAAATTATAGCTTTTGAATATATATACACTTTTCTAGTAATTTTATTTTATCCAAAAAAGTTAATCTAAACACACAAAAGAAAAGGAATAAAAATATTTTTTCCTTAAAAAAAATATATTTTTTTTATCTTAAAAGGGACATCCAAGCAATCATGAAGAGAATCCATAAAGATGTTTCTTTTTCCCTCAAAAAACACTTTTTAAGCTCTAAAAATGCTTGGTTGAAACAGACTCACGAGCAGTGTTCTGAGGTTTGCATCGGACTAGGCAGTTCAACCAGATAATCGGAGGAACTTCACTATTGCTATCTTATCTGTCCAAGGAGATTGAATCCAGTGGTTAATTATTGCCAACATACACGACAAGAGTATATGAATAAAACAGGTCTACTACCAGGCACAAAAGCTGTTGGTCAAAGAGAAAGAAAAGGAAGGGGTCAAGGGTCACCATAGTTGCACGTACCTCACACAATTGTTCTGCCACCCTGCGTTAATATATTAATGCTTCGGGTCCTACATGATAAAAGACTCTGGCATTCTTGCCGGTAGCGCACGTGAGGGCTTGGAGTGGCCCCAAGTGCTGGCTGTAGGTTGGAAAGGTACTGCACAATGACAAACTCAAATCTGAATTTTGCTGAACTAAGCCTTTTTGTTTACCAAGATGCAATGATTTTGTTATATTTTTTGTTCATGGCCAAGGATGCAAGGAGTTGGTTTAGTTAAAGGAACGAGGGGGTAAAAATTTGAAGAAAGAAACAGCTAACCCCTTTAAAGACACAAACAAGGTTTACAACACTAGAGGTATTTGACTTTGCTCCACGTTGTATTAGCCATTTTTCACTTTTTTTGTTTTAAAAATAAAGCTTTTCTTTTTTAATTTGGCATAAGTTATTAAAAAAAAAATGAGTAACTTGACACAATTCATATAGGATAAGACTTGTATTAAGTTCAATAAAACCAATTCTCAAATCAAATGATGATATGTGCATATTTTTCTTAAAATAAGTAACTTGAAAAGTTAAAAATATACATTCTTCTAAAAGAAAATGTCCACCTGCCATCCTTTGATTTGAGAATTGAATTGAATAAACAGAAAGAAGTTGATCTAAATTTTATCCAGTTCCATATTAGGTAATTGGATCCCGCGAGAAAAAGACCTGTAACAAATCATAGAGGGTTACCAAATATATAGGAAACCAAGAAAAGTTATATACAAAACCATTAAAAATGACTGAAATTTTAATAGGAGATCAGATATAGTGTAATTTATGTAGCTGACTCTACCTGATGAGGGAAACCTGTTGTTGTTTATTGATTACGTAGATGTTAAAGAAACACAGTCAAGGATTTACATCTTGAAATCAAAATAGAACCTGACAAGATGCACTCATCAAGACTGTTCTAATAAATTTTCCAAATATAAATTTACTAAGTATCTTCCCGTGGACAAAACATCAAGTCTTTTCTCGCTTGGTTCGTATTTTCCCTTCCGAAGCTGATAGCGATGTGTTACAGCTGAAATAGTATAAGCTTGTCCTTCTATTGTTACACTCTCCCCACGCTGCAAGTTCTGCTTTGAAAAAAAAAAAAAAACCAATTGAGAATATTAACTAATGCCCAACATAAATTGGTTGCATGTACCTGTTACCATTCTCACAAAGTTATGTTGAATCACCAATGCATAATTGAATCAATGTGGCAATATTGACAAGACAGGTGATCAATATTTTTTTATTAAACATGGCATGAAAAATTCAACAGAAGAATCTGCCACTAATTTTCTGCTTTCTGAACCATAAAGGCAACGGACAATCACAGCTAGTTAATCAAACAGCTTGCTTCAATTCCTCATCTCATATGGACCCATCTGCCATCCCCATTATACGGTTTTGCCATTTAAAAATTGAGAACAATAGATCCCAAAGAAGCGATCAAAATCGTAATCCTCAAACTTCTGAAATTAGTGTAACAAAATTTCTTTGTCCTTTTACTTTTGTGTGTTTTGCTCCAACATGTGCGCTGTCTACAATTATATGCCTACCTGCCTCTTAGAATGATTGCATTTCCCATCGATATCTTCTCATATAGCATGAAATATGCTAAACCTATATAAGAGAGATTCTTGTGTACACATGGGGTACAAAGTTGGGTGTACTTAGCTAATAAAAAATTAACATATCATTAATTTAAAATATAAAATACTTATGTGACACAAATATTTGTGTGATTATTTAATAATGATTGGATTAGTTCACAAAACTAGTGTGCACCACATGTATACAAGAATTTCTCCCTATATAATGCAAAGCTTTATTCATCCAATCTGAAATGCTCAATTCTAGGAAATATGTCAAGAGTTTTCAATTTTTCTTTTAAAGCATCCTTTCATGGGGACATATATCCTCCAAAGCAGAAATAGTCTCCCCTTTGAGAGAGAAGAAAATCCCAATCCAATAAGCGGGACAAGACTCACCATAGAAGCCAGACATATTAATGTCTTTTATACTTCGATAGATATTTGCCATCACATTAAATAGTTTTTGCACTAAAGCTCTATTTTAGATTAGCATGAAAAAAATTTGCAAGATTCTTATATCATAGCCTTTCATAGGGATTTATATCCTTCAAAGCAGAAATAATCCCTTTGAGATTAAGAGATGTCTTAGAATTGAGTGGGTCTAACTCAACCCCAAAAGCTAGCTCATGGGGGGAGGGTTGCCCAAGTATTTATAAAGACTATCTATACCATATCTTAAGCAATGTGGGACTCTAACACACCCCCCTCACGCCCAGAACTGGACATCTACGGGTAGCCCAATAACAATCACAGGATAGACTCTAATACCATCTTAGAATTGAGTGGACCTAACTCAACCCCAAAAACTAGCTCACGGGAGGAGGGTTGCCCAAGTGTTTATAAAGGCCATCTATGCCATATCCTTTCAGATGTTAATTGTTGTTCTATGATGCTCTTATTCAAGATGCATGTTAGTTGTCAGATGTTGGGGTTCCTTATTTTCTGAGTTGAGTTCTGCTGGTTCCTGAGGCTATGTGATGTTCTTTCTTGATTATGCTACCGTTTAGATATTCAGAAATTGTTGGCCAGTTTGATGCTAGTTCTTGGTGATTTCCTCTGGTTACTTGGAGTTTGCTACAAGCTTGGATTATTGAGATTTGGCATTGAAGACTTGTTAGTTCAGCCTTAGTTAGGCTTCGATTTGCTTTTGTCTTGGGTGGTTAAGCATCAGATATAGCTTCTGCTCTTGATGATTAAGTTTTGGTTTTAGCTTCTGCCTTCTTTTTCAAGGTGGCTAAGCATTGGTAATTTGACATTGAAGCTTGGTGTTCCCCAAATTGGGGTTTTTTGATATAGTTCTATGGCTTAAACCTCTTCTTGATATAGCCCTATGGCTTTAACTTCTTTTTCGCTTCTACTCTGAGTGGTTAAGCATAGTTTCTGCTAGCTTTATTACAATTTGATGTTATTCTTGGAACACTTGAGATGGCTCTTGGAAGCCATGTGACCTTGATTTTCACTACTGATTCTCTTTCCCAAGCTGGAGATTGTTGAGAGCAACCACTCTCCAGCTTGCGGGGGGCTATTAGAGCACATATATGAAGACTACTCAGCCATGAGAATAGCTAAAGTTTGTTACTAATTAGAGTTTGTTATTCTGTTAGTATTGTAATTCTTCTTCTAGAATATTCTTTAATCCCACGCATGTATGCACACACTTCACACTTAACAAGATGTAACTGCCCATCCAATAAGCAGGCTAATGGTACACCACAGGAAAATAAATATATTGACAGTTTTTCCTCTTCAATTAGTAGTTTCCATCATTAGCTAGTGTTTACTTTAGTTCAAATTATTTCAGGAAGGGATGGGAGTCTGAGTTGCAATAAAGATTTAGCAACTTGTCTAAATCACAACCTTCATGACTAAGGGTGCGTTTGGATAGCACTGCTTGTGACCTTTTTTTTTTAAAATTTTATTTTTGGTAGTCAAAAGTCACTTTGTATCTGTTTTGACCATAGTTAAGAAAACCCGACCAGATCAGCCAATCCAACTGGGAACCAGTCCCTAGGCCGGTCCAGTCACAATAGAAAAATCGGAAATTTAAAAAACTGGAGCAAACCAGCCCAAAACTCGTGAACCGGTTGAACCAACAATTTTTTTATTCTTTTTTAAAGAAAAAGACTTGCTTTGATTGGCCAAATCAAAGACTACTAGATCTCTTACTCTTATAAAAATAGCCTAGAGGAGATATATATAAAGTAATATGATATATTGATATTGATAGTTGTGTTAGGAGTGAAAACTTTTTAGTCTTAGTAATGTGGGACTTGAGTGCTTTATAGTAGTCTCAAGAGTAAGAAACTCTTAGTTTAAACAATATGCGACTCTACATTTCAACACTTCTAGATAAATGGTCTTGCATCATACAAGCATAAAAATAAACATTTTAAATCGTATTTTTTTAAATAAAAATAATTATATTTTTACTTAATTGATATATTAATATTAGAGTTGATATAAGCTATAAATTATGTAAGCAAGTTACTAAAAAAGTTAGCTCAATATTAATATAATCAATTTATCATGTTGAAGTTTTATTTTACTCTTCATCTGCTTTGTTTAATAATTTTATTAATTTCATAATATATAATATATACTTTTATATATAAACATATATTATACTCCGGTTGAATCCTAGTTAAATTAGTTAAACCAGTGCTTTATCCGGTTTGATGTCCAGTCCGGTTTTCTTAATGTTGGTTTGGACCAATTGTTGTACAACTTATCACTTCCGAAAAAGTCATTTCTAGTGTTTTTTGAGAAGCTGAAATATTTAGATCCTCAAAAAAGTCTATTGCACAGCTTTTTAGGAAGAGGCACTAGAAATAAAACGAACAATTCTATTACTACGTATCGAAACACAAAATAATTTATTTATAAATTACTTTTCATACAAATCATTTTGTAAAAAGCTCTTTCACATAAGGCCTTAATTAAGCTATTTACTCAAGCAGGGCCTAAGAATAGGTATCTAAAATGATTCCAGTCAACAGCTAGTGGAACTCATGCAATAGAGTCTATTAGTTAAATTTTAATGATGACAACAGATAACAACAGACAACATTATTTCTCATTTGCCTATACTCTACGAAAATGCAGATCCACTAAATAGTTTGCAACTATATTCATTCTTGTCTTGTAATTCTTGTTATGGTGAACTGACGAACTATTACATTTTCTTTCTGTTACACCTTACTCCTTTATAAGGATGCTGATGGCCTCTTATTAAAGTGCATGGAAAGTACTTAATTCAACAGTGTATCTGAGTTTGAGGACGTCAATAATTATGTAGTGCAAAGTGACTACTCACTCCCATTTGACATTGTCATTCTCTTTTGGTTGTCCTTCATAGCTTTTCTTTCATATCAAACGGCATAAAAGGTCTTGGGGAATTACTCTAGAATCTGCAGGCTATAGTTATATAAAGTTGTAAGGAGCAAAAACTTTCATTGGTACAAAAGCAAACACCATATACAAACTTATTAGGTCATTGGAATTCATCAAATAGTCTTCCATTTAAGTCTACTGAACCAAAGGCATTCTTTATTAGAAAGATAGCATTACATTGTTGCTGAAAATGAAATTGTAATGCTCTAGACATGCAAAAATTATGTGGTGCAAAGTGATTACTCACTCCAGTTTGACATTGTTATGCTTTAGACATACTTGCCGACACTGAAATAATGGATTGCTGACCCACTGATACCCGTATGGATTCGAATGTCGAGCTACTACCGGGTCAAGGGGATCCATTGAAAGACACTAGTAGATATCGGCATCTAGTTGGCAAACTTAACTATCTTACCACAACTAGACCAGACATTGCCTTTGGTGTAAGTGTTGTAAGTCAATTTCTGAATGCTCCTTGTGATAGTCATTGAGATGCTGTGGCTCACATTCTTAGATACATCAAGAGTGCACTAGGTTAAAAAGGCAATACTCAAGTCGTTGGCTACTGTGTTGCTAGTTAGGCAGGCACATCGTCCGATAGAAGATCAACTTTAGGGTATTGTGTCTTTATTGGAGGTAACCTAATCTCATGGAGGAGCAAGAAACAACATGTAGTTGCTAGATCTAGTGTTAAGGCCGAGTATCATGCTATGGCAACAACAGCATTTGAACTTATGGTTTGAGGCAACTACTTTAGCAACTTAATGAGGAGATGTCAAGGAGATGAAACTATCTTTTGACATTCAAGTTGTGTTACATATTGCTTCTAATCCAGTTTTCCATGAAAAAACCAAGCACATAGAGATTGATTGCCATTTCGTTTGAGAAAAGATTCTCTCAAGATGAATCACAACTGATTTTGTCAATTCTAGCGACCAATCAGCTGATATATTCATTAAATTCCTTAGAAGATCTCGAGTAAAGTCTATTTGTAACAAGCTAGGCACCTATGACATATATGCTCTAGCTTGAAGGAAAGTACTATAAATGAACACATGTTTATCATGTGTTCTTTCATAGTACTGGCTGGCTCTTAGTTTACAGTGCTGATTGCTTAGTTTCATGTGTACATTAATATAGTATTTATGTTGTACATAGTATATATATACAATACATGTGTGGGCAGACAAAACACACATTTTCCCTACAAATCTACAGACATTAAAAGTTCCTTGGCTTGCGATAACTGTAACACTATCCTTCCTTCCTTCCTTCATCTGCTGGTGGAATATCTTCTTTCATTGCAAACATTAGTTTCCATGTCTTCCCAACTTTGAATAGACCCAGAGTGCAACTTCACATGCCAAGTGAAAGTTTGACCCATCAAGGACTTAGAGAACTCCTTCGATCGTGGCTCGTTATTCTCCCGATGTACTCCTAAGTCGTCCAAAAATGATAGGAGCTACTCCGGTGCACTTCTACTTCCATCAAACTTACAAGAAATTGGCATAACATCGCCCATTGGGTAAAGTCCAACAAGTAATAATCACTTCTTTTGGGTATGAAGATCAAGAATGAAAGGACTAGATTGGTTATCGTGTTGTAGTCTCAAGATCCTCATAAGCTTAGTCTGAGTTGCCCACTGCTCCTTTCCTCTAGAGCCTTCTGCACTGGTCTTTCTACCTCGTTCTCCTTCCCCTCTCACATCTATAGGAGTGTTGCTCAGCATGGCTCACCCATTTGGTTGTGGAATGTTGCGTGTCCCACAACCATCTTCCTCTTTGTGGTGTCAGCCCTTAGGTTGCTTCCTCTTTGTGGCTAAACACTCATCCCATCTTCCTCCTCACCATCTTAGTAATCTTGCAAGTTAAATGACAAACAACAGACTACTTGATTCGGGCAACATTGCAATGTTCTCATGCCTCCCACAGAATCGCCAAATGGTTTTGGAATTACATTCTTAACATTATGAGGTGTAAGCTTTCCCTCCAGCCTAGATTCAACACGTTGATCGTGAGTTAGGGCTCAACAATGGTTCTTCAGGCAACAATTTCTCTTGCATAATGTTTTTCTCTTATCCTCCTAGGAATGAAGGGAACCCATCTCTTTATTCTTTGTATCTCTTCTGCCTATCTTTTCCCTTCATGTTGACACTCAATTGATAAGCCGTTGATGGGGGGCTATGGCTTTCACATAACATTCAATGCAAGGCAGAAAGGAGCACATTACATTGGGTGTTATGCTTAGGATGCTGCTTGGCCAACAAGTGCCTAGAAAGATAGGGAGTATGAATAGGTGTGCAGAGATTTGGACAAGTAAACAATCTCCTAATGAAAAGCGTGTCAGGAGATGAAGAGGAAGGTCAAAGTTTGACAGTGAGATAGTGACATGTTGATTCAACGATGCCTTGTTGGCTCAAGAGGGCAATGTGGTATGGTGAACTAGCAGAGTTGACATGAGGTGATGCTCCTCTATTAATGTGCTACATAGGTGAGAGCACCTAGACCTAATTCTATTCCTTGAAACAATGCTCCCTTAATCTTCTGCAATTCTTTTGCTTTTGCGCTGACCATGACAAATTTTGGCCATTGGAAACCTAGTCTTACATTCTTTGTCTAACAAGTCATCTCTATCTCAACTCTAGTTTGTTAGATGTTTTATATTGTGTTGTCTTTTGAGCAAGTCTCTTCTTTTTACTACTGTCTACCATTTTTTCCAACAGGCAACCCACCAGATGACTCATCCTAGTCTTCTCAGCCAAACTTCCAATGCTCAGCCCAAGATCCCCATTGATGTGCCCTTACGTGAACCATCTAGCATCAACTTGCAGCTTCACAATATAAGCATACAGTCTAGCAGCTCTAGGGGTTATTACTCATATTTGTACATGATCTTTTATTTTCAAATTATTTCTTCAATTAATAGAAGAAAAGTGAATAGTAAATCTGTATTAGGAATTCCATTAACCTATTTAGAAGGATATCGTTTCATAATTTTCTATGACTATATATGTCTCTAGCATGACTACTTGGTCAAATGTGGAGGAAGGTGGGATCGATGGCTGAAACTACTAGAAGGATTCTTTTGTCCTACATCATTGTGGGCCACCACTTGACCAAATCCTGACACTTAGGAACTCTGCAGCTCATTGTAGCACCACTATTCCTCTCCTAGATTTGTTTAGGTACCTCGTGATTTTGGTTTCTGCCACGATTGAAGCACTGAGCTGTATGTTCATGTCCTTTTGTTGATTCTTCCCTTCTTTCGGTATTATTGTTGGTTTTCCAATGCCAACATGGCATTGAAGGGAAGAGCATGAATGATAAAGTTACATGTTCAATCTAGAATCTAGAATGATAATCCTACATGCTTTGACCCGATCTCTGGCAGTCCTAGTCGCACTTTGGCCTCTTCTCTATCTCAAATGCAGTTGATCCAATGGTGACTTCTCTTATTGTCAACGATCATTCCACTAGTGACCATTAAGCCTCAACTTTTCTTGTTGTTCAAGGCTTCCAAATGTTGTTCTTGAACCTAGAGTAATTGTCGTCTAAAATTGCTTGTCAAGAAATTTCTGCTAATAATCATTCTAGTGAAGTGTCTCCTTTCTTCATTGTGCAACATTTCAACAACCTCCTCATGCTAATGATCATTCTAGCCATCTTACTGAGTCATCTTTCCAGTTTGACATTCTTTAGCATCCTTGAGTTGCCTTGCCAGTCATGTTTCATAGAGTCCCATTTATATTTTGCTATTGTTAAGGGTTTATTTGTTTTGACTTAAGGAGAAATGTTAGAAATAAGAAAAATATCTCATATTATCGTTATTGTACCTTAGAAATATTATAGAGTATGTGTTAGAACTGGTATCCAAAGAGAGAGAAGTGAAGAAAATCTGAGTTTTATTGATATAGGATTGTGGCAATGTGCCAAAATCCCTAGAATCTGAATACAAGAATGGTATACACGGTTAGAAGAAATTGTAGAGTCCTCTCGCTCCCCAAATTCTTACAATCAAAACAAGACGACCCTCTCTCTGGATCCCAGCCTAATATACCCCCCTTGCTGTCACAACAAGCCTGTAACTGCCTCCAAACTAACTTTTTTGCTCATTTTCATCCCTTGTGTTACCTTGCCTGGGCTTTGAGGCCCATTCTCCCTATTATGCTTCAGAATTTACACTGGTTTCACTATAGGGGTCCTAACAGTATCTTAGATGATCTTTGAGATGTGGTTTTTATATTTCCTTTTATTTCATGATTTCTTTTTTTTTTTTTTTTTTTAATGAGGAATAGGAGTCTAATATTAGTATAAATAGCTGTTAATGCTTTTTCATATGCATCACAATACTTCACATGATATCGATCAAATATTATGTTATTGAGTCTTAATTTCCTTTCTCTTCCTCCTCCTCTACTCTGGATCCCATAATTTCAATAATGGTCATTACCAAATTTATTCTAAGCTTCAATTACCACAGAGGGATTCGATTCTTTAATATTATTCATGACACTATCAAAAAAACTAGAGCAGCTACCAAAATACATTTTCTCAGCAGCAGAAGTGTGTAAACATCCTCTTTCCCTCCAATAGGAAATAAATATATTGATAGACTTTCATCTTCAATTAAAATGATTCACAAGTAATCCTAAATGGTTTTCATACCCATACTGGGCACATAGTATCCAGCAAGGGTATGTGTGGGCTATACATGGTTACATATTAGGCACTCTTGTTTTATTTGTTTATTTTTTCAAAATAAGATTTTCTATTCAATGCAGTTGAGCACACCCATGCCAAGCATCGTAATGAGCCAATATTACTCAAGTAAAAGTAGATCAACAGAATGGAAAGTTTTGATACTAACTTATTTGGTTTGCTACTATTTACTACACCTCTCCAAATTGTGTTCCCTCTTCAAGCATTTTTTTTCACTTGCTTAATGTAATCTACGGAGTTTTATTGAAAAATCAGAGTTGAAGCATAGCGGAAATTGTATTTATCATCCACTTTAATTATATATTTATTTATAGTTTTATACAATGCATCATTTTTTATCAGTACCCTAATTTTTAAAAATCTGTCCAACCATCTACCTGTACCTTCGCTGATATGGGTAGTTTCTGTCACAAATTGGTTTTCATTTCAGTTCAAAAAACGAAATATTTAAAGGAAGGAGAGGAGTCTAACTGACAGTTAAGCTTCAAATAGCAACTAATCTAACTCTTAACCTTAATGGCTTAGAATGGGAATCACTAGATGCGATTCCACGAGGGCAACTCATTCAGTAGAGTCTCATTAGTTAAACTATAATGATGACAACATATTATTGTGAACACCTCATTATTTCTTCTTTTGTCATCACTGTGAATAAAGAATGGAAATCTGCTAGATACTTTGTGGTTGGCAGTTGTATTCATTCTTGTCAAGTAATTGTTGTCAAGGTATTCTCATGAAGTTTTCAATTTTCATTCTGTTATACCATCTTATTCTTCTCTAAGGGTGCACATGATCTGTTTTGAAAATAGAAGTCCGTGGTAAGTACTTAATTCTACAGTGTATCTCAGACTTTGAGTCCATCTGGAATCATGCAGCAGAACAAAATGACAGCTCCCATTTGAATAGTCATTCGCTTTTGGTAGTCTTACATAGCTTTTCTTTCAATATCAACTGGCCAGAAAGTCTTGGATATTACTCTAGCACCTAAGAGGTTTATACTGCTGGCAATATGTTAGGACTGTCAATGGTAATGGTGGTAATATGGGTAACATTGTCAATGACTCCAATAGTCCTAATGCTGTTAGTGAGGTTACCTCAGGGAACACTATTTCACCCTATGCTAAGGTTTATGTGAGGAAGAATAAAAAGAAAGGGAGTGACGTGGCAAGGGTGTGTGGTCCTAACATTGGGGGTGGGACTTGTAACTAACAAGAGAGAGAATATGTAGGAGAGTGCTAGGTCTCTTGAAAACTTAGCTTGTTATCCTTCTATCATACCGTGAATAATACACATACCAGGGGAGTTGACATCACACTAGTGTCTTCTTCCTCCTGATTATATTGCATATTCCATTCTTTTACATTCTCTATTACCAGTTGTCTAACAAAATATTTGATAAAATCGTAAGATCCAAGAAGTTTTATTGGAGCAGGTGCCACATACAAAATTATAAGGTCACTAGTATTCATCAAATAGTCTTGTTTTAAGTCTATTGAACCATAGGCAATATTTATAAGGAAAGCTAGCATTACATTGTTACTGGAAAGGTGGAAAGCATTGGTCTTAATAGATTCTATATGGACCTTGAATGTTGTCCACTGATTTCATTTTAATTGTTTTTAGAATATTAGGCTGTTAGATACTGGTATCACAGAACAAGAAAATGAAGAAACTCCTCTGTATATTAATGATTTGAGCCAAAGTCCAGTAAGGAAGTCAGCTCAGAGTCATGTGTACAAGGAAGAAAATAAAAGAAAATATGCAGGGAAACTCGAGGAGCCCCTACTTCACAAGTCCACTCAATATTCTGCTGGTCCCCACAACGTCCACCTCTCCCTACAAATACGCCCTCTAACCGAATCGCACGCAAAGCTCCCTTCCCTCCACTTTCTATTTGCCAACTCAGCAGTTGGTTATACAAGAGTGTGCCACTCATTCTCTTCCATCTCACATACTCAACATTTACAACTAAGGCCCAATTTATGCTTGGCTGGTTCTTAACATAGGGTTATTAATGTGTTAAGGAATAGTCAGATCTCATATTATTCAGGAGGTCTGCTCTGTTTCTCTTTTCCATGTAACCCTTTAATCTTCAATAATAGTTATAGCCATACCAAGTATGAAACTCTAACGACTCTAACTTAAAGATTTGAGTAAGAGAATGTTTAGTATATGGTCATTACCAAATTTATCCTATGTTTAAATTCCCATAAACTGATTTGATTCTTGGGTATTGTTCATGATATGAACAGTACTAAAACGCCTTCAGCAGCTCCAAGCACACAAATTTTCTCAACAGCAAAACTGTGAAAACATCCTTTTCCCTCAAATAGCCCGTAAAAACCATAATACTTTGATCATTAATACTGTCCAGTTCAGTCACAACCTTACTCATATTCATGTACATTCATCTTAATCATCCAATCCCAAACAAAGGTTCAAAAGCAAATGACCAAAATAGTCTCCTATCCCTTGGACACTAATGTCATAACTTCTCCAAGCCAATAAAACAACACAGAAACCTTACAATGATAGTTCCAGTAAGTCCTATGTTTTGTTTCAATAGCATAGAAGCTTAAAGCATCTTTCATTTGGGAAATGCCTCTCCAAATTTGGGTCCTTAAAGTTTCAGTTTATGTACTTGATTTCAATCACGGTGGACTGTTTCCTTTCCCGCCGGCCAACATGGAATGTGTTGAATGAATGCCAGTTAATTAACTCTTCATATCAGCGAATTCCTGGTAAAAACTGATTCTAAGAACGTAGTAATTATCTAGAATTTGCTAGCTGGCAGTATTACTACTTACTAGCCTATATGGCAATCTTTGTGTCCAATTATGCACACACTAAAACACTCTCTTTCACATCAACACTTACATCTCTCCATCTTACACAAAAGTAAGCGAGTATGAATACACCAAAGCAATCAGAAACATTTCAACTCTGAAACTTAACAACGCCTAACCAATTTACCCATCACGTGGGTATGTTTGGCTGGGCAGGGTTTGGAGGTAAGTGGAAGAAAGGGTTAATTTTTCATTTTAAATAGAGAGACTTTATTAGTTATACAAAATAAATAAGAGATGACTGGGGAGTCACATTATAATTATTTCATTATATTCCACTTATAGTTATACATATACACATAGAGCTCATCCATAAAATTTTACCCCATTTTTACCCCCATAACAAGCACATCCCAAATTGTAAAATTTACGCTCCGCCTTCCCTTTTACTCCAGAGCCCTCAATCCATCATCATCCACACACACCCTTAACTGTCACAGAGAAGCAATTGACTACCATGGGTTCTAATTTCTAAACGATCAATTCCCAAGATTGAAGCTTTCAAACGTAACATAGAAAAAAAGATTAAAGCGAAGGCAATAAATTGGATGTGTTGGGCACTTACGGGGGGAAGGCAACGAACGCCAAGACATTTGGGTGGAGGAGTTATCTCAACCACTTTGTATGGAAGGATGCTACCTCGTTCTCTGTCTCTGTCTCTGTCTCTCTTCCTGCACGATACCTCAAACGACAACGTCTGCAGAAAAGAGGAAGAGAGTGAGAAGCATGAAAATCCATAACCATGGAAAACTCCGAAGAACAGTCGATTGTGGCACCTTCTGGTACGAGCCAAGACCAGCGTTCCACGATGCCATTGCCATTCTCCAAATGCGTTTTCTTTTTTTCTTTGTTTTTCTCCCTGTGCCTTCTGCACGTTTATGTCGTTGTTCCGTGGCACCGGTTGGTGTACGTAGCTAGAAGAAGCAAAATGGAAAGCGCAAAGCCAGAATAATTTCTGATTTTTTTGGTATGGTGGGACTAGATTTTGTCATATTTTACCATGAGGGAATGAAGAAGATGGACGTAGAGAAATTTTTAAGAGAAATTACACTCATCTTATTTTTATCTGTGGTTCGCGCTTTTGATAACTACTTATGGCATAGTTGTAAATTTGGACCGAGTCATTGACATGATCGGAGTACTGAGTTATCGTTTGTTTGGAGGCGAAGTCTGTCACGGACCTGGACCAGATTGGTCCCTAAATAAAAAATATTAAAATAATTTGATGAAATTAGATTTTTATCTTTATCATTTTCTCCCTCTTAAACACACACACACTCTCTCTCTACCAATCTGCTCCTTTTTTCCTTCCATGGTGTCACTTCCTCCACCCTCCGCCACCTATCTCTAGCGACATTGCCATCATCGCTTGCGGTCGCCACACTATTTAGAGATGCAGGGCGGCATGGATGTTTAAGGAGAGGGCAAAAAAAAAGAAAGACCTTCTAGTCCTAGAATATCCAGATGAATTCTAGCGGTACATAATTTTTTACTCTCTTCCTTTACCATTTTCTATATGAAAGGCTACTTTTCTCACTTTTCCTTGTTTTCTTACTTTTTCTTTGTTTGGGTTATTGTCCAAGCCACAAACTGTCTTTTTTCTTCCTTTTTCCCTCTTCTTTTCTTGACTCATGTTATGTTGGTCCCAAGCTAGTTTGGGAGTTTGTTACTCCTTGTTTTAAATTTATAAATTCACCTCAACAAAGTTATTGCAAAATGGGTGTTGTGGGTTTTTGTTTGTATATGTAGGTTTTTGTGGGGTTGTCAGGCAAAAAAAAGAGACATGATTACTCCCTATCATACTTGCAGTTATAGGTGCTACTATTATTCTCATTTCAGTGCTCTCTCTTTTGTGGATAATAATGTTTAGAAAGAAGAAAAATAAAGACAGTAAAGCCAATTTATTATCTGCCCTCTCAAGGGGTTACCTCAAAATATATCATACAGTGAAATTTGGTTTGTTACAACCAATTTTGTAGTCGAAAACTTGATTGGAAAAAGAGGCTTTGGTTCTATTTACATGGTTGTGCTCAACCTCAGCATTGGTGAAAGCACCACCATTGCTGTCAAAGTCCTGAACTTGCAACAAAGTAAGGCTTCTCAGAGTTTCAATGCAGAATGCGAAGCTTATAAAAATGTTAGGCATCGGAACCTAGTGAAGGTTATGGCCTCTTGCTCCAGCCTTGATTATTGTCCATGCCAATAATCGATTCAATGCTTGCTCTACCTTTCGAGAGGTAACCTCCATCGCCCACAGCCATTAGAGCTCTGCTGTGTTTGTACATTGCCGACCAGAGCACAAGAAAGCCCTATGGACTTGTCTGCAAATATTAGCAACTCCAATATTTTATATTATTTTTACAACTTAAAGCAACACGTTGAATAACTGCCCTTCGATTCAAAACAAAATCGATCTTACAGTTAAGATCATACATAATGCGTCTGCTTAAAATCGAGAGTAACAAACTCCCAAACTAGCTCGAGACCAACATAACATGAGCCTCTTTTCTTTAATTTTGAGTGATTGTTGCCACTTACCACGATGCCCACAAAACTGTCTTGGCCAATTGGGGACTTTGCCAAAATGAGCAATTAAACAAGTTTTTTCAATTTTCGTTTCAATAGATAGCACCCCAAAGCATCACCACTACATATATATGGTGGTAAAGGAGGACGGCAGAGCAGGTAAAGGCAGTGGCTGCTAGAGAGGGGTCTATAGATGGCGACATAATGGCAATGACAATGGACATGGACGAGAGAGTCAAGGTTGGGATGTGAGGAAGAAGAAGAAGAAGAAGAAGAAGAGGAGGAGGAGGAGGAGGGTAAAATAGGTAGTTTATCTATAAAATTATTTTTCACAATTATTAATATATAAATATAAGTTTTAATTTCAATCAATCTTAACCATTAAATTAAATTTGCAATGGCAAAGATTTAATATTAACTAGTCACCAACTTGGACCAAAACTTTGTAGGATGCAATAGCACGAGAAGGAGGGTTAAATTGTGTTTCAAAATAATTTTTGATCCTAAAACTTTTTACCAACTTTCTCAAGTCCAAAACTTGGAATACAGAAGCAAACAAGGTAGTAATGAAAACAACTATTTTCTTGAATATTTTGATAAACAGCAAAAAAGATAGCACATAGAATAATATACTTAATAAATTAAAGTAATTTAGAGTAGAAGGGATAGAAAGAATCGCACAAAGCATTTTTATACTGGTTTGACCAACCACTTCTTACTTCCAGGCCCTAACTCTTTGTTGAGATTTTTATATACCGAGTATTATTTTTCCAAGCTTCTCCAGGCTTTTACAACCAACTAGTTTTCTAAAGCCTCTCCAAGCTATATAAATGAGTAGTCTTTACCAAATCAAAATAAGATGGGACCAAAAGGGTTGGAAATTAGACACATAGAGCTATGACATATCCAAAATTTAGTTTCAAATGAGTTGAATAGGAGTAAAGGTGGATTTTACAAAATATGGGCAGAAGAAGGTAGAGTGAGCAAAAAACTCTGTTGATATTTCTATTGATTTTGACATACCATATGATTAATAATGTTGCTGTAACTTGCTGTTTTACGTTGAATTGCATACTTAATTGATTATATTGGTAGCCTGGCACTATTCACAAGAAAGTGGACTCAATCTATTATGTTGCCGAATTTTTGGCAGGAGTTTATGAGAACTTATGCTATGGGTGATTATACTTTGGATATATTTACATTTATATGTCATGTTCATGTATGTCATGCATGCAAGCATAATTAGAATATGATATGAGAAATAAAGTATGAGACCTATCCATGAATGCCCAAAGCATCCGCATGCATGATAAGCTATGGAAAGGAAAGAGATAATAAGAACTTACAAGAGGGACATACTAAGCTATCACATGAGGCTTGGCATAGACCCAGCTAGCGTGGACCAGAGCGGTACTGTCTAAGACTTGGGCTAGCCCTCGACCAGATTTAATAGGAATAGACCAGTATGAGGGTCGGGAAAAGTAAACTCGTCACTTATATATAGTTACAAGCTCGAACCTAAAAAGCGGGCTATTACCCAGGGGTGAGAGAGGCCATTCACCTCCGGGGGACTAAGTACAGAAGAGCAAGGTTAAGTTGCAAGTTAAAGAAAGATATGAATTAAGTCAAGTGCACTTGCATACAATTAAGTATGAGCCTCTATATGTGCATCTTCAATTATCTCGTTAAGTCTTAATGCTATTATGATTCTTGTTGAAGCATATTATACTATTCGTATTTCTATGTCTATCATATGATATGGCAAGTGGTTGTTAAAATATAACCCACTTCGAGAAAGGTGTTTTCAACTTAAAATTGAACCACTATTTGTTTATATGTGCTCATATTTTCATAATAAATCGAAGCGGCTGGAATGCTTATGATGACACAGTAAGATTGGTTTGAGTTTACCAACTGAGAACCTTAGGTTCTCACTGCCTGCTTGTATGTTTTTCTTTTCTGTAAACATTCCAGCACCCCAGTTGGAAATCAAGTGCGAGATGGAGTACAGGGACATTCACTGAGCAAGACCCAGGCATAAACTAGACTAAGAGACTATTGAAGCTAGCTAACGACTAGTCGGAAGAAAACACTGTGTATTATGTCAGTCACAATTTCTTTTAAAGTGTAATTATTTTATTCTCTATGTATCAGAGATGACGGAGTTTATGAACCATTAGTCAGTAATAAAGTGAGCAGTTAAAGGGTCATGTATTATATTTTTCATATTTTAAAGATTTTTTAGCACAGTGACAACCTTTTAATATAATTCCATGACTCGAGCATGACTTATATGATAGAGGTTGTTACAGGTAGCTCCATAGTACTACAGGTAGGGTCCGGCCTTAACCTGATTATATTGATTCTATTGTATTTTATTTGTTTATACTATGTTGTTGGATTTTCTAAAGGATTTGGTTTTTCTAAAGAATTAAAGTTATGTATTTTGGATGAACACTTGTAAATATATATATATTTCATTTTTATATTGTGTACTGAGGGGTGTATTTTGAGAATACTTGGATTCCCGATGGAAGATTGTGTTTGTTAATCTTGCAGGGTAACCTTTGTAATTGGGAAATATCCTAATTACAAAGGGGACTCTATCGAATTTTTTATAAAAATTCTGTGGTGGAAGGCTTGCATGGGGACTTATCCCTATGCGCCAGTCATGGCCGGGGTTTGGGTCGTGATAGAATACTTGCGCTTGGTGGGGGTGGTCACGGTTGCAGATGCTATTCCTTATTTGAGATGGCTTGACTTTGGAGGCAATGTGAAGACCATGAAAGAAAATGTCAAGCAATTAGACATTGTAGTAAGCGAGTGGTTAGAAGAGCATCGCCATAAAAGGGCTTCAAGTGGGAAGATTAGAAGTGACACAGACTTCATGGATATGATGCTTTTGACGATCAATGGAACAACGATTCATGGGTTTTATGCAGATACCATCATCAAAGCCATACCAATGGTTGTTTTGAGTTGATTTGATATCAACGCTTGTTTCTCTCTCCTCACCTCGTAATCTAACTATTTTGTGATTAGTTTTGAAGAAATTTTTATATGCTTGAAGGACAAATAAAAATGTATTGCTTCGAGTCATTCATCACTGGACATGTTAAATTTGTGGACCATCATTGTCCACAACTTTCGTCTATATATTTATATATTTAATGTAATAATTGATGTGTTGAGTGATTAATTGCATAGTCTAAATTTGTTTTTTTAAGCATTATAAGAATTGGGTTTAATTTGTATGCACTGATAGTGTAAAACTTTTTTATATTGTCATTCAATCATATATTGCCATATAAGCAAATATGCATTACCCTGAACCCCACTACTCCAAAAGTCATGCAAATGAGAGAATTTGATTGGATGATAGTGTAAGAAAATTTTACACTGTTAGTGCATATAAATTGACACATAAATTAAAGAAATTCTTGAATGATTAAAAAAAATTTTAAACTATACAATTAATCACTCAACACATCAACTATTACATTAAATATCTAGAGTAAAGTTGCGAATAGTGATGGTCCACAAAATCAATATGTTCAGTTATGAATGACTCATAGCAATACTTTTTTATTTTTCCTTGAAGCATATAAAAATTTCTTCATAACTAATCACAAAATAGTTAGAATACGGGGTGAGGAGAGAGAAAAATGCTTCAATGTCAAATCAACTCAAAACAACTATTTTATTTTATCAATTGGTGTGTCGTTCCACCAAACTAAATTTGCACTACTTAGCACTTTTCATATTTTTATATGTAATAATATAGATACAATGCTATATGCAACTAGTACTACTATACAGATACCATTGTTGTGGCTTTGATGATGGTATCTACATTAAACCCATGAATCGTTATTCCATCGATCGTTGAAAGCATGACATCCATGAAGTCTTTGTCACTTTCAATCTTCTCACCCAAAGCCCTTTTTTGGTGATGCTCTTCTAACCACTCGCTTACTATAATGTCTAATTGCTTGATATTTTCTTTCATGGCCTTCTCGTGCCTTCCAAAGTCAAACCATCTCAGATAAGGAATAGCATCTGCGACCATGAACACCCCCACCAAGTGCAGGTACTCCCCTAATGTAACGTTCAAAAAATTTTATCATTTTTTTAACAAGTTGTTCGGTTTTATCGAATAATTGAGATTAATTAGAATTCGATTAAGTATTTACTTAAAGCCAATTAAGTATCAATTAGAGGAATTAGATTTGAGAAAATTAGATTAGAAACATGGGAGACTTCATAGAATTTGTTCCAAAACCGATTTACCGATTTAAAGGAAATCGATCAGGTTTCGGTATTTTAAACTGTCATAATCAAATCAATAGAAATTATACCATGAGAATCCTAGATTGAATGACCAAGATTAAGCCAATCCACCCATTTAAGTGGCATAAGGATCAGCCTTTGAAGAGGGCAGCCACATCAAATTGAAGTAAAGAAACACATCCACCAATCACATTCAAATTTCCTTTAGAAGTTTCCAAAAATTTCCTTCCTACTCCCTTGCAGATTTTCGGCCTAATATACAGCTGATATCTCTTCATCTTTCTTCTTACTCATCTCATCTCATCTCATCTCATCTTCATCTTCACCAAACCTTCAAGCTTCAACAAGATTTCTTCAATCCAAGGCACAAATCTAGTAAGACTACACCTAGAAGAGGTAGGGATTGAACTCATCTTCTTGTTTTCCTTGGAATGGGGCTGCCTGGGGCTCCTCTTTCTTTCATGATTCTGATGCTATATTGAGTAAAGATGATAAATTAGGGTTGGTTTTGTATATATGTTTGGATTAGAATTGAAGTTGGAGTGGAAGAATTTGAGAATAGAAAGAAATAATATGCTGTTTGGGTGAAAATCCTATGGCGTCCATATGTTTGTCTTATACAAACCAAAATATAGCCATCAAAACTTGATGAATCTATTTTTATATGAAACTAGACATTTAGGCCTTTCCATCCATATAAAATATAAGGCCATTGGATTAGTATTAAGTGAGTTATGAATTTTTGAATTTTAATCTGAAATTTTGGGTTCTCTTCTGGGCAATATGAGTTTCAAGGGATGTAACTCACCCTACAAAACTCTAAATTGAGTGCAACCAATTAGGTCTGAAACCTAACATATATGGAAACACCCTACAAAGTTTCAAAGTTAGATTTGATCCCAATCATTCCTAGTAATTTGATGAAGTTGCCTTAAGTCCAAAACGGACTAGAACAGGGCAATCCAAAAGGGTCAATTTACGGAGCTTATACCTCAAGCTCTACTTATGCAAATGAGATGAAAATTATTAGGAATAAAAACTTGTCCTGTTAGCTTTAATTTTCTATAATTTTTGTATAATTTCACCTAGTTCTATTTTTTTGTGAATTTTTACTTCTAAGGGTGCAATTCTGGCTAGTTGTAGGGCAGACCGAAGTAAACTTTGAATAATTTGAGCTACATAAATTAAAATGAGATGGGACTAAAATGGTTCGAAACTAGACACATAGCACTATAATATAGCCAAAATTTAGGGCCAAATGAATAGAATAGAAGTTTTGGTGAATTTTACAAAATCGGGCAGAATTGAGTACTTTGCTCATTGATGCTGGCATACTATGTGATTGATATTTTGATAATAAACTTGATGCTCTATGTTGGTTTGAATGTTTGATTGATCTTTCTAGTAGCCTGGCACTATTCATGGGAAAGCAGTCTCGATCTGTTATGCTACCGAAATTCCAGCAAATATTTATATACTATGTGAGATATTTGCATGTACATGTGATGCTTAAGAAAGATAATGTTAGTTGTGCATGCAATTTAAGAAGATTATAAAGGGTTCCATATTACTTGGGCCAGCCCCTAAATAAGGTTAAGGGGAATAGATTAGTGAGAAGATCAGGGAAAGTAAACCCGGCAATCCTGTATAGGAACGAGCTCAATCATGAGAAGCAGAGTATTACCCAGGAGTATATGGCCAAAGACTCCCAGCGGATCAAGTATGGAAAAATACAAGTCACATGAGTTAAAAGTTCGCTAATGCATTTTCTTTTTTCATATGCATACTCTGTTTGCTAAATCCTAGGCTACTTGTATAGTTAGCTGATTATTCCTCGTGTTTATATTACTGTTTGTATTATAGTTATTGATCTAACCATGTTAATATACATGTTTAATTATACTTTTGTTTCATTAAATTAAAATTTAGTTTTGTTTCAGGTTATATTTCGCATAACATAAATTAAGTTCAATATTATAGTTATGTTATATCACTTTTAAATTAAGTAAAACCGAAACAACTACGAATGACGGTGATGTCAGGTGTGTGTAAAATTATATTTTCTACTGAGAATTTCTTTAAATTCTCACCCTATTGTGTGTTACCGCGTCATTCTCAAATCATGGAGAATGTAGCGACATGCATTCTTTTTATTGAGTTCTCGGATATACACATTCACCTTGATTCATTTCTAGACTATATATATATATATATATATATATATATATATATATATATATATATATATATATATATATATATATATGTGGTAGTCACTTGATTTCACTTTTATTTCTTTTCCGCAGAAATTTTGCTGTCCCACTTACTCACCCACTATTTGACCCTTCCATACCCTATATTGCCATCCCGCTTTACATGGCGTATCCATTTTCACCTCCAGCAGCAACAGCCACTCCTTTAGTACATCCCGCTTTACCACCTCAGTAGACCCCTTCCATTTCATTTTTTGAGGAGGAGGATCTATTAAAGGTGGTGAGCTCATTTTCTTCATCTTCTGCATCCAGTGGTGAGTATGCCCCGGCGAACACCAGCATAGCGAATGGATTCCTTTCCTCGGAATCCATCTAGGGGACTTATGTACCACAGTAGAAGGAGATGTATAGAGTGGCCCTCTTTTGGTATTTTGGGCTATAGGCAATAGTTTAGTGGATGTTGCACATGGATGTTTAGTATATGAAATGTCCCATGGGGACCAGTTAAGGGATTATTTTGCGGAGACAGGCCAGTTTATGTTGTTTTAATGGCCTCACTTTTATACACTGTACTGTTTATGATTTTTTTTATAAACTCTAAAAACAGACATCTATGTATATATATATGATGTAGTGCAGTAGTTCTGTTTATTCTGTAGATTTCTTTTCTATTATGATGTTAACCCATTATTTACACTAAGGCCAAAGATAAATAAACAAACGAATAGTTAACTCCATTATGGATATATAACATTGGATTTATATGAAACTTTAATCAGACAACTATGTAACACCCTAATAAACTCATACTACGCATAAGTTGTATTACGGCGTTTTATTAGTTGTTACTTATACTCGTGGAAAACTAAACTTCATGTGGAATTAAATTACGCGAAAAATATGGTAGGATTTTTTTTTTTTGAAATACATCGTCACTTTGTAGCGTTTTGGAAAGTTAAGCATTGAGCGAGAAGACAGATAGAGAAAGAGTGTGTCGCATAAAATACATACCTGAAAATCATAAAACATGAGAAAGGTAAACAAATAATAATTCATAAATATATTGCATTAAATAACTAACCATTACATTCATATGGGTTCATAATATATATATATATATATATATATATATATATATATATATATATATCAGCATTATATTGAAGGAGGCTCATGGTTGTGCCATGATCCAAATACTAGATACAAACTTAAATCGACATCGTTCATCACGAAAAGGAATGTATGAAGATGCAGAGCTACGGCAAGTACAAGTCCACATCAGCATTGTCTGACATCCCACATCTTACGTCCGTTCACAGTGTGGGGGATCCATGCTCCACTCTACCGGATGCGCCATCGAGATCTGGTGACGATGCAGAAGAATAACTAGGGTGAGAAATGGAATTTCTCAGTAGGACTCGAACCCGACACGAAAGTGTCATCGTCATCGTCCCAGCCACTTCGATTTTATTAATGAAAATAGTGAGCATTCATAAGATTTCGTTCTTAGATTTTTCGAAAATATGAATATTCGAAGCGGATTCAATTTTAGCATACCCTCCTAATCATTTATATCATAACATACATGAGTACAAGTATAATTACATAAAACATACATGGCTGTGCTATAAACTTTTTATAACTTTTTCCCTTCAAGGGTTTGGACCGAAGTCCCTTTTCTTTTCTTAACTTGATTTTATCTTAGGTTTTATCTTTTCACCTACTAAACATAAGTGGTAATGAGCTTATACCGTGGCCGTCGCCACCATAGAATTTTGGTATTGACACTAGTTGGGTCATGCCATGCCTCATATAAGCCCTATGCCCTATACTCACACTAGTTGGGTCATGCCATGCCTCATGTGAGTCATTGGTGAGGGGAGCTTAAATTAGGTCACCTTCTCTTTTGAAAGATCACACTTGATTAAATCTCTTCTTATTAAAGCTTACAATGCAAAATATTCTAATTCTTTTCCACATTTAGGCGTTACGTATCGTCGTCTCCAAATGTGATTCCTTTATCGCATATTATTAAGCATCATATCATTGGCATAATCATCATCATCATATCATATCATCATTATCATGATCATCATCATATCATATCATATCATCATCATCATGATCATCATCATATCATTGGCATAATCATCATCATGTCATATCATCATATGGACACATAGAGGCATACCTATCATACAAAGTCTTATGAACTTAACTTAGTAAATTTGGTGCAAGCTTTCAATTGAGGTTGCCTCTTGTATAAGTTCTTTTATTAGGCATAGGGCCAATTTCATCCATTATTCTTTTTGAAACTTTTAAGTTGAATTATGAGGGTTTTTCCAATACTTAGTGTAAGGGTCTTAATATCTTAAAGCTTATTTCTCATTATTCTTTAAATTTCACCATAACTAGTTTTTACTTTTACAGTGGGACAGTAACTTCAAAAATTTACCATAATTTCATCTTTCACTCTTTTGCTTCAAATTTTGGTATGAATGTACTTCTCTGAGTCTATTTTTAAATAAAATAAGCCCCACTCAAAAATTCATTTTATAACTTAAGTTATGCACATTTTATTCTGACTATTTATACTTAAAAGTTCAACTCAGGTCAGTGGCTTGTCAACTCCACTAGGAGTTCCTCACATGGAATCTGACAAAACTGTTTTATGGGGATCTTCCTCTATGTCTTAGCTTTCTAACAAACTTTGTCCCACTCAAAAATAATTTTTGTAGCTCCAGTTATAAGGTTTTAGTGTAGATTGCCCAAACAGAAATCTATCCAGGGATAGCCAACTTTGAAAAATCATATCTCCCTCATTTTAAATCTAAATTTCACGTATTTTATATGTTTGGAAAGATATTTGAGTCTATTTTCATAGAAAATTAGTTTCACTACATTTTGAGTTATATTGGAAGATTTATCAATTGTGCCATACAGACTGCTAGAATTTTCCAGCTTCCACGGTTTTGGTTTCAATGAGTTTTCTTGTTAAAACATTAAAGCTTTCCCTCAAGTGATCACTTTTCTCTTCCCACTCACTTTTAATCTTTGAGATCTTGATATTAACTCAATATTTTAACTTCTAAAAATTTACTTCAATAACAATAGACACACCAACCGAAAATCTTATGCCAAAGAGAAGAACACAACACATGAAAACTCATCATATCAACAAGCATGGCCATGAGGCCTTGGAAACAAGTCCTAGAACCACCTAGCTATGGAAAGCTTAGGAGTTCAAGGGCTTGAAGAACACATAAAAGAGGAAGGTTAGAGTCACTACCACAAGGATTCTCTTGAAAGCTTGAAGAATGAAAATGGTTGGAGATGGCCTCCTTCTTCTTGAGCTAGCAAATGGGGCTAAATGAGTGTTTGTTTTGCTCTGCCAAAGACCAAAGAATGTGATCCTTGATAAGTTAGTGAGGGTGGTGATAGAAGATGAGGGTGATGGTGGTGGAAAAGTGACAAGAATAAGAAGAGAAATAGGAAGAACAAGAAGAGGTTGAGAGGAAAAGGAGTGGCTACTTGGTATCTTTGGAAAAGAATGGAAATCACAAATGAAAGAGTGAGGGATGTAACATCCACCGTTTTTCGCCTAATTATTCGGTTTTATCGAATAATTGAGAATAATTAAAATTCGATTAAACAATTATTTAGACTCAATTGATTAGCAATTACTTGAGTTTAGATAAGAGAGGATTAAGTTAGAATATAGGAGGTTTCATAAAAATTCTGTTGAAAACTGATTTACCGGTTTAAAGGAAATCGGTAACATTATGGTATTTTAAACTGTCGGAACTGAACCAATAAAATTACAAGCTCTAAACCCTATTTTGAGTGGCTGATAACTCAGCCACTTACCACCCAAACGTGGCACAACAAAGGCCATAGAAAGTGAAGAAGCTTGGCTGAATTTCAGCCATGCAAAGCCAACCAATCAAAAGCCAAAGTAAGTTAACTATCACCACTCAAATGTAATCAGATTTTCCACCCTTTTTATCACCCATTCTTACCTCTTCTTGTGCCACTTTTCTCCTCCTTTTTCAGCTCTCTTTCTCTCTTCTTTACACACCAAAAACTCTAGCTAACATCAAGCCAATTCAAGCCTTACTCATGCAAGCCTTCAAATTCTAGCAAAATCACTTGGAACAAAGGTAGGAGTTCACTTCTTACATCAATTCTGTGGTTATGGCTGGCTGAGCTTGGATTATTTTCATGATCTTTGATGTGTTAAATGAATGATTATGATGATAGATGATTGGTTTTGGGCTGTTTGTTTGGTTAAAACCGAACTTGAAGCAAGAAAGAATGAGAATACGAAGAGATGGAGAGCTAGATAACCCAAAACCCCTCGGCAGTCCATACGGCGGAGTGTACGGCTGCGCCTATAGCCAATTAAATTTGATGAAACCAATTTTAAATAAAACTAGACATCTAGAAATTTCCATAGATATATCATATAAGGCTTTTGGATTAGAATTGAGAGAGTTATGAATTTTTGAATTTCGACCTAGGGTTTTGACTCTGGCTCCGAGCAGATTAGGTTGTTTGGGGTAGAACTCAACCTACACTACTTGAAAATGAATGAAACCAAATTTTTTAAAAAGCTTACACATAGGATAATATCCCATAAAAATTTCAAAATTAGATAAGGTCCCAGTTGCTCCCAGTGATCCAAGAAAGTTACCCTATGTCCAAACCAGGCCAGAATAGGGCATTTTAGGAAGGTCCGAATTCGGGGCTTATAACTTGAGCTTTACTAAGCCAAATGAAATGGAACTTTTTGCAAATAAAACTTTACCCTGTTAGCTTTAATATGAGTCCAATTTGTTGTAATTTGAATGAATTTTCAATTTTTAGTGAATTTTTACTTTAAGTTGCCTAATTCTGGCTAGCCATTGGGCAGGGCGGGATAAAACCTGAATATCTTGAGCTATAGATATCAAAATTAGATGGGACTAAAGGGGCTAGAAACTAGACACATAAGGCTACAAAATATCCAAAAATCAGGTTTAAAAGAGTTAAATTGAAATAAAAGTGGGATATACCATAACCGGGCAGAATAAGGCAGAATCCGCTAAAAGCCCTATTGAAGCTTGTTGAAACCAATGAATGAATTTATGAATGTATGTGCATAATTACTGCTCTATATTGAAATTGCAAATTGTGTAAATGTATTGGTTGGCTGGCACTATTCATGGGGAAGCGGACATGTTTCGTTATGCTACCAAAATTTCGGTAGAAACCATGCACAAGTTATGAGTACATGTTAATGCATGTGCATTTCAAGAAAAGCTAAGAAGGATATGAAAAAGAATTATATTACTATGAAAGTTCCATGCTACTTGGACTAGCCCCGGATAAGAAGTTATGGGGAATAGATCGGTGGGAACGTCGGGGAAAGTAAACTCGGCAATTCCTATATTGGAACGAGCTCGATCCTAAAAAGTAGACTAATACCCAGGAGTCTAAATGTCCAAGAACTCCCAGGGGATCAAGAGATAGAAAATGATGGAAAGTAATGTAAAAGGTATATGAAGAAAGGTTTATGATGAAGTCTGCATGATCACATGATTGCATGGTTATGTGGAATAATTATGTCAACATGTTTACGGTCGTCTATTACGTTTGCTTACTGCTGTTTATTATTTGCTCTGTTTATTATTCTATGCATTATTGTTAGCAGTTTATTGTGTTTCTTATGCCGTCTAATATAAAGCTGAACCTTGCCTCGGACCAGATATTTTCTTGGACTCATTAAAATGGATATTTCAGTTTGAACACATATTTTTATAATTAAATAAAACTCGAGGCAACTGAGAATGTATGTGACGGCAGTTAACCTGTATACCCGAACCCTATTGAGAATTTCTTGAAATTCTCACCCCGTTTTGTATTTTCCGCACTATTATCAGACATTGGCGATGGACTCCACCACTACCCTCTTCATTGAGATTCCCGCTTTACAGCTTTACCACGACCCAGAGTTGGACTCCCTGTATATAGCCGGCTCGTGTAACTTCCATCTCTACCTCTTTAGCAATAGGAACTTTGATGTTCCTTTACATCATCCCATTTTTGACCCTGCTAATCCTTACATTGCCGTCCCGCTACATATGGCGCACCCACCTCCAGCTCCTCCTGCACCCGTAGCATAGGCCACACCTGCTGACCCTGCACCTGAGTCACCACTGCAGGCAGTCCTAGATATTCCACTGAGTTCAGAGAGTAACCCCTCAGAGGCCACTAGCTCGTCACCCTCTTCCTCCTCGGGACCCAGTGCAGACTACTCACCAGCCGAGCCTGGCATGGCTAACAGCTACTTGACAGAGTAGCTTAGCAAATGAGATGTTGTACAAGATGACCCTCTTTTGACAAAGACGTAGCTACGGGTCATAGACTTGACTATAGGATTAGCAGTAGATCACGAAATGTCCTATGAGGACCCTAGGATCCTTTTGGCAGATACGGGCATCATGGTTTTTTTGTTATACCAGTCCACTTATGTATTCTACTTTGATACTTTGTATATAAACTGAAGCAGTGGCTCCTGATACATATATATATATATATATATATATATATATATATATATATATATATATATATATATATATATATATATTCACGTATTCAGTAATGTTATTGTACTATTTCTTATCTATTATGATATTATGTTGAGTTCCGTAATGCTCATAGTATAGCAGCGTGCCGTTTCGACTGTTTTGTAATACAAATCACGACATTTAAGCAGAATGTTAACACAGTAACACAGTCTACTTAATTGAATACTATGATTTAAACATAACATTAAATAAGTAGGGTGTTACAAGGGAGGAGCTATTTTTGTGCAAGAAATGGGGGTGAGGGGGCTGATTGCTTTGCTTCTCCAACAAGTAAGAGAGAGTAGGTGAGTCTTACTTCTTTTTCAAGTTAAAGGGCTAGGAACCTTGGGGTAAAAGGGTGGGTTATGTTTTTTGAGTCTTGGCACTTGGATAAAGACCATTTAGTGTTTTTCAAGTGGTTAAAGGCATGACCACT
This sequence comes from Pterocarpus macrocarpus, assembly GCA_031439585.1. Classification (NCBI taxonomy): domain Eukaryota; kingdom Viridiplantae; phylum Streptophyta; class Magnoliopsida; order Fabales; family Fabaceae; genus Pterocarpus; species Pterocarpus macrocarpus. Next base: position 29,760,270 of record CM062515.1, read on the forward strand.
CTTGGGATTGGCTTGGGTGGACATGATCACTCCAAGTGTCATAATCTTGAGGGAGGAGAGTACATCTCTTGGCTTGACTCAAGGAATACTACTAACATAGACTCTTGATCTAATGGTGCATGATGAGAAGGCAAATGGATGGTTGGATTTTGCTCTTATCCTTGGCTGAAATTTGGTGCATCAATTAGGAGAAATTTTTAAATCTTCAAAGCTATTAGAATTACCTAAGTTGGTAATCAATTTGATTAGTTAAATTGCTCTTTAACCGATTTCGATTAATTACACTTTTAAGACGTTTTTCCTCTAAAAGAATTGATCTTATGAATTATGTAATTAGGTGTAAGAATTAATCTATCTCAATTGGTAAGGTAAAACAATTGTCTTGTACTTAATTAATAAGATTGGATTAGCTTAATTATATTTCTAGGTTACAAATTAATGAGGTTCGAATAAGTAGGTTTTTAATTAAAGCATTTAGTGCATTATGATTCAATTATTGGCTTGACTCAATTCACGAAGCTCTTGCTCATCGAGATTAGTTGATTAATCCTCAGTTAATCGTTAGCTTCTTTAATTAGTCAGGATCACTGAGCTAATTAGCTTAGACAAAAATTGGGGATGTTACAAACTACACATAATAACTTATCAGATAATATATTATGAGTTAAGCATAGTATTTTGACTGGTAAATTGTTACATTTTTGGTATAAGAGCAGTTCGTCCTAATATAGGCATAAGGATTGAACTGATTATGCTTCGCTTATGTTTCATGTTTCCTAAATACTATTATGCACTGAGTCTTGTCCATTTGGATAGGATGCATGTGAGAGATTTGCCTGACCGTATGTTGTTATTTACTAGCACACTAGACTTAGTACTGAGCTTGATCAACTCAATAACTCTTGTTTTATGTGTTCAGATCTTGATGGCTTTCGGAAGGTAGGTTAGGCCACGAATGTCACCAGCTCAGGGGGACTCTATCGAATTCATGGATACGATGTGGGAGATGGTGTACACCATGCAAGAACAAGCAGCTGCAGCAACCCAGATGATGGGCCAACTAGGTAGGCATCTTGAGATTGGTCATGGAGGGAATCCTAATGGTCCAGGAGTGGAGCTAGAATACCTCAAATTTGCTAAATTCAGAAAAACTAACCCGCCTAGCTTCAAGGCCTTCGACCCTGATAAGGCCGATGAGTGGGTTAAAACTATGGAGAAAGTCTTCTCCGTTTTAGATTGAATAGACTGCCAGAAGGTGGTTTTTGCCACCTACATACTGGAAGCGGATGTAGAGTTCTGGTGGAATGGTGTATGATAGTTACTAGAAGGATCCCAAACGGAGATCACTTGGGATGTATTTAGAGATGCATTCTATTAGAAGTATTTTCCCGTCTCTGTCCACAATGCCAAGGAGCTAGAGTTTATGCACTTTCATCAAGGGAACAGCAGCATATCGGAGTACATTGATAAATTTGAGGAATTGTATAAATTTTCTATAATTTATCAACAGAATTTCGATAAAGTTTGGAAGTGCGTAAAGTTTGAAGTTTGAAGGTGGATTGCGAAAGGATATTCTCACCACCATACGGGCTGATGAAGATTAGAGATTATTCTACCTTGGTGAACAAGTGCTGGTTAGTGGAAGATTGTAACAAGAAGTTAACCGCTACTAGATCAGTTGGCAGTAACTTCAAGAAGGATTGGCACTACAAGGCCCAAGGTTTAAGCCCAACTCTCAGCAGCAGAGAAAGTTTCAACCAATAAGTAATAAGGGTAAGTAACCCCAGAGGCCATTTGAAAACCAAACTTACAGCTAGTGTAGAAAAAATCATGGCAATCGCCCATGCCTGGCAAGTCAGAATGTTTGTTTTGGATGTGGCAAGTCAGGGCACAAGATCTATGAATGCCCGGCCAGGAACCCTCAATCGACTCCCAGGCTGCAATGCCAGGGAAGAGTTTTCACCATGGATGCACAAGAAGTTGAAAGATCTGAGGATTTGATTCAGGATACATGTGAAGTGAACAATAAGATCCTAATTATTTTATTTCTCGTGATTGCATGTCAACTTTACAATTACCTATCTCTGAATTACCTTATGCATTGCTAGTTTCTACTCCTACAAATGAGCCCATTAAAATCAATCATATTTGTATGGATGTTTCCCTTCAAATAGGAGGTCGAACTTTTACAACCAATTTAATCTACCTTCCCTTGTCTGGACCTGACATCATTCTAGGTATGGATTAGCTTTTTGCCAACTGAATCATGCTAAATTGTTCTGATAGAGCCATTGTGTTTCATTGTATTTCATCTTTTGAATCGGTAATCCCTGTAAACCTTTATCTAAGCTCCTTATCAGTACATCACTATGGGGATAAGAGTAAAGGGTATATTCTCTTATCAACCAATGTAATAAAGGTTGATCAGAAATTAGATGATATTTCAATTTTTAGGGAATATCCCGATGTATTCCCTGAAGATATCCCCGAATTTCCTCCTGAGAGGGAAATCGAGTTCGCCATTGAATTGGTAGCAGGAGTGGGACCAATATCTATAGCGCCGTATCGAATGTCACCACTAGAGCTAACCGAACTCAAAAAGCAGTTCGAAAAACTCCTGGAAAAGAGATTTATTAGGCCAAGTACATCACCATAGGGAGCCCCAGTTCTGTTAGTTAAGAAGAAAGACGGGGCCATGTGACTATGTGTGGATTACAAGTAGTCGACTAAGGTGACAATCAAGAATAAATATCCGCTACCGAGGATTGATGACCTCATGGATCAACATCAAAGGGCAACTGCATTTTCCAAGATTGATTTATGGTTTGGACATCACCAGATTCGGGTTCGAGAAGAAGATATTCCTAAGACGGCCTTCCTGACTCACTATGGATATTATGAATACACTGTGATGTCTTTCGGGTTGACAAATACGCCAGCAATATTTATGGATTATATGAATCGGATATTCCGACTATATCCAAACGAATTTGTGGTAGTATTCATTGATGATATACTTGTTTACTCAAAGACGGAGCGAGAGCATGCAGAACATTCATGGCTAGTTCTGCAAATTCTAAGAGAGAAGAAGCTCTATGCCAAGTTATCCAAATGTGAATTTTGAATGAAAGAAGTAAAATTTCTCAGTCATGTGGTATCCCATGGAGGAATTTCTGTAGACCCTAGTAAGGTAGAAGTAGTATTGAATTGGGAACGACCAATGACAGTTAAGGAAGTCAGAAGTTTCTTGGATTTGGCAGGATACTATAAGAGATCTGTTAAAAACTTCTCTCAGATAGCTCTGCCCCTAATGAAGTTAACCAGGAAAAATGCCCCACTTGAATGGATGCTTAAATGCAAACAAAGTTTCCAAGATCTAAAAGAAAGGTTGACAACAGCCCCAATGCTCACTCTACCAAATCCTCATGGACTGTTCGAAGTTTATTGTGATGCCTCCAGAAAAGGGTTAGGATGCGTGTTGATGCAGAATAAGAATATGGTCGCATTTGCTTCTAGATAATTGAAGACTCATGAGAGAAATTATCGGACGCATGACCTCGAGTTAGCGGCGATAGTATTTGCTCTGAGGATATGGAGACACCATCTCTATGGAGTGAAGTTTGAAGTATTTTCTTATCACAAGAGTTTGAAATACCTTTTTGATCAAAAGGAATTAAACATGAGGCAACGAAGGTGGATGGAATTTCTTAAAGATTACGAGTTTGAGCTAAAATACCATCTTGGCAAGGCAAACATGGTGGCAGATGCCTTTAGTAGGAAATCTTTAACTGTGGCATGGATGATGATCAAGGAGACGGAACTTATAGAGAGTTTCCGAGACCTTAACTTGGGAATCGCTATAACCCTTAATGCCATTTAGTTAAACCAAATTAAGATAACTAGTGATTTTAAAGACCAAATCCGACAGGCACAACAATGACTTTTAGCATACAGTACAACTGGTGCAATCCGAGAAACTAGCAGGTTTTACTTAAGATACAGAAGGTGTCTGGCGATATCAGAGAAGGATATGTGTACTTGAGGAAAACAACCTAAGAAGGAGGATCTTGGAGGAATCCCACAAGAGTGAGTTCACTATACATCCTGGCATTAACAAGATGTATCAAGACCTCAAGAAAATGTTTTGGTGGCCAGACCTTAAGATAGATGTGGCGAGTCTTGTGAATAAATATCTAACCTGCCAAAAAGTAAAAATAGAGCATTAGAAACCAGCAGGAACATTACAATCCTTGGTGATTCCGGAATGGAAACGGGAGAGCATTCTTATGGATTTCATGATGGGCTTACCAAAGACACCCTCGGGATATGACGTTATATGGGTCATAGTGGATAAACTGACTAAGTTTGCTCACTTTTTACCCACTAGAGCGAATTATCCTTTGGAGAAGTTAACCCAATAGTATATTTGGGAAGTGGTGAGGTTACATGGCATTCCTTCAACCATCATCTTAGATCGAGATCCGAGACTTACCTCACGATTTTGGGGAGCATTTCAGAAAGCATTTGGTACTAGACTATGTCTAAGTACTACATATCATCCGCAGACAGATGGTCAGACCGAACAAACTATTCAGACTTTGGAAGATATGCTGCAAGCATATATCTTGGAGTAGCACGGAAACTGGGATCGATATTTACCACTAGCCAAATTCGCATATAACAACAGTTATCATGCGAGTATCGGCATGGCTCCGTATGAAGCATTATACAGACGGAAATGTCAATCTCCACTATGTTGGTACGAATCAGGAGAGCAGAGTCTATTAGGATCGAAACTAGTCAAGTAAACTACAGAGCAAATTAAGAAGATCCATAGCAAGATACTTGCAGCCCAGAGCCGTCAAAATAGCTATGCAAATGTTAGAAGAAAGCCATTAGAGTTTCAACAAGGAGATCGTATGTTTCTAAAAATCACGTCCATAACCGGAGTAGGTAGAGCAATTAAAGTTAGGAAGCTAAGCCCTCGTTTCATAGGTCCTTTCCAAATCCTGAAGCGAATCAGACTAGTTGCATATCGAGTCACTTTGCCTCCGCATCTATCAAACCTTCATGATGTTTTCCATATTTTTCAACTCAGAAAATATCAGCTTGATCCCACACATTTCTTGGAACCTGAATCAATTCAGCTAAGGGATGACTTAACTTTTCATGTATCCCCAACACAGATAGTAGACAGGAGCACCAAGCACATTCGAAACAAAGCCGTACAATTAGTGAAGGTAGCATAGGGAAATGAAGACTTAGAGGACTGTACGTGGGAATTAGAATTAGATATGAGAAAAGAGTATCCTAAATTATTCTCAAGTACTAAATTTTGAGGACAAAATTTTTTTTTAGGAGGGTAGTAATGTAACGTCTGAAAAATTTTATTATTTTTTTTAGCAAGTTGTTCAAGTTTATCGAATAATTGAGATTGATTAGAATTCGATTAAGTATTTACTTAAAGCCAATTAAGTATCAATTAGCGGAATTAGATTTGAGAAAATTAGATTAGAAACATGGAAGACTTCATAGAATTTGTTCCAAAACCGATTTACTGATTTAAAGGAAATCGGTAAAATTTCGGTATTTTAAACTGTCAGAATCGAATCAAGAGAAATCATACTGTGAGAACCCTAGATTGAATGGCCAAGATTTAGGCAACCTACCCATTTAAGTGGCGCAAGGATCAGCCCTTGAAGAGGGCAGTCACATCAAATTGAAGCAAAGAAACACATCCACCAATCACATTCAAACTTCCTTCAAAAGTTTCCAAAAATTTCCTTCCTACTCCCTTGTAGATTTTCGACCTAATGTACAATTGATATCTCTTCATCTTTCTTCTTCCTCATCTCATCTCATCTCATCTTCATCTTCATCAAACCTTCAAGCTTTAACAAGATTTCTTCAATCCAAGGCACAAATCTAGCAAGACTACACCTAGAAGAGGTAAGGATTCAACTTATCTTCTTATTTTTCTTAGATTGGGGCTGCCTGGGACTCCTCTTTCTTTCATGATTCTGATACTATATTGAGTAGAAATGATGATTTAGGGTTGGTTTTGTATGTATATTTGGATTAGAATTGAAGTTGGAGTGGAAAAATTTGAGAACAGAAAGAAGCAAGATGCTGTTTGGGTGAAAACCCTACGGTGTCCATACGTTCATCTTGTATGGACCAAAATTTAGCCATAAAATTTGATGGATCTATTTTTATGTGAAATTAGACATTTAGGGCTTTCCATCTATATAAAATATAAGGCCATTGGATTAGTATTGAATAAGTTATGAATTTTTGAATTTTAATATGAAATTCTAGGTTCTCTTCTGGGCAGTATGAGTTTCGAGGGGTGTAACTCACCCTACAAAACTCTAAATTGAGTGCAACTAATTAGGTTTGAAAGCTAACATATAGGGAAACACCCCATAAAAGTTTCAGAGTTAGATTTGATCCCAATCTTTCCCAATAATTCGATGAAATTGCCTTAAGTCCAAACCAGACTAGAATAGGGCAGTTCAGAACGGTCAACTTATGGAGCTTATAAATCAATCTCTGCTTATGTAAATGAGATGAAACTTATTAGGAATAAAAACTTGTCCTGTTAGCTTTAATTTGGTATAATTTTCTTATGATTTCACCTAGTTTCCTATTTTTGGTGAATTTTACTTCTAAGGGTGTAATTTTGGTTAGTTGTAGGGCACACCGAAGTAAACTTTAAATAACTTGAGCTACATAAATCAAAATAAGATAGGACCAAAAGGGTTGGAAACTAGATAATAGCACTAAAACATATCCAAAATTTAGGGCCAAATGAATAGAATAGAAGTTTTAGTGAATTTTACAAAATTAGGCAGAATTGAGTAGAGTGAGCAAAAACCTTATTGATGTTGGCATACTATGTAATTGATATTTTGATAATAAACTTGATGCTCCATGTTGGTTTGAATGTTTGATTGATCTTTCTGGTAGCCTGACACTATTCATGGGAAACCAAACTCAATCCCTTATGCTGCCAAAATTTCGGTAAATATTTATATACTATGTGAGATATTTGCATGTAAATGTGATGCTTAAGAAAGATAATGTTTGTTGTGCATGCAATTTAAGAAGATTATAAAGGGTTTCATATTACTTGGGCCAGCCCTTGAATAAAGTTAAGGGGAATAGATCAGTAGGAAGGTCGAGGAAAGTAAACCCGGCATCCTGTATAGGAATGAGCTCAGTCTTGAGAAGTAGACTATTACCCAAGAGTGTATGGCCAAAGACTCCTAGGGGACCAAGTGTGAAAAAATACAAGTCACATGAGTTAAAAGCTCCCTGATGCATTTTCATTTTTCATATGCATACTTTGTTTGCTAAATCCTAAGCTAATTGTATAGTTAACTGAATATTCCTCGTGTTTATATTACTGTTTGTATTATAGTTTTTAATCTAGCCATGTTAATATACATGCTTAATTATACTTTTGTTTCATTAAATTAAAATTTAGTTTTGTTTCGGGTTATGTTTCGCATAACATAAATTAAGTTCAATATTATAGTTATTTTATATCACTTTTAAATTAAGTAAAATCAAAAAAATTGAGATTGACGGTGATATCAGATTTGTGTAAAATTAGATTTCCTATTGAGAATTTCTTTAAATTCTCACCCTATTGTGTATTACTGCGTCATTCTCATATTATGGAGAATGCAGCGACAAGCATCCTTTTCATTGAGATCCCCGATATACACATTCACCTTGATCCATTTCTAGACTCTATATATATATAGCAGCCGCTCCCGTAGTACATCCCACTTCACCACCTCAGCAGACCCCTTCCATTTCATTTTCTGAGGAAGAGGATCCATCAAAGGTGGCGAGCTCATATTCTTCATCTTCTGTACCCGGTGGTGGCTATGCCCCGGTGGACGCTAGCATAGCGAATGGATTCCTTTTCTCGGAATCCATCTAGGGGATTTATGTAGCACAGTAGGAGGAGATGTATAGAGTGGCCCTCTTTTGACATTCTGGGCCATAGGCAGTAGCTTAGTGGATGTTGCACATGGATGTTTAGTATATGAAATGTCTCGTGATGACCAGTTAGGGTGTTGTTTTGTAGAGACAGGCCGGTTTATGTTGTTTTAGTGGCCTCACTTTTATACCTTGTACTGTTTATGGTTTCTTTTTATAATCTCTGAAAACGGACATCTATGTATATATTTATATGACATAGTGCAGTAGTTATGTTTATTCCGCAAATTTCTTTTCTGTTATGACATTAACCCATTATTTACACTACGGCCAAAGATAAATAAACAAATGAACAGTTAACTCCATTATGGATATATAACATTGGATTTATATTAAACTTTAATTAGACAACTACACGTAATAACTTATCAAGTAATATATTATGATTTAAGCATAGTATTTTGTCTAGTAAAGTGTTACACTTAAGGCTTTTAGGCACCTCTGTACTTCTTCCTCATTAACAACAACAGTTTCCCCAAAGTATCGCTTCCTAGCAACCATCCGGAGAGAGGTATTGAATGCCAACTTGTGAAACCACTACTTCAGTTCTACCAACAAAAAGTCAGATTTGTCCTTCTTATGCGACCAAACATTGAAGAGCTCTTTGATTGATGTTTGGACCTTAGAGACACAATTGTGGCTTAAAAGGTCAACTCGGTGATTAGAAAGGAAGCCTAAAGTGATAATCTTGCGCATTTCACGCCAATATGGACCATAGGGTGCGAAGCCAAACATGGCTTGGTTGTATGTCATTTTTTCAATAGCAACGAGATTTGGACGATAGGAGACGACCAAGTCATTTGTGGTGTAGCACTCCTTCACTGTTTCCCAATTGTTGATAACCAAAGCTCGTGCATGACCAAACTTGATGGTGAAAAAGGGTCCATACTTGTTAGTGATGGCACCGAAAAGATGATGGGTTGCCCTGGAGCCGCTCAATAGTGGGAGGTGACCAAGTACAGGCCACGCACTATCGACCATGGGGGGTTCTTTTTCCCAGGAAGCTTTGGAGCAATGAAAAAGAAATAAATAAAGGGAGATCATAGAAAGGAGTCCAATTACAATGATGTTTAGGGAACTTTGAGCTAAATCCATGTTGGTTAACTGTGGTAGTTGTATTGTATGGGATTGCAATGCTTGGGGAGACATGTGTGTTTGGGGTTGCTACTATAGCTCTTTTGGTTGGCTTAAGGAAGGTTGGGATGTCGAGTATATATAAGCAAGCAATCTTGTGCCACATCAAATTGCTTTGGTTGTAGAGAAAATGGTTGCCATCACAAATGTGCAAAATTTAAGGAAAAATGAAGAGAGAGAATACACCAAGAACTGTATTAAAACTCTATTTCATTATTCTTTTTCTTCATTAAATTGCATCATTTTAAATTATTATGTTAAATAAAATTAAAAGACAAGTACAACAATCCCCTTAGTCATTAAACCATGTATAGATTGTCAAAATTAGAAGTTATTTAAAAGTTACATGATCAATTAAAAATGTCACTTGATTTTATATTTTAATTTTGACCATTCATGTAAAATCTAATGGTCAAGATTTACTCCTCTCACTTTCACAATTAATCACTCTTTCCACTTGATACATTCATTCCGTATGTATGTGCATGTGTGTGTGTGTGTGTTTCACAATTAATCACTCTTCCCACTTGATACATTCATTCCCTATGTATATGTATGTGCGCGCGCGTGTGTGTATGTGTGTGCGCGCGCATGAAGGTTGTGTATGGAATATCACACCATGTGGAGGTTGGCAAGTTATATATTTTCTTTTGGACCGAAAATCCATTCCTTTCTTATCTAAAGAAACTTGTAGTTTAGGATAATTTTGTAATTTTATTTCATTCACATTAATGACTACTTTGGCTTTTTCTATCTCCTAATTAATATTCTCTCTCATCTTTATGAAATCTTTATAATTATAAGAAATATATTCTAAAATAAAGATAAAAAATAAATCAAGTACACGCTTAAATATTAAAAGGATATTTTAAGAGAATTTGTTAAGAATGTATTAACAAATTAAAAAGAAATAATATTTATTATTATTTATTTTAAAACAACAACCACGAATTTGGAAGTAGGTTTACTAAACATTATGCAGAGATTAGGGCTGGAAGTGAATCAAGCTAGCTTGTGAGCTATTTTTGACTCGGTTCACTAATAGCTCAATAAGTTAAGCTCATGAGTTGAGCTTGAATTAAGGATTTCAGTTCATTTATTAAATTAGCTAAGCTTGAGCTTTGCTATGTTCAACTCAATAGCTCTTGAGTTGGCTCTATATATTTAGATATAAATTATGTTAAAAATAAGCTATGTAGTTATAATCAAAAGGCCCAATTTATATATAAATGAGTCAACTCATTGAGTTCGAGCCCGTTCATTGAGCTCAAGCTAGCTCCTGAGCTTTTAGCAAGCTAAGCTTGAGCCTTAAAATTAGGCTCATTTGTTATTGAGTCGAGCCATGCACCGAGCTTGAGCTATGCCAAGCTCGGGCTCGGCTTAGCTTACTTTTAGCCTTCGCAGAGATATAATTATCTTGATAAAATTTTAAATTTTAAGAGTTTAAATAATTTTTAATATTTTTAAATTATAAACAATAAATCTAATTTTAAATTTTTTTTGATATATTGGTGACAATGAGGTTTGAACTTAGGATCTCATACAAATTATTTAAACCCCTCACCACTAGACCAATCCTAGTGACTTAAATCTAATCTTAGTTAAACATATTCTTTTAAAAAATATTCTTAATGTGTTGATGGCATGGGTTTTTTTTTTTTTCGGATGTGGTGTGGTTAATGTAAAATTTTAATATTTTAAAGTCTTAAGTTTTATTTAATAGTTTTATGGCAAATATTAAATATAATTTTAATTTCTTAATATATTCTTAAAAGGGTGTTGTTAACTAATTTTTTATTTTAGAGTTTTTTCTAATTATAAGGATATCATAAAGATAAAGGTGATAGAAAAAGGCAAAGTAGTAATTAATGTAAATGAAACCAAATTATCCTATAAGTTTATTTAGATAAGAGGAGAGTAAAGTTTTGGTCCAATTGAAAATGTAACTTGCTAACCTTCACATATGAACAAGATGAGAGTGGATTCTTAGTGTAACATCTACAATTCTAAGAGTAGCATAATATAAAAGGAATCCTAGCCCTGGGATAGGGGTAGACTGATAATTAGTTGAACTATAGCTATGGAGGGGTAAAATAGTAATTTGAAAACTTCGGTTGTTGAAGGGGCAAAAATCCCGATTCTTGAAAAAGTATGTGGGCCCTAGGACATCATTAGATAAACAATGTACAATAATAACTTTATAAATAATATGTCATATACATTATTCTAAATACAAGTGTGAGATTATTTACCCATGTAATAAATATCTTGGGCATATCAAATATCATGAATTAATTTTCAAGGGTCAAATATTATTTGAGATAGGTTTTAGAAGTGACATTTTATTCCTTTGAGTGTGATAAATCAAAGACAATAATCTCACAGAATTATGAGGAGTGAAAATCCCATGTATGCTTATATGTCACTTTTATGCGTAACCACCTTTATAATCATCTCATACTCTCACTCTCTTATTCTCTCTTCTTCACGGCCCGCAATACCACCACCACCATCACCAACTTCATCTCCCTCATGCCACCATAGTCGTGGCCTACCAAGCTTTGCATAGAGGGCTTTTAGTCTCCAAACCACCTCACTCCTTTTATGAAATTTAATCTTCACTACTTCCTCTACATAGCTCTAACTCCTATAACACAAAACCATTTCCTGAAAATCTTTTCTGACAACAGACTAATATCCATAGGCTGAGATGACTCCCCAATAATACCTCTTTCCAGCCATGTAATTTTTTCTTTATATAAATCACCTTTGACTACACGTGATTTCTCATGTCCCAGACTAGGAGTGAAAAAATCATCCTAATCTTTTGACTCCTCACTATTTTTCTTGATAGACATAAGAACATATTTGTACGATCTACCATCAACATCTCTAGATTTCATACCAATACCTCCAGGAGTGGTCTTCAAATCGCCACCTCCATTCGGATTGTTCAACACTCTTTTATATACCCCCTTTTAAATTCTGTTTCTTTTACTCCAATCAAAACCTCTCACAACCATATCATCTAGATTTTTCACATTTTTTACAGCTCTTAGAGGTTCCTCCTTTGTTGAAAACCTCACAAAAGCAAAAGGTTGCATTGTTGTTTTCCTCACCTTTCTAGATATATATATATATATTGACAATACTCCCTTCGAACTTGAAAATTTGCCATTGCCATATTTTTGACATCGAAGATGATAAATTATCAACAAAAACGGTGGAGGATCCATCCTCCAGACTCCTATAATAATCCCCATTTCCTCCATTATTAGATTGAACCATCCTCCCTCCTTTCCTTTGAATCCACTCCACTCTGTGATTCCCTCCATCCTCTCATCGCGGTTCCTATTGTTAGTCTTAAAAACTCGAAGTGCGACATGCGATTGTGTTGAAAGTAAAATCAAGGTTCATGATTGCTGGTCAATTATGTAAATTCTGCTTATATGTACATTTCCTCGGTATACTATTTTTCTTAAGGATGCGAATAATATTTAGTAATTAATTTATTAACTCAGTAATTTGAAATATACTTTTTATATTTTTATTTTGATAGAAAAAAGAAATGCACATAAGATCAGTAATCAGGCTCAAATATAACACATCCTCAAGTCAAACTAGGAGTCATGGAAATACATCCACAAATGAACACAAAACCACACATACCATTGGTTCTACGTTTGAAACTATGCCAGGCCAGCACTTCTCAGCAGCAAAAATCACATGATTATGCACAATAGGTACTCTTGTTTCTACAACTGTTTTTTTTTTTGTAGAAATAATTTTTCTTCTAACTAAAACTAAAGCCAACTTCATCGGTGAGACCGCCTCCAATCTTCATCATCCACATCCTCTACATCATAAGCGCCTACATCATCATAATCATCAAATTCCTCATCAAATAATGGATCATCTTTGGAAAATCCTTTATGTTCTAGATCCTCTTCTGAAGGTTCATCGCTTGCATTGCCATGTTCGCGTTCTTCTGATTCGCATTCAGAATCTTCAACCTCTTCATCCTCCTCTTCAGAAACCTCATCCGGATAATCATTCAGTGGATTGTGTTCAGCTATAATCAACAAATGCAAATAATTTTTTTAACCAACAGCGAATTGGATTACGGGGTAATGAAGAGAAAAGAAAGACTAGCAAATACCATTTGAATCATCAGATTCATAATCCGAATAATCAGGCCCATCATAATAATCCTCATCATCATCAACTTGAACTCTGAGCCAAAGGATTAGTGTTAAGAAACAAGAACAAAAAACGTAACTGACCAAGTATAGACAAAATACTCACAGTGGATAAGAATATGAAGAATCATCAACATTTATGTGTGTGTCATCCTTCACAGTGTAGAGGTCATACACAAAATCCTCTGTATGTGTCACATAAGAATATGCATCATAACCAACAAAATTGAAAAAGTTTAGAAAAAGATAATAGTTCAACAAGGATAACAATTTCAAAGCATTGATTGAAAGCGTTGATAACATGGACAAAATGCCACAAGATAACTCATTTTTTCCCTATATCCAACAAGCACAAGAAATTGTGTCCAACTAAGTACCAGATTTCCAGCTTCGTGTCAAATATTTAAATAAAATAAGTGCAACTTAGGCAAAAAGTAGCAAGATTGGTAACATTTTAATTGTCATTTGCAACTAAAGAACAACCTTGTTTGGAATGAGCAAGCATATCAGCTTCAATCTCTTCAGCAGCATTAGGAATAAACTCTCTCAGTAAAGGGAGGTAGCTAGACAAAAGTTTTTGATCCTCCAAGGAGATATCTCTGCATTTTATCACAGGAACAGTGGGTTCGAATGATAATTGTCCAAACAAAAAGAAACAAGTTATTTCGGATGGAAAAACTTACTCCTGTTGAACCTCCTTAGAGTTTTCTTCACTGTCAACACGAACAATGTCATAGAAGTGGCATATTTCTTGTAATGCTTTTTCTTGCTCTGGCCCTTTGTTACCCTTCCTGCTCTTCCATATTTGCTCAAAGCGAGCATCTTTTGCTAAAGACTGGAAAAAGAATAAAAGATACAGTAAATTTGCCAAAGGAAGCATCTTAAAAAATCATTTTGATGTTAATAAGTGGTTTAATCCAAAACTGGTTACTTTGACTAGTTATATCTGTGCTTCTAACAAAAGTCTATTGCCTTGTTCATCAGTAAAGATGTGCCTTACACCCTCACTTATTAATTGGCTACCATTCCCCCCCCCCCCCTCTCTTCTCTCAGAAAACAAAATGCAAACTTCTAAAGGGCTAAGCTAAGTTATGCCAGGAACCACACTCAGTCTCAAAAAAGACTCTTATTGACTTCACTACAATTCAAACAGGTCGAAAGCAATCTAGGTATGGAAGCTAAAAATCCAAAAACAATACATAAGCCAAAATATGGCAACAAGCCTAGTTTAATACTTTAATTGTGTTATAAACTAGATAGTGTTACAGTCTGAGAAGGAAAGATCAGTAAAGAAGAGATATAAATTCAACATACAGAGAGAGAGAGAGAGAGAGGGAGGGAGGGAGGATGGGGGAGGGGACATGAACAGCAAGGAATGAAGAGGTTTCAAAATGGATGCGGGTAGTCAAATTACTCAGGATATCACTCTTATTAGTGAACTTACACGTCTATTATCTTTTTCCACCTAATTTGAAGTTTATCATGATCGAAAACTGCATTGGAGTTCAATATACAAATATAAATAAATGTAAATACACTGACTATTCTTAAATTTAGGTGAATTATCCTCATCCTGCTTCAGAAAATAAAGAAGTTAATCACCGATTAAACTTGTAATGGAATAACCACATCTGACCACAAAAAGCTAATATACAACAAAGAATACATGCGACAAGGCAATAACCAGATTTTGAACCTTGGCTGTGAGAAACTTCCCATCCTTATTGATGAGTTCGTGTCTAGTTGAGATAATGTTTGTGGTCAAATTCCAAAAATGTTATTATATTATTATATTATAAACTGTGGTAGGACTTTGTCATAAGATTAAAAAAGATCTAAATAATTTTCCCCTGGTCCATTGGAGGCAACACAACAGGTGACTGAATTGCCTATCAGCCTTATAATCCTATACCCTGAAAAAAGTTTCAATAGTTCCAAGAAAAGGATTTAGAAGCAGGAGAATTGAAGCAATTTACTCTGCAACTGCCATAAACAGGATTCTCCCAAATTATATGAAACTGAGCTTGAAAGTTAGGCTTCTCTTATCATATTCAGTAAGGTATTTTTATTGATGATGGAAACAACCTAATTTTAACTTTTAAGTAATTACATGAATTAATATTATCCATAGATCAGATTTCAATTGTTTATGAATAGGAAAACTTGGAATAATCTAGAATTAAATTTGAATATAACTGAAAATAGATGAGCCAACTTGCCTTGTACGTGAAGAGCTTAAAGGTCAAGGTAATATAGTTGAAAGCAACTACAAAAATCAAAGAAAATGCACTTCACCAGTGAAACTACAAAAAAGAACAGGAAAAAGGAACAGTTCCAAATTCAGAAAAGGAACTGTAAGCTGAAAGTAGTACAAAAGGATATTAGTAAGGAAAGGATGCAAAGGCAGGTCCAGTGAAGAGACTTCAATACATTTTTCAATAGTTTGAAGAACGAAGAATATATTGTCATCCCTTGAGAAAGAGTACTATAAGTTTCCAACCATATGTGCACACACACATAGGAGTAATATAAGCCGTGTAACAAACCTCTTTTTCTTGTTTAGCTTTAAGCAACAGTTGATCTTGCTTCTGTGGACAATCAATTAAAACAGGGAAACGTTAAGGACAATATTATTAGAAACATGAACCACGTTCACAAAAATTAACTGGGAAGAGTTGTGACTTGGTGACTTTAAGCCTTAAGCATGCACATGCACAGGTGTGTGTCCGTGTATCTGTGCATATGCACATGAGGTAGGAGGAAAGAAGTGAATTAGAGAGCTTACATTATCCTTTTTGAAGAAGTGCTTCCTTTGCTCAATTTTTGATTTAGATTCAGATGCACCACTGGAACCAGGATCCTAAAGAAAAAGTCAATCAATAAGGTGCTTATGTATCTGGTTTATCAAAGCATGGTGCTATGATGAGCAAAAACTGTCACCTATTGAGATGTCCAACTCAATAACACAGGTAAAAAAGATACTGTAAATGGAGAACAATGTGAATTGAGACAAGAGAGCATTAATTCCAAAGTCCACACATCATGATGCTACTCTATATCATAAGGAGAAAGGATTGGTCACTATCATCTAGATGAGTAACTGACCATGAAAGATTGCACAATATCCAAGGTGACTTCAGAGCTGCTAATTGTCTCCATATGTTGCATGAAAACCTTCTTGTTATGAAATTCCACTAAAGGAAAAGAGAATTATATCAGGAGTCAGGCATTAAAAAAACATTTCAGCAATTTCCAGCTCTTCATAATGTCACTAATCATTTTAATCCTAGCAAGACTAATTTATAGGCATTCTCTTCATGTGGGTCATTTGACAACTTTATTTTTGCTAGCATCATGACAATTTCATTTTCTTAATGCCAAAATACGTTATTAGTCAATAGAAATCCACATAACAGGAAAAGATAATGAAATATACTAAGTCTTAACACTTGAAACTGGAAGAAAATACATTATTAGTCACTTTCTTTAACCCTAAACTATGACAACGTTGTTTTCTTAAATGTGAAAATACATTATTAGTTTTAAAAAAATGGGGGAAAAAAATCCACATGATGGGGGAAAAAACTGACATAAACTTTTTTTTTTTTGGGGGATAAAAGAAATTTAATTGAGAACTTGAAACAAATAAGTATTTCAATGCTTGAAACTGAAAGAAAATGCTTAAACATATATTTGAGCAAAATCACTTTCTTTTCAACTATATCTTGGTAACAACGGATGCATGTTATGATGCTTTTTAAATGTGCTGAGTAATCAGAGACCTCAGTGACTTATAGTGTGATTAGATTAGCTTATTTTCGTGTTCAGAACAGCTTGTGGTGATGAACTTCCTGAGAGAACTTTTGAAAAGTAAGTGATTATTTCCTGTGAAAAAGCAAATCCAAACATGCCTTTAGTATCATGGTGATTGGTCTCAGACAATCACCCTCATGTAACAAGGTATACCACAGGAAGAAATGAAACTGTAGCAGGGGAGTGCACGCTCATGTGTAATGAGAGGAGTATGAGTAAGAATCAGCTTGGGGAATGGGTTTCTAACAGCCTGCCCACATGGCAGGAGGAACAAGGAATCAAATCTGTTATTAATAGGATAAAAGGGAAGGAAGGGTGAGGAGAGGGGGTAACTTAAGAAATGGGTAAGGTCTGAGAAAGGAATAAACAGGTCCCATGAAGTGCTGTCTCTACTCTCTACTATGTTATCTTTTTCTGTTTTCTTGGTTGTACAATGTATACATCTTGATGAAATTCTAAAGAGAAAAGCAGAGAAACTAAATAGACTGAATCTGTGATATTTTCATTATGAGGAGAACTAATACATCAGTTCCTTATATAATGAAGAAATGGCGGGAAAGTTAGTTGTATTCTGTTGGGATGACAGCTGGCACTAACAGTGGAAGCTAATCCACTGCACTAGGATCTAGGACATACTAATCTATATACTAATCTACTCTATCATGCCCCCTCAATTCCAGCTGGGGCTTCTGACCCTAGGAAACTTGCTGCAGAGATTTGACCTTCACTTTGTCTCTTAGAGTTGAGAACTTAGATTTAGACACTGCCTTGGTTAGTAGGTCAGCAGGTTGATCAGTTGATGGAACATGTACAATAAGGAGCTTCCCTGTCATAATCTTTTCTTGAACAAAGAACAGGTTCGACCCCATGTGCTTGGTTCTGGAATGCAGAACTAGGTTATGGGATAGCATGACTGTACTTAGATTGTCACAACAGACAACCGATCTTGAAGAAGGAATCTTGAGTTCCTCAAGTAGAGACTGGAGCCACACAATCTCGGACATGAGGTCTGCTAAACTTCTGTATTCTACCTCTGTGCTAGACCTAGGTACTAGGGGCTGCTTCTTAGACCACCATGAAATTAGGTTTGGACCAAGAAAGACACATGGTTGACCTTCGATCATCAATATCAGATGCCCAATCGGCATCACAGAAGCCTCTTAACCCAAGAGGCTATACGGGCTTGATTAGGTGTAATCCATGATGAAGCGTAGCCCCCAAGTAACGGAGTATGTGTTTTACAACCTTCCAATGGCTTTCTAGAGGTTCTGCCATAAACTGACATGCCTTGCTCACAGGGAATGAGATTTCAAGTCTGGTGACTGTGGCATATTGCAGTGCACCACCACAGAACTATAGAGTGAAGGGTTATCAAATTTGCCACTCCCATACTTGGATAGTTTGATCCCTAAAACCATAAGCATAGAAATTGGTTTAGCTTTATCCATCTTGCTTCTAAATAGTAGATCACGAATGTATTTTTGTTGAGAAAGTAATAAAGATCCATCACCAAGACGGTAAACCTCTAGACCCAGGAAATAGTGAAGTGGGCCAAGGTCTTTAAGAGCAAATTCAGCGTGAAGTTTCATGATGAGATCTTGAATAAAACTATCTAAGGCACTCGTGACGATGATGTCATCTACATAAACCAAAACATAAACAGACCTTGCCCTATAGGAATGAATAAACAGAGAAGGGTCACACTTGCTCCTGATGAACCCCAATTTGAGTAAAGTAGCTGCTAACCTTTCAAACCATGCCCTTGGGGCTTGTTTTAAGCCATATAAGGCTTTGTGCAACTTGCATACCAGATTAGAACCATTAGTGAAGCCCTCAGGTTGTGTCATGAACACTTCTTCATGGAGAATGCCATTGAGAAGGCATTATTGACGTCCAACTGACGGATCACCCAATTTTGGGACAAAGCCAAGGTTAGAATTACTCGCATGGTTGCTGGTTTAACAACAGGGAAAAATGTTTCTGAATAATCAAACCCAATACTTTGGTGAAATCCCTTGGCCACTAACCTAGCCTTGTACTTGAGGATTGAGCCGTCAAAATTATGCTTCACTCGAAAGACCCACTTGCAGCTAATGGGTTGCCTACGCAAAGGGAGTGGGATAAGAGACCAAGTGCCATTCCTCTAGAGGACTTGATACTCCTCTTGTATGGCTTCAAGCCACTTCGGTGAGGTTAGAGCTTCAGAGACTATGGCAAGTTCTAAGTGGGTGAGGAGGGCTTGAAGTGAGGGAACGGGATTAGAAGAAGGAGCCTTGGAGCGAGTAAGATGGGGTGGGGGTAGGATTGTTTGAAATAGGGGAGGAAGCGGAGGAGGGAATATAAGAGCTAGAAGAGGGAAGATAAGTACTAGGAGAGGGCTGAGGAAGGAGAGACAATGGAGGTATGAGGCGAAGAAAGAGAAGCTGAGGAAGGGGGATGGGGGTTGTGAGGTATGGGGGAGGTACCAGGGGTATTGACAAGTGTAGGAGTAAACAGTGGAAGGGGGTCGGAAGAAAGATTGCTAGGTGGGGAAACTGAGGGTGAGGAAGGACATTGAGTGGTGTTAGGTTTGTGTAGTACAGTGAGAGGGTAGAGTTGAGGGATTTGGGGCTGAGAAAGTGGCGGTTTAGAATGCTCCTGAAAGGGAAACAGAGTCTCGTTGAAGATGACATCCTTAGAATTATAGATATGACCGCTAGAGTCCAAACACTGGTAACCCTTGTAGTGAGGGCTATATCTTAGAAATGTACACTCAGACTAGTGAAACTAGAATTTATACCTATTATAGGGACGAAGAAAAGGAAAAAACGCACACCCAAACACCCTAAAACTTGGAGTAGTCAGGTTTCTTACAAAACAGAGTTTCAAAGGGAGAGGATGATTGAAAGGAGGAGGGTGGTATGCGGTTGATGATGTAAGTGGCAGTGGCCACTGCATCATCCCAAAATTTTAGGGGCATAGAGGCCTGGGCAAGAAGTGTTAGCCCAACTTCAGTGAGGTGCCTATGTTTTCGTTCAATAGTGCCATTTTGATGGTGCGTGTGAGGACAAATAAGACGATGTGTGATACCATGGCCTTGAAAAAACTTAGTGAATGCACAGAGCTCACCCCCGAATCTGATTGTACAGATTTAATTTTATAGCCCAATTGTAACTCAACAGAAGCTTTAAATTGAAGAAAAGCATGAAATGCCTCAGATTTGTTTTTGAGAAAATGCATCAACAAAAGCAATGTAATAACAAAATTGTTGTGATGAAACAACTAGAGCAAGACCCCACAAGTCAGTAAAAATGAGTTCTAGAGGAGTAGTGTAAGTGCTAGTAGAAGGATCGGAGGGAAGGCAATGTGCCTTGCCCAAACAGCATGCTCTACAAACATCAACAAGCATTTTATTTGAATATCGAATTTTACAATGAGTAAGAATGTGTGAAACAACATGCTTGGAGGCATGACCTAACCTATTATGCCAAAGATCAAATGTATACAAACCATTTATGACTTGATTACAAGAAAATGTAGAAAA
Organism: Pterocarpus macrocarpus; assembly: GCA_031439585.1. Lineage (NCBI taxonomy): Eukaryota > Viridiplantae > Streptophyta > Magnoliopsida > Fabales > Fabaceae > Pterocarpus > Pterocarpus macrocarpus. The sequence continues at coordinate 29,780,952 of CM062515.1, forward strand.
ATTGTTAGGCATAGTAGAGACAGAAAAGTGCAAAATAGGAGGACAGGTCCTTGAAAATGCTGTTCTAGGTGTATGAGAGGATGGAAGATGCAGCAATTGAAGAGAATTGAACAGTTACAGTCCATCCTTGCCCAAAACACCTTGCAGCAACACTTCTTTAGTGTCCTGTGATTTAACAAGACAATGAAAGGGATGAAATTCAAAGAAAACATAGTTGTCCCTGGCTAATTTGCTAACACTAACAAGATTCTTAATAATGGATGGCACATAAAGTAAATCCTATAACCTAAGTGATCTAGATGCAGAATGAGCTAAAATAATACTAGATTGGCCAATATGAGATGGTTAGACCTTGCACATTCCCAACATGGAGCTGGTCAGCTCCATGATATGGGTGAAGAGTGCATGAGATTCTGAAACTCTGGAGTCACATGGCTCGAGGCACCAGAGTTAGGATACCGAGCCGCATCAGCCGCTGAGTCTGGCATGGCTATAGAGGCAAAGTGACTATAGACCGAGAATGCTGGACTAGGAACCCTAACAGGAGCATGAGCATAGGGAAAAGCAATGTAAGGTTGTGGAGAAGGCATAAAGGAAGGTGGATACAAGGTGGTGAGGTGTGCATATGGTGGTGGAGTAGGTTGGAAATTTCAATCAAAGTGGTGCCAATAGTTGAAGCTTGTGTAGCCAAGCTTGTGGCAAAGCTGACACTGAAGAGTATTGCACCCTGAGGAATTACCACGTCCTCTGCCACCATAACCGCCGGATTGGCCACCATAGCCACCACGAAAACCAGTGAATGACTGAGGAGCTTGCGGATTCAAAGAGTCGCCATAAACTTGATTCTGATCACGATTTGCTAAATGTGCTTGGAACGCCGCTAAATTCACCTTCTGCTGTGCTTGTTCAAGACGAGATTCATGAGCTAGGAGAAGCACTTCAATCTCAACCACAGAGTATGGATCCACCTGCGTGCTCACTAAAGTAACAAATGCATCATATTCCGTTAGCAAAACTCCAAGAATTATTGCAATATGCTCAGAATCAGAGACCACACATCCAATGGAAACCAAGGCATTGACAAGAGCCTTGATTCGCAGAAAATACTCTGAGACCGATGTGGATCCCTTGGAGGTGTTGCGAAGCTGTGTCTTCAATTGTTGTTCGCGTGCATGAGTATAAGAGGCGAAATAGACCTGAAGCTTCTCCCACACTTGCCATGTGAATTCGCACTCCACAACCTGTGTGAGTATTGATTCCCTCATAGACGCCATAAGCCATGAGAGCAAAAGTTGATCTTGCTACTGCCATAGGCGAAACTCCTCTGAGGTGCGATCTTCGAGTGCATCCTCTGGTGAAGCAAACCGAGGTGGAATCTTGGCATTTTGATCGATACAATGACTGAGATTGTGGCCTTTGATGGCCTCAATCACTTGAAGTCACCATAGGAGAAAGTTCTTCACCTCTAGCTTGATCGAAAAAGGCTGAGAAAAGGTGATACAATGCGGCGGAGGTAAGGAGGTTGAAGGAGTTTTCGTGGCGGATGAAGGATGGTTTTCCACCAAAGTGGTGGCGGCACCAGCTGGCATAGAATCAGAGGGATCCATAGCTGTGAGCTCTTTTAGGCTCTAGATACCATTATGAAATTCTAGAGAGAAAAGCAGAGAAATTGAATAGACTAAATCTGTGATATTTTCATTATGAGGAGAACTAATATATGGATTCCTTATATAGTGAAGAAATGGTGGGAAAGTTGGCTACATTCTATTGGGATGACAGCCGGCACTAACTGCCACCGCTAACTGCTTCTAACTAACAATGGAAGCTAATCCACAGCACTAGGGTCTAGGATATACTAATCTATATACTAATCTACTCTATCACATCTACTATTGATTTCCCACTGATATCACCGTAGGTAATCATATACAGAGAGTTATTCAACAAATTACAATTCTGGTTCCAGGTTCCATGCAGTCTCCACCCAGGAAAGGGTGGGCTAAAACCCACCATTGATTGGTAGTTGCAATGGTAACAGAGGAAGGTTCGAATTTGGTGGTCTTATCTGGGGTAAAGGAGGTGAATGGCCCCCCGATTTTATGGGGAATATTGAAATACTACAAATCTTTATGCAGAATCGGGGGACATTCAAGCAAGTTTGATCATTGCTTGGAATCATGGTTATATGTAGAACCAATCGTGGTCATTAATTCAGCATGTAAATTGTGTTATTCATCATTATGGTGCAAGTGTTACTGAAATTCACAACTGGATTAAAGATCATGTTATGTTTCTCTAAAACACATGCTATGTGAGCCAATCATTGTGCAGATTTCCTGGCTAAGGAAGGAGTATTTGATTCGAGCCCAATGATCATCTATCAGCACTCTCTGACAGGCGTAGGGACCTCATTATTAGCTGATAGTACAGCACTACAAGAGTTGTTTCTGTTACCAGTAGTTTCTGTTTTCTTTCTCTTCCATAGCCCAAAAAATTAATAGCAAAATGGCTTTCCATATCTAAGTACCATCACTAATCAGTATCTTCACATTATCAATTATAATGACAGTAAAATATCATGTAAATTAATTCGTCTTAAACACAGGCACCTGTGGCATGGCTTGGGAAGGAAAGAGAGAGAAAGAGAGGTCAAAATCAATAAGTTTATTAAATAAGCTAATATAATGATTAGACTACCCATTAGTAGACAAACTAGGCCAAACATCTAGTAAATTCTATTTACAGTTCTTATAAAAGACAAACATATATGTATAAAGCATGTGAGCATTTACAAGCTACATCTACAAAATTCATTCTTATTGACAAAGAGGAGAAGTACGAAGAGCTTCAACGATCAGTATAAAGACATAAACCAAATTGAGGTGTAGAAGACAAGTGGCACACCTTTTTTAGCAGAATCGGAGATTGACAGATTTCCAAAATCCAACAGAGGCCGCTTCAATGGCCTCTCATTGATTTCCAACCCTACATTGCCGTCCCAAAACCACACAACATCGTCACACAAGTATTTAAAAAAAGAATAAAATGCCAAAGTTTCCTTTGCCCACATATTTTCCAAACCTCACAAGGATAGAGTTGAGAAGAAAAAAAAAAAAAAATGGGCGCAAGGGATTTAGCTGCTAACTACTGCAAATACAAACATTTTTATAGATATTTTATTTTTATGAGTGCCCAAATGAGAGTAAGGAAAATAGGAACGAAAAGAGGGGGGCTTACAGAAAGCGTCAAGTGGGGATTGAGAGGGTTTTCGTTTGACCCTAACGACCACAGGCTTTGGTGGAGGCGCAGCTGAAGAGCTTTCAGCCATGGCGGCGGGGAAGGGAAAGGCCGAAGGGATGACCGGATGGAGGATGAGGAGGGTCTCCTTGTGTGTGTGCGTGTGTGTGTGTGAGGGCTAGGGATAGGGAATGACAGAGGGGTGGGGAGAATGAAGACGCAACTCGTGTGTTACCGGGTGGAGAGGAGGGAATGGGGAAGTAAAAGCGAACTGAATTGTCCTGGCATTTAAATTTCAAATAATGTGCACCAAAAAATATATATAGATTAATTATTATACATTGATAATAAATAATTTTATTTTGACTACCAATAAAAGTTTTGAAAAGTGACAAATTATAATAAGTAATTATTATTATAATAAATAATTATCTATTATGATATATATATATATATATATATATATATATATATATATATATATATATATATATTTCGAAGTACCACTCACCATGCACAAGGAAAAAAATGAGTAAATACCTATTTATATTATGAGTTAACAAAAAAGCATAAAAGTGTTAAATTATATTGAATAGCTATTTACTATAATTAGATATTCACCATAATTTAATATTTTTTTATATTTTTATTGATTGATAATATAATATTATTGTACAATGTAAGTGTATACAAATTAAAGTAAAAAAAAAATTAGAGGATAAATTAGTCTTTCAAGATTTAAAATTTTTAGGCAATCTCTCATCATCCATAAAAAAAAGACATGTTAGTTTCTCCGTATAGAATTTTTTTAATAGTATGAATCTACATGAAAGGACTAATATAGTCTCCTTTTTGAATGGTGAGAAATTATTTAGAGATAAACAATTTATCTCCCCAAAATTTTCATCAAGATTCAAAATAGATATTTACTCGAAAAAAATTATCATTCTCGATCTAGCCATCATTTCTACCTCAAACCATTGATCCACGACTTGCTTCACATTAATGGTACTTCCATTTTAAAACACTTTAAGGAAAGTGCTAAGGACAAATTCACTCTTTGCTTTGAGATTACCCATACTCCCTTCATTGAAAAGCTCGAATTCTTCCTCTCCTAACTTTGCATTACTATGTCTCACCCTTATATGGTGAGACCGAAACAAGTGCAATAATAAGTAAGCTGCTTTCACGGATCGAAAACAATGTTTGAACCTTGGAGAAAGGGAAAGTTTGATATTTCTTTTTATTACTTATCAATTAAGTGACATATTTTTGGAAATCCTAGCTACTCTAAACATGATATTAGGGAATCTAAATGCTATTACCCAAACGAGCATGAAGCGTATGAAAAAGGTGTAACATCCCCATTTTCTTAAAAATGGCATAATAGAAACCTAATTCTTAGCCAATTGGGCCGTGGAGGTGTCCACATGTGAAATGATGTGGGATGCCCCTAAACTTACTCAAATTTAAGAAAATGCCATTAGTTACAAGAAACAAAAAAACAGATAGAAAATACTAAATGATTTATGAAAAACTAAAATGTAGCAATCCTGTAAAAACAATGCTTTTGATTAGCACTATTGATTGAATTATTTCATTTTGTTAGAGAGATACACTTAATTAGGGTTGGAATATAAATATTTGGATTAGAAAACTTAAGTTTGTTAAATAGAAAATTTAAGAAAACCATTGGTAATATTTTGAGGATTTAAAAGAATTTGTAACGTCCTAAATTGCGATATGTTTAATTTACACTATTAATTGATTTATTTGATTTTATTAGGTATGTGAGAATATTTAGAAGGAAATTATATAGAGATTAAGGTTAGGAGAAAATGACACAATTATGTAGAAAATGTGAGAAGAATACTAGTAATGTTTTGCCGATTTGAAAGAAATCAGTTGAGATTCGGCATTTTAATTTATCGGAGCCGAATCAGTAGAATTTTACACTAACAACCCTAGTTCTAGTGGCTGAAATTCAGCCACTCCTACCCCATATAGGTGGCGCTACTTGCTGTCCAAAGGAGAGGAAAGACTTGGTTCAACCTATATCACTCAAGCCTCCACCAATCACAAGTTTGTATCATGTTTTAAAACATCAAAATCCCTCCTAATTCCCCTCATTTTCGTGCTCCCTCCTTTAGCTGACCATTCTTCCTTCTCTCTTCTCTAATTCCACTCCATCTTCCTCCCATCTCCAAGCTCCACCCACTTCCTCCACCAAAACCTCAAATCTAGCTAGTTTCTACATCAATTTGAGGTAGGATTCAACAACTTTGCTTATTTTTGTGACTTGGTGGCTGTTTAGGATTTTTATTTCTTCTCTTTAAATTGATCATATGTTGTGTTTATATATGTTGTTAGGGAAGTTTGAGCATGGAGACATTTGGTTGAGGTTGGAAACTTAGTGAAAAACAAGAAGAAGTAGCTAACTAGAATTGCTTGAGCTGAAAATCCCTAATGTGTCCATACTGCAAAGTGTATGGCTTAGCCTTTGGCCATCAAAATTTAATTAAACAAACTTTAGATGAACCTAGACATCAAGAGCCTTCTAACCATATAAATTATAAAGCCATTGGATCTGTAATGAGTGAAATATGAATTTTTGAAGTTAAGCCTAAAATTCTGTCCCTAATGCTGGGTAGACTAGATTTCGATGGGTATAACTCATCCTATATACCTTCAATTAGAGTGCAACTAATTTTGTTAGAAAGATTACACATAGGGTAAAATGCCATAAAAAAATTAGAGTCAAATTCAATCCCTGTTGCTCCCAGTAATTTACCAAACTTGCCCTATGTCCTAACTGGACAGAGACAGGGCAAACCAACTTCACGAACTTTGAGAGCTTATAACTTGAGTTCTGCCGACTCAAATGAAATGAAACTTGTTGGGTATAAAAGTTGGTTCTGTTAGCTTTACAATGATATAAGATTCACCCAAATCTAATAGGATTTCTATTTTTGGCCAATTTTTACATTTTAGACCCATATTCTATCTAACATAGGGCGGACCTAGGTAAATTTCCAATATCTTGAGCTATGCTTATCAAAATTGGATGGGACCTAAGATATTAAAAACTAGACAAATAATCGCCAAAATATCATAAATTAAGACTTTAATAAATTAAGTAAAAATTATGGCATAAGTCACAAAACTGGGCAAACTTAAATGAGATGGGCAGAATTGCTAATTGAGTATTTGACTACCTTAATGTAATGGATAAGTTGCAATTGGAGCTTGAATATTGCAAACCTATGACAATATTGAGGAATTAATGTGTGATGTTTGCTCTGTTATTGTGACTGATTTTTTGGCTAGGCTAGCACTATTTATGGGAAAGCCAACCTGATCTGTTATGTTGCCAAAATTCCAGCAAAACTTTGTATTTTGCATATGACTTCTTATGTTATCCAAGTTGAATTACTCATAAATATATGATCTATAAAGACTATGTGAATTCTATATCACTTGGACTAGCCCCAGAATGAATTCAAGGGGACCAAGTAAGAGAGAATATAACAGCAACATAGCAAACACATCCTAAGGAGTATGATACGGCAATCACACCCCAATGGGGTACGACATGGAGATCATATTCTGGAATGTGGCATGAGAAACACATCCTAAGGAATGTTACATGGCGATCACACCCCGATGGGGTATGACATGGCGATCATACTCTGGAATGTATATGTCAAGTAAGGAAAGTAACAAAAGCATAAGTATAGATATATCCTTTTATGTTAAGTGATTGCATATGCATACGTTATGTTCTTGTTATTATTAAGAAACTGCAAGTTATGTCCTTGCTGTTATTATTATTATTATGAGCTTTCTCTCAATCTGCTATACTTATGCTTTGATTCTTTTTCTGTTTATCAAATGCGTTAATAAAATAAAATAAACTCTGTTTTGGGCAATATGTTTACAAACTATAAATTTGAGGTGTTTATGTAACATGTCCACCTTTTTCATATTAAACCGAAGCAGCTGGAGATAATAACGATGACACGGTATGTGATAGTCTAGTGAATCTTATTGAGAATTTATAATTCTCACTCCTATGTATATCTTCGTGTTATCTCCAAATAGTTTGAGGAAGATTGAAGACGGTCGAAGGGTCTTTGTCAGGACAAGTGCAGTATGTAACAAGATAAATTGACCTCAGGGTGTAGTACTATGACTTAAGCGTAGTGCAGGTAGCATTTGAGGAGTTACAAAAGGACCAAGAAATAGAAACAAGAAATAAGGAACTATAATGTATTATTCACAACCTTTAGCTAATATCAATATGATATCAGTCAAGAAAAAGAGTAAAACAGGTATAGGAAATTTCAAAAATACAAAGAAGAGTCTTTGAGCATTAAGCAGCTCAACCTCTCCAATATAGTCCCAAATGATTGCCAAATTCTCACTCACTCCCACATCCTAACAAATAATTCCTTTCTAGTAGATTCTCACACGCATAGCACCCCTACACTCTCACCTAACCAACTCAACATGTTAGTTAGGTTGATTAGGCTCATCGAATTCACCTCTTAGCCCATGAACATTGTTTCCCACAATACCTGTATATTTCTTTCTTTTATACACTTTAATCCCTCCAGGGGCTTGGTCCCTAACAGCACACGCTTGAAAAATCACCTTGTCCTCAAGGTGAAATGAAGGGAAACTAAGCTTGATGTCTTCAGCAGATGCCAATTGTAGGGGTGGTTGGGCATGTTAATTCAACAAACAGGTAAAAAATTTGTAAGGAGATTGAGGCGATGGAAAGACATAGCTTCGACGTAATGGTTCTGAGCCAAGAATATGAGATAGATGACTTACCTGCCGAGCCATAATAACCAAGTGTATCAGAACCATAGTAAAATATGCTTAAAGGAAGCTTGTCGAAATGAAGGATGCAGTTTGTGAATATAGTTTGGGTCCCGTGGTCTAAATATTGATTGTCGAAGATGAGTGCCTAGACTTATCAAAGATAACGATAAAGGGACATTGAAAAAGCACATTCAGGCTTGTTGCAAGTATTGACAGAAGAAGTGTCAAAGCACAAGTACATATGAGTTCATGGACTTAGCAGAAATGAAGATGTAATGAGATGTTTTGACAATGGATGAGGTTCGACAATGGTTAGTGAGCCATAAGCAAGCATGCAAACTGTAATGAGAAATACAGGTATACCACTCCAATGGCTTCTAGGCCTTTATTAGTGTATAGGTTGCCTCTGGGCTATACCCTACTAGTGGCTACTACATAGATGGGTCAAATGCTGACATGGTATCCAAATCTACTTGATAACCCAATGTTCATGGGAATGCCTCAATTAGGCACACAAATACCACCTATGCATATTCCCCAATGCACAATGCCATCGACAATGATGACTAGTGTGGGAACAATGAGCCAAAATCCTATGGATATGGCCACCACAATGGAAAGGACATAGCTTGTTGAAACAGGTCTTGTCTTTACTAATATGACTAGAGGGATACCTCAGTCTACATTAGGCCATGTGGTCGAATCCTTGGCCAATTTTAGACAACAAGTCAAAGAAAATCACCATGATCTTATGAGCATGCTAACTCACCAAATTGCCGTAGTGCCCAATCCTTTGATTGAGTCAAATAATCAACGTTTCGATGCTATAAATAGGCTAATGGATAAGATAGCTGAAGCATTGCATCTGAATAATGCTGAAGATCCTATTATTCAACAGATAGCAAATCAACTTCCAATTCCCCCTCATATGTTTGATGAACCACGACCTGACGAGCCACCGAGGCTTGAGTTACACCATGGTGAGGTGTACATCGTGGGTCAAAATCAAGACCAATGATGTAGTTGAAAGGGTTAGAAATAATAACCTTAGGGGGGCAATGAAACATTGCTAGAGTGGTAGAACAAGACTTGAACAAATTTGGATTAAATGTTGGGCTTGCCAACTAACCCTATTTTGTGTCAACCTTTTCTACCTATGTTCTAGAGGCTGAAGTGCCAAGGGGTTGTAAAACCCTAAAATCATTGACAAAGTTTTTTGATGATAAGGATGAATCCAGTGTCAAACATATAGCCTGATATATTATAGAGTTAAGAGAACTTGCTTCAAATGAGCTTTTGAAAATGAGATTTTTTCCAAGTTCTTTGACCAAAAAATGTTTAATTGGTTCTCTAATTTGAGACCAAATTCTATTATACATAAGGTCAACTTGAAACTACTTTTCATGAACAGCTTTTTGGAAGTGAAATATAGGTTAGTCGAACTGACTTCTTTTCCTTAAGAAGAAACCCTAGAGAACCCATTGATGGCTATATAGTTCATTTTCAACATATGAAAAGCAAGTGCCTTACGCCCATGCATAGGCTGAAATGGTCAAAATGGTGATAAATAGGTTAGAAGACAATACTAGAAAGAAAATGGTTAATCAACAATATTGAGAGTTGGCTCAATTATTTAACCATATGAGACAAATTGAAAGCCTTAGGATGGAGAAATAATACATTAGGAAAGGGGTTAAGAAAGAAAGAGTTGCTTAAGTTGATTATACTAACCTTATCAAAATTGATGAGGAGAAGGAGGATCAAGAATCCTTCTTAGCTGTGGTTGAGCTACAAGTTAGGCCACCATATATGTGTCCTTTGCTAAGGCCAGCCAGAGGAAACAAAAAATATGCTTTAACTCTAAGACTTATGCTTTTGATAGAAGAAAAGCAGACTAGATTTTTGACATATTGTAAAAAGATAAGCAATTTAAGCTCCTTAAGGGGTATAAGATCCCTTCTATTGAAGAGATAAAAAATAAGAGATATTGTAAATATCACCATAAATTTGGTCATTTGACTAATAACTATGTTCATTTTAGGGACCTAATTCAGCAAGTGATCCAGGATGGGAGATTGAAGTTTGAGGAAAAGATTCAGCCTACTATGAAGATTAATATTAATCCTTTCGAGATGAATTCAAGTTTTGCTAAGCCTACGTATCTATCGATCAACATAGTCGATGTAAAGGACAGGTTGGATCTTTTGACGGCCCTTGAAATGGTCGAAGCGGATGCCAAGCCCATTCCTGCTCTTGTTTAAGATGAGGAACAAATCCAAATGGTCAAATTAGAGCAATTAGTCCAGCCTGTCAACATGCTTGTAAATATGGTCAGTATAGACTAGAAGCTTGATCCTGACTTCAACTCTGAATATGCAATAGCAGTGTTTGATTTGGAAAAGAAGCCGATTTATCCAAAGTCTGGTGAGGGTCTTTCCGAATTTCTCTTTCGATAAAAGATCAAGGAGGAGATGTATCCTTGCCTCCGTGATGTAGCGCTATCTTCAACAAGCAGGCAGCACAGCAATATAAGGTGCAGAAGATGCACAGTGCCCAAGCCTATAAGTAACTGGTGTCGAAGGTGAAAGAAACAACAATTGGCAAGGGAATAAAGTCTATTGTGTCGATGGATTCTATCCTAAAATGGACAACAAATAAGACTAGGATTCCTCTTGGTAATGCCATGATGAACAAGCGTACCCAGAATGCATGAAAACTAAACAAATGAGTGCCATTGTCAAAGAAAAACAACAAGTGGTACTAGAATAAAGGCCTAGCAAACAAGAATCTATAATAGAAGAAGAATGTGTGGCATCGAAAATAAAGGAGTTTTGAATAAGAGGATGAGTATCCTCAATATCATCACTTGCCAGAATATCCAACTTATACCTCTAAGGTTTGACTAATGGATACAGCTAGAGACTATCGAAAGCAATTTAAATAGCCTATGCAGCCTGAGTAGCAATAGTCAGCTAAGCAAGGTTCATTGAATAGTGCAAAGCCAGAAGCTAAAGTTTTGGGGGGCAACCATAGGGTTGCACCATCACCTTTCTTCCTAAATAAACCTTCTTTTGATGAGGGGGAGGTCACTTACAACTTTGACACCAGTTTCAATGATGACGATTTAGAAGCTATCCTTGATAGGCTTGTTGGAGTGGTTTTTGTTCTACTTGCTGAGTTTGGAGTGTCAACTTAGGTAGATGAGCTTGACAAGGACTTCTTTGAAGAAAAAGTGTAGGATGTCATAGAGTCAAAATAGGATGTGACTATAGAAGCATTCACTCAGCTTACTGAAAAGATGAAGAAGCATCATCGACCATTGCATATCAAGGCTATAATCAAAGGCAAGCATGTTAAAAGAATCCTGGTCGATGGTGGAGCTGCTATCAATTTACTGCCTTTGAGGATCCTTTACAAGTTGAGCAAGAGTAAGGAAGAGCTTAGAGATACTAACATAGTAGTCACTCACTATCGTGGAAAGGCAACCCCAGTGAGGGCATTATTTGCTGAATATGAAGATAGGAACAGTCGAGAGGCCCATTCTATTTGTTGTGATCCCTTCCAAGTCAAGCTATAACCTATTACTTGGAAAAGATTGGATCCATGGAATAGGGGTTATCCCTTTAACAATGCATTGAAGGTTGATCATGCGGAATACAGATGGAAAAGTAGAGGTTGTCGAAGCAGATGACAGCCCTTATTATTATTAATAGTTGCATGTTGGTATTAAAGTTTGTAGAGCTACAGTTTGACCCTAGAAGTTGAACTTGACACCTTCGACTCACAAATTATTGAGGGTTGTCATATTGGACCAAATGGACATCATCGGTCACTTCAGGCGAGGTTGACTCTACCAAAGAAGTTGAGATCCCATGAGTTTAGAGAGCTAATTAGCTCGATTATCAGTTTATGTGGTTGTTAGAGGTAGTTACACTTTTGATAGTATGTTAAGAGATTGTGATTATGATTTTGACCCTTTAGGATTTGAGAATTATGTAAATAATGCTAATAAAACATTGAAGTACATGACCCATCAGAAGAAGTGGACATTGGCTTCGACAATGTAAAGTGACTAACATACATTAGTTGCAAACTTGCTTGAAGAGTTCAAAGGATGATTGGTCAAATTATTGAAAGAATACAGGGCTGCTTTGTATGGGACTATGATGAGATGCCTGGTCTAAGTCAAGAATTAGTGGAGCATCGATTGCCCATCAAATCTAGAGACAAGCTAGCCAAACAAACTCTAAGGAGATTTGCTCCAGAAATCTTACCAAGGATTAAAGAAGAAGTCGAAAGGCTTCTCAAAGCCAAATTCATCAAAACAGCTAGGTATATTGATTGGACTTCTAATATATTTCCTATCATTAAGAAAAATGGAAAACTTAGGGTATATATTGATTTTAGATATTTAAATTCTGCTACCCTTAAGGATGAATATCCAATTCCCATAGTTGACATGCTTGTTGATGTTATTTCATGCTATGAGATCTTAAGTTTTATGGATGGTCATTCTGGTTTCAACTAGATTTATATTGTTGAAGATGATGTGTTGAAAATTGCTTTTTGATACTCTGGTGTAATTGGCACCTATGAAAGGGTAGGAATGCCCTTCAGCTTAAAAAATGCTGGTGCTACTTACCAATGAGTTATGAATACTATATTCCATGATTTGATTGGCAAAATAGTGAAAGTTTACATTGACATGACATTATGGCTAAATCCACAGTAGTTGAATCTCATCTGTCAAATTTAAAACAAGCTTTTGACAAATGAGAAAACATGGATTAAAAATGAATCCCTTAAAATGTATCTTTGGTGTATTTGCAAGCAATTTCTTGGGTTTTCTTGTGCATAATAAAGGAATTGAAGTTGACAAGAACAAAGCCAAAGCAATGTTAGAGGCTAGCCCTTCAACGAACCTGAAGTGACTTCAATCCTTGATGGGAAGATAAATATCTTAATGTTTCATTCTTAATTTATCAACTAAGATGAAGGTCTTTTTCTTGTTATTGAAGCTTAAAAAAGAGGAGGGATTTGTATGGACAAAAGATGTAACATCCCCACTTTCGTAAAGAAACGTGAATTTAATTTTGAATTATTTCTTTAGCGGTGTGAGAATTTTCGGCGCAATGCTTACGCCACGACGATTCTCACGCTTGGAATTATAAGGAGTAGAATGCTGTCATGAAAATACAGACGCCTACGTTAAAAATAAGAAAATGACAACAGGTTCTTGTAAATTTTATCAATTACAACGACACCCAAAATTTTTAGAAATTATATTTTGACCTCAAAGAATTATTTCCACAACAATCCTTGGACTTTTTATAAAATGATCTTTGTGTCCACCCCATAACTTTTTATAAACGATTATGCCCCCACATCTATAAGATTAGCGAATAGGGTTTTAAACTGAGAATCGCGTGGTGAAAGTCATAGGTTTAAATCTCACCGCTTGGGCCATGGAGACAAATGGTCGGTGTGAAATGACGTGGAATGCCCCGGACTTGCTCAAAATTTAAAAATGCCATTAGTTACAGAAAATTGAAAATAGAAAGGCTCCGGGTTTACGAAAATGTCTAATTTACTCCGTTAATTCACTTATTCGGTTTCAATAGTTATGTAAGGACAATTAGGAGTTAATTAGATATCAATCAAGAGCTAATTAGATATTAGTTAGAGAGACAGCTTAAGATAAATTAAAATGAATATGTAGATATCTTACAAACTATTAAGTAACTATTTACCTGGATTGGAGGAAATCGGTAACTATTCTGTTCTAAGCTGAAGTCAATCAAGAGAATTTTACACTGATAACCTTGGCTTGAATGGCTGAAATTCAGCCTCCACCATGTAGATGGGCGCCATATGGCACCCACATGATGAGGAAATTGGCCAAATCATGACCATTGAAGCTAAATATCTCAAGTCATCCTTATCTAGTCATAAAGCCTAGAAAAAAATCTCACCCACCTGCCTCATATTACACCTCCACCAATGCTTTAGCCTTCTCATTTCTTCTCCTTCTTCTTCCTTTCTTTCCTTACCTCCACGACCAAGAACTTGCTCAAGATTGGAAGCCTTCTTGACCTCAAATCCTCTTGCCCTTTTATGAAAATTGATCCTCACCTCCTTCTCTACAAAACCCCTCTAACAATTTCATGATTAAGCACCAAATAGAACCTCCCCACATTCATATGAGCTGTTGCCATGATGAAGAAAGAAGGCTATGAGTTGGTTCTTGGCCTCCTTGCTTCCATAGCTTCAAGGATTTCAAGGTAGGTAGCTCAAATCCTTAGTTGTTTGATGTATTATATGACTATGTGGCTGCTATGTTCCTCTCATGCCATATCTGTATGAGGGTGCTTTGATGTTCTTCTAATGTTTTGAGGTCAGGAAACTTGGTTTAAGTTGAAGAATTTATCAAAAACTCAAAGGGAGCTGGACAGAATCTGTCTTAGAGGAAACCCTACGGCGTCCGTACTGGCGGAGTGTACGGCTCCGCCTACAGCCGTAGGAAGTGGATGAATATATTTTTATATAAAACTAGACATTCAGGGCTTTCCATACATATAAAATATAAGGCCATTGGATTAGTATAGAATTAGTTATGAATTTTTGAAGTTAGACCTAGAAATCTGGGTTCTCACCCGGGCAGCATGGGTTGAGAAGGGTGTATCCCACCCTATACAACCTCAAATTGAGTGCAACTAAAGATGTTTGAAAGCTAACACATGAGAGAACATCCAATAAAAATTTCAGAATTTAATTCGTTGTCCTTTGATCCCAGCACATCAATGAAGTTGGCTTAAGTTTAAACTGGCCTAGAACAGGACAGACCAGTAGGGTAATGTTTCGAGGGTCATAACTCAAAATATACTTAGGCAAATGACATGAAACTTAACTCATCTTAAAGCTTGTTGTGTTAGCTTTAGTTTGATATAAAATTCGCATGATTTCACCTAGTTTTCAATTTTTAGTGAATTTTCTTCTATAGGAACCCAACTCTGGCTAAGAACAGGATATGCTAAGATAAAATGTTTATATCTTGAGTTATACAACTCAAAATGAGATGGGACCAAAAAGGTTAGAAACTAGACACATAATGCTATGATATATCCAAAAATTAGACTCAAATAAGTTGAATTGCAATAAAGGTGGAGTATACCAAAATCAGGCAGAATAGGAAGGAGTAAACTGAAAACCTTATAGATGCTTGAATTGAACTTGATGAATGATTCTATGAGTATCTATATAATGGCTGATCCATATTGAATTACAAGTTTGAAAGATTGTACTGGTGGTCTGGCACTATTCATGGGGAAGCGGACTCGATCCGTTATGCTGCCAAAATTCCTAGAAAGGATTTATGAGAACTTATGCTATGAATGATTATGCTTTGAATGTATTTAATGCTACGCCATATTTATGAGCATCATGCATGCAAGTATATGCTTAGAACATGATATGATATATAAAGTATGAGACATACCCATGAATGCACCAAGCGTCTGCATGCATGACAAGATATGAAAAGGAAAAAGATAATAAGAACTTGCAAGAAAGACGCATTCTGCTACCACGTGAGGCGATGGCATAGACTAGCCAGCTAGCGTGGGCGAGCGATCGTTTCAAGACTTGGGCCAGCCACCGACCAGATTTAAGGGGAATAGACGGTGTGAGGTCGTGGGAAAGTAAACCCGTCACTCATGTATAGGTCACGAGCTCGGACCAAAAGAGCTATCACCCGGGGGTGAAGAGGCCATTCACCTCCGGGACCAAGTACAAGAGCAAGGTTAAATTGCAAGTTAAAGAGAAAATGAACTAAGTCAAGTGCACTTGCATACAATCAAATACAAGCATCTATATGTGCATTTCTAATCATCTCATTATGTCATGATGCTATTATGACTCTTAATCAAGCATATTGTACTATCTCAGATCTCTATGTCACCATATGGAATGGCAAATGGTTGTTAAAATATGACCCGCTTTCGAGAACGGTGTTTTCAACTTAAAATTGAACCACCGTGTGTTTATATCATATTTTCATAAGAAACCGTCGGCTTGGAATGTTTATGATGGCATTATAAGACTGCTTTTGAGTTACTCATCGAGAACCTTAGGTTCTCACCGCCGCTTGTATGTTTTTCTTTTCCGTAAACATTCCAAAGACCCAAGTTGGAAACCAAGTACATGGTAGTACAAGGCCATTCATGGAGCAAGTATCGGCGTGAGCCGATCAAGAGATCATTAAAGCTAGTGAACGACTAGTCGTAAGACGCTGTAGTATTATCCCACTACGCTTTCTTTTAAAGTGTAATTATTTTATATTTTTCCACGATCGAGACTATTAGTCAATAAGGTAAGTTAAGGGCCATGTATTATATTTTCCA
This sequence comes from Pterocarpus macrocarpus, assembly GCA_031439585.1. NCBI lineage: Eukaryota > Viridiplantae > Streptophyta > Magnoliopsida > Fabales > Fabaceae > Pterocarpus > Pterocarpus macrocarpus. The sequence continues at coordinate 29,797,415 of CM062515.1, forward strand.
TATTTTAAAGTTTTCTTAGCACAGTGACAACCTCTTAATATAACTCCATGACTCGAGCATGGCTTATATAATAGAGGGTGTTACAAAAGAGCATCAGTAGTTTTTCGACAAAATTGAAGAGTGTTTGGCTAATCCTCCAATAATGATCTCACAGTGGCAGGAAAACTTCTGAAGCTTTATATTTCAGCTTCTAATTAGATGATAGTTAGCATATTAGTTTAGGAAAATGAGCAAGGCAATGAAAGAGCGGTATATTACCTTAGTTAAATGTTCAATGAGTTCAAAACTAAATATAGTCCTAATGAGAAGTTATGTCTATCTCTATACCACTCCTATACTAAAATAAAATATTACTTTAATGCCATTTCACTTTTTAGTTATTTTGCAAAATGATGTTATCAAATATATGTTGTTGAAACCTATAATACATGGTCGAATTCGCAAATGTATATTAATATTGGCTGAGTTTTCATTACAACATGTACTAGCTAAGGCTATTAATGGCCAAGTGCTAGCTAACTTTTTGGCAGAACATCCCAATGTCAAAGTTGATGCTAATGCAATGAATTTCATGGGCTTAAAGCCTTGGAAATTATATTTTGATGGCTCTCAACACAATAGTGTTAGAATAGGGGCATTAATTATAACACCCTACTAGCTAACTATTATCTTCCCCTCTATTTTACTTTTGATAATAATTAATCAGTAGAATATTACTAACTTTCTACCTTAATTTTCTAGGATAAATTTTTTTCGCCAAATGCCATGTCTAATTCTATTATTTATTTATTAATTTTAAAAGGAAGAATAGTTCTATTAGATGCTAGTCGGTAACTCCCACAATTAAGACAACCATCACAAACTAAAACATACATTATAATTACCAAGTCTCATAAGGGTTACATAAGTACTAAAACAACATACATAGGCAGAATAAAATAAGCGAAGTGTCCTATACAATAATAGCAGTACTAAGTATGCATTCTAAAATAACTAGATTGACTTTGTGAGTGACAAAGTTGTATTTTAAAGTCGCATCCATCTCAATGGTCACCGTGATTCGTGCCATCTGAAAACACCAAAGAAAAAGGGTGAGAGAAATCTCCCAATAGGATGGTTTTCACAAAGGAGTCCCACTTCATCCCAAAAACACTAAGAATAAGGCAGGAATGTAGTAATATGCATAACATATAATAAATCTCATTACATGCAAAATTATTATAACATTTAGCAACAAAATGGCACATAATAAGTCACAAGCAATAAACAATATAAATTATCATTCCCAACCATTTCATAGAGTCAAGCAGGATGGCAGTGCATACTAATAAGCATAAATAGTAAAGTAGCAAATACAAATACAATAATCATCAATATAACTCATAAATAAATGGCAAGTATATTGTTCAATTCCTTTTTGCTGCTTTCTAATTTTTTCTAATGATTGAAGTCTGCAGGTCTTCCATAATAAATTCATATTTGCGAGAGCTCTCATTGCTGGGGTGTCCCCTAGTCAGATTAGTGATCATCCCACTAATCCATTCTAAGGTGGAGCCAAGACGTCACTAAGCAAATGTTCCACATATCCACTCCCAGGTGGGGTCAAGATATTACCAGATAGATGTCGCACCTATCCACTCTCCAGTGGGGCCAAGACATCGCCTTGGTTAATGCACCACTTATTCACTCTATGGTGGGGCCAATGCATTATCATGACCATTGCCAAATAGTGAACATATCTCTTGTCCACTACGAGGTGAGGGCCGATATATCACCTTGGATAAATGTACCACTTATCCACTCTAAGGTGGAGCTAATGCATCACCCTGTGAATGTATGACTTGTCTACTACCAGGTAGGGTCGATGTATTCACTTCACAACTCCATTTTCCACAGTATAGTCACAAGACATAATATAACAATTATGCAGCATCCAAAACCATAATATTACCATCAATTCATCGGACATATTGTGCACATATCTATTTCATAGAACTTATCATATATCAATCATTAAGTGTACATAATAAAATCAAAATCACAGAATCTCAATTCTTTGCAAGTACCATGTGATCACCAAGTCCTTATCCGCTACAAAGTAGGGCCCGAGGTGTCATACAATGACCACCAAGTCCTTATTTGCTACCGGGCAGGGCTCGAGGTGTCGTTTATTCATTTACTTTCACATAGCAGCCATAAACATAGTGCACACAAATAGTCTCATGTTTATCATATAGTATGCATAACTATCATACTCAATACACAATTTCATCAATCAAGAAATTCTAAGCCCTTCAAAGAGCAATTGCCAATAAGAATCACAATCATATTCATATGTTTATTCTAATAATTCCATGTCATGATCAATCCAAATCGAATATCATCATCTTTATGTTAGTATCAATTCCAAAGCTTTGAACATAAACTACTCTTTACTAATAACTCATATCACATGCACACATGTAATAGCACATATTTAAAGCCAAATCTTATGAACATATTCGAACATACTCAATACCATAGTAGACATACTCCCACGCAACTTTAGGGATGCCAACATGGTTTAGGCAAAAGCTTTGCAACATATCTCAAAGAATAATTTATGAAAACCCTTCATAAGCCAAAGCTTTTAAGAAAAACCTCATGTTCATAAACCAAAGCCTTAAGAAAATCACTTCAAGCAAGGAACAAGCTAGCTTACATGAAATTTCTAATGAGACCTTAGCTTAAATCTTTATAAACAATGTTTATCTATATGATTAAATGTGTACTTAAGTCCATGGTCCAAAGTCCATAGTTCATACTTAAGTCTATGGTCCAAAGTCCATAGTTCATAGTCCCAAGCATAGGTACTCCAAAGCATAAATATGACCATAAGAGATCTCAAATAGGTCCAAGTGAGTCTCAAATACTCATAATAGTCCAAACATAGTCCATAAAAGATCCACATGCATAGGTACAAGTCCATAAAGTCATAAACTCCATAGCATAGGTCATAGTTTATTTCAACAAGTTTTAAGTGTCTTTTAGAAACTTAATAATTCTTAATGGTCTCAAAAGAAACTATCACATAAACTAAGCCAATTTAAACATGCCCAAAGGTTTGAAAATATTTCATCATAGCTAAGTAATTAAAATAACTTCATGCTAAAAGAACTCATGGTTGAAAACTCACATAAGGCTAAAAACAAGTCTTTTTGTTTCAAAACTTCTCAAACTTGTATATAATGCTTCATCAAGTAAAAACACAAGATATGAAACATCAAACTAAGTTTATAAAACATTTAAATGAGAGAAAATAAGATGGTTTGCTTGCTGCCCAAAATAGGGCAATTTTCAAAAACCAACTTTTTAATATATGAAACCAACTCTAAAATTCAAGAAACTTGACAAACACAGCTGATTAGGTTCTACTAACACAATTAGGCCTGCTACTGGTTCCATATCCCCACTTGCTGCAGTAATAAAGTCCCTTCTCCATCATCCTTAAAGGACCTTAGTGTGGCTTTCCAAGATGATTTGGTGCTACCAAGTGTCGGGTCCCCTTGTAATCCATTCTTTTCATCGTTCTCTTCTCAGCTGATAGTCAACTCTTGTAAATTAGCAACTATCTCACCCAAACCAACAGGTCACTCCATTCCTAGAACCACATATACTCTACCCAACTCAACAAGAAAAAAGGTTGCAGGATATGAATTCCCTGCACCTCAATTTCTAGTCCCTTGCACATCCCTCTACCTGGTTCCTTCTGCTTAGCCAATTTTCGGGAAATGAAATTGTTGGTGGCACCAATATATATCAAATGACAATCTCTTCCTTCCTAAGCTTCCCACTGCCTTAGAGGATTTATTGGTAGTCAACCCTTTAAGGCTATTAAAGGGTATTTGGAAGGTCCTCATCTCCAGGTCTTTCTCCTTTTCACTAGCCCTCACTTCGGTTTCATCTTGGGATTCTTCATCCGATCCCTCTATTAACACCAATTGATAGTGCTTCATTTTGCAAACATGATCTAATACACAATGTTCTCCACATTTAAAGCATAGGCCTTTTCTACGTCTATCTTGCAATTCAGCTTGGCTTAGCTTTTTTCCCACTCCTGCTGATTTTTCTCCTACCATCCCTTCCTCTAGTTTCATGCTCGTTTCCTTCTTACTATTCAAACTCAGTTTCCCTATGGGTCCAACCTTTGTATACATTGAGCCTCGACTGTACCCCCACCTTTCTCCACTAGATTCACCACACCTCCTTTCTATTCCTTATTTTTTTTTTTCCTCCAACACCAGGGCCTTATCCTTCACCTCAACAACGTCTCCAATTCAAGGCTCTTGACTTTAGCCTGTAACTCCCCTCTAAGACCATTGATGAAAATAGTTTCAAAAATTCCCCTATCCATTTCCTTCGAGTGTTTGAAACCCTTTAAAATTGTTCCATATAATCAATCACAAACCCATTTTGTTTTAACTTCAATAGAGGCCAATATGGATCCTCATGGCACCTAGTTGAAATTGTCTCAACAAAGCTTCTCAAAACTACCTCCAAGTTAGGAAAGCCACTTGATCCTCCCAAGTATGGTACCAATTCAAGGCCTAATCCTCCATTGCCACCAAAACAAGTTCCATCCTCTCATCACCCACAATCTCGTAGTATCATTCAATCTTCACCAATAGTCGAGAGCATCTTCATTGTTGAAGATCGAAAGCTCCATTTTCCGGTCTCAATCTTAGCAGTGTAGTGGACGGCTGCCTCGAGATGAATTCGGCGGCCTATTTCCCTACAAAATCTCACATGAATGAAGGAAGTATCACTCCTTCTAATGGTAATCCCGAGATTTGCGATCCTCTTTGTGAAGAGGAGGAGAGACTTATGCATTTTTCCCTCTTTAGCTACTCTTATTCCATCAGTCCCCCACTTCCATGTGATGAGTTTCTCTTCGGAGTGGAGATCGACCTTGATGTTGCTTGTGTCACCATCCTCTCAATTGCCACAAGACATCGTCCAGTCTCCTTTCTAGGTCCTCAACCCTTGTCTCCATCACAATTTCAGCAATTTGGCCCTTACAGCTCCCAGGAAAGGAGCTCTAATGCCAAATGATAGAACCCACAAATAGGAACAAGAAATAGGGAACTACATAATGTATTATTCATAATCAGTCAAGAAAAAGAGGAAAACAAGTCTAGGAAATGAAAGAACAGAGAAATCTCTGAGCTCAGCCTCTCCAATATAGTTCCAAATGATTGCCTAATTCTTACTTATTCCTACATCCTCACAAATAATCCATTTCTAGTAGATTCTCATAGGCATAGCACCCCTATACTCTCACTTGACCAGCTTAGCATGTTAGTTAGGCTGATTGGGCTCACCTGATTCACCCCTCAGCCTCTGAACATCATTTCCTATATAATACCCCTATATTTCCTTCTTTTATAAACTTTGATACGTCCAGGGGCTTAATCTCCGATAGTATGCTTGTGTATTCCTCTATAAGTCAAATAAGATATTATGCTAATTTGGTTTGAGCATATTCTGTTCTTATTTTCAAAAAAAAAAAAAAAAAGCAAGAAACAAAGATAAAAATGTAATTACTCGAGCTTTATAAATTTTTTTTTAAATGTTTCTTAAAATAATGTTTTTTGGGTAAAGTAAGAAAAACAAAAACAAAAACAAAAACAAAAGAAAGGGCCACGCAACATCCGCATGCCGTCTACGCAATCACATCCGCATGCAACACGATACTCATCTCTCCTTGGGGAGATGGTTACTTACGCCAACCAACAGCCTTCTATGCACCAACTTTGATCTGCTGCCAGATTGGCAGTTTGAAAGGCATGCTTCAGTTGAACCTTCCATTCATGATCCAGTAGGTAGCAGAAAACATGGACTAGATTGTACAACGCCACTTCCCTCAATGGCATGGTCGATTGAAAAAGATGGTAGGCTTTAAGGCAATCTGTCTCACACTACACCGCTTTGTAACCAAGCTCTCAAGCCAAAAGAAGGCCATGCCTCAGAGCTTCTAGCTCTACCCACAAGATGTTGGGGTGAGCACTACTCACAGAAAACCTAAGAAGCCACTCGCCCTTTAAGCCATGGAGAAGACCCCCACAACCACTCCTCCCAGTAGGCTATGAAACATTCTCGTCAACATTTAGCTTCACCCAAACTGGTAGAGGAGCTCGCTAGACAACCAAGCTCATGCTCCTCGTATGAACACCTTCCAAATGAAAGTATTGAAACTCATGGAAAGAATGAAGCACATGCTTGGAGACAAAGTGTAGGCTCCACCTCTTAGTCCTTAACTCATCTATCAATCTCCATTGCCAAGTCGAGCAAGAAACAAACAATCATTCTTGCTTAACACCATGTTCTTCACCCCAAATGTGACATCAGAATTAAGAAAATCAGGTTCCAAGATAAAATCGAAGGGCGACTAGACTGACAATGAGAGTGGATAATCACGTAAATAGTGGAAAATATCCTCACCATCACAAGAGCACTGAGCACACCATGGAGAAAATCCATACTCCTCCCATGCCTCAAGATATTAGTTGGAAGTGCCCTATCGAGGATGAGCTAGATCAACAGACGCACCTTCTTCAAGGTTGGAAGTCACCACACCCAGTTCCAAGAATGAAAGTCACACCTTGAGAATGTGAAAACATGATCTATTTTGCTCTAGAAAATGTTTTTTGTTTCTATTTTCTGTTTTCCTTTTTTGAAAATAGATTTTGGTTTTAGATTTATTAACTTTTAGGAAACATGTTAGTTTTGGTTCTATATTTTCTATTTTTTAAAAAGAAAGAAATATGGATAATGCAGTTGTTATTCATTTTTAATAAATTAAAAAGTTTAAAAATATTTTTATATAAAGTTTATAAATAAATTTTAAATTAAGAATAAATCATAAAAAATAAAGAAAAAATTTGTTTGTCAATGGTATAAATGTGTGTGTATAAGTCTATAATCATTTTAAAATAATTTCAATACAACACATTTCTAAGTTTTGAAATATTTGCAAAATTGTTGCCGTATTTGAGAATTGCCAAAATGGGTCAAATCTATCAAGCTAGTCGATTTAACTACGAAAATTAAGTGGGCTGGTTTCGCTAAAGGTCAATTGCTGGGTTGCCAAGTGCTTTTTGTCCTTTTCTTTTTCCTTGATAGAAATATTGCTGAGTTATTATTATTATTATTATTATTATTATTATTGTTATTTGTGTCTAATTTCTTTTATAGAGCTACTATAAATATTCCTGTTGGTTTTTGTCTATTTCTTTTTTTGGTACATTGATGTTTCAACCTATAACTTTATATAAACTACCTAAACATCTAACTTCTGACCTACCTCTAGTGGCTTCTATTTTGTCTATTTCATACCTGAACTCTAATACATTATCAACAAATTTCCACACGCACAATTCAGGAAAAATGTGCAAGATGAATAAATTAATTACTCCAGATAGAACATTCTTAAATTTAAAATTTTTTCCCTACATCATAATTCTCCCAATTTACAGTTCATACCAACACTATTCAAATGTCCCTCCTCTCCTTTAATGGTCAAAATCTAAAACCCTCACTTTAATCAAGTCAAAATATCTGTTTGAATTCTATTTAATTTTGCATAGAGCCCGTCATTAAGCAGAAGCTCTTCATGGTCTCCCATCTGCAAAAACATAAAATTGATTATGAATAAAGTTAAACTGTGTATAACAATTCAATGAACAGAACCAGAATCTTGTCTGGTGCCAAAGCATTAACCATGTCGTTTAATTTTGGACAGGGAAATTATAGCTTACGCAACCATATGATTCCACAATTGTTTAATTTCTTAGACGCGAAACCACAGTACTTTTGGACCAAAATATCAGACATAGTAGTAACTAAATTCAAGTGGAAATCACCTCAATGATGCGGCCGGCATCCATAACAAAGATCCTGTCAGCAGCTTTTATAGTAGATAGCCTGTGAACACAAGGGAATTGTAATGAAACTAATCTTACAAAGAAATTAAAAGAAGGATAGTTAAGAACTCACCTATGTGCTATGATAATGATGGTTCTTGAGCTAGATTCATCTTTTAACGCATACAGCACCTCCTAAAGTAAGAGTTACATAGCGCATAAATAGCAGTGTGCTCACATTTTCTTTCAGATAAGAATGGAAATTATGACTGCCATAAGCTTGAATTCGAGAAATATACCTTGATATAATGCTCACTCTCAGAATCTAGAGCACTGGTAGCTTCATCAAATATCATAATAACTGGGTCCCTAAGAATGGCCCTGGCAATGGCAATTCGTTGCTTTTGTCCGCCACTAAGCACATTGTCATCAACAAGGGTTTCATAGCCATTAGGTAGTGAACAAATAAAATCATGGGCAAAGGCCTGACTTGCTGCCCGTTCAATATCTTGATGCTTTATGTTCCTAGTGCAGCCATATTTTATGTTTGACTTGATGTCCATGTGAAAGAGATGGGGTTCCTGTTTGAAACAAAAAAATTTAGAAAATTAATTTTTAAGTATTAACTGCAGTTTCAGACTTTCAGTAGTCTAACCTGTGCAACATATCCTATGTTCTGTCTCAGCCACCTGATATCCAACTCTTTAAGTGGGAATCCATCAATATATATCTGTATATAAACGTCAATTAAATAAGAAATGATTACCAAAAATGTTTATGCATATAAACACGAGCAATGTCAAATATCAGGAGGCTAAGATTTTATGGCAATGTAAATTTTTTATGCGGTTTTCTGATATATTTAGTTGGAAAGCAAAACCTGTATTTTCAAGAGTTACACTTGTTCTGCGACAGGATTATCCTCTATTTGCTATTTTGTTTGCATTTGTTTCAAGAGAATTACTGCAGCAACGAAATCGGAGAGCTCTATTGCAATTTTTTTGTGGTAACAAAAGTTTAAGGATAGACTTGCACCATTTGAGTCAGAGAAGACTACTGCCTCACCAAGTGCTTGTCAGGGGGTATTTATATATGACTTACCAATGGAAGACCCCCAGAATAAAACCAAGTCAGTGTGAAGCACGAGCAAAAACTTGACTAAGTGAGCCAACCTCCATTGGAATCTTTTTTGCATTGTTTTGCCACTAGGTTTGATGTTATTGTTTCCTTTTTCTTTTTAGGAGGATTTCTTATCCTTTCCCACCGTATTTTCTTTCTTTTCTTTCTAATTAGATTCAGAAGAAAAATGATATCCTATGCTTACGGATGCTACTCAGCTACTTTATATAACAACCCATTAGGAACACGGACCATGAGATTTACAGGACTTGACCTGTGGGTGTTAAATAATTTAACATTATCAGTCATATGGTCTAATGCAATGGGGTCTACTATCCAGTTGTGTTCCGGCAGCTGGGTGTTCATAGCCATGCGAAAATTACCCTTTTGAGCAGCAAAACTTAGGTTCTATAATATTTTCAGTAGGAACTGAAGATACTGTTTGATGGTTGAACATTTTTCGAAGAAACTCCACCAGCTCCTTCTTGAAAAAATGTGGTTTCAGATTATGGCTTTTCCTCACTGATGCTCATGTAACCTTTGCTTTCTTTTTGATGGTTGTCTAGGCTTCCAATTTGTTGGTTTGCCATGTATCTTCCAACAAGTGTCTTTGGGATATGGCTCCTCTAAAGTGCGAGGTGCATTTCAAAGGGTATAATATACAATCTCAACTGTTGACGAGAAAATCAATAATTCAAATTATCATACATGTTTGATTTATATGATGCTGATGTTTATATCTTAAATTCTAAACCATTGATTTTTCATTGACAGTTAACATTGTGTACTTTACTCTCTAAAAAACACCTAGCACCTTAGAAGAGTCAAATCAATGTGCACTTTAGAGGATATAGTACAGAATCTCAACTGTTAATGAGAGAATCAATAATTCAAATTATTACACATATATGATCTATCAAGCCGATGTTTATATCTTACAAAAACTTAAACCATTGATTTTTCATCCATGGTTAAGACCTTGCAGTTTATCTGCTAAAGGACATCTAGTACTTCAGAAGAGTCAAATCGACATTAAATTTGGCTCCTTTAAAGTGTGGTGTGCACTCTCTCGAGCAAAGTACACAATCTAAACTTTTGATAAGAAAATCAACAATTTGGATTATCAGACATGTATGATCTATCATGCTGATATTTAATCCATTGATTTTTCATCAATGGTTAAGATTGTGCACTTTATCAATTAAAGTATAACTAGAACTTTATAAGAGTCAAATTGATGCTGGTTTGGCTCCTCTAAAGTGCAAAGTGCATTTTAGAGGGTATCGCACTTTAGAGGGTAAATTACACAATCTCAACCGTTGATGAGAAAATTAACAATTCGGATTATCACATACGTACAATCCATCATGCTGATGTTTATATATTATAAAATCCTAAACCATTGATTTTTCATCAATGGTCAAGCTCTTGCACTTTATTCTCTAAAGTGCACCTTGCACTTTACAAGAGTCAAATTGATGTCGGATTTGGCTTCTCCAAAGTGCGGGGTGCACTTTAGATGGTATAGTACACAATCTCAATCGTCGATGAGAAAATCAACGATTCAATTTATCACACATGTATGATTTATCATGCTCATGTTTATATCATAAAATCCTAAACCGTTGGTTTTTTATCGACGGTTAAGATTGTTTACTTTTCCCCCTAAAGTATGCCTAGCACTTTAGAAGAGTCAAATCAATGTTCACTTTAGGGGTTATAGTACATAATCTCAACCATTGATGAGAAAATCAATAATTTAGACTATCACACATGTATATCATGCTGATCATTATATCTTAAAAGAACTTAAACCGTTGATTTTTCACCAACGGTTAAGATTGTGCACTTTTTCCTTAGCACTTTAGAAGAGTCAAATCAATGTCGAATTTGATTCCTCTAAAGTGTGGTGTGCTCTATAGAAGGCAAATACACAATTTCAACTTTTGATAAGAAAACCAACAATTCATATTATCACACATGTATGATCTATCACACTGATATTTAAACCATTGATCTTCCATCAATGCTTAAGATCATGCACTTTATCCTTTAAAGTAACCTAACACTTTAGAAAAGTCAAAGTGAAGTCAAATTTAACTCCTCTAAAGTGCAAAGTGCACTTTAAAGAGTAAAGTACACAATCTCAATCGTTGACAAGAAAATGAACAACCCAGATTATCACACATGTATGATCTATCATATTGATATTTACATCTTATAAAATTCTAAACCGATAATTTTTCATTAACGGTTAAGACCTAGCAATTTAGAAGAGTTAAATAGATGTCGGATTTGGCTCCTTCAAATTGCAAGGTGCACTTCAAATGGTAAAGTACACAATCTCAATTGTTGATGAAAAAATCAAGAATTCAAATTATCACACATCTATGATCTATCATGTTGATATTTATATCTTACAAAATCCCAAACCATTGATTTTTCATCAAAGATTAAGATCGTGCACTTTATCCTCTAAAGTACACGGAGCACTTCAGAAGAGTCAAATCAATATCAAATTTGGCTTCTCTAAAGTGTGGTGTACACTTTAGAGGTAAAGTACACAATTTCAACCTTTGATGATAAAATCGACAATTCATATTATCACATATGATCTATCATGCTAATGTTTAAACCATTGATTTTTTTCATCAATGCATATAGTTGTGCACTTGACACCTAGCACTTTAGAAGAGTCAGATTGATGTCAAATTTAGCCCCTCTAAAGTGCAAGGTGCACTTTAAAGCATAAAGTACACAATCTTAGCTGTCGATGAGAAAATCAACAACTCGGATTATCACACATGTATGATCTATCATACTGCTGTTTATATCTTATAAAGTCCTAAACCATTGATTTTTCATCAACAGTTAAGATTTTGCACTTTATCCTCTAAAGTTCAGCTAGCACTTTAAAAGAGTCAGATCAATGTTGAATTTGGCTCCTCTAGCACAAGGTGCACCTCAGATGGTGAAATACACTCTTAGAATTGAGTGGGCCTAACTCCACCCCAAAAGCCAGCTCATGGGGGAAAGGTTGCCCAAGTCCTTATGAAAGCTATTTTGATTATATCCTTAAGCGATGTGAAACTCTAACACACACCCCTCATGCCTAAGATTGAACATCTGTAGCATGAAATTTGCAAGACTAGACATATATAGGTAGCCTAATAATAATCATAGGATAGGCTCTGATACCATCTTAGAATTGAGTGGACCTAACTTTACCTCAAAAGCTAGCTATGGGGGGAAGATTGTCCAAGTCCTTATAAAGGCTATTTTAATCATATTCTTAAGTGATGTGAGACTCTAACATACACAATCTAAATCGTTGATGAGAAAATCAACAATTTGGATTATCACACATGTATCATCTATCATACTAATGTTTATATCTTATAAAATCCTAAACTGTTTATTTTTCATCAAGAGTTAGTCATATCGACATCTTTGGTGTGTCCAGGTTTCTAACACGCTTCATACCCAGGTCTCCTTTCTTTTGTCTTTGTCTTGAGCTTGAAATTGAGGACCACATGCAACAAGGGTAGAGTTCTCAGCATCAGGTTGGGATTTTGAAAGCCCCGTCATTAGCTTCTTTCTACTCTCCTCACGATAGACTTCAAAAAGATCTCTCATAGCATGGGAAGAGGTTTAATTCCTAGAATTCTACCCTGAACTTCATCAAGGTTCTTGTTTAGATCAAGTAGGAATTTGTAGATCTTTTTCCTTACAACAGTCTTTCTATATTTAGTACCATATGTCACACAGTACCAGTCACATGTCTCATACGTATCCAATTGCTGCCAATATCAAGTGACGAGATTAAAATATTGAGTGACTGGAAGATCACCTTGACGTAATTCATGGGGAAGGCATTTAATTTCAAATACCTCTACTGTATTTTCATTGGATGAACAGGCCTCCCTTGTTGCATCCCAATTTTTTTTTTGTTTGGGCAGTCATATAAAGAAGAAAATTGTCTCCTCTGTCATTTTTAATGGAGTTGATCAACCATGCTATGATCATGTTGTTTTCATCATTCCATCCTTTGTACTTCAGATCCAATTTTGTTGATAGTGCTGCATCTGCAGTGAGGTAGTCCTTTGTGCCCTTGCTGCATATAAACATCATAACTGATTTGAGACCACTGGAGATAATTTTGCCCATTCAGGTTTTGACTTATAATGGGAGAATGAGAGCTGTCCACCACTCCATGACTGTTTGGAGTGGTGACTACAAGGAAAGCGACTTGTTTTCCAGTAGCCACACCAGTGGAACAAAACAGTGGAATATATAGGAGAAAACATGGCAACAAATCTGCCTCTGAATCTCCTTAATTCTAGTGAAAATCTCCTAAACAAAGGAAACAAATTATGCTAAAGATATTTTAGGAAAAATCATTCCTAATCTCTTCAATAGAAGTCTGACCTAAAAAATAAGGAAATAAAACTTAAATAAGAAAACAATCAATAAATATTAACAAATTAGATCCCTAAACTTTATGGATTGAGATCAGAATTCCAACACACTGATTCATCTTTTTGGCTCTTTCAAGGTGACTCTTTTCTTGAACTTTCATTTCTTCAGGAATCTAAATGATAGGAATAGTCATGACCCACAATCTCTCCTACGTTTAGAAATTGTGAACCTTCTATCTATTATAGATAGTAGAATCTGGACTCTAAACCCCATTAGAGTTTACTCTTGTAAATTCTTTCATTTCTTAACTCATTCTCTTAACAATCAGAAACTCGCCCTTAATAAATTTATTAGAAAATCCGAAGCTCCTTCTAAAGTGAAATCCTTTTCTGGACTACAAAACTGAATAAGATTAAGCATATGGCCTATGTAACTTTTATAAGTACTTGAGCAACCCTCCCCCCATGAGCTAGCTTTTGGGGTTGAGTTAGGCCCACTCAATTTTAATATGGTATCAAAGCCTATTCTATGGCTATTATTAGGCCACCTGTGGATGTCCAATCTTGGAAACCTCACACTCTAGATGTCCAGTCCTAGGCATGAGAGAGGTATATTAGAGTCTCATATTGCTTAAGAATATGGCCTAAATAGCCTTTATAAGTACTTGGGCAACCCTCCCTTCATGAGCTAGCCGATTTGCTGCAGATCTTAAGATCGAAAATAGTTACTTTCCGAAATATTTGTGTTATGCTCACAAACAATTCTGAATCAGTTATTCATCTGTTTTTACATTGTGCAGCTGCTAATGCATTGAGGAATAGGCTGCTTGGTCGTTGCGGCGAAGATCGGATCTGTCCTAGCTCTCTAGAGTCCTTTTAAACAATAAGGTTTAAAGGCTTGGCACAAGAAACAAGGTCACGATTCAGTGCAACATTGCAGTGTTTGCAATTATGTGGTGCATCTGACTGGAGTGGAATGCTCAGCCCAGGCTATTTTCAAAAGGGGTTGCAGTTTCAGATCTGCATAGAAATTCAGCTGCCTTCGTGCATAGTTTTTTGTGAGCTTTGTTTTGCTGTCCTTTCTTTAGTTTTCTGATGGAGGAATTGTTATCCTCTTATCTTTGTAATCTTCATTCGTATTGAATTTTTATTTCCATTTAAAGGAAAAAAATAAAAGATATCAAGAACCAAATGAAACTTCAACAAAAAATGTCAAGTAGAAATATAAGTTTTATATTCAAGTTGCGAGTCTGACTAAGCAAATAATTTGATATAAATTATAGACTCAGATGTTAGAAGCATCAGTATTAAAATAATTTTCGGGTTAAGTTCGTATGGGCTTGAAAATGTGTCATATCTAGCCAGTAGTCACTATCACAATGGTATAGAAGACACATAAAACAAGAGGCTTTTCATTTAAGGAGCAAACACTCAGTAAGCTGATGACTTCAGTGGATTTGCTTCAAGGAGTTTGGAACTAGGAATAACGATAGAAGATGCTGATACGATGCTTTGTGATGAGGTCATCATAGTCAATACAAAAGCTATCTTCACAGCTTGCCCCAAGGTTGGAAATAATTTATTGTAGTATGATGTTTGTTGGCCTCTTGTCAATGTAGAGGTACACTAGACTTAACAGAACAAGCTAGACACGTAGAAATTAAATCATACAAAATGGATTCAAGCAAATAACTAATCAAGTATTGAATGATGAGGAGCACACACCTCCTCCTTTGTTTATAGATTTAGAAGTTATAAACTTTTTACCTGACCGCTACTAGGTTCATACAGACGAAGTAACAGGTTGACTAATGTGCTCTTTCCACTCCCACTTAGACCAACCTTGGCAAAGTAGAGATGACCAATTAATCTTTAGGGCATCACCAACATCAAATCAATAGGAACAAAGAAAGAAATCTTACGATGGCTATAACTTGATTTGTTTCAACAGAGAAATTTAAGTGTTCTAGAACAGGCATCTGCTCAAATGTCAAGAACAATCGAAAATTAACAATCAGCCACAAACAAATCCATGTCATATAATATAATTGAGCAGTAAAAGGGACCACAAATAACAAGTGAAAGGATTAAAAAGAATTGCAATGATGTTTAAAATTACACTTAAAATAGTAAACAATAGAGAAGTTTTGAGTGAATTGCTCAAGTTCACAACACTCTGCAAACTAAGATACTATTTGGTTTGTGTATTCATTTGCTGGTTACATTTCCTGTGTTTAATATTTTTAGGATTTTGTGAAGGAAACAGTGAAAACAGTAACAATAAAATTCTGCTTCCTATTTTCACTATTTCTTTCATAAAATTATAAAAACAGGAAACAAAAGAAATGGAAAGAGAAAATGAGAAACAGAAACCAAACAGGCCCTTAATATTTATATAGAATCAGAAATACAACTAGAAATAAATATGGAAGTTATTTACAATAAATATTCATGCTACTTCCTATGTACGTGAACCTACCACTAACTTGTGGATCCCACCGCCAATAATGTGATATTATTGGCTGTGAGCACAGCCACATGGTGCTCCAAAACCACCCAAGTATTTCTCACAAATAAATGAATTACACCTCTTTCCAATACAACACTCGACACTAGCACTATCTCCAACATAGACAACAAAGTCCTAACTAATCCTACTTACAATCAATGTGGGACCTTAAAACAATTAAAATGGTCAATGTCTCAATGTTGGGTTAAGAGAAAAATTTGCGTTGTGATAAGCCCGATGCATATGATAAGGAGTCATTGACCAAAGCAAAAGGAGTTGAGTATATATTGCAAATATCCTTAAATTGAAAAATACCAAAAATAAAAAATGATGTATCAAAATCTTGACCAACCCTAGCCCAAAAAATGACAATGATATCTAAAATGTGAATCCCTCTAAAGCGAGAAAATGAGAGGGTGTCTACCCTTAGACCAATTAGTAGGACCTCACACACAATTCAATTTATTGATCCATAGATAGAACACCCCTCATTTTATAAGGATTCTCACTTTAGAGAATCCTAATCCTACTCAAAAAATATGAAAGAAAGCATGATGTCTTTCTAATGACATCAGCAACATGGGTGATGGTGGTATTCTTTTGTGCTAGTGGAGGCAGCAGAATAAAAGTGGTTTTTGGTCGATGTTATAGCATCTTTGGTGATGGGAAGGAGAGGTGACCAGCCACCATAGCAGTTGCAGCTATGTCTTTGGAGAGAATAGGGACAATGGAGTCGTGTATTTGTGAAGGTAATGAAAGGGACATCAGGGTACTTATGGTAGAAAGCAATTCAGTAACGAGTTGTGATTTGTGAACTTGTGATGTTTGTGAAACCAGTTGGGCAGTGTTCAAATTGGTGGCAGCTACATGCATGGCTAACAGAAGGCAAAGGAAATATAACAAATTCTAACAAATACCACATGTAGTTTCCAAATAGTCGGCAGTGGTTATTGTTGATTCAGTGCATCCATAAGTTATTAAAAAGACTAAAACTAATTTGCAATTAACGTGATATCCTATGCCCTAAAATGTACAAATGACCATATGCGTGTTAATTTTTAAGCTGAAGTGAGTAATCCAAACAGGTTTCATACAACAAATGGAGCAAAAGAAACTCAATATAGCAAACAAACGTACCATAGTCCTAGTGGGATAATGAAATGATACATTTACAAACTGAATGTGCCCCATTAACCTCTGCAACTTCACTCCTGCATGCAGTGAGAAGCACAATTAAACAATATATAATTCCATACCGGAGGAGTAGAGGGAGCAAGGGACTGACAAAATTACTTGCCTTTGGCTAAGAATTGGTCACTGGGCAAAAGATTCATCAGTTGGAAAACTTTTTCAGATGCTCCAATGGACTGCAGTACTGATGATAAGCTGTCTGTCACCCTCCACGTGGCATAAATCAACCACTCACAGTATAATACATACTTAGTTAGTTGCTCCACAGTTACACAACAACTGAGGACAGACATGCCTCCTAATAACACTGCAAATATCTGCAAGTTATAATTTGACAAGCAAAAATAAATTAGAAATGTATCTATTATACAGTACAAATTGAAAAATCGGCAAAGCATTACTAAACAACAATTGTCCAGTTCATGAAAGTTAAATTTAAAAAACTTTTAATAGCCAAAGATAGACACTCCAAGAATATCTGGAAAAAAATCTCAAAGTATCGATTTTGTATCATAGAATATTATAAAGAATCTTAGACGATTTCTTATGAGTGTTTTTTCATATTTCCTTATATTTCAAGATTTGTTTTCAAATAAGGGTTAGTGTTTTACAGTTTAGATCACATTGTCATCACATCAATATACACAAGACAACATTATTCTAAATCTTTTCATTTTTCCCACCTCCCTTGCCCAAATTGCAGTTGTAGTTGCAGTCGCGGTTGCTACAATTGCAGTTGTTGCAATGTAGATTGCAGTTGTTGTAGCATGAAATATATATATAAACATTGTTTTTCTCATTTTGTAAAATTGTATATTATCTTGATGAATAAATTAAGTTAAATTTATAATAAAATGACATCAAGGTAATTACAATAGTTATGAATAGAACTTTTGAAGTCTATTATGATCAAAGCACTACATAAATTTAACAATATATAAATTTAAACAAGTCCCTAACAAATTTGATTAAAACATGCAATTTGTAGCTATTATACTTGAAATGGGAGAGACCAGAAGTTTGTGTGATTGAATTTACTTGATAATTTCTATTCAGCATGAAAGGGGTATATATATACATGAGATTCTATCTACATCTTAAATGCTATTCATATTTACAAAACAATAATAATAATAGACTTAAGTTATTCCCTAAATCACTATCTAAGGTACATGAACCTCATTGACTATAGATGATAGTTCCAACATTCCAATAATTCCAACACTCCCCCTCAAGCTGGTGCATATATGTCATATACTCACCCTCTATTACTTTATTACAAAGTTTACATCTAACGTTGTTTCGATGTTTAGACATAGGTACTCCAAAATGCCATCCAATATCATTACTTGGAGCACTCTCTAGCCTTCCTTATACAATTCTTTTCTCTTGGTAGCAATGTGAAAATTTTACAATACCTACTTATAAAAATAAATAGTAATCAATAACTAAATTTAACACAACCTTAATAAAGGATACTAATAAAATTAACACAAAGAACTATTAAAATATATTATAAATAAATGTTCAAATAAATTACTTTTTATTACTAATTATTAATTTCCTATCGGTCAATTATTATATATTTATTACATTTAAAATTTTTCTTTTTTTTTTTTTCTCAATTTCTATCTCTACTCACGGGTATTGTCATAACTAAGAGGTTCTCTCAATAATTGTCTTCTCCAGGGTTTGAATCTTGGTCCTCATCTTAAGAGTGTAGCTTGCTTATCTTTGCAACAAACTTTGTTAGTACAATTTTTTCTCAATTGACATCCTCTCAAATTTTAATGGGGAAAAAATGTTAGCCCAAACCATGGCCCAAAAAAAGATAACAGTCCAAACCCCTTCAGTCCCATTCCACTATGCAAGCCACACAATCCCTCTGCCCCCCAACACTAAGTGCAATAGATAACTAGAGAGTAGAAAGCTTACCTTTGTGATTTGAGATATGCAAAGCTGAGTACAATTTGAGAGATGACTCATTGAAAAGATGAAGATCAAAGATAAAAGTTTATATGGGGAAGAAGTAGGTCATTTGTGTGATAGATGGTGTTTGAAAACTCAAAAAAAATAAAAATAAAAATAAAATAAAAAAGGAAGTTTCATTTACTTTTTGAATTATTGAAGGGTCTCATCATGTCTGATAAGTATGTGAGCATAAGAAAGAATGAAACGGAATAGTGTTGTAGCACATTGTGAACGTAACACCACTCCCTTGCGACATTTCACTATGAAATTTTTTTTCACCCTGATATTGCGGTTCGATGTTATTTTGAGCACTGCCAAGATTGCAATTTAAAACCTTGACTGTACAATAGACCATGACCTACTCCGTAATTATTCTACTGCCGAGTTCTTTGAAATTTGGAGAATTCTTGTTTCATATACTCTGTTCCAACATAACCTAGTTTTTGGCAAAGTCTCTTACCTCCTGACTGGTTGTGAGAAATTTCGGCCACCTTTCTCTCCTGTTAGTGGTTGTTTATGATAGTTCATCTTTGTGTTAGTCAGCTTCACTATCCATTGCTGACATCATCCTCTTTGATATGCTTTGCTCTGCCCGTCCCTAAAGCCATGCTGTCATCCAACCTTCCACATGCCTACATGCACCACTTGAAGATAACCACTAGAACACCCACTTACTCCTTCTAAAGATATGTTGAGGTGCCTGTAGCCCACCTCCAATGTTCTACGCCTTGCCTTGCCATACCATCTTAGGCCAGGAACAAGCTTCATTATCTCTTTTGCCACCTCCATGTGTCTATTTGGCTCACTTGGGCAGCACTTGCCAAGGTTGAAGCTCAAATTTGGTTCCTTAACTTGGTCATGCAGCACTCCAACCAGCTTGTAAGGTACTACCTAGTTGTTAATTCTTCATCTCTTGTAAGAAAATTTGAAATTTAAAACTCCATCAGACACTGGACAATGCATCTGACCGCAATATCAGGGTGAAAGATATCACAATAAAACACCGCCAACGAAATGGTGTTGTGTTCGCAGCAAACCACAATAGGCTGCAACACTATTCCATTCTGTTTTGCTCTTCCTTATTTGCATTGTCGGACAAAGTTCCTCCCCTTCAATATTTCTAAAAGCAAAACAAAGACACTTTTACCTTGTTTTTAGATCTAAAACCCCATCTACCACACATTATTGCTCCCTTCTTCCTCAAACGAGTTTCCATCTTCAATCTTCATCTTCTGAGCAAGTTAGCTCTCAAACTTTACTAAGCTCTGGACATCTCAAATAAAAAAAAAACTTTTTAATGTCTAGTCCTTTTTTTGCAATTTCTAATTCATTTTTCATATTATGTTAATTTGTGCTTGTAGTGATGGGTGGTTGAAGATTTAAATTTCAAAAACAAAAAATTCAAAGGGAGAGTGGGCGAGAACAATTAGAAGCTGAAATGGGGACAAATGGGCATAGGGCGCTATGGATACAAAATCCAAAAGTTGAGAGGGAGAAATGGGGCGGGGTTGGTGGTTGGGGAAGGGGGATAGGGATTGCTGAATGGGGCAGGGACTGTGGGGATCTTGAATGGTTTTTTAGGGTAGGAGTGGGGAGAAGGGTTTGGGCTCCTTTTTTTTTTAATCCATTGGGAGAGGGAGTTTGGGCTGGTGGTTTTTGTTCGAGTTTTTCCTGAAAAAATATTGAGACAATGTGAATTGAGAAAAAGAAAATATATAAGTTTTTATCTAAAATATATATAATAATTATTTATTAAGTGATAGGAAATTAATAATAGAAATAAATCATTTTAAGTTAACATTTATTTATCTTGTTAAGTTATTTGTCTTCAATTAATTAGTATCCTATATTAATATCTTGTGTAAAATTTAATTATTTATTACTATTAATTTTTGTGAATAGGTATTGTAAAATTTTCACAATACCACCAATAGAATAATTTCCATCAAGAAAGTTGAAGGGTGCACTAACTGATGATGTTGGATGGCATTTTAGAGTACCTATTGCTGAAAATCAAAACAACATTAGATGTAAACTTTGTGATAAAGTAATAAAGGCTACTAATACATCAGTAGCAATAAGATTTGAACCTAGAACTTCATGCAAACCACCCAAACCCTTCACCACTAGATCACTTCTAAAAAAGGCAACATTACTAAATTGAAACATCACATAACACATTATAAAGGGCTAGGAGAAGGCCGTACTATTGTCACCACAATGGTCTAACAGAGTATGATGAAACTCTTTATGGATAGAGTAGTAAAACAATATTTGACTAAAAAAAAAAAAAAAGAATTTGAACCACACTTAAGAGGTGACAATGAAGAAGATATAGAAAACTATATTGATAAGCAAATAAGGCCAGCTACACAAGAAAGTATAATATCACACTGTGAATGAAAAGATAGACAATGATTTAGACAACATGAGGAATTGAAAATATATATTATCATCAGCGAGGCAGCTCTTAGCAAGTGTTAGTGGAACTATAAAACAACAAGATGTTTATTTTCCTTTGAGATTTATTGATGTCATTAGGAGGAGCAGAACCACAAAGCAACCAAAAATTAGTGCGGGCTCTATGATAACACTAAGGAAGAAGCTCAAAGAAACCGTAAGCAAGTTTATTATTTACGAGCATTTGCCTATAAGCTTATTTACTAGTGTTTTTCCAAGTTCATGACTGACCAACGGAGCTTAAAATTCTTAACTGATCAAAGGCTATTGGGGGAGGATCAGTTTAGATGGACCTATAAGCTCATTGGTTTTGATTTCAAAATTCAATATAGATCAAGTTTAGAGAACAAGGCAGCGGATGCTATATCACACCAAATGATGTATAAGGCCATTTCAGTTGCCTAGGCCAACATGTGGGATACTATTGATTCTAAGGTGTAGGCTAATGCAATCTTGATTCGGGTGGTGCAGCGTCTGCAACAAGAACAAGAGGACTTTCCAAGTTTTTCTTTGCTACAGGGTCGTCTCTTCTATCAAGACAGGGTTGTTTTGCCTAGAACTTCCTCTCAAATTCCTGTTTTACTAGATGAGTTCCACAACACAGCAACAGGGGGCCATTCCAGGTTCCTTCACACTTACAAGAAGGTTGCTACCACCGTTTATTCGAAGGGGATGTGCAAGGATGTTAAGGATTTTGTGGCCAATTGCCAGGTCTACCAACAGAACATATATGAAGCCCTCTCACCCGCTGGTTTGCTCAACCCCTTGCCTATTCCGGAGCACATTTGGATTGATGTGTCCATGGATTTTATTTCCGGATTACCTTGTGCAAAAGGAGTTGATACAATCATGGTTGTGATTGATCGATCGAGTAAATACGCTCATTTTTTGGCACTTTCACACCAGTTTACAGCTAAGGAGGTTGCTCGGGTGGTTGTCAAGGAAATCGTTCGATTGCATGGGTTTCCCAAGGTGATCATCTCTGACCATGATCAGATTTTTCTCAGCTGTTTCTGGTCTGAGTTATTCCATAGTTCAGGCACCACGTTGAAATACAGTACATCGTATCATCCACAAATGGATGGCCAGACTAAGGTCACTAACCACTACTTGGAAACTTATCTACGCTGCTTTGTGGGGCATAGGCCTAAGCAATGGCACGATTGGCTCGACTGGGCTGAATATTGGTTTAATACGACTTTCAATGCCTCTACCAAGATGACCCCTTTCTAGGCAGTGTATGGACGTCCCCCACTTGTGTTATTGAGGGGTGCGACATACCCTTCAAAGGTGGAAGAAGTGCAGGTTTTGATGGCCTCTCGGGATGAGGTTTTGGCTGAGCTAAAGGAGAACCTATCCTTGAGGTGTCCTATGAGCTAGGAGATTGGGTGTTCCTCAAGTTACAACCTTATCGGATGAAGTCCTTGGCCCGGAAATTCAATGAGAAATTGAGTCCACAGTACTATGGACCTTTCCAAATCATTGAAAAGTTGGGTCCACTCGCTTATAGGCTTGCTTTACCGCCGAAATGCAAACTCCACCCCATTTTCCATGCCAGTAAATTGAAGGTGCCGCCTCCTCAAGCTCAACCACAGGAATTACCTGCAGCTACTGGTGAGTTACTAATGGAGCTGTAGGAGGTACTAGATGTCCGCCACAGACTTGGTGGCATGGCTGAAAGGTTGATCTGTTGGAAGAACCTCCCGGATTGTGAGAATTCCTGGGAGCTTCTGCCCAAATTGATGCAACAGTTCCCTGATTCCCACCTTGAGGAGAAGGTGGTTGTCCAGAGGGGTAGTGTTAGGGATAGATTTTATGGTAAACTGTACAGCAGAAGGAATAGGAAGGGAAGGGGCCGAGAATAGACCCAAAATTGTAATTATAATAATAGAATAACAAAAAAAGGGAAATGGGAGGGAAAGTTAGTTCGGAAAGTTAGCAGTTTGTTAGTAGCAGGGAAGAGGTATAAATAGGAAATCTGAAGGTGTAACAATTTGTCTAGTCATTTTCTGATTGTTAAGAGAGATTTGGGGGCTCTCCATTTACCCTCAAGAGTGAGATATTGTTGTGAAGCTAGGGTTCTTGGTGCATTACCAGAATCCCTAATTGAATAATACCATTTCCTAGTTCTATCACTCTAGTTTCTGGTACCTGTCCTATCACATTATGGAAAATCTTAAAGCAAAAGTTCAGAATGCTACTAATTGAGTTTTATACCCCAACCCACACCCAAAGAGGTTGAGGCGGGATGAAGCAAATATTTTTCCTTCCATTCTAATAAAGTACAGAAAGGTAAAAGATAGATCCCTTTCTCAGTTTTAAAAAATAAGAAGCATGACGAATTGCAACATGAATACATTGCTTTGGAATCTGTTAAGTGTCTGTTTGGTTTAACTTTTGGAAGAAGGTCTTTTAGAGGAATTACTTTTAAAAGAATGATTTTTGTTTGATTTGAATATATCAAAAGGAAGTTTAAGAGAATGAGTTTTGTTTAAATAGGATAAAATAAAATTACTTTTGGTTGTTGATGTGAGAGTAATTGTAAGATTCTTTTTCAAAAGGCCTTTTTTCTAGAATGAAAAGTAACCCTAAAAATACTTATCTCAAAAGGCCTTTTGGAATTTCAAAAGACCTTCTAAAAAAAGGCCTTTACATACCACACACATTAGTTACTGTGAATTTTTATTCTCATTTCCATAAAAGACCTTCTGGGCCTTCTAGAAGTATTACCAAACGGGCACTAATAAGGTAAGTATGATCCAAACCTGAGTTGAACGATAAAGAGTGTTAAAGCTCATATTCCAGAGCCCATAAGCCACACTCTCACGACTGTTTATAAATGCCAATCTCTGCAGCCACTGCTTGTACCTAATTAGATATGGCATATCAGTGTTGCTTAAACAGATATAACCATTTACATATGCATGTGATAAACTTGATTATACGCTGGCTTTCTATATTACATCACACTCAGTATGCATATATGACTTCATTCCCTATCAGCTATAGCTTTGAAAATAGCTCCTGGTTAGTAATTTAACACTAGTATATGTTCCACCAAAAGGGGTTAATAATTCAACTGTAGGCATGTCTTTTATAGCCATAGCAATTAAATATATACATTTTTGATACATTTCTGAGTTGTTCCTTGTCTAATTTTGCCGTTCATGATAACTTAAAACAAAGAATGTGAGGCTGTAACAGCCTTGAGTTTGGCATACAGGTTAGGTTCCTGTGAGAAGCTTTAAGGATTTCTTGATATACAGCGGAAACTTTATGATGCCTCTAGTAATCATCGAATCAAAATATATAATTGTCAGCAGGAATAAATAGTAAGAGAGAAAACAGAGCACCTTTCAAATTCTTTTTTTCCTGTCCCATAAGCTCGAACAATTCTTATCAGAGAAAGTGTTTCCTGAGCTACCTGCAATAGAAAAAGATATTAATAATTAAAATAAGATTCTGCTAAATTTTTAAACAATATCAACCAGTATCATGTGCATACTTCATTGGCACAAGCTGTGAAATCTTGGGTTAACTTTGCTGCTTTTCGTTGATACCTATTTAAAAACAAATATATGCTTCAGACAATCAGGACTGCCAAGGTGCCAACAAACCCAGATATATCTATAAATATATGGTTGATTTGAACCTGTAAACATTTAGCACCCGCAATATCACCTTAGGCAAAATGTGTTTTCCATTTTTAAGTGCCCCAAAGAAAACCCTTCATCTAAAGTAAGATGGTTTCTACAAAAACTCAGATGTCATGAAGTTCCTTACGCCATTCCTACCATAAACCAAGTGAAACGAACTAGGATGAATGACAAAACTCCAAACTGAGACAAACACCATGTTCATGATTCATGTGCCTTTTAGCAGTTTATTGGCGTAACTTCATTGATCTAGGAGGTTATTATTCAAGAATTACGTATTTAAATTAGGGAAAGGGGAAAGGAGAGAATAACAGCCAGCAACTAGTCTCCAAAACAGAGTCAGGCATCATATCACCCAGCAATGACCTCCAATGCAGTCTCCAAGATGTTGAGTTGGGTATGGCATGGCCCAGTAACACAAATAGGGGTCCTTTACTAGTCTCTGAAGTCTTCCATCCACAAAGACAGCAGCAAACAGAAGAAACCTCAAACAATAACCTCTAAATAACACAACCGACACAAAATTATACTAAAATCTCAAAAGCATCTCAGTAAAATGCCAAACTTGCCATCCAAAGATGGAAGACACACCAAACAGTCCAAAGGGGAGCAGACCAACAACCAAACATGTTGAACAGAGGCAGAACAGCAAGTCAGTCACCGAATAGAGGAAATCCCAACCCGAAAAGAGAGTTATCACCAAGAAAAGAAGAAAGGCGGTCCAAAGAAAATGCTCATCAGGAGCCTCCAAACCACAAGAAAAACACCACCAGAACTTTCTCAAATCACCTCTAGTCAAGACAGAATAGAGAAATAGGTCAGAAACAGAAAACAGAAGAAAACAGAGTCCTGAACTGAACTTGCTGGAAAACTTTCCAGAGCTCCAGTCACCAGTGACCTCTTCTGGCTGCCAGACGGCCTTGTCTGAACTGGAAAAATCCATGCCAAAGCACAAATAGGTCCGGGAAAAGCTACAACAAATTGAAACATGGCCCAGCACCACCAAAACAAGGACCCAGTGCCACCAAAACAAGGATCCAGTGCCATCACTGGCCACTATTCCACTCACCAGACCTCCTGGAGCTGACGAACCAAAATCAACCGATTGCCACCAGCAACCACCCATGCTCACTTGAAAACTCACAGACCAGCCACCCTTGGTTGTGCAGAAGGCGGAACATCATTTTCCCTATATTTTATTTTCTAAATTCAAACATGAGGGCAAAATGCAGATGAAAGAACGACACACAAAAGGGCAGATTATACAACCAAGTTCCATGAACCAGAAATTGGTTTCAGGTTGAGCCGAGAATGTGAGGGGAAAGAATACAGAATGAGAGAAAATGGAGAGGGATAGAAAGCAATATAATCTGAGAGTTTCTCTGAAGTGAAGTGTAGATTATGATTATTCCACTTTCTGATGGGTAGGTACAGTATATATACATGAGAGCTATAACAGAAGTTGTCAAATCAGATACTAACTGAAACTAACAGATGTCATAACTAACTAACCACCTATAACTAATCCTAGCTGTTGCTGACTCATCGACTTCGTTGTACAATGTCACAAAGATTAGCTACTACACAGTGAACTTTTCAGTTTGCTAAAACACTCTAACAAGTGGAAAGAAGAACCTCTCAAGATGGATTGTACTACTCAGATCCCATTCTGAAGAATCTGCAGTTTAAGATTAGGAAAAGGAGACAGGAGATGTTACAGTAATATAATAACCTAATACACCTATTTATACTGCTAATTAGGTCAAGTACTAGTAATACTAAAAGTACAAGTACAGAGCCCAAGATCACTACCAATAACCTAAACAAATCAAGAAAGACATCCTAAGATAATTTAAAGATATTCCTAATAACCTCTAACAGTAATGCAATAAATTATGTTCCTCAAATTATATCATTACATTAAGCAAACAATTAACAGAAAGGATACACAATGTAAAATTTTCAAACAACATCTACAAAGCCAGCCAAAGGGAAAGGAAATCATAATCCAACTAAGCATGGATCAGAATAACTTAAATAGCATAACTGGTCCACATGATGTACATAAATGTATCTCTGTAAAAATAAGTATAGTGAAAGGAAGAACTCATGGCTTAAGATCAGTTCAACAAAGTCCGAAAATGTTACCGATGCTTACTGGCCATAAACCAGGAAGATTGCAGATAAAATAGAACAAATCACCAAGGCAGATAATGCCAGAGGCCAAGCCAGAGTCAGCAAATTAATTATTGCTCCTGCACCCTAAATATCAAAGAAAAGAACAGAATCAACAGATAAGGCTTGAGGCCAAGATAAAGTCATCATATTCAAGCAAAAAGATTCACATGTAAGAATTAAAACCTGCAAAGTGTTACGTAATATCAAATGAAGATCATTTCCTATAACATGGGATAGTCGTTGACAATCTGCTGCAAGCCTGCTTGTCAAGTCACCGACTTTTTCCTTATCAAAATAGGATATCTCCTACATCACAGATAATACAAGTATAGTGTAGCCAAAAGAAAAGAAAGAAATCAGGAAAAAATTTATCCAAAAAAAAAAGAAAAAAAGAATAAATAACACAAGAGATGCTAAAGAACACCTATTGGCCCTGTATATTTCACTTGGTAGAATAGAATGCATACCTGAAAAAGAATGGCTGCATATAAATTTTCTCGTAGCCGCTTTACCTGAAAAATTATGCACAGAGCATTGGATTGTGAAATGTGCCCTGAATCGTAACAGCATCAACATGACTTGAAAGAAAAAGTACTGATCTGTATTGGACAGGGGAAAATGTTCTACTATAGCAACAAGGATACTAGATTGACCAGAGAAGCATACCTTGTGGTGGTTATATACATGGAGGATACTTCCAAGTGGTTTCATTTATATATATACACAAACATATGTATGGGTCAAGATTATCATATTCATATCTATAAAATTTTATATTAATCTGAGTTCATTTGAAGTACTTCTATATATACCAATAAAACCTAGTTAGGCTTCCTTTATGCCTCCATAATTTATCAAAACTTTGAAGTTCCTTTTCCACCTTCTTCTATCTCATTACATACGTCAGTGGTGAAAAAACCACCTTAACATCCTCACCCAACATGCATAACCATACTAAAAATGAATCCTATAAACTGCAATAAACACAATAGGAAACTAATAGGCCCCTAACTCGTGTGCAAGAAGGGATAGGAGGGAAAAGGTTGGCCATAAATGAATGGGACAAGTGGAAAGATTCTATAAGTTTAATAAAGGAGGACTAAGAGGAAGGAAAGGTGGGATCCAGTAGGAGGAGAGGGACACATGGTATAAGGGGCAATGGAGAGTAACAAGGATCAAACTCTAGACAACTCTCCCAAAAGCTTTGTCTACTACAAGCCAACCATTATTAAATAACTAGATCATGTCATACGTTGGCTTGAGCATCATCCTAGATGAGCTCCACTGAATGCATCATCAAGCACATAATTCATGATAATCCATAAAAAGAGCATATCCCAGGGGAACTGAAAAAATATCCTAGCATACGAAAGTTGAGGCATCCAAAAAGTTTCTTGAAACAGACTAAGATCTTCAAGAAACACTCACCAAAGTTACATTCAAAATTCCAAAGCAGGCTCTTCGCAGACCACTGAAATTCAAAAGAGAGAACTAACTAACTAATTGCTCAATCTTAATGCTAAAACATATTACAGAAAATTCATATCAAGATGAGGAGATTAATTTTGAGTAGAAGCATTGTTCGTTTGGACAGTGGCAGAATTAACAGATACGATAGCGCATAAAGCAGTAAGGCCAAACAACGTTATATCGCCTAACATTTAAGTCACATAGAGTTCAGAGACCAGCAGCCTCCCACTTTTACAATGTGAAGTGGCCCTGGCAACTTTAGGACAGGCTCCTTGATTATTATAGGGTGCATTAGGTTGGTGCCACACCTTGGATAGATAACCTCTGTACTAATCATTATAGAAGTTTTGAAAAAAGTGACAAAAAAATTAGACATGACCTCTTTAAGAATCACCTGCATATTCCAGAAGAGAAACACAAAAGTACCAACAACAATGCATTCCTAGAGAAGACCATGGTCTCACCACTCTGAGCTGAAAATATTGACGCTGCCAATATACTTGGCATGGTGATCTCTGAAAGCTGCAGCAGATCAATACAAATTGATAATTAACAAAGATTGGTGAAAAACAATATAGTAGCACATTAATAAAATAAAACTTTGAAAAGTCTAAGGCCCGCTTTGCATGAACTATAGCTTACCCACCCCTTCTCGCATCTACACTTAGAACTTCTTTGTAATAAAAAACGGTAACAATAATAAAATAATATAACTATTAATCATATTGAAGAGTTTTTGGTCCACCGCACCATCTATCACTCAATTATGCAATAAAAAAGCATTCAGATATTTGACTTTTTACATAGCTATTGTCTTAATCAAGCTCTTTAATTGCATGATAATGTATGGCTGAGTAAAATTATATAATAAGATTCACATTGCATTAAAATTACATCAATTAAACCAGCTCAAGGACAATCAATATATATATTCATGGACATTGTTGATATGCAGTAACTCTACTGTTGTCCAAATTTCAATAACCAGACTTCATAAGCAGAAGACCCGCTAGTGCTGAATGTTAAACCAACCAGAAATGATATTTGTATATATTCATTTAGTGTGTGAATTGACAGAGAGTTATCTGTAAATAGTGGGCAATTCAACTTGACGATGGGGAATCGAATGGAGTGCGGTAGTACGTGATAATGCTGTCATCCGATTCCCACCTGAACCCCGAATGAACCCAGTCAAGTGATAGCATTATCACCTGCTCCGATTCCACAGTCATCAATGCGAATTTAAATTTTTTCACCCCAAGTGTCGATGGAGACAGTATGTAAAAATATCATTTCTCTACACCAACCGTGCATTGGAGAGTAAAAATGACAAGAAAGGAAAAAGCGTCTCCGTAACCATGGCAAGTGAACTTCACAAGAAGAAAAGCCACTACTATTGATGCTATCACACACTCACAGCAGCGACGAAAAGGGAACCAAACGCCACGAACGCAACCCATCGCTCTTCGGCAACCAACTCCCACATTCGTCGGAGTGCGAGAACTGCCGCCATCGGCTCCGCCGCTTCCGTATCGTCTACCCGGCGGTCCGACAAGCGCCACCAGCTGCCACCGGGCAGGATGGACGCGACGAAGCCGACCGGTTTTCCGAGAACCTTCTGGAAGCCAGAATCAGCGTTCCCGAAGTCCTTGTTCTCTGACGCATCACGTTGGTAACGAGTTTTCGGGTTCGCGACCCGGAAGCTATTGGAGCGCCCCCACTGGGTGAAGGAAAAGTGAAATTGGGTTTGGGGCTTGACGTAGTTGCGGGCGAAGGTGTTCGATTTGGGAATGTGGGAAACGCGAATGTTGGAATGTGGGAAATGAAGGAAAGTTGGATTTAGGGACATGGTTTACTGCAGCGAGCAGAAGCGGGCATCTGCAGCTCCGAGTTTCGGACAGAAATAAATCAGAAAGGGATTCAACATGGAATGCGATGCCAAAAGTCATAAATCACCACTCGCAAAAGTTTAACTGTTGAGCAGAGATGATTGGTTTTATATTCTCTCTCGTGCAAAAGCCTCTTTTTTGAGTTTAAAGTGTAGACTATACATATGCATATGATGTTATGCTAAAATTCAATTTCTATTTAAAAGAATTGAGACAAATAAGAATTGATCTCTAAACGACTTTGAAACTCTAATACCATGTGTTCTATATTGTGACAACCAATCCACTATCGAGATTGCAGTGAATTCTGTGTTTCACAAATGGATGAAACACATTAAAATTGACTGGCATATGGAGACAAGGTTCTATCAGGTGTCATTTATCTCCTTCCTCTTTCTACCTCCCACCAGCTTGCAAATATCTTGACCAAGCCCTTGGCCTTGGGCCTGTTTTCTCATCTCCACCCTAAGTTGGGTATGATCAACTTTCATACTCCAACTTGCAAAGGTGTGTTACCTGATTCCAAGGCTTCCAACTCAAGTGACAAAGGAGTTAGTTAATTAGGAGCACTTGTAATCATTGACCTTTCCGTGCACCAACTATTAGTTAGTTAAATAGTTATTTATAACTAATTGGTAGTTAAGTTTCTCTCTTAATTATGAGATAGGGTGTATGTATATAAGTGACTAACTAGTTGAATAGTAATTCATCTTGATCATTTTTTCTCATTTTCAATCCAGAAAAGTTGTCTTCAGTTTCTTAAGTTCTCCTTTTTCCCTCTCCTCTTGATACCATCTATTTATAATATATAAATTCTGAGCACCAAGTATTGGCACTCTCACAACATGACACTTAATTATTTTATATTGTGCCATGTCAGCTTTTTCACTTAGTTGGTCTCTTCTCATTTAATCACCTTATTTTTCCCCTTTTTCATTTTTCTTTTTTCCTCTTTCTCTCTTTCTCCTTACCCCTGCACGATCCCTTCTCTGCTCTTTGCAGATCTCATTTTCTCTCTTCAGAACCTTCAGGATATGCAGAAGCTCCAGCCGGTGAATCTAGCGGCGCTCACGGTGTCGGTGCTCCTCTTCGTCGCCGCCACCACCACGCATGCGCATAACATCATGCGCATTCTTGCAAAATACCCTGACTTCTCCACCTTCAACCACTGCCTAACCATAATGCACCTTGCGCCGGAGATCAACCGGCGCACCACCGTCACCGTCTGCGCCATTGACAATGCCGCCATGAACGACCTCCTTGCGAAGCACCCATCTGCCTACATGCTCAAGAACATCCTCTCCCTTCATGTCCTCCTCGACTACTTTGGCACCAAGAAGCTCCACCAGATCACCAACAGCACCGCCCTCGCTGCCACCATGTTCCAGGCCCCCGGCTCCTTCGGCTTCATCAACATCACCGATCACCGATCTCCGTGGTGGAAAGGTCAGATTCGGCGCAACCAACAACAGCGCATCCTCTCTGCCTTCTTCGTCAAGTTCGTTGAAGAAATCCTCTACAACATCTCCGTCATCTAGATCAGCAAGGCCCTGCCCTCAGCCGCTGCCAAATCCCTTACACCCGCACCCAGCCAGCAAAACCTCACCTCCATTATGTCCCGCTACAGCTGCAAGGTCTTCGCCGACACTCTCCAAGCCTCCCCTGAAGCAGAGAACACCTTCTCCGACAATGTCGATGGTGGATTAACCATCTTTTGCCCCATGGATGACGCCTTCAAGGCATTCCTGCCAAGGTATAAGAATATTATGACGTCAGGGAAAGTGGCGTTGCTAGAGTACCATGGGACACCGGTGTACCAAAGCAAGTCTATGCTTAAGTCAAACAATGGATTGGAGAACACGCTTGCTACTAATGGTGCCAACAAGTACGACTTGACCGTGCAGAATGAGGGTGAAGAGGTGACGTTGAAGACGAAGGTGGTGACCGCGAAGATCATCGGCATGCTCAGGTAATCCCCTTTTGTTTGCTAGGGTTACCTTTATTATTTATCAAAAAAAAAGGGAGTATTTCAGATTTGAACTTTATTATCCTCACATTTGTTGATTCAAATTTTTTTACATAATTGTCAATTTTTGTCATGAATGATTAGCACAACAGCTAGAATTATTAAGATACATTTATGACTACATAACTGAATTAACATTCCCTATTCTCTTCTTAAACTTTATTTCACAATCTTCTATTTCACATTTTTGAATTCTTACTGTCTGCGTTCTTATTGTTTTAGAATGAATAACCATAGCTTACTTTTGTCTACCTCATGTGTTGGTAAAAGGTTATTTAGTTGCAGTAGTAAGCAGCACAAATTATCTTGCAAGATAGCTAGATTGAAGAGGGTATGAAGATGCTTAAGAATAAAGGAGGCATAGAGATTTTGCGACTTCAGGTGATGCTTATGAGCCTTGGTGAGATCTTAATATTTGGATTGCAATATTTTTAATTTTATGATAAATTTATATATTTTGTACTGGGATTTTATGTTTGTAATATCCAATTATAGTATCACAACTCTTTGGTGCACAAAAGCTTTCCCAATTCCGAGAAGCTAGGATGAGAGGAAAGCAATTGCTAAATTTAAAGAGGAGTACTACTTTACCTTCAAATTCAGGTAATTACAAAGCCTTCTACATTAATATGCTTATGATAAAGGAATTATTGAAATATGTTAACGTGCCTAATTATATGTTAACAAATTTAAAACTATACATACTAACAAATTGAATTCCAAATTCGAATTTGACAATTGTGAGTTGTAAACTTGAAGATGATTCCAACATTTTATGGAGAGCTGACTTACAGGAGGTTGATCAACCTCGAGCAACAAAGAGTTTCTCTCCTATATGATATCAACAACATTGTGTTTGTAACTTAGACCCATTATCTCATTGAGAGTTGCCAAAGTTACTGTGATTAAGAGGATAAAAATATCAACTAAGTACTTGAGAGATAACTTGAATTACTTGATGAAACCTTATACAAGGAAGCTTTCAAACTCTCACATATTTATAGGTATTTCACCTCCTCATTAGGCTATAGTTGTCTTGCTAAATGGTTGTGGGGATGTAGTTCTAGATTCTTTATATCTCCTTGCACTAAAAAGTCTAAAAATATTTGCACTAAAAAATCTATAAAATCTTTATAGCTGGAAGTTAGTACTTGCTACCTATCACCAAAAGGTATATTGCAAACTTTTTAATACACTAAACTTTTAAAGATACACATGTCAAAGTACTCAGACAGATTTGACATATTTCAAAAGCTAAATAAACTCGATTTTCTAATATGATCGTAGTTTCTTTTTTCAATGAAACTAATTGCTTTGATAAAGAACCTTTGTTGGCTAAACAGAATATGATTCTATGCCAAGATGAAGTCTGGCCTTCACCTAGGGCCTAGACATGATTCTATTTCTATACTTGTATTTTGAAGAATTAAAGAATGTGAAAAAAGGATGGATGCTTCATTATCTATGAATATCTCTGACACTTAAAAAAAAAAAAAACTATATAGTAACCAAAGACAACAACCTAATCTTAGAAGCTCAAGAATATTAATAGTCAAATTAGGTTTAAAGCAATCATAAAGCTCAACCACATTTGACACCTAATTACAACTGGTTGAAGTAGATTCACTTAGTCTTAGGTGGAAGATATCAACATCGGATGAAGATATCAGCTACACGGGAACAAGAAAGCCAACACCAAGAAAATAGTATACACCAACATCAGATGATGAGTCAATCTTAATCTGAAGCTTCAAAAAAAGCAAGTCCAACAAAAAAGGAGAAACAAATGCAGAAAAGAAGACATACAAAAGGAGGAAACATATTTGAATATCAAACATCTATGTGCCTTTTAATTCAATCTACACGGCTGTAAACGACATATGTCTTTTTTTTTTTAAATCATTACCAGACTTTCACTTTATCATGAATAAATTATATTTTAAATTTCATTGTATAGTCATTTCAATTTAACTTATTTCTATAATATTTATTCCTCATTCTTATAGTTTATTAGCTCCGCGCATGGCGCGGGTCTTTATCTAGTTCTTACATGGTATCAAAGCTAGGCAATCTAATATAGGCTAAAATGGAAATTCAAGGAGATGCCAATGAAATTTGAGAATTACCATACACTAACCTAGTAAACAGGATGATGTTAAAGCTATCTCGATGGGCAAATGCAAGAAATGTAGAGTAAAGATGAACAAGAGTGAGAGATGAGTATATGATTAAACTTCTATTTGTATTTCATTCCTTTTTTCCTAGTATATATATTATAGTGTAACTAATTCCCTAAGGGTGTGGATTGAATGCTACATCAACAAACTTAAATGAAATACAAATGCAAAACTCAAATGAAATATGAATGCAAATATACTATAGCTATAAAAAAAAATATAGATGGAGATGAAATGTCAAACGAAGTGAAATATGTCATGAAATACAACAGTATATCAATACTCTGCCTAAACACATCCTTGCCCTCAAGGATGAAAGTTAGAAAAACTTGGAAACCAAGAGGAAATAAACTTCCACAGAGCTTCAATTAATGGTAGAGTATTCTACTTATGCCATTCAAGACCTCCTCCTAGGTCCCAAAGAGTTGCTCCAAGTCCCACAACTACAATTTTCTAACTATTCCCATG
This sequence comes from Pterocarpus macrocarpus, assembly GCA_031439585.1. Classification (NCBI taxonomy): domain Eukaryota; kingdom Viridiplantae; phylum Streptophyta; class Magnoliopsida; order Fabales; family Fabaceae; genus Pterocarpus; species Pterocarpus macrocarpus. The sequence continues at coordinate 29,832,848 of CM062515.1, forward strand.
CATATTAGCATCAGGCTGGTTAGTTAAAGAGAGCTTAAGAGTTGTCTTCACTAAGCTATTTAGATCATCTAGCTCTTTAACTGTCCTACAAGTTTTTAAAGTAGTGAAAGCATCATTTTCTTGAGACTTTAGCATAACGACATCGGGGCAATCCAACAACTTAACATTCTTGTCCCACTGAACCTCTTGCATTGATCTTATTAATCCAAGAGTAACATGGCATCTTTTTAGTTATTAATAAGACTAATCTTACCAACATTGGGTAGGCTTAATAAACCCACCATGATTGACTTCTTGACCTCAATTAAAAGCTCATTGAAATAGAAAACTGGTACCATCTTCCCATTACCAGTGCTTGGTAGGCGCACCAAATAAGTTTGCACCTATTCCATAGAATGCAAGCCAAAAGGCAACACTAAATTTGGATAAAACCTTCATTTTCATCCCAAGAATTTCCTCTTCTACATTATACCATTTAAATGAAAGTGGCTTCTTCCTAGAGGTAACCTCATATTTAATTTTGGGAAAGACTAGCAAGAATACCCCTTTCCATCCATCTAAATCATTGCATTTACTGCCATTATCAATAGGGCAAGTTTGGGGAGTATTAATCAGTAGAGAATGAAATACTATTGATTCTAACTAAAGCTGCATACACCATGGGCTAGATTAGGTAAGCAATGGATTCTGGTTTTGATTAAGGAATGACATTTGGCTAGCAACTCTTTGAGGGTTAGCAGATTTGGTGGCCACTTGGTCAATGGTGCATTCTATAGATGGTATGTTAAACATATGATCAATTAATACATCAAGTTCTAATTTTGGCTTATTAATAACTATTTCAAAAGTCAGTTGATGATCAATTTTGGTCTGAGAATGCATGTTCAAGGCATTGGCTTAGTCAAAGACAAATTGAGAGTGCAGGTTTTCTAAAAAGCTAGGTTGTAAAGGCTCTTCCAAACCTAAGGTTAAAGAGGAAAAGATAGAAAAACTTTCAAGAGTCTCAATCCCCAATACACTAACTTTATTCTGCTTATCACCACATCTAAGGGTGATGTTAATGAAATCTGAGAATTACCATACCCATGAAACAGGATGATGTAGAATTTATTTCGTTGAGCAAATGCAAGAAATGTAGAGTCAAGAGGAATGAGAGTGAGAGATGAGTCTATCAGTAAACTTCTGTGTGTATTTCATTCTTTTAATTCCCTGGTGTGGATTGAATACCACATTAGCTAACTTAAATGAAATACAAATGCAAAAGTCAAATGAAATACAAATGCAAGTATACTACAATTGTAAAGTAAATATAAATGGAGATGAAATGTCAAACTAAATGAAATCTATCATGAAATGCAGCACTATATCGCAATCCTGCTCAAGTCAGATAGGACCACTTGGATGGCAAAGTTCTCCCTTCCGAGTTTTTAATGCAGCTACATACCCAAGGTTAGAACTCAAGACCTTCGATTAAGCTAGGACAACCTCTCACTAGTTGACCTACGCACTCGTTGGTAAACGTAGTGTGTGTTTGGAAAATCTGCAAGAATAAAATTATTTTAATAATCAATTATAATTATTTTTTTATAATTGATCATGTTAAAATCAATTTTTGTTTAGATATATTAACTTTAAAACTAATTTATGTTTAGATGCTCTAACTTAAAGTAATTTTAAAGTAGTGTGCTCTGCTTGCTATCAAAAGCTTTAAAAAGTTATTATTATAGGGTAGAGTTATTGACACTCATTTTTACCTATCTATAGCTTCTCATAATTGCTTTTAATTTTCATTTCCTTAGTTACCCTTCTGTGATTTTAAAGATAAATATGTTTTTATTTATATTATCTATATTACTATATATTCCAATTTTATATGTATTATTATTAAGGATCTACTTATTTGAGTTTTTAAAGGAAAAATATTTTGCAATTAAATATATGAATAAAAAATTCAAAATAATTAGATAAGTTCTTAAAAAACTAAATTAAAAAGCATTTTAATATTTGGCGATTACTTTGGTGCAGATTACAAAAAATTAGCACCGTGTTGATTGCTATTCCTTTATATATTTTTAATGAGAAGTTATTGTAAATGCGTGCTAATAGCACAGTTGGCTTGTGTGTCCATCTTGCAAACTTGAGTTTATGAGTGTGAATCTCACTTTCGTCCATGTTTTCAATTGTTAATAATTTTTTAACTTTTCAAAGGTGCATGCTATGGTGCACCAAACTACGCATGGCACACCACGCATTGCTCGATCTAATGGAGAGAAAGCATTGGTGTAGTGATATATCCGAGTACATGTGATGTATGATAAGCACTAACAAACACCATCATTTTCTTCTCTCTCCACCTCTGCAAATTTGCCGATGCAACTCCGTCTCCAATTTCTACTTCACCTTTATTTATTTCTTGTTTATAGAAACAACCAAAAAGAACCCAATAATGGAGGACGGTGAGGGAAGGTACAGCGAGAGCAGCTATATCTGTTATCGCCAGTGAGAGTTTTTTCGGTGAGAATGCCGTCGAGGTTTCGATACCCGGTGTCGGCGGTGGTAAGGGTGTTGGTGGTAGCGAGGCTATTCACGGGGGTTTTAGAATTGGGGCTTTAGAGAGAACAATTTGCGCAGCAAAAGGGGCGGTGGGCGAGTAAGAGTGAGGAGCAGAGTGGAAATGATGGTGCACGGTGCACAATACTAGTCTGATACACCACAGTATGCCCCTTTGAAAAATTTAAAAATGCTAACTTTGAAGGGGAAAAGTGAAAGTAAGGCTCGAACCCTCGAGCACCGACTCATAAGCTCAATACACGAACCACATGAGCTACAATCATTCAGCAGTTTTGTTTTGTTACAAAATTATATAAAAAAAAAAAAAACCCAATCTATACGGTGTTGATTTTTTGTAATCTGCACCAGAGAACCCGCCTTAATATTTTTATTGAGTAACAACCCAAGTTAATGCTCCAAGCTACAAGAAATTTTCCTTTGGAGTTCCTGGCAATTCCTCCATAGGTTGCTATTTTAGATTCGCTTCTGAACAAACCATTTGTGTTAATTTCGATCTCGTGTCTCGATGAAGAGATCCAAGTCACTTTGACCACAGCTACATTTGGAGCCTTTTTCCTAGCAGCAGCCATCAGGTTCAAGTGGAATTCATATTCCTTAGCTAACTTTAATACTCTACAAGGTAAGAACATATGAGCATTATTCTTCCCTTCAAATATAAATTGATTACGACAATACCATAAAGAACAACATGTTGTAGCAAAACATAAGGGACAACAGATTCACTTTAATTTTCAAGGCTCATCACATAATTTTCTTCCAACCAACCCCTTAAGGGCTGTTGAAAGCCTAACACTAGTCCAAAACTCTTTAGCAAAATGGCAATCACGAGATCATGGAGTGTTGTTTTCAGAGTAGAACCACAAAGGTCACAAGTGACACTTGCAGCTATATTCCTCCTAAGATGTTCACTATTTCTTAGCAATGCTTCATTTGTCACCAGCCACATTAAGGTTTTTAAGCTTCCATGGGGCATCCAATTTCCATACCACTTTAAACATCTAGTCCTTTGTTAAGGAAACATTTTTAGCAAGACTAAGATAAATAGATTTACGAGTGTAAATGCCATCAACAATTGGTAACCATGCAATCATATCCTGTCCAGAGCCCTTTTTAGGGGCTTTGATTGGCACCAAAACGTTTACACGTCACAAGGCAGCATATTATTCAGCTTATTCCAATCCAAGCTCCCATTCTCTATGACATATTCTTTAACTTTCTGATTTTGGACTTCCCCGTCTAGATCAACTGTACTAAAGTCTCATAATTTATGAACACTTGGAAGCCAATGATCTAACCAAATTTTCACTTTTTCCCTGTTGCCTAGCAACCAAACTAAATTCTATTTGAATGTAGGCCAAACTTGGATTATCCCTTGCTAGACATTTGAGGCATTTTTCCTTCCTCCAAGATTAGGAAGACTATCCTCCACATAATTATACTTAGCTCTCATCACTTTAACCCAAAGCCTCTTAGGATTAGTAAGCACACCCCAAGCTAATTTCATTGAGCAAGCTAGATAACCTTTCTCGTCTTTCTAAACTCAGACCTCCCTCATCCTTTGAGCTACAAATTTTGTCCTAGTTAATTAAGTGCACTTTTATGTTGTTTTTAGAAGAACTCCATATAAACTGCCTGCAAATGCGATCAATTTTTGTACAAACAATCTTAGGGATTTTCAGTGTTTGCATGACATGATAAGCTATAGACATCAAAGTTGATTTTGCAAATGTAATCCTACCAACTAAAGATGAAACTTTTGTTTTCCAACCATTCAATGTATGCAGCATGTGGTCAAGTATGAACTGAAAATCATAGGCTTTACATCTTTCATGTAATAAAAGAACACCTAAGTATTTTCCAAAGTTAATTGTAAGATTAAAGCCGAAAAGATCACTCAACTCTTTGCATGTAGACGAGAAGACATTTCTAGAAAAGAAAATGCAAGTTTACTTTTTGGCCTAAGTTGTTGCAAAATAGCTTTAAGATTCCCTTTTTTAACATAACTTCATCTTTTGTCACTTTAGCAAACAATATAATATCATCTGCAAAACACAAGTAACATAAGCTAGGGCTAGATCTAGCAATCTTAATAAGTTGCCAAACTTTATGATCTACCATAATATTAATGAATTGGGAAAGCCTTTTGATGTAGAATACAAATATATATGGGGATATTGGATCCCCTTGGTGAATCCCTTTGGAATGATTAAAAGAGGTAATTTGTACTCTATTCCAAAGGATACTCATGATAGCAGTAGGCATTAAATTGATAATATTTTGGTGTAATCTAACATCCTTTAATGTGACTTGAATAAAAAGCCAGTTTAGCCTATCATAAGTTTTTTCAAGGTTTATTTTCATCGCCATATAACATGTTTTGCCCTTCTTGGTTCTCATTGAGTGGACAACCTCAGGGGCTGCACAAAATTGGTATATGGGGCATGAAAGTTCTCGAATACCTCGATAATCCTGCATAAGACCGGCCATGGTGGAATCCAACTATGTCATAAACAATAGACCAAGTCGGGTATCTATTAGTTTAATTTTCTATCAAACTTAAAAATTCATAATAAATTTAAATTTAAAATTACTTACCAGAATCTACCATCATATCTGAGCTCCATATGCTGGATCGTGGAGCCTTGTGAGGGGGTGGACGAGAGGCTTGGGCACCTTGCTAACCAGGTTGGCTAGAGGTAAGGGAAGGTGTAGAACTAGGTACAAATGAGGTGTCAGCTTCACCTCCTAAAGGTAGGGTTAGAAGTGAAAAAGACTGAGGGGGGAATGAGGGCTAAGGTCTTGGCTTCACATACTTGGCGTTGGGTATTATAACAAACTCCTGGGATGTAGAAGATGACTAGGAGGGGTGGACATAATAATAGTGGTAGGAGTGGTGGATATGTATAAGTGATATGTATAACATGTACATATAAATCAATAAATGTATGCAACACACATAACATGCATATAACTATAAATGCAAAGAATTAAATTATAACATAGAAAATATATGCACAAAATTGAAAATGTAAGACATATGTTAACTAAATAAAGACACAACACACTTGGCATCTCATTATCCTATATCCGCAAAGTACTCACTTTTGACTTCTTCTACAAATTTATAGGTATATGTGGATATTCATAGATACCTATTATAATATTATAAATTCTAAAAAATTTAGAAAAATTTAAATTAAATAAAGAGAGTTTAATATCATAAAATACTTAAAATAAGCATGAATAATAATCCAATTTTATAATCCAAATTTTAACAACTTAAAATACTTAAAATAAAAAAAATAAAAAATAAGCATAGTAATCCAATTCTCCAATATAAATTCTAACAATTTAAAATAGTTAAAATAAAAACAAACATATAATAGTAACTAACTATTAGTCCAACATATAATAAATACAAATAAATCCAATTTCCAAATTTAAACTTTAATTCAATCGATTTAAATATAACAATAACATTAGTCTAATTAAGTTAATAATTTAAGGATAAAATACTAATTTTATATCAAATACCTATGGGTGTAGGGATAGTGATTTCACCTTCGTCTTAATTAACATGTGGGTATTTAAACTCCATCCCCATTATCTATGGGCAAAAACTTTTTTCCATACACATGCCATTATGAGTATTACACAAGGATATCCGTGAGTGGGGTTTTTTTTTGGTCATCTTTTACGTCTGTTAAAATGATGACAAGAGTCTCATGTGGATACAAAATAGGGACACTCCTAACAGATTGACAATACATGGCTTTGATTTTGATTAAAGTTTGTATGCAACAATCTATTATCATTGCCGAAACTGTGACTATATGAAGCCATCAAAAAGTATAGTTTCATACAGAGGGGACTATAGCTTTTGCAAGCAAAGAAGCTTGTGGTGTTTATGAATCTCGCATCCTTATTTCCATGCCAGTAATGGACGAGAAGTCTTAGCAGGGGTTACCGGGTTACTACTATATTGCCACTGGAGTCATAGATTATGACACCAGGGAAATCAGGGAGCTGGCACTTGCCACCCATAAGTATGTTCTTCTGCCACAGCAAAGCCTCTTCTTGTTGCTCGCCGACACTCGCCACAGCTTCATTGTTGAGCTCTATTGCAGGTTCTTCTTCAGCAAAGACATCATAGCAAGTGCTCCATTGACACCATTTACGCGAATGAGAAGCGCACATAAGCAAGGCAATGGCATCATAACAGCAAGGGTACTATGTGTAGTGCTAGGAAGAGGGTGGATCAGTAGAAGTGGACAAGCCATTGGAGATATCTGATAGTGCGATTGTTTGACACATGAAGTGGGTACATATATATATATATATGTTCGTATGCTTAGCCATTCTCAACTAGAAAGTGTAGTTGGTCTTGAAGGATTTGTTAGCAACATGGGTGTGGACGTGATTTTGGTATTATTTGAGCTTGGGGATGAGGGAGACAGCATAGTGGTGTAGTTGAGATATTCTTCGGTCAAAAGAGTGGCTTCTAAGTGCTAACCTCTTCGCTGATTCCCAAACTTCCACTGGAGATACTAAAAACCTTTTTTCGGGGGGTGGGGGGAGGGGGAACATCTATCTAAGTATAATATATTACATCTGATACTCAAGTTGTAGTACCTTAAACTCATACAATTCCACTTCACTTTTTTCATCCCACGTAGCACATTCTTCTGCATACATTCTGCATCCCACCATCAGGACCCATCTAATTCCATCCCACATTCCACGTGCCGCCATCACGTTTAAGAGACATAACGTCAGGGGCGGAGCTTCTTTAGGGAAATTCAACCCTCCGCTCCCCAAGAAAAAAACCAAAAGAAATTAAAAAAAAAAACTTACGTAAATAAGTTTCTCCAACTTAAAAATCTATTAACTTAATTTTTTAAATTAAAAATAACCAAAAACCAAAAGATCATGTCACAAGTAGCATCATTTTAGAGTGAAAACATATTTTTTTTACAATACATGAGCAATTACAAGAGTTGAGGGATAGGCTCAATGATTAAGTAATGAATTTGTTAATTTTAAGCTCTATTTTGATTCTTAAGAATGTTTACAAAACTTTTAGCATTGTTAGGTATGTGTTTGGGAATATAAGAAAATAACTTTTTTTTAATAAAATAAATTATTTTGAAATAATTTTACATGTTTGGGCTAAAAGTTTATATATGAGAAAATAAAAATTATTGAACAAGCAAAGTAAGTTGTTGTTTAGTCTTTGATATAAGTAGTTTTCTGGGCGAACATTTGGATAAATAAAAACTTGTGCTTCCTGTCATGAATATTCCCTTTTATTTTGGGATGCTGTCAGAAAAATAAAAAGCTTGATATGCAAATTTTTTAATGATGACAAAATATCTTTGAATCCTTATTGTGTTTTTTTTTTTTTTTTCCCAACATATTGCCTGAATATTTGGTACTTCATCATGGGATGAACTTATATTTTGGTCTCTCCTTTTGTTTCTCATTGAATATTGATAACTTATTAAAAAATTAATAGTTAAGAAATAATTTATCACAAATTCATTACCAATTAAGAGAGAAAATTTTTTTAGTAAGTTGTGAACATTTAATTGAATGGGCAGTGAAAACAGAAAGAAGGGAATGCAAGATTTATATATGTCACTATTCACTATGTCATTACTTCTCCTCGTAGGGTTCGTTTATATAACACTATTTATGACTTATTTTAAATTTTTGGATGCAAAAGTTAAATTTTTAATTTGCTACTCGTTTAGTTATATAACTTGCTACTTTTTAAAAAATTATTTTTAGTAATTTTTAAGAAGTTAAAATTTAATCTTATCAAAAGGCACTTTTTAATACAGACACAAATAAACACTTTTGTTATTGTATATCCAAATATAGAGTAATTTATTCATAAATTGCTTTTCCATAAATTCATTTTATATAAGTGTTTAAATAAGTTATTTACGGAAATAGACCCAAATATGTCCTAAAAAGATGCACAGGTTGCATGACAAGCATCTCTTCTTCTGCTCATAAGTCATACTATAATAAACTAGTTATTATATCTCATGCATTGCAAAAATTATATAATTTTAATATTATTATTATTATTATTATTATTATTATTATTATTATTTGATAAATATATATTTAATAATCTTTGGAATTTATTTTTTAAAAAAATTATAATTAAAATAGTCGTGAAAGATAAAGTCCTAGCTATTTTATCTTTACAATTTAAATTGATTTTTAAATTGGTTTCTATTCTTTTTTATTTATATTCGAGTCCCTAAAGATGTAAACATTTTTAAATTGATCCCTCCTTATTAGCATCAATAAAAATACTGTAAACTTCAATGTTAGTCATGAATGTTTCACCATTCGTGACCTAGAACATAAGAGGAAAGAGAACTAATTACAAGGCGGCGGACGAAAGTGAAAGGAAGAACAATACAATGCTTCTCAGGTCAGTGTTTTTGTTATAGTTTGGAATGGTATATTTGGGGGATGAAGATGACATGGATTAGTATAACAAATAGAAAGCTCCTTTGGCATTTGACATGAAACAACATTCTAGATCGACCATTGGTCATGGTAAACAGTATTATAACTACAAGTAATAGGGAGAAATAAATCTAGAAATGTTTACAACTATTGTGATTTAAAGTGTAGGGATCAAAAACTTAATTAAACAAAAAGATCAGTGAAGACATAGTTAATTACTGCAAATAAAATTATAATGTTTTAAATATAATAAAAGATTTATGTTTAAAATTTATAATTATTTGAGTATTTTTTGGAATATTATTTATATATGTTTTTTGGCTATTATATACTAATATTAAAAATGAGTATTCATTGGCTGTTATATTTAGAAAATTAAAAAATAAAAAGCTTAAATAATTCTGGAAGATGAAAAGTTAATAAAAATTTATTGAAATAAATAAAAGGTCCAAATATAATAAACTAAAATAATATAATAAATAGTAACGAAGACAAATTTATGAGAGATATAACATGGTAATATAATGGAAGAACATTAACGAAAATTAAAGAATAATTATAGTTTTTTTTGGGTAAAAAGAATGGTTATAATTTAAACGGATATATAAAATTAATATTAAGAAAAAATGTGTTGCATGAACTGTTTTTATTTCATATTTATAATTATGTATATTTTATTTAATAGTTAAATATTTTGTATAGCACATGACAAGGATATTTAACCCATATGACAATATATCCAACACCTGTACTGGCTGCAATGAAGATCACATTGAGCCCGATGTATGTATATGGCAGCCATTTAGCCGGAAAGTACAGCAGCTGCTGCTCCACCGATTACAAATTAAAAAGCTTCCATACCACCAAGGAATATAATCAAACTGCATCGCACCAGATTAAGATTTTACATACCACCCTGAAATCCAGTACTGCATCACACCGGATTATATATCTTTAATAAATAGTTCTTATATAAGACATTACATTACATCTCATTTGGGATTATACCATCTACTATATACTATAAAAGGGTCAGTGCGGTCTTTTATTTAGAGCGTAGGAGTGGTGGCAGCCTTTCTTGGTGTGCAGGTTCGGCGTTGATATCAGTGATGTTCCATGTTCGGCATTTTTCTCTCAAGTGGAGATTTTCGTGTTGCTTAAGTAGATTAGCAAAGGTGAGCTCTTTGGTTGCAGGCTTGGTGTTGTTAGCATGTTGGTCTATTTGGGTGTTGGATTATCCCCCAGAACTGGTGCTTCGGGTTACAACTTTGATTGAGCTCTGGTGATTTCACTCAAGTGAAATGCTTGAAGCTGTGGTGTTTTTCTGCTTTCTCGTTGGTTGGTGGCTGAGTAGCAGCTTGGGGGTGTTGATCGTAAATGGTGTCTTCGTTTGAAAGCTACTGGTGTCTTTTTATTTTGTGTTGGCATTGCTTTTGGTCTTTTGTTGTTGCTTCGTTTTGATATTTTTGTTCTCTTCTTGGTGCTTCTCTCCTGTTGGAGTAGTTGAGCCTTTTTAACTATCGAAAAAAATAAAAGGACCAGTGCTACCAAATCTACAAATTCTAAACTCAGAAGTTGTGGAGCTTCGGGGTCGGAATTCATGATTAAATAAGAAACAATCGCTCTTGTAGAGTGGATTGGTGTCATATTGTAACCAAGTACCCAGTACATGGCTTTCGCTTTTGTATTTGATCTTTTCTGTAGTAAAAATGTTATATTAGCTTCCATTGTTTTACCTGCCATTTTATGCGTGAATCATCGAAAGAATAAAATTGATAAAAATTATACTTTTAATCTAAAGATCCATACCATACTTCTGTTTGTCATATTCAAAGGATATTACGTCCAAGGATGTCAACAGGGTAGGGCCTAAGGGATCGATACCCGCCTTCGTCCTCCGCCTCATATCCGCACTATATCAACTTTTGGCTTCCCCCGTAGGTTTACCAATATTTACAAATATCCATGAATACTCATTAAAATATTATAAATACTAACAAATTCAAAAAAATTTAAATTAAATAAAAAGATTTTAATATTATAAAATACTTAAAATAACAATAAATAATAATTTAATTCTACAATCCAAATTTTAATAACTTATAATACTTAAAATAAAAATAAACATAAAATAGGCATAGTAATCCAATTTTATCATCTAAATTCTAACAACTTAAAATATTTAAAATAAAAATAAACAAATAATATTAATTCAACCATTAGTCTAATATATAATACATCCAAATAAATTCAACTTTCAAATTTAAATCTTAGTCCAATCAATTTAAATAACAATAATAACAGTAATATAACTAAATTAATAACTATAAGGCAAAATGGTAATTTCATATCGAATATCTGCAGGTACGGGAATAATAATCACCCCTTCCACCTTGTTTAATATGCGAATATTTAAAATTCTCATTCCTATTATGGGCAAGGACAAAATCTTTCTGCCAAGGCCAAGTTTTTTAGCCATCCCTAACTTATGTCTATTAAAAGATGACAAGAGTTTCATGTGGATACAAAATAGAGACACTCCTAACAGATTGACAATACATGGCTTTGATTTTGAATAATTGTATGCAACAATCTATTATCATTGCCGAAACTGTGCCTATATGAAGCCATCAAGAAATATAGTTTCATGCAGATTGGACGCTAGCTTTTGCAAGTAAAGAAGCTTGTGGCGTTTATGAAGCTCACATCCTTATTTCCAGGTCAGTAATGGACGAGAAGTCTTAGCAGGGGTTACTATATTTCCATTGGAGTCATAGATTATGACACCAGAGAAATCAGGGAGCTGGCACTTGCCACCCATAAGTATGCTCTTCTGCCACAGCGAAGCCTCTTCTTGTTGCTCGCTGACACTCGCCACAGCTTCATTGTTGAGCTCTATTGCAGGCTCTTCCTCAGCAAAGACATCATAGCAAGTGCTCCATTGACGCCATTTACGCGAATGAGAAGCGCACATAAGCAAGGCAATGGCACACAAGACAAGGGTCATAACAGCAAGGCCAATATGTGAAGTGCTAGGAAGAGGGTGGATCAATAGAAGTGGACGAGCCATTGGAGATATCTGATGGTGGGATTGTTTGAAACATGAAGTGGGTATATAACTATATATATATTTTCATATGCTTAGCCACTCTCAACTAGAAAGTGGAGTTGGTCTTGAAGGGATTTGTTAGCAACATGAGTGTGGACGTCATTTTGGTATTACTTGAGCTAGCGGATGAGGGAGACAGCGTAGTGGCGTAGTTGAGATATTCTTTGGTCAAAAGAGTGGGTGTCAAGTGCTAACCTCTTCACTGATTCCCAAACTTTCACCGGAGATACTTAAAACTTTGGGGGAAAAACATCTATCCAAATATAATATATTACTTCTGATACTCAAGTTGTGGTACCTTAGAGCTCATACAATTCCACTTCATTTTTCTCATTCACATTCTTCTGCATACATTCCGCATCCTACCATTAGGGCTTATCTAATTCCATCCCACATTCCACATGCCACCATCACCTTTCAGCCCCGCAAATTAAATGAATGATGCACAATGATAAGAGACATAACGTTAGGGGTGGAGCTTCTTTAGGGAAATTCAACCCCCTCGACCCCCAAAAAAAAAAAAAATCAAAGCAAAAATCTTTTTAGAAAAATTAACTTTCATAAATAGGTTTCTCTAACTTAAAAGTCTATTTACTTATTTTTTTAAAAGTAAAAATAACTAAAAACCCAAAGATCATATCACAAGTAGCATCATTTTAGAGTGAAGATATCTTTTTTTACAATATAGAAGCAATTACAAGAGTTGAGGGATAGGTATAATCATCAAGTAATTAATTTGTTAATTCTAAACTCTACTTTAATTCCTAAAAATGTTTACAAAACTTTTGATATTATTAGATGTGTATTTGGGAATACAAGAAAATGATTTTTTTTTAATAAAATCTGTTGTTTTGAAATAATCTTACATGTTTGGGGCTAAAAGTTTGAATAGATTATAAGCAAAAAAAAAAAAAAATTCTAATTTTAAATGTCTAGTAAAATCAAAAGTTTGAAGTTTTTTATCATAAGCAAAAACTAATTATTTTTGAAATATAATATTTTTACTAAAATAACCCTAAACATAAAAAATTATGTTTAATATAAATAAATTATTGTATATCCTTTATAGTAATTTATCGTATAAAAATAATTATTTTTATACAATCAAAATAAAACATACTTTAAAATTACTTTTAAGTTAATACATCAAACACTATAAAGTATTAAATAATTATTTTTATACAATCAAAATAAAACATACTTTAAAATTACTTTTAAGTTAATACATCAAACACTATAAAGTATTAATTTTTTAGTGCTTCTCTATAAAAATTATTTTGTTATGTTAGTCATTTGTTTTAAAGTTTATATATAGAATGTACTGTTAGTGTCAATTTAGTTATCACTATCTAGTTTACTTCTTAAATTCTTTGGCCACCTAAAAAATTTTTTGAAGCTCCACCATGCATAAGGTCAACAAAGCCATTATGGTCATATTAAAATCCTTGCCTAATTACAAAAATTCATAATTGTTAATAGTAATGTTACATGTTAGGCGCCATCCGCAGTGCACCTATATGTTTGGTGCACTAAGCAATATGATGGCCAAGATCATATTAGACCATCGATACACTAATTACAAAGATGCACTAGAATAACCTCTTTTCTTCCTCCTCTTTCACATGCACCACTCACCTACCCCTCAGCACCGCCACCCATGCCCCCTTTTTTATGCTATTCTCTATGTGCTTCTTCTTTTCTTTTTTCTTTTCTTCCCACTTAATCAATAAATCATATGCATTGTTTTAAATTGCGATTTGCGATTGCGGATGCGGTCGCCGTTACGGCTGTTGCAATTGCGGGCATTGGGACTAACTTCATCACTCTCAATTTCAACATTATCGTCAAATTCCTCATCCTTATCCTCAATGCTAGCCCCCTTCTCATCAACTTGATGCATTGAATGTTACCTGGAGAGTTCAATTATGTCAGCTTCCCTTAAGATGGAACATATATTAGAGGGGATGTCTGTATCAACAACAACCCTAGAAGGACATTGATCATCAATTTGGTAAGCTTGCTCAGATACTTCTTCAAGCTTTACTCTACCTCTTGATTTGTATTTTATTACCACCTTCCAGTTAAATTTGCATCTTCTAGGATATGGTAGGTAATAAACTTGTCTTGCATTTTAGGTAATGATAAATGGATCGAATTTTTCATAGCTTTTAATGTGACTAATCTCAATTATTTTATAGTGAATATGTTTATATGTTCCCCTCAGACATGTTGGATCATACCATTCACAAGCAAATAGTATAACCCTTTTAAGAGGTTCACCAAGGTACTCCAACTCAAGTATTTCATTAACTAATCCATGCCAATCACTTTTTCTATCTCCGGTGTCTCTCCTAACACAAACCATAGTGTTGTCAATTTTCTTCCCCCTTCCCCATTTAGTTGTATGAAACTTGTAACCATTGACATAGTATATTGGCCAACTCGTAGCTCTAGTTTTTGGAACCCAAGTTAAATTGTATGAATGAGGATTGGTTACACTATTCCTCTGATCAAGCACCTAAGTATAGAGGTTGGAATATCAGTCGCATAATAATACAAAAATAAAAACACAAATAGCAAAACACTAATACACCATAGCTTATTTAAATCATCAATTAAAGGTTGGAGATAGATATCAATCTTGGCCTTTGGATTATCGAGACGAGGGATTATGCAAGTTAAGAACATGCATAGATCTTTCATGCACATTTCAGGCGGAAGATTGTAAGGAGTAACAATCACAAAACAACAAGAATATGGTTTACTAAATTGATTGTTAGGAGTAAAATGTAGCGTCCCGATTTCCGACCTCCTTCACACATCTTCCCGATTTCCGACGTTATTCAACTCCAACAACGGACGTTCGACTTCACCTTCAAGTTTGATCAAATCCCATTCCCGACTCAATCTTCAAAATTCGGATAGAAGGGATTATTTCCGAGTTCCGAGTCCCTCTTGCACAATTTTCGACTTCATGACCTCCGATTTCCGATTTCATCTAATGTTGACTACTCCCGATTTCCGACTTCATCTTATGCATATTCTACGATTTCCGAGTTCGTCTCACCAATGTCTACGACTTCCGACTTCATCTGGATTATTCCTACGGTTTCCGAGTTTGCTATTCGAGTCCAAACAACGTGTGTGATTTCTGATGTCCGATTTCATACCTCAAAGGAAAACTGACCCATTTCCGATCTCATAACTTATCTCCAAGTTTCAAGCAAAATACACGCGAGCTCCGACTTCATACCTAATGGATCAAATACTGTACATGGTTTCCAACTTCGTGGACTCGGACATAAGGTTTCCTACTCAGATACAATTTCCACCTTATGTTTAAAAATCCCGACTTCCGAGTTCAAGCATTGGGTGATTGATGCCTTCCGAATTACCGAGTTCTGACATCAGAGAGTCCATTCCCAGCAGTCATATTCCCGGGTTCAAATAGGAGTTCCGAGATCATATGATTGTGAACAGAATGACTCCCGAATTCCAACCTTGCTCCCAAGATTCGAATAAACCAGAAGGGATTTCCTTGTCACCAGCAAGATGGCACGAGTTCCGATTTTAAACCTAAATGGGACGAGTTCCGACTTCAACAACACGAGTTCCGATTTCAGGTAGAGCGGAAGCGTATCCCACTTGTGGGCGACGTGGAGAGCAAATTGGCCACAAAAGTGAGAGACATGGCCGAACTTCAACCACAAAACTTCAGCCAATCAACACCACAATTTTCTTGTATTTAAGTCAGACTTCCCCCTTCATTCTCAGCTGATTTACGTCTCCCTCTCCTCTGGCTCCAACCTTCGTCTTCTTCCTTTCCTCTCTCAAATCCAACTCCATCAATCTCCAAGCTTTGGCAAAGTTCCATCAATCCAGACTCAAATTCAGCAAAGTCATACTCCAAGGAGGTAGGATTCAATCTCCAATATTAATTTCTCTAAACTAAGGATGCATGAAAGATTACTTTTTATGATTATTTGATGATATATTGGATGTGTATGATTGGATTAATAGGGGATTAATATGAAATCTTGAGTGGAAATTAGAATTAGAAGAAGAAAACTAAGAGAAATGGATGGATGAGGGTGCTATCTTGGTGGAGATTCCACGGCAGTCCGTATGGCGGAGTGTACGGCTCCGCCTACAATCGGTCAAATCCGATGAAACCATTTTTAGATGAAAGTAGACATTCAGGGCTTTCCATAGATATATCATATAAGGTTATTGGATTAGTATTAAGAGAGATATGAATTTTTGAAGTTTGACCTAGGGTTCAGGACTTTCATCTGGGCAGGGTGACTCGAGGAGGGTATAACTCACCCTATACAACTCCAAATTGAGTGAAACCAATTTTGTTAGAAAGCTTAGACATAGGGGAACATCCCAATATAAGATTCCGAGTTTGTTATGGTCCCAATTGTTCCCAGTAATTCGAGGAAGTTACTCTATGTCCAAACCAGGCCCAAACAGAGTAGTTCAGGAAGGTCGACTTTCAGGACTTATAACTCGAGGTATACTTAAGCAAATGGAATGCAACTTGTGGCAAATGAAAGGTTGTCCTGTTAGCTTCAATATGAGACCAATTTTGTGTGATTTGAGCTTAGTTTCGATTTTTAGTGAATTTATATCTCTAAGAGTGTAATTCGAGCTAGTGGCTGACAGGTTGAGGTAAAACTTGAATATCTTGAGTTTTATGAATCAAAATGATATGGGACCGAAGAGATTAGAAAGTAGACACATAGAGCTATGATATATCCAAATTTCAGATTTAAATGAGTTGAATAGAAATAAAGGTGGATCATATGAAATTCGGGCAGATCTGAATAGATGGGCAAAAGTGATCCAATTGGTGATTTCACAGGTATCAGAAAAACATATAAGGTATGAGTCGAGAATTGCCAGTTAGACCTTGATGTATATGCGTTAAATTGATTATATGGCTATGATTGAATTGTCTGTGAAGATTGGCACTATTCATGGGGAGACGGAGCTGATCCGTTATGCTGCCGAATTTACGGCAGAAGTCTAGGAAACTAGGGAATGTGTACAAGCAAGAATGAAGTAGAGTAAGAATGGGTATATAGAAGCCCTCTATTCAAGGATGACATAAGTATGAGATGAGGTGTATGAAATTAAAGGACAAAGCATATGTATGAGTGCCGGTAGAATATGGCAAAGAGGCTACGGGACTTTATATGTCATGACTATGTACGTGAAGATCATGTATGCAATGACATATGAAAATAAATGAAGTACAGGTACATTCAGTATGACTATGCATGACCTTGTATGAGAATGAATAGACATGAGTATATTAAATGTAAATCCCTTCACTCAGAGGCAGTTACTTGAGATCTCTCCTTGTGAAGGCAGTTAAAGATAAAGATATGAATCCCTTCACTTGGAGGCAGTTGCACCTTGAATCCCTCCTTGTAAAGGCAGATACCCTCTATGTTGGAGGCACGCGGTCAGATGAGATCCCTCTATGTTGAAGGCACGTGGTCAGATGAGATCCCTCTATGTTGAAGGCATGTGGTCAGATGAGATCCCTCAGTTTTGAGGCACGTGACCAGAAGAGATCCCTTCACTTAGAGGCACATGACCAAAATGAGATCCCTCCAAGACTAGAGGCACGTGGGTCCCCTTGCGGGTGAGTCGGTGTGACGACGGTCATGGGTGAAGCTGACGAGCTCACTCCAAGGCCAGGCTACCCAAGGGCAGTAATAGCACCCTAGGGACGGCGATACGTAACGCCTAGGTGTGCCAAGTAAAAGACTAAAGACCAAAGGCTAAAGATTTAAGTATATGCAGACACCGGAACTTACATGAGGCATGGCATGACCCAGCTAGTGTAAGTACCAAGTGCAGATCCCATATTCCTAAGGAACGTGACATGGCGATCACGCTCTGATGGGGTGTGACATGGCGATCATACTCTGGAATGTGGCACGTAAAGATTTTATGATGACAAAGAAAAGAGATATGAAGAAAGAAAAGCAAGTTTTATGTCTATGTATGAATTCATATATAAGTTAAGTTATGTGCAAATATTATGTCCTCAGCATAGTGATGTTATATGGGCATCTTAAGATGATGTAGTTCTAGTAAAATATATGTTAAAGTAATGCCTCTAGTACATTGATGCTATCGTACCTTATTGTATTTCAGTTATTAGTCCCAATATAATTCATGATTTGATTTCTATGGATCCTCTCAGATGCTAAGTGTATGATTAAAATGAACTTTGCTTCGGAATAGATATATTTTCGAAATGTAAAATTAAACAGTTTGTGCAGCATATTCACCTTTTTCATAATAAATCGAAGCAAACTGGAGATGACAACGATGACATTACATGTGTATCATAGGGAATCCTACTGAGAATTTATAATTCTCACTTCTATTTTCCGTGTTGTCTCCAGAAAGTTCAAGAGGTATCAGAGTAGCGCTTGTGGAAGTTCTTTGTCGAGATAAGGTCCGGCCTGTAAATCAGTAACAACTCCAGGGTGTGGTACTATGACTTAAGTATAGTACTGTACTTGGGAAGGTGTTACATAAAACCTTCGACACATAGCCCTAACCTAATATTGCGGGGATCAGATACAAAATTAGGATAGGTTTGATCAAAATGAAGCCAAGCTTCACCATGAGAAGAATGTGTTATTACACCATAACTCTTTTGATTCTCAAAATGTCATCTCATGTAAGGTGCTGAATTTATTGATGCATACAACCTTTTAAGTATAGGGATTAGGAGCAACTAGTGCAATCTTTTATATGGAACATAAAGTTTGAAAATGAGTATAATATACATACTTAAAGCTTTCCAACTCACTTGAGTAAGTTAATGCACCAATCATCAAGTGCTCCAAACAAAATCTTTAACAATGACCACAGCAAATTAAGTTAGTTAATTAACTTAGAAACTGAAAACTTTGAGTAAAAAAAGTGAATTAAAAAAAAGAGGCTAAATAAAAAAAAAACTAAACTCATTGAAATACTCATTGATATACCATGAACACAATGGCGGTCTCCGGTAGCAAAATGAAAGTTCTAGAAACAAGAAAATACCTGGGGCTATAATGGGGGATAAGAGATAGTAGAGAGAGAGAGAGAGAGAGAGAGAGAGAGAGAGAGAGAGAGAGAGAGCTTTTACACGAATGAGGAAGAAGAACGGGGTGCGTTCATGTTTTAACATTTTGTTTCAATATTATCGACAGAAAATTGGTCGGTTTTTGTCGGTATAATGATAATAAAACGATTCGTTTCATTAATCATCCATTATCGATGGAGAATTCGTCAGTAATATAGAAACTAAACAGATTCTAAGGGTAATTACTAAATTTCAAATACCAATGAAAAATCTGTCGGTAATAAAAGAAAAAATAAAAAATTAAATAATATTTATTTTATCTAAATTATAGACGGATTTTCTATTGATAATGTATTGAGTTTTTAAATTAAGTTAAAAAAAGAAAGCATAATTATTTACTGACCATTTTTCTATCGGTAATATTTTGGCCCCATTAGGTTCAAACATTTATCGACGGTTTTACCGACGAAACGTTAAACCGTCGATAAAATTCCATATTAATTATTTATTTAATTTTATCAACGTATAATCCATTGATATTGGTATATAATCCGTCCATTTTTAATAAATTTCTAGTAGTGCAAGAACCACACTTCATGTGATTCTTTGCTTGGACATTACAAAAAAAAAATTTAGTTTTTATTTTTTTAAGGATTTAACCTGATTATCTGAAAAACACTCTACATGCCTTTTAATTAGAAAGTATTTCTTTTTGAAAAAAAAAAACTCAAACAAATGGCCTGGTTGTTATTATTTAAGACATCACAATTAGCATAATATGCTAAATTAATAATTTAATTTTCTTAAAATATGAAATATATCATATTAATTCTCTTCAGTTATTTTTTACAAAATATATTATAAGATTATATTTCAAGAAATGAAAGAATGTTTTTGAAAAGTCTTTTTTTATTATTTCAATTTATATAACTTTGTATTGCTTTTAAATATTTGTACTGAAATATTTTCGTATATGTTTATGCCACAATAAAATACTTCTCTAATAAACCCAAACAGATGACGCTCACAATAAGAATTTCCTTGTCTGCTGTTGAGTTTTTAAAGATTGTAATATTGTTTGTGGTGACAATAGTACAACATTGAATGAAAGCATGTCAATATAAGAGCTCAACTCCAAATCTAAACAATTTTTATCATTAAGATAAAAAAAATATTTGTTAAAGTTTAGTTTGTAGTAATTTATGATCAGTAATTTGTCTCGTGAAAAAATAATAATGACAAGGAAAAAAATTGGAAGAAGAATAGAATAGTGAAGAATTTTGGTGCATAAAAATGCAAGAGTTACTAATATTATATTAAAAATGTAAATGGATAATTAACAGCAATATAGTTGATTAATATTAATTTGAATAAAATTTATACAAGTAAGTGTAAATTAGAGAATCACTAAGGGCAAACTAGAGAATCACAATTATAAACTGGTAGTAGGAAGAGTAGATAGACAATGAGGACTGCTAATAGCCTCACCTGTTAGTATAGGTCATCAAATAAAATTATTTTAAGTTTTATAATCAAATATCATTATTGTTTGAGAATTTGAATAGTCAAATATTTATTATAATTTGTAACCATTATAAATACATATAATTAATAACTATTTTTAAATTATGTAATGTAACTAATAAGAGAGTTAGTGTAATGGCAGAGACACATTACGATTTTAGGGAAAACCTCAATTTGTCAATTTATATGGAGAGAATACTAGTTGAAAAGGCAAACTTAATTATGCCCAAAGGAGATTAATATCTTTTTTTGGTAATAAGGAGAAGGATATCTTTGGGGAAAAAAGAAGAAGAAGAAGGTAAATATAAATACATTCTATTTTAATTGCACATTACAATGAATGTAACATTGCAGTGAATTATACAGATACATATACATATACATATAGATAGACAGATAGATGTGGGAAATCATTTGAAGTCTCTTTCTTGGTCATTAGTGATAACTTATGTCTATACTTGTACCAGGAAAGTTGAACAAACTCCATTAACTTTTTTTTACTAAATTGTTAGGTGAAGTAAATTCTTGCAATCTTTAACGGCAAATTAAGTGGGCGATGATTTTTGTATCCTTTTCGACTCTTTTAGGTTTTTTGGGGAGATATTTTTGTGATGATATTCTGCTAATCTTTTGATTAGCAAAGCTTTCATTTTTCACCGAATAAAATATCAGCTTACATTTTACAAAATATGATGATATGTCCCCGTCTTTGTTTGATAACTATAAGCAAAGGGTGTCCTACTTCTTGCAGTTTTATTGAAGGAATCATACGCTCAAAAAACAGCCTCCTTCATAAGTTTCATCAATCATTATTTTTGTACCTATTGACATCACCTGGAAAGTTTGTGTCAGTTGGAGTTTACAAGTTACAACATTCCATTTCCGTTACTTGTTAAACCACTTCTAATTGTTGTAGCATCTTTCCATGATGATGCAAAAGGAGATAAGAGAGGTATGGGAGATAAGCGGGAGAGATAGAGCATGGAAGAACACAACATTTTAAATTTCTTGACTTGATTTGATCAACACAAGCACATGGCTATTTATAAATGACAAGGAGTGCCTTTAGACTCTTCTAAGTTTAATGTTCTTATTGAATACATGACTAAGCACATACACCATGTGTATTTTGGAACTAGTATTTTGAAAATTGGTATATCATTAAATTAATATAACTTGATGCAATTTTATACTGATACATTAATTTAAGACTGAATAATTTTTTCAAAACAATAATTATTATAAACTAGAGGGAGTACAATTTATTGAAAACACAAAAAACACATGCTCTTGAATATAGAGATACATGCATATTGGTAATAGAATCAAGTTTAATTATTTTTACTTTTCCAACAGATGCTAGTAAATGCCTTTCTCAAGCCATATCTTCCTCCGGAAAACGACGTCAGCAATACATCTAGTAAATAGCTGAACTCAGGTGGAAAGTTTTTTGTCACTCATTTTGGGGTGCATTTGTCGTATTTATTCCCTTATTGCATATGTCAAGTTCTCAATACCACCCCAACAACCAGCTTTATGGTGTGTGGTTTGCTATCAGGCATCAGCATTTAGCCTCCTTTTTGTTTTTCGTAAATTTAGCCTCCTAAGTTGATATTGGGTTCTCCACTTTTTGGTGCTGCTGCAGCTGAACCTCACAAAAAGAGAATGGGCTAGCTTAAAGTCAGTAATTATATTAGCCGCTTTAATTTCATTGGTTTGTCTCTCATATCAGTCATTAACTTTGCTAGAGCAGAGATTGTGGCTTTATTTATTGCTCCAATTTGTCTGATGGCTCAACTCTTGAGGCTTGAGATTCAAGCTAGGAGCTTAAGAACTCATCTTAGGTCTCCTGGTATCATGGTTTTTGTTTTTACTAGCTTTCCTCCAGCTACGTATGTTTCGTTTGAAGGTTCTCATGGTATTAATGTTGGTGACTGGAAAGAATCCCATTGGGCTTCACTTATCATGCTGGGCATGCACTATGTATTCGCAGTTTGTTTCATCCTTGTTAACTTCAGCCATTAAAAGTACTTATTTTATTTTATTTTATTTTATTTTTAAGAAATTAGGAGTTAGGCCTTAAAGACTTTTAGGTAGTGTTTTAGATGGTTGCCTGGCAACAGTACGGCAAGGAAGTGGAGGGCTAGCTTTTAAAAACATGTATTTGGTGGATATATTTTACGGCGGAATGACACGGCTAACAAGGGTGTGCGAGTTCTCTCATTACTATTCATCTTATCCATTTTATTGTCCCCTCAATTTGTGGGGGTCTAAGAGGGATAAATTAAAAAAAGAAAAATTTTATACTTAATTCAATTACTATTTTATCTTTAAAAATAATAAATTTATTATTTATTATATTAAATTGAAGAATAAAATTAATAAACTAAATTTATATATTTTCCATTTCATTAATTTATTTTATAACTACCAAATAAAGATAAAAAAATTATTCTCTATTCCTCCATTAAAAATAATAAAGCAACATATAACTAATCACTCCATTTCTCATCTTTCTTTCATTTTTTTTTTATTCATTTCATTAATAGCCATTTCCTTCGCTAGCCATTTCCTTTCCATTTCATTAATAGCCACTAATGACTTAGGAGTGGTTGGGTGGCAAATCTTGATATAGATGGCTAACTTGTAAATGATTGTTGAGCCTCAACTTTTTGTTGTTGCTTAGGTGAGTAGCAGTTTCGGTCTATTATTTCACGTGGAGCTGGGGTGCTCTATCATTAATTTAGCTTCTTTATGTTCTATGTGGTCCATTATACTCGTCTTGTGGGACCTTGTCCGACTGTCTTGCTTCCTCGTCCGGCATTATTACCTTGGAAGAGAGATATTTATATGATTCAAAAGTATTATTTATTTTTATTTTTAAATTAATTATATAAATATAATTTATATAAAACTCATCATTAATATATAAATTTATACAAAATATACTTATATGATTAATTAAAAATACAAATATATAGTACTTCTGATCTATCCAAATATTTCTTATCTAATATCACTTTCGTGCATGTATTTAAATTAGTGTTTACAAATTTATTTTGTACTAACCTATTTTTATAAAACTTATTTTTCATAAATTAATATTAATATAATTTATATTTAAAATTTTTTATTTTAATAGTGATTATGATAAAATAAATATTTTTTGAGTGATATTAATTAAAATTATTTTTAGGTGTATAATTGTTAAAAAATAAAATTTATATTATAATTTTAATATTATTTTTATTTCATTTTTTAGTTGTTAAATAAACTTAAATAAATTACAGAAATATTATTATATTTTTTAACTTTTAGTGCTAATATTAAAATAGAAATGAAGAAATTACAACAATATGTGTAAAACAAAAACACAAAAAATAATGAAATTCAAATTTTAATTAATAAAATTATAAAATATAAGTGAAGAAGAAATATAAATTTATTCAATATATGAAGAAAACTAAGTTTAAATATAGGTTTTTTATTTTATGTATGCAATTTGAGGGATACATATACAGTAATATGGAATTATGGGTGAAATTACTATGATATGGGTTTAACCAAACTCGCAAATTGCAGGTTATTCAAAAGCAGACACGGTAAATAAAAAAGAAGCTGGTGCAGCTCCTGAAAATCGCAAATTGCGAGTTTCACTTTTTCGAGAATCTCTGTCCTGCTACATGTGGAGAACAGGGTGCAGGGGGAATCTTTGACTCCTTGAAAATCGCAAATTACGATTTACTTTTTGTCAAATCCATGGCAGAGATTCTGCTACTTGGGAATCTAGTTCTACTGCCCTGAAAATCGCTAACTGCGATTTTGCGATTTTCTTCGGTGATCTCTGCGACAACGTCATTTCATGTTCCTTGGTGAAAGGTTTCAAATTTTCGTCTATAAAATGAGATCGAGACAGGGTGAAAGACGCGTTAGAACTAATTTCTTGAAACAGGCCAAAAAGAGAGAAAGAAAGAGGGGAAGAGAGAGACAGAAAGTAAGAGAGGCAAAGAGTGATTAAAAAATATAAAAAAAATAAAGTGAGATTTTTTTTTTGAAAAAAGAAGAAGAGCAATACAAAAAAAAAGTGGTTTGATCTGATTCAAAAATGGATTCACGTGAACAAATTTCAGAATAAATTTGTGATCATAACGTGAGTTTTTTTTTTTTCAGAACTTAATTTTTTGATTTTGTTTATAAATTATTATTATTATTATCGATAGATAAATTAATTTTATTGTTGATCATTGGAGTTTTTTTTTTTGTGTGTGTGATCTGATTTATAAAAAATGATTAACAATTGTTAAATTTTTTAAATGGTTTTTTTATAGTTAATTTTACTTTGTTACTCATAGATAAATTATTTTTTACATAGCTTAACAGTGATTAGATTTTTCTAAAAATTGAACTTATAATTGTAGTTGAGGCCAATGGTAACATACATGTCTAGCTTGTATGGGTGCATAGTGACATAATTATAGCGAGTTATCTTATATAGAGTGTAATTTAATTTTTTTTTCTATACTATAATTTTAATTCTGTTAAATTATTTTGATTAAGTATAGAAGTAAATATTTCGATTATAGCAACAGTGAACTTCAAAAGTTCCGAACAAAATTTATCATATATTATCTAAAAAGTATTGATTAATAACATTACAATTATTGATAAAGTTTACTTTTTCGGACGCATTCAGATAATAAAGAGCACAAAAAATATTTGTGATTGTATTAAAAAAATAATTATTAGCATGAATAATGAGTTAAGACAAGCAAATTCAGATTCAAATGTGTGTTATGTTAATTATGTAAAAAAGGATTTTTTGATTATATAGTTAATTGTTTTACATGATGTAGTTAAAAGGTTTTATGTTTCAAACAGTATACATCTGTCATATGTTTTTAATTATTTTATATTGCTTTATTTATTTTGAAATAGGTGCATTTTTCAGTTAAAACTTCTAAATATGTTATGAAGGAAAAATAAATTTTTGTTAGTATAATAAATTTTGAATTAAATAAAATAAGTCTTACCAGTAACTCTAAAGTTTATTTAATATTCATGTATTGCAAAAATTATTATTTTCTAGATGTGCAAATAAATTAATAAAATATCACAATGCATGCTTAATTTTTGTTTGTTACTATTTGTAACAGACAATGAGGCTATTACAGGTTTGTCACTTATACATGAATCCACCTAGGGTCGAGATACATGGGCACTTATGGCTGGCCGATCTATATCATGTCGTATAGTTTTGCCAAATGGAAATAAATGAACCCATTATTAATGCATTGGTCGAACAGTGGAGACTGAAGACACACACATTTCATTTTTCTCGTAAGTAGTGCATGGTCACATTAGAAGATGTGGCCATTATGCTTGGGCTCCGCTTCCATGGTGTACCCATCATTGGTTCTTCTAATAGCAGCACCGTATCACTCTAGAATATATGTGAGGAGCAACTTGGCAGTCGGCTTGGAGTATACAATGTTGGTGGAGGTGAAATAAAATTAAATTGGTTAACGCAGCATTTACTTCCTACTGATTTTGACGATGCGATAGCGTGGCATGTTCATGGTTGTGTACTGCCTCTACTGGGCCACTGTATAATGTCAAACAAGAGCACATCTATGGTGCATGGAAAGTTCTTGCAATTATTGGTGAATTTGCACCAAACTGAGCTATATAGTTGGGGTTCAACATGCCTCGCCATGCTTTATCGAGGGACTAGATCGTGCTACACGCAGGGATACATAGGAAATTTGAGGGTGCATGATATTGCTACAAGTTTGGGTGTGGCGCCGGCTCCCATAGTTGGCTTCTATGTCGACCAAACCAATTACTTTTCTCGTTGCTCTCAAGTAAAAATCCTTTAAATACATTTTAAGTCTGTTATAGTCAAAATTCTATCTAATTAACATAACATTTCATAGATAGAAGCAATTACGGTATCCACGAAACACTCCATATAAAGATCTTGGGAATATTAAACTAGCATTAGATTAGATAGGACTTCATCAAGTAACCATTCATATATCATAGAATCTCTTGTAATATCACATTTAATATTGTTTGTATATCTCATTCATTTTTATTAATGCAGTTTGTGTGGCAACCATATAGAGATCTTGCGATTCATGCCCACATTCTTGATGACGTGTGGGTCAAGTGGCTATTGTGGTCAACTGTTAGTCCTCTGATATGCTTTGAGTTGGTAGAATGGCATGCAACTGACTGCATAATGCGTCAGTTTGGGTATGCTTAGCCTATTCCTCTTTAGCCCCATAGTCTAGAGGGATCCCATAATAAAGACTTACAGCAAGACCAACCAATTGGAGAGTCAAGCATGACAAGTAGGTGACAATGTGGGAACACTAACATGAGGATATCTTAGAAGGACTTCCCACCAGCCATTATTATCCTTCTCCTAAGTATTTGCTATGGTATATATAGTACATGGCCAATTAGCTATGGTTATCCCCTTAGATGGAGCAGCCACCCCCTAATAGCACCAATTCCCCATGGAGCAGCCAAACCCTAGAACCAGCAGTTCCTTATGGAGCAGCACTAGTTCCATATGCTTTTGCCAACCCCCGAGTAGTAGCTCCTTGTACCCTCACCATAGTTGAATGAGGAGTTGTATTGGTCTCCATAGGCACAGCAATGGCAGCCATTTCATTGGGATCAGCAACCCCCACAACAACAATTCTGTTCAAAGTTGTAGATGGAGCAGCTCTCTCCTCAGAATCAATTCTATTCGGAGCCGCAGATGGAGAAGCCCCCAGCAGCAATTCTATTCGGAGCAGTAAATGGAGCAACCCCCCAGGTTAGGATCAATATTGGATGGAACTAGCGTGAATGTCCTTAGATACAAGAGACAATCATTGTGGTTCAAGAAGTAGTCAGACATGGGGGAGAAGGTTTGTTGACGGTAGTAGTGGCAGTGGGATATCTTGTGGGGCATTGGGAAACTATGATTTTAGTATTGATGTTGCTTAATTTGCCCAACAACATGACTTTGACATGAACAAAGAGGCGGCCATAGAGGAGGTGCTCATGCAGGAAGATGTGCATTGACCAGCGATAAGCCAATATTCTCCCCAGGTGATCAATGGACAGTGACATTGATACAGTGAGAGATGAAGCATCAAATTCTGCAAGACACAACTACATCTACCCACGTGGTGGAGTGCAAAGTTGCAAGAGATGAGGGTGAGGAAGATAAAGGTAGGGGAGATGAGGGTGTGGGGGATGACAGTGGCAAAGGAGGAAGATGAAGGGGAGACCTTTTTCAGTTTTTACAGCCATGTGTGTCTGCTATTGATAGATATAGCCCCTCACTAATCAAGAAGAAAAAAGGGGAAAAAGAGGGTAGTTTCCTTTAGTATGATTAGCTAGAAATTTGGTGTTGAATTTCCTGTAATGCTGATGTTGTCCATTCATTTTTCATGTTTACGTGTAATTAATGTTTTATTGTTAATCTTACCTTTGTGATATATTAATTTTTCAATTTCTTTTATAAGTTTTATGTATCTTTAGATATTATTATATTAAGAAATCAAAGAAACAATTTAATAACAGCATTACATTTTAGTCAATATATGCATGCTTTAAATATCTCTACCCCTTTTTAAAGCTTGATATTTAAGGAAATAATTCAAATTTCTATTTATTCAAATTATTAATAATTAATAATTATTTATAATTTCAAATTTTAACTTACATTAAACCCACCTTAAATGCTTCATTACACAAATTTTGTTCCATGGTTTGATTTCAGCCGTGAAAAAATAATGAATAAATTAATTTAAGTTAATTTGAAAATTTTTTGAAGCACATAACGAGACTTCCTTTGCACAATGAGTATATTTTAAATTTATATATTTGTAAATATATCATAATAATAATTACAGAAAAATTAAGTAATTGAATAAAGTTTAAATTTAAATAAAGTAATGCGACAACTCATTAATATACAAATTTATTGAAATCCTTAATTTTTTTTTAAATTATGTTTGTTTTACCTTTAATTATGTTCTTAAATCTTGATATGTGTTTCATAACACAATAACTATTATATTTACTATCACTTATACATATATATATATATATACATATATATATATATATATATATATATATATATATATATATATATATACATCACAGGACATAAAATAATTAAGCATTCTATAATAGAATTACAAACATATAATTAAAAATAGCATGATTACAACAATTCATTAATAAAATCACATGAAGGCAGGCTAAGAAGTTATTACAAACAATACTATAATCACAGAGACAATACTACAATCATAGAGAACAATAAGAATTCATTCATCACCAGGGTTCATTATAGAACAAAGAATAATAACAATTTAGTCATCATTATGAACTAAACATAGGAGCATGTGGACACGGTTGCAATTGTGCCCCTCACCCTGACAAAGACCGCATTGTCGTAGTCCCTGCATCTCATGCATGTCTACTTTGTTCAGGAAATGGGTTAATTTGGGCCCGCCTTCTATTGTGTGCCTTAAGGTGGGTTTAGGACAAAATATTAGGCCTCTATATCGGTGCCATATACTTTCGTTCCCTATGACCCCAAACTCCTTCTTGTACACTTTGAAGATTTCGTTGATCCTATAAACATCATCGACATAAGCTTGCCAGTCAGCATTTTGGCTGGACCAATAGGCAATCACATAACAGCATGGATATCAATCTGTCTAAAAATCACCACAGTCATAGTACCTCTGCCTCATATTAGCTCTATAATCTTCCTTGCTAGATAATTCTTGAACATGGAAAGCCTCATTTCATTTATTGAATTGACTAATGTGGACGTTTCTGGATGCCTGCTCATTTGCTTGAAGTCAAGTTGTCACAGCTTTGGAGAAAATGTGTTCAGCAATTTTCCACACATGTGTCTCCCTCCCTTTTTGTGCTAACAACTTTGTCATCTAGAAGTAAATTGCTCTAACTAGTGACATGATGGGAAGATGGTGAGCCCCCTTTAACACAGAGTTCACATACTCGACTAGGCTTGCAGTCATGTGACCCCACCAATATCCATTGTCATATGCTTGAACCTACTTTTCTCATGGAATTTCATTAAGCCAGTTTGTATATACATCTCCACATTCTTGCATCTATTCGTAATAAATATTAAATTCATGTTCAATCCTTGAATACCCTACAAAACATAATATGGTTGATATATTATTTTCTGAAAATCGCATTCACAAATCCATCAATTCACAAGTACAAACAAAATGTAACTTACCCATACTTACAACAAGTTTATGCAAGTAAGGTGCCTTGAATCTCTGCAAGAAATGCAATGATGTGCTTGATGCAATACATGTGGAATGCTCTCGGAAGTTCCCATTGACCATTGCTTTACCTTATTGCTGCAGTAATTGACTTGTGGTGATCAGAAATAATGCCAACTCTATCCCAGGTTACTACATATCTATGTAAATTATCCAGGAAAAAATACCATGCATCTACAGCTTCACCCTTAATAGTAGCAACAGCAATTGGCAATTTTTATTGCTGTCTTGTGCAACTGCCACCAATAAAGCTCCCTAGATAAATGTGTGCTGTCAACCTACACAAGTGGTTTGCAATGTTTGAATGCTTTAATGCAGGGCCTAAAACTCCAAAACACCCAACATAAAAGTCAAACGTCTGGAACTAGCTCATTGCCATGGTAGACCTCCACAACATCTAACTAAATAACTGATCCTTAAGCAATATCAGACATTGCTACACACCATTGCGTCAAAGCTTTATACGAGGCTTCCCACTGACCGAAAACTTTTTTGATTGCCTTTTGCTTTGCCATTCATGCTTTTTGGTACATCATCGTGTATCCGTACCGAGACTGAATCTATGCAATCACAAATTTTATCTTAAAAGATGGGCCAGATTCTACCATGGGCTTTATACCTTCTACAAGTTTGTCTGAATCCAACTTTGTGTAATCCTGTGAAATCCTTGTCCTAGTGCAAGTGTGCGGGCCATTGTACTTCCTGATTTTCCAAACATACTTATTATTCCTAAAATTAGCCCTAACAAGCCATCTGTAATCTGGACCATAGTGTATACATTTACAATAAAATGTTGTTGCTTTTGACTCATACACTTTATAATCCACTCTTTTTGATATACTATAGCTCTTAATTGCCCATATAATCGCTTCTCTATCGCTAAATTGCATTCCAACACACAATTCACCATCTACAACAAGAACACCTACGAAACACCAAGATAAAATAACAATAAAAGTTAAAATGAAAATATCTAACATAGGAACTCAACCAATATATTTTTTCATAATCATAATCTGAGGTTAAGCAAGAGATTACATAAAGTGCTTGAACTATAATAATAAACATGTAGTGGAACTTCATCCGTACTCTAACATCATAACCCTCAATGATCTAATAATAATTTTTTAATCTTAGATAATAAATTTTCTACCAAAGATAATGATTAAGATGAAGTATTAGTGACTATATACCTAAGTTTGCATACTCTAGAAACCCAGGTGCATGTATAGCTTCAATATCTAAAGCACGCATGAACGATGGCACCCCAAATGGATGCTGACTAGCCATTGTGTTTGATACATGCTCGTCACTGCTTCATCATCCACATCATCATCTGACCATCATTGCCGCTTCCATATTCACCTTCAAAGCCCTCATAATCACTTTCACTATTGTTTTCTTCCCATTCTACCTCTTTTTCTAGAAATGTGCTTGGCTCAAGTTCTTACTCCTCATTGTCATCTTGATGGTAAAGTGCAAGAGCAACTTCTTTGAAATTGAATTACAACTCGATGGCAAGAATGTTTGCTTGATACTGTTGATGTATCCGAAATATTTGTTGAATGCCGTTATTGTCGTTTATTAGAATTGCTTGGTATTGTATGAACCCGCCAAAAATCGAGATTACTATCTTCGGAGTTTCAACATCTATGCATTGACAAAGTCTACTCTCTAGCTCCACAAATGACATAGTGCATGGAATAGAGAAATATGTTGGCTTCCCACATATAAATATCATACTTTCACTCATATTTGTAAGAATATCACCATTAGAATATACTATTATATTTGCAGTTCTATCCATTTCTCCCTTTTTTTTTTTTCTATTCTACTATCTTCTTCTTCTTTTTGACACACCAAGGGCTTATTTGACAATTGCTTTTAAAAATTATTTTTGATTTTTAAAACTAAAAAAGTAGAAAAACTTGTTTGGATAGCTATTTTTTTTGGTTTGATTTTAAAATAAAAAAAATAGATTTCACATTTTAAAAATAAAAAATAGAGAAATAGCTAAAGGATGTTTTGGTTTTTTTTTTTTTTTTTTGAGATCCGATTTAAAACACGATGGCATAAGTGGTAAATATGATGATTTATTGATTTAGAGCTCCTTTTGATACTCAAATTGACGCATAATGCTTTTTTTCTTTCATACTTTTTTGTATGCCACCTACAGGGTTTTTATTATCAATATGATAATTGAGTGTGTTATATACGTTAATATGGGATTATAGACAAAATTAAGTGAATATGGAATCAGGAAAAACCGCCAGTGGCGGTTTTTGGTACATTCAGCGTGCATGGGAACAGTGGCATGCAGAAGACGGATTCAGAGGCGTGGGAATCAAAAGACTCTGAAAAGCTGCTGCAGTTATTGGAATCCCAAAAACCGCCAATGGCAGTTTTTTGGCAGGGAATCTCTGCAACAACACAATGTGTTGCTCCCCGTGTGTGTGCATGCAGCCCGTGATTATATATATATATATATATATATATATATATATATATATATGTGAGAAGCGGTTTGAAGGGAGAGTTTTCGAAATGGAAGAGAGAAAGACAGAAAGGAAGGAAGAAGAAGAGAGAGTTCTGTGAGTGAATGAGTGAAAGAGTTTGACAAAAAAAGAAGAAAATATCAGAAAAAAAAAGGTTCATGATTCAACTATGAATCCATATAAGCATATTTCAGAACAGATTCGTGATCAAAATATAAGTATTATTTTTTTAAATATTTTTTTATTTTGTTTGTGAAACAAACTTTACTATTAATTATTGAAAAACATGATTAAATTGTTAAAAACAATTTTTGATTTGGATGTATTTATTTATTTTATTAAGTTGTTAAAAGATTATTGTTATGTGTTCAGTTCTGTTATTCTTAATTATTAGTTTTATGGATTAATCTTTTAAATATTATTGCTAATATTCAATATGTATTTCATATATTTTTAGTCAAATGCTTCTTCTTCTTCTTCTTCTTTTTTTTTTTATGACGTAGGAATCAAATACTTCTTAGAATATTAAAGTTAATATAACATAATATTTAAAAGAAGAATTGGATAATAATATTTAAATTTTATGAAATAATTTGCCAAAAGTTACTAATTAAAGCGAGCAATTTGTATTTCATGGTTAGGTTTTTTATTTTTATTTATTTTTATTTTTACTTAGAAGAGGTTAGTGTTGTTTGATAATGAAAACTTTAATTATATGAGATTTAACATTTTAATTTTGAAAAAGTCGTACTATTTTTAAATGATGTTAAATATAAATTTAAAAGATATTTTTATCGATGAATTTTTAAAAAAGATTTTAAATTTCTTGTTTATTCTAATTATGGAAAAAAATATGTCCTTATACTAAAATTTATTTATTTTTTTACATTTTTAAACAAATAATAAAAATAAAACATCATATTACATGCTTTATTAATCTCTGTTTATTTACTATTTGTAACAGAGGATGAGGCTATTGTGCCCTCATCACCTACACACAATGCCGCTTAGGGCCGAAATACGTGAGCATTTACAATAGGCTGGTATTGATTGTGTTGCTCAAATTTGTCAAATGAAAATAAATGGCCCCATTATCAATGCACTTGTTGAACGGTGGAGGCCGGAGACACACACTTCATCTTCCTTGTGGGGAATGCACAGTTACTTTAGAAGATGTAGCTATTTTACTCGGACTCCATATCGATGGTCTGCCGGTCATTGGATCTACTAATCCCAGCACCATAGCCCTCCAAAATGTGTGTGATGAGCTACTTGGTGGCCGACCTGGTCGATATGATATTGATGGATCTGAAATAAAATTAATGTGGCTCACACAGCATCTTGGTTCACTTCCTATTGATTCTGACATCGCAAGAGCACAACATGTTCATGGATATATATTATCTGTGCTGGGGCACATTCTAATGCCGACCAAGAGCAATTCAGTAATCCATGGAAAATTCCTATAACTGTTGGTGAATTTAAATGAAATTGGGCTTTATAACTGGGCTTCAGCAAGCCTAGCTTTTCTTTATAGAGGGCTAGATCGGGCTACACGTACTGATACGAAAGAAATTGCCGGTTGCATGATATTGCTGCAAGTGTGGGCATGGAATCAACTCCCATGGTTGGCTCCAATACCGGCCGAACCAGTGACTTTTCCTATTGCTCTCAGGTAATTTACATTTAAACAAATTATTGTTCTGTTGTAATCAAAGTTGGCTCTAATTAATATAACCTTTTGCAGATGTAGACAAATACAGTATCCACATCATACTCCGTTTTAAGATCTTGGGAATATTAGATTGGCATTAGATCATATGGGGTTCATCAGGTTTGCATTAATATTCTATAGTATCTCTTGTAATATCACATATAATACTATTTATAAATATGATTTATTTTTAATAATACAGTTTATGTGGCAACCATATGGGGATGACGCTATTAATGCGCATATTCCAGATGACGTTAGAGACGAGCGGCTATTGTGGTCAACTGTTAGCCCATTGATCTGCTTTGAGGTATTAAAGTGGCACGCAGCTGATCGAGTAATGCGTCAGTTTAGATTTGCTCAGCATATTCCTCTCCCGCCCCAAAGTTTAAAGGGGTTCCACAATAAAGACTTACAGGGAATAAGAGAACCAAAGAATTGGAGAGCCTTGCATGATGATTGGGTTACTTTATGGGACCACTGATATCATCGTATATTACAGGGAATTCTCATTGACAATTACAATCCTTCTCCTGAGTATTGGGAATGGTATACACAATATGTGATCAACTGGTTTTGGTTGTCCCTACAGATACAGCAGCCAGCCCCCCAGCAATAACAACTCCCTATGGAGCTGCCCCCTCCTCAACAGCAGAGTTCCTTATGGAGCCGCCTCCTCCTCAACAGCAGCAGTTCCCTATGGAGCCACCACCCTCCCAGCACCGCCAATATCCCATGCAATAGTATCCTAAGTAGCAATTTCCTGCACCTTTGGCATAACTGAATGAGGAGTTGTATTGGTCTCCACGGAGAGAGCAATGGCATCCATTTCAATGGGATCAACAAACCCTACAACAACAGCCAACACGAATGTCCGTAGATGCATCAAACATTCATCGTGCTTCAAGAAGTAGAGACTCACGGGGGAGAAGGTTTGTTGACAGCAGCAGTGGCAGTGGAATATTTCGTGGATTATTGTGCACTTACGATTTTGTCATTGATGATGCTCAATCTACCCAACAACCAACAGCCCCTTGTGACTTTGACTTGAATGAAGAGGCATCCATGGAAGAGGTGCGCATAGATCAGGTGCCCGTACAGGAGATAGGAATACATCAGGCACCTATAGAGGAGGATGTGTACAGACTAGAGATGGTAACACTTGAATATGGGATTAAATCTCAGCCAATATTCTCGTCGGGTGATCAATGTTCGATGCCACTGATGTAGTATGATATGCCACAACACACTATGGAAGACACATCTACATCTGCCCATGCGATGAATCTCTTAGTTATCGGAGATGAGGCTGCACAAGATGAGCATGCTAGAGATCAAGGTGCAGGAGATGATGGTGGTAGAAGAGGAAGACCAAGGGGACTCGTTTCTCACCTTTTACGTCCATTTACTTATTCTGCTGTTAAATTTGTCCCCCCAGAAATCAATAAGAAAAAAGGGAAAGGGAAATAGTGTTCTTTAATATAATTAGGTAGAAATTTGTTTAACTAAAGTGTTTTAATATAAATGCTGTTTATCATTTTCCATGTTTATGTATAAATAATATCTTATTGGTATTCTTACCCTTGTTTTTATATCTCTTATTATTATTCTTTCCCTTATTTTTATCTCACTTGGTTAATTTTATTTCTAATTTAAGAAAACTAAAATGCATTACTTATTTTAAAGACATTCAAAATAGTGGCCATTGAGTTTAATCAAGCAAAGTCTAAATTCCATAAGGTTAAGTAAAGTTTTAGTTTAAGTAAAGTGATATGATAATTCAATTCAGTAATATACAAAACGATAACAATAATAATAACAATGACAATGACAATCTAATCATCACCACTCAACTCTATGAACTAGACCCAGGAGCGTTTGGACATCGACTGCGACTATGCCCCTCTCCTCAGCAAAGACCGCACTGTCGTGGTCCTTTCATCTCATGCATATCCATCCCATTAAGGAAATGAGTTGATTTGGGATGGCCTTTTATTGTGCGCTTTAAGGCGGGGTTAGGACAAAGTCTTGGGCCTTTATACTGGCACCATGTGCTTTCGTTCCCGATGACTCCAAACTCCTTCTCGTAAACTTTGCATATTTCATTGATCCTATAAACATCATTGACATAAGATCATCAGTCAACGTTCTAGCTAGAGCAACAAGCAATTACGTGATGACACGGATATCGATATGTCTGGAAGTCACCACAGTCACAATACATTTGCCTCAAATCAACTCTATAATATTGGCTGCTAGATAGCTCTTGAGCATGGAAAGCCTTATTTTGCCTATCAAATCGATTGACACGAAGGTTTTTGGATGCTTGCTCATTTGATTGAAGTCAAGTTGTCACAGTTTTAGAGAAAATATGTTCAGCATTTTTTCGCGCATGTGCCTCGCTACCTTTCCGTGCAAATAACTTAGCCAACCGAAAGTAAGTTGCTCGAACCAGTGCGGTGATGGGAAGATTGCGAGCCCTCTTTAGCATAAAGTTCACGCACTCGACTAGATTTGTGGTCATATGACCCCACTGATGCCCACCATCATATGCTTGAACCCACTTTTCACGTGGAATTTCGTTAAGCCAGCCTATATATACCTTTCCATGTTCCTGTATCTGTTCGTAATGAATATTAAATTCACGCTCCGTCCTCGAATACCCTGGAAAACATAGCATGGTTGATATATTATATCTGAAAATTGCATTCACAAATTCATAAGTTCAAACAAAATATAAATTACCCATGCGGATGACGAGTTTGTGTAAGTAAGGTGTCTTGAATCTCCGCAAGAAATTGGTAGCGATGTGCCTAACACAATACATGTGGAATGCTCTTGGAGGCTCCCATTGACCATTGCTTCACCTTATTGCTACATTAATTGACTCGTGGCGATCATAAATAATGCCAACTCCATCTTGGGTCACTACACACCATTGCGGCAAAGCTTGAAATGAGGCTTCCCATTGACCGAATATATTTTCGATTGCTTTTTGCTTTGCCATCCATGCTTTTCGGTATGTTGTTGTGCATCCGTACTGAGACTAAATTTCTACAATAACAGATTTTATCTTAAAAGAAGGGTCAGAATCTACCATGGGCTTGATACATTCTGCAATGGTATCCGAATCTAATTTTGTGTGATCCTGCGAAATCCTTGCCCTAGTGCAAGTGTGTGGGCCATTGTACTTTCTAATTTCCCAATAATATTTATTCTTCTTGAAACTGGCTCTAACAAGCCATCCACAGTTTATGCCATAGCGTATGCATTTGTAGTAAAACGTCGTTGGTTCTGACTCATACACTTTCCACTCCTTTTGATATACTATAGCGCCTAATTGCCCGTATAACAGCTTCTCTGTCACTAAATTGCATTCCAATACATAATTCTCCCCACAACAGGGTTACCGATGACATGAAACATGAAGATAGAATAATAAATATTACAAAATTAAAATGGCAACAAAATTAAATATATAACAATTAATCAAGAAAATATGTTAATGGGAAAATAACGATTAAGATGAAAAATAATGATTATGATGAAATGTCAGTGACTACATACCTGAGTCGCATAGTCTAGAAACTCAGGTGCTTGCAATCTCCATTGTGTTGGTATGAAATAGGAGAATCAATTCTATTAGGGCCTGATTTAGTTGGACAGACCATTGAGCTGATCAAGAAAATTTGAAGTAAGATGCTTACCGCTCAAAGCTGTCAGAAGAGTTACGCGGATACCAAGAGGAAACCACTAGAATTTCAAGAAGGAGACCACATATTTCTGAAAGTTACGCCTACAACAGGGATAGGTAGAGCCATTAAGGTTAAAAAGCTAAGTCCTCACTTTATTGGTCTTTTCCAAATCTTGAAGCAAATTGGATCAGTAGCTTATCGAATTACTTTACCTCTACATTTGTTAAACCTTCACGATGTTTTTCATGTTGCTCAACTCAGAAGGTATCAACCTAACCCTACACACTTCCTAGAACCCAAGTCAATATAGTTAAAAGAGGACCTGACTTTCCACATATCGCCGGCACGGATCGTAGATAGAAGCAGCATGCAACTTCGAAACAAAACCGTGCAGTTAATAAAGGTAGCATGGGAAAAAGAAGATGCTGAAGACTACACTTGGGAATTAGAATTAGACATAAAGAAAGAGTATCCTGAACTATTCTCAGGTACTAAATTTTGAGGACAAAAATTTTTTTTTTAAGAGGGTGATAATGTAACATCCATAAGATTTTTATCATTTTTCGCCTAGTTTTTCGGTTTTTATCGAATAATTGAGGTTAATTAAAATTTGATTAAATATTTATTTAGGATCAATTAATTAGCAATTAATTAAGTTTAGATATGAGAAAATTAGATTAGAAGTATAGAATATTTCATAGAAATTTTTAAAAACCGATTTACCGATTTAAAGGAAATCGGTAACACTTTGTTTGGATTGTAAGAGAAAATGAAAAGAAAAAAAATGGAAGGAAAGAAAATAGAGAGAAAAGAAAATAAAGAGAAAAGTTAGTTTTCTCTCCTACTATTTGGATGAAGAGAAAATGGAGAGAAAAGAAAATGATAGATATTCTTTCTTTTGTTTGGATTGAAAGAAAAGTGAGAGAAAAGAAAATAAAATTATGTTAAATGACATTTATACCCTTATAATAATTTCACATCTAATTTAATTATTTATTTGACTTTATTTTATATCTCTAAAATATTTCTTAGTAAATAAGTAAAATAGAAATCTTATAACAAATATTAAGAATTATTATAATTTTTTATTTATTTGTTGTCACTCTTCTAAACTAATTTCTTTATCTCATGTATAAAATGACTTTAATCAAATGATTAAGTTAAACTAGTATTTAATTATATCTACTATGACTATCAAAATTTAATTAATAATTATAACAAATAATTTCTAAAAATGTCTACTATCATGCATTATTGTCATGCATTCCTACATATCTCTTGCTTCTCTTATTTAACTAATATTTATTAATTAGTTAAATGATAATAATATAACATTGGTTTTTACTATTGATCATATTATCATTTAAATTCATCAACTTTAGTTACAATAAAATTTGATTTTGGTTTTATTTTAATTACTTAGTATTACCACATCTTTTTTTTTTTTATATATAATTGAACAATTTAGTAGAATGATTTAATTTTTTTTTTTTTTAAAAAACTGCTTGCTTGCAGTGCAATATCGCATTTTCGACAATATCTATAATCCATTGTATACCCTAATAAAACTAGACAAGTTAATATTAAAAATAAAACTAAAAGCTTGATAAGTTATAACTTATTATAAAGCATTTACTTTTATGACAATAATAACAACATAAATATAGTAATATTTGAATTTTGTCATACAACATGTACATCATTGTCCAATAAATTTCTAATGTTAACATCCTCTAACTCAACTTAAAATAAACAATGGCATTCCTAAAAATAAAATTTGATATAAGATATTAGTTGATTACTTGATTTAGGAAAGATGATAGTTGCACATTATCTAACTAATAACAAAGATACATATGTTACATTAACAAACATGTTTCTACATTATATCATATGGCTTTAGTTCCCAACACAATATATTTCAAAGGAACATGTTCTAGCGAAGTCCAAGTACTTGTTAGGAACTAACAAAAAATATACTATTGACCACATCCTAGTCTGTAAAGTATATCCTATTGACTATATATTACTCAAAAGCCATGAGTAGTTCCTCTTTTTTCGTTTTTCCCCCCTAATAAAGTATCAATAGTTGTTCAAAACAAAACAAAAGGAGTCAAAAAATAATTGGAATGCTGGCAAGATATAAACAACCTATAAATAGAGACATTCATATGCATTCCACTGCTGCTTGTAACATCTACTATAATCCTTGCTTCAAAAACTTTAGCTAATACTTCAACTTCTGCACAAATATAAGAAACAAAAATATAAATAATTTTTAAAATAAAAACTAGAAACTAAAATTTATTAACACTAAACTATAAATCAAACTTTTGCAAATAGCAACACACAAATAGTAGTTACATAATTTAGCAGGGAAGCAACAAGAAAGAAATCAAAATACAACCAAATCAGCAAAAGCACTAAAAACTAGCAGACTCCAAAACAACTTGACAACCACATACCAAACATGAAAACAAGAAACCAGCCTGTAATTGAATACACCTGTACATCAAATATCGGCAACAACACAAACAAAACAGAAACAACAGGATAAAAATCAGAACAAGGAAAACAAATTATAGCATAAGAAATGAGTAGAAACAGCTGTAGTCTCACAACATCCTTTTCTAAGCCACCACCACTTAATAACTAAAGAAGGAAGGATTGATAAGCTATTATTCATCCTTATTTTGTAGTAGAGAATAAGTATCTTCTCAAATCCTTTATTAATCCATCTCCACTTTCTCAAAGCTGAAGGATAGGATTAAAGCCCCTTCACCAAGCTATTTTTAATAAGCTTATACTTAACAGATAATATAAACACCAAATTTCTATCAACTACTAAACCATATCATTATTTAAAGTTGTCATGTTAAATAAAAAATAAACAAAATTAAAATTGCTATAAAATTATCTATATACCTACATTAGTCAAAGACATATGAGAGTACCATGCTCTTCATTGTTGCCCAGCTTCAGCCATAATTCAAAGAAGAACCTCAAGTCACAGTTCAGGAGGAATTTCAAAAAGTTGTCATTTCTTCTGATCATTGATACATAAAAATTGATAACACTGCATGTGATAAGTATCTAACACACCCAATTCAGTCAACATGCTCCACACATCTGATTCACTATAATGGCGAGGCCTGCTTTGTTGCAAGACTATTAATTCTTTCTCAGCAATATCTAGCTGTTTCTCGGCAACTGTAATTTGCCTTTCAGCCACTTCATGTAGCTTATTTGAAACATAGTTGCCATCTTTTATAGCATTAGCTAATACATCAATTCCTTGCGCAACCCTCTCATATTGAGCCTCCACTATATCAATCATTTAGGCCTTACGCTTTGTACCTCTTGAGGCTAAGGTCCCACCTATTTGATTTGTTTGACCATAATGAGGACTGAATAATTCCAAATTAGCAGTAGAGGATGGGGTGTCATTTCCCATGTTAACATCTATATCAGGCATCCCCGCCATTTCAAACGAGTCATTCAAGTCAATGGGTTCCCTTTCCCATTGTTGTAATCTTTCTTTTGCAGTTGTGGCCCTTTCACCAGTAGCTCTATCAGCTCCAAATAGCTCTTTCATTGTGTCATAATGCTTAATTTGCATCTTTTTCCATTTCTCTGCATGTGGTTTCTCCTATAAAAAATGCTCAGATAAGTAAGTATAATAAACTTGCCTTTTAAAAAAATTAATAAAGATGAATAAGTAATAAAAATAATGTGTATATTACCCTAATGAAATCCTCCCAAACTTCTTCTTCAGCTTCAAACTTTCTAGTTATAGGATTCCACGAAAATCCACTCAAACTGTTAAATAGGTCATATGCCTCAGCAAAATAATCTTTCAAAGTTTTCATTCTATTTATTATGTGCTGCTTGGTAATGTGTGAGCCAATTGTTACACTCAAAACCTTTACAACATTTGCATATGCTTCAGTTGTCCATGAACCGTCATGTCTGTTACCTTTCATTGCCTCTTTTGTCAATGCATTCAATAACATAAGATCCATATCATCATTCCATTGTAAATTATCTTTAGAAGGTTGGTTAGGGTCCGTAATTTTCTTTCCCTTTGGCATATTTCTACCTGCAATGTTATCTCAAAAAAAAAAAAAACACATAAAAGAGATGTATAATAATCATACTTTCAACTACAAAGTATATCAACATCATGTAGAAAATAAATATTTAATTAACACATTTTGTAATCCCAACCAAACTACTAAAAATATTTACATTACCATAAATACATAAGTAAAAACATTGCATAACACTTCAACATTTAGATATAACAAAAATATAATGACACTTAATTTTGGTAAGCATTCCACATTTCAATTGCAATACTTACTCTTAAAATTGTTGCTTGTCTGTAGTCCTCATCACATTGTTGTTGTGACTGTGATCTATCTATGTCACGTTGTATTAGCTCTCGATCCACTTCAGCAATTAAGGATTCATCAATGTCAACACCCACCAGAAAGTTATGCAATATACAACAAGTCAAGACTATGTCTGTCATGATTTCAAATGAATAACATGGCTCAGTGCCCCCAGCTATAATCAGAAATCTTTTCTTTAGAACTCCAAAACTCCTTTCAATGACATTTCTTAATGAAGCATGTCGATGGTTGAATAGTTCTTTAGAATTTTGTGGCCCACGCATTGAATACTTTTTCAAATGATATTGAACCCCTCTATACGGAGTGAGTATCCCACGTTTTAACATAAATCCAACATCTCCTAAATAAAACTTTCCTACAACAATTACATGTGGATAATATGAATTAATATATCACATAATTTGATCCTAAATTAATGTTCTATTTTATAGAGTGAATAAATTATTTTATTACTAACCTTCAGGAATTTGAAGTGAATCTTCCCTACTTAAAGCATCTTTTAAAATTCTCAAGTCAGATGCTGTTCTTTCCCAGCCAGATAACACATATGTGAATTTCATATCAAAATCACAAGCAACAAAAATATTTTGTGTGGGATAGTTTTTTCTTCCATGAAAACGAGGGGCTTCTCCCCTTGGTACCTTTACAGGAATATGTTTTCCATCTAAAGCTCCAATGCAGTCCTTTTTTTAATCAATATATTGAAAAGTTCAATAGTATACTTCTATTAAAATTTTATTTATAATTATGTACTTATAACTAACTAAAATAAGAAATAGGTACCTTAAAAAAAGGATGGAATCTGCTATTGTTAAGTATTTGTAAAGGGACATCCCTACCAGAGGGTTACACAATAAACTCTTCCTCTAATGAAATGACAGCACAAAGGACATTGTGAAAGTGGCGACTAATTGTCTCCCCTCAGCGATGGAAGAAGAAAGACACAGTTTTGTTTTTTTAACATTATTGTAACACCCCAGTATGAGTTGCGGTTACCTGTCGATACCGAAGCCTGAAAAATTCTGAGTCTGAACCCTATGCCTCCTTGGAGGGCTATAGGTTTGAGGCATTTTCTTAGGGCATCAAAAGTCCCGGTAATGGTCCTCAAGTTTATAAAAACGCAAGGTTTCGGAGAATTGTACTAAAACCCAAAAGTTGAATTCTAATACTTAAGGATTTTGAATTTTTAGATATTTTTATTGAATCCAAATGGGGCGTATTCCCTTATTTACATTTATGTTTTAAAGTTAATGAAGAGTAAAGTTAAAGAGGTCATTAAATGTAAATAAGTCTGTGTAATATCCTGGACCTGGGAAAGGACTACAGAAGGAGGGAACCAAGTTTTTGGAGTTGGTAATCGATTATAGAGGACATGTAATTGATTACAATCCTTTCTATATGCCACGGGTTAAAATTTTTTGTGTGGTATTCAATTACCAAGGATGGTAATTGATTACCAACTCTTTGGCTATGGTAATCGATTACCAGCCTTGATAATCGATTACCGCAGGCCAATATATAGGTCCGTACGCGTCCTACGCCCTCATTTTCGAATTTCCTTTCTCTTTCTACCCTCAAAACTCTATCCCTTCTCTCTAAAACCCATTCCTCTTCAATCCCCACTTAAATCCTTCAACTTTTCCTTCCAAACTTCATCAAATTACATTCCTTTCACTCTCATAACAACAATTTCACCTTTAATCTTCATCCTTCTTCCAATCCCCAACCATATCCTTGGTGAGTCTTGGAGCTTGGAGTAGGAGTATCAAGACCCCTAAATCTCTTCTCTTCCTTTCTCTATCTTCAAAGGTAATCCTCAAACTCCTTTCCTCTTCCTTTCTTATGAATTATAGATTATTTGCTCTATAGTGAGTTCTTGGAGAATCATAGGTTAAAAGAATTAGGGATTTTCTTATTTGAGCATAAAGTTAGATTGATCCTTAGTCTAAGTGATTGACTCTGAATTAAACTACCGTATTATTGATAGTATATACCACTGGAGGACTGGTTTTGGCTCTCAAAGTTCATGGGATTACGATTTCGCTATTGGCATTAAGTCTGTGAGTAGATAGTTTATCCCTATCTTATTTTGTCTATATATATACCTATGCAAGTGATTTGGTATGTCTTAGC
Organism: Pterocarpus macrocarpus; assembly: GCA_031439585.1. NCBI lineage: Eukaryota > Viridiplantae > Streptophyta > Magnoliopsida > Fabales > Fabaceae > Pterocarpus > Pterocarpus macrocarpus. Next base: position 29,877,430 of record CM062515.1, read on the forward strand.
AATATGATTTAAATTTTGGTAGCTTATCTATCTCTACTAGTTCACATGAGACAATGACTTGATTTTCAAAAGGAAAAATGTGGCAAATATTTATTACCTTGGTTTCCTATTAAACTTTGGAAAATTTTCTTTGTTTTGAAAGGTTTTTGGATAAAAGCTTTGGACTTTTGTTCATTTTTTATTTATTAAAATGTTAAAGCTTTATTTTTCTTTGAAGTTACAATTTTATTGCTTTATATAAGGTATATTTTTATAAGAATCTTTATTAAATGTTCTGTATAATGGAAAAGAAAGACTTGGGAAAGTCTAGGCCAGGATCTGTAGGCTAACGGCAGTAGGCATTAGCCCTGGGTGCACCTAGGATATTGGATTTTCTTGGCCACTCAAGGGAGTGGTGCGTGCCTGTTATTCACGGCCATACATATAGTGTGGTGCGTGCCTGATATTCATGGCCACTGAAAGAGTGGTGCGTGCCTGATTACGGGTTTCACACGAAGAAAAGGCCACCTAAATGTGATTTTTGACGGATTATCCTGGAATAGATGGACTCTATTTTTGGAAAAGAAAATTTGGATAATATTTGATTAAGATTTCTATTTTGGTTTTATTATACATATTGTATCGCCTTAATATCTATAAGTTTGTACATTGTCTCATGTGGGTTAGGGACATTCTATCTCTCACTAAGTTTCATAAACCACCCTGTTGTTTCTTTTTCCTTTTCAGATGCAGGTATTCTGGTAGGATCTAATCCTTTAGCCTTCGAGATTAAACTCTGAGTTTTATGGATAAACCCTTTTCTACTTAAGGGTATATTGTAAATATTTGAATTTTGAGGAACTCTTAGATAGTGGTAGCTCCATCATACTTTAGGCAGGGTCCGACCTTGACCTGATTATATTGATTCTGTTGTTTTTCATTTACTTATACTATGTTGTTGAATTTCTTAAAAGGATTTAGTTTTCTAAATAATTCAAGTTATGTATTTTGGATGAGTACTTGTAACTATTTACGTTTATATTTAATTATTATACTGTGTGCTGAGGGGTGTATTCTGAGAATACCTGGATCCCCGATGGAATATTGTGTTTATTTATCTTGCAGGGTAACCTTTTGTAATTGGGAAATATCTAGATTACAAAGGGGACTCTATCGAAATTTTTATAAAAATTTTGTGGTGAAAGGCTTGCGTAGGGACTTATCCCTATGCGCCGGTCACGGCCCGGGTTGGGTCGTGACAATTATGACCTATAATGTGGGGGAATTTAGCAACTTGTTCTTCAACTGTAGAGCGTCTTGAATCCTTTACTTTGCCGGTTCCTCTTAACGTCTCACACAATTGCATAAATGCTTGAGGACCCATGCATATGACATCCCGACATTTTTCTATCTCTAATAATTGTCTCATTAATTGAGAACGCCTATGTTCTCTTTCAAGGTTTTCATCAATAATTTGACTTAGTCTAAGCCTTGACAGTAATTGCAATAAATGTAATGCATGCACAATATAGCATAAAAGGGCTAAGGTACATATATGCTACCTCTTATCTAAGTTTTCTCTCACATGATTTAAGATTTGCATTTGAGAAAGCATTCCAAAAGTCATCATTTGTTTCTCTTGCAACTCTTGGTGATTTATGTCTTCCATTCCATCTTCAAATTGCACTTCATCAATATTTTCAGAATTCATCTATATATATATATACACACGGACGTTAAACCATTAATATGTATTATGACATTAGGAATCAAAACCCACAAATAAATGAATATTTGCAATTACTAATATCACAATTCAAGAAATAGCGATACCAACTAAATTAAGAAAAATGAAAGCATTATGTGTTAGATTACACTAATTGCAAAACTAATATTTTTAAAAATTGGCTATAGGAATCATATTAGATAATGTGCTATATATGTAATAGTCTATGTGCATATTGTCTTGTACATGGATGGATTACAAAATTTTTGTAGTAATAGCAAATTGTACACATGTACCTTCTGTTTTTGAGTAGTTAAGCTTCAATTCCTCAATGAAAGACTTTAATGCCAAAGGCTACACTATTATAAAATGAAAACATGAATGATAAATTAGTTGCTACATTTATAAATCATACCATAAAAGAAAAGGCATGAGAAAGGGGAAAGGAGCATCCACAAATAACCATAACTTCCGAGAAATATGCATATATTTGCAGGTATCCCAAACTAGAGATAAGAATAAGTAAATATTTATGATTGTGTAGTAAACAATATGTGCTAAAAAAATGAAGACCCAAGAGTGACACAAGCACGATCGGGTCAATGGCAAAAAGCAACCAAGGAAAAAAAAAACAAATGAGAGGGGGAGTACCATAGAGGGAGCTCCAATTTGGATATATTAATCCTTGCTACATGTTGTTCACGCCACAAACACTTTAACTTCCTTACTACTTCTATTTTTGACATAGCGCCAAAAGGTTAGATGCCCTAGTAGCTGAAAGCAACAAAAAGAAACTAAAGGGGATACACACCCAAAAAAAGAAAAAAGAAAAAAGAAGAAGCCAAATTACTGTAGGGGGAGAGAAAAAAAAAAAGAGTTTTAGTTTCCAATTTAATGTTTCTAATCACTAGATTGTTTGTCTTGTTGTGCCAATATTGGAAGATAAGATAAATAAGTAATCAAGGATACTTGTACAAATTCAGTAGATAAATCATAAAAACACTCTTATTAATGTTACTTATGACATCCAAGAATTGTGAAATTGACACAAATTTCATATAATCAACATATCACTAATTGATAAAGGCAAAAATTGATTAGTCTTTCAAAGACAACATCAAAACAATAGTGTTCTGCAAATCTGATGCTTGAGTTAACAAGCAAAGAAAGGTGGCAGTAGTATAGTTAGTCATTGAATAACACCCCACAACAACACCCCAGCAAGTGATAAAATATGGACAAACAAGAACTTCCAACACTAGAAAACTATAGCAGCAAAGCCAGATTTAGGCCTTTGATTTTCCCTTCAAAATTAAGGGGGGAACAACCTACCTCCGTAATCATAAATACCCAAAACCAATCAATCTAGACCACCCAACAAGAATATAAACACAAAATGATTCATGTTGAATGCTACTTCATGGGGTTCCTATGAGAATGACCCATCTTTTGTTTGCCATGAGGCAATCCCAACTTGTTAGTGAAAAATAGAACAACATAGGACATATATGATTCAAGTTGCTGTTGACAATTCTTTACCAAGTAGTGTAACATCATTAGACATTATGGAAGATTGTGTAATATATTTTGAGCTATACATGATAGACCTTACTTATCTACTTATGCTTAACAATTAAAATCAACATTTGACATGTAACAAACAACAACGAAAATCAACATTCAAAAATCATCCCTTCTATGTCACAGTAGAGTTCTATACACTAATATAAGTAAAGTCATGATAAAATAATAATGGCGAAGTCATAGAAATCCAAAACCACTCATGAGCTAGCAGAAATTACAACAAGAAAGGCAAATGTCACAGTAGAGTTCCTATGCAACTATTGGGATTGCAACAAGAAAGGCATGTAATGTAATTAATTACTATTCTGATCAAATACTTAATATTGTAAATTACATCAAAAACCAAAAACATGAATTTAAATTAAACCCAGCCAAAAAAAAAAAAGAAAACATGGTCAATGAAAAAAAGCAACGAACCTAAAATGAGAAGGAAAAGATGGGTAGAGTCTTTACTTACATTATTGTCTCAGACTTCATTAAAAGGTAATCAAGTGCTCATATGGAGCCTTTCCTTACTTTCATCATGGTTATTCATGCAAAGCAAACAAATAGGTCTCGTCAAAGAAAAAAGAAAAGAAAAAGAAACCAAATGGGTCTTTGAAAAAAAAGAAAAAGGTGGCAGCTTGAATGCGTTACTTACTACATATGAGAATCAGAAGGTTGAAAAGAAGAATCAAATCCAATTTTGTGTAGTTATGAGATAGAACAAACAAGTGAGAGCCAAGTCCATAGATAACATCATCATCATCATCTTCTTGGTGGTGATTCTGCTATAGGGAGACTATCATGAGAATAATAAGGAATGAGATCATCTACATTAACATGCTTTGTTTGTAATGGGAAAAGAGCAAGCTTTCACAGAAAATCAAAAGCCCTCTTTTGTTTGACACGTGACCATCAGTTTGCAAATAGAAGGTTGAAGAAAAGGGTATTTTCGAAAAGCAAAAATTAATGTGGACGTTCCCCCCATTTTCTCCTCATCTCTATGGAGAAAAAAATTTTGGGACCCACATGCCATCTTTTCTTTTCTGGTTATTTTCTTTTGTAAACCAAATGGGTGAATAGTTTATTTTCCACTCATTTTCTCTCATGTGTTTTCTTTCTGCTTATTTTCTCTCAAATCAAACAGTGTGTAAGATTACGGTATTTTAAATTGTCAGAACCGAATCAATAGGATTATATACCCAAAACCTTATGACTCAAAGGCTGAATACTCAGCCACTTAACCCTCTAAGGGTGGCGCAACAAAGTCCACAAAGAGAGGGAGATATGGCTGAAAATTGGCCACAAGGTATTATCCAATCAAAGCCCATACTTCCAACTACCTCATTAAGGCTTTTATGACATATTTCTCTCCTTTTCACTTCAGTTGATTGCGCCCCCTCCTCTCCCCTTTCCAGCCTCCTTCTTCTCTTCTCCTCTTAACCTACTCCATCAAACCTTCAAGCTTTGATAACGTTCCATCAATCCAAACTCAAACTTAGCAAGATCACACCTAAAGGAGGTAGAGATTCAACTTGTTTCTTGTCTTTTTGGTTATGGGTGGCTGATTGGGGCTTTTATTTTCTCATTTCTTGATGTAGTGTTTGGATGTATGTGATGATTATTGGCTGGTTTGATGGCTGTTTTTGTGTTTAAATTCAATTAAGAAGTAAAAAAGAGTGAGAATGGAATGCAGTGAGGGCTGGAAGAGCAAAATCCTCCAGCAGTCTGTACGGTGGAGTGTACGGCTCCACCTACAGCCTTTTAAATTTGATGAAACTAATTTTATGTGAAACTAGACATCAAGTTATTTATAACCGTATAAATTATAAAGCCATTTGATTAGTATTGAGGGAGATATGAATTTTGAAAGTTTGATTGTAACACTTTTCGTGTAATTTCAAGTTTTTCTGTGTTAATCGTGTTTGATCGATGTGTCTAATCCTTTTATGAAGGAATTTAGTTGGTATATGATGATCTTGGGTGTTGGATGTCTTTTGGAGTCAAGGGACTATATTTTGGGATGTTGTAATCGATTACTGTGAGGTTGGTAATCGATTACAGGGCTCTCTGTATGTCCTTGGGTTAAAAATTTTCACGTCATAATCGATTACCAAATATGGTAATCGATTACCAGTTCGGGGTTCGTGGTAATCGATTACCAGCCCTTGGTAATCAATTACCAGCCATTTGTTCATGGTAATCGATTACCAGTTCTTTGAGGTAATCGATTACCAGCCCGTGGTAATCGATTACCACAAGCCAATATATATACGGAGACACGTTCCACACCCTCATTTTTCGGTTTTTCTTCTCTCTCTAACCCCAAACTCTCTCCCTTCTCTCTAGAATCCCTTCTTCCACCATTGCTTACATCAAATTCCTCCATTCCATCATTTTCCCAACCAAATCAACAACAATAACACTAGATTCATTCCATTAAACACAATCAACCATACACATTATTTCTCCTTCTTCATTCTTGCTTGGGTGGATCTAAAGTGGGAGCTCACCTCTATTCTTCTCCTCATTCCAATTCTAAAGGTAATTTCTATATATTATTCTTTCCTTTTCCAAGCAATTCCAATTCCTTTAATCCTTAGATAAATTCTTGGAACCCTAGGATTTTAAGACTAGAGAACTTATGGTATGGATAATATTAGTGATCCAAAATTGATGCAAGTGTCCTATTGTGATGTTAGATATTCCCAATGAACTTCTCTCTAATCTTGTGGATCCGGAGATTTAAGGTTTTTCTATGACCAGTGATCTGTGAGTAGATGGAATATTTTTGAATTTATTCTATTTTAAAATTTCAATTGTTTATTTACCTTAAGAAATGCTACTCATGAGTCAATGATGAATGAAATTTGAATGTGTTATGAGAATTATGTTTTATGAACTTGAGAGAATAGGAAAGTCTATAACAGGATCTATTTGCTAACGGCAGTAGACGTTAGCCTTGGTGCACCTTGGATTATGATATTAAATGGCCACCCAAATGGGTAGTGCATGACGGATATTTCATAGACATACATATAGTGTGGTGTGTGCCTGTACTTCACGGCCTCTCAAAAAGGGGGGGTGCGTGCCTGATTTCGGGATTCACACGAATGAACGACCACCTAAGTGTGAATCCTGCCTGTTTATCCTGTTAGATGTTTCCACTGTTTTCTTTATCTGAATGAAATCATTTTATGCTTATATATATATATATATATATATATATTGACTCATGAGTTTCAAAAGTATCCTATCTCTCACTGAGTTTCTCAAACTCACCCGTGGTTGTTATATTCTTTTCAGATACAGGATTAGACTTGGGAGCCGATCCTTCTGCTCAGCATCATTAGATTCCTTTCGGGGTAAGCCCTATATAGTAAGGGCCTTATTTTGCATTCCGTTTCATTTGTAATCTTAGTTGTAGCTCTATAGTACTACAGGTAGGGTCCGACCCTTACTAGTGTGTTAAGTTATGTTCAGATGTTGTTTAAACTAAGTGGATTGACTATTGCATATTAATTTCTTGCATGGATTATGTTAGGTTTGATTATAAATTGAACTGGATATGTAAACGTGATTTGGATGATTGACTCTGATTATACATGTGTTGCGTGCTGAGGGGTGCATTCTGAGAATGCCTGGATCCTCGATGAAAATGTGTGTGATTGTTGAATTGCAGGATAAATACTCGTATTTGGGAAATATCCTAAGTATAGAGAAAACTCTGCCCAAAATTTTGTGGAATTTTGATGTGTAAAGCTTGCTAGGGAGCGTGCTCTCTGAGCGCTGGTCACGGCCTAGATTGGGTTGTGACATTGACCTAGGTTTTTGAGTTTGATTCTAAGCAGACTAGGTTGTTCAGGGCAAAACTTGCCCTATACAACTTGGAATTGAATGAAACTAACTTTTTCAGAAAGCTTACACATAGGATATCCCATAAAATTTTCAGAGTTAGATACGGTCCCGTTTACTCCTAGTGGTTCAAGGAAGTTGCCCTATGTCCAAACCGAGCCAAAATAGGGTAGTTTAGAAAGGCCAAATTTCAGAGCTTATAACTTAAGCTCTACTAAATCAATTGAAATGGAACTTGTTGAAAATGAAATATTGTTCTGTTAGATTTAATATGATACCAATTTCGTATGATTTGAACTGGTTTTCAATTTTTAGTGGATTTTTACTTTTAAATGTGTAATTCTGGCCAGCTATAGGGCAGGCCGAGATAAAACTTAAATAACTTGAGCTACATTTATCAAAATTAGATGGGACCAAAGAGGTTAGAAAATAGACACATAACACTCTAACGTACCCAAAACTTAGGTCCAAATGAGTTAAATAGAACTTGTGGCCTGATTTACAAAAACCAGGTTGAATGAAAGTGTTGAGACAACAACCATGTTTTAAATGCAACAATTGTGCCCATGAATTTGATGTTTGAATTGTGAATGAAATGTTATGATTTCTCTGAAAAATTGTTTTCCTAGGTACTAGCACTATTCATGGGAAAGCGGACACATTCAATTATGCTGCCAAAATTTCGGTAAAGTCTATACATGAGTTATAATATACATTCAGATACATGTTTATTTTCAAGAAATTCATAAAAGGTTATGTCATGACGAAAGTTCCATAATACTTGGGCCAGCCCCGGATTAAAGTTAAGGGGAATAGATCGGTGGGAAGGTCGGGGAAAGTAAACTCGGCATTTCTATATAGGAACGAGCTCGATCTTGAAAAGCAGACTATTACCTAGGAGTCTGAATGGCCAAGAACTCCTAGGGGACCAAATAACGTAAAAATTATGATGATAAGTTTAAGAATGAGTTTTTGCATGGTCGCATTGAATAGTCATTATAAGTTGTTTACAGTTTGACTGTTATGTTTACTTAATGCTATATATTCATTTATTCTGCTCATTACTCTGTGTATCAATATATGGTAGTTTATTCTGTTTCTTATACTATCTTAAGTAAAATTGAACCTTGCCTTGGACTAAATATTTTCTTAAACTTATTAAATGTGTATAGTTCAATTTGATGTCATATTTTTATAATTAAATAAAAACAAGGCAACTGAGAATGAATGTGATGCCAGTTTAATACCGTACTCGAATCCTACTGAGAATTTCTTTAAATTCTCACCTCGCTTTGTATTCCCGCATCATTCTCAGACTCTGGTGATGGACATGACAGCCACCCTGTTTATTGAGATCCCTGACCTGCAGCTCCACCATGACCCCGTGTTGGACTCATTGTACATAGCCGGTTCCTGCCATTTCCGTCTCTATCTTTTTAGTAATAGGAATTTTACTGTTCCTTTATTTCACCCTGCTTTCAACCCTGCCATTCTATATTTTGCGGTCTTGTTGCATGTAGCACACCCTTCTCCAACACCTCCAGCACCCGCAGCACCTGTCGGTCTTGCCAACCCTCCACCAGAGTTACCTCCGCAGGTGGTTCCAGACATTCCCCACAATCTTGAGAGCGATCCTTCTGAGGCTACCGGCTCACCATCCTTCTCTTCAGGATCGAGTGTTGACTACTCCCCAACCGCATGGACAATGGCTACCAGACCGGGTAGATCCCAGCCGCAGGATTACATTGTACAATATGGCCCTCTTTTGGCAGTGTGTGACATTAGGCCATAGACTTAGCTGTATATATATCAGCTAGTTTGAAATATCCTCTGAGGACCTCGTAGCACCGTTTTGACTGACACGAGCCTTATGTCTTTTTGGTACACTGGCCCCACTTAGGTATCCTCTTTTGAATCTGTATATAAAATGAAGCATTGGCTTCCGACATATATATGTCTGTATACAACTGATGATATATTACCTATCTTTATCTCTTCTGTTGTGCTTTTTATTAAATTTTGTTTTGTTTTGCGATGTTGATCACGTTTATGTTATATACAGCACGCCTCTTCTTCTGTTTACATATATGATCTCTGCACCCCGAACTTGTCAATATATATATATATATATATTAGAGAAAAAGAGGATATGATATAATAAATAAATAGTAAACAGAGTACTAACACAGTAATGCAATCTACCAAATTGCATGCTATGACTTAAGCATAATATCGAATTAGTAGGGTGTTACACATATTTGTGTTTAAGATTGGGCCAACTTCATTTAATATTATTGGAGACCTAAGCCCTGGTGGATATGAAGAATTTAATTCAACATGGGTGTGAATGGGCCTTTCTTCATTATTTAATTCAACCTTTTTTTTTTATCAACATCTATACCCTTCCCCCTATTTTGGCCTTTAAAATTGTCACACACATTTTGTATTATCCCTTCTGTTGTACTTTGTCATCTTCAAGCGTGATTGTTCTATTGGCTGCATTTAAAATCAACCCCAATGATATTTTCATCCTAAATATCTTAGTTCTCATCCTTTTCATCATTAGCATCTTTTCTTAAAATAAAACCATAATTTTTAGCACCTCATATAGAATTTGTCTGACTGTCGACATTTTTCCTATGGATGCTCCAATAGCTCTGGTAGACATTTCTTGAGGATTTCCCACGTCTATTCGTTGCTTGAAAATATTTTCTATCTTGTACACTAGTTACAATGATTTTCTACTTGCCAGATTTCACTTCCAATTTGTCACGACCCACCCCGGAGTCGTATCCGGCCCTTAGAGGTAGCAGACCTCTAGCAAGCCTACTATGGCCATTCTTATGAAAAACGGATAGAACTTTCCCTATTTTTCTAGCTTCCTCGAATTAGCCAAAACTATTTCAGACTACCAATCAATAATCACAACTTGAGGCTCTCAGAGCATATATATATATACATACGTGTTTACCATTTATACTTTTATTTACATCATATTCACTAAATAAAACAAATTCCCAAAAACCATAAGGCCTATACATAAATATCCTATAAAAAAAATAAATCATTAGGTCGCAAGATTCTGCTTGTAGATAGTGGAGCAACTCTAAGAAGCTGTAAGAACCAAGTCAAATGCTACGCTAGAGTCTGAAATAGGAAGGAAAATAGGGTGAGTCCAACTGACTCAGTGAGGGGTAGTAAGACTATAACATATGAGGACAATCTCTAGCAATAAAACAAACTAGCATAAATAAGGAATTAATATTATGAACTAAGTATGAATAAGGAATCATCCTTTTAATAATGTATAAATAAACAATCAATATTATAACTATACATATATAAAAAATTTAACATTGTTTTAGAAATGTGAAAACATAATTTTCAAACCCAAATATTAAGGCAGGGAGGCTTCCAATTCTGAGAAATTTCTAATTAAGGGTTAGACCATTTAGACCTGATTAAGTTGGTAGTGTGCGTAGGCCTGACACACACACACACACATACACACACACACACACCGAGCTAGCAACACCTCTACTAGTTGGGTTCGAACTAAGGTGCACCAAGGCTAGCATCAGCGACCATTAGCTACCGATTAACTGAGAATCCTCCCACAAAGTACATAGAAACAAAAGTAATAGATATTAATCAAAAGTTAAAGTAACCGACATCAAATCAAATTTTCGGAGAGCAAAAGTAATCATCAAAGTTTGAAAATCCCAAAATATAATTTACTCAACAAATCATTTTAGTAGTTTAAGCAAAAGATTAGAGCTTGTCCTTTTGTTTATAAAATCCATAATTTGTTTTCAGAATTCTTTTAGATCTTCAATAGGTTCATACTGGTTTATTTTCAAAATCAAATTTATTCATAAAGGTTGAGCATATCGAATTATATAACAGTTACACTAACTAAGTCAAGTATTCGTAATTGACCCAATATATATAGAAAATAAGCTTTCGATATATATATATATATATATATATATATATATATATATATATATATATATATATATATATATATATATATGAAACCAAACCAAAACTAATGGCATAAGTCATATATGCCATAGAAGCACTGTCCATTCACATATAGCTGAAAACATCGAATCTACGTTTTAGGGGCTGTCAAACTTGAAGCTAGATCTTCCTGGAAATATGAAACCAACATTGGCCAATTATTTCTAATTTACATGAAATTTATAATTTAGGATCTAGCCTCAATTCTTAACAACGATAAGGTAGAGGAGAGTTCAAACCATTCTAACAACAATCAAAGATGCCAGCATAATAACCTATACCCACAACCAAAGCCATAACTAGATACAAAGAAATTTCTCGATTTATGAAACCTAATTAGAGAAGTGCATCACCCATTGCAATCTTATAAAAATGAACAAATATTTATTTCAGTATCCTTGTACTTCAATATACACAAGAGAAAGTCTAATTACTTTTGTTCTTTAATTTTTTCCTATCATAACAATCATTGATTAATGTATGTCAATAAAACAAAACCCATCCATAAACTAGACTAAAAAAAAAAGAATTTCACCACCATAACACAACACAAACCAAACAAACCCATGTGTGAGGAAAAGGGAACATAACCAAAGAGTTATGGGTTAGTTTTGGAAAAGCAAAATAGCACCCCAGTTGCACGGGAGGCTGTGTGACGAAGAAAGGAGGCTACAAAGCGGAGAGAGAGCGCACAATTGAGAGAGAACCAGAGAGGGGGAGAACAAATGAGAGAGAGATGATATGGAGGATGAACCGCGGTTGTATTAGTGGTTGAAGTGGTGCGCGGCGGTGGTGGTGATGTACGGTTGAGAGAAAAATGATGAAAGGAGAAAATGAGAGAGGCAATGGGTGGAAGGGGAAAAAATGCAAAGAGAAAGGGATAAGAGAAGGGAGGGGCTAAGGTGGTTCATGCCATTTAAGGCTTAGGTAGTCTAAGCTGCTTCTTCTTTCTTTTTTTTTTTTTTTTCTTTCTGAATACTCTTCTTTAATTGAATACTTTTCCCCCTCTAACTTAATTCAATTCCTCTATCCCTATAACTTTACATAAAATTTTAGAATTTCCTATCACAAATTTTTTTTTAACAGACACTTTATTTTAAACAAGATATTACACAAGTTCTCTAACGAAGACATCATAACCTTTTTTTTTTTAACAAACAAGAAAACTTAGCCTTGAATGGGAGAAAAATAGCAGGTCCCGATGAACAACCTTGTAACACTATATGATTTTGTAGCTACAATTTTTGTATCAAGATTGATTACGTCCCCTTATTGTTCCCCTATTTTCCTAATATTCTCAGGCGACCAACCATGAGGCAGTATACTGAGACATTTAACCTAAACTCTTCTTTTATGGCATCTTCCTCATCATACCATTTTCTTATTTCTACAAAGTGATTAAGAAAAGGTCCTTTCCTAATAATAATGCTTCATCGCGGTCTTCTTTAATTTCAAACGTTATAATGGCTTTATATGAGCCTATGTTCTTTACCTTTATAATTGAATACAATTTGTTCATTAAATATTTCATACAACAGATCAAATTGCATAGGCCATAAAGATTAACGAACTAAACTTCTAGATAATATCCTTCCATTTCACATTTTCCTTATTAAAATCACTCCAACAACAAAACATACACCCCATTTAATACTAAATCTTCATCAAATCATTCTCTTTTTTCAAACTCCCCCTTATTGAGTTTGAGCTTGAAGGAGGGGAAGAATCAAGAAGATCTCTTTATAATCTTCTTTCTCATTCCTTTTTAATGGTAATCTTTAATATTTTTCTTACCTTTCCTAAGAAATTCTTATAAACCCTAGGTTAGTAAAAATTAGGGATTTTGTGGTTTAAGAGTAATTAGCATTAATCCCTTGAAGTTAATGACTGATAATTGATTGAATTATTCTATTGTGATGGTAGATTGTCCCAAGGATCATATTCTTAGCTCCGTGACTCTGGAGGATTAAAATCTTCAGCTTAGCGAGTATACTGCGAGTAGATAAGGCATCCTTAGCTTAATTTATATTTTCAATTATCCTGTTATATTGAATTCTAATAATTTATGAAGTTTGAGCATCCCTTTTAATAATGGTATTGTTTTCAATAACTTTACACATGGGTCGATGAATTGGATTTTGGCAAATTATGTAAAGACTATGCATACTACATAAGAAAAAGACTTAGGAAAGTCTAAATAGGATCTGTCTGCTAACGACAGTAGACGTTAGCCTTGGTGCACCTTGGGTTATTAATTACACAGCCATACACAGTATGGTACGTGACAGAAATTACACAGCCACTCAAGCAGTGGTGCATGACGGATTATGAGATCACACGAAGGAAAGGCCACCTAAGTGTGATCCCGACGGATTATCTTGTGTTTGATGGTTTCCTACAGGTTTTATGAAGTTTAATTTCATTTTAATTTCATTTTATATTAAGATTTATTTGACACTTATGCACATTGACTCATGTGGGTTAGGGGTGTCCTATCTCTCATTGAGTTGTATAAACTCACTTCGTTGCTGTTCTTTCTTTTCAGATACAGATGTGAACTTGGGGGTCAACCCTTCCGCTTCTCAACTTTGATCCCTGACTACTCTGGTGAACCCTCATGGATAAGGGTTTTATCAAGTCTTAGTTTATTAGTGTACTCTTAGAACTATATAGTTCCATGGCACTACAGGCAGGTCCAACCCTTGCTGGATTATGATGATGTTTGTGTTGTAGTTTGTGTACTGAAATTGTTGGATTTATATAGAGACGGAACTATGTATTTGAATTACAATTGTTTGAAAATATATTTGTATCTGTGTATCTAACTGATTGATCATGTTTTGATAATTATTTATGTTATGTGCTGAGGAGTGCATTATAAGAATGTCTGGATTCCCAATGGATGAGTGTGATTGTTTATTTATGCAGGTAGAGGACCCGTATTTGAAAATTATCCCAAATACAAAGGGGGACTCTACCCAATTTTCATGAAAATTGTGTAATAAAGGTTTGCTAGAGGACTTGTCCCCGATGCGCTGGTCACAGCCCCGGATGGGTTGTGACAAGAGGACTCTTCAATTTGTTTATACTCCTTGCATCTCCGAAACCCTCAATCTTTTTGAACTCCTTCCATCTCCTAACCCTAAAGGTTATAGTTTAATTAGTATTGGATCAAATTTTTAATCTTTTAGTCCTCTACTTCACTACCGATATTGTAATGAATGTCTCTTACTTTCCCCCTCTAAAAAAAGGGCTTAAGCATTGTTTTAGTCTTTATAGTTGCATTAATTTTTGTTTAGGTTCTTATAACAATTTTGCACAAGTCCTATAGTTTCATTTATTTTGGTTTTGATCCTCCAAAGACCAAAATTAAAATAATTTGAAGTATAAGGATCAACCTTTCATGAAAAATAATGGCTAGTTCTTCCAAATATATATATATATATATATATAGAAACTAAACCCTGCAAAAGTTAAAAGAAAAAGGAACAATATCTAATTATATGGATCAAAATTAAATTAATAATATTGCAGCGTTAAAATTATAAAATTATAAAAATCAAAATTAGCATCAATAAAAATTAGGACTATCAATACTTTGTTGGTTCAAGTAATTCCATACTTATTCCATTTAAATAATATCTCATCTTCAGTCCAAATCCTATGAATAAAGAAAAATTAGTGCTGCGAATTGTCCCATAATGGGCTATTCTAACTCGAATTAGATTAGTTGAAGTTCAATAAACTAGATACTAGTGATTTAGAAAAAAAAAAAAGTTCCAAAAACTGCAATCATGTTTTTATTTTTGGCTTAATTATATTTTTAGCTCCTTAAAATATCACAAATTTTCCATTTGGTCCCTTATTTTTCAAAAATTTTAGTTTATTGTAACACCCTCCCAGGTACAGTACTATACTTAAGTCATAGTACCACACCCTGGAGTTGTTATCATTACTGAGCGACCTTGTCCTGACAAAGAACTTCAGTCTCCCTGAAACTTCTGAAACTATCTGGAGACAACACGGAAATAAGAGTGAGAATTATAAATTCTCAGTAGGATCCTCTAATTATCATACAGAATGTCATCGTTGTCATCTCCAGTTTGCTTCGGTTTGTTTTGAAAAAGGTGAATGTGCTTTATAAACTCTTTAATTTTAAAGGTTGAAAATATAATGTCTGAAGCAAAGTTTATTTTAATCATACATATGGCATTTGGGAGAACTCATAAAAATCAAGGCATGAATTATATTAGGACTAATAACTGAAATACAATAAAGTACGATAGCATCAATATACTAGAGGCATAACTTCTACATATACTTTACTGGAACTACAGTATATTAAGACATCCACATAACATCAATATGCTGAGAACATAACATCTGCACATAACTTAACTTGTATTTAAATTCATACATAGACATAAAACTTGCTTTTCTTTCTTCATCTCTCTTTTTATCATAAAATTTTTACGTGCCACATTCCAGAGTATGATCGCAATGTCATACCCCATCAGAGCGTGATCACCATGTCACGTTCCTTAGGAATGTGGGATCTTCCTTTGGTACTTACACTAGCTGGGTCATGCCATATTTCATGTAAGTTCTGTTCCCTAACTCACACTAGCTGGGTCAATGCCATGCCTCATATGAGTGGGGTGCTTGTATATGCCTTAATCTTTAGTCTTAGCCTTTAATCTTTAGCTTTTACTTGGCATACCTAGGCGTTACGTATCGCCGTCCCTAGGGTGCTTTTACTGCCCTTGGGTAGCCTGGCCTTGGAGTGAGCTCGTCAACTCCACCCGTGACCGTCGTCACACCGACTCACCCACAAGGGGATCCACGTGCCTCTAGTCTTGGAGGGATCTCATTCTGGTCATGTGCCTCTAATTGAAGGGATCTCTTCTGGTCACGTGCCTCAAAATTGAGGGATCTCATCTGACCACGTGCCTCCAAGGTAGAGGGTATCTGCCTTCATAAGGAGGGATTCAAAGTGCAACTGCCTCCAAGTGAAGGGATTCATATCTTATCTTTTAACTGCCTTCACAGGGAGGGACCTCAATTAACTGCCTCTGAGTGAAGGGATTCACATTCAATATATTTACATTCTTTCAGTCTCATGCATAATCTAGCATAAACATGCGGGGTGTACTCCTACATGTGCTTCATAATTCATTCTCATATGTCTCATGTTGTACTTATGTCATTCTTGCATATAGAATTTCCACATACATAATCATAATTGTGTGGCTGTTCATATTATAAATTCCTTGTAATCTAGACACTCATAGTCTCCTAGACTCCTGCCGTAAATTCAGCAGCATAACGGATTAGTTCCGTCTCCCCATGAATAGTGCCAGTTCTCACAGACAGTTCAGTCATAACAATATAATCAATCTATTCATATATATAGATCAATGTAAAACTGGCAATCCTCACTCAAACCTTATATGTGCACTAATACTTGTAAAATTATCAATTTGGCCATTCTGCCAATCTTACTCAGTTCTGCCCGGATTTTGTATAATCCACCTTTATCTCTATTTAACTCATTTAAATCTGAAATTTGGATATGTCATAGCTCTATGTGTCTACTTTCTAATCTCTTTGGTCCCATACCATTTTGATCCACATAACTCAAGATATCTAACTTTTACCTCAGCTTGTTCAGTCACTAACCCGAATTACACTCCTGGAAGTATAAATTCACTAAAAATCGAAACTAAGATCAAATCATGCGAAATTAGTCTCATATTGAAGCTAACAGGACAACCTTTCATTTGCCATAAGTTTCATTCCATTTTCTTAAGTATACCTCGAGTTATAAGTCCTGAAAGTCGACCTTCCTGAACTACTCTATTTTAGCCTGGACTGAACATAGGACAACTTCCTCGAATTACTGGGAATAATTGGGACCATAACAAACTCGGAATTTTATATTGGGATGTTCCCCTATATGTAAGCTTTCTAACAAAGTTAGTTTCACTCAATTTGGAATTGTATAGGGTGAGTTATACCCTCCTCAAGTCACCCTGCCCGGATGAAAGTCCTAAATCTTAGGTCAAACTTCAAAAATTCATATCTCTCTCAATACTAACCCAATAACCTTATATGATATATGTATGGAAAGCTCTGGAAGTCTAATTTCATCTAAAAATGGTTTCATCAGATTTTACTGATTGTAGGCGGCGCCGTACACTCCGCCGTATGGACTGCCATGGAATTCCTCAACTAGACAGCATTCCAACCCATCCATTTCTTCTAATTTTCTCCTTCTAATCATAATTCTAACTCAAAATCTCCTATGAATTTAATCATAATTCATCATAATCCATCATAAGACATCCAATAATTCATCAAGTACATAAAGAAGAGTGCAATCTCATGTAATCATAGTGTAAGTAATTCAAGAATAGAAGTAGAATCCTACCTCTTTGGAGTATGACTTTGCTGAATTTGAGTTTGGATTGATGGAACTTTGCCAAAGCTTGGAGATTTGATGGAGTTGGATTTGAGAGAGGAAAGGAAGAAGAAGAAGAAGGTTGGAGCAAGAGGAGAGGGAGACGTAAATTAGATCAGAATGAGGAGGAAAGTTTGACTTAAATACATGAGAGTAGTGGTATTGATTGGTTGGAGTTTTGTGGTTGAAATTCGGCCATGTCTCCCTCTTTAGTGGCCAACTTGCTCTCCATGTCGTCCCTCAAACTGAGACCCGCTTCTATTCTATCTTAACTCGGAACTCGCCTCTAACGCTTGAAGTCGGAACTCGTCCACTTGTTTGTGACTTGGGGAAATCTTGTTTATGTTGAGACTTGGAATCAAGGTCGGAGGTCAGAAGTCATGGAGCTGGCAATCATATAACCTCGAAACTCCCCATTCAAACTCGGGAACGCCAGCAGAAATGAAAAGCTCCAGAGAATAAGATCGGATATCGGAACTCGGGTGATTCGAACCACATTTCCAAACCCAAGTACTTAAACCCGGAAGTCGGTATCTTATATTTGATGAGATCAGAAACCGGGTATAACGTCTTTGAGACATGAAGTCGGATACCGGTGAATCACGTTCATGTTGTTCGGACTTGAAGGTTAAGTCAGAAATCGGTAAACTATGCTGACACTTGTAGACGAGCTCGAAAGTCGAATATAATCCATTTTATGTGAAGTTGGAAGATGAAGTCGGAAGTCGGGAAAAATATGCAGATGAACTCGGAACTCGGAAATAATATCCTATTGAAATTCAAAGAAGAAGTCAGAAATCGTATCCCTTGTGTTTGAAACTTAAGATCGGGAATCGTAAGTTATGCCATTTCATTTGGGATTTCGAGATGAAGTCGGAGGCCGGAGCCGCGACCATTGCGGTGAAATGAGGTCGAAAGTCGATAAGGTTAACGAAGTCGGAAATCGGAAACTGTGTGTAAGGAGGTCGGAAATCGGGACGTTACATTTATTCCCTCAAAAAAATTGTTTCCATTTAGTCCCTTAGCGAACTTATAGTTTGTTTCATCCATTAGGTGCTAACATGGACTGATGGATAAATTAAAAGAGGAACCAAAAATGAAAAAATTGTGATATTTCACATAAAAAATATTTATATTCACATACCCAAAGTGAAATTTTAATAAAAAAGATTAATAACATTTATTTATGTGTAGTTATTATTAGTATAAAATTAAATTATTATACTAAATATTTTTAAATAATTATTTCTATAAAAGTATATGTTTCATGTAACATCCTTTTCATTAAAATACAATACTTTATGTAGAGTAACTCTAGTTTCTTTAATTAATTAGTTTACTTTCTTGAATTGATTTTGTAATAATAATCAAATGGTTAAATCTTAAACATTAAAGTAAGACTATAAATTAGTAACGATAATTTTGAAATATATTTAATTTTTATAGATGAAGTTATTGATGATGATGATGTTAATAATAATAATAATAATAATAATAATAATAATGAAATATCATTTATTTTTAAGAACAATAATTTTAAAGCACACTTTACATGTCGTGATTATTATTGTGAAGTATTATTTTTCTTGAAGGTGATTTGATGTGATTATAATACAGCAACTGTGTGATTTTTTGTGTTAAGGCACGATTAGAACCAACCATAGTTTAAAATGTTTTAGAACTATTCATTCTCTATTAAGAATTTTTAATTCTCATGTTTTTTCTAATAGTTTTAAATTAGTCAAATAACACTTAGAGCAAGGCAAACTCCTCCAATTGGTAGTAATGTATGGACATGTATTTAAATAAATTGTACTTTCTTTTACTGGCCTAAAAATATTTAGCCTATGGCTAGTAGAGTTTTACTTCTGCTCGTGGACACTTTGGTTTATTTATATATATTAATGTTCAACTTTAAACTTCCTATATAAATTTGTACTATTAGCTTTATCATGGATAGGTGTTATATATTTTTTTGTCGAAACCACAAATATCTTTTTACCGATGGCAATCTTGCTCAAGTTAGGTAGACCAACTTAGATAGCAAAGCTTTCTCTTCCAAGTTTTAACGAAGCTGGATACCCAGGACTCGATTCTGTGGCCTCTAGTTAAGATAGAGTAGCCCTCCGCTAGCTGATCTATATGCTCATTAGTACGGGTGTTACATTTTAACATATAGAATTTAAAATCTTTTATATTTTATTTTATAAAATTAAAAATTTTAGGTAAATCTGATTAAAATAAACTATACAATTCGTGAAAAAAATTGAAAAACTTATTATATTATGGAATGGATTTGATTCTTAACAACAAAACAATTATTTCCTTTATAAACTTAAAAATGGTTAGCTAATTATTATTTTTAAACTATTACAATTCTTTTTTATTATTATAACATTTTTCATATTAAAAAATATTTTAAATTATTATATATTGTTCCAATTTAAATTCTAAATCATAAATTATTCATTGTTTATATATATATATATATAAAACAATTGCACATAAATTAAATTTTAATTAAATATTTATTTTATGTAAATAAATATATATAAATATAAATATTGTTTCTTGTAAAATATTATAATTTTTTTCTTTTGTCCTCCAAGATATTATGTTTTTCTTTTGGTCCTTTAAAATATCACAATTTTTTCATTTATTTCTTCTTCTTATCCATTAGTCAACTTAGTCTCCATATGAAACACTTGACACTTAAAAGAAAAAATTAACTGTAGGATAACAGAAGGATCAAACCATGTTAAACAAAATTTCTAGGGAACTAAATGAAAATATTTTTAAAAAGAATAACCAAACTAAAATTTTTTATATTTTGAGCTACTAAAAATTTAATTAAGTATTTATTTTTCGATAAAAAGTCTGCAGTCTTCTTAAAAGGTTGATCGAAGCAAAACTAAATTAGGAAACCTGTGAAGCACGTTCGGGCACTATATTCCAGAATTATCTCCTGTGTACCTTTTCCATGTATATTCTAATGAGAAGATGCTCGAACACTATGGTCTATATTCCACTCCCATCAAGAGGGTAACTTGCAACCATTGGAAAAGCATTTCTCTAATATTCCCGTTCCGTAGCATAAACAAAAGCAAAATGCATTAACAAACGCATACTGTCATCATTGTAACCAACGATAGAGAGTAACATCTCATTCATTTCATTTATTAATGATAAAGACATGGCTGTAAATATTATTTGCGCACTCAATTTGATTCACGGTTGTGGTGCTGCTACCAAGGATTCCATACCAAGTGGTCTGCATCAATACTCTTTGTCTACTTCTAGCCTTTCCCTGCTTTATCATTACTATTAAGAATATTCGCAATTTAGTTTGATTGGATATGAAGAAATAAAAATTTAACGGATTAAAACAATAAAATTTTCCCAGATAAAAATAAAATAAAATTTCCATCAATTGAGTAGGTTGACTTAAATTTATTTAAAAAATAAATTAATGTAAGCCAATTCAAATTGAATAGATTAGTACGTTTGATTTTATTTCTAATCAAAATTTTAGTAAGATACAAAAGTTTATTAAATTAAATTAATTATTAATAAATTTATAGAACCTTACAATTTTAAAATTTAAAATAAATATCCAATGTTCTACTAATATCGAATACTAAAAATTTAAAGTATACAATAAAAATTTTGAAAAAAAAATCATAGATTCAAATTTATTGAGAGGATTGAAATAAATATTTGTCTATAATAATAATAACAATAAACAATTTAACATTGTAATATATATATATATATATATATATATATATATATATATATATATATATATATATATATATATAGATTCGTATGGATTTAAATTGATTCTAAAAAATAGATCTGAAGATTTTTCTGGACAACTTTTGTTTTTTGTTTTGTTTTTACTTCTGGCCTCGCATATTTGAACTCCACAAATGATAAACGAAGTTTCAATAAAAACTTCTTAATTAATTTTAGATTGTTTTATCTTGCATCAATATAACTAGACTTACAATATAAATTTGGCTAAACTTATTTAAACTATAAATACGAAGCTCTTTTTTCATTTTTAATAACGTGCCGGGTTAATTTAACTAAAAATAGAACTGAAAGACACAACTGAAGACAAAATGACAATTGAGAAGTGAAGGTTGCTGACTTGCGTTGAACAGCAATGCCAAATGTCAATTTTCTTGAACAAAAGTTGTTTCTATCTTGGCTTTAAGGTGAAGGTATGCTAGTGTATAAGGTATCAAGTGACTTGACCTCTTTTTCCAGAAGGGTAGGGTATATAAGGTACAAGTGTCACAAAAGAGAGGGCTTGACTGCTAGTGTGGATCATGCTGTTGAGTGAGAGAATTGTGCTTGTAACCATATGGAGCCAAAATCTTTGCCTGAAAGTTATCGGTGCTAGATGCTAGAGCTAGCCAAGTGGGAGATTGCTTGGGGTTGGAGGGTGTCGATCACTGCAGGGTTGATCGGACCACAAGTCCCCTAGCCTCGAGTCTGTAAGGGCGAAGAGGTTGAGATTAGTCAGCTAACCTAGCTTAAGGCTGATAGGACCACAAGGCCCCCAACCTCAAGCCTGTAAGGGCAAAAAGTTTGATACTAGTCAGTTGACTTGGCTCAAGGCTGACTAAACCACAAGTGCCCCAACTTGAGCTTGTAAAGGCGAAGAGGTTGAGATTAGTCAGCTGACCTAGCTCAAGCCGCCAGCCTTGAGCCCGTGAGGGTGACGAAGATGAGGTGGTTTGGTACGTTGGATGAGGTAGTGTTGACTAGTGTGCCATTATAATTATTGAGGGAGGAACGTGTCTTGCTACTATTTGTCCACATCTCTTCGCGTCATATCATGTACTGGATTTTCATCTCTACTATTGATTTGTGTGTTTGGGCGATTAAATCTTAGCTGTTGATTGTTAATGGTCTTGTGTTTTAGATTATTGGATCTAATGGGAGTTTTTCTTAGCAGGTTTTAGTTCCTTCCTTACCTTTATTTCCCATTTTCATTTTGGTTTTCCCAGGACCCCATTCTCTTTCTACGCTCTTCATTTTCCTCTTCTTCTTTCTACTTTGTGATTATTGGTGTCCCTCTCCAATCCTTTCTCTTTCCTATTTCGCGTGGCCATTTATTTTCTCTATCCTTCTTTGTGATGGTTCCTGTGGTGGGGTGTTGCAATTGTGGGTGTGGCGGTGCTACTAATTTGTTTTACAGTTTTATAGTGGTGAGTACCATCTTTCTAATTTTTGAATTTTTGTTGATCTTAGGCTATGTATGATTTTGGTTGTCTTACATGTTTTGATTTCTTTAAGTTTTGGATTGCATCTTACTTCTAAGCTTAGATAATTTACATCTCTTGGGTGGGGTTTCTCTTTCTACTTTATGTTTGGTTGATAATGGGTTCTAGGTAGAGTCTGTGATTTCATTTATCAAGGTATGAAAGATGATGGGAGCAAAGAAGCGGGCCAAGGTGTGTTTGCTGAGAGATAAGGGGAGGGGTGCTTCACTTATCTCGATGGTTGGACTATCAAACAAGGAGGGATTGGGAATGCCTCAGCACTTAGGGATCTGGTTGCCAAATGGGGTTGTTGATGTGATGTCATTACGGGAAAAGGTTTATTATGGAAAAGGCCTACTGAGGCTACTTTTGATGAAGGATTAGATCCAGTTTGAGTTGTTAATGGAGGATATAAGGGGTATTCGTGGGTGCTTACAAATATATGATCCTTTATCCCCTATTTTTTTCTAATGAATGAGGCTATGTAGGTAGATTAGACATTCCTAAAGATATGTCGTACTGACCTTTCAAGGAAGCAACTTCCAAATCATCTAGTGTAGTGGTATAACCCATGTTGAATTTGTTTTCCAATTTGAGGAAGATCTAGCTCAGATCTACCCTTCACTCCATCTTCCTGGGCCTCGCAAGGATTACCAATTAGTTGTTTGTGGGCCATCTGATCGAGTGTCGGGGGACTCAAGTGATGGCTCTTTCATTTTATATGAGCCTTTCCCCTCATTTTACTATGGGATTTTATCAACCCTTGGGTGGTACTTGTCCAAATGCACTCGAATGGTTGGCTTTCATCTGATCCTTTTGATTATTATGTCAATAACTCAAGTTTGAGGCTACGTCTCATATGTTCTTTTTTATTATTTCCATATCTTGAATAGTTAGGGGCTAAGGATAGCTTAATTACTTTTTCGAGGGCTTGGGAGAAAAATTATTAGTTACCTTCAAATTATCTTACAAAAGACAAACCTATCAAGATCACTTCTTCAAGTTGAAGCCTCAGGGTTCAATGATCTAGCACTTTTTCAATTCCTTTGTCATTCCAAAGTTCCCACTCTAGTGGTCCCCAATTGTTCCTCCATTTCCCTAGGTGACCCTAAGTGATTTCTCTAATGTTAAAGGGGCATATAGAGAAGCTCAAAAGGCTCAGTTTGAGCATTATGACTTTGAAGCTAGAGGGGGTTTGATGTGCGAATCTAATCTACTTTGCCGATGATCTGACCCTGCTGCAACAACATTTTTGTGAGTCTATTCTCTGTTGGCTTTAATAGTTTTGTTTGGCTAACCCATTTGTTTCTTCATGTAGATGCTTTTTTAGAAAAAGTTGAGAGAAAAATGGCAAAGAGGCAAGCTAGGGCTTATTTTGATGTAGTGGAGATTCGAACAAATAACAGAAAGAAATAGAAGGCCATAAAACAGTCAATTGTCAATCTAACTAGTAGTTCAGAAGGGTCAAAGGACCTTTTATAGGATGTTTCCTCCAAGAACCCTAGGTGTATGTGGTTGCATCCTCCTTACTTGGTGTTGCGCTCCTTTTCTTAGTGCAAAGGATGGCCAAAAGGCTAGCCAAAGACTAAGAGTTCTTCTTACTTCTTGAAAAGTTGTATATATAGCCTCCTTATTGACTATGGTTTCTCTCCTAATAAGTGTTTGGGACCAAAGAGGTTTGTAGCTTGTAGTGCAAAGAAGGAGTCCAATTAACGTTTGGTTGTATTACAATTGGGCTACAAAAGCCCAAATTGCATTATGGTGCGGGGCTTATACTAGAACATTAACTTGCAAGCTTTGTAGTGCTCTATACAATTGCAATTAGCCTTTGAGGTAGGAATAGCAATTGTAGATTTTTGAGTTAGCTTTCCAACGTCGCAAGAATAGCATTAGTCGAAATTTTGTTCTCAAGATATTGACGAAATACTAGGCAAGTATCATGCTGGACACCATGACAAAAGATTTGCACCTCAATCTTGCAATGAGATTTTCACCAGAAATCTTTGAGAACTGGAATTTGAGATCATCAACAAAGTTTGAGATCTTCTCTTGATCTTTCTAAAATATCTTGAATTATCTAAATCCGACATCTATAAAGAGAGATACGAATTTTTATTCTTCAACACTTTCTTGAAATATTCTAGATTTGGTCCCTAAATACACCAATAAAATTGATATAAATTCCTTCCTTGTAAAATTGAGTAAAATCAGCCATAAAATCTACAAAATTACCAAATATTTACTAAATCAACATTAAATGTTCAAAATCTACAAAAAGTTCAATTATTATACAAAATAGGCTAGAATCTCTTTATTTAAAGTAGAAAACTATGTCAAATCTAGCAATAAATGAGTGTAACAAATACACTCATCAATTACAGTTTTATTTTATTTTTTAATTTTTAAAGTTTGAAACAAATAATCTAATGATATATAGTTATAATTTAACAGTTGAATAAATAAAAAGTTATACTTCATAAAATATTATTAAATAATGTAAGTGTATTAAATCTTATACTAGTGTAACTTTATCCTAACTTATTGAAAATTAACAATAGCTTATAAAATACTAGTATCCTAAATAGATAAAAACATGTGAGTGACAAATCATGTATCTACTTTATAGAGGTTAGGGGCAAATCCCCCTTCCCCCCAAAAAAAATTTGAGAATTTTTTTTGAAAGGCCCCCATGATCTTATTATGTTTGACCCCACACTAAGATAAAAATAATGTAAAACTTATTATAGTTATGTATTTTCTTTGCCCCAATTACTTAAATTTTTTTAATCCATCACTGGATAAAATAATTTCCATTGTAAACTATGGTATTTCTTCTCTCATACCTTAGCTACTAGAGGAGAATAACAAAGGTTATGTTTGAAAGAATGACAATGGATGAAATGATAAAAAAAAAAAAAAGAATGGACAATTTTTGGTATAATGTAGCATCCTCCTAATCATAATATTATGTCTAGGTCATAATATTATAATTAGGGATTGTTACTAGTCTATGTACATATATAAACATTGGGTATTAGGTAGTGGGTGAATTAACATAGTGTAAATACAGACAACACAGCATAAGTTGTAAATAGTAAAAGTGTTTTGGGGCCACTAGTTTGTCTCCAACATGGGGTTTGAAACCTATTCTCCATGGCGAGAAGTCCCTTTAGTGCAAGTTTTGGCACTTCTTGGTCTCTTCCAAAAGATGAGGAAGAAGACCTTTGAGGGATCAGTCTCAATGAAGGGTGAGGATAGAGGTGATGGTGAAGGATAAGGTGGGTGAGTTGCATGCATGGGTACCCCATTAAATGGAAACTTCGGGTCAAACTATGGGCTAAGTACAGTGACAACAAATGGGTGGTTGAAAAAGATATACATTCTAACAGTAGCATGGCCAAGCAGGTACATTGAATTTAAGGCTGGGTCATGGTGCCAGGTCCAGTCAAGAGTCTCAAGGAAGATCATTTTGGAGGCCATTGGTGGTCTCTAGGATGACATGGAAAGAAAAGACATGAGAATTTAAATCCCAGTAGGAAATCCTAGACTACTACCCTTGGTGTCATCGTAATCATCCCCAGCTGCTTCGGTTTATAATAAAAAGCATATTCTTATTAGAAATAAGATTCAGATCTAATTATTACAGCTATTCTCGAAGCAGATTCATTTTAGTTATACAACCATGATAAATGTTTCGAACGATATTAATATCATAATGAGGAAAATAAAACATCCATCAAGAAGCATTATATGTAAAGTTGGATATGCATGGAACATGTAATGCTCAAAGTTTCTAAACATCTCGAGTTAATTCATGTGCTTGGATTGGTAACCCCTTGACTTTGAGTGGCATTCAATTATTCTAGGTAATAGTCCATTTTGCAGGATTGAGTTCATTCCTATATGTGATTGCCATATTCATTCTTTCTAACCCTCATGCGGATCTATCCCTAGTCAGGTTCACTCTCACGAACATATCATAAAAAGGTCAGATTCACTCTCTTTGACATAGCCACGTCAGGTTCACTCTCCCTGACTTAACTCAAGGGAGTTGGATTCACTCTCTCTAACTTAGCCAGATTCACTGTTTCTAACCCAAGATAGCACCAACTTTGTTCTTTCTTAAGCAAAGGAGAAGTCATGTGTAGTTACGTTTTCATGCATGTCATTAATCATTGAGAGAATATGATCATATTAGTATGCACATTGAAATATCATACTTCAAATGTCAAATGGAAAGTTAGAGAATATAAATTGTACTGACTCAACTAAAGATGTACATTTTCATTAAAAGGATCTCATTCATGGTATGTCACAAATTTTATCTTTATCTTTCTATTGCTTTCTTATGCGGGTTCCAAGATCTACCTCAAGTTTCCGAGTTTCAACCTCAACATGTCACTTAACTAAGCTCTTAGTTCCCGATTCAAAGTGTTATTTAATGTAGAAGATTTGTTATTCCCTTATCCTTGAGTTCCAAACTTATCGTCTCACTTTCTCTTAAGCTTTGGGTTCTGACCTTAACACTTCCCACCTAGGTCTGACTTTAATATATCCTTCTTAGGTCTCTGGGTTACAGCCGCAACACTCCCCGCTTAGGTCTTTGAGTCCCAACTTCAACACTTCCTTCCTAAGTTTAATGCTCCACGCTTAGGACTCTGAGTCCCGACTTCAACAATTCCTTCCTAGGTTTCTAGGTTTAACCTAGCCCTTGTTAAGGGGAGGGTTCCCCCTTCTACCCCAGTTTCCAAGCTTCAGGTCATGGTTTCCTCCTAAGTATCCAATCTCTAGGTTACTACTTCCTCTTATGCTTCTGATCTCCGAGTTCATCCGATCACTTATGGAAGAATTCACTTCTATCTCCCTAGTTTTTGAGGTTCGAGCTCCAAGTTTATAAGGTAACCCTACTTAAACTTCCAAGTTAAACTCGAGTCATAAGTCCCATTATTACTTACCTAGTTTGGGTGCTTATAAGGCAGTAAATACTTCACACAATCACTGGGACCCCTATAAAGGGAATTCGATCATGTGGTTTTATAAGGATATTCTCCAATCTTTCAACTTTCTAATGACATTAGTTTCACTGAGAAATAATTTATATAATTTCAAATATTAAGTTTGAAATTTAGGTTGCTTGATGGTATGTTTAACAAAAACGGGTTAATTTTGAATTTTCATATGATTTTTTAAGTTGAATATCCCAATTTTTAGTGTTAATTTTTAAAAATTTATATTTATTTATATTACTTTAGGACATATTTTTATTATTTATTTTAAAGATATAAGAAAAATAAATTTTTTATATTTTACGTTATATATCTTTTATACAAAATTTAAATAACTCTAAAAAATATATATATTTACACAAACATCTATTATGATAAATAACATGTAAGTTTTTTAATAAAATGTTTAATAACATATCTCAATTGTTTTCTGAAAATTATAAATTTTATTAAATTATACAATATAAATATTAATTACCACATTAAAATATTCTATATTATTTTAAAATAGCTCATGATACATTTTGCGGGCGCAACTCCAATAGCACAAGCGCATGAATTTCTGGCAGCTCGTGGAATAACTTAGCGGGTGTTATGAGAAAGATTTTTTGCGGTTGAAATAGGGCGTGGAAATCACGAATATGAACCGCAGGTGGCTACTGTGGCTGTGAAAAAAATACAGAAAACAAAGAGAATTATGAGAAAATTTTATATATAAGATTTGGTTTATAAATACTTCGGAATATAGGATGTTGAGGAATTTACGTGTGGGTATAATTTTTGTATGAAATTAGAAATTCTGATTTTAGTATAATTTTGATTTTTGTTTGTATTGAAATCAAAATTTTTAATTTTATAATAAAAAATTTCAATAAATAAAAATTAAAATTTTTTATTTCAACTTAACTAAAATAAAAAATTTCAATTTTATTATATATTATATTAATATAAATATTACTTAAATTTCATAATACTGGAAATACTAAAATCAAATCCTATAATAAAAATAAAAACGAAGAAAATTATTTGCATGATTTTGATATTGAATATTATTATGAGAAGTCTCACACACCCAGGTGGACAAGTGGTAGAGCACAAGGATAAAAAGACACACGCGTCCATTTGGAAGCGTAAACTTCAACGCTCAAAATAATATGCAGCCGGCAAAACCAACCTGAGCATTTAACTAAATTTCTCGTTTGTTTGATGGTTAGCAAATGGGATTCCATGAATCTGGCTGGATCAGGTTAAGTGGATCGTGTGCCTATGTGTGTTTTGTCTTTTAAAAATTAGAGTAATGATAAGTCATATACCTTTTTTCAGATAGATTTATTTGAATAATTAAAATAACTAATTTTCATGCATTCAATTTAAAAAATCATAAAAATTATCATATTATATTAGGTAATTATTTAAAAATAGATAATGTTAATAATTTTGTTTATTTTTATTAGATGACAATTTTATCAAATCAAAGTTATTTTTAAAAAAATTTAAGTTGCATGTGTTTTTATTTTTTGATAAAAAGGTAATTTTTTACACTAAAATATCACTTTTCATAAAAATTATCCATTTCAATTGTTCCAATTTTTTTTTTTTTTGAAATTCAAGAACAAGCGCACAATGTAGAAGCATAAACAAATATTTATCAATTGCTTTTCCTTTCTTAATCATATTTGTAGTTTCTGTCTAACAGCAGAACTAATTTTTGTAGTATTGCATCTATAATCCTACTAGCACAACTGTTTTTACATAACCCTAACAGAATTCAGGGTAAATTTATTTAGACAAAAAAAATACAATAAATTATAACATTATTCAATAGTTTACATGAATTATGCCTTGCTCTACTCTCTTCTATATTTAGAAATTTCATTTTAGCTGTAATATAGAAAACCCACATGTGACTCCACCACCTCCTTCCTTCATAAGTCGCGTTTCTTTCAGATACAAAATCAATCCCAAATCGTGGGAAGTGGCTTACACGCTCTCCACACCAGCGTCCAAGACTCCAAGTAAGCTGCCACTTTCGAGTTTCGACCTCATTTCCTCTCTCACCTAATCACCTTTCTCTCTGCTCCCCCGTCATCCACCCATCTCTCCCATCAAAAACCAGACCCTTTGGATGAACCTCTGGCACAGCTTCACATCACATCACAACACAACACAGCCCAATATAGTACCACCACACACGCGAACACACATACAGAGAGAACCAGAAATTAACATGGACAACGTCCTATGTGACGAACTTCTCCAAGAGATTTTCCACAGACTCCCTTCATCTTCCGTGTACTCTGTCTCCCTTGTCTCCAAGCGGTGGCTCCACCTCTACCGTTCTTCTAGAACCTCCCTCTCCCTTCGCCTCATCCCTCACCTCTCCGTTATCCCTTCCCTCACCTCTCTCCTCACCCAGCACCCTTCCCTCTCTTCCCTCTCTCTCCACCTCCTCTCTTCCTCTGACCCTTCCTCCTCACCCTTCGCTCTCTCTTCCCACCTTCTCTCCGTGGTCTCCTCTTGCTGTTCCAACAAGCTTCTTTCCCTCAGGTTCTTGGCTGGCCCGGTTTCTCTCTCTTCCCTTTCTTCTCTCTCCAAGAGTTGTGCACGTTTGACATCCCTCTGTGTTAACCTCCCCAGGCCCATCTTCCTCAGGTGGGTACTCTCTTTCCCTTGTTTGAAAGAATTATCAATCGTGTTGTCCTCTGATAATGAGAATGATAATGATGATGGTGATTCCCTTATGAGTGATCAAGGGGTTTGGGAGAGTGATGAAGATTTCGATGCAGATTTGGGGTTGGAAGCTCTTTGTTTGGTTGGTATCCGTGGAGATGACTGGGGGGTAGGTTGGCTTTGGAGAAGCTGCAGAAAACTCAAGAGGTTGCAGCTTCGGAGTTGCCAAGGTATTGGTGGGTCCTACTCCTCTTTTGTTCAGTGCTTGCAGGGTGTTGAAGAGGTTGAGCTCCGAACTTGCCGGAGTGTGGTTGATATGGTTCTCTCGAAACTCGCAGAGAATTGTGTCTCTTTGAGATCACTCTTGGTTTACGATGGTGGTAGCAGAGAGGGATTGCTTCATTTCTTTTCTCAGTGCAGGTCTAATTTGCTTAAGCTTGATCTTCGTTTGCCTCTTGACCTTAATAACAACCATCTCTCTGCTCTGGCGATGAATTTCAGAGGCCTTTCGAGTGTTAGGCTTCAGAGTTGTTGCCTTGTCACTGGTGAAGGCCTAAAGGCTCTTGGAATTGCAGTGAGTAACGGGCTTGAGGAATTGGCACTGATAAATTGTGATGTGGTTGAGAGAGAACCTGGGTTGCTTGCCACTTTGGGGCAGCATTTGAGGCACTTGAGGAAATTGGACTTGTCACATAATGAGATGTTGCTTGACAAGGAATTGGTTTCGATGTTGGTTTCGTGCATTCGTTTGATTGACTTGAGGCTAAGAGGGTGTAAAGGGCTCACTGGTGCGGCTATGGTTTCTATGCTTAGGAGCTGCAAGCGATTGGAGAATGTAGATATTGTGCACTGTTTTGGGATAGAATCTGAGGCTATTGAGCTGTTTGTTAAGAATTCTCCTCGTTTGAGAAGAATGGAGGTTGAGGGAGACAAGCTTTCTGATGCTGCAAAAATGTGGGCATCAAATAAATTTATTGAAGTTGTTGCTTAATTGGCTAGGTGGATGTTTGAAAGAAGCAAGTGTATAGTTCTGAAGTTTCGAATAAAAAGGTATACAGCACACTCCTGAAACCTGATTGTTGCATTTAATATATTTATGTTTCTGTAATTTATGTTTGGAATATGAAGAGTAGTGTTCTGCTTGGTGAATATTCATATCAATTATGTACATAAGACTTGTAATCTCATTTTGTGGGATCAAATTAAATAAAGCACAATTTATACCGTGTCCACGACAATGAGACAAGAACAAAACAACATCTTTTCAAGCTTATTTTCAATGTGTGTTGGATCTGGTTTGCTGTTCTGGCTGCTTGACATGTATCATGTTTGCATCCAATCATAATGTAATATGCTTCATTCGGGCGTACAAGAACATGTTCATGAGTGTATGGTCCATCAAACTGTCTTTCCTGAACTCATTCAAGGATTGTGACCTGGGGGAACCAGGCCCACTATCATGTACATCAGGATCCAGCTATATGGGTGTGATACATCATTAAAGTTTTTTTTTTTTTTTTTTTCTGTGTTTCTTTGGGTGAGAGGAGGAGGGGGGGGGTGTTAATTTAATTTAATGATGACGGTAAAATCAAACTTTAATGATGAGTCCAATCAGCAAAAAAAAAAAAAAAAGTTTTATGGATATTAGGTGGAAGGTGGTACTGTGATAGGAATTAACGTTGGACAGTTTGTTTGCTGTGGATTTCAGGTCACTCTGCTTAGTTGTATTTCCTTTTTGGTCTATGTTATGGTTGATAGTCAAAATGTTAAGTGAATAAAAACCAAGAAAATAACAGAATTTTACCATGTATAAAGCGTGGAGAATAAATCATTAAACTTGCTGCATTTGAATAGTTCATCGGAAAGCTTAAAAAGTTATCACATATAAATTGCTTTAGTCATCATTGGAGGCTGGTCTTATCACTTTTAGGACTTTTCTGTTTTTTAACCATCCACCCTTTGCTTTTTGGCACCTTGACAAAGTGGAGAACATGATTAACATTTAGATTGAAAACTAAACTGGTATAAGTTATTCAAATGGCCCTCTTAATGGTCGATCGAGAATGATTAGAAGTTCAGATATTGAATATTTTCAAGTTTTTTGCTCGATATAGACCTTCAACTGAATACAAGACGATAACTTGGATGTGTTTTATTCTTATTCTTATCCATCGTTTATGAGAGTTGTCTTCAATTCATATTCTCAGCTTGTAAACAACACACGCTTCTTTCTCAAATTTTCCCCTTCTCATCCAGCACTTCTCTTTCGGTATTGCAATGCGTCAAAGGCCCAGAAATAAATAAGTGATTAGGTTTTTTTTTTTTCTTGGTTGGTCTGAAAAATGATTAGTCTATTTGGTTAGTCAAGAGCAACGGCTTCTAATCACCGGAATGGGCTTCTTTCTACACGACCCTTTGAGGAAACAGAATGGTTTTCAACTTTGGCTTGCCATTGTTTAAGTCTGATTACGTAAATCCCAGGCAGGTTATTGTTAAACAGCTATTTGTTTTTCTGAATGTGTATAATATAGCCCACGAGTGGAGTTCTTATCATTTAAATACATGGTGCATAACCTTAAATTATACTGTAAAATTCAGTTAAAAACAAAATAACAAAAGAGATTAAAATTTATACTCTAAGATTTCAAAATAAGATATAAAAGATTTTATTAAGTCAGCTACACATCCACACTTTTGGGTCCATGAGGGTTGAGAGAGGATTGCTGGGGCATACGTGACTGGTTACTTTGGTTTGAGCTCTCTCAAGTGTTAGCGTAGTTTTTTTGGTTTTTCTTTTTTTCGGTCAACTCACGCATCGGGGGAAGGGTCTCAGACATTTGGGGAGTCGAACTCGCGACTCTTCTATAGGCACTGCTGCAGAAGCTTAACTCATAACCACTCGACCAGAGCCTCGCATGCAGTTTTTTTGGGTTAACACGTCTCAGAGTGGACGCCATTGCAAATTGGGTTGTGTGTTGCGCGAATTCGACGGACTTGGTAATAGGCCTACTTGTGAGACAGTGGAGTCATTTTATCATAGCAAGAAAGGTGATTAGAAAAGGGGGAAAAAAAGAGGAAAGAAATGTGGCGTACTTTATTTATTCCTCGTATCAAAACAAAAACAAAATGTGAGGTGGACAATTGTTTTGAGCTAAGGAGAAATGATCACTGATAGATTGTTGTTTACACATGATGCATTCTGTTTGTGCAATGAGAAATGATAGGGGATGCATTTTTGTGGCTTACTCTGCGATGCAATGAGTGGATCGGAGGAATAAAACGTAAGAGGACAAAAATCATATAAACATAACATATACTATAAAGAAATATATGAGGTAAAATACTGAGATGGTAAATGAATAAAAAGTAAAAAATTTGAAAATCCAAAAAAGGAATTCAATCGTCGCGTCAAACCCTCGCTTCAAACCCCCAATTGTCCTCAGGAAACTCCCCCCACTCTGCTTCCACCCCCCACGTTTGTCCACCCCAACCACCAACGCCCTCCTTAGGAATTACTTCCCTTTCTACAAGGAGAGAATTTCTTCATCCTACAGTGGCTACTCATTCCACGCCAACACTACTCTTGTCTCATCATCCATTTATTTGTGTCAAGTACAATCACAACACTCATTGTCATTCTCTTAATATATAACTCATTGTCTATGTCGAACTTTAAATTGACTTTTGAATCTGAAGTTTATTTTTTGGGGCATTTGTAAAATGAAGGTCTTGGAACTATGATGAGTAGCAAGACTGAGTTTTATTTTAGTGTTGTAGTGTAGGTATTTGCAATTGTGTTCCTATGAGTTTAGGCTTGCAATATTAAGTAGGAAAAAAACCATTAAAGAGTAGTAAAATCAGATCTTAAAGAGTTCCTAGATGCTAATAAATTTTTAGGAAATGCTAGTAAGTTTGCATCATAATGCCGATAAATATGTGCAAAATGTTGGTAAGTTCCTATGTTTGCCGTTGTATTGTCAAACAAGAGAAAAGAAATTTACTAGCATATTGGCATATACTTACCAGCGCTTTGTTAAAACTTACCAGCATTTGTAAAAAGTTTACCAACGTGTTAAGAACTATTTAAAATCTGATTTTGTGAAGAATAAGATTAACTAATATACTAAATTCATTCATTTAGGTGGCCATAGTTAATAATTCTTGCTAAATTTGGCAAGGAGAGAAAAAAGAAATACATAGAAGTTGCAAACTATAGAAACTTACCGGCGCTTTGCTAAAACTTACGAGCATTTGTAAAGGATTTACCAGCGTCTTAGGAACTATTTAAAATCTGATTTTGTAAAGAATATGATTAATTGATATACTAAATTCATTCATTTAGATGCCTGTAGTCAATAATTATTGCAAAATTTTATAAGGAGAGAAAAAAAAAACATAGAAGTTGCAAAGAAGTTGCAAACTAGAGAAACTTACTAGCGTTTTGCTAATACTTACCCGCGTTTGTAAAGAATTTATCAATGTCTTAGGAACTCTTTGAAATCTGATTTTGCGAAGAGTAAGATTAAGTGATATTCTAAATTTATGCATTTGGGTGTCCATAGTTGATAATTGCTGCAAAATTTGACAAGGAGAAAAAATATATATATAGAATTGCAAACTAGAGATACCTGCTAGTGTTGTTTTAAAACTTACTATCGTTTATAAAGAATTTACCAATATCTTAGGAACTCTTTAAAATATGATTTTATGAGAGTTGGAGAATGCTTTAGGCTGAGATAGCTTATAGGATTGCTGGAATGAAAAGGAAATTAGTTATTAGAATATGGGGTATGCCTCGATGGACTAAGAATAATGTTCCTTCTAAAATATATATATTTTTTGTTTTTTTTTTCTTAATTGATGTATTAACAACGAAGACGTTGTATCTTTTTTGGCGCACTTAGGAATAAACAAAAATAAACTTGTATTCTTTCAAGTTTGTCACTTCCATGGAAAATGGCTTTATGGGGTGGGGATACTTTTCACTCCTTAGAAAATATGGCCAAATAAGTACCATAGTATATTAATTTTTGATTTAAAAGAAAATTAGTTAAAAAAATGTTTCATTTCTACATAGGTTAAGAGATATATGAGTACTTCATAGCATACTGGGGAGATATTGATTAGTTTTAAAATACTCTCTAATGGTGTTGTATTTGAGTGATGAATTTATATACTATGCCTGTTATTTTATTTTTCGTGCTTGCCTTTCACACAAAGAATCTGATCCATTTAAAGGTATGAGTAAGATCTGGGATGAGGTTTTCTTAGGTCCATAATAAGTGTGTTGTTGAATGAATAGACCAAAACCCCAAAACATATATATTCATCTTTTGTGTATAGTAGTCCTTTCTTGAAATTTTGATGTAGCAATAAGAGTGTTAGATTGATAGGCATAAGCACGGATACATGTTATAGTTAAAATATTCAATTAAATTTCGTTGGAGGGTGCACCCTTTATGTACATTTATAAATTGAGAAATAGATGAAATATGATCTCATCTATGGTGTACTTTGTAGGTATTTCAACCCAAATTTGTTGTGATAAAGTATTATAAATCAAAATGTCACGAAGGAAAGCTATGAAATGTAGTCGAGGACAAGGTATGTCATGCAATCAATGATAACCATTTTTTTTTTGTAAAGTAAATGTTGGCAGGCGAGGTTGATGACGCTAACCTATTTTCATCACTATATATTGTTCATCATTTATTGAAAACTTTGAAATTTTTGCAATTAACAGAATCGCATGGAAAAGAACTCGTTTCAAATTTTGAAATAGAGAGGGAAGTTGATCTTGAATTTGAGGACCATGAGAGTGGCTAATTTGTGTAACAGTTGAATTTTATTACTCATGTTGCCCTTTCTTTTGGTTTAGGGTTTGATTTTATGTGTAATTCTACTAATCTTAATAGTTCTTTAGTTGACAATTTTTCAAGACACAAGAAGAAGCAGCCTAAGAAGAAATCAGGGAAGGTATGTGTCTGAGTAACAACTAATTTAAATGTGACTAGCACATTTAAATGAATCACTGAGTTAGCTATGTGCTTCTGTT
The DNA here is from genome assembly GCA_031439585.1 of Pterocarpus macrocarpus. NCBI lineage: Eukaryota > Viridiplantae > Streptophyta > Magnoliopsida > Fabales > Fabaceae > Pterocarpus > Pterocarpus macrocarpus. The sequence continues at coordinate 29,914,049 of CM062515.1, forward strand.
TCGGTGTTACTAAAAGGTCTAGAAAGCAAATTTCCATTTTAATTCACTATCTCATTATTGATCAGACTCTTTCATCCATAGTGATATTTGATATTTGAGGACTGATGTATTGTTTGTAATGTACGTGAAATGCAGGATGTGTTCCTCACTCGGTGCTCACCTAGTCGGTTGCATGGGTTGCATGCAAAGTTGATAGAAGAGCAAGCCAGCACTGTTGTGGACATGGGGTTCGGAGGATTGTTGGATCTTGGATGCCATTCCCTCAACCGTGTTTTGTGCCTGGAGCTGGTGAAGCCTTTTGACTTGTGGTGACACGTGATGTTTGTTAAAGGGCGCGTTGTCCCCATTACCTACCATGAGGTGGGTATGGCCTTAGGGCTACTGGATAAGGGTAATTTTTTTCCTACCAATTAAATCTCTATACCTTTTTTTTTTCCTTTCGGGTATTTATGGTGAATTTATTGCTATTTGGATGAAATGATTGTTTTAGTTTACTTTTCAATAGTTAAATTTTATGCATGTGACAATTGTAATACTTTGCATGTAATAGGGTTGTTCGTTCCAAAGTTTGTCAATGACGATAAAAAATCACTATTAACGATTTTTAAAGGCATCAAATATAGTTAGCTAGAAGCGAAGATTGCTAACGGGAAAGGTGATGACCAATTTAGATAAGCATATTTGCTATATGCTTTGTCATGTTTCTTGTGCCCAACATCAGAGATGGCACCTAATTGAAAGTGTTTGCGGGCCATTGTTGATGTGCAAAATTCGCGCAACCATAACTGGAGCGAATTCATCTTTTCTTGGCTTGTAAGGCACATCAAAGCATACAAGACGAAGAAAAGGATGACAAAGAGCATAGGAGGCTATGTATTATGCCTCATGGTATGTTGATCAAAAGTTTCTTTTGATGAATTGAGTATGACTTATTCATGTAAATATTTAGTTAATGTTTTGGCATTGCATAGATCGTGCATTCCCATGCTCGACCACTGGACATGGTCCCACCGAGTACAAATCTTCCATTGGTTAAACACTAGGATGACAAGAGGGTGGAGTCGTGGATTTAAGAGGAAAAGGCCAGTGCATAGGTACAATGGGGTTATAACCATTTAAATTAAGTCTAGGATTGATGTTTATATATGAAGTTAAATATTAAAATAATAGTTGGTAAAGGCATGTAGGTAGGAGTTATAATTATTCAACCTGATTAACCAAACACCAAACTCGATCACTCGATCTACTAATTTATTTATTTTAGATTTGTAAGATTTCAGTATTGTGTAGTTGAGTTTCTAGTAATATAGTCAATTTTTATCTTCTTTGTTAATGTTTTTAAGAAATTTATCTATTTACATCATTACTAAGTATACTGGAATCAAGCTTTACATTATTATTAGTTGGCATGGAAAAAAAAAATTTAAAAAAGAAAATTACAATTCTTTATTTTTGACTTCAATCCAATTACCCGGACCAAATCTTCGTGACCAAAAAATGTTTGTTGTTGATATTCGTTATGTTCAATACTATTTGGTAGGGATTACTGAACTACGACGAGGATGAAGATTGTAACGACCAAAAAAATTTATCGTTAATAACTGAATTGTTCGGTTTTATCAAGTAAGTGAGTTTAATCAGAACCTGATTAAATATTTACTTAAAGCAAATCAAGTGTAACTTAAAAGGATTAGGTTAGATAGAATTAGATTAGGAGCATAGAAAACTTCACAGAACAATTTCAAACCGATTTATCGATTTAAAGGAGACTAGAGATTTCATTTATTTCAACCGTGAACCCACTAAGAGAATTAAACCATGAGTGCCCTAGAATCAATGGACAAGATTCAGCTAAATACTCCCCCAAGTGGCACCTAGACAGCCATGGATGAAGAGGATTGAATCAGATTTTATGACCAAGGAAGGTCCACCAATCAAATTTAAGCCACCTTGAAATATCTTCACTTTTCTCCTTGCATCCTCATCCAAAAAATTCGGCCACTCTCCCTGCTGAGCTCTCTTCATTCTTCTTCTCCTCATTCTCTCCTCCACTCCATTTTCATCTCTTCTTCAAGCCCCATCATAAACTACTTGCACCAAGAACACAAAATCAGCCTAAACTACTCAAGGCAAGGTAGGGAATCCTACTTCTTCTTTTATTCTCTCTGATTTAGGACTGTGTGAGGAGCATGCTTAATCTGAGATTTGGATGTTTTATAGAGTGATGATGATATTTTATGACTGATTTTGCATGTGTATTGTGATTAAAATTGGATTTGGGGGCAAATAGCTTGAAGGGAGGAGACAAACCTAGAAGCAGGATAGGATTTCCCCCGGCGGTCCGTACGGCGGAGTGTACGGCTCCGCCTACCACCGTTTAAATTTGATGAAACCATTTTTAAATGAAACTAGACATTCAGGTCTTTCCATACATATATCATAATAGGCCATTGGATTAGTATAGAATTAGTTATGAATTTTTTAAGTTAGACCTAGAGATCTGGGTTCTCACCCGGGCAGCATGGATTGAGAAGGGTGTAATTCACCCTATACAACTCCAAATTGAGTGCAACTAAAGATGTTTGAAAGATAACACATGAGAAAACATCCCATAAAAATTTCAGAATTTAATTCGTTGTCATTTGTTCCCAGCACATCAATGAAGTTGGCCTAGGTTTAAACTGGACTAGAATAGGATAGCCCAGTAGGGTAATGTTTCGAGATTCATAACTCAAAATCCACTTAGGCAAATGACATGACACTTAATTCATTCTAAAGCTTGTTGTGTTAGCTTCATTTTGGTATGAAATTCGCATAATTTCATCTAGTTTTTGATTTTTAGTGAATTTTCTTCTATAGGAACCTACTTCTGGCTAAGAACAGGACATGTTGAGATAAAATGTTTATATCTAGAGTTATACACATCAAAATGAGAAGGGACTAAAAGAGTTAGAATCTAGACATATGAGACTATGACATATCTAAAAATTAGGTTTAAATGAGTTGAATTGAATGAAAAAAAGGAGGCACACTAAATTCGGGCAGAACAAAAGGGGTTAAATTGAAACTCTATTGATGTTTAAATTCAAATTGTTGATTGAGATTATGAATGTACATGTGTAATTGAGATTGTTGATTGATGTTATGAATGTACATGTATAATTGTTGCTCTATACTGAAATTGTAAGTGTATAAATGTACTGGTTGTCTGGCACTATTCTATAAGTGTTTCTGACTCAGATTATGCTGCCAAATGTACTTGAAGAATTCATAAGTTATGAAATTCATGACAACTTGAGTACTTCAGAAGTAAAGAGACAAGTTAGATATGCATTCATTTCATGACATTTATAAAGAAGTTCACATCACTTGGGCCAACTCCAGAATAAATTAAGGGGAATAGATCAGTGGGAAGGTCGGGGAAAGTAAACCCGACCATCCCCGTATAAAGTGGAACGCAGCTCTGGCTCAAAATGGACTATTACCTGCAAGAGATATAGCCATGACTCCTAAGGATGGAAATAAGTTATAAAAGGCGAAAGCCTCCAAGAATAAAATGCATCCTCTCATTGCACACGCATATATACAGTGTAATACTTTTCTATTGATTGTTCTAGATCTCTGTTTACTATTCATAACATGCTATTGTTCCGCTGTGATTGTTGTTTGAGTATATTAGTGTATCTGTTAATTAAAAATTGAACTTGTTTCGGTGTATGCTTTACAAATGAGTATTTAAGTTAAATATTATCATTTACCGTACTATTTGATAATTTTTTGCGAATCAAACAACGGGAATGACAAATGGCAGATGTATAGAAGTTAGATTTTCTAATCGAGAAATATTCATTTCTCACCATATTATATATTTCGTGATCATTCTCAGTGGAGCATCACGTGACAGAGTTCTCTCATTGAGCCTCGAGCTTCACATACACCTTGACCCATTTCTAGACTGTATATATATCCGATGCAGCGCTTTTATATTTCTTCTTCCAGAGAGACTTCGCCGTACCTCTGATGCACCCACTATTTGATCCCCGGCTGTCCCGCATTTGCCATTCCACTTCATAGCCCATCCGCTTCACCTCCTCTCGCATGAAGAAGACAGCAGCTCTCCGCTCCTATGGTTCCTCCCGGCTTCACCACCACATCCGATGCTTCCGCCTCGACATCGAGGGAGACCCATTCGGAGGCTGACCAGTTCCTCTCATCCTCTGCCTCCCAAGACGCCACCCTCCTCAGGATGCACCTATGGCGAATGGGTTTCTTTCTTCGCATTCTGGGTTAGACAAAGGCATATCGTAGTGGTAGTAGATGTATAGAATTACTTTTTTGGCGCCTAGGTCATGGGTAGATGGATAGATATTAGGATGTACATGAAATGTCCCATGGGGATCACTTGGGGTGCTGTTCATAGATACTAGCCGTTTCATTTTGTATTAGCGGTCTCATTTTGACACCTTGTACTTTTTGACAAACTTTAAAATTAGATATCTATGTATACGCTCATGATGCCGTTGCAGCTTATTACATTCTTATTGTATTTTTATTTATGTTAAGTTATTTACAGTTTACTGATTGATTAGTATTTATTCCGCCATCCCGCAGAAAAATTTGTTATGAGATCAAGTAGTCTTATGCCAGAAATTAATACTAATACAGAAAGAAAAATTTAATCAGTATTACACGTAATATCTTATCAGATAAATTATTATGACTTAAGTATAGTACTTTGTCTGGTAAGGTGTTACAAAGATGACATTTTTGGGGAGCTTCAATTGCATACCGTGTATAAGAGTGAGGTATAGAACAAAGTACTTGGGGCATGATGGATTAGTGGATTCATTTATCTATTTGTGACTAATTAACTCAATTTTAAATAAATCGGCATATGTAGTTCGTGCAAGAGAATGTTTGGCAGCAACTTAAGTTTTGGAAGTCAATAGATGACCGTATTCTGGCTAGTCAGTCTGATGCGGAGCGTGGTATGCCTCAACAACCATTTCCCAAAACTCCAAGTGTTAGAGAATCAGGGAGCCTCATGGTTGCCAACGCTAATGAATGCACCATGGATGACAAAGAAGATGAATCAAATGAGGATAGTAATGGCATTATTGGTGACCAGCCTGTTTTGACCGGTGAAGGAGGTGACAGAAAAAACTTAATACAAAGATTATATGACTATTGTATTGGGGCACAAAGTCACTCCGATCACAGTGGTCCTCCGAGCTAGTAGGGATATAAACAGAAGCATACATAAACAGAAGACGCGGCGCTTTGTATATAATAAACGTGATCGGTATCGCAGAACATTATAAATGAATAAATAATATAACAGAGAAGATGAGGTAAAGTAGTATAACATCTGCTATATATATGTATTGGAAGCTAAAGCTTCAGTTTTTGTACAAGTGTAAAAGATGGATACATATGCTGGGCTAGTATACACCAAAAAGACATATGGCCCGTGTTACTGAAATGCAATCCTACAGGGTCCTTAGAGGACATTTCAAACTAGTGGATCTAACTAACTACATACATATGACTAAGCCTATGGCCCAAATGTTGCACACCACCAAAAAAAGACCATACTGTATAACGTAGTCTGCTAGTCGGAGTCTACTCCGTCAGGTAGCCATTGGCCATATCAGACCCGACCAGAGCTTAGTCTACATCAGGTCCAGAGGAGGAGGAGAGTGAGTCAGTAGCCTCGGAGGGGTAGCTCTCAGAGCTGAGCTGGATGTCCGGGACCACCTATGGAGGTGAAGCTGGTGGAGGAGTTGTTAGGGCCATAGGTGCTGCGGTTGATAGAGGAGGTGCAGGGTGTGCTACATGCAGAGGGATGGCAAAATATGGAACAACAGGGTCAAACATAGGGTGAAACAGGCGAATCGCAAAGTCTCTATGACTAAAAAGGTAAAGACGGAAACGGCAAGAGCTAACTATGAATAGCGAGTCGAACATCGGATCGTAATGTAGCTGCATATCAGGGATCTCAAGGAAAAGTACCGCCATCGCCTCCATCGCTAAAGTTTGAGATTGATGCGGAAATATAAAACAAGGTGAGACTTTGAAGAAATTCTCAGTAGGATTCGTGTGCTGTGTGATACTGTCGTCGCATTCAATCTCAGTTGCTTCGGTTTTCATTTAAAGAAAAAAAATGTAATATAGCCATGATATTCTAATTGATTATTATAAAGAAAAACATAACCCAAAGCAAAACTTAGTTTTACTTAAAATAACAAGAGGTGAAAACATAAACACATTCTTAATTTAGGCACTAACCATAGTATAAATAAGAATATGAGCACAAGAGATATACAGGTAACAATGCATTTAACTCAGAACTAATGAGCAAAATTATTTAAAAGCATAAATGAAAATGAAATGCACTTAGTTTCAGTGATCCTTTAACTCATATGACTTATTCTTTTCTACACTTGGTCCCCTAGGAGTTCTTGGCCATAGGACTCCTGCGTAATAGTCTGCTTTTCAGGACCGAGCTTGTTCCTATACAGGAATGTTGGGTTTACTTTCGCCAACCTTCCTACTAATCTATTTCCTTTAACTTTAATCCAGGGCTGATCCAAGTATTATGGAGCCTTTCTCTTAACATAACTTATAAGTTTTATGCAAGTATGCACATTTGTCAAGTATATTTCACACTCATGCGTAATCCTTTACCGAAATTTCAGCAGTATGACGGATTGTGTCCGCTTCCCCGCGAATAGGGCCAGTACTCAGACAGCCAAATATGCTGAAAACCCACAATAGCACATTCATTTATCAATACCATTCAATAACATTAACAAAGACATAACACTTTCACCTAAGTATACTTTCCTGCTTATGTTATTCACTTCTGCCCAATTTTGAAATTAAGCCATAATTTCTATTTATGTCTTTTGGACCTCAAACTTGGGTATGTTGAAGTAATATTTGCCTAGTTTCCAACCCTTTTGGTTCCATCTCATTTTGATTCATGTAGCTCAAGTTATTGGAAATTTACCTCGGACTACCTTGCAACTAGCTAGAATTACACACTCAAAAGTAAAAATGCACTAAAAATCGAAACTTACTTGGGTTCTTATCAAACCTATGTTGATTTAAAGCTTATTGATTTTCATATCCAAAAAGTTTCACTTCATTTGACTAAGTAGAGCTCAAGTTGTGAGCTCACAAAGTTGATAGGCTCGGATTGCCCTGCCTCTGTCCTAATAGAACAAAGGGCAACTTCAATAATTTACTAGGAATTATAGAAAATGAATTTGACCATAAAATTTTTATAGCATGTTCTTCTATGTCTTACCTTTCTAAAAAATTTTGTTTCACTCTATTCCAAGTTATCTAGGGCAAGTTTTGCCTTGAGCAACCTCCCCTGTCCAGAATCAAACTCAAAAACTTAAGGCAAACTTCCAAAATTCATATCTCCCTCAATACTAGCCCAATGGCCTTATAGTTTATATGTATAGAAAGTCCTAAATGTCTAGTTTCATATAAAAATAGATTCATCAGGTTTTGGTGGCTGTAGGCAAGTCTGTATAGTGCACAAGTACGGACATCGATGTGTTTTCTACTTAAACAGATCTTGTGTTACTTCTCCTTGTGTTTTTCCTTCAAGTTTCAAGCCTATCCCAACAATTTCATGTAAATCCAATCCCAAATCATCACATACATACAGTATATCATCAAATGAATAAAGACAAACAAGAGCTCATGCAACCACCAGCCAATAGAAATGACATAAGAAAGTTGAATCCTACCTCTAGCAAGTAAGTTTCTTGATCAAAATAGGTGTTTGTGGGTAAAGAGTGTAACGTCTTCCTCTGTACAGTACTATGCTTAAGTCATAGTACTCCACTCTGGAGTTGTTACTATTACCTGAGTGGACTTTATTTGACAGCAACTTCAGCCGTCTTTGAATCTCCTCGAACTATCTGGAGATAATATGGAAATAGGAGTGAGAATTTTAAATTCTCAGTAGGATTCACTAAGAAATTTCATATGGTGTTATCATTATTATCTCCAGCTGGTTCGATTTATTATGAAAAAGGTGAACATATTATATAAACTATTTAATTTTATAGTTTGAAAACATATTGTTCGAAGCGGAGTCTATTTTATTCATGCACTTGTCATTTGGGAGAGCCGATACATGATAAAGTCATGAATCATACTATGAATAATAATTGTAACATATTAAAATATAATAACATCAATATATTGGAAACTTGAAATCTGCATCTGCCTTTATTTGTACTTGAATTTATGCAGGTATACATAATTTTCTTTTCTTTCTTTGTCTTCCTTTACTTGTCATACATATTTCAGAGTATAATCACCACGTCATACTCCCTCGGGGTGTGATCACCATGTCACACTCCTTAAAATATATTCATCTTGCCACATCCCAGAGTATGATCGCCATATCATACTCCCTCGGGGTGTGTCACCATGTCACATTCCTCAGGGGATGGGATTATTATCTGATCAGGAGTATGATCGCCGTATCGTATCAGTCAGCGTGATCGCCATGTCACATTCCTTCGGAATATGGACTCATCATCATATATTTTATCATAGAATCATAAATACATAGGCTTCATACCTTATTCTCAAATAATAATACTTGCTTAGTATTCATACATGTCGCATAACAATATTAACACACTAATATTTAGAACTACCACTAATTTTTGCCAGAAATTTGGCAGCATAACGGATCGAGTCCGCTTTTCCGTGAATAGTGCCAGGCTACCAGTAAAACCAATCAAGCAAAAGTTCAACTTAGAGTAGCAAACATATCACAATAATGTCAATCATGTAGGAATTGGACCCTTATATATCACAATAATGTCAATTATGTAGGGATTGGACCTTTATGTTCAATTCTACCCGTTATATCAATTCTGCCAGATTTTTGTAAAGTTCACCATAATTTCCATTCAATTCAGTTGGATCTAAATTTTGAATATGTTATAGTGCTATGTGTCTAGTTTCCAACCCTTTTAGTCCCATCTCATTTTGATTTGTATAGCTCAAGTTATTAGTATTTTACCTCAAACTGCCCAGTACTTAGTCAGAAGTGCACTCTCATAAGTGAAAATTCATTAAAAATAGAAATAAGGGTGAAATCGCACAAAATTTATATCAAATTAAAAGCTTTCAAATGAAATAAGTTTCATATCATTTGCATGAGTATATGTTAAGATATAAGCCCCGTAACTTGAACCTACTGGACCACCCTATTCCAACCTGGTTTGAACTTAAGGTAATTTCATTGATGTGCTGGGAATAATTGGCAAAGAATCTAACTCTGAAATTTTTATGGGATGTTCCCTTATATGTTAGATTTCAAACAACGTTAGTTTCACTCAATTTAGAGTTGTGTGAAATTGAGTTACTTCTCGACTCATTCATGTGCCCAGATGAGAATCCAGATTTCTAGGTCAAACTTCAAAAATTCATAACTACTTCTATACTAATCCAATGGCCTTATATTTTACATGTATGGAAAGCTCTGGATGTCTAGTTTCATATAAAAATGGATTCATCAAATTTAAAAGACTGTAGGCAGAGCCGTACACTTCGCTGTAAGGACCATCGAGGAAAAACACTAACAGCTTCTTGGATTCTTGAATTCATGTTTTCCTTAAATCAAACCATCAAATCTTCAATTCAAACTCACATATATACCTTAAACCAATCTTAATTCATCATCATCACTCAAGATAACATCAGAATCATGCAAGAAAGTGGAGTCCTAATCAGCCAAATTCAAAGAAAACAAGAAGCTAGATTGAATTCCTATCTCTTCTAGGTGTTGTTGAGCTAGATTGGCGCCTTGGATTGAAGGAATCTTGATGAAGCTTGAAGAGTAAATGGAGATGGAGTGAAAATGAGTTGAGATAGAAGAGAAATAATGAGGGTTCAACAGGTTATAAAATCCGAAAATAATCAAGGAGTTGGAAGGAAATAATTGAAAATTTTTCGAGCAAGATTACACGTGATTGGTATATGTATTTTCCTTCTCCAATTTGATTTGGCTGCCTTCTTGAAGGCTGATTGTGGCACCACTTGTAGGGTGTGTTGGCTGAATCTTGGCCATCCATCTTAGGGTTCTCACAGTATAATTTCTATTAATCCAGTTCTGATAATTTAAAATACCAAAATCTTACTGATTTCTCTTAAATCGGTAAACCGGTTTTAGAAAATTCCTAGGTGGTTTCCTATGATTTTAATCTAATTTTCTCAAGGTTAATTCTTCTAAATGTTACTTAATTGGCTTTGAGTAAATATTTGATCAAATTCTAATTAATCCCAATTAATTGCTAAAAACCGAACAACTCAGTTAAAAACGATTAAAATTTTTTGGACGTTACAAAGAGAGTGGATGAGAGCTTAAGAGGAAGTAATATGAAGTAGGATAAAAAGAGGAAAATGAAGAAGGGAAAGAAAGAAGTAATTGTAGCACTTTAAGAGAAAGGAAGAAAAGGGCTTTTTGAATTAATGATAGTGGTTGGAACTTTAGCATTTGATTGGAGGAAAATGGGTGGTTAAAATGAAGCTAAGACCACCTCCATTGGGCAGCCGCTAGGCATCCAAATACTTGGTGAGAGTGGCTAATTTTTTAGCCACTCATTTTAGGGTCATATGTGCATAATTTGGTTGATTTGGTTTCGACAGTTTAAAATACCGAATCTCTACCGATTTCCTTCAAATCGGTAAAATGTTTTGGAAAAAATTTTGTGAGGGTTTCTATGTGTCTATTCTAATTCCCTCAAGTCTAATCCATCTAATTAATTTCTAATTAGCCTTTAATTAACTTTCAATTAAATATCTAATTGATTTCTAAGTAATTTCACTGATTCATTAAAACCGAACAAATCGATTAAAACGATAGAATTTTTCGAGCATTATACTCATCATTTTCATAATTAAATCCGAAGTGACTAGGACAATGACAATGACACATTAATGGTCTAATAGGGATCCTACTAAGAAATCTTGTATTTCTCACTCCTATGTTTCCGTGTCGTCTTCAGAAGGACTTGATGGCATCCATGGTAGCACTTCTGGTGGTACATGACTAGATAAGACAAGGAGCTGTTGTATTACAACACCTAGCTAGGAGGATTGAGATAGTAGCATAGTATTTTTGCTTTCTCAAGGGCCCTAGTTGGGTAGTTTACTTGTAATTAAGAGCATTTGGGAAGTCATGCTACTTAATTTGACCTATTACATATCTGATAATTATTAAGTGTAATTATGACTTTTGATTATCTATGATTACATTATTATCTTAAAGTATTGTGTTATGTTATTTCAATATTATCATACATCTTTTTAGTAACTCTGTGATATGAGGAATAACGTCTAGACGTATGCGAGTAAGTAGGTACCTAAAGGCTCAGTTTTCAAGTGTAAAGGTTTTACAAAAAAGGAAAAAATTACATGTTATTTTCGTATATTATACTAATTTCAATTATAAGAACTTCCGCTAGTTACAAGTAACAACTAATAATACCATAAAATGACTTAAGTATAGTATTGTATTATTAAGGTGTTACATTGCTCTACTCCTAGCATCAACCCAAAACACATTTCTCGCGCAAAACTCGTCATCTAGGTCTATGTCATACGCAAAGTTACAATTCTGTTCCTTCATAATATAAAAGTAACTTTGCAAGGCTTTTGCATTTCCTTCATTTCCAATTGCACACTTTTCCTTTTGAATATAATTCCTCATATCTCGTTCACTAAATGGAAAATTCTCGTACCCACCCACAGCTTTAGCAAGAGATTGAAATGTCTTCTTAATCCTCACACCTACATCATCATTCACTTGGATTGTCGTCTTCACATACGAGCTAATGCTCTTGTTCATGTTGAAAAATCTTGACTTTGTAGGACTGAGATCATGATTGTGATCAAGAATAACTTTCTTGATGCACCAAACTCCACTTTCTCTCTTGCTTACTGTAATCTTTGCATCGCATTGTGCACCACCAGTTACGAATGTCTTTATTGTTGATGGTATTTTTGGTACATGACTCCGTGGTCGTGTGCAAACTAGAACCAAATAATGCAACTACCCATCAAGTCTGATTTTCAAATTTCTTATCTTCCATTTAAAACCCTTTCTAAAAGCATACAACTTGTAAAATGATTTAACTTCTTCTACTGAATCAAATATCATCCCTACGGTTGGCTCTAATGTAGAGTTTACGTTTGACCTATCAACATCACCTTTGGGATCAACATCAATAGGCATTCATTGATTGCTTGATTCCTCCATCAACCTCAATAATAAAGGGTTACCACACCTACAAAAAAAGAGGGACAAAAAAAAAAACCAATAGATTGGCAGAAGCTATTCGGCATTAAGAGAATAATGATTGGACATTAAGAGAACAACAAAGGGTTACCCAAGTAATGAAGGAGGAGCTATTGGACATTAAGAGAATAATAGATTGGCAGAAGATTGCATGCTATACTATATAGAATAAACTAACTCATGGTTGAGAAATAAGGAAAAAAATAAATAAATAAAGGTTGATCAAGTATACACCATGAAATCCCATACTGGTTTGGTTCAAATTTTCTGGTTTTTAATTTTAATAAGTCCTATAGCTGAATATGCACATAGCTTAATGTCTTTAAACATACGGACTTGATAATAGTGGCACTTTACCAATGGATTAATTTAAACTAAATTTGACGATGTATCAAATGTTGGGAGACATTAAATTTAAATTTAGGTGCTGGTCAATAATTATTAAAAAATTGAAAAAGAAATAAAATTCTTATGAATAGCATACTAAAGAAACTTACCAGTGTGTTGAAAATATATTAATTACCGTTTCCAAAGAATTTATTAGCGTCATATGATATCTTTAAATCTAATTTTATGAAAAAAAAGATTTAATGATATGTTAAACTTATTGACTAAGGGTACTTAAATTTTAGAGATATCATGTGATGCTGGTAAATTCTTAAGAAATGCTGGTAAGTTTTAGCAAAATGCTGGTAAGTATACGCAACATGCTGGTAACTTTCTCTACTTTACTATTCCATTAATTTTTTTTTCTTGTCAAATTTTTTAACAATTATTGACTGTGGGCTCGCAAATGAATAAGTTTAGTATATTATTAAATCTTATTCTTCATAAAATCATATTTTAAAGATTATATAAGATGCAAATAAATTGCTAGAAAATGCTGGTAAGTTCTAGCAAAACGCTAGTAAGTATGTGCAATACGCTGGTAACTTTATCTAATTTGATATTTTTTTTGAACTAGAGAAAGTTACCAGCATTTTGTTAGAATTTACCTGTGTTTCCTAGCAATTTACCTGCGTTTCCTAGCAATTTACCTGCGTCTTATGCAACCTTCAAAATCTTATTTGGTTTAAAGGTCATAAGTTGCAGATATTAACCATAGTTCAAGGTTGCTTTTCACAAAGAATCACAGCCTTCCTAATTCAAGCATTGTACTACTCTTTAATGATTTCTTTTCCCATTTAACATTACAAGCCTAAACTCATACGAACATAATCACAAACACCTAGACTACAACACTAAAACAAAACTCAAACTTGCTACTCATCATAATTCCAACACCTTCCTTTACAAAACACCCCACAAAAAATAAAATTCAGATTCAAAAACCAATATCAAGTTTAGCCTAGACAATGAGTTAAAGACAAAGAAAGAAGGTGTTCTGATCATACCTGAGACTGAGGAAGGGGACTTCCTTTGTGGCTACTAACTGATAAGAAATCATTGGTCAATGAGACAAGAATAGTGATGGAGTGGGATGGGTAGCTACTAACAGAGGATAAAGAAATAAGAAAGGATAGAATGGGGAGGAGTGGCGAGGGGAAGTAAGAAATTGCTACTATGACTGGTTTTGGAGAGGATGTTAGGGGATTTGGATACGGTGAGAGTTTTGTCATGGGTTTGGGGTTTCTATTTTGGTTTTTCAACATTTTTTACTTTCTTTTTCATTTATCAGACCTTACTAAATTTACTCTCGTATGTGTATACAGTTTTTGTCTAGTTGTGCGTTTTATGACACTCTTGCTCACTATTTAGCTGTATGCGTCGTGTATGCATTGTAGAAAAATGCGTCCCTTATCATTTGTCTTGTGCAATAGACTAACAAAGACTAGATTTATTATTATTAATCTTTTAAACCACCTGCATCGAAAATTCACTAGATTCCAAGTAATTGAGTATAAACCAGATCAACCCACCATAGACTCCCAACACTAGTTTTACCATCCACAAGAGTTGAATCCAAGACCTTGTTAGAACAAGTGTCAAACCACTTGAACCAATTAATCTAGATCTAATTTTATTATACTTGTAGTGTAAAAAATGTTTATGTATTAACCAATCATTGTATTGTTATGTTATTGAAAGATTCTTATACAAGCAATTCTAGAATTTGAACCTCTGATATTGCAAGCAATGTTTGCATGAGAGCAAAATTCTCTTCCTAACCAACCATTTTTGGACAAGATTTAATTTTCATATACTGCCAATGTAAAATATTTTATACTATTATTCAATTAAATTCTTCCATATACATGACTTTTGAAGTAGTGGATGTGATAGTAAAAAATATTTATTTATGTGATAATATATAATTGGATGATAATGTAAAAAAAAATTATACTATCAATGAATCAAAATTAAAATCTTGGATATTCATAGCTAATATTTAGCTATGAATATATTAGCTTGAAATATCTTCTAAAGAGTTTTAGTATTTTCACAAAATATGAGGATACTAAAGAAATTTTCAAAATTAAATACATGAAAATTCATACTAAAGTATCAAAGAAAGAAAGTATCACATGAATAAAAGCTATACTTTTTATTCAATATTTTCTTCTTCTTCTTCTTTTTTTTCAATCCTTAATTGGCAAAACTCATACGATTTTATCAGTCTAGTTTATTCTAAATAGCACAGAATCTAAACAGTATTTCGCTCCCCATGGTCCTATGTATTCTTCCCTCCTTGAAGCAAGATTAAAAGGGGAAATAGGGGGTGAGTTTGGGACATTACTATGGATCGCCATGTCATTTGTAATGATTTCATATATAGGGTAATAAAATAATTTAATATTTATTCTAATCTATTTTTTTATTAAATTTTTTTGGATAAAATCAAATGAAAAAAAAAATGAAGGAAAGGAATCACTTTCTTTTTTTATTGAATAATAATACCAAATAAGAAGAGTGGTAACTCTTCCACTATATGTTTCGTTTTTCTTTTTCATTATATTTGTAACACCCTACTAATTTAATATTATGCTTAAGTCATAGCATGAAATTAAGTAGACTGTGTTACCGTATTAATATTTTGCTTACTTTTTTTTTTTAAGCGAACGACGCAGCATGCTCTTTGGCGTAGAATCTTAATCCCAGACAAAATACCACAATAGATAAGAAATAGTGCAATAATATCAACTGTATACATGTATATATATATACCAGAAGCTATTGCTTCAGTTTATGTACAGAGTTTCAAAGTGAAATACAAAGGTGGGTCGGCGTACCAAAAAGACAATAATGCCCATGTCGGTCAAAAGATCCTATGGTCCTCGGAGGACATTTCAAAACCTACTGCTAGTCCTACTGTCAAGTCTATGACCCAGAGTTACGTCTTTGTCAAAAAGAGGTCATCTTTGTACAATATCTCTAACTGCTACTTTCAGTCAAATGGCAGATTGGCATGCCATGTGGTGGAGAGTAATGTCATCTTGAGTCTGAGGAAGAGGAGCGTGATGAGCCGGTGGCCTCAGAAGGGTCACTCTTTGAGCTGAGGGGTATATTTGGAATCGCCTGCGGAGGTGACTCAGTGCGGTCGAGGGAGTTACTGCGGAGTGCGGGAGGAGCCGGGTGGGTCGCGCCATTGATGGGACAACAATATAAGGAGTCGCAGGGTCAAAATAGGATGATGTAAAGGGACCGCAAAGCTCTTATTGCTAAATAGGTAAAGACGGAAGTTACAAGAACCGGCTCTATACAAAGAATCCAGCTCTGGATCATGGTGAAGCTGCAAATCTGGAATCTCAATGAAGAGGGTAGCTGTAGAGTCCATCGCCAGCGTCTGAGAATGATGCGGGAAATACAGAACGAGGTGAGAATTTAAAGAAATTCTCAATAGGGTTTATGCATAGGAGTTATCTGACGCCACATACATTCTCAGTTGCCTCGGTTTCTATTTAATTTTAAAAACATGTGTTCAAACTGAAATATCCATTTTAATGAGTTCAAGAAAATGTCTACAGTCAGAGGCAAGGTTGATTTACTTTAGGTACACGAGAAACAAAATAGATTACTAATAATGATACATAGAATGATAAACAGAATAAATAAATAAACAGTAGTAAACAAACATAATAGACAACTGTAAACATCTTGACATAACTATTCCATATATTCATGCATTCATGTAATCATGCAGACCCATTCTTGAACCTTCCTTCATAAACTTTTCATTATTTTTCCATCTCTTGGTCTCCTGGGAGTTCTTGGCCATTTAGACTCTTGGGTAATAGTCTACTTTTCAGGATCGAGCTCGTTCCTATATAGGAATGCCGGGTTTACTTTCCCCAACCTTCCCACCGATCTATTCCCCTTAATTTCTTATCCGAGGCTAGCCCAAGTAGCATGGAACTTTCATAGTAACATAATTCTTATCATAACTTTCATGGGTTACTTGAAATTGCATATGCATTGATATGTAATTCATAACTTATACAGGGATTCTACCGAGATTTCGGTAGCATAACGGAACATGTCCGCTTCCCCATGAATAGTGCTAGCACATCAGAATATCAATGTATCATAAAGGTCACAATATTACACACATATTTCAATATTGAGCTTACAATAACATTAAACTCATCAAGCGAGTTTACGCCTCAAACGATCAACCAACCCTGTTTTTATAATTTAAGCCATAATTTCTATTTAACTCATTTGGACCTCAAATTTGGATGTGTTAAAGTGTTATGTGTCTAGTTTCTAACCTCTTTAGTCCCATCTAATTTCGATATCTATAGCTCAAGATATTTAGAATTTATCCCGGCCTGCCCAGTGGCTGGCCAGAATCAGATACCTAAAAGTAAAAATCCACTAAAAATTGAAAACTGACTCAAATCATATGAAATTGGTCTCTTATCAAAGCTAACATGACAAAATTTCATATGTAAAAAGTTCCATTTCATTTGCCTTAGTAGGGCTCGAGTTATAAGCCCTGAAACTTAACATTCATGAACTGCCCTATTTTGGCCTGGTTTAGACATAGAGTAACTTCTTCAAATCATTGGGAACAGCTGAGATGATAACAAGCTCGAAATTTCTTTGGATGATGTTCTCCTATGTGTAAGATTTCCAACAAGATTAATTTCACTTAATTTGGAGTTGTATAGGGTGAGTTACACTCTTTTCAACCTATACTACCCGGGTGAGTGTCCTAATTCCTAAGTCGAACTTCAAAAATTCATATCTTTCTCCATATTACTCCAATGGTCTTATATGATATATTTGTAGAAAGCCCTAGATGTCTAGTTTCAGATAAAAATGGTTTCATTAATTTTAAATAGCGGGAGGCAGAGTCATACACTTCGTCATACGAACTGTCGAGGGTTTTGAGTGTTCCAGCCTCTCAACTCTTCCTATCTTCATCCTCTCTTGTTTCCAATTCCATTTTTAATCTCACAAACAGCCAATAAACCAATTATATTTCATCATAATCAGTCAATCAACATATCAAAATTAAGGAATTAAATCACCACCAATCATCCAAGAGTCAGAAAATCAAGCAAGAAGAAAACCTCTACCTCTTGTTATTAAGCTTGAGTTTGGGAATGGTGCTTATTTGAACTTGAAGGTTGGATGGAGTGGGTGAGTGGAGAAGAGAAAAGAGAGCTGAAGTGAGGAAGAAGTTACGTAGAAGGGGGTCTGAATGAGAGGAGGAGAGTGTGTTATATAGGCATGAGTGGTAGTTAACTTGGAAGATTTTGATTGGTCTCAAAACACAAGGTTAAATTTCAGCTAATCTTTCCCTCTTTTTGTGACCAAAATGCTCTCCACGTCGTCCCCTTTTTGTGGCAGAATTGCTCTCCATGTCGCCTAAAAGTGGGACTCGCTTCCAGTATGTTCTGAAAATGACATCGGAACTCGGAAATATTGTCTGGTTTACTCGAAACTTGAAAGTAAAGTCGGATGTGAAGCCAAGCACTTAAATTCGTAAGTCGGGAAATTAGGTAAACTCGAATCGATTCTAAGCATAACGCCGAAGATCGGAATTCAAAACATTAATCCGTGTACCAGGAATTCGGGACTTATAGGACCTCGGTGCTCCAAACTCGATCTCGGAACTCGGGAAAGCCAAGAGAAATGAAAAGCTCTTGGAATAAGCTCGATATCGGAACTCGTGAAAATTCTGGTCAAACTTAGAGACCAATTCAGATAAACTTGGAAGTAGGATCTCGTATACATTATAATTCACCATAAGGTCGGAAATCGGAAAATCCAAGCCAAACCATTTGAGCCTTACTAAGATCGGAAATCGGGAATTTTTAAAAAATTCACTGACGAGGTCGGAAGTCGGAAATCGGGGCGTTACATTATTCCTTCCACTTCTTTTTTGTTTCGTGATACGAAAAGAATCATAACCAAGTTCTTGCAGCAGACAAGAATGTAAACAATCATGCTTGTGAAATGTTCTATTTTTGCTCCAAACAATTCTCATTTATAGGTGATTTATAAATATCAATATAGACCAAACATGCGGAACACCTCGCCTTTTTTCCTCCCTTTATTTTGTCAAAACACACCTTATCTTCAAATGGGCTAGCTTTTCCTTCCTAAACAATTTTCTTGTGGCATTATTTTGGGCCACATGTATATATATATTTAACAAAAATTAATTAATTAAATAACATAAATGAAAAAAATATAGATGAGAGACCCACTTTTAACCCAAATTTCATATCCAGATTAGTAAAACTTGTGAATTTTTAGTTGATTAGTTAATGAACGGTTTGAATATTTTGTTAAACAAAATATTAATTGAGTCATGACAGCCTATTAACTTTGCATTTTGAAGATATCCACATCGAGGAGTTCTAGAAGTATACACTGAACCGCCACACAAATGAGTAACTTTCATGGGTATGTAGATTTTGCAAAAGTACTCGTACCGGGTACGTTTCGGGTATGGGTACACCTGGGTACGTACCCAATATTTTTAAAAAAAAAAATTGGATACTACTGGTGCGGCCGAGTGCGGTTGGATACGGCTCGGGTACGTGGCTTATACTAAACTGTCTTGTTTTGATTTTTTTTTTCTTTACCAAAATAGAACCCTACCCACCCCTGTCCTATGTCATTCGCAAATCGCACCCCCACCCTACTTCCAAGTTTCTCATTCTCTCCCATCAGCCACCACTGCTCAACAGCTCAACCACCAGCGACAGCCCAGCGGCGACGGAGCTCCTCAAGTCCTAGCAGCGATAGGGAGAGGGAAACTGCTGAAAGAAAGGCGCTGAGAGAAAGGGAACGTGAAGGGAAGAGGTTCCGCGGCAGAGGAGTAACAAAGAAGAGGTGGTGTGAATGGTAGCTGGTTGGGGTGAGAGTGAAAGACACAAAGAGAGTGAGAGAGTCGAGAGGGAGAGACAAGGGTGAGAATGGTGATGAGAAGAAAGCCAAAAAAAAAAAAAAGAGGAGCGATGTTCAGACTGAAGGAGGAGATAAGAGGGGGATTTAAAGTGCGCAATACCACTTAAGGTGTTGCGTGGTCCCTCCCTCTTGAATCTGTTTTTCTTTTTTAATTTTTTTTAATGAACACTTTAAAAACTGCACCTATATAATTTTAATTTCTCTAATACTATGTGCTTAAAGGAGAATAGAAAAAATATACAATTTTATTTTATGAAATTTATATATATATTGACGTACCCGTACCTGTATCTGTGCAACATGGGTTTATATTCTCAAAACTGACCATATAAGAGGGGATTATATCATAGCAAAGTTTTAGACTATTGTTAGTATTTTTTTTTTTTTAACCAAAGATAGTAATGCATTAATAAGCAAAGCAAACATTGGTCCCTTAGGACACATCAACAAAGAAAATGGGAATTCCCAAAACAATAACCAAACAAATAAGAGGAGAAAAAGGCTGATGAAAAAGGATTGTTAGTAACAGTATTGAAGTTCTTCCAGCAGCTTCAAGTTTGACTGAGCTATATCCTGTGGCCTAATGTCCTTGTCTTTAAAGTTCCTGCTATTCCTAGCCTTCCAAATGTTCCAAAACTCAAAATTGTCTTGTCGCCTAGATAAGATTTTATATCATTCGTGAACAGAAATCACCAATCTGCAAAGTGATTCAACTTCTGTAACTTGTTGTCTAAGTGTGGGGAAAAGCAATCTCCAAGCTATGATAGACTATGAGCAGCTCAAAATGCAATGGGGAACCAATTCTCCTTGAGCACCACATCTTGGACATGAGTCATCAATTGGCGGAATTCTTTTCTTCAAATTCATTCTCACTAGAAGTCCTTGGTGAATTAGTCTCCACATAAACAACTTGATCTTGTGAGGAGTCTTGATAGGCCAAATGGATCTCCAAAGCATCTTGTTTTGCACAAATGCTAGATATGCCTTAATAGGAGGATGGAAGAAAGTGAAAGCAACTTTGTACCCTGATGCTATTGAGCATTTACCACAGCTGAATAAAGACCAAATCACCATATCTGCTCTTGAAGGAGTAATCAATAGAATCTGATCTACCACAGCGGAAGGAAATTTTTCTTGTAGCAATTCAATGTTTCATGAGCCATTCTTTGTCAGCAAATGTTGCACAAGATATATACTAGGATCACTTTGGATTCCTTGAGGCATTGTGAGAAGGTAATTCATTGGCAACCAAGGATCAGTATAAAACTTTGATGCTATTGCCATCATCCACCTTCCATCTAAGACCCTTCTCTAATACCTTTCTACCTTCAAGGATGCTGAGCCAAGCCCCATGATAGGTTAGAGTCCACTTTAGCTGTCATTATATCTTAAATTCTGAATTCCCTTTAAACACCTTGTAAAATAGTGAATTTAAATTAGAATTTAGCCTCCAACATTATTTAGCAAGAAGAGCTAGTTCCATGGCTCTTAAGTCTTTAAATCCCAATCCTCCTTTACTTCTATCTCTACATATTTTGTTCTAGCTAATCCAAGCCTATTTCCTCTCATTCTTATATTAACCCCACCAAAAACTCATCATCGTTTTATGTATTTGCTCAAGAAAAGCTTTAGGTAGCTTAAAGCAAGCTAGAGTATATATTAGAATGGCCTCACCTATTGCTTTGATTAGAACATTCCTTCCACCTATGGACAACAAATTCCTTTTCCAACTTTGGAGCCTCTTGCTACCTTTCTCTCTGATGTAGCCAAAAGTAGCCTTTTTTTATCTATTAACAATTGAAGGCCTAGATATTTATCCTATGGACCAACATGATAAATATTCATTTGTTGAGCAAGCTAAGCTCACAATTGTTGTGGCATGTTGAAGCTAAAGAAAATAGTTGACTTGCTGAGGTTGATCTATTGGCCACTAAAACTCTCATACTTGTTAAGAATTTCTAACACATTTGCACAATGTTGCAATGATGCTTTATTGAATAAAAGGGAATCATTAGCAAAAAGCAAATGGCTAATAGAAGGTCACTACTACTAATCCTCAGCCCCTGAATCATTTTGTTTTGTTCCGCTTTGTGGAGTAGAAAAGAAAATCCTTCAGCAAATGTAGGAAAAGATACGAAGACAGAGGTCCCCTTGACCGAGGTCTCTATTTGGCTTAAAATAGCCAAAAGGATGATTTTCCACTACAATGGAATAAGTAACAATGGTGACACATTCCTTCACCCAATTGATCCAACGGTCATCACATCCTAGCATGCCATAATAAACCAAAAGAAGCTCAACTCTACTTGATCATATGCTTTACTCATATCTAGTTTAAGTGCCATTTCAAATGAACATCCCATCCTTTTATTTTTCAGATAGTGCATACACTCATGTGCAACTAAAATATTATCATAAATGAACATCCCATTCACAAATGAACTTTGATTTGCACTAATAACCCTGTTCATAAATTTTTGCAGCCGGTGCACTAGAATATTTGAAATGATTTTGTAGAACACTGAGCACAAACTAATAGGCCTTACCTAGGACATGTCTTTGGTTTCATTAATCTTTGGGATAAAGCAGATATGAGTGTGATTAAAGCTTTTCAAAATTCTGCCTCCTATAAAAAAGCTTTTCACTACTACATAAACATCATGTTCAACTATAT
The DNA here is from genome assembly GCA_031439585.1 of Pterocarpus macrocarpus. NCBI lineage: Eukaryota > Viridiplantae > Streptophyta > Magnoliopsida > Fabales > Fabaceae > Pterocarpus > Pterocarpus macrocarpus. Next base: position 29,936,428 of record CM062515.1, read on the forward strand.
CCCAGTAGAAGTGTAAAAAACTTGGCAGTAAACCCATTACTTCCAGATGCACTGAATTCATTTATTGTAAACACTGCTCTTTTTATCTCTAAATCGGATACCTGAATTGGATACTGGCTTTGTCAGTAATTTATTTATACTGCTGGAATCTTTGGCCTTATTTCAGCAAAGCAACCTAACGGGTCTTGAGGACAGTAAGATGAAAATAAATCCTGAAAGTAGGATTTTGTTGCCTCGACTATTTGCTCAAGTGTAGATACTCGATTGCCTTCATTATTATTTAGACCTCAGATCCTATTCTTCCAAGTCCTTGCCTGGAATTTAAAGTGAAAAAATTGAGTGTTTTGAGCACCCCAATTAAGCCAACTCACTCTTGATTTCTCCTTCAATACCTTTCTTCTTATTGGTGGGCTTCTAGTAGATCCTTTCCAAGACACAAAATTTTGCCATTATCCCTATTAGAGCTATTTTCCTTGGCATCTAATAACTCTTTTTCAAATTCTTCAATTCTCTATCTTGAGTTTGTGTTGCCTACTCGTTGCCAATCTACAAGAGCATGTTAGTAATGTTTAAGTTTATGGAAGAGTATAAACATAGGTGAACCATGTACATCCACATCCTAAGCTTCCTGAATTCTGTCTCGAGCTTCATCATTAGTGCACCAATGCTCTTGGAACTTATATCTTTTGCTCATTTTAACCTTTGGTGGAGAGGAATCCAAAATCAAAGGTGAGTAATCCGACCCTATCTCAAGGAGGTGTCTCGCTAATGTATGAGGATAAGACCTCCGTACACTTGATGTGAGCACTCTATCTAATTGTTCTTTGATTAAGTTGCCACCATATCTTCGATTTGACCTAGTGAATCGGTTTCCTACAAATCCCAAATCCACCAATCTTCTAGCATTTATAAATTCAACAAAATTATCAATGGATGTTTGCTATTTGTCACTAGCACCTTCCTTTTCCCTTGTGCTAGATATAGCATTAAAATCACCCATTATCAAAATATTGTTATCTAATGCTCCCATTTTAGCTAGCACTTTCTCAAACTGCTTTTTACAGGTCTGGTCATTTATGCAAATATGGTCCAATGACTCGCCAATTTTCTAACTTCCTTGGATCCTTAACTTCAGCAGAGATGAAATATGATTCATGCTCTATAATTCTCACCCATATGTGGTCCTTCCACCCTAAAGCTTCCCCTCCAGATCTTCCAATAATGTCTATACAAAAGACATTAGTAAATCCACAACCATGCAACTTTGTCTCAACCAACGAGGATTGCTTTTTTGTTTCGATGAAACCAACCTCGAGGGAGTGGAATCAGCACATCCCTTTCAAGGTGTGGACTATTAGGGGATTCCCCAAACCCTGATAGTTCCATGATAGCAGCTTTGTGGATTTTTGAATGCCAAATGAAGGCTAGCACCCTCTGCCTCAGCTAATATGGTGACGTTTTCATTAATGCACATTTTCTTCATATTGTCCTCCTCTTTGCTTTCTTCTGTGCTTCTCTTAGCACCACTAATATTAACCTTCTCCTTCTCTCCTTTTCTTACCAAGTTCTTCATTTTTGTTCTCTTCATCTGCTGTTTTGGTTTTGAAGGACCACTATTGAACATCATATAGTCTTTCACCTGCTTTCATCCTAGCCATTTCCATCATGCATTACATGAGTTTGTATACTAGGGCTCAAATCTTCAGCTCTCTTCTCATAAGTTACCCCATTGTAGGTGATGAAAAGGATATCATTGTCTTCTATTTCAATTAATTGATCATGATCCCCCTATTCATAGCATCCACTCCTTTCTCATAGTCACATATGGCCTTAACTATTTTCCCAGAGTTATGTCTCTTTGGTATTATATTTGGCATCTCACTCGCTGCCAAATTCGAAATTCTCTTTAGTAAGTTGACCAGAGTTGGTTGTTTACTTTGTATCTCCACCTTCCATTTGCTTCCCTGTATGTTAGGGTCTTTATTTTCTTTATTTTCCTTCAATTTTCTACCAATCTGTTCTGCCTTAACCTAAGGCCCCAGCTTGTCTTCTCTTTGTTTTCTAGCACTTTTGTCTTCCAAGAAAACATGGCAAGCCCTAGACCCATGCCTAATGTGACTGCAATAAAAGCACAAACAGCCTATTCTTTCATACTTAAATAACACCTCCATAGGTTTCTTATCTAGACTTGCCACCTTCAATTAACTCTTTAGAATTTTAGAGGCATCTATCTCCACTCTTAACTTCAAGATTCTAGTTTCTTTACCTCGAACATTAAAGAATTCGAATTCTTGCACCTCCCCGAGCCTCACTCTAATCTTTGCACCTGGTTCTTTTGTCTTACAAAACTTAGGTAGTCTCCATAATTGCACCCACATAGGAAACCTTGAAAAGTTTTCCTGATCAACTCTCATTCCTTTTGTCCATCACTGCACATGGAGGATGTAATTCTTGAAAAGCCACGGAGACCTTAACTTAATCCTAAGTGCATCAACCTCCTTAGCAAAGAAAAACTTATGTACATTGTCACCATGATCTAGGGCTCAAAATCCTTCTAGCTATCCCCATGTGGCTCCTAACGTATTCTCCATGGTATCCAAAGAGAATGATTTGTCAGCAAGCAATATTCCTACCACACTCTACAAACAATCTGCTAAACCACTCTATATGTCTTTTGTATAAAAGAAGAGAATTTCTTCTTCCTCCTCATCAGTTATTACTTTTACCTGCTCTAATTGATTTTGATCAGCATTGTTTGCTATGTAGAAACCACATGTAAACTCTACCTTGGATCATGTAAAGGCACTGAAACTCATGACTCTTGCACGACACTTACAAACTCTTTAGGGAAAACCCTAGTAGAGCACAAAAATCCTATGGGCATGACCCTACAACTGTATATATTTGTCCACTCTTGTTAGTTGTTATAAGGATAAAAATATATAATTCTTTATTTTTTCACTTCATTCAAATGACCTAAACCAAATCAACTCGATTTTAATTGGATCAATTTGGTTCGAATTTATTAAAAAAATTTAAGAATCAAATCAAATCAATCCAATTAAATTTGATTTGCTCGGATTTATTTTTCACTCAAACTCAAATCAAACCAACTCGTTTACACCCCCAACCGCCATTAGCTAGGTGGTCTAATAGAAACATATAGCAGTGGTCAAACCACTAAGAGGGGGAAAAGGAAGAAGAGGCCTCTGTTGCTCGACCTGTTGCTCGAAAAGGGAGGCTACTGCAACATTGAAGGGGAAAAAAAGACCCTAAGCCTACTTCAAAGTGTTGAAAATTTTTAACTATTTGCCTATTTGAGCACCTTCAGGTAGGTCCAAGAAAGCCCCCTTTGCCAAGATAATTTTACTGTTTAAGTCGGCACTGCCAATAACTTCTTTTATGTTGACACTACTCACTCCCTTACTTTTCTACAATCAAGTGCTATTGTTGCACAAAGTAGTTCTCCAATAGTCAATCCCTTTGACAAGAGTTCTATGCAATACCAAGTAGTCTCGTCAAGTCTGACCATCTCCATGGGACAACATACATAAAAGTAAACCATATACAAAATGCTTTCTTTCAGCTTCGAAGTTTTGCTAAAAGAAATGCTATGTTGCTTGCTAAACAAATAGTGATCACAAAGATTTAGTTTTGAACTTGTGGCATAGGAAATGAGGGATTTTCTTACCAAAATTTGCAATTTTTTTCTTAAATGAGTCAGTCTTTTATGCCACAAATTTGGCAAAGCATCATCCTCAACTACATTCAACCCTCCAATTAGTTTAACTTGAGTTTTGTATTGTACAGTATTCCACTAGAAACAAACATCGAGCCTTCAAAAAGCTTCCATTAATTGCTATCACCAAAGTCCTTATGGTATCTGACTAGATTCAAAGTGTAACGACCGAAAAATTTATCGTTAACAACTGAATTATTCGGTTTTTAATCAAATAAGTGAGTTTAATCAGAACTTGATTAAACATTTACTTAAAGCCAATCAAGTGTAACTTAAAAGGATTAGGCTATAGATAGAATTAGATTAGGAGCATAGAAAACTTCACAGAACAATTTCAAACCGATTTACCGATTTAAAGGAAATCGGTAGGATTTCGGTATTTCCAAGCCAAACCGGACCAGTAGAAATTAAACCATGAGTGCCCTAAAATCAACGGACAAGATTAAGCCAAATACCCCCCCAAGTGGTGCCTAGACAGCCATGGATGAGGGGGAGTAAATCAGATTTTTGAACAAAGCCAAGTCCACCAATCAAATTCAAGCCACCTTGAAAATATCTTCACCTTTTCTCCTTGCATCCTCATCCATTTTCGGCCACTTCTCCCTGCTGACCTCTCTTCATTCTTCTTCTCCTCATTCTCTCCTCCACTCCATTTTCATCTCTTCTTCAAGCCTCATCATAAACTACTTGCACCAAGAACACAAAATCAGCCTAAACTACTCAAGACAAGGTAGGAAATCCTACTTTTTCTTTTATTTTCTCTGATTTGGGGCTGTATGAGAAGCATGCTTAATCTGAGATTTGGATGTTTTATAGAGTGATGATGATATTTTATGACTGATTTTGCATGGGTGTTGTGATTGAAATTGAAATTGAGGGCAAATAGCTTGAAGAAGGCAATCAAATCTAGAAGCTGTTAGGGTTTTCCCTTGGTGGTCCGTACGGAGGAGTGTAAAGCTCTGCCTCCCGCCATTTAAATTGGATAAAACAATTTTTAAATTAAACTAGACATCTAGCGCTTTCCATACATATATCATAATAGGCCATTGGATTAGTATAGAATTAGTTATGAATTTTTGAACTTAGGCCTAGAAATTTGGGTTCTCATCCGGGCAGCATGGGTTGAGAAGGGTATATCTCACCCTATACAATCTCAAATTGAATGCAACTAAAAATTTTTTAAAGCTAACACATTAGAGAACATCCCATAAAAATTTCAGAATTTAATTCGTTGTCATTTATTCCCAGCACATCAATGAAGTTGGCTTAGGTTAAAACTGGGCTAGAATAGGATAGCCCAATAGGGTAATGTTTCGAGACTCGTAACTCAAAATCTACTTAGGCAAATGACATGAAACTTAATTCATTTTAAATCTTGTTGTGTTAGCTTCATTTTGATATAAAATTCGTATGATTTCATTTAGTTTTCGATTTTTAGTGAGTTTTCTCCTATAGGAACCCAATTCTGGCTAAGAACAGGACATGCTGAAATAAAATGTTTATACCTAAAGTTATACAACTCAAAATGAGATGGGACTAAAAGGATTAGAATTTAGACATATGAGACTATAACATATCCAAAGATTTGATTTAAATGAGTTGAACTGAATGAGAAATGAGGCACACCAAATTCGGGCAGAACAGAGGGGGTTAAATTGAAATTCTATAAATGTTTAAATTCAAATTGTTGATTGAGATTATGAATGTACATGTATAATTGAGATTGTTGATTGATGTTATGAATGTACATGTATAATTGTTGCTCTATACTGAAATTGTAAGTGTATAAATGTACTGGTTGTCTGGCACTATTCATGAAGCGGACTCGATCCGTTATCTACTTAGGAATTCGATAGAAGTTCATATGTTATGAAATTTATGACAACTTGAGTATATCATATGAAAAGAGACAAGTTAGATGTGCATTCATTTCATGACATTATAAAGAATTCCACATCACTTGGTCCAGCCCCGGAATAAATTAAGGGGAATAGATCAGTGGGAAGGTCGGGGAAAGCAAACGGCCATCCCAGTATAAGAGCAGGCTTCGGTCTGAAAAGCGGAACTATTACCCAGGAGTATATGGCCAATGACTCTCAGGAGACCAAGGATGGAAATAAGTTATAAAAGGCGAAAGCCTCCAAGAATAAAATGCATCTTCTCATTGCACATGCATATGTATAGTGTAATACTTTTTTATTGATTGTTCTAGATCTCTGCTTATTATTCATAACATGCTATTGTTCCACTATGATTACTGTTTGAGTACATTACTATATCTGTTAATTAAAATTGAACTTGTTTCGGTGTATGCTTTACAAATGAGCATTTAAGTTAAATATTATCATTTCTTAGTACTATTTGAAAATTTTGCAATCAAAACAAGCGAGAATAACGGCGATGATGAGATGTATAGAAGTTAGGATTTTCTATTGAGAAATGTTCATTTCTCACCATATTATATATTTCGCATCACTCAGGACCGTATTCGCAGCTGCGACAGGAGTTCTCTTCATTGAGTTCCCCGAGCTTCACATACACCTCGACCCATTTCTAGACTCTGTATATATATCTGGCAAGTGCCAGTTTCGTTTATACTTCTTCTTCCAGAGAGATTTTGTCGTACCCTTGATGCATCCCCTGTTTAATCCCGCTGTCCCATACATCGCCATCCCACTCCATATGGCCCATCCATTTCCACCTCTTCCCTTGAATAACTAGCACTAGCACGGCTTGCCCAGTCCCGCTCCTATGGCTCCTCCTGCTTCACCACCACATCCGATGCTTTCCGCCTCGACATCAGAGGAGGATCCATCGGAGACAACGAGTTCCTCCTCATCCTCTGCTCCAAGCACAGGTCACCCTCCTGCAGATGCACCCATGGCGAATGGGTTTCTTTCTTCGGATTCTGCTTAGATAGAGGGCGTACTGTAGTGGTAGTAGATGTATAGGATGGCCCTCTTTTGACAGTCTGGGTCATGGGTAGATAGATAAATATTAGGAGATGTACATGAAATGTCCCATGGGGACCACTTAGGGTGTTGTTCATAGATATTGGCCATTTCATTTTGTATTAGCGGCTTCATTTTGACACCTTGTACTTTTTGCCAAACTTTAAAATCAGATATCTATGTACATGTCTATGATCTGCCGCTTGCGATTATTCATTCTTATTGTATTTTTTATTTATGTTAAGTTATTTACAGTTTATCGATTGATTAGTATTTATTCCGCCATCACGCAGAAAAATTTATTATGAGATCAAGTATTCTTATGCGAGAAATTAATACTAATACAGAAAGAGAAATGTAATCAGCATTACCCGTAATCTCTTATCAGATAAATTATTATGACTTAAGCATAGTACTTTGTCTGGTAAGGTGTTACACAAAGCATGCTTGAGATCAGATTTAGGCGCAGATCAGGTACATGTTGCACACCTTTCAATGTTAATATGCATCCAAATTAGTTTTAATGCACAGAACATCAACTTCCATCATGTCTGCATTGCTGCTACTACTTATGCTTATTTTGCCAAGTCTCCTAAATTGTACATAGTAAAGAATTCTATAGTAGGAGTGGCATGATAAGATGATACCATGCCAATGACCTGTGTACATAGTAAAGAATTCTATAGTAGGAGTGGCATGATAAGATGATACCATGCCAATGACCTATTCTACACATGAATCTGCAATATGGAACTTTTCTTCTTCGCAAATAAGCAACACCACTTTCCCATCTATCATAGGGGTTATGGTATTATCATCCCTAGGTATATTGACTCATCTAATTTTTCTTAACTTTGTTCTTGCAAGCTTTATAATTTCTTTTGATGTGTCCATCTTTGTTGCAATGGTAATATTGGAATCTTTGTTTGGACTAGGATTGAGATCTATCTTGGGATTTCTTAGATTGTCCTCTACTCTTACTTTTCCCCTTTGTTTTTTGTTTCAAGGGCTTGGGAATTATCTATTCCCAAGTCTTTTTCTTTTGGTTTCTTCATTGAACATACTATCTTTGACTTAGACTAAAGGCAATTTTCCATTTGAAGCAGAGTTGTTTAATGACACGACTAAAATCTCCTAGCTATCCGGCAAAGAACTCAAAAGTAGTAGTGCTTGTAAGTCATTATCAGTCACTAGCTTTGTGGTATTTAACTAATTTACCAAAGCTTGGAACTCCCTCAAGTCAGCAACAAATTTTTCATCTCTATATTTTAAGTTCAGCAGCTTCTTAATTAAGAAAGCTTTACTCTATTCAATCTTTCTCTCATAGAGATCTTGTAATGTCTTCCCTAGAATATGGCCATTTGTTGTTATGGCCACATGGTGGAGCATACTAATATCCACCCACTTCCTTAATTATTGCAATGGCCTTCTGGTGTATCTTTTTCTAATCATCCATTGTCATGTTATTTTGCTTTGCATCTCCCTTCTCTACATGATCATATAAATCCTTGTAGCAAAGTATATTCTCTATTTTCAATTTCAAAATAGAGTAATTTGTAGATGTCAATTTGATCATAGTATATGTATACTCCACCATTTAATTTACTAAACACAACCTTGAGCTCAACTTGGATCTCGGATACCACTTGTTGGGCTTCAAGGATTGATTCACAATTTTCAATTAAGTGATGTTGTAGTGTGGTAAATGAGCATCAAAGTATTTCTAATAGAGTTGGATCTACCAACTCACATAACATAGTGATAATAAATGTATGCAAAGCATATAAAAGAAAAAAAACAAATTTTATTGTGAAAACCCCTATATGCATAGGGACAAATCACAGGATAAATTTCGAAAAATATTTCATCTATATTTAGGGTAATTACAACATCCTTTTATGCACTCTCTCTCAAAATAGACACAAATATATGTCTCTGATTAAGAACTCTCCTATTCAAATATTACAATTTTTTTATGATTGTAGTACCCAAGAAATGAGAGAGATGATATCCAAAATTTCCATATATTTATCGACACCTTACACTTTAAGATTTATTCAGCCTATTTATTTTTCTCTCTCACTATCAAAGGCCTTTGTTCACTGCCTCTTTGTTCTCTGCAGTTGACTTCTCTCTTGCTGCTTGCGTTGCTTCCAAATGAATGAAATTGCCTTTATTTATAGAGGCTTCATACAATGTGAATATTATACTTTAATTGCACCACACACCACATTTGCGTTCCATGCATTTCTTCATTCACATTAATGGCTTGTAACATATGAATTGGCTTTTGTATCTATTGTAAAGAAAACCAATATGCTATATGACCAAAAAAAAAAAGAAGTAAATTTTTTAATCCAGGAACATAGATTAAATTTTTTAATTAGTATCAAAAAATTAAATATAGTAAATTAGATGTGGCCTATATTTATTATCGATCATGGTAATAAAAATAGTTTAGAAACTGAATTCAATCTTTAATTCACATATTTTTTAAGATAAAACATTTTTTTATAGTTTTATATGTTAATATTATTTTAAATAATAGATGAGACAAAGTTTGAGAAATTTTTATAATATGTCAAGTTTTGAATTCAAAAGATTAAATTTTAATAACCTTAATACATGCTAATTTGATACTTAAAGGTTATATTTATATTAAAGAAGTAAATTTATAAATTCATAAAATACTTAGTTATCACAAAAAAAATTAAAATCAAGAGTGATAGTAAAAAATAATTTTATGAATTTAAATAAATTAAGATTTATAGTAAAAATAATTTTAAATAATTAGTTTGATTAAGGAAGGAAAATATTATTTTAGAAAAATTTTTAAAAAATTAATTAGACAATAGTAACAATATATAGATACATAAAAGTGACAATAAAAGGTCCTTAAAAGTATTAAAAAAAACTATTTCTTAAAAATATGTAAACTAAAGATTAAATTTAGCTCAAAACTATTTCTATTATCATGATAATAAATATAGGTTGCATCAAAATTATTTTGTTTATTTGTTAGGTGAAAAAATTAATCTAATGCATTTAATAAAAAAATTATGAAGTTGAACATTTTTATTAATTTAACCATGAAAAATAAGAAAGGGTATTTTAGTAAAATTAGTAAATAAATTTGTTGAATGAGGGTGATAACAAACAAAAGGAGTCGCAATAGTCATTCCCCTATTGTCTTCACATTAATGGCTTGTAACTTATTCTTTTATTTCAATTATTATGGCTGAAACTCCACAAGCCTAATTTTCGTTTGACTATATAAGTAATATATAAGGGTGCATTTGGATAAACTTATAAAAAAATAACTCTTTTTCTTTAAATTTTTTTAGTAGAGCTTTATTTCTTAGAAAAAAGTTATTTTATATTTGACTAAATTATTTGAGAAATACTTTTAATTATTAAAAGTACTTAAAAATTTGTTTGGATACTAGAGAATAAAAGTACTTCTTTTACAGTCATATTATAAAAAAAGACATTAAAAAAGAGGAAAGAGAATTAAGATTTGATAAAGGATAAAAAGAGAAGAATATGTATTATAATTTTCAATGAAAGTAAATGATATTTTTAGAAGATAAATTTATTAAAAATCAATTATATTTCTGTTTTTTTTTTTATTAGGGTTGGGTATTCCTAACTTTAAAAAAAATAGTAAATTGATTTTTTTATTACAAGCATTTTTTAAAACAAATTATATCCAAACACTTTTAAAAACTTATAAAAATACTTTCTTAAAAAAAAAGAGTTTTCTTCTTCAAAAAAACTGATCCAACGAGTTCATATTATTTCTTTAAAATTTAAACTCACATTCTCTTTTTAATACATTAAAATTACTTGCCATCTCAACAAAATCCTATATGGGATTTGTTGAGCGTGTTAAAAGCATCATCACCCTAAATCGCTATTTAAAAAAATTCTCAATCCACTTATTAAATTGGTCTGATTAAAATTTTATATTAAAATTTGCTTTGACCCCAATCAAATTTGACAACCCGACGACTCTAGGTTAACTTGATTTTTTTCTTTTTTAAATTAAAATAATTTTTTTATTATTTTTTTGAGTTGGTTACCTTATATAAGAACTTTCTTTTACATTAATTTTATGCAATATATATCTCTTTTTTTTTTCATCTTACATATTAATCCAAAGGATTTTCAGATAGTTGTTTAATAAGGCCTATATTTCTCGAATATCTCTATAAAATTTAAGGGTATCGTGTAACATCCCCTAGTTCCGAGTTCCGACTTCACCTTCAAGTTCCCATGGTTTACGACTTCATCTTTGAATTTTATATGAAATGGGATAATTTTCGAGTTCCGAGTTCGTCTTCGAATGTCAGCATAATTTCCGACTTCATGTCCTGTACAATTTCCGATTTCCTCTTCAATTTTTATTATTCTTGATTTGAGCTTATTACGGTTTCGAGTTAAATGGGTGGCTTCCTAGTTCCAATATCTGACTTCGAGTTAAAGTATATTGGGCATAATTTCCGACCTCCGACTTCAACTGGTATAATTTCCTACTTCCCAACTTAACCTTGAAGTCCAAACAACATGGACGTAATTACCGATATCCGACTTCATGTCTCAAAGAAAACGGACTAATTTCCGATATCATAATTTATATCTAAGTTTCAAGCAAGATGTACGCAAGTTCCGACCTAAGACTTCATATTTCAAAATAAAGTGTACACGGTTTCCAACTTCAGAGTTTATAGAAGCGACCTTCGAGTTCAATGTGAAGAGCTCCGTCCTTGGAGTTGAACTCAACTAGAATGGACATGAGTTCAGATTTTTGAGTTGATTTCCATCTTACATGATTTCCGATATCCGAGTTTACTCCCAGGAGCTTTTCATTTCCATTGGTGTTCTTGAATTGGAATGGGAATTCCAAGATTATGTATTGTGTGTAGTATGATTTCCGACATCTGACTTTGCTTCCAAGTGTTGAGTAAACTAGACAAGTTTTTTGATATCCTATTTCATCTTCGAGGGCAAATAAATAGCACGAGTTCCGACTTTAAGCAGAATCGAGACTAGTTCCGATTTCAGATAGAATGGAAGCGAGTTTCACTTTTGGGACGACATGGAGAGCAATTTGGCCACAAAAGTAGGAGACATGGCCGAACTGCAATCACAAAATTTTTACCAATCAATACTCACAATTCCAACTATCCCCATATATTTAAGTCAAACGCTCCTTCTCATTTGAGGCTGATTTACGCTTCCCTCTCCCTCTTGTTCCAGCCTCCTTCTTCTCTTCTCTCAACCAACTCCATCATTCCTTCAAGCTTAAACAAGGTTCCCACAACTCAAGTTTCAACACTTAGCTCAACACCCAGCAAAATTACACTCCAAAGAGGTAGGATTCCATTTCTATTCTTGAATTCTTTGCACTATGGCTGCATGAAATTCTATTCTTCTTCATATATTTGATGATGTATTGGATGTATATGATGTATTATGGTTAGATTAATATGAAATCTTGAGTTGGAATTAAAGTTAGAAGGAGAAACTAGAAGGAATGGAGAATTAGGATGCTGTCTAGGTGAAAAGTCCACGGCAGTCTGGATGGCGGAGTGTACGACTTAGCCTACAGCTAGTTAAATCCGATGAAACTATTTTTATATGAAAGTAGACATTTAGAGCTTTCCATACATATATAATATGAGGTCATTGAATTAGTATTAAGAGAGATATGAATTTTTGAAAGTTAACCTAGGAATCAAAACTTTCATCCGGACAGTATGACTTGAGGAGAGTATAACTCACTTCACACGACTCCAAATTGAGTGAAACGAATTTTATTAGAAATCTTATATATAGGGGAACATCCTACAATGAAATTCCGAGTTTGTTATGGTCCTAATTGTTCCCAGTGGTTCGAGGAAGTTACCCTATGTCCAAACCAGGCCAAAATAGGGTAGTTCAGGAAGGTCAGATTTTAGGACTTATAACTCGAGCTATACTAAAGCAAATGAAATGGAACTTTTGTAAATGAAAGGTTGTCCTGTTAGCTTTGATATGACACCAATTTTGTATGATTTGGATTTGTTTTCGATTTTTAGTGAATTTTTACTTCCTAGAGTGTAATTCAGGCCAATGACCAAATTGATGGTTTTACAAGTGTTAGTAAACGTATAAGGCTCGAGTTGATGGTTGCAAGTTTTACATCGATAGATATGTTAGATTGATTATACTGCTATGACTGATTTGTCTGTGAGAACTGGCACTATTCATGGAAAAATGGATCTGATCCGTTATGCTGCCAAATTTATGGCAGAAGTCTATGAAACTACGAATGTTTATATGCAAAGATGAATTTAAGTATGATATGAGTTATGACGGATATGAAAATAAATGATGAAGCGTATGTATGAATACAAGTATATAAAAATAAATGATGAAGCATATGTATGATGCGTTCGATGCGTCTATCTTGATTATCGTGAAAGAATGAAAAGGCATAAGTATATTAAATGTGAATCTCTTCACTTGGATAGCGATTCCTTTGAATCATCACGTGAAAGCGGTTAAATAAGATAAAATATGAATCCCCGGCAGAGGTGAATTAACTTTGAATCCTCTTTGTGAGCCTACCTACACCTTCGAGGCACGTGGTCGGATGAGATCCTCAATTTTGAGGCACGTGACCAGAAGAGAGATCCACTTCAATTAGAGACGTGGCGTAGATGAGATCACTCCAAGGCTAGAACGTGAATCCCCTTGCAATGGGTGAGTCGGTGTGGCATGACGACGGTCACGAGTTGGTGACCGGCTCAACCACCGAACTGCGAAGGCGTGAGTAAGGCCAAAGACTAAAGATTAAACATATGCAACACCCCACTTACGGCGTGGCGATCGACCCGCTAGTGTGAGTATAGAGGATAGAACTATACGTGGCGCATGGCATGACCCAGTAATGTAAGTCAGAATAAAGGTCCCATATTCACCAGGATTGTGGCCAAGCGATCAGCGTTTCGATGGGGTATGGCGGCCACGCGATCATACTCTGGAATGTGACATGTAAAGATTTTATGATGAAAAGGAAGGTAAAGAAAGAAAGGTAAATTTTATGTATCGGCATAAATTCAAGTACAAGTAAAATTATGTGTAGATGTTATGTCTCCAAGATATTGATACTATTGTATTTTATTATGTTTAAGTTATTATTTATAATATAATTCATGAATTGATTTTGTATGGGCTCTCCCAAATGCCAAGTGTATGAGTAAAATAAATTTTACTTCGGACAGTATATTTTTGAACTATAAAATTGAACAGTTTGTATAATATGTTCACTTTTTTTTATAGTAAACTGAAGCAAATTGGAGATGACAATGATGACTTTATATATAATAATTAGAGAATCCTACTGAGAATTTATAATTACCGACCCTATATTCAGTGTTATCTCAGGATAGTTTTGAAGTTTGAGAGACGGTTGGAAGTTCTTGTATCGGATAAGGTCCGCCAGGTAAAAGAATATGGCTACAGGATAATGCGTGGGCTAAGTATATTCGTCTTAGAAGGGTGTTACATATCGGTATCCTTAGTTATTTATAATTAAGAATTTGTCACATGTTCCACTAACTCAAATTAAAAAAAAAAAATTAAATCATTTTTAAGACCTATAAAATTTATGATTAAATCACAACTGTTAAATACAAAAAAAAAAAAAATATCGATACCCTTATTAAAAAAAGCGTACTAAAGGAAATCCCTTCTTATTTGTGCTATTATATCGTATTGGTTGCAATTTCATATTAAATATCTTTTAAAATAAGCTTACATTTTATTACAAACATGAAGTCCTTTTAATATAAATCTTAATTTTTCCCTTAACCCGCAATCGGTGGCCGAACTCTCTAGCCTCCAACCTGGGTTACAAGTATAGTATAGAATCAACAGCCCGTGCATGCATGCAGAAGGATCGTGTTCATGTGGCAGGCAGGCCTTGTAAAATGTAACGGAAATACGACTTACTCGTATCTTCCGCCGAATCACATCTGCAGTTTTTTCGAGACGATACAAAGAAGACTGAGGGGGGTGCTTGCTACACACTACTGAATAGTTGTGAGTGACAGGTTTAGCAGAAAATTTGGTTATGGATCAACATCATCATGAAAACAACGAAAGAGTTTGAGTTGGATGCACCGCCCAAAAAAGATATAGGAGTCCAAACAGCCATTAAAGGTCGAAATAAACGAAAATGACACGAAAGTGGTGAGGTTGGCACAAGCGTGCGTAGGATGTTCTAATTTTGCAGCTCCTTTCAGAGATTCTTTTGGGTCCACCTTACGCGACCTAATCAGTGCCACGTTGGTTATGATATGAGAACGCCACCACCCAAGCTAATTGCTCGTGAAGGAGGAAGAGCAAAATGAGAAGAGTGGTTAATTATGATAATAAAAAAAATAAATTTTAATTATTAGATTTTATATGAATAATTAATATTAAAATATAAATTATATGATTTTATTAATTAATTATATAATTTTTAAATAATTTTTAATTTTAATTATTTATAAATAATTATATGGTAAAGATATATTTTTTTCTCCTCTCATATAAAAAATCTCTCTCATTTGATATATCTCTTATATATAAATAAGTATACTAAAAGAGATCAATTTAAATCAGCTTAAATTAAAACAACTCTTACATTATTGGACTTTTTTTATTAATTTTTTTTCATGAAACTTATCATTGCATCGAAAGTTTATATCTTATTGATGATATTAACAAAGTTTCATATTAATCTTAAATTACTCAGTACAAATTTTCTATAATGTAAAACCAACATAATAAATACTTTCAAAATATATAGAAAGAAGAGTTATTTGACTACTTTTTTATTGATGTTCATTTTCTTTTTTTCAAAATTTGACACAAATAACCTAGATAATAGATAATAATAATAATAATTCATCATTAGATTAATAAAAATTATGTTATATAAAAAGTTATTGAATAGCATAAGTACATTAGTACCGATATCAATTAATTCCTCCCCATCTATATAGAGAAGAGATCAACATACACATACACCGGATAAAAAGGGATTCATTTACTTCAAGAGTAAGTCTTATATATTTAATCTATTAAATAACTTTTTATATTTTTATGCATATATATTTCATTGATCTAATCATTGAATTATGTGCTCAATGATCAAGCATATCAAATTTAATATTCTTACACTACTTAGTAACATTCTGTTTTACCAATGGTTGAATTACAATAATCTATCAATTAGATCATTTTTGTTAAACTTAAAAAAATAAATAAATATAACAAAATGGTATTCAATAGTTCTTATTTTTATATATTTTAAAAATATTCATAAAAAATACAATACAACCATAACTTGTTGTCAAAATTAATTAATATTGTTATCAAATCTTATTTAAGAGAATGATCTTTACCACTTGAGAAATGATATTTGAACGTAGAGAAACGAATGCATATGCGTATCATGCACTTCTGAGTTCCCACAAGTTTACCAGTTCCAGGTTTCGAATTCAAGTTAACTAGTTGTGGGCGCATACCCTTCTGAGTTCCGAATTCAACGTAAGTCCACTTCTTACTTGTCCCTAGTTCTGGATTTCGGTCTCATATTGATTTGCTGCTTGCAATTTTTTTGTCCCTTTTGTCAAATAATATTTTCTGGTCACTTTTTGAACTTGTATATTTAAGGAAAGTCAAGGAAAAAAAAAACTTGAAACTTGAAAGATGTAAACTCTCACATTCAGCAAAATGTTGAACGCGAAACTCATAAGGGCAAACTCGGAACTCGAAAGGGCATGCACCGAGTCCGTGGGCCTCACCACATGCATCCGCATACGTGTCTATTTCTCTATGTTCATATATCATTTGTTTTTGAGTAATCCGGATAAGCTAAATGAAACCATTCATTTATTAACTTGTACATTTCTTTTTTTTTTTTTAAAATACAAATGGCAATTTTAAATCTGTCCTCATAATTTTTTTTTAAACAAAGTTCCTTTTGTTTTAATTTATTTTTTAATTATGTGATATTTTCTTTTGGAAAGAAAAGAAATTGAATCAACATCAATAATATTAATATTATTCCAACAAATATCATTTAGTAGCGGAAAATTCTATGCCACTTGTGCAATAACGTTCCAATACTGACGTGTGGGCGGCGAGAAAGGGCCCTAATAATTCATCTTTGGTCGGTCTGAAAAAGAATTTCTTTTTGTAATGTTCTGCTACTTTTTTCTCGTCGCACAGGCATGCAAATTATCACTAAATGACATTAAATCGCACCCAACATTGAGCTCATTGGTTCATCTATATCCCAAGAGAAACTAGTTCTTTTTTACTTATTTATTTGTTTTTTTCATTTGTGGTGCTGACAATGACATAAGGATGAGGGTGTACTAAACCAGTTCCTTATATTTGAAAGCAGACAAACCAAGTTTATGTTTGAAAGTAGACAAACTTATCCAGCTAGGATTACACCTCATCCATGGACGGCTTAGTTTGGCTGGCCGAAGTCTATCATCTACATCAGCATTTGCAAATCATCAAATTCATAAAGTTAGAAGAATTAAACTTTAAAGGTTGTGGAAATGGTTTCTTTTTGTCTCTGTGTGAGAATAAGCATGCACGCGTGTTCAAACTAATCCACAAAAGTCAAACTAAGAGCCATCCAAAAACGCAACTTAGGTAAAGTTCCATAAATTAGAATTTGAGCAAAAAGAATTGTTTTGAATCCTTATATTTCGAAAGAAAATTCAAGGATTCGATAATATAAGATCCAAGATGATGTTACCAAACAACTTACTTGGGAGAACTATATTACATACCCTGTTTGTGAAAATTGGTTAATAACAGAGTGTAACCACATATCTTCATTCATATTGTTTTTCCTTAAAGGTCTTAAACGTTAACTTATTCACCAAATCACGAAAGAATGTGTAACGAGCTTCCACGTAGAGGGTGGTGAAGCACCAAAGCCTACTGCAATTTCAGTACGAATTAACAAATAACAATATACATAATAAAAGTAAAAAGAACAATTTTTTTTTTTAATAGTAGAAATTGCTCACGCAATTCCAGATGCGTGCGGTGGTTAAGTATCCGCCGATTCCAAAATTCAAACTCCTAACATTTGTAATATAGGTATTTAATAAAGAATAATATTACATTCTCATAGCAAATCTTTAGTTACTTAAAACAGAAAATATTAAATGAAAATAAAATAATATCTTGTCATTTTAAAAAGGGTTAGGATCAGGTTAAAAATTCGAAATGCATTTACAGTTTACAATTTTTCTTTAAGTAAATAAAAAGATAATTAGGCTGATATGAAAGAGGATTAACATCATTGATGAATAAAATAATCAATAAAGGTTTGCATCATACTGTTCCGAATTCAGTCAAAATAACAGCATGCCTTACAGTTGAATTCCGTCCACTGATCATATCTAAGACACCTTGCCAACTCTACTAATATGACAAACTACGGCCGAATTATGCATATCCACGTGCTTCAGAACTTTCACCATGTTCTGCAATGATGCTTACTATATGATTAACCTAAAATTATCTCAATTAATTAGAGGATAGAATCTTTGGACTTATTCCAAACCAACCAATTAGAGATAATATGCTTTCGTAGATAGTCTCCGTCGCATGATTGATTTTGACAACTAATATTCAGCTAGGTGCATGAAACTACTTATTTCCATAATTAAGAATATCTTACAAAGAAAAAGAAAACAAACAAGCTAAGAACATGTTATGTTGGGTGAGACTCCTCGCAGTTCAATTATCTACAACAGTAAACTGGATTTAGAGCTAATAAGGTAGCACTAGTTCACTTACTAACTTCACTTAAACTAAAAAGGAATCGATTAGTAACCTCTTATATTTGTTTAATCATGATCATGTCATATTAAAAGAGATATAGACACAAACATTTAAATTGAACCCTACATATTTTAAGAGGGCTCCACTTATTTAAAGTGTTTGTGTCTATATCTCTCTTAATCAAGGATGGATATACATATAAAATGGTGGGGGCACATGCCCCCACTAAAATTTGAGAACTTTTGTTGGTAATATATAGACATATACATATTTTATCCTTGTTATTTTATTATATTTGACTCCACATTAAGATAAAAATTATGTAAAACTTCTTTTTATACTTATGTATTATCTTTGTTCTCATAGCCTAAATTTTCTAGATCCATTGCTGTTCTTAACATGACATGGTCATGTTTAAATCATCATTTCTGCAATTTACTAAACAGGCCACTACGGAGTATGATCCTTAAACCAACAAAAGGCAACTCTGCAAAGAAGAAAGATAAATAATAATGCGTGCTTTTCCTCGGTAACTAGAAGTACTATAGCCTCGAGGATAACAAATAGAAATAGATTTGTTGTTCAAATAATGTTGAATAGTATAACATGGCATGTGGCTGATCTATTAGTAGGACCATTGCATTTGTGGCCAACTCTGGATATGTATTAGCAAATTACAAGCGGTACTGTCATGTCTAAGGCGTCTAAGTGATCTTGCTATCCTAGTTTATTAATGCACGTAACACACACACACACAAAAAACACATATATAAAGCCCAGTCTTGATTAAAGTCACAAGAGGGCAACACAGACAGAATTAAGCTACCAATCTAAGCTTTAGGATACTGAAGTGAAGCAACACTACAAAAGATAGTTCGAGTTTAGTTCACCATAAATCTTTTTGCGAGTTCAGCTTCTAGCAAATTGGTCAGGCATGAAATATGGAAACTGAAGCCAAAGTTCCAGAGGATGCATCTGCTACGGTATGTCTTTGCATCACAGTTTCTGTTTTCATGTTCTGATTCTTGTAGAATCAGCTTCTATTATTGCATGCGTTAGCTGAAGTAAATATTTTGATTAATTATGTCTATGCCTAAATTGTTGTCTGTTAATTATTGATGCCCCTGCTAAACTTGGTTATGTAGTATTTAGAAACATCCAACAGGCAATCTGTGTTTGGTTTAAGATTCCTTTAATCATTATTATTTCCATGTATGTGAGGCTGCATGGCCTTTGGACAGTGTGAAGACATATAGTAGGATTTTCAGGATCATTGAAATCTTACACTCGTCTACAAAATATTCTCCCACTCTTAAAAACAGAAAAGATAGATCAAAATTTATAATAAGGAATTCAAATGAAAGAATGATCAATGAACAAAATTTTGTCTGAAGAAAACCGTGACCTATCTGTAGTGAAATGATATATATTACTATTATGGGAATACCTAATGGTTCTGTGGATTAAAGTTATGTGGAATCTTCCTCACCTGAGAAGCCATCAACAGAAAATGTCTGTGAATTTGGATATAGTCAGGACAACAAAATAGTGAATCATGCACCAAAGCAGAAATATGAGAATGAAATAAAACATAAAAAAGGATTATAAAGGAAGGATATTGAGACAGAGGGTGCTGAAATTGAAGTGATCAATGACACAAACTTAGAAGAATATGACCACGACTTAGACAATGAAGCAAAAATTTCAAGGCTGGCATGTGCTGAAGAGTCAAACCGCTCAAGGTTTATGCAAGGGAGTGTTCTAACGACAACAGTGACAGCTCCCTTGATCAGCATTTTGAAGTACTCTGAAATCAACAAGAATCTATTGAAGTAATCTCAGAGGCTGCAGAGGCAAACTTGGCTTTGATAAATGAAGTTTTAATTCCTAACCCTGTCTTGGAAGCCAAGAACCCAGGCAGGAATGATGAAACAGTCACAAAGCCATGTGTAAAAGATGAGGACATGGACAATAAGCATGAGGGTAACTGGTAACGGTACCACACATGCGAAGGATGTGATTACAGAAATAGGCTTGATAGTAGAACTGAAGAAAGCAGGAATGTCATCCGTACAGGAGGGTGGATAGATGGCCTCTAAATCAATAAGGTCTGGCAATAAGTTAGCATATGATATTTACATGGAGGATAAACCCATGCATGGTAAAACTGAAGATTCCTCCTCAGTAAATGTTGCAGAAAATAGTGATCAAGAAGCTACTTTTAAGGCCGCATTTTAAAATGAATGTGATGACAATGATATGTTTGAGTTTGAAAACCCATCTTCCAACCAGTCAACAGATGGAGTGATTGAGGAAGGGCAAACTTTGAAAGATATCTATGAGTAAGCAGCAAAAAAGGAAGTAACAGTGCTTCCAGTTGACGGATGGAAAAAAGGAAATTAAGTGGGACTAAATGAAGATGGCACAGGAGGAAATGCAGAGGGAATATGTCAAATAGGACTCAGAGGCCATTGAAAATGGGAAAATAAATCCAGAAAAACATGATGGAGACAAGAGAGACTCATGGCAGAAAATGAATGTCGGAGAAACATGGAGGATATGTAATTCCGATTCCAGAAAAGACTAGAGTGGAATCTTCAAGTGAAAATGCTGAAAAGAGACTTGAAGGAAAAAATACATCCTGCTGATAAGAACGTAGAAACAGGAGAAAGATGAACCCGCTTCTCCAACTGAAAAGTGGCTATAACTTATTTTCTTTAGAATAGTTAGGAATGATGCATTATATTGTGTAAATAATTCGGATATTTTGAACTTCTGCATGAGAGTTTAATCTAGACAAGTATTTCATATTGAAGTCACTCTTGTAATTAATAAAGTTATTTTGTTTAAATTAAAAATCCTGAGCCGATAACCTTCCATTTTTGCAGAGTTTCAAATTAGTTGAGTCAATTACAAAGATTGACAGTGAAGAACTAAAATTTCCACGAAAGAGTGGAAATGATTTATCTAAATATCCATTGGTTGAGGAAACAAGGCAGCCAAATAGTGGCATTACCAGTGAAATCTCTGCAACAGGACCTCAAGAAATACATCAAGAATCAAGCAAGGCAAGTGCCGTTCATGAAAAGCAAGCTGAACACCAGCCTGAAGGACACAGCATAGAGAAGATCTTAAAGCATTCAAATGCAGAAGGACTGGTGGTGATGGAAATAATACCAAAATCAGGTAAGTATATTGAAGAGCTAGAAAGGGTTGTAAAGACAACGATAAGGAAACAGAGATTACGTATTGTAGGCAAATAATACTGCTAGATATTAAACTGTTTATGAACCTTCACCTAATAACTTAAGACTTTAGGAAAGTTGGTTCTTGACATAATACCAGAGCCACCATAACCAAGTGGTCCAGAGTTCAATCCACGCTACTCCCATTCTTCTTAAAAAAATTGAATTTCAGCACAAGGTAGGCATATGCATCTTTTATGCTTCAAACAGTGAAGGAGTGTGTTAGAACTTAGAAATAAAACCATTCATGAGCCTTTAACTCTTAAGCTTTATTAGTTCTTGACACATACCAGAGGAAAATAGATGAAGCATCTGATACACAATTATATAAAAGTGCAACAGAATGTATGTTTTGAAAAATAACCAATTCTTATTTTGGTCTACGGTGAAATTTCATTTATATAGCACAAGCAATTACAGAAACTATAAGTTTCAGAAGTTTAAAATAATAATAATAATAATAATAATAAGAGAAACGGTTATACAAGCCCCTTGAACTTTCAGCCTTTTACAAACTAGTACCATAAACTTTAAACCTTTTCACCAAAAATTCAACTATTGACCTAATAGGTCCTTCATATAAGGATTTGCTAACTCAATAACGGTAATAGCATGTAAAAACATCTTATCCATCCATGAATCTATATTGTTGGTTAATTAATTTATTCATTAAATGATGTATGTTAGTAATCTTTCTTTTGCTATAATGTATTTTTGTTTATTTTTTAATTATATGGATTTTTATCTATTAATTTAGCTATTTAAAATTGGTCAAATTTCTAATTTAATAAACAAATTAATCAACATTATAAATTTAATGTAAAAAAGATGGATAGGATGTTGTCATGTAGTATTACTGTCAGTGAGTCAATAAATTTAAAACAGAAGGATTTATTGAGTTATTAGTTAACATTTAGTAACTAATTCAGAACGTTTTAAATTTCATGGTGGTGATGTATAAAAGGGTAAAAGTTTAAGGAAGCTCCATACTTTTTCCCAAATAGTAATAATAATAATTTGCAATGATTTTGGAGACCCCTGGCACAAATAATACTGTAGCCTCATAAGCAGCTTACAGAGACAATGGAATTTCCTAACTTATAAAGGAAACATATATAATGTAACAAAAGGCAGTACTTTCGCCAACTCCAAATGTGGATGATATAGCATGTAAACAGCAATTTAAGTGGCTTCTTGAGGAGTGGAATTTCTTAATATTTGAAAACATGCAAATGTAAATCTTAGAATTGAGAATGGACTGGGCCTAATAATTCCAAAAGCTAGCTCATGGGAAAAGAATTTCCCAAGTCATTACGAGGAGTTATATGGCCATTTATCTGGCCAATGATGACACACCTCCTTCACATCTAGGATTGGACATTTGTGGGTGGTCAAATATCAAAATTTGGATAGGCTCTGATACCATCTTAAAATTAAGATAGGACCAAGGCTAACTCAACCCCAAAAGCTAACTTATGGAAAGAAGATTACTCAAGTTATTACAAGAAGTACTTTGAACATGATGTGGATGATTGCATTCAACAACTCATTTGTATGATGATAGGGGAGCTAGAGGATAAAGCCTTGTCAACTTTACTGACTACAGCATCTGTCCGAGTTGAAACAGTGGAGGATAGCATTCAAGACGAAATACAAAAGGAAGCAAAATCAGAAGTGACAGATAACAATAAGCAGCAGGAAGCAGAAAAAGATTTTGAGGAGAAAGAGGAAGTTCCTGAGGTCTGAGAAGACTGCAACAAAATAAATAGAGAATAATATATACCACCTTGCATTTTCACACTTGCACCTATTAAATATGCATCCTTGCCATCAACAAAATATTTATTTTCCTGAAGAACAAAATCTTAAGTTCTGACACAGTATGTGTTGAAACAGGCATTTGATCTACACAAAGTAACAGGCGAAATCTGCACGGAAAATGAAAAGAAAGCTCAACCCCAATCTGAAGCACAGAGCCTAGATACGAAAGTTATAAAGAATCCAAATTTAGAAAGGGAGACCACAGAAATTAACCCAAGTAATGACACTGAAGAACTTGAAAAGGTTTCAGCATCATGCACCGGAGAGAAATTAAATATCAAGGATGGTGGGGAATTCATAAAAGAGGAAGCAAAAGAGATGGAAGAAGCAACTAATATGCAGTTACAGAAAACTGCAACAGAAAGTAGGTTTTGAAAATTCACAACATTATTTTAGTCTTTAGTGGATTTCATTTTCATCCGAGAAGCAATTAAAGAAACTTTGTTCCTAAAATTAAAAGTCCATTAGTTTTTCATGAGCTTCAAACAATAATTTTTGCTTTTATATAGCATTGAGAGTTCTCAATTTGTGAAGAAGAGAAAAAAGTTGTACTAAATGGAAGACTATATGTGGATGACTACATTAGAACTTACTCCAGTAACAAATTGTCCCCATTAGTAGCATGATGTGGCAATAGAAATTTCCAGCTGACAGAATAGCTATCAGATAAGCCAAAAAGAACTACATTAGCCATGTTTGTGCAGATTATGGCAAAGAAATAACTCATGTATAATGACAGGTGTACCCGATAATGGAGCACCATCAACACTACCCACATCGGCAATTGCCAAAGGCGAGATGGTTGATGAAATCTTTGAGAAACAAAGACTAAAGGAAGAAGAATCAGCAACAAAAAAAAATGAGAGCTGCAGAACAGAAACTGAACTTGAACAAGCAGCCAAAGCTATCGAGGTTAGACAGTAATGGAGTACACAAGAAAACAAATGCATAGATGACTGCATGCCATCTCAAATGCTTATATTGCTCATGGTTATACATCCATGCAAACAAATAAACATTTATTTTCTTCATATGTAATACTGATTTCTTATATTGCATATATTAAAACAGGCAATTGATCTTCCTGAAACCACAGGCAGGTTAGATGGAGAAAATGAAGAACATGATGACCACCACTCTGAAGCACCAACATTGGAGAGCACGATTACAAAGCATACAATTTCAGAAGGATTGATGACTATACAAAGCGTCACCAAATCAAGTTATGACATAGAAGAACCAGAAAAGATTCCAGACTCACACACTGCAGAGAATTCAGAGAACAAGGATGGTGGAAAAACCCTGCTGGAGGAAACAATATATATCAAAGAAGCAATGGGCATGGAGTCACAGAAGTCTGAAACCAAAAGTAATAACGTTTTGAAAATTTAGCATCCAGCTCTTTCATTTTTACAAAATTTTTGGCATCCTACATACAAATACAACAAGCTTTCCATTCTTTTTTTTCAAAAAAGAACACTAACGTGGCTTTTCAGATAACTTGAAACAAAAATTCTTTGGTGTAGAAGAACATTAGTAACTGTTGTCTTCAGAAGAAAGTAACAACTCTGTACCTTGATGATAACCTGTCCATGGTAATTCCTCGGGCTCATCAAGCAGCTGTTTGTGGCAATGGAATTTTTTAGCATTGAAGAAGACATATAAATGGACAAAAAAAGAGTAGCATGGTCGACTTTGTCTCAATAATTCTGTTCAACATTATGTTTGTTTTATGACAGGTGTTCCTCAAGATAAAGCCCTGTCTACTTTACTCGCTACAGCATCTTTCACAGCGGAAACAGTTGAGGAAAGCACTCAAGATGAAATACATAAGGAAGCAGAATCAGCAGCGACAGATACTGAAGAGGAGCTGAGACCAGAATATGATTTTGAGGAGAAGAAGAATGAGGTTTGAGCAGGCAGCGAAATTTTTTAAAACGAAGAGATACCACCTTGCATTTCACACTTGCACATCTAAATTATGTCCATGCAGACACACAATTATGTATTTTCCAGGCAAAAAATATCTTTAAGTTCTGAAAAATTACGTATTAAAACAGGCTTTTGATGTACACAAAGTGATTGCGGGAACCGAAAAGGAATATGAATCCCAATCTGAAGCACCGAACCCAGAGACCATAGTAATAAAGCATCAAAATTTAGAAGGAGACGCCACAGAAACAAACCCAAGTAATGAGAATGAACTACTTGAAATGGTTCCAGCATCACACAATGAAGAGAAATTGGAGATCAAGGAAGATGGGAAATTCATACCAGAGAAGGCGAAAGAGATGAGACAAGCAACTGACATGCAGTTAACAAAATCTGCAACAGAAAGTATGTTTTAAAAAATCAGCACCTGTTTTAGTCTTTATCTAATCTCATTTTGATCCAAAAACCAATAACAGAAACTTCAATTTCCAAATATTCAAAATCCATTAAGCTTTTCCAAATCCCTTGAAACAATAAATTTTTTTCTGAGATATGGCATTGAGAGTTATCAATTTATAAAGAAAGAGATAAGTTACTCCAAATGGAAGTACTGTATGTGGATGAGAGCATTTAAGTTATTACAGTAACTCTTTGTCCTTATCAGGAGCATGGTGTGGCAATAGAAACTTCCAGTTTTCAAGATATGATATCAATCAGATGTATTTAAAAGAACTACTTTAGACAACTTTAGGCGGGTGATAGCATGGAAATATCTCATATGTATAATGACAGGTGTACCTGACAATGAAGCACAGTCAACATTGACCAAATCAACAACTGTAAAAGGCGAGAAAGTCGATGAAATCTTTCAGGAACAAACACTCAAGGAAGAGGAATCAGCCACGATACATAACAGTGAGAGCTGCATACCAGAAAATGAACTCACACAAACAGCTACATTTCTCGAGGTTAGGCAGCAATGAAGAAAACAACAAGATAATCACATAGCTAACTGAATAGTGCTGCATAATCACATAGCTAACTGAATAGTGCTGCATACACTTAAATTGCTCATGTTAATACATGCACGAAAACAAACAAAGATCTATGTTATTCATTTATAAATCTAAACTGATTCTGATATTGCATATGTTGAGACAGGCAATTGGTCTACCCGAAACCATGGGCAAGGTTGCAGCAGAAAATGAAGAACATGCTGACAACCAATCTGAATCACTAGCATTGGAAAGCATAATCACAAAGCATACACTTTCAGAAGGATTGGCGACCATGGAAAGTAGCACAAAATCCAGCTATGATGTGGAAGAATTGCATGAAATTCCAGAGTCACACTTTGTTGAGAATTCAGAGATCAAGGATGATGGAAAAACCGCACTAGAGGAAGCAATATATATCAAAGAAGCAACTGATGTGGAGTTACCAAACTCTGACACAGAAGGTAATTATGTTTTTAAAATTTATACTGCCCTTTTGCTTTTAGAAACAAATAAAAAAGATTAAGCTTCCCTAATAAAATATATGCATAGTTTTTCATATCCCTTGACACAAATTCTTTGGCGTAGACTAGCACTGAAAACTATGGTGTTCAAAAGAAAATGACACTTTTATGCGACTCTGTATGTTGAAGATAATATGTTAACTGTGTGGCCACATGAATCAGCTTGATGAGGCAGAGTATTGAAGAAATCATAGAAATTTACAAGAAAAAGAGTACCTTGGCCAACCTTGTCTTGATAATTGCTTCACCATCTTGTTTCGATATTGATAGGCGTGCGTGCAGATAAATCCTTGTCACCTTTACCCACTACTGAAGCTTTTGGAGTTGGAACATTTGAGGAAAGCTTTGAAGAAGAAATTTATACGAAAGCAGAATCAGCAGTGACAGACACCAAAGAGGGACAGAGACCAGAAAATGACTTTGAGGAGGTTGGAATAGACAGAAACAAAATAAACTAGAAAATAATAGATACCACCACCATGTATTTTCACACTTGCACATCTTAACTATGCATATGCAAGACAACCAAATATTTATTTTCACAGCATACTATCTTTTTAAGGTCTAATGTAGTATATGCTTAAACAGGCTATCAATCCAGATGCAGCCACCAGCAACACCATGGCAGAAACTAGAAAGAGAGATCAACCCCACTCCCAGGAGACCACAGTTATAAGTCATCCAAATTTAGAAGGAGAGACCACAGAAACAAACATAAAAAATGACACAGAAGAAATTGAAAAGATTACAGTATCCCACACTGGACAGAAATTAGAGATCAAGTATGGTGGAACATTTATAGAAGAGGAAACAAAAGAGATGGAAGAAGCAAAAGTTATGCAGTTACTGAAAACTGCAACAGAAAGTATGTTCCAGAAACTATAGCTTTAGTCTTTTGTCAATTTCATTTTGATTCTTAAAGTATTTACAGAAAATTCAGTTTCTGAAAATACAAATTTCTTAATGCTATTTCAAGGATTTGGCTCAAATAAAGTGTTGGGTGCATTTTAGAGGGTAAAGTGGACAATCTCAATCATTAATGAAAAATCATAATTTAGGAATTTTTAAGATATAAACTCCAGAATGACAAATCATATATATATAATAATATGTGCCATACTGCCATTGATCTACTCATTAACAGTTAACATTGTGTTACCATCTAAAGTGCACCTTGCACTCTAGAGGACCCAAATCCCCATTAACACTGTGCTACCATCTAATATGCGAATCCTGTCTTGATTATTGCAATCAATGTCTTGTTTGTATAATATGACAGGTGTGCCTGAGGATAAAACCCGTTCAACATTACCCTCTACTGCATCTGTTGGAGTTGGAAGAGTTGAGGAAAGTATTCAAGAAGAAATACATAAGGAAGGGGAGTCAGCAGTGACAGATATCAACGATATCAAAGAGGGGCTGAGACCAGAAAATGATTTTGACGAGAAGAAGAAAGTTCTTGAGGTTTGAGCTGACTGCAATAAAGCAAACAAAAAAATGATAGATACCCTTGCATTTTCACACTTGCACATCCTAATTATGTCTCCCTGTGGACAATCAAATATACTTTCCCACTTACAATATCTATTTAGTTCTGAAGCAGTATATGTTAAAACAGGCTTTTGAAGTACATGAAGCAACTGCAGAAAATGAAAAGAAAGATGAATCCCAATTAGAAGTGCAGAGCCTGGAGACCATGGATATAAGGCATCCAAATCTAGATGGAGAGACCACAGAAACAAACCCAAGTAATGATACTGAAGAACTTGAAAAAGTTCTAGCATCATGCAACAACGAGAAGCTAGAGATCAAAGAAGGAGGGAAATACACACAAGAGGATGCAAAAGTGATGGAAGAAGCAACTGATATGCAGTTACTGAAAACCGCAACAGATGGTATGTTTTGAAAAATGACAAACGTTATTTTAGTTTTTAGTGAATTCCATATTGATCCTAAAAGCAACTACAAAAAATTCAATATCTTAAAAGTCAAATTTCATTATGCATTTTCCAAATCCTAGAAACAATAACTTTTGCAGTGATATGGCATTGAGATATTTCAATTTTTAAAGAAAAGGAATAATATAAGTTACAAAAATGACTATTTTTCTTATCCGTGGTCTGGCAACAGAAATTTCAGGCTTTCAGGACAGCATATTTACCAGATGTTCTGAAAAAGAACTGCTTTAGCCAACTTGGTTTGGATGATAACTTGGAAATATCTCATGTATGATGACAGGTTTCGATGATGAAGCCCCATCAATACTGCCCACATTGTCAATTGTTAAGGGTGAGGCGGTTGAGGAGACCCTACACTTACAAACACTAAAGTATGAGGAACCAGTGGCGACACATAATGATGGGAGCTGCAAACCAGAAAATGATCTTGAGCAAACGGCTACAGTTGTTGAGGTTAGGCGGTAATTAATTACAAAAGCACATAAACTATTCATGCTCATACATCCATGCAAACAAACAGTCAAGCATTCCTTTTCTTTGTCAGTAATATAAATTTGACTCAGAAACAGCAACGTTAAACAGGATATTGATGCACATGAAACCGTGGGCAAGGTTGGTGCAGAAAATGAACAACATGCTGAAGATGAATCTAAAGCCCCAAAATTAGAGAATATGATTACAAAGCACACAAATTCAGAAGGAATGGTGACAACCGAAGGCAGCACGAAAACAAGTAATGAAGTTGAAGAACAGGAAAAGACTCCAGTGTCATATGCTGTTGAGAATTCAAAGATCAAGGATAGTAGTAAAACCCAACCTGAACAAACAATATCTATCAAAGAAGCAACCAGTGTTGAGTCACCAAAATCTGAAACAGAAAGTAATTATGTTTTGGAGAAAACATATATATGTAGAATAAAAGAGTACCACGGACAACCTTTTATCAATGATCCCATTCAACATCTTGTTTATATAATGACAGGTGTACGTGAGGATAAAGCGTGGTCCACTTTACCCACTGCAGCATCTGTCGGAGTTGAAAAGCTAGAGGAAAGCATTCAAGAAGAAATACATAAAGAAGTGGAATCAGCAGTGACAAATACCGAAGAGGTGCAGACACAAGAAAATGATTTTGAGGTGAACAAGAAAGTTCCTGAGGTTTGAGCAGACTGCAATATAAAAAACTAGAAATTAATCAATACCACCATGCATGTTCACACTTGCATGACATTATTAAGAGTCCAGCTAGACAACCAAATATCTATTTTCTTGACTTACAATATTATTATGTTCTGACACAGTGTATGTTAAACCAGGCTTTTGAACTACACGAAGCACCAGGCAACATCTGTGTGGAGACCAAAAAGAAAGAGGAACCCCAATCTGGAGCACAGAGCCTGCAGACCATAGTTATAGAGCATCCAGATTTAGACAGAGACACCATAGATACAAACAGATGTAATGATACTGAAGAAGGTGAATGTGTTCCAGGGTCACACACCTCAGAGAAATTTGAGATCAAGGACAGAGGAAAATTCATATTAGAGGAAGCAAAAGAGATGGAAGAAGCAATTGACATGCAGTTACAGCAATCTGCAAAAGAAAGTATGTTTAAAAAATTCAGCAACTTCCTCTTAGTCATAATTGAATTACTTTGATGTTAATATGAATTACAGAAACTTCAGTTTAAAAAAAATTCAAATTTCACTATGCTTTCTCATTCCAAAGGGAAATACTGTATGCGGATGATAACTTACTACAATAAATTTTGTCCATAGCGGTAGCGTGATGTCAAAATACAAATTTCAATTTTCTGAGACTAGATACCAATAAGATGTATTTTAGAAGAACTACTTAAGCCAACATAGTGTGGATGATAGCATGGAAATATCTCATATAATGACAGGTGTACCTTATGATGAAGCACCATCGACATTGCCCACATCAGCAATGGGCAAAGATGAGACTGTTGATAAAATCCTTCAGAAGCAAACATTCTTGAAAGAAGAACCAGCAACAATAGATAAAGATGGAAGCTCTGGACCCGAAGATGAATTCAAGGAAACAGCTAAATTTGTTAAGGTTAGGCAGTAATTAATTAGACAAGAAAATAATCACCTAGATAATGACAAGCTGCTTCACACACATCTTCTGAGCTTAAACATCCATGCAAACAAATGCACATATGATTCAGATACTGCATCTGTTAAAACAGGCAATTGACCTACCCAAAACCAATGGCAAGGTTGGTGCAGAAACTGAACAAGAAGCTGACCACCAATCTAAAGTCCCAGAATTAGAGACCCTGACTACAAAGCATACAAATTCAGAAGGAATAGTGACAATGCAAGGCAGCACAAAAGCAAGTTGTGATGTGGAACAGGAAAAGACTTTTGAATCACACTCTGTTGACAATTCAGATTCCAAGGACGGTGTTAAAACCCTGCCGGAACAAGCAATATATATCAAAGAAGCAACTTATGTGGAGTCACCAAAATCTGAAACAGAAAGTAATTATGTTATGAACAAAAAATATAAATGTACAACAAAAGAGTACAGTGGCCAACCTTGTATCATTATTGCTGATACTATTTAACATCCTGTTTCTAATGACAGGTCTGCCTGAGGATAAAGCCATGTCAACATTACCTACTACAGCATCTGCTGGAGTTGAAACAGTTGAGGAAAGCATTCCCGAAGAAATACATAAGGAAGCGGAATCAGCAGTGGCAGAAAGCAAAGTTGGACAGAGATCAGAAAATGATTTTGAGGAGGAAAAGAAAGTTCCTGAGGTTAGAGCAGACTGCAAGAAAGTAAACTAGAATTTAATCAATACCACCATGCGCATCTTCACACTTGCACATCCTAATTTAGCATTGTTAGAGTCGCACATTGCTTAAGGATATGACTAAGATAGCTCTTATAAGAGTTTAGACAACCTTCCCCTCAAGAGCTAACTTTTAGGGTTAAGTTAGGCCCACACAATTTTAAGATGGTATCAAAGTATATCCTGCGTTAGAGTCCCACATTATTTAAGGATATAGTCAAGATAGCCTTTATATGAGCTTGGGCAATCCTCCCTTTATAAGCTAGCTTTTGGGGTTGAGTTATGCCCACTAAATTTTAAGAAGCATCAAAGCAAGCAACCAAACACATTTTCCTGACATACAATATCATTATGTTCTGACACAGAATATGTTAAAACAGGATTTTGATTTGCACAGAACAATAGGCAATACCTGTGTGGAAACTGAAAAGAAAGATGAAACCCAATATGAAGTGCAGAGCCTGGAGACCATAGTTATGGAGCATCCAGATTTGGAAGGAGATACCACAGAAATAAACACAGGTAATGATACTGAAGAAACTGAACAAGTTCAAGCATCACACACTTCAGAGAAATTAGAGATCAAGGACAGAGGGGAATTCATATTAGAGGAAACAAAAGAGATGGAAGAAGCAATTGACATACAGTTGGAGGAATCTGCAAAAGAAAGTATGTTTTGGAAATTCACCAACTTCCTTTTAGTTGAAAGTGAAATTCATTTTGATGATAGTAAAAATAAGAGAAACTTCAATTTTCAAAAGTTGAAACTACACTATGCTTTGTCAAATCCCTAGAAAGAATAACCTTTGTTCTGATAGGAAACTAGTCATTCAAAGAGAAGTACCGTATGCAAATGATAGCTTTTTAAGTTACTATAATTACTCTATGTCCTTATAAGTAGCATGGCATCGAAATACAAATCTCGAGTTTTTTGAGAATGGATATCATCCGATGTATTTTAAAATAATTACTTTAGCAAACTTTGCTTCGATGATAGCATGGATTTATCTCATGCATATTGACAGGTGTACCTGATGATGAGGCACCGTCAATATTGCCCACATCGGCCAAAGTCAAAGGAGAGACGGTTGATGAAAATTTTCAAGAGCAAACATTCAATAAACAGGATTCAGCAGTGGTAGATACTGATAGGAGCTTCAGGCAAGAAAATGAACTTGATGAGACAGCTAAAGCTGTTGAGGTTAGGCAGTAATTGATTGCTCATGGATAGACTGTAAGCAGTTTTTCACACACCTAACTGCTCATGCAATCCATCAATCATTTCTTTTCTTTTTTTTTTTTTTTTTTTATCTTCATCAAAAAACGATCAATCTTTTCTATTTTTCATCAGTAATACAAATTTGATTCAGATACAGCATGTGTTATAACAGGCAACTGATATACCCAAAACCACAGGCAAGGTCGGCGAAGAAAGTGAACAACATACTGACCACCAATCCGAATTCCCAACATTGGAGACCCCGATTATAGAGCGTACAAATTCAGAAGGAATAGGGACAATGGAAGGCAGCACAAAAACAAGTTACAATGTGGATGGGCAGGGAAAGATTCCAGAATCACACTCTGTTGAGAAGTCAGAGGTCAAGGATGGAGGAAAAGCCCTCCCAGAAGAAGCAATATATTTCAAAGAAGCAACTTATGTGGAGTTACCAAAATCTGAAACAAAAAGTAATTATGTTTTGAACCAAAATATTTTAATTTACAATAAAAGAGTACCATAACCAACATTGTATCTTTATCAATGATCCCATTCAACATCTTGTTTCTACAATGACAGCTGTGCCTAAGGATAAAGCCTTGTCAATTTTAACCACTGCAGCATCTCTCAGGGCTGAAACAGTTGAGGAAAGCAATCAAGAAGAAAGACAGAAGGAAGCAGAATCAGCTGTGACAGATACAAAAAAAGGGGAGAGACCAGAAAATGATTTTGGGGAGAAAAAGAGTGTTCCTGAGGTTTGAGCAGACTGCAACAAAATAAACTAGAATATAATCAATATCATCATGCGCATTTTCACACTTGCACATCCTAATTAAGTGTCAAGGCGACAACTAAATATTTGTTTTCCCAACTTACAATATCATTTAAGTTCTGACATAGTATATGTGAAAACAGGCTTTTGATCTGCACGAAGCAATGGGAAACACCTGTGTGAAAACTGAAAACCAAGATGAACCCCAATGTGAAGCGCAGAGCCAGGAGGACATAGTTGTAGGGCGCCCAGATTTAGAACAAGATGCCACAGAAACAAACCCACGTAATAATACTGAAGAATTTGTACAGGTTCCAGCATCACACACCGCAGAGAAACTAGAGATCAACAGTGGAGAGAAATTCATACCAGATGAATCGAAGGAGATGGACGAATCAACAGGTATACAGTTACAAAATGTGCATAAGAAAGTATGTTTCGAAATTCAGCAACTTCCTCTGGGTCTTTAGTGACTTTTATTTTAATCCTAAAGTGAATTACAGATACTTCAATTTTCAGAAATTCAATTTTCACTTTGCTTTCTCAAATCCCTATAAACAATAACTTCTGCTGTGATATGGCAATGAGAGATTTCAATTCCAACAGATTTAAATTATGGGTTTTACTTTTAGATAGAGAAGGAGGAATATAACAAATAGAGACTTAGAATAATAGTGTGTTTTTAGAGGGATTTCTCTCTTAGATATGTTGAGAGATTGGAAAGATATGCTTCATTGATGTTTATTCCCTTTTGTTAGCTATTGTTCTTGTAAAGAGGATCTCTTGTCCTCCTATATCCTTGTATTCTTCCTTTCTTCATCTTAATAAAAATCTTTTATCATAAAACAAAAAACTAATGTGATACAAAAGACAAACCATTAAACCATATTTATGCTAGTGGTAAACTCCTAAATAAGGAAACAAATCATGAAATTTAACAAAATATGGAAACCACTCCAGAGATATCATCTAAGATACTTTAAAATATTCTAATATATAATAACAATAATATAAGATATTTTCCTTGATTATTTGATATTCTAACAAAGCAAAATAGAAACGGAAATGCCATAGGCGGGTGATAGCATGATAAGTTGTAACAATAACATAGTAGCATATACTGGCAATAGAAATTTAAAGTTTTTGATACACCATATCTAGCAGATGTACTAGAAAAGAACTACATTACCTGATTTGGTTGGGATGATAACACGGAAATACCTCATTTGTAAAATGACAGGTACACCTGAAGATGAAGCCCCCGTAACATTGCCCACAGCAGCAATTGTCAAAGGTGAGACAGATGAGGAAATCTTTCAGGAACAAGCACTTAATGAAGAGGAATCAATAGCCAAAGATATTGATGGAAGCTGCAGAACAGAAAATGAACTAGAGCAAACAGCTAAAGTTTATGAGGTCAGGCAGTAACGAAATACACAGGAAAATAATCACAGATAACTGCATGCTGTTTTTTGTTTCACGCACGTAAATTGCTAATGCTTATGCTCATACTTCTTGGCAACACAAACAATCAATTTATTACAATCTTCATTTGTAAAACTAATTTGAACCCGATACTGCACATGTTAAATTAGGCAATTGATGTACCCAAAACCATGAGCAAGGTTGATGCAGAAAATGGAGAGAATGCTGACCACCAAACTGAAACCCCTACATTGGAGAATGCAATAACAATGCATACAAATTCAGAAGGATTGGTGACAATGCAAATCAGTACAGAATCAAGATATGATATTGAAGAGCTAGAAAAGATTCCAGAGTCACACTCTGTCATGAATTCAGAGATCAAGGATAGTGAAGAAACCCTGCTGGAGGAAGCAACAGCTGTTGACTTACCAAAATCTGAAACAGAAA
Source organism: Pterocarpus macrocarpus (assembly GCA_031439585.1). Lineage (NCBI taxonomy): Eukaryota > Viridiplantae > Streptophyta > Magnoliopsida > Fabales > Fabaceae > Pterocarpus > Pterocarpus macrocarpus. Next base: position 29,972,139 of record CM062515.1, read on the forward strand.
GTAATTATGCTTTGAAAATTTAGCATACTGCACTTTTGTGTTTATAGAAGTGTATGATTCTCAAAAAATAAAAATACAGACACGGTTTTCATATGCCATGAAACAAAAATTCTCTGGTGTAGGCTAGCATTAAAAATTAAACAGTTTGAAAGAAAGGAACAACTTTATCCCACTCTGTAAATGGATGATAAGATGTAAACAGTAATTCTTCGACCTCATAAAGTAGCTTGTTGTGGCAGCAGAAGTTTAGCGTATTAAACATAACATATTAACATATAAAAAGGAGTAACATGACCAACCTAGTGTCAATGATTCCATTAAACATCTTATTTGTGAACTGACAGCTGTGTCTGAGGATAAAGCCATGTCAACTTCACCCACTACAGCATTTGTTGGAGTAGGGACAATTGAGGAAAGCATTCAAGAAGAAATACACAAGGAAGGAGAATCAACTGTGAAAGATACTGAAGTGGGGCAGAGACCAGAACATGATTTGGAGGACAAAAAGGACGTTCATGAGGTTTGAGCAGACTGCAACAAAATAAACTAGATAGCATATTACATTTTCACACTTGCACATCATAAATATGTGTCCAGGAAATCAACCAAATATTTATTTTCCTGACTTACAATATATTCAATTTCTGATATAGTATATGTTAAAACAGGCTTTACATCTACACAAAACAACAGTGGAAAATCAATGCCAACTTGAAGCGCAGAACCAGGGGACCATAGTTATAAATCATCCAAATTTAGAAAGAGAAACCACAGAAACAAATCCAGGTAATGATACAGAAGAACTTAAACAGCTACCAGTGTCAATCACCAAGGAGAAATCAGAGATCAAGGACGAATGGAGATTCATACAAGAGGAAGCAAAACTGATGGAAGAAGCAACTGATATGCAGTTACATGATTCTGCAAAAGAAAGTATGTTTCTAAAATTCATCACCATCAATTTAGTGTTTACTGAATTTCATTTTGATCCTAAAACCCATTACAGAAGTTTCAAATTTTGAAAATTCAAATTTCATAATGCTTTCTCAAATGGCTAGATACAATAACATTTTGCAATGATATGGTATTGCAAGATATAAATCCTAAAGAAAAGAAATAAGTTCTACAAAACGGAAGTGCGATTTGTAAATGATAGCATTATAAGTAACTACAATACCTCTGTCCTTACTAGTAACAAACAAAGTGAAGCAATAGAAATTTCCAGTTTCCAAGAAGCAATATCTACCAGATGTACTAGAAAGGAAGTACTGTACCAAGCTTGTTTGGGATGACAGCATGCAAATATCTCATGTATAATGACAGGTGCAACTGACAATGAAGCCCCGCCAACATTACCCACATTAGCAATTGTAAAAGCTAGGACAGTTAAGGAAATCATTCAGAAACAAACATTTAAGGAAGAGGAATCCGCAATCATAGATTATGATTGGAGCTGCAGATCAGAAAATGAACCCGACCAAAGGACTAAAGATGTTGAGGTTAGTAATAATGAATTACACCAAAAAAATAATCGTGTTGAGAACTCCATGCTCTTTCACACATGCAAATTGTTCAAGCCTATACTTTAACAAACAATTAATCAATTACAATCTTCATTTGTGGCACTAATTTAAATATGATGCTTCATATGTTAAAATAGGCAATTGATCTACCTGAAACCTTGGGCAAGGTTGGTGCACAACATAAAGAACATGCTGACCACCAATTTGAAGCCTTTACATTGGAGACTACGACAAAGCACACAAATTTAGAAGGATTGGAGACAACAGAAATCAGCACAGAATCAAAGTATGATGTGGAAAAACTGGAAAAGATTCCAGAGTCACATCCTGCTGATAATTCACAGATCAAAGATGGTGAACAAACTGCGCCAGAGGAAGCAACATATATCAACAAAGCGACTGATGTGGAGTTCCTAAAATCTGAAACAGAAAGTAATTATGTTTTTAAAATTTAGCATGCCTGGCTTTTGTTTTTACCAAATTTGATTTGACATCCTACAAACAAATAAAACAGCTTATGATTCCCCCAAAAAAAGGACATACATACATAGATTTCATATACCTTCAAACAAAAATTCTTTGGTACAGGCTTGCATTTAAAACTATTACGTTAGAAAGAGGGGAACAATTTTATCCCACTCTGTATGTAGATGATAACATTAAACAGTAGCCCTGTTAAGAAGCTTGTTTTGGAACTGAAATTTTTGAGTAATGATGAAACCATAAAGAGGTGCAGAAGTCATAAATAGTACCACAGCCAACCTTGTCTCATTGATTCCATACATCTTGTCTGTGTAATGGCAGGTGTGCCTGAGGATAAAACCCTTTCAACTTTACCAACTACGTCATCTGTTGAAGTTGAAACAATTGAGGAAAGCATTCAAGAAGAAATACATAAGCAAGTGGAGTCAGTAGTCACAGAAATCAGAGAGGGACAGCGACCAGAAATTGATGTTGAGGAGAGAAAGAAATTTTCTGAGGTTTGAGCACACTGCAATAAAATAAACTAGAAAAAAAAAAATAGATATCGACATGCATTTTCAAACTTGCACAAATTAATTAAGCATCCAGGCAGACAACCAATATTTATTTTTCAGACTAACAATATGATTAAGTTCTGACGGAGTATACGTTAAAACAGGATTTTCATCTACATGAAGCAACTTTGGAAAACAAAAAGGTAGATGAACTCCAATTTGAAGGGCAGAGCCAGGAGACCATAGTTATAGAGAATCCATATTTAGAAGGAGACACCACAAAAACAAACCCAAGTAATGATACTGAAGAACTTGAACAGGTTTCAGCATCACACACAGAAGAGGAATTAAAGATCAAGGATGGTGGAAAAATAATACAAGAGGAAGCAAAAGTCATAGAAGAAACAAATGATATGCGGTTACTGGAATCTGCAAAAGAAAGTAGGTTTCTGAAATTCAGCAAATACATTTTAGTCCTTAGTATTTTTTGTTTTGGTCCTAAAACCCATTAGATGAATTTCAATTCCCAAAAATTCAAATTTAATTAAGCTTTATCAAATCCCTAGATACAATAATTTTGCATTACAAGTAAATACAATAACTGTCATTTCCAGTAGTATGGTGTGCCAATTACAATTTCCAGTTTTTGAGACACATATTTATCAGATGTCTGAGAAAGGAATTACTTTAGCCAACCTGTTGGGATGACATCATGGAAATATCTCATCTGTAATGACAGGTATACCTGATGACAAAGCCCTGTCAACATTGCCCACATCAGCAACTATCAAAGGTGAAAGGGTTGAGGAAATCGTTCAGGAACAGACACTGAAGGAAGAGAAATCAGCAGCCATAGGTAATGATAGAAGCTGCAGACCAGAAAATGAACTTGAGCAAGCGCCTAAAATTGTTGAGGTCAGGCTCTAATGAATTACAGAAGAAATTAATGACATCGATAACAACATGCTTTTTCAGACACATAAATTGTGGTTAGACATCCTGGAAAACAGGCAAACAATAATTTACAATCTTCATTTGAATCTGATAGTGCATATGATAAAACAGGCAATTGATCTACCTGAAACCATGGACAAGGTTGGTGATCAAAATAAAGAACATGCTGACCACCAATCGGATGCCTGCACATTGGAGACTGCAATTAAAAAGCATACCATTTCAGAAGGACTTGAGACAACAGAGATCAATACAGAACCAAGTAATGATGTGGAAGAATTGGAAAACATTCCAAAGTCATGCAATGTTGAGAATTCAGAGATCAAGGATGGTGGAAAAACCATGGCAGAGGAAACAGCATATATCAAAGAAGCAACTGATGTGGAGTCACCAAAATCTGAAACAAAAAGTAATTATGTTTTGAAAATTTGGCACAGTGCTCTTATGCTTTTACCAAATTTGATTCGTCATCCTAGAAGCAAACAAGCAAGCAAAAAATCCCCCCCCCCCCAAAAAAAAAAATACAGACATATTTTTCATTAAGCAATAAGCAGTAATTCTTTGGCCTCATTAAGCAGCTTGTTGTGGCATTGGGAATCTTGAGTAATAAATAAAAAATATAAATGTACACAAAAAGAGCACCATTGCCAAACTTGTCTCAATCATTCCATTCAACATCTTGTTTGTACAATGACAGGTGAGCCCGAGGATAAAGCCCTGTCAACTTTACCCACTATAGCATCTGTTGGAATTGAAACAATTGAGGAAAGCATTCAAGAAGAAGAAATTGATAAGGAAGGGGAATCTGCAATGACAAATACCGAGGAGGGGCAGAGAAGAGAAAATGACATTGATGAGAAAAAGATTGTTCATGAGGTTTGAGACAATTGCAGCAAAATAAAGTAGAGAATAATAGATACCACCATGCATTTTCACACTTGCGCATCTTAAACGTCCCTACTTCTTGAAAATGTTAAAACAGGTTCATCTACAAGAAGCAGCTTTCAAAAATGAAAAGATGGATGAACGCCAATCAGAAGTGCAGAGCCTGGAGACCATGGTTATAGAGCATGCAGATTTAGATGGAGGCACCGCAAAAACAAACAAAAGCAAAGATACCGAAGAACTAGATCAGGTTCAAGAGTCACATACCGAAGAGAAATTAGAGATCAAGGATGGAGCAAAATTCATACAAGAGGAAGCAATGGAGATGGAAAAAGCAATTTATGTGCACTTACCAGAATCTGAAAAAGAGAGTATGTTTTAAAAATTCAGCAATTTCATTTTAGCATTTATTGAGGTTCGTTTTGATCCAAATATGAATTACGGAAACTTAAATTTCCAAAAAATCAAATTTCATTACAATTTCCCAAATCATGGAAAAAAATTATTGAGATGAAGATAGAGAATTAGAGAAAGAGAGAAGGATAAGGAATCCTTCTAAATTACAAGAACAAGAAAAATAGGGAGAAAAAAAAAAAAGAAGTAAAAATCAACGTAACAAAGCTTTCCAGTCCCTCCAAAAATCATTTAGAGAACAGCTAAGGCCATGAGCTTTTAAATAAATAGATGCAAGTTGCCAAATCTTATCCCAAATCAAGACCTTTGTCAAATAAATCTCCCTCAAAAAGATACAAGAGTTTCGCTCCAAACAAATACACCATGCTATAGCATAACATTGCCATAAAAGTTTAGCTCTTTTCTTCTCCCAAAACCATGGAAGCTAACCCTCCAAAACTGGTCTAAGGAGCTAGGACACACCCAACATTCATCAAAAAGCCCAAATAAGGAGTTCCATAAGGAAACAGCAGCGGAACAACGTAAGAGCAAATGTGATAAAGACTCTGAGCAAGCAACACACATAAGAGGAAAGAGCCTTATGTGGCCTATAAAATTGCAGCATGACATTAGTGTTAATTCTATTTAGTACTGCAGTCCAAATAAAAGACTTGACGATAGAGAGAGCATCAGATTTCCAAAAAGGTTCTAGGGACCAAATTCTTTGATTAGGGTGAAAAGACTGAGAAATTACAATTTCTGAAATAAATAAATAAATAAGCTCTACAAAATGGAAGAGCTGTATGCAGATGATAGCATTATAAGATACTAAATAACTCTCCCCTTACCATCAGCAAACTGCAGCCATAGAAATTTCTAGTTTTCGAGTCACCATATCTTCCAGATGTACTAGAAAGGAACTACTTTATTCAACTTGGTTGGGATGATAGAGTGGAAATATCTGTTAGTTAGTTACAGTTAGTTAGTTAAAATTGATTAGTTAGGAGTTCATATAAATAGAAGGAATAGGGTAGAGAGAAAGGTCTTGGCATTTGTTAGTGAGTCTCGGAAGAGTTAAGAGGTCTCTCGAATATCCTCTTTATTTTGTAATTCTTGAATAAACACTAGTTCTTCGTGATTTCTGATTCCAGCTCTAACAATATCGCATGTGGAAATTGGCAGGTATACCTCCCGACAAAGCCCCATCAACATTGCCCACATCATCAATTGTCAAAGGTAAGATGGTTGAGGAATTCTTTCAGGGGCAAACACCTAAGATCAAGAAATCAGCAGCTATAGATAATGATGGGAGCAGGAGACCAAAAAATGAATTTGAGCAAACAGCCAAAGTTGTTGAGGTTAGGTCGTAATGAATTGCATAAGAAAATAATCACATAGATAACTGCATGCTGTTTCACACCCATAAATTGCTCATACTTTATACATGCAAGCAAACAAATAATTAATAATTTACAATCTTCCTTTGTAATACTAATTGAATCTGATATTGCATATCTGAAAATAGGCAATTGATCTACCTGAAACCATGGGCAAGGCTGGTGCAGAAAATGAAGAACATGCTGATCACCAATTTGAAGCCCTTACATCTGAGACTGCAGCTACAAAACATACAACTGCAGAAGGATTGGAGGCAATGGAAATCAGCACTAGAAAAGAACTAGAAAAGAACCCAGAGTCGCCCACTACAGTATCTGTCAGAGTTGAAGCAATTGATCAAAGCATTCAAGAAAAAATACATGAAGAAGCGGAATCAGCAGTGACATATACTGAGGAGAGGCAGAGACCAGAAAATGACTTTAAGGAGAAAAAGACAATTGTTGAGGTTTGAATGGACAGAAAAACTATAAACTAGAAACTAATAGATACCACCTCACAATTTCACATTTGCACATCTTAATAATGTGTCCAAGCAGACAACCAATTATGTATTTTTCAAATAAGCCATATCTTTAAGGTCTAATGCATTACACATTAAAACAGGATTTTGATCTACATGAAGCAACTGCAGAAAGTGACAGGAAAGATGAACCCCAATCTGAAGCACAGAGCACTGAGATCATGGTTATAAAGCATCCAAATATAGAAGGCACCACAGAAACAAACCCAAGTAATGATATAGAAGAGCTTGAACAGGTTCTAGTGTCACGCACCAAGGAGAAATTAGAGATCAAGGATGGAGGGAAATTCATACAAGAGGAAGCAAAGGAGATGGAAGAAGCAATTGATATGCAGTTACCAGAATTTGCAAAAGAAAGTAAGTTGTGAAAATTCAGCAAATTTGTTTTAATATAAATTGAATTTCAGTTTGATTCCACAATGAATTACAGAAACTGCAATGTCCAAAAATTCAAATTTCAAAATGCTTTCTCAAACCTAGAGACAACAACATTTTCTGTGATATGGCATTGAGAGATTTCAACTCCAAAAGAAAGCAAATAAGTTCTAGAAATCAGAAGTGTCGTATGTGAATGATAGCATTATATATGACTACAATAACTCTCTGTCCTTTCTAGTAGCATGGTGCACCATATGTACCAGATGTACAAGAAAGGAACTACTTTACCCAATTTGGTTGGGATGATAGTATGGAAATATCTCATACGTATAATGACAGGTGTACCTGATGATGAAGCCCTGTCAACACTGGCCAAATCTGAAATTGTCAAATGTGAGAAGGTTGATGAAATATTTCAGGAACAAACATTTACAGAAGAGAAATTGGCAACCATAGATAATCTATGGAGCAGCAGACCAGAAAATGTACTTGAGCAAACAGTTAAAGTTGTTGAGGTTAGGCTGTAATTAATTACACAATAAAACAATCACATACATAACTGCATGCTGTTTCACACATGTAAACTGCCAATATTTATACATCCAGGACAAAAAAATCAATCATTTACAAAATTCATTTGTAAAACTGATTTGAATCATATCATGTACATGTCAAAACAGGTTAATTTACCCGAAACCATGGGAAATGTTGGTGAAGAAAATGACAAGCATGGTAACCGCCAATCGGAAGCCCCTACCTTGGAGACAGTGGTTACAAAGCATACAATCTCAGAAGGATTGGAGACAATGGAAATCCACACAAAATCAAGCTATTATGTGGAAGAACTGGAAATGATCCCAGAGTCACACTCTGTGGAGAATTCGAAGATCAAGGATGGTGGAAAAACTGTGCCAGAGAAAGCAATATATATCAATGAAGCAACTGACATGGAGTCAGCAAAATCTAAAACTGAAAGTAAATAGTAATTACATTGTCCAAATTTAGCAACTGGGACTTTCTCTTTTACCACATTTGATTTGACATCCTAGAAACATAAACAAGAACATCAAGTTTCCAAATTTTTTTTTTTTTGAAAAAAAAAATACATACAATAATTCTTTGGCATAGACTTGCAGTAAAAGCTATTCTGTTCCAAAGAAAGGAACAACTTTATCCCACTCTGGATGTTCTTTGGCCTCATAAAGCAGCTTGTTGTACCAGTAGAATTTTTCAGTATTGAAGAAAACATATAAATTGTAGCAAAAAAAGAGTAAAATGGCCAACCTTGTCTCAACTATACCTTTAACATGTTGTTTGTCTAATGACAGGTGTGTCCGATGATAACTCCCTGTCAAATTTACCCACTACAGCATCAGTTGGAGTTGAAACAATGGAGGAAAGCATTCAAGAAGAAATACATAAGGAAGCAGAATCAGCAGGAACAGATACAGATGAGAGTCAGAGAACGGAATCAGCAGTTCCTGAGGTTTGAGCAGACTGCAAAAAACTAAACCAGAAAATAATACATAGTGCCTTGCATTTTCAAACTAGCATATATTGTATCCTTGCAGACAACCAATTATGTACTTTCCGAAAATCAATATATTTAACTCCTGACACATTATATATTAAAACAGGCTCTCCATCTACACAAAGCAACTGCGGAAAATGAAAAGAAAGATGAACCCCAATCTGATGCACAGAGCCTGGAAACCATTGTTATAAAGCCTGCAAACTCAGGAGACACCACAGAAACAATACCAAGTAATGATAGTGAAAAACTTATACAGGTTCCAGTGTCATACACTGCAGAGAAATCAGAGATCAAGGATGCAGGGAAATTCATATTAGAGGAAGCAAAAGAGATGGAAGAAGCAATTGATATGCAGTTACAGGAATCTGCAAAAGAAAGTATGTTTATAAAATTCAGCAACTTCCTATTAGATCTAAAACAAATTACAGAAACTTTCCAAAAATTCAAATTTCACTATGCTTTCTCAAATCCACAGAAACAATGGCTGCTGCAGTGATATTATGTTTTCAATTCCTAGATTAAAGAAATAAGTCCTACCAAAAAGCAGTGCTGTACGAAGATTATAGCATTATAAGTGACTACAATAACTCTCTGTCCTTACCAGTACTATGGTGTGCCAATAGAATTTTCCACTTTTCTAGACACAATATCTAATAAGTGTAGTAGAAAGGAATTCTTAACCAAACTAGGTTGGGATGATTGCATGGAAATATCTCATATGTATAATGACAGGTATACCAGACAATAAAGCACCATCAACATTGCCCACATCAGCAATTGTCAAAGTTGAGATGCTTCGGGAAAGCTTTCAGGAGCAAAAACTGGAGGAGGAGAAATCAGCAGCCATAGATAATGATCGAAGCTGCAGACCAGAAAATGAACTTGAGCAAACTGCTAAAGTTGTTGAGGTTAGGGAGTTCTGAATTACACAATAAAATACTCACATAAATAACTGCCTGATGTTTCACATACGTAAATTGCTCATGCTTATACATCCATGTAAAAAGTAAAAAACAGTTACTTATTTTCTTTATTTGTAATGCTAATTTGATTTTGACACTCCACATGTTAAAACAGGCAAATGATCTACCCAAAACCATGGTCAAGGTTGGTGCAGAAAGTGAAGAATATGCTGACCACCAATCCGAAGCCCCGACAATGGAGACCATGTTTACAAGGCATACAATTTCTGAAGGACTGGTGATAATGGCGAGCAGTACAGAATCAAGTAATGATGTGGAAGAACCGGAAAAGATACCAGAGTCACGCAATGTTGAGAACTCAAAGATCCATGATGGTAGGAAAACCATGGCAGACAAAGCAATATATAGCAAAGAAGCAACTGATGTGGAGTCGCCAAAATCTGAAACAAAAAGTAACTATGTTTTGAAATTTTGGCACAGTGCACTCAAAATCCTCTCCCCCCCCACCCAAAAAAAAACCAAAAAAAAAAATGCAGGCATGATATTTCATTATGCAGTAATTCTTTGGCCTCATTAAGCATCTTTTTGTGGCATTGGGATTCTTGAGCATTGAATAAAAAAACATAAATGTACACAAAAAGAGTACCATCACCAAGCTTGTCTCAATAATTCCATTCAACATCTTGTTTGTGTAATGACAGGTGAGCCTGATGATAAAGCCCTATCAACTTTACCCTCTATAGCATCTGTCAGAATTGAAACAATTGAGGATCACATTCAAGAAGAAGAAATACATAAGGAAGCAGAATCAGCAGCGACCAATACTGAGGAGGGTCAGAGAAGAGAAAAAGACTTTGACGAGCAAAAGAATGTTCACGAGGTTTGAGACGATTGCAGCAAAATAGAGTAGAGTATAATAGAAACCACCATGCATTTTCACACTTACACATCTGAAATGTCCAGGCAGACAACCAATATTTATTTTCCTGACATACAACTTCCCACACAGTAAATGCTAAAACAGGTTCATCTACAGGAAGCAGCTTTCGAAAATGAAAAGATGGATGAACACCAATCAGAAGTGCAGAGCCTGGAGACTGTAATAGAGCATGCAGAATTAGATGGAGGCACCGCAAAAACAAAAAAAAATAATGATACTGAAGAAGTAGAACTGGTTCAAGCGTTACACATTGAAGAGAAATTAGAGATCAAAGACGGAGCAAAATTCATACAAGGTGAAGCAAAAGAAATGGAAGAAACAATTAATGCCCAGTTGCCAGAATCTGAAAAAGAGGGCATGTTTCAAACATTCAGCGATTTCATTTTAGTACATATTGAAGTTTGTTTTGATCCAAATATGAATTACATAAACTTAAATTTCCAAAAACTCAAATTTCATTATACTTTCTCAAATCATAGAAACTATAACTTTTGCTGTGATATGGCATTGAGAGATTTCGATTTTTTTTGGCAGAAAAAAAAATTTATTTAGATGAAGAAAAAGAATCAGAGAGTACGAAATGAAAAATAAAATTCAATATCTTGTTTCTGTAATGACAGGTGTGCCTGAGGAAAGCATTCAAGAAAAAATACATAAGGAAGCCAAATCAGCCATAATCAATACCAAAGAGGGTCAGAGACCAGAAAATGATTTGGAGGAGAAAAAAGATTCTGAGGTTTGAGCAGAATACAATAAAATAAACCAGAAGATTACTGATACCACCTTGCATATTCACACTTTCACATAGATATCCGTCCAGACAGAAAACCAAATACTTATTTTCCTGACTTACAATATCTTTAAGTTCTCATTCAGTATATGTTAAAACAGGCCTTTGATCAACACAAAGTGACAAGCAACACCTCTGCAGAAAATGAAAAGAAAGATGAACCCCAACCTGAAGGGCAGAGTGTGGAGACCACAGTTATGAAGTTAGATGGAGAGACCACAGAAACAAATCCAAATAATGATAATGACGAACTTGAACAGGTCCCAGCATCACAGACCAGGGAGAAAATAGAGATCAAGGATGGTGGGAAATTCACCCAAGAGGAAGAAAAAAAGATGGAAGAAGCTACAGATACATTGCTACCTATATCTGCAAAACAAAGTATGTTTTGAAGGTTCAGCAACTTTCACTTTAGTCTTGAGTGAATTTCATTTTGATCCTATAAGCTATTACAAAATTTCAGTTTCAAAAAATTCATATTCATTATGATTATTCAAATCCGTATGAACAATAACTTTTTCCTGTGATATGACATTGAGAGATTTCAGTTTCAAAAGTAAAAAGAGAAAAGAAAAAAAAGTTGTACAAAACAGAAGTGCTATATGCAGGAATATCTGCCAGATGTACTTAAAAAGAGATACTTTAGCAAACTTGGTTGAGATGGATGCATGGAAATAACTTATAAGTATAATGACAGGTGTACCTGACAAAGAAACCCTGGCAACATTGTCTGCTTTGGCAATTGTCAAAGGTGAGAGTGAGATGGTTGAAGAAATCTTTCCAGAAGCAACATTTAAGGAAGAGGAATTAGCAGCAATAGATGACAAGGGGAGGAGCAGACCAGAAAACAAAATTGAGCAAACAGCAAAAGTTGTTCAGGTTAGGTGGCTATGAATTATGGAAGAAAATAATCACATAGATATTTGCATGCTGTTTTACATGAAAAAATTGCTCATATTTATACATTCATGCAAACAAGCAATCAGTCATATATTTTCTTCATTTCTAATACAAATTTGATTCTGACACTGCACACATTAAAACAGGCAATTGATCCACCTGAAACCATGGGCAAGTTCAGTGAAGAAAATGAAGAACATACTGACCACCAATCTGAAGCACCAACCTTGGAAATTGTGATTACAAAGCATACAAATTCAGAAGGAATGGTAACAATTGAAAGCAGCACAAAATCAAGTTATGATGTAAAACAACAGGAAAAGATTCTAGAGGCACACTCTGTTGACAATTCAAAGGACAAGGATGGTGGAAAAGCCACACCAGAGGAAGCAATATATAGCAGAGAAGCTACTGATGTGGAGTTAGCAAAATCCGAAACGAAAAGTAATTACATCTTAAAAATTAAGCAACCTGGATTTCCTCACCACATTTGACATCCAAGAGACAAAAATAACAAGCTTATGTTTCAAAGCAAAAAAAGAAAGAAAGAAAGATATATACAAGTTTTCCATATTCCTTGAAATAAAAATTCTTTGGCATAGACTAACTTTATTAACTATTGTGTTGGGAAGAAAGGAACAACTATATCCCTTTTCATATGCGAATGCTAACAAGTAAACAGTAATCCACTGGCCCATGAAGCAGTTTGTTGTGAATGTGGAATTTTAGCATTGAAGTAGACATCTACGTGTACAAGAAATCTATATCACAGCAAACCTAGTCTCAATGATTGCATTCAACACCTTGTTCATATAATGACAGGTGTGCCAGAAAATAACCCCCTGTCAACTTTACTCGCTACAGGAGCTGGCAGAGTTGAAATAGTTGATGAAAGCACTCAAATAGCAATACAAAAAGAAGCAGAATCAGCAGCGACAGAAACCGATGAGGGGAACAGACCAGAAAATGATTTCGAGGAGGAAATTAAAGTTCCAGAGGTTTGAGCATACTGCAACAAAATAAACTAGAAATAATGGATACCACCATGCATTTTCACCCTTGCACATCTTAATTATGTGTCCATGTAGAACCTTTTCTGATGAAGTATATGTTAAAACAGGCTTTTGATCTACACGGAGTGACAGTCAACACCTGTGCAGAGAACAAAAAGAAAGATGAACCCCAATCTGAAGCACAGAGCCTGGAGACCATAGTAATAAAGCATCCAAATATAGAAGGAGAGACCACTGAAACAAACCCAAGTAATGATACTGAAGAAGTTGAAAGGGTTCCAGCATCAGGCACCAGAGAGAAATTAGAGATCAAGGATGGAGGGAAATTCATACAAGAGGAAGCAAAAGAGATTGAAGAAGCAACTGGTATGCAGTTACTGAAAACAGCAACCGAAAGTAGGTTTTGAAAATTTTCCAACATTATTTTAGTCTTTAGTTGTTTTCATTTCCATCACAGAAGGAAATACAAAAACAGAATCCTTTCAACATTACTTTTCCAAATCAACTCAAACAATAATTTTAACCAGGATACAGCTTTGACCGTTTTCAATTTCTAAAGAAAAGAAACAAGTTGTAAGAAATGGAAGTACCATATGCAGCTGAAAGCATTCTATGTTACTATAATAACTCTTTGTCCTCATTAGTCGAATGGTGTGGCAATATAAATTTCCAATTTTTGACACAGCATATCTCAGATGTACTTAAAAAGAACTACTTTAGAAAACTTTGATCGGATGATAGCTTCAAAATGTCTCAAATGTATATTGACAGGTGTACCTAACGATGAAGCACCGTCAACACTGCCCATATCAGCAATCGTCAAAGGTGAGACAGTTGATGAAATATTTGAGGATCAAACTCTCAAGGAGGAGGAATCAATTGCAATAGATAACGAAAAGAGCCGCAAACCAGAAAATGAACTTGAGCAAACAGCTAAAGTTGTTGAGGTTAGGCAGTAATGAAACAAACAAGAAAATAATCATACAGATAACTGCATAATGTTTCTCATACATAAAATGCTCAAGCTTTTACATCCATGTAAATGAAAAATCAATCATTTATGTTCATTTGTAATACAAAATTTGATTCTGATACTGCATATGTTATAACAGGCAATTGATCTAATTGAAACCATGGACAAGGTCAGTGCAGAAAATGAAGAACATGCCGACCTCCAATCTGAAGCACCAATATTGGAGAATGTGATTTCAAAGCATACAATTTCAGGAGGAATGGTGACAACAGAAAGCAGCACAAAATCAAGTTATGATGGGGAAAAACTGGAAAAGCTTCCAGAGTCTCACACTGCTGAGAATTCAGAGATCAAGGATGGTGTAAAATTCCCACCAGAGGAAGCAATATATATCAAAGAAGCAACAAGTGTGGAGTTACATACACCCGAAACAGAAAGTAATTATATTTTGAAATTTTAGCATCCTGTCCTTTTGTTTTTACCACATTTGCTTAGACATCGTACAAACAAATACAACAGGCCTAAGTTTCCTCAAAATATATATATATATATATATATATATATATATATATATATATATATATATATTTACAAAATAGGATTACCATATCCACCCTTGTCTTGATGATTGCATTCAGCATCTCGTTTATATAATGACAGGTGTACCTGAGGATAAGGCCCTGTCAACTACCAATACAGCATCTGTCGGAGTTAAAACAGTTGAGCAATCCATTCAAGAAGAAATACATAAGGAACCCGAATCAGCAGTGACAGATAACAAAGAGGAGCAAAGATCAGAAAATAATTTTGAGAAGGAAAAGAAAGTTCCTGAGGTTTGAGCAGACTGCAACAAAATAAACTAGAAAATAGATACCACCATGCATTTTCATAATTGCAGCTTAATTACATGTCCATGCATGCAAACAACAAAATATTTAAATTCTTGAAATACAATATCCTTTTGTTCTGACTCTATCTATTAAAACAGGCCCCTTATTTACACAAAGACATAGGCAATACCTGTGCGAAAAATGAAAAGAATGCTGAACCTCAATCTGAAGCGCAGAGTGTGGAGACCATGCTTATAAAGCTTCCAAATTATGAAGGACTAGAAACCAAAGATATAAGCCCAAGTAACAATACTGCAGAACTTGAAAAGTTAACAGCATCACACACTGGAGAGAAATTAGAGATGGAAGAAGAAACAGATATGCAGTTACCAAAATCTGAAATAGAAAGTGTGTTTCAAAATTTCGGTGACTTTTTCATTTTAGTCTTTTTGTGAATTTCATCTTGTTCCTAAAAGCAATTAAAGAAACTTCATTTTCCAAAATTTATAATTTCACTATGCTTTTTCAAATCCTTAGTAGCAGCAAAATCGGAACCGGATGATCAGAGTGACAGGCGTGAGTCCCGTAAGATGCGCAAAAGTGAACTTCCATTAGACAAGGTCAGTGTATGCTCCTCCATCTTACAATATAAGAAAATTATGCATGTATCATGCGGAACATAAATGCTTATTTTAGAAGCATCAGAAAAAGCTTGTGCAGTACAAAACAAAATATTAATTTATCATCTTGCTACATCAACCGTGCTAAACCACGGTACTTCAATTTGGAGGCGCTGTGCTTTAATTTTCACAGATCACAGACAACTTTTTCCTTCTTAATTAAGCAATTACAATGCGCAGTTTTACTCATCCATCATTGTGGACAAGATACCATACAAGAAGGTTGAATCATGCTCTGATTATGAGGCACGTGATCTAATCAAAGAACAACTCCCTCAAACCAAGGAAAAGAGCAACAATATCCAGGATCAGATTTCTGAACCCAATGACCACATTCAAAGACAAAAATTTCAGTTTGAAAATCAGATAAAACCTGAGCCCCAGATGGAAGCTGAGCACCAATTCAACATACCATTAAATGCCAAACAAACCTCAGCAGCTAGCCTTATAACCAAGGAGGTAAAGATGAAAGCATCATTATTTTTTACATCAGTAATTGAAGATTTCTCTATTCTCAGATTCAATCTATAAAGCAGGTTCATGACGGAGGTGACAAAGCCGGTGGAAGTGAAAACATTGAAGAACAGACCATAGATTCCGAGAATCGCTTAGCGGAAGCTCGGATATCAATTCTGCAGGAAGACACAGTTAATCAGGTGACATTAACATAGTATTTCCAATGCCACTTAATCTTCATAATGTCTAGCTATTATTTCTTCATTCAGTATAAGAATATTTCGAATTTCAATTTGTCAAACAGGTGAAAGATGACATTCCCAAAAATTCCAAAGCAACAGAATCCAATGAGCATAAAGCGATCGCGAGCTCGAGCGTCGAGAATGACCCTGCCGAAAAGGAAGCAGCACATAGAGACTCAGCTGACGTAATAGAGCCAGAAGCCACAGAAAAACAGGAAACTCAAGAGGCAGAAGAAACCCCTCAAATAGGCAGGGCAAAAGAAGACGAAGGAGGAGACGAATTCGAGAAGATAAGCCCACCATCTAGCGGTTCCGCCATGATCAAACGCTCTCGAGAAACCGATGTGAAAGCTCCTTCACACAAAAAATCTCGTGGCATAATATCCACAGTGAAGCACTCAATTTCCAAAGTGAAGAAAGCCATTACGGGCAAGTCTTCGCACCCAAAGAAACCATCTCCAAAACCAAAAATAAGCGAGTGACCATACTGCTGTTGTAAATAGCCAGATATTTGTTTGGAGTGCGTTTGAGGGTTTGTTTGAGTTGTTTCTTATGTTGAGAGATTAGGTACCTTTGTTTCATCGATGTTGCTTTGCTGTTTGTTTTATTCTTTTCGTTTCAAGGAAGATATCTTATACTCCTAAGTTTGTAATGAAACCATCTACTCTGTGTTAATATAATTATTCTTGCGACAAATAGTTGGTGATTGAGAATGCAGGCCAAGAAAGAGAATAGTGGTAGATGACAAAGAAAAACGAAGGAAGTACGAAACGGAGAGGCAAGAAAATATTGTGATGAATTGAAGATAGTGAACTCCAAACGTTGTACCTCACACACAGAGAGAGAGAGAGAGGTCTCTTTTTATCGCGTGCAGTTCTCAGCCACCGCGCAACAATGGCGGGTTCTTTCTCAATTTTGATGGTCCATTTCATTGTGGACCGTGACTGCTGAGTGTCAGTGACCGCAGAGAAGAGCAGGGTTGCCGCTCGCGCCAATTCTGCGACAGACAACTGTGCCTTCTGTTTTTTCTTCCTCATGTACATAGCTTTTAGACTTTAATTTTGATCCACTTCCGGTATAAATTACTAGGTTGTGAAAATTGGCAAGGTGCGGGTTCAACCGAGTTTAATTGGGATTCAATCGGGTGTGTACATGTATATGACTAATTACATGCTATATGCTGCAAAAAAAAAAATTAATTTTAATATATTGATATCGTAAAAAAAGTTTTAAATGGTTACTTAATTATATATTATTATATTCGTAAAAATATTTAACTTAGCTACCATTATTTTGAAATTCTTATAAATAGAAACATATAATTGATAGCAATATAAATTTTTTTATAATAATAGTGAATAAAAATTATTCTCTAAAATAAACAAAAATTACTCCCTCCAAATTAAAATAACTATCACTTTGAATAAAAAAATTTTATTTATATTATTTGTCATTTTTATATTTCAATAAAATATTTATTACAATTTTTTCTATTTTATCTTCCACAAAACTTTAAGCACAACAAAATACAAAATATTAATACAATAAATTAGTTATTAAATAAAGGTATTTTAATAAATATTTTTATAATTAATCCTTGTTTTTAGCTCATTAATACCCACATATATGGCCAAAGTGACATTTATTTTGAACCGAAGAAGGTTGGATTTAATTTCTATCCACTGAGAGTGTGTTTAGTATGGAGATAAAAATAAGGTGAAAATTTTCATATATTATCTTCATCTGTAAAATTATAAATAAAGCTAATTCATAAAATTTTTCACCCTATTTTTATCCCATATATGAAACTAGTACACAAAATTTTTTACCCTATTTTTATCTCATATCAAACACACCTTGATAGTACAAAAAAACTTTACATCATTAGCAAAAATATAATTAAAAAAAAAAACAAATCATGATAAGTAACCATCCACTATGATAACTACCAACCACAATTTATCATTTTTCTCAAATTTTATAAGTTGATAGTATAAAATTTTTTTACATTGATAATACATAAAATTTAATCTTTAAAAATTATTAATAAATACAAATTTATACAGTTATCGTGACTTTTGTGATAGTTATTGGGAGCAGTGATAGTTATCTTTACTCAAATACCTTTTTCTTTTGGTTGATGAAGTGGGCCGAAGCCCAAATATCACTCTTATATTAAGTTTGTAAAAAATTAAATCTGAAATTAAAAATATTAAATCAAAAATCAATAATAAATAGTTTGTACTTTAATATAACTATGCAAAGAAGCTCAAATAAAATTTGGGTCTCAAATTTCATGCACAAACTATTAAACTAGTTAGGCCTAGTTAAATGACCAAAAAAAAAAAAGGCTTAGTTAGGTGCTACCAAACTTTTCAACTAAAAATTAACTTAAACTCACTCTTCTCTTCTTCTCTCTAAACCTTATAGCTGCCACCAATCAAACAACTTTTTTCCCAGTTGGTTTGCCTCAACTACAGTCCCCACTAACCCACCATAGTTCTAATGTGGCCCGCCTTGGTCATTGTCGATGGGTCGTGCTGTAATACTCTTCCAATTATAATACTATGTTTAAGTCATAATACTATAGCTAAAAGGTGCCACATGTGGAGTGCTTACCAATTAATTTAATCAAAAATGTGCTCTTTCCTAATTCAGTTGCGCAATAGAGACTTGAGTCTACATATCACTAGTATTCACTCTACAATAGAATTCATGCAAAAAAAATTTTCATTTGAGTTACATACATAAAATTGCGTGCCCACAAAGATAGAGTGAAAGTGAAACATTAAAAAAAAAATTGGGAATTATAAAGGTATTGAAAATAAATATGTACGGAATGTTCTTATACTATATACATTCTCATGTATTTCAGTACAAGTTCTTGAGTACATCTGATGTGTGACCTCCACTCGGATCTTAACACTCGATCCACGTCAAAAGTAATCAAAACATAGAGAGAAGTCCATGTAGGGATGCCTACTAGTGGTTAGTGAAAATACATGAGAACAAAAAGAACTACATCTACATCTGTGGTCCAAACTACATACAATTTTCCAAAAGAGGACCATCCTGTAGAAGAAGTCAGTAACAGCTATACATTAGTCTAACAGCTTCCCAAAAGATCCTATGTACTCTCCTAATCCAGCTTGGGAGTATAGAAGCCATTCTCTAAAATGTCTGCTGCTCCGAGACTGCCTGGTGGGTGCTTGCCACCTTTAGAAGAAGAGGCTGATGAGGATAAGGGGCTCGTCTCAGAGGGTCTGTCTCCATGGTTGACTAGGGAGAAGGCAGATGAGATGCGAACACTAGGCATGCCATATACAGTGAAATCCCATCTAAAGGAGCCTCAGGAAAAAAAAAAAGGGGGCTCAAAACGAAAACCATGAAGGAACATTGGAAAAAATATGTACAATCGAATCTGTGCCCAACCTATCAGGTACATCAAGTATAGGGCCCGATCATAGCGCCATTGCCAATTGGGGGCCGCAAGGAAAATCACCACTAATGCCATTGTCGTTATCTAAGGATGACGCATATACACGCAAAATAGGGATGAGAATTTGAAAGTCTCAGTAGGTTCTTCTAGACTACGACATGCACTACCATCATTATCATTCTCAACTGCTTCGATTTGTTTCAAGAAAACATGTTTTAAGTATATAAGGGAATAAAAGAGTATTTGATATATTTCCAAAACTCTTTATTCGAGGCAGGTTCATTATATTCAGACACTTGAAGCTAAAGAACAGTTCATAATATCAAGGATAATACAGCAAAATAATGGAATATGCCTATGCAAATGCAAATATGATAAGCTATGCAAGTGCAGATATCTTCTTATACTTTCTTTAAACTATTGACATGAGCACCTGTACTTGATACCCCTGAGATGAGTGGATGGCCTTTTCCCACTCTTGGATAATAGGTTGCTTATCAAGATCAAACTTATTCCTATATATGATTGTCGGGTTTACTTTTCCCGACATTTACACAAACCTATTCCTAGCTATGTTTACTTTCCCAACTTAGTTCAAGAGAAGCCAAGTATATATTTCCCGACTTAATAGGATTTACTTTCTTTGGCCCAAGTAATTTATAGTTGTAGTCATCTTGCGAGCTCATGTATTCATATACTCCCTTAGCTCATATCTTTATATACCTTCTTTGTTTATAATTGCACATGGGGATGTTTGATGCACTTATGCTTATGCTACAAAATTTACTTTCAAAATATTTCTATCAAAAATTGGACAGTATGACAGCTGTAATGTGAGGGTTCCCAAAATTTACAATAGTAATTTAATCAGCCAACCAACAGAGAAAACAATTCCAACACATGTAACAAGATTTCAATAACACTTGTAATCATATAAGACACAGATTGCCCCCAATCTCATCGGTTCCAAATGAATAGCTATATCATGGCATGTATATCAATATGGTACTAGAACCAACATATATTCCTCAACCTTACAATTGAATTTGGTCCCATATAGCTTGGAGACCTCTAAGTTAAGTTATGCACAATTTAATTACTAGTTAGATTGAATTTCCTCAATTTTATCCAAACTTGTAAATTATACTAAAATTCCATTTTAACTCATTTTTATCTCAAATTATGTTGCTCTATTAGTCTATTTTCAAATTGGTCCTACTAAATTTTGATATGTATAACTTAAATTATTCAAGTTTGATCTACTATTGCCCTATTATGGCACAGTTTCAAACACCTAAAAGTGAAAAATCATTAAAAATCCATCTTACATCTTTTTACCCTGAAATTTTTAAATGCTTTACCTTTTATCAATTAAACAAGTCGTACTCAATTTGGTTAAGCAGAGCTTAAGTTATAAACTTTATATTGGGGCTGCTCTATATTGAGAATTATAGAGTAGAATGCAACTTCGTGGAATTATTGGGAACAATTCACTGGGAGTTTAAATCTGAAAATTTATAGGTTTATTCTTCTTTTGTTAGCTTTCTAAAAAAAATTGGTTAAACTTAAATTAAAGGTCTATAGGACAAGTTATGCTCATTAGAACACATGCTGCTCAGGTTTGTCCCTCCTAGCTTATAGCCTATTCTAAAAATTCATAACTTATTCATCTTAAGTCCAATTGACCTCAAATTTTGTGGGTATATTCTCCTATGAGTTAGGTCTTAAATAAAATTAGCTCCACTCATTTTGAGTCTCCTAGCTTGAGTTATAAATCACGGATTTACTACTGTTTAGGATTGTCCAAGTTAACTTATTTTTAGTTATGAGTAGTTCCTAGCTTAATTCCCTTACCAAATCAAGCTTCACTGGTTCTAGGTCATTGAAATAAGACTATAAAACATCATCTTTAGCCCACAACATGCGAGGGATAATAAAATGAAAACCTTAGCTCATACAATGACATATCCATATATAGGGAGTTCTAGAAACCTATCTCACTTTCAAGCTTACAAACACTTCAAGCTTGGCTTCTTTCAACTCCAAAACTCTCTTAGAACCACAAGACGACACTCAACCCCTTTCTTTCCCTTCTTGGCCGAAGCTATATTGTCCAAGGGAACAGAATTTTTGGCTCCTATATAGGTTAGAGGATAGTGAAAGAGCTTAAAGGTTGGATGGCGGTTGAAGAAACAAGAGGAAACCAAGTGTTTGGGAGCTTGTACGAACAACAATGAAGGAGAGCTTTAGAAAGAAAGATTTCAGGTTTGAGAGGAAAAGAGAGAGAAGAAGATGAAGATAATTAGGGTTTTGGGGGATTATCTAAATTTTATGATGATTTTTGCAAAAAGTAAAAGGTGATCACTTTAATTGTGTGGTCCACAAGGCTTCTTAATTTTGGCCATGTGGCCCACTCTGGACCACATATAATAAGTGTGGTTTTTGATGATTAAACTCTCTTGTATTTTAAATCTCTACTGAGTCAATTTCTTGTGTTACAAGAAATTGCTCGTAAAAGTTTCACTGTGAAGGTGAATCATTGTTGTTTTATTTTAGATAAAATTTCTAACCATATAACACTATTGTGATTATTATCCTATTGTCTCCTCTTCTATTTATTATTATTATTATTATTATTTAGTAATTAATCATTTAATTGTAATAATTTTACACCCAATTAAATTGAGATGTTACATTACTACCCACCTTTTAAAAAAATTTTGTCCAAAAAATTTATTACTTGAGGATAAATTTGGGTAGTCTGTTCTTATTTCTGACTCCAATTCTCAAGTATAATCTTCTACTCCTTCCCTGCCTCAGGCCACCTTTACTAATTACACAGTCTTATTTCCAGGTCGATTAATGCATTTATCCACGATTTGGGTCGGAGGTACATAAAAGGTCAGGTCATCTCTTATTTGTATTGAATCGGGTTCTAACATATAACTAGGATCAGGATTGTATTTGTTGAATTGCATCACATGGAAGACATTGTGAAGGTTAGACAAGTTTGGGGGTAGGGCTATTTGATAAGCAATTGATCTGATTCACTTTAGGATTTGAAAGGGACCTATGAATCATGCACTTAACTTTCTAACTTTGATAGCTTTACCTACTCCAGTTGTGGGAGTGACCTTCAAGAATACGTGTTCTCCTTCTTGAAATTCCAATAGTTTTTTCCTTTTATCAGCATAATTTTTCTATCAGGTCTAGGCAGTAAGGTTCTTGTTTCGAATTTTCTTTACATGCTCGGTGTTCTCTCTAACAAGTTCAAGCCCCAAGAGACTTGCTTCTCCTAGTTCATACCAACATAAGGGAGATTGAGATTTCCTTCCGTATAAAGCTTCATATGGAGCCACGCCAATGTTGGTATAGTAACTATTGTTATAGGAAAATTTGATCAACGGCAGTTACTTGTCCCAGTTACCCTGTTGCTCCATCACGCATGCCCTTAACATATCTTTTGGTGTCTAGATAGTTCTTTCCGTTTGTCTATCTATTGGGGGATAGTAGGCTGTGCTCAGATAAAGCATAGTCCCAAATGCCATTTGAAGTGCTCCCCAAAATCTCGAGGTGAATCCTAGATCTTGATCTGAGACTATGGTGGAATGGACTCTCTATAGTCTCATCATCTCTTGAATGTATAGATGGGCCAATTTCTCTAAGGGACAATTAGCTCTGATGGCTAAAAAAATGAGCATATTTGGTTAATCTATCCACTATGATCCATATGGCATCATATCCCGCTGATATCCTTGGTAGTCCCATCACGAAATCCATCGAGATACTTTCCCATTTTTACTCAAGGATCTCCAAAGGTTGCAATGCTCATGATGGTCTGGCAAACCGAGCATTTATTTATGAACTCTGCTATGTTCGATTTCATTCTCAGCCACTAGAACATCTTCCTAAGATTATGATACATCTTGCTTATTCCAAGGTGTATAGTGAAGTTACTCATGTGAGCTTCCTCCAAGCCATTTCCTACAAGTACACATATCCTATTTTGGTACCTCTACAACCCTTCATTATCCGGAACAAATCCCTTGAATCTTCCTAACTGAACCAAAGTTAAAGTCTGATGGCATTCCGGATCATCCTGTTGCGTTTGTGCAATTTGCCCTTGAAATCGCTCATCACCTTAATTTGACTCATCTGAATACTTCGAGGAGTCATAGAAATCCTTAAGTTGAGATCTCGAAAACTCTCCATGAGCTCTACTTCCTTGATCATCATCCACTATACGCTCAAAGATTTCCTACTTAGAGCATCAGCTATGACATTGGCTTTACCTAGATGATAATTCAACTCAAACTCATAATCTTTGAGGAATTCTGTCCACCTTCTCTATCTCATATTCAACTCCTTCTGATGAAAGAGATATTTTAAACTTGTATGATCATAAAACACTTCAAACTTAAACCTACAAAGATGATGTCTCTAAATCTTTAAGGCAAACACCACTACCACTAGTTCAAGTACATGAGTTGGATAATTTATCTCATGTGCCATTTACTGCCTGCAAGTATATGCAACCACATTTCAATTTTGCATCGGCACACCCCTAATCCTTTTCTTGAAGCATCACAGTAAAATTCGAACGGTCTATGAAGGTTAAGCAATACTAAAATCGGTGTTGTAGTCAACTTCTATTTTTACTTCTAAATGCTCCCCTCACATTCTGGTGTCCATTCGAATGAGACATTTTCTCTAGTTAACCAGGTCAACGGTAAAGTTATCTAAGAGAAACCCTTGATAAACCGTATATAATATTCAGCAAACCTAGGAAACTCCTTATTTAGTAACCGTAGCGGGTTTTTCCCAATTTACTACTTCTTCGACTTTACTGAGTTCAAATAAAATTCCATGTTAAGATACTACGTGCCATAGGAATCTCACCTCCTTTATCCAGAATTCGCATTTGGATAGCTTGGCATAAAGTTTTCGCTTTTTCATGATTTGCAACAATAGCCTCAAGTGTTCGGCATGCTCTTCCTCCATCCTCGAATAGATGAATATGTCATCTATGAAGACAACCATGAACTTGTTGCGATAAGAGCAGAAAATTTGATTCACGTACTCCATGAATACCATTGGAGCATTTGTCAACCTAAATGACATCACAGTGGATTCATAGTGGCTATAACAAGTTCAAAAAGCCATCTTAGGGATATCCTCAATTTGGTGGTACCTTAACCATATATCTATCTTGGAGATCACTGTTGCCCTTGTAGCTGATCCATAAGGTTATCTATCCTAAGCAAAAGATACTTGTTCTTGATCGTCACCTTGCTCAGCTACCAATAATCAATGCACAACCTTATACCACCATATTTTTCTTCACCAAGAGGACAAGAGCTCCCCATGGTAAAGCACTTGGTTTGATGAACTGCCTTTTCAGGAGCTCTTCAATTTGCTTCTTGAGCTCAACCAGCTCCAAGGGCGACATTCTATATGGAGCTATGGATATTGATCCTATTCCTAGAACTAATTCAATAGAAAACTCAATTTCCCTATCTGGGAAAAACTTCGGTATGTCTTCAGGGAATACAATTGAGTACTCTCTGACTACAGGGATCTCACTCAACTTCTGCTCA
The DNA here is from genome assembly GCA_031439585.1 of Pterocarpus macrocarpus. Taxonomy (NCBI): domain Eukaryota; kingdom Viridiplantae; phylum Streptophyta; class Magnoliopsida; order Fabales; family Fabaceae; genus Pterocarpus; species Pterocarpus macrocarpus. The sequence goes on from CM062515.1 coordinate 29,997,484, forward strand.
TGTAACATCCCCAAATTCACCTAGTTTAATTAGCTCAGTAACCCTGAGAGATTAGATTAATAAGTGGCTAATTAAACACAAACCACTAATGACAAATGGTTAAAAGTCAACTGAAAGTCAAAAGTTAACAAAATATCAATAGAAAGTCAATAGTCAACAAAAAGGTCAAACTTAAAAAAAAAAAGGTTGAAGTAAGAAACATTAGAGAAAGTAATTAAAGCTTAATTGCTAAATGAACCTTACTAATTAGAATTTAGAAACATAATTAAGGTTAAAACAAGACTAATTAAAAGACATGAGATTATTATTAATCCATGATTAGTGAATGCTCATGTAATGAGTAACTTATACTAAAATTTTTTGAAAAAATTAAATTAATCTAGAGACAACTACTAGTCATTATTTACCATCCATTTGAATTTGAATTCCATCCATAAGATTAAAACTAGAAATAGGTAGAATTCCTTAAAGATTGATTAACTAAAAGTGGAATAATCTTACACATGGATCCAACTAGTTTTGGCATAAACCACTAAAGTGGATCAACCCACTAATGGCATAGTTTTAGCCATTAACCAACTTAGAAAAACACAAGGTGGACATAGCATGGATCAAGACACGAAGAAAGCACAAGCACATCTTTCCCCCTTGGTCCTTCATTTTTCGACCAGTGGACACACACATACACACATACATCACGCACATTTCTTATTTTGTTTTCATTTCACATATTCATTTTTCACTCAAGCAAAAACACTCTTCTCCTCTCAAGCCTCAAGAACACATTCCTCTCCTCCTTTCCAAGAACCAAGCCCACATACACCAACCCTTCAAGGACTACATCTTTTAGTTCTTAGAGAAAAATCCTACTAGACACACTAAGCCTCCATCAAGCAAAGCACAAGATCTCCTCTCTTCTTCCTAGTTGGCCACGAGTATCAACTTTCTAAAGGGGAGGATTCCATCATTCAACTTGCTTCTTAGAGAGTTTGTGAAAACTACCTTCAAGAGATAGAAACTCCTAACCTATTTCTTTCTTTCTTCTGTTTTCAAGACTAGAAACACCTAAGCTTCTCACCATAGTTAGGTTGTTCTAGTTATTGTTTTAAGGTCTGGAGACCAAACTTGTCTCTTGTGTCACCATTTTTCCTCCAAAATGCCTTTCTCAAGTGACATTTTTTTGTTGGCTCTTAACCTTTTTGATACGTTACGTGGTATTGAATCGTTGCATTTGAAATCTCTACTATCTTCTTTCTTCTTTAAATACATTACAATGTCATACACATTTGCATTGAACCAATCTCGTGCTTTCTAATGTCTTTCATCTCTTTAGTAGATCAATCTCATGTATCGTTCTATGTCTATTTCCCTTCAAAAATGCCTTCTTGGTGACACTTTTTTTTTAATAAGAAAAAGTTTAGGTGGGTTCGCCACTAGTCATCCCACCAAGGCCAAGGCTCGGCCCACGGACTCAAAAAGCACTTACAAAGGACTTACAAAATCACTTACCAATGGAATCCTCACATTGGCCGTGAGAATCAAACTCCAATCCTTATGGGATACAAGTGCATTCCTTACCAACCGTGCCAATCCTCATTGGTCATAACCTTCATTTTGTATCTTTTACATAGCTCTAAATCATTGGATTTAAAGTCTCTTATCTCTTCATTTTTCATTAAATAGTTCCCAATATCTTTCACTTTTTGGTTGGACCAAATCCATGATTTCCAATGTCTGTCACCTCTTCAATATACCAATCTTATGCTTTCCTATACCTTTCACGTTATTAGACCACTCTTATTTTCCTTATCTTTCTCTACTATTAATATTTTGTACTCTAAATAACACAATTCGTGGATAATTTTTTTTCAAAAAAGAAAAATAGGTGCCGTAACTCTCCTCCTTTCCCTCCGTCTTCTAAACCAAAGATCATAGCAATCGATTTAAGAAAAACACAAGAATTAAACAAACCAATTTGTTTGTCCTCTTTTCAATTCAATTTTTCAAAATCGATTTTATCAGTATTGCTAATCAACTGAGTGCTATTTAATTCTGCTTTTATAAAATTAATTTTATTATAATTAATTTTGAACTAAAATAATTTATAGTTAATATTTCCTCTAAAATTGATTTTAACACAATAAAAAAATTTTACTTCTCTCAAAATCAATTATAAAGGCAAAAATTAAATCTGAAAGTGAAAATCCAAATATCATAAAAAATCATTAGAATCGATTTTAGCAACCCAAAATCAATTCTAACCTTCCTTACCGTGGATCCAAACACACTATTAGTATTTAACACCCCCCGTTACCTTGACTTACTTCGAGGTTGGGGTGCATTGCAATCGTATCACCGTCAAGAAAAGGAAATAGTTTTAGCTTCAATAATACTAATTGACAGGCTAGACTCAATTTGGTGACATTCACACCTTCCAAACTGAAACCAAATCAAACTTGTTACGATTTAATTTACTCGATTTAACCAATTTCATAGACACCCTAGTTGATCTCACGAATCTGGCCCAGTAGGCAAATATATAAGGTCTCAGACCTTAAAATCACTAGTATTTAAACAAATCAGTTATTTCTTTGGCCTTTGAATACACCGCAGTTACGATACAGAAAGAGCAAAGACTAACATAAGTTCCCCTGCCCATTGCAAACAAAACAAAAACTAGCCATTAAAAATCAGCAGAAATATCAAATAATGAAGTCAAAATTGTATCCTCCACCAGGATGCAGGATCTCTTCAACTCTTTTGTTTCTGAACTTCGTCTATTTTCTTTTTCCGTTGCTTAATGAGATCAGTCTGAGCCTGCTTCCGTTTATTAGATATCTGAATGACATTAAAATAAAAGTGAGTTAATGAAATAACTTCACATGTAACCTGCAACTTCGCAACTGGTTAGTTATGGCCATTGATTCAAGAGAACAGCAACAATTGAGCCACAAGTACAGAGATAACTGGAAAAGAAAGAAAGAAAGGAAAAGAGATAAACAAGCAATAACATTGCCATCAATTAAGACCCTATTTGTTACGTAGTATAATATTTGATAGTATAAGTTTATACTATAATATCTATTTTTATCATATATTTGGTGACATGATGGGATATTATTATTATCCCGTCTAATTATTTTTATCCAATGATTATGAGAGAATTATCAGATGGGTTAAAATTCAATACTTCATTTTCCAATTTATTGCAGAATAAATTTTTAAAACTTTTATACACGACTATTTTTATAATTAAAAACATTTCACAAATAAGCATTAGATGGGATATACGTAGCGTATCAAACATTGGATAGCATTAAATACTATATTATCAAATCTCATACTATCAGGTCTTATGTTATACAATGTACGAGACAGGGCCTAAGTAACTCAGTCTACAAAAAGAGGATAAAAAAAGAGTTACCTGCATGGCTTCCAATAGCTTCCTCTTTTTACGTGACATCAAAAGTGTACCCATGTCAGCAACATCATCAACATTTTGTTGAGCATTAGCAGTTGATTCTTCTTCATTTCCAGTTGATGTTTGTTTATCAATATTGGAACCTGTTGAAGTATATGTAACACCTTGCAGTTCTTTCTTCAAATCATCATGATATTGCTGCTCCAGAATCATCATCTGCAATGCAACCATTCAAATTGAAATACTTAAGTATCAGAGTAAACCCAAAAATATCCCCTCAACTCATTCCATTGTAATGATGCAACATTCATCTCAAAATATGCATACCTTTTGCTTTCTCTGGGCTGCTTCATTAGCCTCTGCTCGATCAATAATACCTTCAACCAGAAGATTTTGAGGGTCTTCCAGATCTTCTTTTCCAACACCTGGAAGTGGAAGGACTTCCTTTCTGGCAGCAGCCTGCAATTGTTTAATGGTCTTTGCATAGTCAGGAACATACGCTCCTTCTTCCTCATAGTCAATAAAAGGTGACAAGTGTGGCGGAGGAATCCTGTTGACAAGAAATATTTTCACCAGGAAAGTTATTGTTTAAATAGGATGGGCAATTTAACATACAGATTTTTCTTTAAATTTAAAACACACACAAGAATACAGTATACATACATTGATACATATACATGTATGGATAATCCTAAGCAGTTACCTTGCATTAATGACTTGCTAAGGACAATTAAGTTGTTGAAGTGTTGAACTGATTTTGTATATTACACATTCTATGGATTTGGAATTATACCTCGATAACTAATTATCCTACATTAACTGGGAATCTATTTCACTATACTGTACAAAATTATGCTTTTAATACAACCCACTGTCGGATTGCATACAATAAATTATCTACCCAACTTCCAATCACACGTCAAATATGAATCAACAAAAATCAGTTTCCAAATTTAACATAATGTTACCACAAAAGATCGTCACTTTCTAATGGCACATTGTAGAAAATTAATATGCTCAGACAAATAAAAATAGCACATTCCTCCGACCAAAAATCTACAACCACTAAGAATCCTAATGAACATTAAAAAAGAGGCACAGATAATGCAATTTCAATTGCAAAAGAACAAAGGCACAGAAACTAATTTTCTGACAAATAAAAATACATTTGTACATTGTAAAAGATAGACATTGTAAATTAATCACCAAACAGCTAACAACAGTAACATAAATATGAGAGACGAGAAGTCATTAACCCCCCCCCCCCAAAAAAACAAAAAAAATAATAATAATAATTAGAATTTACCTTCCAACCATATAATCCTCTGCTGGCAAAATAATCCGTGCATTCACACAGTCAAATACCCACTGTGGTTGAACATATTCTCTTGAGAGGAACCTATGTCCTTGTGCATCCCTGTCAACAATCTTAACATATGAAAGCAATAGCCCAGTTAAAATCAAAGGATGGTATAAAAAGTTATGTCACCTAGAAGATAGTATGCTTAATCACAAACCTGATGAGTAATGCTCTGGTCGGATTCCCCAAAAGGTGCCCCCTCTCCCTCCCAGGAAACAATACCACCAAAAGCAGGAATAACAAAAAGCAATGATTCCCTTGGTACCTGAATAATTAGACCAACATATGCAAGTAGTATTAAAAGATTTGCACATCGGTGATAAAAATTACAAAATTAATCTTAGAAAGATATAGTATCAACAAAACTTTAAAAAGTAGTCTGATAAGCTGTGTTGTATTATAAAAGCAATGATTCCCTTGGTACCTGAATAATTAGACCAACAGATGCAAGTAGTGTTAAAAAGATTTGCACATCGGTGATAAAAATTACAAAATTAATCTTAGAAAGATATAGTACCAACAAAAACTTTAAAAAGTAGTCTGATAAGCTGTGTTTTATTATATGCACAGGACATCCATCATTGGACATCAATTTTGACAATATTGCAAAAATTTCATAGATGCCTTTTGACAATAGTGCAAAAATTTCATAGATGCTCATGTTGCAACACTATAGTTTACAAAGTCACCTTATAAAATCATAACAAATTTATTATTTACAGAGCATTGAAAAAGAATAGATTAACCATGCCACAGTACTTGGCAAATACCTTCATGGTTTCCTGCCAAAATAAGTTTATTCTCTTTAGAGAATCCATTTTTTGGTACAAAAAAATTTAGGGGGAAAGAAGGTTGCCCTGTCCAAAGGTCAGGGCATGCCACAAGCCTCAACAAGGACTTACAGTGGTAACTGTAGATAACCTACCAACGAAAGTCCTCTCTGATAAGAATCAAACCCAAGAGTTTTTTGTAGTCTCTTTCAATCTTTACAGGTTCAGCCAACCCCCACTTTAAGAGAATCTACACTATCTAATAGCATCTAGCAGAAATTTAAACACAGTACCCATTCAAATCCTGACACAAATTCTAACATCACTAGACAAAATGCAGCACCCTACTGTTTTATTGGTAAGTGAATTATATATTATAAGCTCCAACTTAAATTCTTTAAGACATGTTGCCAATTATTAACATCATCAATCCATATATCAACTATTTGCGGCTATTTTAAAAATCGTGAGATAACATGAAATGTAACTCAGCAAATACTGTGTAGCCAAATTCCCAACAATTGATAGATAGAATTCTTGAAAACAGCAACTCACCTCTCTGCTCAAGAAGAATTTCAGATTTTTAAAGAGAATTTTACACTCTCTTGTATCTTTATCCTCTTCATCTTCACCAGCAGCTTCTTCAACAAGGTGCATTAGTGCACCAGGTTCATTGGAAGGAAGTTGATGTTGAAGTTGAGCAAGTCTTAGGTCAGATTTTTCATGTTCAACATCAGCCCCTTTTTGCTTGGCATCTACTTGCTCAGATTCAGCTAAATAAGAAGCTTCAGAATTCACTGCAGAGGGTATGGTATTGGCATTGGCATATCTTGACAGAGCATATAGATCTGCATAATTCAAAAAGAAAATTAAACATCTGATAGCCTTAGACATAAAATATCTGCAGCAATTCAAGTTTTTAGAGTTCCAATTAAGTTGAGGAAAACGATACCTGCTGCCAAAGCTTCCAACCGAGGATCAAGTATCGGGGGATACTTCAAATTTACGGAATGATAGAGTCGGAAATTCACAAAACCAAGAAGAGGCTACAGCAATTCAACATGGCAGTTTATAAATTAGTAAACTTAACCAAACCAAATAAAACATGTATACCATCATGGACTAGGAGATGCACATCCAACACTGAAGACACAACCAAGGGGTCAGGTAACTAAATTTGGCATTTACATGATCCTGACACAATGCTAGAAACTATTCAAATTAAATATTTACATGATGAGAATAAACAGAAATATAATCCTATTAATTGAGATGCCATGGTTATCGATGGGTTAACAGTATGAAGACCCTAAATATCAACATGAATATGAAACTGACCTCATACAACTGTAGAAAATTTAGCATGGTGGGGACATCAACATCATCAGACACAACCTGCTGTAGTGAATGAGGAGTTAACCACGTTATTGTCTGACCCTCAACCTCTGCCTGCACAAACATCTTATTTAATCCATAACATACTGGTAAGATCAATTAATGACCATTACAGTTGCCCCAATTGGTACCTGGTAGTATATGCCTTTCACAGATACAAATGTTTTTCTTAGCTTGTGAGTGCGAGATACGAATGCTTGCCATTCATGTGCCAATCTAGCACAGGTAAGCAACAAGAATAAATACAGCAGATTAAAATCATAAGTCCGTATTTTCAAAGAAAAGATAAAGCCACTAAGGCCTACCGTCTTTCTTATGTATAAATCCAAAATTATTCAAATTCCAATATACCTTCGACACCTATGGACACGCTCCACATCAATTTTTTTGCTCTCTGATGCAGGTAATGCTGCAAAAAGATGCACCATGGAAAGACAGTCATCCAGTTCTCCAAGTGCATCCACAAATCTTGGGTACCTATAATTCAAAGAACAATCAAATAAACCAGATATTCATCACCAGCTACAAAATATATATCAAGATCACCAAACCAAACGAACCTCTGCCGAATGATCCTATCTATCTTGGGTTTTGGTGTTTTCTCCCGCAGCCTGTTTGCACGTTCAAGGTTTTTCTTTGCTTCTGCTTTCTTTATTTTTCTCTCATGTACTCTAATTGCTCTATGTATTTCAAGCAAAGGTTCGTGATGAAGAAAGGAAATATCCTTCACATGGTAATAAGTCTGATGAGTTCCTTTGAACTTCTTCTTCGGCTCTCGAGGGGTTACACCTTTCAAAATGCATAGTTTCCTAAAATTTATAAAATCCAATGTAAGAATAGTTGTGCAGTCTTTACCACATTTTCAGAATCACATGAGTAATTACAAAATTGTCAAATATATAAATGATTCAACCCAGCGATTTTTAACATAAATTCATCCTCCTTTTCGTCAAAATGTTGAAGGATATTTGACCCTCGGCTGAATTCCTACAAATGCACCTTAAATTGATTAATAAATAAAGCTATATTTCTTTGTATATGGGACCTGAAAAGGGGTAGATTTATCTGCAGCTGCTTGAGTGCTTGTGACCTAGTAACAAATTTAGCAGCATTTCCCTCTTTTTTCTTCCCCTGCCACGCAAAACAGAAAAAGAGAAAAAAAAATCTGTTAAAAGACTAGGAAACTCTCCACAAGCATAATATATTGAAAAGAAAAGGGTTCACTAGCAGGCAGAAAAATTTTCCAATTTTTTCCTTTTTATTTTTTTGGTACACCTCATTTTTTTTTCTCTCTCTCTCTCTCTCTAATTCATTATTGTAAATGATTGAACGGCAACTGAAATACTACAAACTCCATATTTTGATCACGCCAACACTGGTATCAGACAAAGCAAATAACAATAAGAACAACGGTAAGAAGCACTACACATCAATTAAAATACCGAAAGAGATTTTTGCAAAAAGGGTGCACGATGGGATTAAAAAGTTTTCCGCAGAGGATATAAGAGGAGTTTCGAAACGGCGAAACGGTTATGAAGTACTCACCGGGGGTCTGTAGTGCTTCACCATTGTTGTGGTGGTGGTGAGTGAGAGGAGCTGACAAAAACGCAGAGAAGAAGCAAGAGGTAGTATATAAGCACGCCAAAGGCTAGGGTTTTAGAGTGCCAAAATATAGTAGAGGCGTCAAAACGCCACCACCGTTTTTCCCTCTTTGTTTGAGGTTTTTTTGATTTATTATTTATTTATTTATTATTATTATTATCATAACTTTTTTTTTGGTTATTTATTATCGAGATTATTTAGAAACTCATAAAATTGAATTGAATTCATTCAAGAAATTGAATTCAATTCTTTGCTATGGAATCACCTAATACCATGAAATTGAAGTATGAATAGAATTTAATTATTTAAAAAGGCTTAGAAATAAATCAGATCAAAATAGGTTTGATTTGCAATTTCTATTATAATAGATTTGACATTAAAAGATAATATATCAAAACTATCTCTCAACTCTATTTAATATTTCTCTTCTCCAATCTTGTCACTCTTCCCCTCTTCTAGTAATAAAGGGTAAAATAGTTAAGATAAAGAATCCAATTTATTTCTATATACATTTTAAATAGTATAAATTAATTTAATTCTATAATTTAGTGGTTTATTCTAAACATAAGAATTCATATCATAATAGAATTGAATTCAATTTCATCTATCTTTTATCATTCCAAGTAAGGTGATCATGATTTAGGAATTCTAATAGATGATAAATGGAAAAAATAATTTAATTTAAAAAGGAAAATTGTGTGGCCCTTAAAATTGAATAAAATTATACTTATCCTAATTTTAATTTAAAATTTTTAATTTTTATGCATATTATGATTCACAATATATTAAGAAATCCTTATTTGATAAAAATTTTAAATAAAAGTATTTGAATATTAGAATTATGAAAATTATATTTTTAAAAAAACTGAATACAACTATTCTTTATTCCTTTTTTAAAATTTGATTATTTTTTGAAGGGGGTTTGGGTAGTTATGGAAACCACATCATAGGTGGGTAAACCCATTGTTGCTGAATTTTTAATATTGTGTTTGGAAAAGGGATTGCTAAGGATTTTAAATTTTTTTAGCATAAAAAATCTTGTTTGGGTATTTATTCGAAGGAATTTGAAAATTCCAAAATATTTGAATATAATATTTTAATAAAGAATTTGAAATGAGACCTAAATACGTGAAATTTCTGTGACAATTTAAATTCTGTCTATCTATTCATCTATATATGTAGCATCAATAAGACACCATGGGTATATAAAAAAAGAAAAACAGAATACATACTAATCATATACTTGAAAAGAGAAAAGGTTTCTACCAAAAAAAAACAAATGAATAAAGAAAGGGTGTGGGTGGAGAGTGTCATGTATCATTCTGTGTAAAAGCTATAAGACAAATAAAGGTTAGTTGGGTTAGTGTATACTAAGAGCAACACATCAAGAACTCACTTCATCAAGAAACCTTGTTTATCTTGTGGGTGGTGCGAATACAAAGCAAGAAAGATGCTCATACCTCATCTTTTTCTTTTTGGCTATTTTGCAAGTTCTAAACCATCATGTTTAAGACAATTCAATTTTGATTTAGAACAATGGAGTCATCTATTGAAACAAAAAAGTGACGCTGAATTTGGAGACCATAAAAAACAACCATTCTACTTCAAAGGTGTCCATTTTAATAGATGAAAAGGAAAAGTGTTATTTGACCTTAGTTTACTAGAAGTTGCTTTGTGCTTGTGGATTCTAATTTAAAAAAAAAAAAGAACTAAAAGAATGAATAATGAGGAGAAAAAAGAGCATAAGAAAAAAATAGAAAAATGGGAGAGAGATGAATACAATTTTCGTTATTATTTACTTAGTTGTTTAGCTGATGAATTTTATGATTATTACAAGAAAAAAAATTATGCTATTGCAAAAAGATCTAGAAACCTAGAAGGTTAGAGCAAAGAAGTATTCTGCAAGCATATTCTTCTACTATTAAATGGTGGATGAATGTTCAAGTGTTCCAAATGCTTGCACATGAAGTGAGATTAGAAGGCATAATAATTGAAAATAATCTCATCATGGCTGCCATCATTGATAAACTACCTCCAACATGAAAGGAACTTTAAGAGTCTCGATTGCCAGCAAAAGGAAACAAGCCTTGAAAGTCTCATCATAAGAATTCGTATAAAGGAAGAGGCTAGAAATTAAGACATACTCATGAATCAAAACAAAAGTGAAAATCGTAGTTCCTAACAAAGTTATATATGCTCTTGGAACCAAAGACTCTTTGCCCAAAGGTCCAAAAATGAAATAAAATGCTTAACTTAAACAAAAAAGTTCATGAAAAAGGACCACTCAAAAGGACCATTTGAAAATTAAACTAATTTCCTCCAAAAGAATAATTCCACAAGAAAATAAAATTCATTGTTTTGTATGTAAAATATTTGTGCATATTGCAAAATTATCCAATTTTGAGACCATGGGCCTAATTGATCTTTAAGCCAGTCTTATTGAAGAGCACCTTGTGGCTATGATAACTACAGTCAATATGTTGAATAAATCGAATGGCTAATGGGCAATTTTTAGTGCTATTAGGCATGTTTGTTTTGACAAAGATTGGTTCAAGATATTTGCACCCTATAAGAATCCTAAAAAGATAATGCTTAGTGATTCCCACACAACAAGATTATCAATGAAGGTGAAGTTGAACTAAGCTTCACTTTTGGGAGAGTTTTAAGTCTCAAAAGTGAACTTGAAGGTTTTATTATGAGAGGTGAAGAGAATAAAGTGTAACACCCCAGCCTGAGTGCAATTACCTGTTGAAACTGGAACCTGAAAAAATTTTGAGTCTGAACCCTATGCCTCCTTGGAAGGCTATAGGTTTGAGGCATTTTCTTAAGATCAAAAGTCTCGATAATGGTTCTCTGGGCATCAATGAGTTGAAGAGGGATTTTTAACGAATTTTAAGGAATGGATAACCCCTTCATTTTCAACCCTCAAGTTTATAAAAACACAAGTTTTTAGAGAATTGTACTAGAACCCAAAAGTTGGATTCTAATTCCTAAGGATTTTGAATTTTTGGATATTTTTATTGAATCCAAATGGGGGGTATTCCCTTATTTACATTTTTGTTTTAAAGTTAATGGAGAGTAAAGTTAAAGAGGACATTAACTTAAGTCTGTGCAATATTCTGGACCTGGGAAATGACTGCAGAAGGAGGGAACCAAGTTTTTGGAGTTGGTAATCGATTACAGAGGATCTGTAATCGATTACAGTCCTCTCTGTATGCCCACAGGTTGAAATTTTTTGCGTGGTAATCGATTACCATATTTGATAATCGATTACCAGTTCTGGGTTGGTGGTAATCAATTACCAGCACTGGTAATCGATTACCACAGGCCAATATATAGGCTCGGACGCGTCCCACGCCTCATTTTTCGAAATTCTCCTTCTCTCTCTAACCCAAACTCTCTCCCTTCTCTCTAAAACATATCTCCCTTCATTCCTAAACACAATCCTTCACATCTTTCCATCAAATTACACCATTCCCATTCACTCAAACTCAATTTCTTTCTTTAATCTCAAATCATACCCTCATCCAAAATCAACAAATTTGGTCTTGGAGCTTGGAGGAGGTGACACCAAGGCTCTCAAATCTTTCTTCTTCCTTTTCCCTTCTAAAAGGTAATCCTTCAACTCCTTTCCTCTTCCTTTCCTATGAATTATAGATTATTTCTTCTATAGTGAGTTCCTGGAGAACCCTAGGTTAGAAGAATTAGCAATTTTCATATCTGGGAGTAAAGTAGATTAATCGATAGTCTAAGTGACTAATCTTGAATTAAATTTCCGTATTGTTGATAATATATACCATTGGAGGACTGGGTTTGGCTTTCAAAGTTCATGGGATTAGGAGTTCGCTATTGGCGTTAAGTTTGTGAATAGATAGTTTAACCCTATCTTAGTTTTAATGTATTTCGTTTATATATATATATATATACATATGCCAATGATTTGGTATGTTTTAGCAATATAATTTAAGTTTTGGTAGCTTATCTGTTTTTACTGGTTCACATGAGACAATGACTTGTTTTCAAAAAGGAAAATGTGGCAAATGTTTATTACCTTGGTTTTCTATTAAACTTTGGAAAATTCTCTTTGTTTTGAAAGGTTTTTGGATAAAAGCTTCGGACTTTTACTCATTTTTTATTTATTAAAATGTTAAAGCTTTATTTTTCTTTAAAGTTACGATTTTATTGTTTAATATATGGTATGATGGTATGTTTTATAAGAATCTTTATTAAATGTTTTGTATAATGGAAAAGAAAGACTTGGGAAAGTCTAGACCAGGATCTGTAGGCTAACGGCAGTAGGCGTTAGCCCTGGGTGCACCTAGGATGTTGAATTTCATGGCCACTCAAGGGAGTGGTGCGTGCCTGTTATTCACGGCCACACATATAGTGTGGTGCGTGCCTGATTACGGGATTCATACGAAGGAATGGCCACCTAAGTGTGTTTCCTGACGGATTTATCCTGGAATAGATGGACTCTGTTTTTGGAAAAGAAAATTTGGATAATAATGATTAAGATTTCTATTTTTGGTTTTCGTTATACATATTATAGTATCATCTTAATATCTAAGTTTGTACATTGTCTCATGTGGGTTAGGGACATTCTATCTCTCACTGAGTTTCTCAAAACTCACCCCGTAGTTGTTCTATCCTTTTCAGATGCAGGTTTAGGCTTGGGAGCCGATTCTTCAGCCTCAAAGATCATTTGATTCCTATCTGGGTGAGCCCTATTTAGCAATGGGCCCTGATTTATAATTCTATTTCTGTTGTAATCTTAGTATGTAGCTCCATAGCGCTACAGGCAGGGTCCGACCTTGTTCTGTTTTTGTTGTTGTTATGTATTCATTCATATATATATATATATATATATATATATATATATATATATATATATATATATATATATATATATATATATATATATATATATACTTATATATATTTCAACTTGTTGGAATTACAGTTATGAAAAGGATTTGTTTTCTGAAGAACTTGAGTTATGTATTTTGGATGAGTATTTGTAACTATTTATATATATATTTAATTGTTATACTGTGTGCTGAGGGGTGTATTATGAGAATACCTAGATCCCCGATGAAAGATTGTGTCTATTTATGTTGCAGGGTAACCTTTTGTAATTCGGAAATATCCGAATTACAAAGGGGACTCTGTCGAAATTTTTATAAAATTCTGTGATGGAAGGATTGCGTAGGGACTTGTTCCTATGCGCCGGTCATGGCCTGGGTTTGGGTCGTGACATAAAGTATGCAAATTAACTAAATTTTTGTATAAACTTAAACAAGCATCAAAATAATGGCATTAAAAATTTGACTTTTGAATGTTAGAAAATGGATTTAAGTCAAATGAATGTGAGAAATACCTATATGGATAATGGATTTAAGTCAAATGAACATGACAAATGCCAATATTATAGGTCTTTTGGTCATACATATATGATTATTAGTTTATTTGTTAATGATATGCTTATTTTTGGTACAAATTTGGCTGTAATTGAACAAATTAAAAGTTTGCTTCATAATAATTTTGGTATAAAACATTTTGAAGAAGTGAATATCATTCATGGTATGAAAATCACTAAGAAAAATGATGGAATTTTTTAAAATCAATCACACTGTTGAAAGTTTTTTGAAAAAATATACATGATGCTAATGTTCATTTAAATCCTACAAATGATGATAGATATATTGTAAATCAAAAGAAGCATGCCAGTATTATTCGGAGTTAACATATTGCACTTTACTTGACATTGCTTATGCAATTAGATTGTTTAGGAGATTTACTAACAAACCAAATATAGAACATTAGCACGCTATTCAACGCGTTCTTAAATATTTATGTGGGACAAAATACGGTAATTTGTTCTACAAATTGTATCCTTTTATGGTTGAAGGGTATTTTGATGTAGATTGGAACTTTATTTTAGGTTACTCTTTATTTACTTCTGGTTATATTTTTCCTTTAGGTGATTATGCTATTTGTTGGAAATCAAAGAAATAACAAATAATTGCAAAATCAAAGATGGAAGCTAAGCAAATAGCTTTGTCATTAACCTGTAAAGAAACTAGTAAGTTAAAAGACTTGCTAAATGAAATTCCCATGTGGAAAAAATTAGCACTACCTATTTTAATTCATTACGGTAGTACGATTACAATTATTAAAGTGCAAAATTGCTATTATAATGGTAAATCTAAACACATAAGAAGGAAGCACAATATTGAGATCTTCTTTGAATAATGGTACCATTCATGTGAGTTATATAAGAAGTAATGATAATCTTGCAAATTTGTTGGCAAAATTTCTAAGTACAAAAAAGGGTTTGGAACACATTGAAGGGGATGGGGATTATCACGAAGGATACCCAACCTTGTGATTAGCGATGCTAAGAACATGGTTCAATGGGAAAAATGAATAATAGAGTAGCTTGTGATGGGATGCACCACATAAAGAGTGCAAAATACTCTTAGCTTATCCCTAAGGTGTAGGTGCTCTACTTGCAATGTTTTGGATGATGAGTTGTCTAACTATTAATGAATTTTATAGTTCTTTTTGAGAGAAGTGTTGCAAATTGTAGGGGCACCCTTAATGGAATTCATCTTTATGAGTATAGAGTGGGGTGGCTCCTATGTGAATAAGAGCTGAATTCTCTAAAGTACTCAAGAAAAGAAGTATGCACAAGGTCATAATGTGCAAGCTTAAGGGGTCAATATTGCACCCAATTTACTATGTGCATGATACAATATATTAGGATCCCTTAAGTAGTCATATTTCATGGCAAAAGACCATTATTGGCTCTGGACCAAACTTATATTATTGCTTAGTAGAGATTTGAGGCAATGTTATTTCTATTATGCATAGTAAACCATCTTTATCCAAATGTTATGCTAAAAGTTATTATTAAAAATAAGGGGAAGATTGTTATATATTTTAATAAAAAAGATAATGCTAGAATTATGAGGGTGTTACAATATAAATACTACTGTGAAAGCATAATGTCTTGTTTATATGCTTTCAAATTTGTAACCTACCATTAATCCTTACGCTAAAGATAATCATGTGCAATATAAATTTTGTCTACTTCTTCATGTATATATGCAGCAACAGTAAGACATTATGGGTATCTAGAAAGGAGCCACTAATCATATACTTGGACAGAGAAAATGTGTGATTAAAGAGAGTCCAATCTTCTTCTTTATGCAAAAGCTAGGACATAAACAAGAGGTTGGTTAGTTTAATGTATGGCTATTCATCATGTGACACCTTATTAATTAATTATTAATTTACCATTTTTATTTATACTTAATTAATAATTAACTAGCAAGTGTTACTATTATCTTATTAACATGCGAAACTTATTTGGTTTTAAATTTATATTTCTTTTTAACACCCAACTACGGTTACTTAGGCTATTTATCACTATTGCTTCTATCATCTATCAAACTACTTTACCAGTTCTCTGTTAAATCCTTTTGGCTAGTAGAAAGATAATTATATGCTTGATCATTATGATAGACATGCATAAGTTCAATTGCTAAGCTAACTAAAGTTATGTATACATTTTTGTAGTCAATCTTACAACATTCGAGTAACTAATATTTTATTTATACATCTACCAATACATCTTCAGAAAATAGGCTGCATGAATCATCTAAGTACAAAGTGTCTAATCAGCTATGATCCTCACTATCATGTCATGCCCCTAAAAACACTTGGAAAAATGGGCGAGATACTAATCTCAATAGGGGTGGCATTTCTAAGGGTCTATCAAATACCTAAAATCTCCCAAGCTATTACACAGGTAGTAGCAAGTAGAAAAGTATATTAGTAACTATAAATAATGTCAACGGTAGTGTTATCAGGCACCTACTAGAACATATACTAGGAAAATTTAAATTAAACAAATATTCTATTTTTAAAAAGTCGATCATATATCACATGTCAACAATAAGAAACCACATAATGATCAATGATACAGGTAGACTGATGGGAGGTTTCTCTTCTTAACCCATTTTTACTTGCAAGTGCACTAGATCGATCAAGTAATAAGTAATGAGTAGAGTGTCGATCCCACAAGGATTGAATAACTCAATTACCACAATCACTAAATAGAACCTATTTAGGCTAACCGAAAATCCTATGAGAGCGATTAAAGGCAAATAGCAAGCAAATTAAAGAAAACAAGTACTTGCAATTAAATGGTTTGAGAATTCAGTGGACAAGCCCACTAAGGGATTGATTTCACCTAGATCTGATGTGTATTGACTTACTGGAATTTATCTGAATCTATCTATTTAATTGAAGAGTAGAGATCCTAAAGATGAATCTATCTATTTAATTGAAGAGTAGAGATCCTAAAGTGAATAGTAGCAGATTCATCTCATATACTAATCCTATTCTAAACCTTAAAGGACAATTGAACTTCCAAGACATTGAAATATAAGCCAAGAGAAATTAATATTTTGTGATTCGCCTTTGACTAATGTCCTATGCTATCCCACATTACTCATAGACAAATAGGTTAGACAACATTTTTTTATTCCATATTCCAACCATGTACATAGATTCCTCATAGTCTACACAATTTTGAGTTCATCTCTATGGGCGATCAAGCCAAGGAAAGCATTAAGTATAGAAATAAAAACTCAATATAAATAGATAAGATTCAAATAAAATCAAACAAAGGTCAATACATCATCATTCATATAGGCTACATCTTAGCTCTTGCATACAAGATTTTTAGCTATTCATTTATACAATATTCATACTTAAATTAAGAAACAAATATCATAACATAAGAAAGGGGAAGATAAGAGAAAAGGAATGCTTAGTGATGTGGTTGATCTCTCTTTCTCTCTCTCTCTCACTTTCACTCCAAGCTTCCTCTCCCTTGTGCTCTTCCAAAATAAGGATTCAAAGTGATACTATGTAAGTGTATAACACGTAAAAACTGTTGGAACCCCCTTTTTTTGCCTCTAAACTCCTCTATTTAAATCAAAGATTAGGGTTAAGAGGATCTTATCTTTAATTCTTGAAGTGTGTTGTAGCCTAGGGTGAGTGGAATAGGTCCAATTAGCTCTTGGTTGTATTCTAATTGGGTTAGGAATGCCCAATTCATGTTCTAGTGTAGACTCAAATCTAGACCATCAACTTGTAAGCGTTGTAACGATCTCTACGGTAACAATTAGCAAATCTTCGTGGAACACAAAGTTGTAGAGAGTTTTGTTAGCTTTCAAAGGCCACAAAAATCGCATCAATAAGAGTTCTATAGTTCAAAATATTGGTGAAATACTAAGCAAAGGTCAAGCTGGACAACATCTAGAGATATTTGCTTTTTAAACTTGCAACTGATTTTTCTTCTAGATATCTTT
Organism: Pterocarpus macrocarpus; assembly: GCA_031439585.1. Classification (NCBI taxonomy): domain Eukaryota; kingdom Viridiplantae; phylum Streptophyta; class Magnoliopsida; order Fabales; family Fabaceae; genus Pterocarpus; species Pterocarpus macrocarpus. Next base: position 30,015,415 of record CM062515.1, read on the forward strand.
TGAATCTAAATTTGGTGTTAACAACAAAATTAGATATCTTCTTTTTATCTTTCTAAATCATTCTAAAGCATTCAAAACCAATCTCTATGGAGAGATATATAAAATTTTCTTCATCAATATTTTCTAAATATATTTTAGATTTGGTTCCACAATACTTGAATTAATGACATATCTTCCTTTTCTTGCAAGTTAAGTTAAAATGAGCCACAATACCTATTAATTAACTAAATATTCACCAAATAAACATTAATAGCTTAATAAATATAAGTAATCAGATATTTATGTGTTTTTTGCTAAAACATCACAAAATCTATATAACATCAACTCATATCTATGTCAAATTATAGTAATAAATGAGTATATTTTAACACTCATCAAAACCACAAACTTAGACTATTACTTGTCCCTAAGCAATCAAATCGAAACCAAGGGTGTAATTTTCCTAAAATAAAGCAATGTGTGGTGTTTTTGTGGAAAAACTTCAAGAAATATCATTGTCCATCAAACACTGGAGTACAAGGCAATTAATAGTCCAATCAAGTGTACTCAATGGCAAAGAGAAAAAATTTACACCTAAGCACTATTTAATGACCCATATCATGAATGAAGTAAATACCCATATGAGACTATGCATGCCAAGCAATTGTTATCAACCCCATGAAACATATAATGATGATGATGATGATGAATTAGTGTGTCCCAAAACCCATATACAACTCCTCTACCCTTATCCCTACTAATGTAGTGCACATATTTGAACGATCAAAAAATCTTTTAGGCTTTTAGCATGGCTAAGGGTAATTAGCTAGAATGAAAGAAAGAGTAAGGCATATGCAAAATATGAGAGGATCATGATAATGAAAAATAAAAGCTTATATAGGGATCTAATAAGGATGTCATGTCAAAGGTATGTTCTTTTTTATGCTACTAGCTGTTGTATATATATGGGTCTTAGTGTGTTTCAAACTTAGTTTGTCTATACGTATTTAACTATGGAAGAAGTCCCACATTGCTCATGAAAATGTTTTAATAAACATTTATATATGATGGTACTTAACCGGTAAATACCTTATGGTATTGAGGTACAATTGTGGACTTGGGCCTTAGTTAAATACACACGCGCGCCCCGTCCCGTCCGTCCGCGCGCGTGTGGGCCTGCCAAGCTTTTACTACTCTGCAAATTTTATTTTATTTTATTTTTTTACCGTTGCAGCTCTTTAATGCTCCAATGGCTCTTTTCCTGACCGTTACCCAACGGCTCTTTTTTTGACCGTTGCATTTTCTGCCTCTTGTAAGATCTGCTGCTCAACGTACCGGGATCATCGTGTGGACGAGTTCTTGTGGAGACCCACGTCTAATCTTGGAGGGTTAACCGTCAATGCCATTCTACCGAGCATAGCTTTGGGTAGGGCGGAATTAAACCCTTAAGGACAGTGCCTTACACGATTCGTGGTAACCTTGTTCTACTACATCTCATTGTTGCTGTCATTTTATTCTTATTATTTAAAGCTAAATTACTAGTGTTCAAATTATTTTTCCCAACATTCTTAAGGGTTTAATCATGGATCCTAGTATTTTAGCTGCTGCTAAGGTCATTCCTGATGCTTCAAGGATTGAATCATTTGATGGAAATAATTTTAAACGATGGCAACACAAAATTTTAGAAGTTTTAGACTTTTCTCAAATCAGTTTTGTTTTGCAAGATCCCAAACTGGATCATGATTCTGAAAATTATCAACAAACCTTGAAGGATTGGGAATTGGCTGATAAATTGTGCAAACATAATATTTTAAGAGCTTTATCAAATGATTTGTATGATATTTACTGTCATTATGTTCATGCAAAGGATATTTGGGATGCATTGGTTCAAAAATATATTTATGAAGAAGAAGGTAGTAAAAAGTTCTTGGTTCATAATTATAATGCATTTCAAATGGATGAAAATAAATCTGTTGCTTCTCAAATTAATGAATTTACTAAGCTTGTAGATGAATTAGCTAAAGAAGGAGATATTCTGCCTGAAAAGTTTGTATCTCAAACTCTTGTTGATAAACTACCTGAATCTTGGAAAGATTATAAAATGAATTTCATGCAAAAGAGAAAAGCTATGACATTGCAAGAAACTATTGTGCATATTAAGATTGAGGAGAAAAATAGGCTAATGGCTAGTGAACAAAATGCTAAGGAAATGCATGCTAGAGCTAACATTGCTAAGGATATGCAGTCTAAAAATTCATTTTATGGCTCTAAAAATCATAACATTAGAGTTCATAAACCACATTTCAAGTATGATTCTAACCAAAAACAAAAGAAGAAGGGTGCTTGTTTTATTTGTGGCAAAACAGGTCATTTTGCATCCGCTTGTAGACTGAGAAGGAATAATCAAGGAGGCGCAAATAAAGGAGGAGGATCATCATCAAAGACAAGGGCAAACGTGGTGGAACATCAAGATGATGTTATAGTGGCAGTGGTGTCTGAATGCTTTTTAGTGAAGGAAGCCAAGGAATGGATTGTGGACTCTGGTGCCACAAAGCACATTTGTGCTAAGAAGGAGATGTTCTCTAAGTTTTCTCCCATAGAGGATGGGAAGGATTATGTTTACCTAGGAGATTCAAGCAAAATCTCAGTCTTAGGTAAAGGAAAGGTGCCATTAAAAATGACATCTGGGAAAACCCTTGTAATGTCTGAAGTACTCTTTGTACCTGTCATTAAACATTGTTTGGTGTCGGTCCATCTTCTTAACAATGCCAATGTGAAGGTAACCTTTGATAGTAACATAGTTACCTTATCTAAAAATGACATATATGTTGGTAAAGGTTATCTTAATGATGGTCTGTATGTTTTGAATGTAGTTACTAATTACAATAAAGGAAGTTCTTCTTTTGTTTACTTGGTTGATTCTCTTGATGTTTGGCATGGTAGATTAGGACATGTAAATGTTCCTTACATCTTAAAATTAAAAGAAATGGGACTAATTGATAGATTGGATAATACTAGCTTGGATAAATGTGAAATTTGTGTAGAAACTAAAATAACTAAGAAACCATCCAAACAAGTAACAAGACAAAGTGAATTATTAGAGTTAGTACATAGTGATTTAGGAGATTTAAAGCACACAATGACAAGAGGTGGTAAAAGGTTTTACATAATCTTTGTTGATGATTATTCTAGATATACTAAATTATATCTATTGAGATATAAGGATGAGGCTTGTGAAATGTTTATTAAATATAAAAATGAAGTAGAAAACCAACTTGGTAAGAAAATTAAAAGATTAAGAACAGACAGAGGAGGTGAATATGAGTCAAACTCCTTTAATGAGTTTTGTGAACAACATGGTATAATACATGAAATAACTCCACCTTATTCACCTGAATCTAATGGTATAGCCGAAAGAAAAAATAGAACTCTTAAAGAAATGATGAATGCCTTGCTTGTTAGTTCGGGATTACCTAACTATATATGGGGGGAAGCTATCCTCTCGGCTTGCTATATACAAAATAGGGCATCACATAAGAAACTTAGTAAAACACCTTATGAGCTCTGGTTTGATAAACAACCTAATTTAGGACACCTAAAAGTGTGGGGGTGTTTAGCTAAAGTAATGTTGCCAGACCCTAAGAAAAGGAAACTTGGTTCCAGAACATGTGATTGTGTGTTTATTGGATATGCTCAAAATAGTAGTTCATATAGATTTCTTGTTGTGAAAAGTGATGTGTTAGAACATAATTCCATAATTGAATCTTGTAATGCATCATTCTTTGAGCATGTATTTCCTATGAAAACTAAAGAAAAGCATAGTAGAAACTCACATGAGAATATATCTGAGGATATAGTTGATCAAAATGATAATGAATTGAGAAGGAGTAAAAGAACAAGGAAAGATAAAGATTTTGGTGATGACTTTTATACTTATCTTGTTTCTGATGATCCTTTAACTTATAATGATGCTATTACATCTATTGATGCTCCTTTTTGGAAAGATGCTATACATGCTGAGATTGAATCTATTATGGCCAATCATACTTGGGAATTAGTAGATCTACCACCTAAGACAAAACCTATTGGATGTAAATGGGTATTTAAGAAAAAACTAAAACCAGATGGTAGTATAGATAAATATAAGGCCAGGTTGGTAGCTAAGGGATACAAGCAACAAAAGAATATTGATTACTTTGATACTTATTCTCCTGTTACTAGAATTGCATCTATTAGAGTTTTGTTTGCCATTGCATCTATCTATAAACTTGTTGTGCATCAAATGGATGTGAAAACTGCATTTCTCAATGGTGATCTTGAAGAAGAAATCTACATGGAACAACCTGAGGGATGTGTGGTTAAGGGCAAGGAGAATAAGGTATGCAAACTTGTTAAATCTCTTTATAGTTTAAAGCAAGCTCCAAAACAATGGCATGAAAAATTTGATCATGTTATGATTTCCAATGGGTATGTGACAAATGAATCCGATAAATGCATATATAGCAAGTTTAATGATGGTGTTGGTGTTATCATCTCCCTATATGTTGATGATTTACTCATCTTTGGTACATGTTTAGATACTGTAACTAAAACTAAAAAATTTTTGTCTTCTCAATTTGATATGAAAGATATGGGTGTTGCTAATGTTATACTTGGAATAAAATTGAGTAAGGAAAATGATAGATTCATTTTATCTCAATCTCATTATGTTGAAAGCATGCTTAAAAAATTTGGATATTTTGATTACAAACCTGTATCTACTCCTTATGATTCTAGTGTGCATCTAGTTAAAAACAGAGGTGATAGTGTATCACAAATTGAATATGCACGCATAATTGGTAGTTTGATGTATTTAATGAGCTGCACTAGACCAGATATTGCATATCTTTGTGAATAGGCTAAGTAGATATACTCATAATCCTAATGATATCCATTGGAATGCCTTAATTAGACTTTTAAGGTATTTAAAAGGTACTAAAGATTTTGGTTTAGTGTATTTTGGTTATCCCTCGGTATTAGAGGGATATAGTGATGCAAATTGGATTCTTGACTCTGATGAATTAAAGTCTACAAGTGGTTATGTTTTTATGCTGGTAGGTGGGGCTATTTCTTGGAAGTCCACCAAACAGACTTGTATTGCCAAGTCCACTATGGAGTCAGAATTTATAGCTTTAGAAAAGACAGAAAGAAGTTTGAATGGTTGAGAAACCTATTGGTGGACATACCATTATGGGATAGAACACAAACATCTGTGTCTATTCATTGTGATTGTCAAGCTGCCATTGCTCGAGCAAAGAACAAAATATATAATGGAAAAAGTCGGCATATCAGACTGAGACATAATATTGTAAGGCAGTTGATTGAGAACAATGTGATATCCATGGATTTTGTAAGGTCAGAAAAGAACTTGGCTGACCCTTTGACGAAGCCACTTACTAGGCGCTAGTAAGTGAAACATCGAGGGGGATGGGACTGATGCCTATAACTTGAGGCAGTATGATGGAAACCCAACCACTGTGATTGGAGATCCCATGAAGGTGGTTCAATGTGGTAAACAAAGTCATACGAGTCTCACAAAGGGTATTGTCGCTTCTTACTGTTTTCTGCCATTCATATGAGATGATTAGTGAAGAGTTCCTCCCTATGATGTATGACAGTACCGCTACAGTGGTGTTTTAGGATGAGCAATGCTCTTAATGGATCCATAGCCCTCAATGTGGGGGTGGGGTATCTGCTGTAGCATACTCCTGATGGATGCCACCTAAGTGAGAGTGGAGATGAGGCCGTCTCCCATGAGTATGGGCATAAAACTCTAGAGCTCTCATGATTCCAGGATAGCGCATGGCCTTAATGCGCAAAATGGCTAAGAGCAGCATATCTTATGGGATGTTGTGTGGTTGGTGGACGTGCTCCAACCGTTATCTTAGAAGTTTGGTTCAAAGAGATTTCTCTACCAAATTTCCTAGGGTTGTCACCTACCTATACCTAAGGTGAAGTTCAAATCCTTTGGATACTACACTAAAGCATAACATTCCTATTTATTCCTCTAAGTTTGAAACATGTGGGGGATTGTTGTATATATATAGGTCTTAATGTGTTTCAAACTTAGTTTGTCTATACGTATTTAACTATGGAAGAAGTCCCACATTGCTCATGAAAATGTTTTAATAAACATTTATATATGATGGTACTTAACCGGTAAATACCTTATGGTATTGACGTACAATTGTGGACTTGGGCCTTAGTTAAATACACATGCGCGCCCCGCCCCACCCCGTCTCGTCCGTCCGCGCACGTGTGGGCCTGCCAAGCTTTTACTACTTTGCAAATTTTATTTTATTTTATTTTTTTATCATTGCAGCTCTTTAATGCTCCAACGGCTCTTTTCCTGACCGTTACCCAATGGCTCTTTTTCTGACCGTTATCCAACGGCTAGTTTCCAACGACTCTTTTACAACAGCTATTTCTTTTCCCTATATAAACCCTGCTACATGGCACAATACAATACACCTATCTCTTCATTCTCACTCTTCTGCGCAGTAGAAGCTACCCCACTGTTTCTATTGCATTTTCTGCCTCTTGCAAGATCTGCTGCTCAACGTACCGGGATCATCGTGTGGACGAGTTCCTGTGGAGACCCACGTCTAATCCTGGAGGGTTAACCGTCAATGCCATTCCATCGAGCATAGCTTTGGGTAGGGCGGAATTAAACCCTTAAGGATAGTGCCTTGCACGATTCGTGGTAACCTTGTTCTACTACATCTCATTGTTGCTATCATTTTATTCTTATTATTTAAAGCTAAATTACTAGTGTTCAAATTATTTTTCCCAACACTAGCATATTCTTTTTTCTTTTCTTTTTTTCTTTTCTTCTTCCACCCTAGATGTAACATCACTGTTTTCCATAATATAACATAATTGAAACTTTGAATTATTTCACTCAGGCAGTGTGAGAATTTCTCAGGCAACACTATGCCATGTGGATCCTTACACTTAAAACTATAGGGCAATGTAACACTGCCATTGAAATTACAGCATTGCCAAATACTACAAAGTAAGAAATGATGAAAATGCCCCTATATGTAAAATTATGTTATTTATAGTTTTGCCCTAGAACTTTTTGGTAATTATACTTCAACCCCAGAGGTTATTTCTACATTGACCCCATAACTTTTTAGAAAATAACATGTAGGTGCCTACATCCATAGAATTAGCGGAAAAGGCTTTTTAGTGGAGCATAATAGCATAGCAGAACCGTATAAACCTAAATCTCAGCCAATTGAGTCACGGAGGTATCCAAGTGTGAAATGACATGCGATGCTGATGAACTTGCTTAAAATTATGAAAATGCCATTAGTTATAGGAAACAAAAAATACAGCAGAAATTTCGATAGAAAATAAATAGAAAACACTAAAGACTTACAGAAAGCTGAAAACTACCTGAAAGACCCCGAAAATTTCCTAAAAATTACAAATACATTTTTGATATATTTTTGAAGATAAATATTAATTTTTAACAAATTTGAGCAATATTTACATAATTACACAAAAATAACTTTATTAGGGTGCAAAACAGGTCTTGAAAATCCTATAAGGCCCCTTTAACTTGTTGTACGACAAATAATCAATGAAGTTCTGAGTTTGGGCTTGAAGCACCACGTTAATGGGCCACTAATTGGGCCTAGACAGCTGCAAATTTGGACCATTCAATTTTTGAATTAATTTTGGGACTTATTGTATAAAAAGAACCATAGGTACTTCATAAATCATAAAATAAATTAAATAAATTATATAACCTTAACCTTCACCCTAAGGACAACCATAACCATGCCCTGAACCAACATCTAACCCCCTTGGTTCAGTTCAAATTAGATTAGGATGAATTTAGTCAAATTTCAATTGAACGTCATTATCAAAACAACTTTATATTAATTAAATTTTACTAATTTAACTTACTTTTTTGACCAAATCTTTTACTAAGCTAATTTTGTCCCCTAATCTGATCTAAATGGCGAGCTATGCACATGGGGCTGCCTCATAATTTTTATTATTTAATTTATAGATAATTAATTATGTTAATTAACTCAAAATAGGCATAATGAAATTCACTAAAAATACTAAAAGTTATAGAAAAATTCTGGAAAAATTCAGAATATCATCTAACACATAATTAAATATGGATTTGATGATAGATTAAATAAATTTAGTTGTTTGCTAATTATTTTATTAATTAAAGCTTAAATTATCTACATTAGTTTTAAGAAAAATCATTAATCATGCACTAATTAAGTGTTAAAATATTTTTATCTTTTCATAAACTTTAATCATCATATAATATGAGCATTATATCATGTCTAAATCAGTTTAAATTGATGGTTAGGTTAATTAATCATTGGTAGCTTTATTAATGAACAAAAACTACCTAATTAAGTCAAATATTATTCATATGATTAAAACTAATGAAAACCACCTTTTGTCCATAAAGACCTACACCATCAGACCCCAACACACTTTCAAAGCCTCAACCATTGCCCCAAACACCCTCAAATAGCCACAACCCTTCCTTCCTCATTCCTCCACCATTTTCTTCCAAAAACTCCTACAAAACTCCATTAAAACACCACCAAACCTTACCCTTTCTAATCACCCCCAAGCATTATCATTCTATACCATCAAAGCTCACATTCAAGCCTTCAAAGAGGAGCTAAAACATAAGCTAAGTTGCTGCCTCAGCCTTAGAGTTTTCGAGTTTCAACTTCACTAAACAAGTAGGGTTTTTCTTTTCACCCTTTTTGGTTTCATGCATGTGTTTCATGCAATTCTTTGGGTTATTTGGGAGTTTTGAGTCTCTATTTCAAAGTATATGTTCTTATTTGTAAACTCAAATAGTTGGTGATTGGTTGTATTTGTGATGAATTCTTGAGAGGGTTTGTGTTTTCAATCATGTATATTTGTGTTTTTATGCATTAAAACATGTTTTCTTACATGAATTTGAGTTAAATTTTCTTGTGCCTCACCATGAGTTTCACGGCCACATATAGGGCAGGGAGTATTTAATTTGTTTAATTCATTGTTATGATGTTTTGATGTTCTTTTGATGATGTTATAAATATTAAAGCATGATAACCTGATTTTGAGTAAAAAATCCTTGAATTTGTGTAAGTTAACCTCATGGCCTCACCTAGGATAATGGGTGATTCTTTTGTTTTCATGTGCTCTTATGTGTTTTTAGATGATATAAATGATGAATTAAAGTCTCAGCATAATGCACTAGACCTATATGAACTTGATTCTTTGTAAAATGCAACTTTCGCTATGTGCTTTGTGAATTCTCTTATGTTCAAGTGTATACCCTATTTTGACTGCAGTTTTCAACATGATAACTCATATATTTAAGTGTGAAAATTTGTTATTTTGATGTTACATAACCTATAGTTTAATCATATGTGCCTCTATGTTAATTCTATACGAATTTGATACATGAAAATTGAAGTTTAATTGGTTTTATAGGCTACCCTATTTTGGGCAGCAGCTTAAGCTAATTTGTTTCATGGATTTTTAGTATTTAAAAGGTGGGTTTTGAGCCTTAATTGATGCATTATCACTTGATTAAGCTTGTTGAATTAAGATATGTAAGATACATGCTTAAACCTTTAATCTATGCACTTGAATATATGAACAAGTTCAATTTTAATTTTCTACCCTTTGAAACCATGGCTTTGCGACCTGAATTTGCAAGTATTTTGATGTTCTAAAATGTTGGTTTGATGCTCAAGAAGCTATATTATCAAGTTATGTGTTTGTATGACAAGTTTCTTATAGTTTTGAGTTGGTTTTATAAATTAAAAGTTTAGTTTCATTTCTGCCCTATTTTGGACAACATGCAATTTATTTTTATTTCTCTTGTTTTGGTGTTTTATAAACTTAACTTGACGTCTTGAATAATCATGTATTTTTACTTTATTGAGCTTTGTGTACAAGTTTGAGAGGTTTTGAAGCAAAACACTTTATTTTTGGGCATCTATGTGGTTTCAGCCTTAAGCTTCTTTTCACCATGGAAGTTGTTTAAATTTGTTTGCTATATTGAGAGGTTTTCAAACCTCTGAGCATGTGTAAATTGGTATAGTTTATGTAATAGTTTTTTTTGGGACCATTAAGACTTAATAAATTTCTAAAAGACACTTAAAACTTGTTAAAATGAATCATGACCTGTGCTTTGGAGTTTATGACATTGTGAACTTGTTCCTATGCATATGGATCTGGTATGGAATTATTTGAATTATTATGAGACTATGAGACTTGAATTAGACCTATTTGAGATCTTTTTAAGGTCATACCTGTGCATTAGAGAACCTTTGCTTGGACATTGATTATGGACCTTGGACTATGGACTTTGGACAATGACTATGGACATTTGGACATAATCACACTTCTAATCACATTAAAGAACCTGAAACATAAAATTTAAGTTAAGGTCCCATTACAAATGTCATATGAATTTGTTAGTTTCATGCTTAAAGTGGTTTTCTAAAGTTTGTTTCAAAGAGAAGTGTTTTCTTGAATTACCTTTAGAAAACGATTGAGCTTTCTTACGACTTATATTTGTATCCTTAAAATTTGCGTGATAATGTAGGTACTCTTACTAGTATAAGTTTACGATAATTTATGTTACTATATGTGTTCTTGTGGTATGAGATTTATATGCACCCAATGTCTTGAATTGAGTATGTTATGAATTTAGTGAAGGACATACATGTATATGGTCATGTGAAGTATGCTCAAGAATATGAGATTTATGTGTACTCTATGAAACAAATGAAATAATTTGTGGTAGGTGCACTCTGTGATATAATTGACTTATTTATGTTGTGTGCCTGATGAGAACGAAAATTACATATGTGCACCTTGTGATTAGCTATTATATGAGTATAAGTGAATAAACGACACCATGGGCCCCGTCTTGCTAGCGGACAAGGACTTGGTGGTCATTATGTGACACCCCGAGCCCCAACATGCTAGCGAATACGACTTGGTGATCGGATAGTTTTGCAGTGGCAAAAACAACACCTCGAGCACTGCCTTATTAGCGGATAAGGACTTGGTATTCATTAAAGTAGTGCCTTGGGTCTCGCCAAGATAGCGGATAAGGACTTGGCAATTGCTGATTTGATTAGGGGACATCCTAGCAAAGAGAGCTGTCGCAGGTCCAGAAAATCGATGCACAGCCTACAAACTTTAGCCATCAGAAAAGGAAATAAGAAGCAGTAAAAAGGATGAATAATGTACTTGCTATTAATTTTTGTTTATTGCTTGATTATATCACTACTTTATTGTTTTTATTATATGTCTCACTTCCTTCTTGCTTGACACTAATAAATGGCTGGAAATGATAATTTATCTTATTAAATGCTTGTGATCCCCTATATGCTATTTTGTTGCTAAATGTTCTAATATTTACTAGTGATTTGACTGGTTGTGTACTATACATATTGTTGCACTATTGCCTTTATTCTTAGCATTTTTGGGATGAAGTGGGACTTCCTTACGAACACCACCCTATTGGGAGATTTCTCTCACCCATTTTTTTCTTTAGTGTTTCGAAATGGCGTGAATTATTCTCAACATTAAGGTTAACATGGCTTTCGAGCCCGACTTGCGAAATAATAGGATTTTACTACAAGTTCTAGATCGTACCCTTACTATTACTATTATTATAGACGTTAGAATGCAATAATGTAGCATAGGACGCTCTTTTCAACATCTTCGCTTAACATATTTTATGTTAGAGTTATGTGGGCTGTACTTGGGTGGGGTGGGCATGATTAGTAGTAGTATAGATGTCCTATCTCTTTTATATTTTGGGTTATATATTATGACTGTTATATGTACCTTATGAAGTAGTAGTTATGATGGTTGTTGTTTCTATAGATGATGGTTGTCTTATCTATAGATTTACCGACTAGTATGTCGTAATACTATCTCCGCCGCATAAAATAAATGACTAATGACTAAAATTAGAAATAGAAATCAATAAAAAAAATTTACTTGCACAAAAGTTAAAGGAAGTAGTTAGTAATATTCTATTGGCTAATTATTATCAAGACTGGGTAAAGTAAAATTAAGCGATATGATAATAGTTAGTAGTAGGATGTTACACTAGATTTATGTAACTTGGGTGGAAGTTCACTTGTTGCTAATCTTCTTTTTCTTTTCTCTCCTTTTGACTTTTTTTTTGGTAAGTTTTCAATCCCAAAAATGAAATTTTTAGTTCCATGCTCATTCCTCTCTCAAAATAATGTAAAGGTGGATTGCTATTTAGGCTAAGGGCTAGGTAAGATATGAGTCAATGAAGGAAAAATGGGGATAAAAATGCTCAAAGAAGGGTTCAAGAGATATGATGAATAAATAGTGGGTCTAAGGCCATGATGGGTTAAAAAAAGAAATTGCCTAGACAATCTCCTTCTAAGTGCACACTAGAATTTCGCCTTAATAGGAAATAGCAAAATTATTCTAGGAATCGGTGGGGCATCAAACAACTACCTAAGCTCACATAGGCATTCTTTAAGCACTAACAAAACTCAATCAAAGTCACTCAATGATGCAAAGGTGATGTCAATTGCCCTAAGCTAAATATACACAATTATCATGATCCTATATGCCAAATTAACCATCATATGACTTAAACTCTCTTAGTTGCTATACTGAGTCCACACACAAAGCTTTTTCTTCTAATTTCTTAAAATAAACTAAGATGTTAGTGGGCTAGAATATTCCTAATGTTGATGCATCCAAGCACTCATGTCAGTACACTAGGAAGCTCCTACTAGTTCTCTTCTACTCGCTAAAGACGATTAGGCCTCCAATCCGTGTCTGTGTAGATAGGTCAGCTCCATTCATTTTAGCTTGTCCATGACTTGCTCACATGGCACTGTATAGTTCAAGGCTAATGGTGGAGGGTTCTCCTGTACATCTTGCTCCTCATGATCCAGCGCTCTTCCATGTGGTTGTTGTAATAGCTAGGCATTTGGTCCTCTAGGCAATGGACTCCATCAGCTTCCAACAGGCAATAACCATCTAGTCCCCTCTAGCAAATCCTCATGGATACCAAAAGTGGCAAATTGATCCGATCACCACCCTGCAACAAAGTGAATTGTATGAGGTCAAACTCCCCACACTTTTTATATATAATCAAAATTATGCCTCCCACATAGATCGGTCCCCTAGTCTGCTAGCTACATGGGCTAGGTGTTTGGCAAAGAAATACCCAGTGTGAACTCTTTGCCTATTCTCCATGCTCCACAACATAAATAATTCATTTTGGGACATTACCGCTATGTTATTACCCCTACCAAAGATGGTTTAGGCCATCGGCTTATGCAAAATCCTATGGGAGGGCTTCTTCAATTTGGAAACCTTGGAATGGCTAAAGTCATAAAACTCATTTGTGGTAGTGAACTCCCTCTAGGCTAACTGCTCATTATAAAAATTGGGGATTGGCTCGCGCGTCGTAACATGAGCAAATTAAACCGAATAGCAACTATAGCATAGTAGGCAACTTGGGTCATTTCCCTAAGATGAATGCACCACTTGATCAGCAAATTCAAGGGATTTGTTTCATCAAACACTTGAAATGCAATATGTAGAAACCAAAATAAAACAGAATTGATGAGTGATAAAACCGAATTAAAGGATCTAATCCAAGACACAAGATAAACACAATTAACACAACATCATTGGATTCTAACTATATGCAACACTCCAATTCGGTGATTAGACTTAGACCTAATTGAAACCTCAATCTAAGTCTAGCATTCACATGGCAACCTCCATGAATTCAACTAATTACACAATCAATTCGATTCATAAACCTCTAGAACCGAATTAAATTGAATTAGTTTCAAGTGTAACGACCGAAAAATTTATCGTTAACAACTGAATTATTCGGTTTTTAATCAAATAAGTGAGTTTAATCAGAACTTGATTAAACATTTACTCGAAGTCAAATTAAGTGTGATTTAGATGGATTAGACTAGATAGAATTAGATTAGGAGCATAGAAAACTTCACAGAACAATTTCAAACCGATTTACCGATTTAAAGGAGATCGGTAGGATTTCGGTATTTTCAACTATCGGAACCGAACCAGTAGAATTTTTTCTATGAGTGCCCTAGAATCAACGGCTAAGATTGAGCCAACCAACCCACCCAAGTGGCACCAAACCAGCCCTTGATGGTGGAAGCCAAATCAGATTTTATGACTACTTTAGGTCCACCAATCAACACCCAAAGTAGCTTCAAATATCTCACTTCTTTCTCTCTTTTTTTCCATCAGAATTTTCGAGCTCTTTCAGCAGCTGAAGCTTCTCTCTTTCTCTTCTCCTTGCTCTCATTTCTACTCCATTCTCATCCATCTTCAAGCCTCATCCCAAGCCACCACCATCCAAGACACAAAATCAGCCTAAACCACTCAAGACAAGGTAGGAAATCCTACTTCTCATCTTGTTTCTCTGATTTGGGGCTGCATGTGGGGTTTGTCTAATCTGAGATTTGGATGTTTTATAGAGTGATGATGATGTCTTATGATTGGTTTTGCATGTGTGTTGTGATTAAAATTGGATTTGGGGGCAAATAGCTTGAAGGGAGGAGACAAACCTAGAAGTAGGATAGGATTTCCCTCGGCGGTCCGTACGGCGGAGTGTACGGCTCCGTCTCCCACCGATTAATTTGGATGAAACCATTTTTATATGAAACTAGACATCTAGGGCTTTCCATACATATATCATAATAGGCCATTGGATTAGTATAGAATTAGTTATGAATTTTTGAAGTTAGACCTAGAAATCTGGGTTCTCACCCGGGCAGCATAGGTTGAGAGGGGTGTATCTCACCCTATACAACCTCAAATTGAGTGCAACGAAAGATGTTTGAAAGCTAAAACATGAGAGAACATCCCATAAAAATTTCAGAATTTAATTCGTTGTCATTTGTTCCCAGCACATCAATGAAGTTGGCTTAGGTTTAAACCGGACTAGAACAGGACAGCCCAGTAGGGTAATGTTTCGAGACTCATAACTCAAAATCTACTTAGGCAAATGACATGAAACTTAATTCATTCTAAAGCCTGTTGTGTTAGCTTCATTTTGATATAAAATTCGCATGATTTCATCTAGTTTTCGATTTTTAGTGAATTTTCTTCTATAGGCACCCAATTCTGGCTAAGAACAGAACATGTTGAGATAAAATGTTTATATCTAGAGCTATACAACTCAAAATGAGATGGGACCAAAGAGAGTAGAAACTAGACATACAAGGCTATAACATATTCAAAGATTTGATTTAAATGAGTTGAACTGAATGAGGAATGAGACACACCAAATTCGGGCAGAACAGGGGGGGTTAAATTGAAACTCTATTGATGTTTAAATTTAAATTGTTGATTGAGATTATGAATGTACATGTATAATTGAGATTGTTGATTGATGTTATGAATGCACTTGTATAATTGTTGCTCTATACTGAAATTGTATGTGTACAAATGTACTGGTTGTCTGGCACTATTCACGGGGAAGCGGACTCGATCCGTTATGCCGCCGAAATTTTGGTAAGAAACCCATAAGTTATGAAATTCATGACAACTTGAATACTTTAGAGGTAAAGAGACAAGTTAAATGTGCATTCAATTCATGACATTATAAAGAATTCCACATCACTTGGGCCAGCCCCGGAATAAATTAAGGGGAATAGATCAGTGGGAAAGTCGGGGAAAGCAAACCCGGCCATCCTGTATAGGAACGAGCTCGGTCCTGAAAAGCGGACTATTACCCAGGAGTATATGGCCAATGACTCCCAGGGGACCAAGGATGGAAATAAGTTATAAAAGGCAAAAGCCTCCAAGAATAAGATGCATCCTCTCATTGCACATGCATATGTACAGTGTAATACTTTCTATTAATTGTTCTAGATCTCTGTATTTTTTCATAACATGCTATTGTTCCACTGTGATTACTGTTTAAGTACATTAGTATATCTGTTAATTAAAATTGAGCTTGTTTCGGTGTATGCTTTACAATTGAGTATTTAAGTTAAATATTATCATTTTACTGTACTATCTGAAAATCTTGTACGACCAAAAACAACTGGGAATGACATGATAGATGTATAGAAGTTAGGATTTTCTCTTGAGAAATATTCATTTCTCACCCTATTGTATATTCGCGCGTCATTCTCGGACCATGGAGCACGCTGACCGGGTCCTATTTATTGAGTTTCAGTGCACATCCATATCGACCCTTTTCTAGATTCTATATATATATCAGGTAGATGCGGTTTAGGTTTATATTTCTTCTTCCAGAGGGGACTTAGTACCCTTGATGCACCCACTGCTTGATCCTTTGTCCCATACATTGCTATCCCACTTCATATGGCCCATCCGTTTCCCACCTCCTCCTCCGCAAAGAGCAGCACTGACCAGCGACCCTGCTCCTATGGCTCCTCTGCGTCACCACCACATCCGATGCTTTACGCCTCGACACGGAGGAGGACCCATCGAGGCAGCGAGTTCCTCCTCATCCTCCTTTCAAAGACACAGGCCACCCTCCCGCAGATGCACCCATGGAGAATGGGTTTCTTTCTTGATTCTCGGTTAGATAGTGGGCGTATCACGGTAGTAGTAGGTGTATAGAATGACCCTCTTTTGGCGATTTGGGTCATGGTTAGATGGATAGATATTAGTAGATGTATATGAAATGTCCCATGGGGACCACTTAGGGTGCTGTTCCTAGATACTGGCCGTTTCATTTTGTATTAGCGGCCTCATTTTGACACCTTGGACTCTTTGACAAACTTTGAAGTCAGGTATCTATATACATATCTATGTTGTTTGCAGTTATTCTGTTCTTATTGTATTCTTATTTATATTAAGTTATTTACTGATTCTGATTGATTTGTATTTATTAGCCATCACAGAGAATTTTGTTATAAGATCGAGGTAGTCTTATCATAGAAATTAATTCTAATACAGAAAGAGAGATTTAATCAGTATTACACGTAATCTCTTATCAGATAGATTATTATGACTTAAGCATAGTACTTTGTCTGGTAAGGTGTTACATCAAGCACCAATGCAACTAATCATATGTTTAGATTTGAAACATAATTCACACTCCTTCAACAATCAAATCGCATACATCAACTGAATCATAGGGCCATGATCACATTCCTAATCAGCATTCAAGAATGAAAACTTCAATTCATGCCCGAAATTAAGAATGAGAGAAGGAGAGATGAAATCGAATTGATGTCTTGCATCCGAATGATGCACTAATCCTCAAGAGTTTAATTGTTTCACTTGATGTCTTGAATCAGAAGAGGATCTACTCCTCCATCAATAGAGGAAATGAGAGAGAGAAAGAGGGAAGAAAAGAAGTTCTATTTTTAAATTCTGATGAAAATAAAAAATGAGTCAAAAGTCCTCTCTCAATTCGGGTTCCCTCCTATATATAACTATGATTAACACATTAATTGACTAATTACATTAATCCTCTCTAAAGCTGCAAGTAGACACCTTATTTACATTAATTGGACTTGTGGAAGGAAACTTATGCTCAAAACACTAATTCAACTTACTGGATCCGTCAATGAATTTCAACTGTATGTTTGGCCCAGAAGATGCTATTATTTGCACTAGTGACTTGAAGAAGAGTTGTAGGCCTGCAAGTCAGCTTTCCAATGGCACAAATTTTGCCTCAATTGGATTTCTGTAGCTCGAGATATAGCCCAATTATTACACTTTGCTCAGGATCCATGACTACATCTCGAGTTAACTTGAAGGCCCAAATCCAGCTTAAAACTCCCGAGCTAGCCTCTGATTCTTCATAAGAGTTGTAGGCCTAGCTCTCAGCTTTTCTACAAACTAAGAATCATGCCAAAATGAGGTATATAACTCAGGTTATGACCCCAAAACCAAAATAATGTCAAAATAAGGCTTGCGTAGGAAAATTAGATCAAAGTCCAACCAAAGTCCAATTAATAGGAAATGATCCAAGTCAATTCAAATATGCACAAAAGAGGGTTAGTGAGCTAGATTTGAGGAAAAATAAGTATATAAAATTCCAATTCATCAGGGATATATTGCAACCTAAACGAATCAAACCCAAAAATTTCACTTAATTGAGGCAGACTCATGCCATATTCAATGTCACCCATGTAATATCCTCAATTTCTTGTCATGTTAAATTGCCTCAGTACCCCTAAGTAGATTAATGCTATGTGCGTTTTATATATTGAAGTTATTATCCATGGTATTATTCATGAATTAATCTTGTGTAGACTTCCCCAAATGACCAGTATATGAGTAAAAATGAACTTTGCTTCGGATAAGACATATTTTTTTAAATGTAAAATTAAACAGTACCAAGTGCAGCATGTTCACCTTTTTCATAATAAACCGAAGCAAACTGGAGATGACAACGATGACATTATATGTGTATCATAGAGAATCCTACTGAGAATTTATAATTCTCACTCCTATTTTTCCGTGTTATCTCCAGAAAGTTCAAGAGGTATCAGAGTAGCGCAGCGGAAGTTGCTGTCAGATAAGGTCCATTCAGGTAACCATAACAACTCCAGGGTATGGTACTATGACTTAAGTATAGTACTGTGCTTCGGAGGGTGTTACAGGTTAAGTTAAAAATCACCCTTAGTATTTAGTGAACATGATGTTGTTGGGTTCATGATGTGGTTATGCGTTGTCATGACCCAAGGATTAGAAGGATCTCGAACTCCTTGGGAACAGAATTATGATTAGGGCCTCTGAGTATACCATGAACCTAGGAATCACTAAGCGCACTATCTCAAGGAAAGGAAATAATCATTTAACTTAATTAATTTGAACAAGTGTTCCATAAGACATAAACTAAAGAAAAGAATAATTTCATATGAGAGCTAAGTAACTAAAAAACCACATACATATATCTTAACTATATGATTCTCTCATGGGCAACCACGAGAAATCATATGATGATTCATAATATTCTTCACAAAAAATAACACAACTATGAACCCCCTTTTAGGGTATGAATGTGTAATGCCATTCAGCATGATGAATGATGAGTTTGATTGAGCTTTGTCTCATGATTAATTGATTATTGTGATATGATAAAATGTTGGTTGAAAGCTTATGATTGGCATTTTGGGGGAAGCTCCAGTCTAATAGTTATGCTGTCGGATTTCCATCAAAATTATGGACTTAGTCATATCATTGCATGTGTCTAGTCAAAGAAGTACTATGCATATAAAGTATAATGATAAGAAAAGAAACCATGGGATATGACCCCTCGATCACTTCCGGGAAGTGAAAGACGGAGATCCACAAGGAACCTTTATGAGGGAGGCAAGGGTAACATGGAGGACCTTCCAACTTAGGGGTAACCAATATCGACTTAGTCTGATTTGGTTTAATACTGCATGACGATGGTCACGGAATGAGCTCATGTCCAAAAGCAGTCTATTTCAAAGGAAAGTAAAGAATGATAAGCATGTGCTAAAAACGAAAGTAAAGTCAAAGTATAACCATGGTTAAGTCTATGATGATGCATGTCTTTGCATGTAATTATATTATCCATTTGCATTATGAATGTTTATTCTATGTTTCAGTATGTATGTTAGTCATGATGATGTGGTTATGACGTTAAGTTTAAAAGCAACCCGCTTCGGGGTTTAAGTTTTCAAAACCATTAAAATTGAACTTATATCTATCCACTGTTTTTATAATTAAACCTGAAGTGGCTGGTACGATGACGATGACACAATGTTTGTCTAGTCACGACCCTACTAAGAAATCTTGTATTTTCACTCCTACATTTTTGTGTCGTCTTCAGATGGAGCGGATGACATCCATGGTAGCACTTCTGATGGTACCTGACTGGATAAGACGAGGAGCTGCCATGTTTCTTCACCTAGCTAAGAAGGATCGAGATAGTAGCATAGTATTTTCGTTTTCTTAAGAGGCCTAGTTAGGCAATTTATGTGTAATTAAGAGTATATAGGAAGTCATGCTACTGAATTTGACTTATTACATATGTGATACTTATTAAATGTAATGATGACCTTTATTATCTATGATTGCATTCTTGGCTTAATGTATTGTGTTATGTTGCTTCCATTTTGTCATATGTCTTATTAGTAACTCAGCGATATGAAGAACAACATCCATACGTATGCGAGTGAGTAAGCGCTTAAAGGCTCGGTTTTCAAGCATAAAGGTTTTACAAAGAAAAAAATTTCATACTATTTTCGTATTTTATGCTAATTTCAACGATAAGAACTTGCACTAGTTAAGAGTATCAATTAGTAATGCCATAAAATGACTTAAGTATAGTATGGTATTATTAGGGTGTTACAACCCATAGAGAAGTCAATATATCCTGCACTACATGCATTCAATTTAAAGCTCCTTAAAAAATTCAATAGTAAAATTAGAAAAGGTATATGCTCTCATTGTTAAAAAGTGACCCTAAGTCCTAACTTATTCCATCAACCAAATCCTCTACTTTATCCACTAACCCTAAGATTTCAAGTACTTCTTCTCCTAAAAATTTAATAGGTATTACCTTTCTAGCCTCCAGTGGTGGTGGCGATGGTGGGCTTGGGGAGCTAAGTGGACTTGGCTCCTTTTGCCTTATTCTCTTTGCCTTCCTTGAGGATGATGCTCCTCTTGATGATTCTCCTCCTTATGTAGATGCTCCTCTTGTTCTTAGCATTATTGTTCTTAGAGCTTGAAGGTTGTTAATGGATGTTTACGAGAGAGAAACAAGGTAAGAAAGAGAAAAAAAATAGAGAAAATTGATGGAAAAATATGGAATATGGGTGAATGTTGGTAGGTTTTTGGTTAATGGGTATGATTAGGAGTGATGGTGAAAGTGGTTAATGGAGGAAGAAAAAGAAGAGAAAGTGAAGGTGAAATAAATATGGGAGCGTGTTTTTAGAGGAAGAAGGAGGGAGATGAGGGTTTGCAGGGGATTTGGCATGAAAATCCCAAAATACCCCTCATTAAAACGAACTTCGTATGTATTAACGAGCATTACAAGCCTTGTGCAATGCTTTTGGGCAAAACATAGGTCATGTATTATTACATGGGTGGTTTATGTGATAGTATGATCCTCCCTTTTTTTTTATAAATTTAAAATTTAAATTTATGTTTAAATTTTGAGAATTTTAATTTGGACAAAACACAACCCCATGTTCAAAAATAGTTGGGGCATGTGATTATCAATGCCTAATGAAGAAAATTTGGTGAAATAAAACACAACTAGTGTTGGAAAACATGGGGGGATTGTGTAATACATTGTATGCTCAAACTCGAGAATTTTCAATCCAAAATTTGCCTAAGTCCACTAAAACATGTTTCAATCAATCCAAGACATATCAAGGCATATGTCAAGTATAGAATTCAAGAAAATCAACCCCAAACTTGTTCCAAAACACTAACCTAATCAATCAAATAAAGTAAAATAACTAAAAACTAAAAGACAAATAGAAACACTCGCTTACTCATTTGCTCAATTGCTTTATTCTAATCTCCATTGCTATCCAATCATGTCATTCCACTCCTGAAAACGGGTTATAATCATGAATCAAGTTCAATGCCAAAATAGTAAGGGTTCTCAAACACATGTAACAAAATAAAAACAGAAGCTATAAGAAAAATTAAAGAAACTAAAAAGTAAAGAAAAAGGGATAGAGAACTTGGGTTGTCTCCTAAGAAGCGCTTTGTTTATAGTCCTTAGCTAGACTTTCAGAATTCTCAGGTGTTGTCCAAGAGTGTTGGAATCTTCAATGTTTGCACCATTCCTTCCTTGTTGAACTTAATAGTGAATCCTCTTGCCTGTTGATCTATTTTGTCTTTAGCTTCACTACCTCTTTATGATTCTTCTTTAAATTTCTTTTCCAAGGTGGTTTCTAAACTCCCGCTTTCTTTGCTTAAGGAGGCTTCTCATGCTTGTTATCTAAAGGTTCCTAAGGCTATACTTCCTTTGTTTTCTCTAAGTCATTGACCTTCGTACCATGGCTGAGCTTCGTCTTGTTTGGTGGATCTTCTTGCCTGCAAGCTCTTAAAATCTCCTTTTCTTCATCCACTCTTAGTATAAGCTCTCTTTACTCCACATTAATTAATTCACGCCTAGTGGCTAAGAATGGTCTTCCAAGAATTAGAGGGATGTATCTCTCATCTTCCATGTCAAGCACTATGAAGTCAGCAAGTAGTGTGAGCTTATCAACCTTCACTAAAACTCCTTCTACAACACTATGTAGATGTCTAATGGATTGGTCTGCTAGATGGAGAATCATGTTAGTTGGTTTGATCTTTTCAATGAATAGCGTTCTATAGATTGATAGTGGTATTAAGTCTACCCGGCTCCAAGATCATATAAAGCCATTTCTATTGATAGAGGACCTATAATACAAGGAATTGTAAAACTCCTAGGATCCTTAAGCTTAGGTGGTATCTTTTTTTGAATCACCGCACTGCATTCCTCTACTAGATCAACTATGGCATGTTATTTTAATTCTTTCCTTTGAACTAACACTACACTAAAGGACTCAATAGTTTTCGACTTCTCTTTGAGATGAGTAATAAATAGATTAACATCAAGCTCTATGAATTCATTAAAGAACTTGTCAACTCATAGAACTTGCTTTGGAACCTCATCATTGGCTTCTTCAGATTCTTCATGATAGGCGTAGATAGCATTGCAATAGCCTTTTGGGTTCACCATAGTGTTTGATGTTAGAACTCCTCTTGGTCTTTCAGGTAGAAGCTTAGATATTTGAACCATTTGTGTCTCCAAGCTCTTGAGAACTACCTCTTGATTCTGAACTCTCTTATCAGTTTGCTTCATAAATTGATCAAGAGTAGCCTCAAGTGAAGATAGCCTTTCATCAGGCTTGTTGCTCTATTGGTTGGCTCTTTGATTGTTTGGATATTTCCTAGAGAAATTTTGGTGGTTCCTCTAACCAATATTGTAAGTATTTGAATATGAATTACCCTATGGTCTAGATGGACTCCTCATAAAATTTGCCTACTCTAAAAGTTGCTCCTCATGGCAGCCATTATGGTGGTTATCCTTGTAGAAATCACATGTGAGCTCCTATATTGCTGCTATGGAATTTGTTTGCATCTTCTCCAATTGTTTAGACAGATTGGCCACTTTTGTTGTAAAGTGGCATTATCAGCCCAAATGCCATTCAAAGCAACCAGTTCCTAAACTCCTTTCTTTATAGGTCCTCTATTGGATGAAAGTTAATATTCATTTGAGGCCATAACCTTAAGCAATTCAATAGCCTCTTCAATAGTCTTCATTAGAGCTATTTAAATGAGCTAGCCCAACCTATTTGGGCCAGACCACCTTGGATCAAGCTATTTCGGGTTGGGCTTGATTGGGTCAAGTATAAACTTGGGCTAGCAAAATACTAACCCAGCCCAATCCTTTGTGGGGCACGGGCTAATATTGGGCCAATCTATAATATATATATATTTTAATAATTACAAATGTGTGCTATGTTTTGACAAAAAAAAAAATTGTTTGTTGTTTTTCCTTTTTTGGTCTACTTTACTTTATTTTAGTTTGTTGTCTATCTTTTTTGGGGGGGTTTTGTTTACTTTTTTTTTTTCCATTTACTGTATTTTTTGTGTGCTTTACTTTTTTTTCTTTTTCATTGACTACTTTTTTTTTATTCTGGTCTACTTTATTTATTTTTTGGGTAGAGGTGGGTCATTTTAGAATGAAAAATGGGCCAAAGTGTTGTTGCTAATTTTTATGTTTTATTTTTTTTTTTCAAATTATAGCGATTGATTTTTTTTTAAAAAAAATGTATTCGAGCTAATTGGGCTGGGAAAATTCAAGTTGGGCCAAATCAAGTCGGGCCAAGTTAGGCTAAATTTTCTTTTTATTCTTATTTTTACAGCCTAGACCATACATTTTTTGAGTTATTCGGGCCGGCCTATTGGGCTCGACCCATTTCAACGGCTCTAGTTTTCATGTGTAGAGAACCACTAGCAGCTGCATAAATTATGCTCCAAGTCATCTAATTGAGACCATTACTAAATGCTTGCACTTGCTACCACTCTTCTAGTCCATGATTAGGACATCTCAATAAATTCTTAAATCTCCCCTAAGCTTCGTGTAAGGTCTCTCTTTCATGTTGTGAGAATCGAGTAATCTCATGCTTCAACTGAAGATGTTTGGGTGGTGGAAAGAACCTCATAACGAATTTCTAAGATAGATCTTCCTATATAGTGACACTTGCAATTGGTTGAGATTGGAGCCATGTTCTAACCTTGTCTTTCAATGAGAATGGGAATAACCTCAGATGGATAGCATTGGTGGTCGCTCTATTATGCTTCACCGTGTCACAGATTTGTAGGAAGTTCATGATGTGCATGTTCGGATCTTCAAATGGAAAACCTTCAAACTGCTCCTATTGTATTAATTGAAGAAATAATAGCTTGATCTCAAATTTGTTAGATTGAATAGGAGGTCGCATTATGCTAGAACTACATCCACCCACTAACGGGCTCATGTAATCTCTCATAGTCCTCCTTTGTATAATATTTTTAGCATTCTCCATCATAGTTGATTCCATTTCTTGTGATAACCGATTGAGTTTTCTTTGTTTCCTCTAAGTTCTTTTAATCTCAAGGTCTAGAATGAAAGAATCCAAGGAATTCGATCTGGGCATACATTGAAATTAGAGGAAAAAAGAAGAATTAAATGCAAAATTAAAAATTAAAAGCAAGAAAAATAAAATGCTTAAATTAGTTTATGTTCAGTTACTCGTAATATTAGTTAAAATTCAATCCCCGATAACAACACCAAAACCTTGACGGGTGGTTTCTCTTAACCAATTTTTATTAGCAAGTGCACCTGCCTGATCAAGTAATAAGTAGTGAGTAGAGTGTATATCATACAAGGATTGAATAAACCAATTACCACAATCACATGGAACCTATTTAGGCTAATTGAAAATCTTATGAGAGTGATTGAAGGCAAATAGCAAGCAAATTAAAGAAAGCAAGTAATTGCAATTAAAGGGTTTGAGAATTCAATGGAGAAGAATGCTTCGAGGTTGAATTCACCTATTTTTGATAGGTATTGACTTTTTTGAAATTTATCTAAATCTATCTATTTAATTGAAAGGAAAGGATCCTAAAGTGATTAGAAGTGGATTCCCCTCATATATTAATCCTATTCTAAATCTTAAAAGACAACTGGATTTCCAAGGTATTGAATTCTCATCTAAGAGAAATTAATGTTCTATGATTCCCCTTTAACTAATGTCTCACGCTATCCCACATTATTCATAGACAAATAGGTAAATAACAATTTTATTTCCATATTCCAAATGTATAATGAGATTCCTCATAGTCTACACAACTTTGAGTTCATCCTTGTGGGTGATCAAGCCAAGAAAAGCATTAAGCATACAAATAAAAACTCAATATAAATAGAACAGATTCAAATAAAATCAAACAAAAGTCAATATATCTTCATTCACATATGCTACATCTTAGCAGCATACAAGAGTTTTAGCCACTTATGGATACAATATTCATAGTTAATGAAGAAACAAATATCATAAACATAAGAAAGGAGAAGAGGATAAAACAAGGAAGACTCAGTGATATGGTCGATCTCTCTTTCTCCAAGCTTTCACTCCCTTCTGCTCCTCCAAAATAAAGAGTCTAGATAATAGTATGTAGGTGTATAAGCGTGTAGAAACTATTAGAACTCCCCTTTTGCCTAATCTCTTTAATTTTTGAAGTGGGATGCAACTTAAGGTGAGTAGAATAAGTCCAATTAGCTCTTGTTTATATCCCAATTGGGTTAGAAAAGCCTAATTTGCATTCTGGTGCAGGATCAAATCTAAACTGTCAACTTGCTAGCACTATAACAATCTCTACAATTGGAATTAGCTAATCTTCGTTAACGCACAAGTTGTGGAGAATTTTGTTAACTTTCAAATGCCGTAAGAATCGCGTCAATTCGAGTTTTGTGGCTTGAGATATTGGTAAAATACTAGGAAAAGGTCGAGCTAGACAGTATCTGGATAGATTTGCTTTTTAAACTTGCAACTGATTTTTCTTCTAAATCCTTTTTTGAATCTGAATTCGATGTCAATAGCAAAGTTGGACATTTCCCTCTTTTTTAATTTTTGTTAGATCATCCTAAATCATTGAAATCCAATCTCTATAGAGAATATAAATATTTCTTTATCAGTATTTTCCAAAAATCTTCTAAAATTGGTTCTATGATACTCCAATTAATGTCATATCTTTCTTTCCTTGCAAGTTAAGCTAAAATTAGGCATAATACCTATTAATTAACCAAATATTCATCAAATAAGCATTAGTAACTCAATAAATATAAGAAATCAGATTTTTATATATTGTTTGCTAAAAACTCACAAAATCTATATAAAATTAGCTAAAATCTTTGTTAAATCATAACAATAAATAAGTGTATTTTAACACTCATCACAGACATATACATAGTATTCTTATCATTAGCATTAATTTACTATAGCTTTTACCATAACTATGCTTATAGGGCTTTCCATCATATCATATATCATATCTTAGGCCTAATATCTCATATCTCATATTTGATCTATCAAAGTTGCAATAGCCCCAACTTTAATAGAAATTCCTAGTAAAATAGGAATTTTAGTAATTTTTCAAATCACAAATTTTCCTTATATTTTAAGAAATTACATAAATATCCCAATATTTTTATTAATTACAGTTAGACCCCTAAATTTTATTTATATTTTGGCTTCTAAACTTTTAAAAAATAACATTTAAGCCCCTACACTTTTAAAATTTATAGAAAAGGTATTTAGCGGAATACCATAAGGCATAATTACTGTAATGACTTAAACTTCAGATATTAAGACATTGGGTACCTAAATATGAAATGACATAAATGCCCTAGTGATATGAGAAAAATTATAGAATTGCTATTAGTTATAGTAAAATAAGTTTACAATAGAATAAATTATGCAAGCCCTTAAATTCAATATAGTAAGTTAGAAACTGTTTGAAAACTTGCAAAAAATTCCAAAAATTTATGAAAAGATTATGATACATTTTTAACATAATTTAGAGCATAATGAATAATTTTTTAGCAATTTTAAGTAATATTTGCACAATTACACAAAAATTTCAATTTTAAGATACATATGTAGCCTTGAAAATCTTATAAGACCACTTATCTTACAGTAGAAGAATTTATCAGTTGAGTTTTGGACTTGGATTGAAGAACCACAAAACTGGGTCTTTGGGCCATGAACTATAGTATGACTATTTATTAGGCTTTTTGGCCAAAATTGGGCTAGAATTTTTTAAAAAAAAAAAAACAAAAGCTTAAGAATAACCTATCATAAACTAACAAAAAAAACCAAAAACACAAACAATGGATCATCCAACTCCCTCATGGCCAATTCCCTTCAACACACACATATTGGGTACAGATTTTTCAAGAGTTATGAAGAAGTTTCACCAAAGCTTGAGTAGTTAAGTTAAATAAGTAACCTAGACTAATTTAATATTAGTCAAATTAACCTTTGTACCACATTTAATAAGTCAAGCACATATAAACCTCCAAGGCTGACCTTTAGGTGCACAATTCAACTTGCTAAACATGTGAAATTGGTTTCATGAAGTTCGTAACATAATAAATTAAACCTATGGTAATTAACTGACTTAACTAAACTAATTTAACCTAATTAATCTAGAAATTAACTCAAACTAATCTCAACTATTACTATAAATAGAACTAATCACACACCCTCACACACTTTACAAACCGTTCACTTTGTGCAGACCAAGAAAGGAGGAGAGGAAGTGCTTCTTACACCTTAATCTTGAGAAAATCACACAAAACACCAAGTAAACTTCCACTACTACCAGAAGCCTTCAACTCCATTGCTAGAGCTGCAATTTAGGCCTTCGTAGAAGTTTGGAAACCAAAGTTTATTCTAGTTGAAGGCCCTTAAGTTTTAGCCACAAGCTCTATCAAGTAGGGTTTTTCTTTCTTAATCTTCCAAGGCTTGATTCTTGTGTTTCTTTGCTTGTTTGTCATTCTTATACTCTCTAAATAAAATCTTCAGTTTGTGTTCCTTCTTATTCATCCTCTTAAAAGTTTCCTATTGATCTTGAAAAAGTTGAGCTTTAGAGTCCTTTTAGGAGATTTTGAAGTCTAAATCACTAGTTTTGAGTTTTCTAGCTTGAATTTTCACTCTAGTTCAATTTTTATAGAAATTTTTTGGGGTTATCTTGAATATGACTCACGCCCCTGCTCTGACCCGAGGCTTAAAATGTCGATTTTAAAAATTTAATGATGGCTTTTGATGAGTTTTGCATGGATATTTCATATATAATATTAAGGTTTCTAAACTTAATTGTTGAATTTGACATGTTTTCATGAATTGACATGTTCATTCTCTTTTGCTAGAGCTCATGACCCTATTCAAGTTTGAGACTTTGAGGATGATTTTGATTTGTTGAATGGTGGCTTTTGATGTTGCTTGCATGCTAGTTTCATGGATTTAGGGTTTATGTGCTTGATTCTTGATTTTTGCATGATTTCATGGAGAATGGCCCTATGTTTTCCTCTATGACGGCCATGGTTCTATTTTTATACAACCCTTAAATTTTGTTTCACATGTGTTTTGATGATATTAATATGTTATTTTGAAGCCCAAGTGATCACACTTTTATGCTATGAACTTGTTTGCTGAAGATCTTAATTATGGAATAAAAATCCCAAATCTACCATATTTCTAAAGCTCACTGCCTTGTGTTAGTTTGAAGCCTAAGTGATCACATTTTCATGATATAAGTTTGTTTGATGATGATTCTTGAAGTTTGAAGTTAAAAACCTACAGAAGACCATAAACATGTTCACGATTCTGTTTTGGGCTGAGCTTCTAAATTCTATTTTTCATGTATTCAATATTGTTATCCTAACATTTTGAAGCCTAAGATACTATATTTTTATAATGTAATCTTCTTTGTGTATGATTCTTAGGTTAGGAAATAAAAGAAACTAAACTAGGCCAATTTCATGGTTTTTGTAACATCCCGATTTCCGACCTCCTTACACATTTCTTCTCAATTTCCGACGTTATTCAACTCCAACAACGGACGTCCGACTTCACCTTCAAGTTTGATCAAATCTCATTCCCAACTCAATCTTCGAATTTCAAATAGGAGGGATTATTTTCGAGTTCCGAGTTCATCTTGCACAATTTCCGTCTTCATGACCTCCGATTTCCGATTTCATCTAATTTTATTTCCGACTTCATCTTATGCATATTCTCCGATTTCCGAGTTCGGCTTACCTATGTCTACGACTTCCGACTTCATCTAGATTATTCCCACAACTTCCGATTTTAACATTCGAGTCCGAACAACGTGTGTGATTTTCGATGTCTGATTTAATACCTCAAAGGAAAACGGACCCATTTCCGATCTCATAACTTATCTCCGAGTTCAAGCATTTGGTGTTTGATGCCTTCAGAATTACCGAGTTCCGACCCTAAACATTCTATCCGACTTCCGACTTGACTCCAAGTTGTTACTTTAACACAATAATGCAAGTACCGACTTCGGATTCGAATGCAACGAGTTCCGGTTAGAGAGTTGGATCCAATGGACATGAGTTCGAATCTTTAGTTGATTTTCAAGTCATATACGAGTTCCGACCTCAGAGAGTCCATTCCCAGCAGTGATATTCCCGGTTCAAATAGGAGTTCCGAGATCATATGATTGTGAACTGTATGACTCCAGACTTCCGACATTGCTCCCAAGATTCGAATAAACCAGACAGGATTTCCTCGTCACTAGCAAGATGGCATGAGTTCCGACTTTAAACATAAATGGGATGAGTTCCGACTTAAACCATAATAGACACGAGTTCCGATTTCAGGTAGAGCGGAGGCGTATCCCACTTGTGGAATGACGTGGAGAGCAAATTGGCCACAAAAGTGAGAGACATGGCCGAACTTCAACCACAAAACTTCAGCCAATCAACACCATAACTTTCATGTATTTAAGTCGGACTTCCCTCTTCATTCCCAACTGATTTACGTTCTCCTTCTCCTTGCTCCAGCCTTTTTCTTCTTCCTTTCCTCTCTCAAATCCAACTCCATCAAATCTGAAGCTTTGGCAAAGTTCCATTAATCCAAACTCAAACTTAGCAAGGTCACACTCTAAAGAGGTAGGATTCTACTTCTATTCTTGAATTCCTTGCACTATGATTGCATCATATTGTATTCTTCTTTATGTATTTGATGAATTATTGGATGTATTATGATGGATTATGATGAATTATGATTAAATTCATAGGAGATTTTGAATTAGAATTATGATTAGAAGGAGAAAATTAGAAGAAATAGATGAGTTGGGATGCTGCCTGAGTGAGAATTCCATGGCAGTCCGTACAACGGAGTGTACAGCTCCGCCTACAACTGGTTAAATCCGATGAAACCATTTTTAGATGAAAGTAGACATTCAGGGCTTTCCATAGACATATAATATAAGGCCATTGGATTAGTATTGAGAGAGATATGAATTTTTGAAGTTTGACCTAGGAACCAGGGTTTTCATTCGGGCAGGGTGACTTATGGAGGGTATAACTCGCCCTATACAACCCCAAATTGAGTGAAACTAATTTTGTTAGAAATCTTACACATAGGGGAACATCCCAGTATAAAATTTTGAGTTTTTTATGGCACCAATTGATCCCAGTGATTCGAGGAAGTTACTATATGTCCAATCCAGACCAAAATAGGGTAGTGCAGGAAGGTCGACTTTCAGGACTTATAACTCGAGGTGTACTTAAGTAAATCAAGTGAAACTTGTGGCAAATGAAAGGTTGTCCTGTCAGCTTCAATATGAGACTAATTTCGTATGATTTGAGCTTAGTTTCGATTTTTAGTGAATTTATACTTCCAAGAGTGTAACTCGGGCTAGTGATTGGACAGGTTGAGGTAAGATTTGAATATCCTGAGTTATATGGATCAAAATGATATGGGACCAAAGAGGTTAGAAAGTAGACATATAGATCTATGATATATCCAAAATTCAGGTTCAGATGAGTTGAATAGAAATAAAGGTGGATCATATGAAATTCGGGTAGAACTGAATAGATTGGCAAAAGTGACCCAATTGATGATTTCACAAATATTAGTAAAACATATAAGGTATGAGTTGAGAATTGCCAGTTTGACGTTGATATATATGCGTTGAGTTGATTATGTTGCTATGACTGAATTGTCTGTGAGGACTGGCACTATTCATGGGGAGACGGAGCTAATCCGTTATGCTGCCGGATTTATGGCAGAAGTCTATGAAATTAGGAATGTTTACATGCAAGGATAAATTTGAAGATGATATGGATTATCAAAGATGATTTAGAGTATGAATAGGTGTATAGAAACCCTATATTCAAGAATGACATAAGTATGAGATAAGGTATATGAAAGTAAAGAACAAAGTATATGTATGAGTGCCGGTAGAATGGCAAAGAGGCTACGGGCCTTTATATGTCACAACTATGTATGTGAAGATCATGTATGCAATGACGTATGAAAATAAATGAAGTATAGGTACATTCAGTGTGACTATGCATGACTTTGTATGAGAATGAAAAGACATGAGTATAATGAATGTAAATCCCTTCACTCGGAGGCAGTTACTTGAGATCCCTCCCTATGAAGGCAGTTAAATATAAAGATATGAATCCCTTCACCTGGAGGCAGTTGCACTTTGAATCCTTCCTTGTGAAGGCAGCTAAAACTATGAGATAATTCTACCTTGGAGGCACGTGGTCAGATGAGATCCCTCAGTTTTGAGGCACGTGACCAGAATGAGATCCCTCCAAGACTAGAGGCACGTGGGTCCCTTTGCAGGTGAGTCGGTGTGACGACGATCACGGGTGAAGCTGACGAGCTCACTCCAAGGCCAGGCTACCCAAGGGCAGTAAAGGCACCCTAGGGACGGCGATACGTAATGCCTAGGTGTGCCAAGTAAAAGCTAAAGATTAAAGACTACAGACCAAAGATTAAAGCTTATGCAGGCACCCCACTCACATGAGGCATGGCATCAACCCAGCTAGTGTGAGTATAGGGGACAGAACTTACATGACGCATGGCATGACCCAGCTAGTGTAAGTACCAAAGAAAGATCCCACATTCCTAAGGAACGTGACATGGCGATCATGCTCTGATGGGGTATGACATGGCGATCATACTCTGGAATATGGCACGTAAAGATTTTATGATGAAAAGAGAGATGAAGAAAGAAAAGCAAGTTCTATGTCTATGCATGAATTTAAATACAAGTTAAGTTATGTGCAGATGTTATGTTCTCAGCATATTGATGTTGTGTGGATGTCTTAATATGATGTAGTTTCAGTAAAGTATATGTTGAAGTTACGTCTCTAGTACATTGATGCTATCGTACCTTATCGTATTTTAGTTATTAGTCCCATTATAATTCATGACTGGATTTTTATGGATTCTCTCAGATGCCAAGTGTATGATAAAAATGAACTTTGCTTCGGATAACATATTTTTCGAACTGTAAAGTTAAACAGTCTACATAGCATGTTCACCTTTTTCATAATAAACCGAAGCAAACTGGAGATGACAACGATGTCATTATGTATGATGATTAGAGAATCCTACTGAGAATTTATGATTCTCACTCCTATTTCCGTGTTGTCTCTAGATAGTTTCAGAAGTTTCCGAGGACGGTTGAAGTTGCTGTCTGACAAGGTCTGCTCAGGTAACAGTAACAACTCCAGGGTATGGTGCTATGACTTAAACATAGTACTGTACTTGGGAGGGTGTTACAGTTTTGGCCATATCCACTTAATAAGCATGTAATTTTCTTTTAATATACCTTATTAATTAATGATGAGTTTATGTGTCTATGATATGCTAATGAAAGCTTGTTTCATGGATTTTCATTTTTGGAGCTTGATTCTTGAATTTGGTGTGATAAAGAAGTTAAAATTTCTTTTGAAATCCTAAAACCATGTTTCAGCCTCCATATGTTTAGTATGCTTTTGATTTGTATCAAAGATGACTCTTAGCTCCTTTAATGAGGTTTCGATATTTCCTAATGGTTTTGAAATGTTTGCATAAAATGATTTTCGTGAAAATAGGTTTTCTTGAAGGCTTAATTGCATACCGAGTATTGATTAAAATTCCCAATGAGGTTTCGCTTTTAAATATGTGTTTGCATACCTCAAGCATGTCTTGAGTTGTTTAGATTCATGTGGTGATTTCTTTTGGAACCCTGAAGACTTAAGAATCCAATTAGGACATGAAAAACTTAAGTAAATGAATATGACCTTTCCTCATAGAGTTATGACTATCGAACTTGTGAACCTATGCTCTATGGAAATGTTGGACTATGTTTTGGACCTTCATTTATATTATGGACTTAATGACTTTTATAGGCCTTATTTGAATCCTTTATGGTCTTGACTTATGCTTGGACATATTCATATGGATTATGGTCTATGAACTTTGGACTAATTGTCACCTAAAGCTCTCTAATAATTACCTAATTCAAAGATTAAGTTGAAGATCCTTTTAGAAGTTCGCATATGAGGTAATTAGCTCTATACTTGAGTACTCCATTAATTGTTTCTTAAAGAAAAAACTTGTGTGTTTTGGATTCATCATGTTTTCTAGTTGATTTTTCTTACAGAAGTTTTGACTTGGTCATTGTTTGTTATTAACATGAGTTTATTAGCTATGTTGTATTTTTCATGACTTATATTTACTTTTAAATTGAGCTATGTTGAATCAAGTATCTTATTAAAGCTAGAACTTGATTGTCATATGTTATGTGCACTAAATATTATTACATGAGTACTTTGAAGTTTCAATATGGATTATGTGCACTAGATGTCTCTACATGAGTTTTTTTGAAGTCTATGGTGAAAGATATGCACTATATGTTTAGACATTAATATTCGATGCTTAATATGTGAATTATGTGTCATACACAAGTATTCTAGTAAATTCCTGAAGTTGCCTTATGCTCTGTAAGGGTTGAAACAAGGTAGCCATAACGTAAAGTTTATAACTTAAGCTCTGCTCAACCAAATCATGTGGGACTTATTTCATTTGAAAAAGGGTTCACATAGGTATAAGTTGTAAATTTTCAGGGTAAAATGATGAAATATGGATTTTTAGTGATTTTCCATATTTGGTTACTCAAGTTTGTCTCGTAATTGGACAATAAAAAGTAAATTGTGAATAACTTAAGTTATATACTTCAAAATTTAGTGGGACCAGGCTATCAAAATGACTTGAATTGAATTTTTTGTGCATTTTTCAAATCCTGGACAGAATTGAAGAACTATTAGCAAACTTGAAAACTAAGTGGTTATAGCTTGAGTTAGGGGTCTCCAAAGGCTTTGGGAGCAAAACTAATTTCCAGGTTGAGCAAAATGTGTTGGTCTTGTATGATCTTGACATGTATAATATGCAATACTTATTTGCTTAAGCTCTATGAAATTGGGTCAGCTTTATGTGTTCCTATGGCCACATCTATATTGGAATCTTGAAATATGTTATTATTAACATTGTATCTTTGAATTACTAGCTGGTTATTTGTTGTTTGAAATTTTGAGAAATTCTATGCTACTGAATTTTCAGCATAAATACTTTAAAAGTGATACCATAAAACATGAGCAATAAATACTTTCAAGAATAATAAATAAAATTTTATATCACTTAGGTCGAAGAGAGTGAATTCGGTTTTAGTCGAAGAAAGTAAATCTAACTTCTCTTGAATTGAGTAAGGGAAAGTAAATTTGGCTAGGAATAGGTCTGTGTGAATGTCAGAGAAAGTAAACCTGACAATCACATATAGAAAACAAGCTCGATCCTGATAAGCAACCAATTATCTAGAAGTAGGCAAGGCCACTTATCTCAAAGGTCACCAAGTAAAAGTCCTAATGTTAAATTTCAAGAAGATAGACATTGAGATAGTTGCATTTACATAAATAATTCCATGAAGTGCACTTGCATTTGCATTTGCATTTGTATAACCCTTTATTTTACAGTATTGTTATTAATGTTATTAATTGTTCTCAAATTACAAATGTATACATAAAATGAACTTGCTTTGGACAAAGAGTTTTGAAACCCTTATCAGATAACCTTTTACTCTTTTATCTGCTAAAAAATGTTTTCTTGAAATAAATCGAAACAGCTGAAGGTAACAATGATGATAGTGAATGTGGTAGTCTAGGAATATTTATAGAGAATTCTAAATTCTCATCCTATTTGTGTGTGTGCCTGTATCATCCTCAAATGCCATAGTTGGCATTAGTGGTGATATCCCTTGAGATGCTAGATTGGTAATGGCACTATGAGTTAGCCTTAGACTCCATGTTCTTGATGGGTCAAGCTCAGGTTTGCATGTATATATTCTTCCACCATACTTTTACTGTTTCCATTCTTGGTGAGCACTTTGATCTAGAGGCTACTTTTGATGGCGTTCCACTCTTCATGGTGCACCTAATTTGTATCCACCCCTACTCTCTTCTTTGTCCTCCAGGGAGATAGACCCTTCTGAGGCCAGCTTTTCTTTAGCATCAACTTCTACTAGGTGGATCCCAAGCTTTTAGTTGGTGGTATCAGACTAGCAGGCATACTGGAGAATGGCTTTCACATTCCCATGCTGGAATAGAGGGATGATGTGGGATATTTTTTTTTAGAGGCTCGTTGAGCCTTATAATTATAGTTAGGGTTGAGGTTGGTGGTTAGGCATCGATGAATTTTTTGTTTTGATGTATTTCTTATCCACTAATAGGGGGTCCTTGTGCGAACTTTGTTCAGGTTTCTAATTAATTTCAATATAGGCCTTGTATTAAGAAACTTTTGTACGACAGATATCGAATGTACTCAGGTAACCTGATTGAGAGACATGGGAATGTAAATACTATAATGGACATTATGTATATATTACTACAAACTACTTTCAATACTCTATAGTTATCAGTTTTAATATTCATGTATATTCTGACATATGCATTTTGTGATGTAACTTATCAACCCCGAGTGATATCTTTATTTACGCGTGTACGAGATAAATGTGATTATGTTTTTAATACAAACTCATATCCTATCTCAAAAGTAAGTTTTTAAAGTAGAAAAGAAAATCTATATATTTTTCCAATCATTATCTGTAATTTATATTAAGAAAATCACAAGTAGGATCGATTTAAGTAATAGATTTCTAGTGACAACTTCTAATTGTAGTGTTATAACTTAAGTATAACATTATAGTTAGAAGTGTTATATACTAAATATTGATGCAAATGCATGATGGCATGATTATGTGATATATGCTCCACATACTTGATCATATGCTTCATGGCTACTCTATGAATTATGAAAAGGATAAGTGAATGTATTAGCCCCATCTTGGAGTGGACAAGTGGTACATTCACAAGGTGCACATTGACCCTACCCAGAGTAGACAAGTGGTGTCTTTACCATCTGCCAGTAGTCTATGATAATGCATTGGCCCTACCTCCGAGTGGATAAGTAGTGCATTTACTAAGACAATGTCTTGCCTTACCTCAAAGTAGATCGATGGGATATTTGCTTGGTGATGTCTTGGCCCTACCTTACCACAACTTTGGATGACAGGTAATAAGGGAAGGGAATGGGAAGGGGAATAATGGGAAAGGGAACTTGTTCCCTTATTTGAAATTTTAATAATAGGTAGGAATATAAGGGAACTCATGGGAAATTGTTCCCTTTTTAAGCCTAGAGTCACTTCCCTCAAATATTGGGGTGGAATGAGGGAAACTAGAAATTTTTTTAAGTTAAAAGTAAGTGTTTTGAATTTTTATCCCTCCTTATCTTTATAAAGTTATTAAAAAGTATGAATTGATTACAATGGCTACCCTCATTAATTCCCTTCGTGGCTTTGTGAAGAAAGGTGAGTTCTCTATTGTTGAGCTAGTGATTCTTATTTTTAATTCATTCTCATCAATCCTATTTTATCTGCATATTTCACATATGACATTATTGTTAAATTGTAGAATTATTCCCCTTTCAAAGTAGCATAGTGTTTGTTATTTTTTTTTCACATTGTAGCATAGTGTTTTTTTATTTGCATTGTTAGGCATAATATAAAGCATTGTCCAATAAATTTCTTTTTTCGAAGATTTGGTGAGACAATTAGTCGCCACTTCCATAGTGTGATAGTAACTATAATAGACTTGGAAGAATTTCTTTTTTTTTAAATCAACATGGAGTACAAATTCATGAAGAAATGCTCAACAACAATAGATTTTACCCATATTTCACTATAAACACATTTTCATTGAATTCTAAATTAAGCTTATAAAAATGCAAAATGATATAAATTTTGATTAGATTATTTTTGTCAACAATTTTAATTAGATTTTTAAAACATAGAATTCTATAGGAATAATCAATGGCACGAATGTGGGTTTAAAGTTTCTGTAGGATAAGCCCATAAATATTGTGGTAGTAATGAGTATATAATTGTTAGCTCCAATGCCTATCAGAAGTTATTCTGAGACTATGAACCTAATTGATTTTTTTAAGAGGTTTTGATAAAATCCAAATCAGAATATAAGCAAATCTTTTTAACCAAGAAAAGGCTAATTTGGATAACAAATTCTTCTATGAGAATGAAATTCAACAACTAGCTTAATCGCTCAAAAAGCCTTCAAAGCATCATTATCCATAGCTTTATACTATAATATACTTCATTTGGAATATATGCTTTGTATCTCTCGAGCTATTTTGTTTAGAAACAGAAAAGAAGAATTTTAGAAGGTTGAAACTACACCTCAAAAAAGAAAGACAAGCCTAGAAAGCTAAAGTATACCAATTCAAAAAGATGACTCTGTCCAGAAGGATGATCATAGCCAGAAGAAATATCACCAGAAACATACTTCTCATGTTTGTCATACCTTCAAAGCATCCTCAACATGCTTCATAGACAAATTCAAAAAGTCAAAAAGATGATTTGACAAAAGGCAGAGGAAGCGCTGATAAGTCTGCACAGTTGGTATATCAACAAACGGCTACTTTTCTATCTCTGCACAAGCTTCGAAGAATGAGCAAAAGAAAAACGATTGCTTCTCTGTCTAGTCTTAAACCAGCAGTTCAAAGAGAACTTCAAAAGTTAAAATCTGAAAGTTTCAACGAATATATTTCAAATGTTTGTAAAAGGCTAGATATCGAAGAAAGAATGTTAGAACGATTAAATATCATCTTCGCTTGTAGAGCTTTACTATCAACTTTTTCATCTTTTTGAATCTCCAGAAAGTTATTCATTGTAACCTTTGTTAAATAGAAAATCTTCTCTTCTGCTTTGTATTTTGATTAAATTCTCTCTTTGAGATTTTAGAGAAGTCACACACACTGAGAGAGCATTGTTCATCCTCTGTAAAGAGAGTTAGTATGAGTGTTCACAAACTATTTTTTACAAATCTCAAATCTTGTACACAGACCCAGTAGTGGTTAGATAGAGCTTGGAGAAGCTAGGATAAAGAATACTCGAGTTAAAGCTTGGAGAGGTTTGAGAAAAGACTACCCTAGTGTAAGAAGCTTGGAGAAGTTTGAACAAAGAATACTCAGGTTTTTTTATAAAATCTCAACAAAGTGTTGGGGACTGAAAGTAGGCAAGTGGTTGGCCGAACTAGTATAAAAATTTCTTGTGTGGTTCTCCCATAGCTACTTAGCTTTCTAACTTGATCGCATAAGTCATACTATCTGCGTGTCTAATTTCAGTCTGTTCATCATTTTAATCAATTATAATCATATAAGCCTTCTTTAACTAACACAAAGCTTATGCAATCCAAGTCTAGGATTTGAGATAGATTTTCAAAAAGTCAAATTTTCAAGTTACTCTTAAGTTTGAAACAACTCGATTCAATCACCCCTTTTCGTGTTATCTCTTCCAACAATAATAAGCCCCTAAGATTGGGCTAGTGGTAAATGACTTGAATAGTTTACATGACGTCATAGGTTTAAATCTTTGTCCATGAATATACAAAAAAAAAGAAAAAAGAAAGTAGTAGATAATACTAACAATATAGAGCTATTAAAGGGGCTGTTTAGGTAGTTAATAATTATTAATGTTTCGCTCTGTTCATTTATGATATAACTTTTAAACATGATTATTGAATTTTTGTTCATTCCTTTATTAATTTTCTAAACAAGTAGAAAGATAATTTTGCGCCCTTCCTTTCTTTCCCTTTCCTACCCCTTCCTACAAGTTCCGATTCGTTCTGTTAATGAAAAAAATCTAAACACAGTGTTAGAATGGATTGGTGGGACGTTCGTGATCTGAGTAGGAGATAACCTAGAAATGAGAGTTTTCAAAGATCCAAATTATTGATAGAGACCTTGCAGATGCTTAGTCATCAAATTAGAGTAGAAGCTAGCAGCATACATAAATGAAAATATACTTCAATTATAATTATGATTATTATGATTTTTGCATGAGGCATATGATTTACTTTATGATTTAATTGCTACTTGCCATGCATGTTTATTAAATATCGTGCACAAGCATATATTCATGATTGTTTCCATGTTAGAGTAGGGAATGATACTTTATTGTGAAATGCTCTATTTATTACTATTTGAGATTCTTATATTCCACATTTTTCTATTAGATGTTCTAAGATTGGGTAGTGTTAGTGTTTCTGCATTATTGTTGATCCCTTTTTCTTATATATATATCTTGGATGATTTTTGGGCAGTTACAAGAATTTCTTGAAAATACCGTCCTATTGAGAGATTTCTCTCACCCTATTTTCTTAGTGTTTTCAATATATGAACTTTCAATCCAATTGTTAGTTCTGTAAAGAATTTTTTTAATAAAGAATTATTCAATGGTATAAGATACTTACATTGGTATTAGTTGACCCTCTTTGTATACAAGTTTAACTTTTATTCAAGAGACTGGTTTGGGCCTGCAAGAGAATAAAAAGAGCTGTAACAACAACAGGCCCAACGACATAGACGGGGTTAATGAAAACAAAAGGGTAAAAAATGTGGGTGACCACATTGAGAGTCTCTCTAACTCTCTATCGGCTCCACCGGGACTTGGAATAGAGCTGGGAAAAAAAAAAAAAAAAATAACGAAACCCCAGTGAAGATTGAGCATCTTGCTCGTGAGGAGGAAGTGGGGTCATAAGACCAACAAATTGTTAATGAGAGCGACGAGCAGAGTAGTGATGAGGAGGAGGCCATAGCAGCATGGAATTTGCGAAGGGCACCAGGGCTATGTGCCGACAAAGAAGAGGAGGTGATCAAAGCATTAAAGCAGTCTAGATTAGCCAGGAAGGAAAGATAGATTGTGGTAAGAGAAGAAAAGGTCAGAAAAAGAGGGGAAGGAAGAGTGAAGGAAAGCCTCAAGAAAAACGAGGTGACTATAATCTTTTCTTATGAAATTGTTCTGTGGAATATAAGAGTAATTTGGGGTTGGGTAAGGTAGTAGCAATACATAAAATAACTAAGGAGAAAGGCGTATCTTTTCGTGTTACGTTAGAAACAAAGTTACTGGGGGTGAATTCAATAAAATTGAGGCAATATGGGATAAAGATAATTTCGGGTGGTGTAAGTGGAGGGTGTTTCTATTGTGCAAGTAGGATAATGATTTTATGAAGGTTCAGGTGACTATCAAGGGCCGAGATGGATGTGTATCAAAGGTATAATTGTGTAGATTAATATTTTGCAATGAAGATATATCAAAAGTATAGGAACAGGTTCCTATCTCTTGTCAAATGGTGTCAAATTTAAAAATCAAAGGTGTAAGCAGAATTGGGAATTTGCAATTGACGAATGCAGCATTGGTAGTATATTGGTGGAGGAAATTCCAAAGTGAGAAGAAACCATTATGGCAGGAACTGTTGGGTCAATGATGGGCACTGTCTATGAGTCAGAATTTGGGTCAAAAATGGGTCTTCAAACTTGAGAATAATCGTGACTGAGATGGATTTTAGCTGTGCATTACCATAATTGTAGCATGGTATAGCTCCCTTTCTGATATGCAGAATTGAAGGGAGTCCACTTCCTGGTGTTTTAGTATTGGGGTGCTTATATTTTAAGTAGTTCAAGTTGCTGATTTTGATGCTTAAACACCCTATGTTTTTCTGTCATGGTGTATTATATTTTGGTATTTTAGGCTTGGCAGATATGCAGATGTAAATTTTTTACAAGACCAATTTGTCAGCATTTCTATAAAGGAGGTTTGTGAGATAAATGTGAAGATTGGCTAAAGAATGTGACTATTGTGCAGAACAGGAAGTTTCAGTTCAAATGGCAAGAAATTTGGGGACAGATGATACCAATTTATGAGGAACATGCATTATTATGGATATCATGTTCCACCCAAGGGAACGAGATACAAAATTGAGGGTCTACATGTGGACCTGTGGTCGCAAGCTTCATGAATCTAAGATGCAAACAAGGTATTAGTTTGGCGACTCTGATGTCTTGAGGCCAATATGTCATGAGATCTAATTTGTAGGTTGTATTCTTAAATAGGAGCTACTCTTGCAATTTTAGCCTGCTGATAGGTGTATGTGTGTGTGCTGATAGGAATATAAGCAGCTTGATTAGGTCTTAGAAGCTTGTATGTTTTATGATATGTTTTCTCTCTTTTTGATTCCTATGTACTCACATATTTTTGCTCCACTTTTGTTCTGGGTTGTTGAGCTGTATCATTCAAGTATTAAAAAACGAAAAAAAACATTATCGCAATTCAATACCTTGTTGCAGGATCTCCAATTTCCTTTCATGTTCATCAAGGTATATTTTTTGGTACCTTTCCTTTAAAAAAAAATGAACTTTACATCCTTTTAGGATATCATTTGGTTTTAATCTTTTCATATCTTTATATTTTTCATTCGATTGACTTGTGTCAAGCATTGTTCAGAAGCTGACAAAGATGCAATATCGAAGATCTTTGGCTACATTTTCTTACTCTAGCATGCAATGCATATGCGGTTCACCGGACAATGGTAATGGTCAACTTGAAATGTTACAATGTGGCCGCAATATTGCGGTTACATGCAATCGCGTTATTTTTCAATATGGCAAGAAATCACCGCAATGTAATAGTGATCTGGTTGCATCAAAACCTCATTACTACCTTAAAAGATCACAACGCACGACATCAGGCCGCATCACAACTTTATGTTTGTTGTCCTTAACTCTCAATCTCATATCAAGCTCTCTTTGCACTTCTCTGGGGTTTTATTGTCATGCATGTTGAGTTAGGTAGTGAGTAGAATGAGTTTTTATTGTTTAATGATTAAAAGGTTAAAACGTGAAAGGTTTAAAGTGAGAGTCTTTATTACCTTATGTGCAAACATACCAAATTTTGATGCCACAACAGCTGCATCCAGTATAGCAACACCCGCAACAACCACAATTGAAATAAATGTAACTGCAGATTAAACATGTTCTTGCCATGTTACTTTTTCTTGTAATTGGCCCTCCGCCATTTTCAGCCTCTAAGAAATAACTAGCAGACTATATCTCCACTCTTTATGGTGGCTCATTTAGGATGTGAAAGAAACTAACAAAGAAGGAAAAAAATCCAAAGAGAAAAATTCTTCTCAATGCACCTGTGCTGATTTTCATGCAGTGATATTTGTCAATTGTCAGCATTTTGTACTCTTGTAATGCACTTGTTAATTATATAGCTTTGGTGATGAATATTATACTATTTGATTATTTGCTAGATCGTGCTAATATATTTGAATTTGAATGAATTAAGATGAAAATATCAATTTAATTAAATATGATTTCATGACAATTAATATGATTTTAACATGTGACATAAGCTTAAGCTAGAGATAATGCTCATGCACTGCATGAGTTTGTCAATATTTTTCTGATAACTGTCTTTAACAAGAATACTTCTGAAATAAAGATGTGATAATGATTAAAAAATAAAGAAAGATGCTAGAATAAGAAATTTTGCTTAAATGATGTGGCATACTTTTTGACTCTAGGATGAATAAATAAAATTTATTTAAGGTATGTTTGTTTCAACTTTCAAAAAAAAGATGATTTTGAAGTTTAAATTTTATATATAGTTAAAAAAAGCTTAAAGTTAATATTTTTTTTCAGAAGTTATTTTTTTTAGTTTCTACTAAAAAGCTGAAAATAGATTTTTTTTGAGAATTTAATTATTTTTAAAAAATTATCTAAACATACGAAAATTAATTTTTTTTGATGAAAAAAGTGACTTTTTACCCAAAAAAATTCCAAACAAACACACCCTAAATCTAATGTCCACCATGATTTTTATAAAAAATTCTAGCAATTTTTTTTTTCTAGCTATATAGCATTGTTTAAAATTAAATATCACAAGAGTATATTGATTTTCTTTATCGTCTCATTTGATGTCTAGAATTGGCTATAGAATTAGAGATTGGAAATGGAATTGGGCTCTTCAATTTCAATTTTTATGTTTTGAGTAACATATAGA
This sequence comes from Pterocarpus macrocarpus, assembly GCA_031439585.1. Classification (NCBI taxonomy): domain Eukaryota; kingdom Viridiplantae; phylum Streptophyta; class Magnoliopsida; order Fabales; family Fabaceae; genus Pterocarpus; species Pterocarpus macrocarpus. The sequence continues at coordinate 30,058,975 of CM062515.1, forward strand.
ATTGGAATTATAATTCCACATTCCAATTCCATGGATTTGAAAAATAACTAAGATGAGCTCTTCTTAACTTCTAACCTATACTATGTGAATTATCAATTACAAGATTTATTAAATATCTCTCTTTTCGTTTAAGTCTATGTGATTCTCTCCTTTTTTCCATTTATATGCTATCTATTATATTTATTAAAATATAATATTTTTATAAAAAAATAATATAAAAAATTTCCTAAATTTTAAATTATTAATTTATATAATAAAAATTATTATTTTATATATAAATAGTTTGCAACTCACCAATAGCATTTCTAGTGGAGTTGTTTGCCAAAAGAAAGAAAAGCGGGATAGTGCAATATTTTCAGCGGACAAATTTTTATCGGGAAAGATGCTCTTTTTTTCTTTTTTTTGGGGGGGGGGGGTGGGGGTTTAGCGGTGCCAAGGCCATCAGAAAACCTGTAAAAAAAAATTACTAACAATGACACACCACAAAATAATAATAATAATAATAATAATAATAAGAGATGTGGGTTTCCGGTGGTAAATTGGCAATGGTATATTGTAACACCCCTAAACAGACTTCTTTAGAAGGAAGAAATGATCAACTAAAAGGATCAACAACTAATGATTTGCTACATCTTAGCCAACCTTCTCATGATACTAATATTTTATTTTTTGGCAAATTTTATGATAGACAATCTTTCAGAAAGTGTCTTAATTTTTATTCACATGCTAGGAAAATTTTTTTAAATCCCTCTTCTCCCCCCTCCCCCCTTTTTTTACCATTTACCTTCTTTTCCAACTTTCTTCTCCCACTCTCCCCTCAACCCTTGCACCACCTTTTCCACCATAACTACCACCTTTTCACTCTCACCGTCACCACCTACCCACCATATCCATCAACCATCCAACACCATGACCACCTAACCACCACTATCACCTTCTAACCAGCACCATCATCTATCACCTAACCACCACCAACCGCTAGCTCCTCACCGGTACGGCCCCAAACCACAGCTAGTAGCACCTATGGCAAATTGCCACCAGCAACACCTCCTGCCACCACAGGTAAAATTTCTCTTATTACATTTTTCCTTTTTTTTTCTTTTTCTACAATATTTCTATTTTTATGTGAGTAGATTTAAAAGAAAAAGCCAATATGGGATTGGTCAAGGTGGTAGTTGCCTTGAAATTTAACTAGAGGTCTTAGGTTCGGGTCCTGAGAATGGAAAAAATTCTCATTGAGAGACCCCTACCCTCTTTAAGAATCTTTGTTAGATCGGATCAGATTAGTCAAATTCTTGGTAATAAGGCACAGATACCAGTGGTTCTATCGAGACCAAAAAGGTTTTAAAGGAAAAATCAAATATGATTATTGCTTGATAACTAAAGTTATTGTTAACATCCCCGCTTTTTCCTAATATAGCATAACAAGAATTTCGATTTATTTCACTTAAGCAGTGTGAGAATTTCTTAGGCCACATGCCATGAAGATCCTCACATTGATAACTATAAGGTAGTATGACACTATCATTGAAAATATGGCATTGCCGAATACTTAAAATTAAGAAAAGACGAAAATACCGCTAGTTGCAGAACTTTTATTATTTATGGAATTGTCCTAATATTTTTAGTAATTATACTTAGACACCAGAAACTATTTATTCTTAGGTCTTTAAACTTTTAGAAAATTATATTTAGATCCCTGCACTATTAGAAATAGCAGAAAAAGGTGTTTTAGCATAATCGAGTGACATAGTAAAACCGTAGAAGACCAAATATCTGCCGATTGGACCACAGAGGTATCCCAGTGTGAAATGGCATGAGATGCCCCTAGACTTGGCAATAATTACAGAAATATCATTAGTTACAGAAAACATAAAATACAACAGAAACTTCAACTGAAAATAGTTAGAAAAGACTAAAAGACTTACGAAAAGCCAAAAACTATCCTAAAGACCTAAAAAATTTTCAGGAAAATTATAGATATGTTTTTAATATAATTTTGAAGATAAATGCCAAATTTTGGTAAATTTGAAGAATATTTGTATAATTACACAAAAATAACCTTACTAGAGTACAAAATAGATCACAAAAATCCTATAAGATCACTCTAACTTACAATATGGCAATGAATCTGTGGAGTTTTGATACTAGGCTTGATGGATGACAAAATTGGGCCTTAACAGCTACTAAAACCTATTGGGCATTTTGTAACATCCCCACTTTCGTAAATAGAACGTAATAGGAACTTTGAATTATTTCCCTCAGGCAGTGTGAGAATTTCTCAGGTAGCGCTATGCTATGACGATCCTCACACTTGAAATTATAGGGTAGTATAACACTGCCGTTGAAAATACGGCACTGCCATATATAAAAAATTAAGAAATAACAAAAGTGCCCCTGCAAACTTTTGTTAATCGCAGGATACCCTGAATTTTTAGAAATTATGTTTTGACCATAAAAACTTATTTTCACAATAACCCTAGAACTTTTCATAAAATGACCTTTATGTCCACCCTATAACTTTTCATAAAATGACTTTTCTATTCCCACATCTATAGGATTAGCAGAATGGGGTTTTAAATGGAGCAGAATCACGTGGTGAAACCGTAGAAGTTTAAATCTTTGCCGATTGGGCCATGGAGGCAGTCGGGTGTGAAATGACATGGGGTGCCCCTGGACTTGCTCAAAATTACGAAAATGCCATTAGTTATAGAAAACAGAAAATAAAAAGGTTCTGAATTTGCGAAAATGTCTAATTTAAGCTGTTAATCTGTTTATTCGGTTTCAATAGTTATGTAAGGATAATTAAGAGTTAATTAAATATTAATTAGGAGTTAATTAGATGTTAATTAGAGGGATAAGACTTAGGAACAATTAGGATAGAGATATAGAAATTCTCTCAGAGTCATTTAGTAAAGTTTTGCCGATTTGAAGAAAATTAGCGAAGATTCGGTATTTTAAACCGCCAGAATTGAATCAGTAGAATTTCACACTAACACCACTAGTTTGAGTGGCTGAAAAGTAAAGATTAAACTTGATGGAATTAGATTAGAACCGTATGAAACCTCATAGGATTTTTCTAAAACCAGTTTACTGATTTAAAAGAAATCGGTAAGATTTTGGTATTTTAAACTGCCGGAACCGGACCAATAGAAATTATGCTATGAGTACCCTAGGATGGATGGCTAAAATTTAGCCAAAACACCTCCATATGTGGCGCTACATCAGCCCATAGAATGTAGTCACAAACCAAGTTGAACTACCAACACACATCCACCAATCAAATGAAACTTGCTTCAAAAGTTTTCATTTTGCTCTTCCTTCTCTTCTTATCATTTTCGGCCTCTTCACTACCAGCCTCATTTTCCCACTTTTCTTCATCTTCTTCCACTTCCTCTCATCCCCAAGCTCAAGCCCCAACCATCAACTTCACTCCAAGATCAAATTCCATCAAGATTTCACACAACCAAGGTAGGAATTCTAACTTCTTTTCTTGTTTTCTTTGAATTGGACTGATTGGGACTCCACTTTCTTCCCAATTTCTTGCAAGATTCTGATGCTATCTTGAGTGATGAGGATGAATTAAGGTTGGTTTAAGGTGTATATGTGAGTTTGAATTGAAGATTGGATGGATTGATTAGAGAAAAATATGAATCCTAGAAGAATTCAAGAAGCTATTAGGGTTTTTCCCTCGATGATCCGTATGGCAGAGTGTATGGATCAACCTAAAGCTAATTAAATTTGATAAACCTATTTTTATATGAAACTAGACATTCAGAGCTTTCCATACATATAAAATATAAGGCTATTGGATTAGTATAAAATTAGTTATGAATTTTTTAAGTTTGACCTGAAAATCTGGATTCTCATCTAGGCAGTATGAGTTGAGAAGGGTATAACTCACCCTACACAACTCCAAATTGAGTGCAACTAACGCTGTTTGAAAGCTAACATGTAAGGAAATATCCCATAAAAATTTCAGAGTCAGATTTGTTGCCATTTGTTCCCAGCACATCAATGAAGTTGACTTAAGTTCAAACCAGACTGGAATAGGGTAGTTTAGTAGGGTCAAGTTTCGGGGCTTATATCTCATAATATACTCATGCAAATGAGATGAAACTTATTTCATTCGAAAGCTTGTCCTGTTAGATTTAAATTGATATAAATTTCGTATGATTTCACCTAGTTTTCTATTTTTAGTGAATTTTTACTTCTAAGAGTGCAATTCTGGTTAGTTGTAGGGCAGACAGAAGTAAACTTTGAATAACTTGAGCTACATAAATCAAAATGAGATGGGACCAAAACGGTTGGAAACTAGACACATTGAGCTATGACATATCCAAAATTCAGGTCTAAATGAATTGAGTAGGAGTAAGGGTGGACTTTACAAAATTCGGATAGAAGAGAGTAGAGTGAGCAAAAAACTCTATTGATATTTCTATTGGATTTGACATACCATATGATCAATAATATTGCTGTAACTTACTGTTTTACATTGAATTACATACTTAATTGATTATATTGATAGCCTAGCACTATTCACGGGGAAGCGGACTCGATCCGTTATGCTGCCGAATTTTCGGCAGGAATTTATGAGAACTTATGCTATAGGTGATTATGCCTTGAATATATTTATAGTTATATGTCATATTCATGTACGTCATGCATGCAAGTATAATTAGAATATGATATAAGAAGTAAGGTAAGAGACATATCCATGAATGCTCAAAGCATCTGCATGCATGATAAGATATGGAAAGAAAAGGATAATAAGAACTTGCAAGAAGGATGTACCAAGTTACCACGGGAGGCATGGCATAGACCTATCTAGCATGGGCCAGAGTGGTACTGTCTAAGACTTGGGCCAGCCCTGGACCAGATTTAAAGAAAATAGATTGGTGTGAAGGTCGGGGAAAGTAAACCTGTCACTCATGTATAGGTACGAGCTCGGACCTGAAAAACAGGTTATCACCCAGGGGTGAGAGAGGCCATTCACCTGCGGGGGACCAAGTACAGAAAAGAGCAAGATCAAGTTGCAAGTTAAAGAAAGAGAGGAAATAAGTCAAGTGCACTTGCATACAATCAAGTACAAACATCTACATGTGCATTCTAATTATCTCATTATGTCATGATGTTATTATGATTCTTACTGAAGTATATTACACTATTCGTGTTTCTATGTCTGTCATATAACATGCCAAGTGGTTGATAAAAATAGAACCCGCTTCAAAAAAGATATTTTCAACTTAAAATTGAACCACTGCTTGCGTATATGTGCTCACATTTTCATAAGAAATTGAAGTGGTTAGAATGTTTATGATGGTACTGTATGAGTAATAGTTTGAGTTTACCTACTGAGAACCTTAGGTTCTCACTGCCTGCTTGTATATTTTTCTTTTCTGTAAACATTCCAGCACCTAAGTTGAAAAGCAAGTGCGAGGTGGATTATTGGGACGTTCACTGAGCAAGACTCGGGTGCAAACCAGACCAAGCTAGTTAACGTCGCGCAGCGGAAGGAAATGCTGTGTATTATGTTAGTCATAATTTCTTTTAAATGGTAATTATTTTATTCTCTATGTATTAGAAACGACAAAGTTTACGAACTATTAGTTAGTAGCAAAGTGTGCAGTTAAAGGCCCATTTATTATATTTTTTATCTTTTAAAGATTTCTTAGTACAATGACAACCCTATAATATAACTCCATGACTCGAGCATGACTTATATAATAAAGGGTGTTACACATTTCCTAGGAATTTTGGGCTCAAAAACTATAAAAAGGCTTAAGTAATTCAACCAAAAATGCATCAAAAACCCAACAAAAATCACCCAACTTGGGCTGCAGCCAATCTGCACGCCCTTCCCTCCATCAGCCCCCCTAAACTCAGAAAAAATGAAGAAAATTCAAGAAGGTAAAAGTTGGTCAAATTAAGTAGCTAAAGATTAAATTAAACAAGTCAAATTAACCTTTTTTTTTTTAACACGTTAATGTATTCAAAAACAACTCAGCTCATTCAAATACTAAAAGGACATGAAGATCATCATCTCAACATGAAAAGAATAAAATTCAAGAAGCATCAAATAATAAAATAAGTCTATGTTAATTAAATAGTTTAATTAGCTTAATTTGTGTATAAAAGACTCAAAAATGCAACTAATGGCCAAATAATTATGCTTGGCCGTGTAACCTTCACTTCATACATATAATAATTTGATTTTTATAGTTGATTAAGGAAACTTGGTCATTGACTAACTAATTGAAGCAATTAAGTACAAACAAGTTAAACTAGTAAAGGCTAAATTGTCATACTTGCACTAATTAATGAGTAACTCATGTAATATTTCCCTAATTCATTTTCAATCATGTAATTATCATTTTCATAAGACTCTAAATAAAGTTAATGAAGCCCTCAAGTTAGTTAATTAAATTTTCGACAATTAACTAATTAAACTAACTAGTTAAGACAAAACTAATTAGGATAATTAGAAACTAGCTAAACCAACCTTTTGTATATGAATAGAATCCCTAAGTCTTCACCCTGACACTTTGGTTTAGTCTCTAAACTGCCCAACTCTAGCCGAAACCCTCTCCCTTGAGTTCACTCCATCACTTTGCTTCTAAACAGCTAAAAGCTTCATCAAAACACCATTAAAATATCACCATCTTCCACCATCATCAAGAACCTTCAACCCTCACCATTATAGCTCAAGTTTAAGGCCTCAATTGGAGTAAAAATCTTAAGGAAGATTCAGGTCCAGCCCTAGTTGTCCATGGCTTTCAAGCTCCTAAACCAAATAGCATGGATTGCCATGGTGGTGGAGATAGAAGTAGCACGTGATTATGTTCATATGGGAAGATAGATTATGTAGCTGAATTTCATTTTTTGAGCATTAGTGTAGTGAGGAAATCATGGGTATCTCCTCCTGCTTGTAACTAGGGTATCCTCTTTCGTAAATCAAGAATGTACCCAGACAATTCATATATCAATGATCAATTGGGTAAAGCTTAAGTTGCCTGTGGTATGTAATATAAAGTAACTATTTAATTTATGCTTAGAGTTAATAACTAGATTTACTATATAATGGATAAATCATAAATAAAATCAACTGAATAAAGAAAAGAGTTTTATAGCTTCCGCCAAAAAAAGAATCTCAAATTTTGCTTTAGGATAAGAGTGTTACAGATATTCTTGATGGATTTTCAACACAACAGTTTTAGAGTAATAATATACTTGATGAGTATGATGTTGTTGTATTGTGGATGGTCATTGTGTAAATTCATCAGTTGGTGTTATTATATTGAAAATTTATTATGTTCTTGTAATTAGGTATCATATTGAAAGTTTATAATTTTTGGTGGACGTCTGTCTATCACAAGGTGGACGTTTATCTACCACAAACTTGTGATAGATATAATTTGCTAGAAATTTCTTGCAGCCATTTTTTGCTGGAAATTTGTAGTTGATATCATCCACCGGAAAACTTCATGCGGACATCATCTATAGGAAATTTCTGATAAACAAAAATTCACTTGTGTTGAGGCATTCTCTGAGAACTCCAAATCTAGCAAAAATCCACCGGAAATCATACATTTTCTACGAATTTTTATCAATTTTTGACAAATTTGTCGGACATAAATTGGTCGTTTTCTTGTAGTGATAGGCTAAAGCCTCCTATCTATGGTATGACGTAGCAAAATATGAGAAATCGGATAAGGATCTTGTTCAGTCTCTTGCAATGGATGGCATTGGAGCACGTTAATCTAGTTGGCACAGTGAAGAGAGTTAGATCATGATGGTGCTTCATATAGTATTTGTCAACTACTTATGTGTTTTGATTAAACTTTTTTTTAATACTTAGACTAATATGTTAGATCTAGATCATGATGGTACTTCACACAATATTTATGAACTATATGTTAATGAATTTTGTTTAAACTTGTTTTTAGTATTTAGAATAATTAGTTGTTTTGTTCTCAGAATACTTTGGCAATTTATATAAACACACACACATACACACAATCAAACTTTATTCATCATTGAATTAATATTATTTTATTTTAGGAAAAAGCTAAATAGGTAAAAAAAAAAAAAGGAGTATGAAGCTTATACAAAGTGATGTGTTGTAATTTGACTGGTACTTGTTAATTATTAACTATTTCTCCACTTGAATGGTTATTCATATTTTTTATCGATTCAATCGTTGAGTTATAATTACCTATCATGAAAATTATTTATGCCAAATTTTATAAAAACTAAATATCAATAAGAATGCAATCAAATAAGTCTTATTCCTATTATACATTTTAAACATAAATATTATGTTGATTTTGATGAATATAGAAATATATCAAACAATTTTAAATTAATGTGAAATTTCATAAACATGATCTACAAGACATAAACTTTTCAAAAAATTACACACTAAGAAAAAGTCATTCAATGGTATAAGAATTACTCAAAATTATACTGGTGTAACTTGATCTTGAAGCGATGACTATTGTTAACATTTATGGTAATGTTTTAAAGGCATAGTTACATTGGCTCTATTTGAAAAGCACAGATATTAAATACAAACAAAGCATTGTCTTTGCCAGTTAAAGGATTCCTAGTAAAAGGATGAAACTAAGGTGGGAATAGATTCTCTTTTTCATGTTAAGTGTAAAAGGAGTGGGAGAACTTATTACTATGGAGGAATTATTAGGAGTAAGATATGTTGGAATTTCTAATGCCTTGGATCTATATTCAACCTTGATTATAGCATGCAAATCAAGAAGGAAAATCATAAACAAGACTTGGGTGGAAATTACCAGGTGTTGATTGAGGAAGATGCCTGACCCATACCATCTTTGTTCCGCGGACCTAATCATAGAAAGAGACAGAAGAGAGAAACAAACAAAGGAGGCCAAAGGGAGAGAGAGTTCCTTCTATTCTAGCACTAGAACTGAATACAAGCTTTGTCTCAATGAGGTAATAGACACTTAATTATAGCTGGCTAGGGAAATAGACCTCTCCCTTGTGTTAGTAAAATGATGAGTTAAATCTATCCATTATAGTAAAGCACATACATGGGAATTATAATAATATCCACCAAGGAGCAATATGTGACCCCAATAGGCCTAATAACAATAAAAATTACACAATTTGGGCTTAAACTATCAGCCTTAATCAATTTTGACATCTAATCAATTTAGGTCCAAAATTAAACATGATTTGATTTATGCAAATCCACAAAAATATTTCAACAAGATATTGAGATATATCTTCATAGTCTATTGAGTTAGACAGCATTCCCACTTTTTGTTAGGAAGAGGCGTAGGTCAGTTAGGAGAAGTATAGGTATGATGTTTGTTGCTGTTAATGCTTTGAACCTTAAGTACGTAGTATGTTGCTCCTCTTGTCTTGGAGAGTCATAAGTCTCTTTAGTTGAATCATCGGGGAAAAAAAACAAAGCATTGTTTACTAGCTTAAAAAATGTTGTCTTTGAGAAATGCAAAGGGCATGCTTTAATGGCGTAGACTCATATGCCACACTTTAAAAGTGACTATTGAATGAAAATAAAGTGTTGCTCTTGTGAAATAAAAAAGATACGCTTAATATAGTTTTATAAGCATAACCATAAGGCCTAAGGGGAATCACGACCTTTGACAATGCATAGGCCGCACTTATTATGTCAAAGCTCATGCCTTTTTCAAAACTTAGTCTTTACTCTGAATGAGTGCTACCTTAGGATAAAGGATACACTTATGCCACGGTAGAGAGAACATGACCCAATGCCAAAAAGTGTAGACTTCAATCAAAGATCACACTATTTGAGATTTTACTTTTAGTGAACACTTTTTTAAGATTTTAGAGAACCTAAATATGAGTCGTTAGATATATTTATATTCATGAAAAAACTCTCCATGTTTACATGCATTCAGGCTTCAAATCGTCGACATATTTTTGTTTTATTAAAACTTAATATGAAGTGACATTTAGTTCAATATGTATTCGAATAAGCGTGATATAGCAATAGTTCCCCAAACAAATAATAATCACGTCTCTTTATTCATTGGGGTCATATTTGTATGACATTTAATCCTCGCTCGGAAAAGAGCGAAACCGCTTTCATTTCTTTTATCGCCAACTTCTTAATGACCCTTCTAAGCCGACCCAAACAGTGTTTATTGGACAAATCCTGACTCGCATGCAGGAACAGAGGCCACTCCACTCCACACTCCACATTCCACATTCTGATTAATCATCGCTTTCTTGAAAATTCTAATAATCAATTAGGTGGATGTTATTTCAGATGTTGAAATCGACTAGTCATGTTCTTATTGATGTCTCATAATGGTAGCTCTCCACCTCTCGATTCGTATGTGTTGGTATTTATTTCAGAGATTACAAAAAGTAGATACGTGTATCTTATTTGAGAATCTAAAGAAAGTTATCATGAGTTTATAATTTATGTTTAATTCCACAATCATATACACCAACTATCATGCTTTAACTAGCTAAATACAATAATAAATTGAAAAGCATTGTGAAGTTGAGGTATAAACAAGTCTAACAATCACAACATGGATGCGAATTAAATAATACCAAAGACAAATAATGATTACTACTTAATTGTCTTAAGTGAGTACGCTAAAAATAAACATAGTTTAAGTGAGTCAGCTTAAAAACCCGTCGTCCAATCTCTATAATTAACCAATTTTCTTCCATATGTGATAGGATATCTTGGTACCTTTTCGGCCTTTCGGCAGTGTCAAGTCGTATAAGGCATCCTTTTCAAAACGCACCCGAAGAGAAAACTATGAAAAAGGGGGAGAAAAGAAACAAAAATATTATGGGTCCTTCTACAAGCAAGGATATAAAGTACACTGTACAGCTCAATTAATTATACCTAAGAGCTGTGACACTTACAAGCACACCAAGCAACTGTGCTCTGGTTACCAAATTTTGTTCTTTATTAATAGTGGTGATAGTTGCATTGAGGTTTAAATAAAATTTTCGTCTCTGAAAATATAATTTTTTATTTTAATTCTTCAAAAAAATTTATTTGATTTTAATTCCTAATTTTTGAAAGATGAGTGTAAATGATCCCCATCAAAGAATAGAAAAAGACTATTTATGCTCAATTTTTTATAAAACTCAGGGACTAAAATTGAATAAATTTTTTTGGAGAATTAAAATAAAATAAATATTAAATTTTTAAGAACAAAAAACATATTTAAATTTTGCATTGATAACTATCTCTCACAAAACTTCGCATATTTTATTTGATAGATTAACATATTCTTTGAAAAATAACAATTGCTCGCTACAAATTAATCAACTATATATTATAAAGTAATAATCCTTTATAATGTTTTTTACAATTTCATATATGTTAATTACAAAAAAATTATTTATTTCTTTTAACCACTCTCTAAAAACAAATAACTATGATCAATAACAATTAATAGTTATTTAAAAAAAATTTCTAATTGTAAATTTAGTATTAAATCTTATCTAAAATTACTAATCACTTAAATTTTTTAGTTTCCTATAAGTATCCTCCCATAAGAGGCAACTATGTTCAAGTACTGTCAGACATTTAAATATAGATGACTCTCTCGATTGATATTCGAACCGTAGCTTATCATGTTATTGTAGATTAGCCCCTTATTGTTAGACTATATCTCAATTGGTTACTAATCATTTTATTTGAAGCATATATCCACTCAAAAAGTAATAAATTCGTGCATAACCTCATATATCTTTACAAAAAAATATTCTTATTAGTGTCCGTCACTGAGTGGGAATAAATGACTACTCAATAATAACTAATAAGTAATAGTCACTTTAAAATTTATTCTAAATTTCAAAGATTTATGGAGAATTTCATTTAATAGTTAGCCATTTAGTAATTAAGAATAAATATCACACTACAAACATAATAGTCATTCTCAAATGTATTGTAAATTTCATGAATTTCACACAACATTTTCTTTATGTATTTAATTTTGATATACCGTCATTATTTCAGTGTAAATTTTTTTTTTTTACATAAATATCCAAATTGTCATATCATTAAAGGTATTTAATTCTTACAATAATTATTTTAAGAGTTATAAATATAATATTATGTTTGATTAATAATATAAAATATTTTACACCATAGCAGTGTATTAAAATTATTCTCTTTATTTATAATTGTTAGTCGACAAATGATACCAAATAAATACCAGAAAAATACTACAATAATTATTTTCAATTTCTTCCTAACTTCATATGTCTAATATATAAATTCGTTTACAACCGTTAAACCCAATGAAAATAACTTGCCACTCATTGACTAGTAATAATAGCAACAACAACCATAACAATTAAGCATTTTTGCACCTAGTGGGCTTAGCTACATAAATGCAATGATGCTGCATCCTATCATTATATAGCAATAACTATTTACAAATTTGTTAAGAGAATATTTTTTACCAAGTTTCTACTATATTAAATACTTTATTTTATCTGTTTTCGACATTAAATTTTCCATAGCTTATCTGCTTTATCAGTTATGTTGTACAAAACAGTTTCATGTTACCAAACAAGGATATCTCACCTGCTAGCCTTCTATTCATGATGATTACAACTTGGGTTTTATTTTTAAATTTTTTTTGTTAGTAGGTGAAGTGTAAATATTCGATGAATTCAAAGGCATGTTCTAATTTTGACCCAGAGCAAATTTTTCCCCCAACTTAAATTTTTGTATTTTTGTATTTTTTTTGAAAAAAACATAAAAGTTGATTCCGATTGAGGTGATGTTTTCTTTAAATGCCTGAGTTCGCTCTTAACTTTACAGTTCCAAAAGGGGGAAATATACGTAACTTCAAAATGCTGAAAATTAAAAACAGACTTGTCTGTACTTGGAACCAAATTTTTTTTTCTAAACTCAGCAATAGTTTTTTATTCCAATATTTTAGCTCTGTTCACGCACAAGAATTTGCTCTGAAAATCTGAAAAACTGAACATATTGGTCCTTTGTTATGAGTTATGACTTCAGAGTTTAACTATGAGGCAGTGTTTGTCTGTAACTACATTGAGGAATCTGCTTGCAAATATATGCGCAAGTTTTCATCAATAATGGAATTCAAACAGTGAAGCTTTCTTTAAGAGGTTCACGAATTCAACTCAATTATTGAGGTTAACACTATACACGCAATTTCAGAAGGACAGAGATTTGCATGGGATATCTTAGCATATCTTTAGAGAAATGAATATGAATCCTTAATTGTGTGCCCTACAAAAAGAAGAAACCGCGAAAATGAAGAATCTAATTGAGTACGAGCCTATCTGCCATCTCAGAAAATAGTTAAACTTGTTCTTTTTCTTCTGTCATTTTGGCATGTCGTGCTTGGTTGGATTTCCATCGGTCCTTGTTATGGATGCAGTGAAGAACTGTGGCTTCACATTTTGCATAATACGTATGTACAATAGGAATGCTGCAGACTTGTAGTTTTATAATTATATTATATATGTATTGTACTTCTAGCTTGGGACGAATATTGTCTAATTTTGCTAATGATTTTATCATTTTTAAGCGTAATTTTGGTTATGATTTTATAGCCTAACAGAACGTATCAGTTTTACAAGTTTGAGGAAGTCAGTACTTCAACCTGCGACTGAATTTGAGATTTATTATTATGAATTTATGCCTTGTAGACTTGTAGTTAATATATGTAGAGGTCGCAAATAATTTTAAGTAATTAAATTAAAATGCAACATGTTAACATAACTTTCCCCTTAAAATAATAATAAAAAGTTGGGAGTATCGATAAACTAAGTTACAATTTCATAGAGAGAGAGAGAGGGAGAGAGAGAGAGAGTACGAAAATTCAAATTCTAGAAAAGACAATTATTATGATGATATTTTAGTTGCGACAATATCCAAAAGTTTAATATCATAGTAATGTTTGTAGAATTTTTTTTTTAAAAAAATTCCCTTAATTAATAATGTAAATACTGCTTACTTCTTGATATATAAGGCTACCTAATTTAGGATAGAAACAGCTATAATTTATAACATAGACTACCATGCATTAAATTACCCCATTTTGCATTGTTTCAATATATATATTAAATTTTCAACATTAATTTTTTCTCTAAAAATGCTGCTTGTTAATTATTATATCTAACTCTTGTTGGTATTTCAATCAATATACTACCGGCCTAATGATTAATTATTTTTTTTATTGGGAGATTCACATCCCCACAAGAATTAATTACTATGAGTTATATTGAATAGTCATCTTAATCCAAGGAATTAGTTAAATAAAATTTTTAAGTGTTTCAAATACGTTGGTTTGATTCGTATATTCCATACACACGTGTAGTATAGGATTACAACGCTGGCATCCAAAACCCAGGCAAAAGAATCCTATTACTAATGGTGTGCAACAGTCCCATGATTTTTCCTTTCAACCAAGGTTAGAGGAGAAGCAACAATTTGTTGTTTTTATGGTGACAGTTTTCACGTTTGTTTTTAGTAAATGTATTTTTTACTTTTCTATCCCTTACAATATTTGTTTGGAAAATAAATATAACTTATTATAATATAAAATATATACCCTTTTCAATAATTTCAAAAGTAAAAATAATTTTGATCTATATCATCTAAATAACATTTATTTAGTCAAATATACTTTTAAAATAAAGTTTTTCAAACATAAATTATGTGTTATACCAAACTCACTTGTAATTAAAATTAATTCTACAAAATTACGTTGATTCAAAATCAATTTTGCAGACTCTAATCCAAACACACACTAACTAAAATGCTTTATCAACTTTAATAAATCACTAATATATTATTTTCTTATATTACTTTTGATTTTTATACTGAAAACTAAAACATGGATTTTACATGCATACCCACAAACTGGCATTTCAGTTATACCCTTATGTGCAAGACATATGGGAATGGAATTTAATTGAGCCAAACTCCCTTCAGAGAGAACTGGAGAGGTTATATCACCTTATTTGGTAAGCAAAAAGCATTTGATATAGGATGCGTTTGTTTTAATTTTTTTAAAAAATATTATAAAACTAAAATTTTGTATATAATTATAAAAGCTAAAAATAGATTTTTTTTAAAAGTTATTTTTTTCACCTTCTACTAAAAAATTGAAAATAGATTTTTTGATTATTTTGATTATTTTTAAAAATTTATTTAAATATGTCATAAGTGAATTTTTTTTATGTAAAAAAAGTGATTTTTTGTCTAAAAAATCTTATATAAATGCACCCATAAAAGGGAAGAAGTGAAAATTGGTTTTTTTTTTCAAAGTAAAAAAATGTCCTTAAAATTAAATAGCGTCCCGAAAAAATTTGTTGTAAGTGGCAGTAGAATTTTAAATTTTATATTCATTTTACACCTAATTTGTATGTTTCTTTCTCATTTATTTTATTCTATTACACCCTTGTAGAGAGAGAGAACAAGCTACCCCATTCCAGTGTAGGGTAATTACAAAAGGCCTCAACTAAGGCTTTTTATCATTTTTATTTAGCTCACTTTCCTTCCACCTCCATTTTATTTATAAATATTTGTTCAATACATAAGGACGAACCTGATGTGCATTCAACTAACATTGGAAGCTAGATATAAATTCGTAGCTATAGCATATCCAAGAAGTGGGACAGATTATTACAGTTAAACTTAAGTATGTAAGTTCTTCTACAGTGTTCGATATTATTATAAAGGTTGTGTCATAGTCATTCTTTTTCACCTTGTAGCCCCATTTATTGCACTTGTCTTTTGCTTTCTTTTCCATTCTCTCGCTGGAAAAATGCTCTTTTTCTCGCTATTCTCTCATGTTGCTTAATCTCTTGTCATTGTATTTGCGGGTTTCTCTCATCTTGTCCTGCAATTAACTAGGGTTTTCTCCCCTGAACTCTCACATCCAATAGTAAATTCCCAAGAATTCTCTGGGTGGTCGCAGACTTCTTTTTCACTTTCATTATTAAAGACTAGATCTTGAAAGAGCCTTCTACAAGAGAAAAAAAGGTAATGATCTAAATTACATCGTTTGTTCAATTAAACCTAGCTTTACAAGGTATAGTTTTTATTCCAATTACATGTTTTTTCTTCTATTTGATTAATGTTTTGTGTTGCCTAATAAAGTTGTGTTCTAAGGTTTGATTCGTGGTGTTGGTTTTGCGAAATTTTTGGAAGTTATGAAACTCTGAGTGAATGATGTACCATCCAACTGAAAGAGTTGAAAATTGAGAAACTTCCACATAGGTGTAGGCGTGTAGCTTTCCTTTAGCCTACCTCAACTGAACACCACAGAAGGCTAGACCTAGGGGTACTGGAGAAGATGAAGAGAGAGAGAGAGAGAGAGAGAGAGAGATTCAGGAAGAAATATACAGTTATCGAACATAGCACAATAAACTGTCGTCTCGTATACATACAGAATATTATCATATCTATTTTAATTTTCTCCCTCGTCCTTCTGTCCTTGAGAGGAAAATGAAATTAAAGAAAAAGGTTCTGGGTAGAAGTCGGAAAATATATGAATATACTGGCCCTCTGATTCAATATAAAGATTGTTTAGGCATAAAGAAATTTGAAAACTAGTGGCAAGTGTTGTTACCAAAGACAGGAAGTGTTTTAAGCAACTCTCCCTAGCCCTAGTTTTATACATATTTATGGAATAGTCCACAGATTAAACTCAGATTGGATGACCACTATACTATTTTTTAAGGTGACATTAGATTTAAATAATTTTCAAGAAGTCAATATAAAGGTTTGTATGAGGTGATTTTCTTCATAGTTTGAGAGGCTATATGCACTGGAATTTATATTTTTGCGTATAGGATATGTATAGTTATTTCTAGAAGAACTAAAATATGATGAAACTAAACCACTCTACCATTGAGCTATTGTATAGCTTGCATGAGATCATAGTTTTAAATTTCAGTATCACAAATATATCAAAAAGTATGATTCAATTCCAACATTTGGGGGTTTGTAATTAAATAGTTTATTGTGTTTGAGTCTTGATTGCAGTGAAAATTATGGCCTCTTCCAGCTACTCCAATTCTCCCTGTGCTGCCTGCAAGTTTTTGAGAAGGAAATGCATGCCAGATTGCATTTTCGCCCCATATTTCCCACCAGAAGAACCTCAAAAGTTTGCCAATGTTCACAAGATATTTGGTGCAAGCAACGTGAGTAAACTTCTCAATGAAGTCCAACCCCATCAAAGGGAGGATGCAGTGAACTCTCTGGCCTATGAAGCCGAGGCACGGATAAAAGATCCTGTTTATGGCTGTGTTGGGGCCATCTCAGTGCTCCAAAGGCAAGTGATTAGGCTCCAAAAGGAGCTAGATGCCACAAACGCAGATTTGATCCGTTATACCTGCAATGAAATGCCAATGCAAGATGGGAGAAGGATGGGTGAAGGAGGAGGTTCGTCTCTTGGTCAGACTCCTGGTTATTATTATCCGTCTCCTTGGAACAATGATACTTGCGGGGATGGTTATCACAGAGGAGGTGACAACAATATGTGATTTCAGTCTTCCCATGGTATCTGTTATGAAAGTCCTGTTAATTTATGAGTTATATATCCCTTTAGGGTTTCTTATTTTATAGTGTTTAAGATGAAGGAGGGTCTGTGTATATGTATGTGGCTCTAAAGGCATAAGAATATGATAGGGCATGTTGTTGTGAGAATGCCCTTCATATCGAATAAAATGTGTCTCCTATGAATGTAACTGAACTTCTTAGCATAACTAGAAATGAAATGCTCGGAGTCTCGAACTATATTAAAACTAAGACTGTTTATAGTATGGGAAGCAATTTCTATGACATGTTGTACACTTTTCTCTCTCTCTCTCTCTCTCTCTTAAGATTTGGCTCCTCAATAAAGTGTATAGAAAAATGTATAATATTAATGGTTGAAAAATTATATATATATATATATAGAGAGAGAGAGAAAGAGAGGATTTAATTTTAATATATTGATAATATAAAAAAATCTTATACAATCACTTAATTATATATTGACACATATTTGTAAATATATTTAACTTTTATATCGATTACTTCAAAAGTCTTAGCATATAATGAGATTTAATTAGATGGCAGTAAGTGCATCCCAAGCATGCATAATTTGTTACACATGTACTTAAATTTTATATAATTTTAAAGACTTGATTTTTTAATTAACAATTATGATTGTATATTTTATTGAGAATAATTTTTTAATTGATAATATAAAAAATTTTAAACCATTAGATAATAAAATTTCAGGAAGTTGTCAAATTATAGTGAGTACATAATTACTAATCATAAATTGACAAATTTTTGAATTTCTGTTAATTAATAGTATAAAATTATTTTGCATTATCTATATATAAAAATTATTTTCTATTTTATTTCTCAAATTACATGGCACACGAGTTTTACAATAGTA
The DNA here is from genome assembly GCA_031439585.1 of Pterocarpus macrocarpus. Classification (NCBI taxonomy): domain Eukaryota; kingdom Viridiplantae; phylum Streptophyta; class Magnoliopsida; order Fabales; family Fabaceae; genus Pterocarpus; species Pterocarpus macrocarpus. The sequence continues at coordinate 30,077,412 of CM062515.1, forward strand.
AAATATTAACCTTTATAAGTTTTAATGTTTGGATTTCAAACTCCAAAACATTATAATTTGAATAAGAGTTATAAGAGATAAATTTTTGTCTAAATCATAATTTGAGGGGAAACAAAAAACTAAACTTAAGGCTTGACACTACTGTATAAACTCCCGCAATGTCTTTTTTAATTTTTTATTTTTTTGGGTTCTCTCTTGAGAAACCAAAAATAAAATATCCGAAATGGCCCCACGTACTGCAGTCGATGCCGACTGCTATATTAAATTATCAGGAATTGTTAGCTAAACAGAGTCTTAATGTATAGCACAACTTGGAACCTTGCTTTTCAAACTCTTGCACTCCCATTTCCATGTACTCACTTAGATATTACTTAGTCCATAAAAAGGTCTGGATCATAAAATGGCCTTCAAAAGAGAACTAGCAATCAAAGCATGTGTTGCCTTCCTTATTATATATTTTTAGCCTAATAGCATGGAAATTCAATTCATCATAAAGGGGAAGACAGAAACTTACCTCCACTTCCGATTTGCCTCACTTTTTGTCCATCTTAATTTCTAGTTAAAAGCCTCATGTGAACAAATGGAAGCTCGGCATGGCAAATTTTCAGCGCTTTCCTATATATAATTCTCCAACATCCTTTACTGCTCCTTTTTCCTATATACTTTATATGCTGGTCAAAGGAAGACTGGAACTGTTAATTTGTTGACTTTTATGCTTTGCATATTTATTTTACAAAAAATATTAAAAAAAGAATGTATTATTTGTGATGTTTCCGCGATTGCATTTCCGTGTCCTCTCTCCACTACAACATTATCATTAACAATATCAACCATCAAGTGGCACTCGTACAGATGCATATAAAGGATTCACGAAAGAGGTTGTCCTGTTCAATCGCATGTGATAGGGGCACACTGAACCTTTTTAGACAAGTAATGTGCACGGTGCGGATATAACGGCATATTTTTCTCTCCCATCTCTCGCATCTACCTTCTTGGTGTTATTATTAGTTATTGTTGTCCTCTGGATGGCACATATTCATCTACTACCTGAACTATGTCATATATGTCTGAATAATGTTACTTGCACAATAGTTGTAATAGTACTAATCGAACATTTTGAGTTTAATAAAAATAAAGGTTATTTTTTGATATACTATTAGTGTAATTTTTTTTAATTTGTACTATCTATTATATATATAAGGTGAGGATCAAGTTAATTGTATAGGTGTGAGATTTGACACAAATATATTATTTAATAACTTTCTATAAAATATAAATTTTACAAATTTAATCATTAAATTACAATTTCTATCATGTAGATAACTTATGTCAAAATTTTGTAAAAATTAAATATCAATAAAAATATAATTAAATAGTTATTACTTTTATACATTTTTAAAATATGTATTATGTTGATATCAATGTGTGAGGAAGAGTTATGCACATTGTGCACGTGTAGATAGTTGATGAGCTGACTTAGTTTGCCTTTAGTGGGTTCTTTGTTGTTGTTGTGTTTCTCTTTTTTGTCTCATTCTATTATGTTTCTACTAATGGCTTGTATAATGTTATTAATTATAATAATGATTAATATTTTATGATTGTCTTTAATTTGTTTGAATGTGTTAGCTAGCAGTCTTAAGTTGTCACGATTAATTCGTCTCTACATACTTTATAATTTAGCAAAAAAAATTATATCGTCAACGCTGAAATTAAAGAATTAACGTAAAAATTCTTTATAGCAATATAAAGTTAATTAGATAGAATTAAGTTTTGCACATGCCATAATACCCCAACCAATACTCACTACTACGTATTTAGATTTTAGTAAATATTTAAAATTATAATATTTATAAAATTACTAAAAATATAAAAAGTATTGAAACTCTTCAACTACATTTTTTTTCAACATTTTTAGTAATGTCGTAATTAAATTATGTTACTAGAGATCTTAATAAGAGCTTTTTCTAATTTACTAATTTTTTTAAATGTTACTAAATTTCAATTATATTACGGTGATTATTAATTAGGTCAAAACCCTTAAAAATTAGGTTTAAATATCATTTTGATGTCTATAGTTGCATCAAATTTTGGTTGTCACTATAATATTTATTTTTAGAATAAGTTAATGTGTCTGAAAAAAAAAATACAAACACCTTATGATAATATTAACATGGGTTTGAAGGACTTTTGTGATGGAATTAACAATTGGTGATTTAAATTACTCTATGGAATTAATATTTGATTGATGATTTCAAGTGAAATATTAGGATTTGAGGTTCAATCACAACTACCTTGACAAATAGAGATAAAGGAAGCAAATATTGAAGCCATTCGAATGCCTAATTTGCACAGAATATAATGAGGATTCCAGAGTCTATGACCTAAATCTACTCATATCACTGATGCAGGTGGATCTAATGGATACCCCACTCAAGATTCCCCCTCCCCCCCCCCAACAATCCTTATAAGGATCTATTAGAGATCGGTAGGGCAAGCAATTTAGTCATTTCAACACTGAAAGGTAGAATAGGGATCTTGTCTTGGCCATGAATATTATCACAAGGACAAGAGCAAAAGAGGTTAAGAGAAGGTTTTGGGAATTTGGTTAAGTCGTGTGTAGAGAAGATGCATTAAGAGCTTGTTAGTGATAATTTGGAGAACAAGCAATCCAAGAGCTTATTTCTAGCGAGTTTGCATTGACTTGGAGAGTAAGCAAAATTAAATAAAGTGGAATGAAAATAGACAGAAAGGATAGTAAAGATGGGGTTTCCTTTTAGACCATTAAGAAACTTCTTCTTAGCAACTTAGGTCACTGAAAAGGGATTTTCACCACTAGACTTTAAAGAACCTATTTTTGACAACCTAGATAAGAGGAAAAAAAAATTGAAAGAACTAACATTAAGAGTACCTTAGGCTGGAATCTTCAATTTCTTGATGTAACAACCAAAGCAAATCACTCAAACCTCACTTGAAGCACAAAAATAGAAAATTCTATATCACACAAAACCAAAATGAGGAAAACCTCAGAATTGTAATGAGAGTAAAACTATGAATTGTCTATAGGCTAATTTGCCTATTTATACACAAATTCTAAAATTAATAAAAAAAAGAAAATTATTTAATCTGTCTAAAAGATTTTATTTGAAATTGAAATTAAAAAGATCTGCTCCTTAACAATAAGTTCACTCCTAAAAGTTTCGATTTGATCCTATAAGGATATGGATCAAATTTGAATCAATCAACTAAATCTAAATTAAATCTAATCAATCATTTTAGATTAGCTCCTAATTTGTTGCACTCCAATCGGAATCAAATCAGCCAATTAATTCTTATTTGCTCTAGATATATAGCGCCCCATATAATTGCTTACTTTCCAAGTAATCTCCAATTCAGGATTAACCCAACTAATTAATTAAGATCTAGTCTTGATTTGTTGAGCTCGTCACATGGTTGGTTGCTCTCCAAGTCAGCACCAACTTGCTATAAACAAGCTCTTGGATTGCTTGTTCTCTAAGTTATCACCAACAAGCTATTGATGCATCTTCTCCATACATGACTTGACCAAATTTCCAAAACCTTCTCTTAACCTCTTTGCTATTGCCCTTGTCATAGGATCCACGACCATGACAAAATCCCTATTCTGCCTTCCAATGTTGGAATGACCAAATTGCTTGCCCTCTTGAGCTTATATCAAAATCTCTATTTGAATCCTAAATAGTACCCATTACTCTCTACTTTAAGTACAAACAACAATAATATTTTATTTTTCATTATTTAATCAAGAATTAATATTGATCTCAAAATTTGAAGTAAATGTGGGAATACCACTAGACTTAGCATAAGAAAGTAGTGGAGAGAGATGGTGAGTCTCTAGACAGGAAGAGGAGGGCGATATCTACAAACTAATCACCAACAACTTCATGGATACGTTGGGGAGATTGTAAGGAAGAGGAGCAGTGGTTTTGCATTGAAGAAACTGAAGGAAATCTCTTTTACTATTTTCACGGACAAGCTCTTGGAAATTGTGTCTCGATCGTGGTTATGGCAGCTTTTTAACCATTAAAGAAAGGTAGTCGATGTTTTTCTTTCGAGGAAAAAGGGAAAATGATCCTCTACTCCTTTTGTATTTGCTAGGTTTGCCAACCATTAAGGAGCACAACACATTATTAGATCACTAAACAGGATGACTATTAGAGAATAGAAGATTGTCGTCTCCATGGTAGATTACAAGAGAGGTGAGAGAGGTAATCTACAAGGGAATTCAAAAGTCAATATTGCACAGGATGGTCAAGCATTTGGGAATCAGAGAAGTGAAGTAGAAGCTATAAACAGAAAGTCATATGGGGATGATAGACTAATGGTACCAATTAGTCCCACCATAAGTCCCCTCAAGGAGTCATAGAGTAGAAGTATGAGAGAACTACAATCATCTGTACAGACATTGATAAGAGAATGGTGGAGATTTTGGCTAGAAGCGTGGTGGGTGAGACTTTGAAGCCATTTGAATTCTATTCTATGGTGGAGAAAGTCAAACTTAAATTGGATAATGTTGAAGATGTAAGACATGGGGGCTTACAAAGTCCTTATCACTTTCTATACAAAAGGGGCAATGGAGGCATGTGTGCAAGCTTATATGCAACCTCTCATGGAGTTTTTTTGATGAAATAAGACCTTGGACCACTAAGAAAGTATGTCAAACTTGTCATGTATGGATTGGGTGTTTAAGAGACCCTTTACATGCTTGGTTTGAAAAGAACTTCAAGAAGGTAGCAGAAGTTTAGGGAACTATTGTTGGTGTTGACAAATCAACAATTGAGGGGAAAGGTTTTAGAGAGGCCAAAATATTAATGGATACATGTTTTGATCATTATATCCAGGGTTCCATCTTTTTATCTATTGACGATTCTGGTTATGACATTTTTGTGAGAGAAATTGGGAAGGGTCAAAGCATAAATGATTTCTCTGAGCTCAGTGGCTTGAACTCTAGGCGAGTATGGTGAATAATGGAAGGAATGAAGCTGAAAAATCTATTTCTAGAAGGATGACAAATATTACATTGGTTGATAATAACTTGGTGGACCCCACAACAAATGATTGCTCATAGGGTAAGTCAATAGGCGGTGGGATGCTTGAACCTCTTATGTTGGAACATGGTGAAAATAATTATGAAGAAATTATTGTAACCGCATGTGTCAGTGGTAATGGTACAAAAGGGGGTGGTATAGAATCACAATCAAGCCTACAAGCTAGTGTTACCAGGTCTCTCGATGGTGAAAGGCGAATTGAGGGGGTCTTCAAGGACTTGGGCCTACACAAAAATGGGCCTTAGAAGGATCCCTTTGGTTTGAAGTCATTTGGCCTGGAAGGAGAAAGGGAACAAGACCATACTGGGCCTAATGAAGGTTATGGTGAAGAGGAGTGTTCCAACAACTCAAGTGCACCTCCTAGTTTTGAGTTGGAAAAGGGAGCAGTGACTATTCAAAGGAATCATTGATTGTCCCCTACACTCTATTGGGGGAACACCATGATGAGAATCTAAGTGATGCGGAAGCCTCAGAAGACAATAATCCCATGGAAGCTACAACAACATGGAATGTTAAGAAGGAACAGGGACTATTATCCAAGTCTGATGATCTTACCATCTGAGCGCTATTGGAGGATAAGATAAACCACAAGAGGAAAAAAGATTTAGAGCAAAAGTTTGTCAAGTCAGAAGAAAGGAGAAGCAGCAAGAGCTAATAAGTGTGTTTTACAGCTTAGAATGAATTTTTTGTGCTAGAACATAAGAGGAGTGGGTAAGGGTGGCAAAGCTAATGTAATTAGGAAGCTCCTTAGAAAAAAGAAAATTAGATTCTTAGGCCTGACAGAAACGAAGGCCTAATATCTAAATGAAATGAAGGTTGGAAGGTTGTGGGTTGATAATGGATTCCAATGGGTAAAGGTAGATGCTATCAATATGAGTAGGGGTCTGCTTTGCATTTGGTCAAAGGATCTTATCACTAGGGTTGAAATTAGTAGTAGGAAGAGGTGGATTGGCATCAAGGGTCACTTCCCTAATCTAAACTTCATTGCAACAATTACTTTGGTTTATGGTCCACACAATGTAGCTAATAAAAGGAGTTAATGGGTTGAGTTATCTGGTTTGAAGACTACTCCCTAGGTTCTGATGGAAATTATGGGGGATTTCAATGAGGTGAGGTGTCTGGAGGAAAGAAAAGGTTGTTTGATGTGGTCTAAAAATATGCTAGAGTTTGATGAGTGGATTAATGGTGTGAGGTTGTTGGATTTACTAAACATTGGTGGAAGTTTACTTGGAGGAAAGGAAAGTCTAATAGAAAACATGATTGGGTACTTGTTAATCCAAATTGATTGGTAAAGACAGATGCATGGAAGATTAGAAGGATAAATTCCTCAATCGCTGATTATATTCCGTTGGTTCTAGAAGATGGGATATTTGATTAGGGTCCCAAGCTATTCCAATGTTTCGCCACTTGGTTTTCCTATCTAACTTTCTATAATTGGTGTCACATGAATGGAGAAAATATGGAGACATGAACTTTCATGAGAAGTTGAAAGGAATTAAGGCACACATAAGGAAGTGGAGCAAGGAAATTTTTCATAACATTGATCACAATATTGCCATATTGGAAGCGAAAGTGGCTGATGTGGATAGGAGAATGGAGGACGGTGAAAATGATGAAACATTGGCAGCTAGACATGTTGCATTGACAAGCTACCTTTAGCAATGGTATGATAAAAAAGCAAGCTTTTTGTAACAATTATCCAAGGAGAAAGATGTCAAAATCTGGATGGCAACACTAAATGTTTCCACATGGTAGCATTTCTCAAAAGGAGGAGGAATTAAAATAGGAAGAATAGTTATTCGCAACACCAGATGCATCAACAAGGAGGTAAGATGCTTCTACTAGGACTTATATCATTAACTTGATGCCCCAATAGTTGATTTTGACGAGGATTTTGTATACAAGTTATCTGAGGAGGATGCTATAATGCTCGAAAAATGCCAACAGCAAAGGAAATTAAAGTTGCAGTATGGGATTATGACCCTACAAAAGCCCCAAGCTATAATGGGTTTAATCTGAAATTTATCAAGGAGTTTTGGAGTGAAATTGGGCCAGATTTTATGAAATGTGTGCTAGAGTTCTTTGCTTCTAGCTGTATGGAAAGAAGGACCAATATGACATGGGTAACCCTCATTCCAAAGGTTGATAATGCTCAAGAAATTAGAGAATACTAGCCTATTAGTATGGTCAACTGTGTATACAAAATTATTGCAAAAGTGCTAGTAAACAGGTTCCGGAATGCGATATTACCTTGTAGGGGAGACTTAAACAACATTGGTACATAGGCGGCAGATTCTAGATGGTGTTCTAATTACTTGTGAGACGGTGCAATGGTTAAAAAAGAAGAAACAAAGTGTTGCCGTTCTAAAAAACTTGACTTTCACAAGGCTTATGATTCTGTAAGGTGGGTGATTATCAATCAAGTTCTAGAAAAAATAGGGTTTGGAAGTATATAGTGAAGATAGATTTGGGGTTGTATGACTGCCATAGATATGTCTCTTATTGTGAACGAGTCTCCCACCAAACCATTTTCATCAAGGGGATCCCTTGTCACCTTTTTTGTTTGTGTTTGTCGCTGAAATTTTGAATAGGTTACTAATAAGAGCATTGGAGCGGGGTGTTATTAAAGGCATCAAGATTGGTAGGCAAAATGTCTCTTTATCACATCTCAAGTTCGCTGATGACATAATCCTTTTTTGCTCGCAAGATAGAGATGTATTCCTTAATGACAAACATATTTTGAACTGCTTTAGTTTGACGTCCGAGCTGCAGATTAATTACGAAAAGTCAACTATTATTCCTTTGAATTACCAAGAAGAGTGGACGCATATGATGATGTCAGAATTGAATTGTGTCATGCTGTCCTTACTTGTCAAATATCTTGGAATGCCTCTGGGAGCTAATCCTAAAAGAATTGAGACTTGGCAACTAATCATTGATAAGATTATGAAGAAGTTAAGTGGCTAGAAAGTGAACATGCTATCTAAGGCTTGTAAGCTGATTTTGATTAAACCTATCCTTAATAATCTTACAATTTATTATTTGGGCTTGTTTAAAATGCCTATGGGTGTAGCTAAGGAGATTATATCAATCCAAAGGAAGTTTTTCTGGACAAATAAGGAGGGTAGCAGATTTTCCCTGTTGGTTAATTGGAGCCTGATCCAATTACCCAAGAAGTTTGGTGGTTTGGGGGTTGGGGACATATTAATGAAGAATACAACAATGTTATTTAAGTGGTTGTAGAGGTTTTCCAATGGAAACAATACATTGCAGAAAAAGGTCATTTGCTCTTGCAATAACTATCTTTGAAAAGACTGGTCTTGGAATAAAGGGTGACATCTGCAGTATCAACTTGAGTGTTGGAAATTTGGACAGGTTAGTTCACAATGGCATCAGAACATTGGTAGGGAATAGTAAGAAGACAAGGTTTTGGGAGGACTTGTGGCTAGGAGATATGAGGTTGGCAAAAAAGTTTCAGATTTATTCCATCTGTAGGTGAAAAAACTCTTTTATTTCAAATTTGGGCTTATGGGATGGATGATCGTGGTGTTGGAATTGGTTTGGAGAAGGGATTTCTTTGAATGGGAATTTGTAGCTTTCAATGAGCTGCAAACTTTCTAATGTTACTTTAGTAAGTGAAGTAGCAGACATGGTGCTTTGGATGCACCATAGCTCTGGATCCTATAATGTAAAATCTTTTCTAAATCTAATGCTAGAACCATTAAGCACAGTTTCACTTGACTATAGTTATGCGAACATAGTATGGAGATCTCCAACACCTCCTAGATTTGAGTTGCTACTCTAGTTTCTAGTTATAGGTAAATTAAACACAAAAGATAGGATTCTCAAGTTGAACATTAGACAGGGGATTGAGGCCACTTGTGTTTTGTGTAATGAGGGTGAGGAGAATATTAATCATCTATTTTGCCATTTCCTTTTTACCTGGAGAGGCTGGTGTACATGTTTAAGTTGGTGGAACTTTTTGTGGGTGATTCCTAACAACCCAAAACTTGCATTCTAATCCAAACTTAGTGTAAAACGTAGTAGAATTAGGAAGAAATGTTGGATAGCTTGGTTTTATATTGTAACATGGCCAGTTTGGGAGATGCGCAACAAAATTATTTTTCAATAACAAGTTGTTTCCTGGGAAGTATTCATGAGCATTCTGATTTAGAGGGGAAACCTGTGGATAAAAAGGTGAAGAAATGCAGTTCCAAGGCCACCATGACAGCAACATATTTGTTTTGTGCTATGCAGATGACATATTAATTCATTCTTGGGTTTTCATGCTGATTTGAGGAGTTTTCAATTACTGCAATATTATTGTTGACCTGAATGTTAGAGTTCATGCTGATCTACAGTCTTCTTTGTTTAATGATTGCAACTTATTGTTTCTAGTAGCTTTGGGTAGATTAGGGTGTCTTTTTTTTTTCCCCCTAATTTTATGATACTTTAGTGCATTGTAAGTTTTGAATGTTGCTGGTTTTGGGGGGTCTGTTGCTCTTGGGTGCATTGTAAGACTTGTGCTTGCTCACTCCTCAATTGGTTTGGTTGAGTTTGAGCCTTTTGAATAATACTTAGTAAAAAAAATCTCAAATTTAAAGTCTAAATAGTAATTGGATTAGTGAATTGATATTTGACTACTCAATCTCTGTGAAAATAATACTCTTACTATTTTTATTAGTTTTGCAACATAGTGTACTAGTCAGTATGCCATCAAAAGTTCGCATAGTTTCTTATCATTTGGATTTTGATCCTTGAAGGACCAACACCAAAGTAAATTACTATAATGACCAATCCTTTATGAAAAGTAGCAACTATAGGGACTAATATATATATATATATATATATATATATATATATATATATATATATATATATATATATATATATATATATATATATATATATATAATACTTAATTATATGGACCAAAAACCAAAATTTGGATACCATAAGGACTGAAACACAAGAAAGAAATTATAGAGATTAAAACCAAAATTAATACAAATTGTAGGGACCAAAAACTTGTTTAAACCTAAAAATTATATCACATACTTCTTATAACATGTCATGCCAAGACATTTGCTTGCTGAAATTAGATAGGCTAAGCTTCAAAAGCTATAACCCATTTAAATTAATTCATTTTTAGCCAAGTCAACTCATATAATCCATTAGTTAAATAAGCCAACCCATCGAATTAACGGGTTGACTATTTTACCTTTTTATTCATTTATCTATATACTTTTAAAAATATGTCTTAGCTCCTACTTAGCCCATTGCCCTAGCCTTTTTCAATTTTCAAATGAAAGTAACAAAACCTAATTTCTAATTTTTATGTTCTCTCACTCTCTAGTTTTGCACTTTAAATTCCTCAAACTATGAGACTTACAACCTATCCGTTAACCTTGCCCCGCAAAGTCCTCCTTGTCTTCCTTCTTAAGCAGAATATCGGCGGTGGCAAGGCAGAAGGATTGGCAACCTAGGGGCAGTGGTCAAGTATAGTGGATGCTGGTCTTGATGTGAGAAGAACGAGATCAAGTTGCTAAGAACATGCAATGGATTGACTCGGTTTGCTATTGGAGGATGGCTAGTTCAGCATGATGTGTTTGACAATGACATAGAAGGACAACAATGGAGGGCTTGGTTGTGGAGGGTGATGGAAAAGACTACTTCTGAATTGCTTAGTGATTTTCATTTTTGCTATGATTTTTGATGCATTATGCATCTTATGTTAGAATTTTCAATTGTACCTTTGAGTTATGTAGGTTTTAATTTTTTTGAGTTTCGATTTAGGGGTTGTTCTAATTTTGTTTTACTTTGGGGTTCCTCTCATATAAGTTTTGATTTGAATTTTTCAAAAAAGGTTTAGTTGCATAGACATGTGAGTTAGCCTTAAATGAACCGAGTTGACATAATATCATCTTATTAAGATGAGTCATCTATTTAGCTTATGTAAAAGCTATTATGAGGATAGTGATAAAGGATTTAGATAATATAACTAAATTCAGGAATTTAAATCTCATTGATATTGATATATTAAAAAAAACAAAAATAATTTATTTAGCTTATGTGAAATAGACCAGAATTAATTAAGCAAGTGACTGACGCATTTAATAACGCTACTTCGTATGCGACTCTCTTGGGGGTAAAAGCAAATAGTATTTTCTTGCTAGGAGTATTTTGCATAGAATGATGACATCTTTCCTTCTTTCTTTCTTTCTTTTTTCTCCTTCTTTCCTTAGAAAATGATTCACATCAACTTTTACTGTGAATAAAAGATAAAGCAGATTAAATGCATACTCAAAACCTTTTAGTTTTGTGCATACCTCCAAAATTCAATGCTTTAAATTAGGGGGCAAAAAATAGAAAGTTAGGCTTTTATCCGGAGAATTTGCCTATGATAGATTATAGTTGTCGTTTCTCTTCAACTTATTTTTCCGCACAGTTTAAGCTCCCATGACCCAACAGAACCGTGATGACATTTGTACACTTTCTCATTTATTTCCTGTGGCTACTCATACGCATCAATATAATTTTACTTCGTTTTCTTCCACAGAAATTTTTTTTAACGGTAATTTCATTACAGCTGCTTCAATTTTGTTCTTTATTCTTAGTTAATGGTGTAGGACTACTGTATATATATATATATATACACACACACACACACCTTATTTTTATTTTAACCATAAAAAATATAATAAAGACATAAATAAGTGGTGACATTAACAACAGATTAAGGTTTAGATATTAAAATAAAAATGGAGTGAGGATAATTTTATGTTACACTTTAAGAAGTTATTTTCATTTCTATAAACAAGAAACGAATTTCCGAGGCCGTAGCACCAAAAGTAAGGCCAAGCCTCCACGGATAGGCGCGATAGTGACTCTTCCTAGAGGGAGGCAAAAATATGATTAACCCCACAGAAGATCTCATTTCCACTTGGTTGGATTTTGCGGTATATCTGGAAGTTTTGATACGCCACGCTCCACCATTCACATTCAATAATGTGGTTAAATGTAAGTTTAAAATATGGCTCAATGCAACAAAATATGGCTAAATGTAACTAATTACATTAAATCAAATTTAGATATGTATTTTGTCACATTTTTTAATATAACTAAATGATGGAATGTGGTACGCCCAAAACTTATCGGTGTATCACATTATGCTTTGTTGTTATATACTTGGTGCCTTTGTTTTTAACCAATGAAAAAAATTACTTCTGTGCTTGCATGGTGCATTTTAGATAAGTATGGTGCATAGTAAAAATTTTTAAGATAAGAAAGTTGAGGCTAAATTCGATATGAGTTTCGAGTTCCTCTTTGATGTACGTTTCGAGTTCTGAGTCCCAATTTAATGTGAGTTCCAAATTTCTTTTTGATGCAAGTTTTGAGTTTTTCTTTGATGTAGTTTAGATGATGATGAAGTTGAGATTGAACTCGATATGAGTTCCGAGCATCAAAGATGGTGGATTTTCATTAGTTGAGAGTCTTCTAATATGAATCATACTTTTTTAATATGCACCTTTTTAAGGACACATATCATTTTTCCAATGATTAGAAAAAGAAAAACACCAAATATACACTTATAGCAAGCACTAGAGTATGCACCTATCCTTTAAATTGAAATTAGCCTACTAATAGCATATTTCAAATTCATCTACTAATAATTAATTGAAAAATTATACTTATGATGTTATATATATGAATGATTATTAATGTAAATATTTTATATTAACAGCAATATATCAAAATTAATTTTATTTTAAAATTATAATCAATTGTTAAATATAATTAAGATTTATATTTTTGTTTATAAGTTTTTAAATTATTTTATTTTTATGCAAATTTAACCAATAAATCATAAATATTATAAGCCATTATTTAAGGAATTTTAAATAAATTATCAAGGTTAATATTGGATGCATTTGTTTCAATTTTAAAAAAATAATTTCAAAATTAAAATTTTATATATAATTAAAAAATTAAAAATAATTTTTTTAAAATTTTAATTATTTTTAAAAAATTATTTAAATATATAAAAATTAATTTTTTATAAAAAATAATTTAAAAAAAATTCTAAACAAACACGCTCATTTTGCTCATAAACCGCAGCGACCCAATGCACCCAAAATAAATAATAAAGATTGACTGACTTAGTGTCGTGTCCATTCGCTCTCAAATAAATGGGCCACCACTAACCGCCCAGCTTCACCTCTATCCCAAAAGTTTCTGTCACCTTGACTTGGTCTTTAGTTTGATTGATTGATGTGACACTAAACATGCTTAAAATTAAAAGCCCAGTGCAGGCACATGCCAGGTGAGCAAAAAGTCTTTATTCCAGGGACATTCATTGAATTCAGTTTTGGTAATTGAGTGACGTGAACCATATGGCTCATCGATTATGGTTACATATATTGCCTGAATATTATGGAATTCGGAGCTTATTTTAAGTGTTTTTTGTCTCTTCTACTTCTAGTAATTAGTTGTCAGTATTTAAGTCGAATATCTCACATAATTGAAATGTAATAATACTTATAAGGAATTAATTGACGTAGAACGGTATTTTGATCTCTTCAAATTAGGATGCAAGTTCAAAGATTAAAAAAGAAAATTTTTTTGAAGATACTATATAATTCTGTAAAGCCATTTGATATTAGTCAAATCGATCTGTTATTAAGATAAAAATTTGTAGTTTTATTTTTTTTATTCATAAAATTTAAATATAATATTTTACTTAATTAAAGGAAACAGGTGTAGAATTATATAAACCAATAAAGCATTGGCCTTATTAAAAAAATATAATAATACTTTTAGTGAATAATATGTTTTGAATTAAATTAAGTTAGATTGCAAAAATAAGAATCCATAAAGTAAATTACTTATTTTATGTATTTTAATTTTTGACTGATTGATAAAATTGTTAATACTGAACCACAAGGAGAAACTCAAATTTATGTAAGCGAGCTTTACATGTGGAGCAGCGGTTTAAAGATACAGTAAAAGCACTTTATAGTCAAGGTCAAATCAATGCTTGAACAAAAATTTATTTCATTTTCAAAAGCCAGCTCGTAATCTTACAAAAAGACAAGTTTCAATAATTTAGGGGAAAAAAAAAGTGCAAAAGCGATTTCCATTATCATAATCTTGATAAGCTTTTGGGGAGGCGGCTATGGTCGTCACCCATGTTAAGAACCGGACCGGAACCATCCGGTTGCGACAGAAAAATTAAAAATTTTAAAAATTGTGTGATTCAGTGTGAATCGGTCCAAAACTGGTTAGATTGCTTTACGCAATTGACCTTTATTTTTTCTTAATCTTTTGCAAAAAATAAAAGATATACTTTAATTGGCTAAATCAAGGATTATTACATCTTTTATTTTTTTAAAAAGAATTTAAAGAAAATAAATATAAAATAATGTGACATATAAGTATTTATAATTATATTAAGAATAAAATTTTTTTTAATTTAAATAATGTGAAACTCGAATACTTTATAATATTTTTAATAAAAAGCTCTTAATCTAAATAATATAGGATATAAATACTTTATATTTCAACTCATCGAAATAAACATTCTTGCATCACAAAGACATAAACATATTTTTTTTTCAAAAAATCATTTTTTAAATATATATTTTGTATATAACTAATTTATGTTAATATTTAATTGATATAAGCTATAAACTATACAAGCAAGATTTTAAAAAAAAAAATGGAATACTAATATCATCAAAATATCATATTAAAATTTTACTATATATATATATATATATCCAATTAGACCGCCAGTTAAATCAATAAACCTTTAACTAGTGTTTTGTTTAATTCGTTACCCGATTTGATTCTCAGAGCCTTGATAATCACTAATGGGTTTGGAGGTTTTTTTGTGTTTTTTACTAGAGAACTATGTAAGAAATTTGGGGGATTTTTAATTTGAGAGCAAGTGATAAAACTATCTTTTTCCAGTTTTTATTTTTGTGCCGTTATATGATTGGGGTCTAGGTATTGTTTTTTGAGAATTTTAGTTTGAATGAGAAAACGATCTCTCTCTAAATTGAAAAGAGAGAAACTTTTACATCCCTAATCACACTATAACATAGTTTAAATTATAAAAAAAAGTTGTTAAAACTCTTTAGTAACATGATCTGTATACAACACTTGTAAACATGCTACTAAAGAGTTTTAACAACTTTTCTTTTTATAATTTAGCAATATTTTTCAAATTTAATAATTTTAATAAATGTTGCTAAAAATTAAATATATAGTAGTGTCACACTAAAATCTTCAAAACATAACACTTAGATTCGAATCACATGATGGCATCAAAATAAAACCTGGAGAGAGATAGTTTTTTTCACTCTCCACTCTAAAAATCCCCCAAATTTCTTACATAGTTTCCGGGTCGATCAAAACAAATTTATATATGGTAATGAGTATTTTTCTACAAACTTCACCAATAAGGACTGTAGACAAAGCCAAGCTTTCGGTTGTTCAAAATTTGTCAAAATATTGCTCACCAAAAACATCTGTCGTTGTTTATTGGCAAGTTTTAAACGTCAAGATCCTAACCCAAATTAGATAAGCACGTACGTGAATATTCCAATAAGGATTGAATTGATAATAATGATATAATATGGAATTGTTAAACATAAGACATCGAAAAAAAATAATTTTTTAATTTTCATTTCTATGATGAATTTTTAATGAAATTTTAAATGTTTATTTATAATGCCTATTATGTACATCTTAAAAGAAAAAAATATTATGAAGGATAGTGCTTGGTAGGATAAACTTTATATAAATTAAACCGCATAAAAATTGAGAACAAGAAAAAGTAAATAATAGAATTAAACTAGGAAAGGAAAAAATTTTGTGAACGATTTGAAAAATTGTTCTTCACAAGAGTAGTTCATAAAAATAATAATTGTTGAGTAAATATCTTTTTTGGTATTTTGAAGTTGACATTAGTTTGATTGAGCAAAACAATTTTATATTAATTTAGTCTTAATATTTTAAATTTTGACATCAATTTTACTCTAATCAATAATTTCACATCTTCAACATAATGCTGGCTTCTCAAATTCATTTATGCTAATTTGGGTATTGAGAAAATAAGTGATCGAAGTTTATCTATATTGATATCTAGAGATTTAGATGATAATATTTTAATTTCTAATTTAATTATTTTCTAATATTTTTATTATTTTCAAGTTGATAAGGTAGAAATTGTTTCCTCTCATTAGTCAAGAAAGACAAACAAGTAACATAACAGTACACTAATATACAAACTTAGATGAATCACAAAAGAAGTTATTAATGATTTGATGAACGGATGAAATTATGTCAAAATTTAAAGTGTTAGGATTAATTAATGTAAAAAATTTTTCAGGACTGAATTGATGTTAATTTCAAAATATTAGGACTAAAAAGAATATTTACTTATAATCATTTTTCTTAAATGTTTTGCAAAATACTACTATGAACTTTATATCATTCTTGAAATCTTCTGCGAAACATTTATCAAATTATTGATGAATCAAGCATTTGAAAATTGATTGAGAGAGACAAAAAACTCTGTTAGAGAATCAAGAAAATGCCCTAATATCTAAAGAGAGGTGCTTTCTTTGGTGAAGCATATAGATTTTGCTTCAGCATAAAGTGTTGAGTTAGCCAAATAATAATGTAACAAATGGATGGTTCAGCTACAAGGTAGTCAAACCTAATTAAGAAGTGTTGGATCAAGTGCTTACTACTAGGCCAAAAGCTATAGCTGTTAGCAAAGGTACAACTTTCTTTCCTTATAATTTCTCAGAACCGCATCAAGCATAAGAGGTTGCACCCATTACAGGCGCCATGGGCCGGGATGTTAAGCCCATTGAATCCTAAGAGTGACGTTGGCCAAATAAAGCCAACAATCTCCCCCCACAGTGTCATCCGAAGGATTTGAACCCATGACCTTGCTCTGATACCACTTGTTGGATCAAGCGCTTACCACTAGGCCAAAAGCTATAACTGTTAGTAAGGGTGCAACTTTATTTCCTTGTAGTTTCTCAGAGCCGCATCAAGCATAAGGGGTTGCACCCATTATAGGCACCATGGGCTTGGATGTTAAGCCCATCGAATCCTAAGGGTGACGCTTGCTAAACAAAGCCAACAAGAAGCACATGAGGATTATTGGAATATAGCATTTAGATTAAGTAAGCACGTACATGAACTTGATGCACGTTCCGAGCTCCAATTTGATGCGAGTTTTGAGTTACCCTAAGTCCAGTCCCAACTTCCTCATTTTTTGAACTCGCATCAAAGGGGAACTTGGAACTTGCATCAAGTCTAGCCTTAGCTTCCTCATCTTCTGTCACGTGACGAAATTGACAACTGTAAATTAGTTTTTCTCTTTGACGTGGGTTCCGAGTTCCCTATGCGAGTTCCAAGTTCCCCTTTGATGCTTTCAGAAAATGAGGAAGTTGAGGCTAAAGTTAGGGTAATTCGGAACTCACATCAAATTGGAACTCGGAACTTGCATCGAGTTCATGTGCTTCCTTAATCTAAACGCTGCATTTAAATAATCTTCCTGTGCTTCTTAATTAGGTTTGACTGCCTTGCGGCTCCACCATCCATTTGCTGCATTATTATTTGGCCAACTCAGTACTTCATGATGAAGCAAACTCTATGTGTTTCCCTAGAGGATTGGCCCTAAAGAGATTCCCCAATTGTGTAGGTTTGAGCTCCATGAAACTTTTGCCCATTGGTCGATTCTTTTAAACCCTGAAAGTTATTATAGTCCCGTGGCTATTTGGAATGGTATGTGTGTTTATCTAATGGTCATGAGTGTGTGGGGTCTCGAATGCATAGTGATTATTATAAGAAGTTTCCCATCAATGAGCTGAGCTGGAGTTGGCTTGGAGAGGTGGTCACAGTTTGTTATAAAACAGTTATAACCGTTAACGTTAGTTACGGCCTTAAGGCAATAATTGCATAGGTGCAGGTGTATAGTCAATAAGTGCGCGTGCTTTCTTTCTTGTTATAAATAGCAGAACTCTGTTGTATCTGTTAACATTTTTTGCAATGCCAAATTTAGTTCACTCAATTGCTCAAAGTTCTTTCTCTCTTTTCTCTCTTTCTTTTCAAATACTCGACTTCTATTTTCCTTTCATGGTATCCAGGGCCTGATTCGATAGCTCTGCTACGTATCATTAGGGATATGGCAGGAAACTCACATCAGAATTCAACTGCGAACTAGAATCAAGGAAATTCATCGAGCCAAGTAGTGCAGATGCAGAACCATAACCAGATCCAGGATTTGTCTCAGAATCCTTACTTCCTTCATCCGAATGAAAGTCCAAATCAGGTGCTAGTTTCCTCCATTTTCATCGGTTCTAACTATCACACTTGGGCTAGATCTATGAAGAGAGCCTTAATTTCAAAGAACAAGTTTAAATTTGTTGATGGATTGATCACTAGGCCGGATGAGTTTCATCCTCTATATGATGCTTAGGAAAGATGTAACAACATGGTACATAATTGGTTGATGCATGCAATTTCACCTTCCATAGCTAGAAGTGTAGATGTACTTGAATTAGCATTAGATGTGTGGAAGGATTTGAGAGAAAAATTTTCTAGAGGAGATATGGTGCGAATTGCAGAGCTGATGCAAGAATTTGATGCATTTAAGCAAGGTTCACTGTCAGTGGGAGAATATCACACTGGTTTGAAGGCATTTTGGGAGGAGTTAGAGAATTATAGGCCAATTCCTAATTGTGCTTGTCCTGTGAGGTGCAATTGTGAAGCTATGAGGAATGCTAGGCAATTCAAGCAACAAGAATATGTGATTAAGTTTCTGAATGGCCTAGATGAACAATACTTGCAAGTGAAGTTACAAATCTTACAAATAGATCCGTTTCCTACTATGAACCAAGCTTTCTCTAAGATCCTGCAGCATGAAAGGTCAACTTCTAGTTTTGTCCAATTTCAGGTTGAATCGAAGATCTTAATCAATGCAAATACAAGCAATAATAGATGCTATAGCAGAGGAAGAGGCCTTAATGCCAATAAAGTATGTACATACTGCGGAAAGACTGGTCATACTGTGGAGGTGTGTTACAAGAAGCATGGCTTCCCACCTCATTTCAAGTTCAAAAATGCATCAACTCAGAATGTCTTGCAAGATGAAATGTGTGATGTGAAGGCAAGTGAAGAGGAAAGTACTCCCAAAGGAGAAGTTTCACAGCAACCAATTTCTGGTCTAACTCATGAGCAATACAAAACCTTGGTGACTTTGCTACAGCAAGCTAACCTACAGAAGCAAACCTCAGAAATTCCAAGCCAACTCAACTCAGCTCATTGATAGGAAACTTCTGATAATGAAAGAAAAATAGAAGTTGAGTATTTGAAGAGAAAGAGAGAAAAGAGGGAGAGAACTTTGAGCAATTGAGTGAACTAAATTTGGCATTGCAAAAAATGTTAACAAATATAGCAGAGTTCTGCTATTTATAGCAGGAAAGAAAGCACATGCACTTATTGACTATACACCTGCATCTATGCAATTATTACCTTAAGGTTGTAACTAACTTTAACGGTTATAACTGTTCTATAAAAAACTGTGACCACCTCTCCAAGCCAACTCCAGCTCAGTTCATTGATAGGAAACTTCTGATAACCCTCCCCCCGCGCGCGCAAGCTTGGGGCTGGAAAAATGTCCTGCATTCCAAGCTTGGGAAGGAAACTGGTGAATGACTTGAAGGATAAGGCTTTTGTGAAAATATCTGCGTGCTGGTCAAGGGAAGAGACAGATAGAAGTCTCATTAAGCTAGACTGGGATTTTTAATGGACAATGTGGCAGTCTATGTCTAAATGCTTAGTACGTTCATGGAACATGGGGTTGGCCGCAATGTGAAGAGCACTCTGATTGTCACAATAAAGGGCAGCAAGACGAGTACATTGGATGTGAAGATCTTGTAGGAGAAAGACCAATCATTGAAGCTCACATGTAGCAGAAGCCAAGGCTAGGAATTCGGCTTCAGCTGAGGAACGAGCAACCGTGTGCTGTTTCTTGGCCTTCCAGGAAACAAGAGAATGGTCAAGGAAAAAGCAGAACCCACTTATGGATTGCCTAGTGTCTACACAGCCTCCCTAGTCTGCATCACTAAACCCAAGCAACTGGATGTTAGAGTCCTTGGAAAAGAATAGACCCCTGCCTGGGGAACCTTTCAGGTACCTCACAACATGCGTAGCAGCTCTGAAATGCTTCATTGTAGGACTTCCCATGAATTTGCAGTTTTTTAAATGTTATATTTGGACCTTTGGGGACCTTTTGGGACTCCTTCCATTCATGGTCATTTTTCTTAACTATTGTTGACGATTATAGCAGATTCTGTTGGACAATCATGATTAAATCTACGTTTGAGGTAAGAATTCATGTCCAAAACTTCATTGCTTTTGCAGAAAACTAATTTGTAGCCAAGGTGAAAATTGTTAGGACTGATAATGGAGCTGAATTTTCTTTATCTGAATTGTTTAACTCAAAGGGAATAATACACCAAACCTCTTGCATTGAGACACATCAACAAAATGGTAAAGTTGAGAGGAAACATCAGCATCTTTTAAATGTAGCTAGAGCTTTCCTTTTCCAGTCAAAACTACCTAAATTATTTTGGTCATATGCTGTGTTACATGCTACTTTTCTCATAAACAAGGTTCCCACTCCCTTACTCAACAACCAATCTCCTCATGAATTGCTATTTTCTTCAAAACTTGATTTCCATATTCTTAAGCCTTTCGGGTGCTTGTACTATGCTTCCACTTTAGTTGCTGTTAGGCATAAATTTGACACTAGGGCTCGCAAATGTGTGTTTCTTGGCTTTAAATTGGTGTCAAAGGGTATGTTCTGTTGGACATTGCTACTAGGGAAGTCTTACTCTCTACGAATGTTGTCTTTTATGAAAAGATTCTTCCATATAACTCTCACGATAGTTCTGCTTTTGATTTGCATTTTTCTGACATTGCACATGACAAACCTGACCACATCTCTCCTCTTGATGACATGGACCAATTTTGTTCCACTCCCACACCAGAGGCCATATGTGGCAGTTTACCTCAAAACACACTTTGAACCTCACAAAGAACCAAGAAACCTCCTGCTTACTTGGTAGATTATCAATGTAATCAGGCCACTACTTCTGTTACTCACTCCCCTCATTCTCAGGTTGTGTATCCTATCTTTGAGTCTTTATCATATGATGCACTTTCCCCTTCACAAAGGTCCTATTCTTTAGCCATATTTACTGAAATCGAACCCTCTTCCTATGAGGAAGCAACCAAATATGCTTGCTGGCATGAAGCCATGAAGGTAGCGATAATTGCCCTTGAGGAATACCAAACTTGGAAAGTTGTGGATCTTCCTAATGGGGTAGTTCCTATTGGAAATAAGAGGGTTTTTAAGATCAAAAGGAAATCAGATGGTAGTATTGAGTGATATAAGGCTCAGCTTGTTGCCAAGGGCTACAATCAAATTGAAGGACTCGATTACTTTGACACGTTTTTCCCTGTTGCTAAGATGACTACCATTTGGATGGTCCTCGCTCTAGCTGCTATCAATGGTTGGCATCTCCATCAATTGGATGTCAACAATGCATTCCTCCATGGTGAACTCACCGAGGATGTATTCATGACATTCCCACTTGGTTTTCCTTCCCCAGGCCCAAACAAAGTCTGCAAACTCACCAAATCCTTGTACGGTTTGAAACAAGCTAGCAGGAAATAGTTTGAGTAATTGTCCACTGAATTGTTGCAGTGTGGTTACAAGCAGGCAACCGCTGATCACACTTTATTTCTCAAAATAATTCATCCTCTTTTACAGCTTTGCTGATATACGTAGATGACATTTTACTTGCTGGGAATTCCCTAAGTAAGTTTGCTTGCATTAAGAAGGTTCTTGATGAAAAATTTAAAATTAAGGATTTGGGCCTGTTGAAGTACTTCCTTGGGCTTGAAGTTGCACATTTGGTTAATGGAATTTCTTTATGCCAACACAAGTATTGCTTGGAGCTCCTTCAAGATTCTAGTCTCTTAGCTTCCAAGCTTGCAGCCACTCCACTTGATCCAACTATTCATTTGCACTAAGATAGGAGTTAGCCCTATCCTGATGTTCCTACCTATCGCAGATTGGTTGGCAGACTCCTCTACCTTACTACCACTAGACCGGACATCGCATTTGCTACACAACAGCTTAGTCAATTGATGGGAAACTTCTGATAGTGATTTAATGGTTTATTGTATGTGTAGTTCTATTGCAGTTCTGTATCTCTGCAATGTTGGCTAATTATTTATGTGTGTATATGCTTACAAGTCCCTATAATATTAATTAATTTTATAATTTAGTCATTCCCAAAATTAGGTGCTTGGGTTTAGTGTTTTTATTGTAGATGTCAAGTGGCATTTGGATGGTTGTACATCATAGTGTTTATTTTCAAATTAATATTTTGTTTGAAAATCGTGGTCCTGCATATAAAACAAAGAAACAATGTTAAATTTGAAGCGTATAGAGTTGCATTGTCCTTAAGGATTATTCTGTTACTATATAAAAATCCTCCATGACATAACAGGGTCTTCTAGTTTGACCAAGAACTCAAGAGTTGCAAGGTGAAATAATTACACATAACCCAGGCATAAGAAGAATCAATATAAGCAGAGTATGGAATCTATTTATAAAACAAAATCAATTGTAATTGTTAGAAATAAAATGAACTTAATCGGAGAAGGCAATTTTGATTATCTTACAACAGTTATAAAAATGGCCACCTTTCATAGAAGACATGTGCATAATATGCACTTTCTGGAGACCTTTGGAAAACTTTGCTTCCAATAATGTATAGCACACAAACCTTTTGAAATATCCCACAAGCTTTAAAATACAACATATTAACCTTAATTACTATAGGGCAACTACTAAATAAACATAAAGACATAGCATTAGACATGTGGACAATATATTCGTGGTAAGCTTGGATCATTTGAAGAGGAGTGCTAGAAAGAGGAGTATTAATTACTAACATTGTATCTAACACATGCATGTACATATGAACTTGCTCTCATTGGAAATATACATTTTTATTTATTGTAATCTTTAGTGGATGCATATATATATATAGTCCTCTACTTCTGCTAAGTCCTTTAGCAATTAAGCAATTCACAAACAAGTTATTAGTCTTGTCTTGCATATTTCATCTTCAAGGTGATACTTTTTCTCTTGTGGCCAAAATTACCTCAATTCATTTTTTTTTTTTTTTTGCCATGGTTGTCATTCATCACTGGCCATTATATTATTTCGATATTAAGAATGTATTTCTTCATGTTGAACGTGAAGAAAAGGTTTACATGGAGCAATTGCTTGACTTTATTGCTCAAGGGGAGTCTAGATTGGTACGCAAGCCATGATGTTCTCTCTATGGACTAAAATCATCACTGAGGGCTTGGTTTGGAAAGTTTAGCTATATCACTCGAGGTTTTGGGATGAACCGGAGTTAGGCAGATCATTCAGTCTTCTACTATCATAGTTCACCTAGTAAATATGTTAATAGTTTGTGTAGATCATATTGTTATCACAAGTAATGATTAAGAGAAAGTTAAGATACTTCCTTGATATTGATGTTGCTCAATCAAGTAATGGAATTTCATTCTCACAAAGGAAGTATTATTTAGACATACTTAAGGAGACTGGTATGCTAGATTCTACCATTAATAGAGTTGTCAAAATGGGCCAACCTGACTCACCTAGGTTGCCCTAACACGAGTTGCAAGCCAAAAGAAGTAATGTTGGTGGGTCACTTTACTCGCTTAACCCACCTGGGTCAGTAGGTTAAATGGGTTAGCTTACCAAAAAAAGGGAAAAATTAAAATAAGCTAAAAAGGCTAAAAAATGAAAAATAGAAAATAAAAATTTAAAAATACATAAATATATAATACAAAAATTACAAACATTAAATTAAATCAAGTCCAAACCTTCATCATTCATCAACAAATTACATTAATGTCTAAAATTCAAACCAAAAATAAAACACACACACACACACACACCTCTAATTTAAAAGTTTAAACTACTTGAAAATATAACATAAAAATGAAATTCATGGTTTGACAAGGTTTTGAAATACAACAAAAAACATGTCCTCAAAGATCAACCCCCAAGGTTCCAAAAACTTGATGTTCAAGAACAACATTCAAGCCATGGTTTGACAAATCAATATCAAATTATCATCATCTTCATTATTTTTAACTTCATCTACAATAATAAAAAAAAGAGTTAAAAGTGAATAATTAAATGAAACTTGAAATCAAATGAAAAGTTACAAAAATTAACTAAAGGATCAAAATGATTTAACCAATTATGAGTTAAAATGAGTGCTTGAACATTGTCAGGAAGAAGGCAACAATGATATTTTATAAGCACACGAGCACCAATGCTAAATGTAGACTCACTTGTAGTTGTAATGAATGGGATAATGATGTTGGTGATCTTGTCAATAATTCAACACTTCTAACTTCATAAAAAGACGGTGCAAGTTGTGGCTCATCTCTAAATAAAGGCCCAATTCAAATTTTCTTGTGGCATTCACATTTTTTATTCAAAAATTCAATATATTCCTATGACATTAAAAAAAAAGAAGC
Source organism: Pterocarpus macrocarpus (assembly GCA_031439585.1). Taxonomy (NCBI): domain Eukaryota; kingdom Viridiplantae; phylum Streptophyta; class Magnoliopsida; order Fabales; family Fabaceae; genus Pterocarpus; species Pterocarpus macrocarpus. The sequence continues at coordinate 30,102,164 of CM062515.1, forward strand.
ACATTAATCAACAAAAGTTAATTATAATTAAAAGCAGCTAAGAATTCCAAAAAAAAAAAAAAAAAACCAAGAGCACATAACATTCAAAATGAAGAAGGAAAAATATACCTCTTTGTTACTTATTCTCCCTTGAATCTTCAAATGCAGGATAAAGCACAATACAAATAAAATGAGTGAATGAAGTTGTAGAATAAATGTAATATCATAGTAGAAGTTGAGAAAGAAAATGAGATTAAAATTTGGGAGAGAGAATGACAAATGTCACGGCCCATCCCAGACCATAACCAATATATAAGGGACAAGTCCCCCAGCAACCCTTCCATTACACAATTTTTTTTCCATAGAAATCGGACAGAGTCCCCTTTATATTTAAGATAATTCCTAAATACGGGTCCTCATCCTGCACATTCAAATAATTACACTTATCCATCGGGGATCCAGGCATTCTTAGAATGCACCCCTCAACATGCAACATAATAAATTTTCAGAATATATACAAACATATATAAACACATGCACATATCATTTCAAGCCACTAAATCCAAATACAAATTTTCCTTCCTTTAGCAATTCAGTCATTCTAATATACATAATCATTACATGAACATCTACATAATCTAGCAAGGGTTGGACTCTGCCTGTAGTAACATGGAGCTATATTATACTAGATAATACAAAAAAAAAAAAAGCCTTAAAAATTCAAAATGCCCTTGATCATGAAGGCTCACCGAAGAAGCAGGACCAGTTACAAGGAACGAGGGGTTTGGATCCCAAAGCAGTACCTGTATCTGAAAAAAGAGGAAGAACAATGAGTGAGTTTTACAACTCAATGAGAGATAAGGTATCCTTAACCCACATTAGACAATGTCCAAACTTTTAAATATTAAACTAATATATATAGATGAAATCAAATAGAAACCTTAACTTCAAATATTATTAAATTTTCTAAAACCCATAGAAAACTATCTATTTTAGGATGGTCCATCAGGAATCACTCCTAGGTGGCCTTCCTTCGTGTGATTCCCGTATTCCGTCATGCACTACACTATGTATGGCTGTGTAATAAATCATCTGAGGTACACCAAGGCTAATGTGTACTACCATTAGCATGCAGATCCTGGCATAAACTTTCCCAAGTCTTTCCTCTATCATCAATCATAATTGTTCTCATGCAAAATATTCAATCATGGGTTTTCAATTCCTCTTTATACTTAACCATCCAGTCATACTATTTTAATATATAATCAATTATCAAAGTTTAACAAAAATCGATTCATTTCTTTTTATATAAGAGCAATCTTCATCATCTCATTATACATATCACTAAAGAAAGACAAAAGCTTTAACATTATAATGCTTCGAAAAATTTATAAAATTTTATAGCTGTCTAATATATATTCAAACGACTAGCAAGATTCACCAAAAATACCTTCATTGCCTCATGTGATAATTTTGAATAAAATGTGTAAACAGAAACTAAATCATAATTTCAATGACATTTCAAATCATTTCCACATATATAAGGTAAATATGCTAGAAAACGAGAGAGGGATATACTATCTACTCACAGACTTAACCCTAATAGTAGAATCCTAGTTCCACAGAATCACAGAGCCAAAAGCCGGACCTCTAGTAGAATCTATCATCACAATGTGATAATTTAATTCAATATTAGTTATTAAGATCAAGGATTAACCTAATTTACTCTCATATATCAAAATTCCCAATTTCTCTAACCTAGGGTTATCCAGGAACTCCCTATTGGAGAAATAATCCATAATTCGTAGGAAAGGAAGATGAAAGGAGTTTAGAGATTATCTTTAGAAATGGAAAATGAAGAAGAAAGTTTTGGGAGCCTTGTTGTTATCTCCTCCAAGCTCCAAGACTAAATAGTATTGATTTTTGGAGGAAGACATGAATAGGGATCAAAGAAAGAATTAGAGGTTATGTAAGTGAAAATGGCGTAATTTGATGAAAAGATTTGAAGGATTGGGTTAAAGAATGAAGGGGGAGGTGTTTTACAGAGAAGGAAGAGAGTTTGAGGGGTAGAGAGATAGTGAAATTCACACAATGAGGGAAGGAGAATGCATCTAGGCCTTATATAGCCCCATGATAATCGATTACACAGACTGGTAATCGATTACCACAAGCCCAGATCGTTGTAATCGATTACCACTCCATGTAATCGATTACAATAGGGAAAACTTAGCAAGAAGGCACACACAGAGACTTGTAATCGATTACAGGCCCTATGTAATCGATTACCAACTCAGAAACTTGGTTTCCTCTTTTTGCAGACCCTTCCCAGTTTCCTCCTACTGATTTGAAGTTAATGTCTTTTTTAATTTTACTCTTCATTAACTTTAAAACATAAATGTAAAGAAGGGAATACCCCCCATTTGGATTCAATAAAAATATCTAAAAATTCAAAATCCTTAGGAATCAGAATCCAACTTTTGGGTTTTAGTACAAATTTTCAAAAACTTGCATTAAAAATGAAGGGGTTCCTCATTCTCTAAAATTCATTAAAAATCGCTCTTCAACTCATTGATGCCCAGGGAACCATTAACGGGACTTTTGATCTTAGGAAAATGCCTCAATCCTATGGCCCTCTAAGGAGGCATAGGGTTCAGACTTAGAATTTTCAGGATTCGATATTAACAGACAACTGCAACTCACACTAGGGTATTACAACAAATCTCAATGTGATTTGTAATACCCTAATAAATCCATACTATGCTTAAGTCGTATTACGGCATTTTATTGTTTGTTACTTATGCTCGTGGAAAACTAAACTTCATTTATAAATTAAGTTACGTGGAAAATACGGTAAATTTTTTTTTAAATATATATATGTCATCGTTTCGTAGTGTTTTGGAAAGTAAAGCCTTGAGCGAGAAGATAGATATAAAAGAGCGTATTGCAAGAGAGTCTGAAACACAATATCATAAATCATGAGAAAGGTAAATAAATAGTAATTCACAAGTACATTGTATTACATAGCTAATCATTACATCTATATGGGTTCATAATATATATATATATATATATATATATATATATATATATATATATATCATTACATCGAGGAGGGCTCATGGACGTGCCATGACCCAAATACTAGATGCTAAATACAAACTTAAATCGACATAGTTCGTCACAAAAAGGAATGTATGAAGATGCAGAGCTACGGCAACTACAAGTCCAAATCAACATTGTCTAGCATACCTCATCATACGTCCGCTCACAGTGTGGGGATCTGTGCTCCACTCTACTGTGTAACACCCTAATAGTTCCATTCTATGCTTAAGTCATATTGTGGAATTACTAGTTGTTACCTTTGCTCGCGGAACTAACATTACCTCTTATAAATTACTTTATAACGAAAATAGGGGTAAATTTTTTTTTTTTTTGAATAATAATGAGTAAACTGTTTTGAAAACCAAGAGCCATGAGTGCATCGTGACCGTGTAAAACAAACATCGCTATCTCATCCATACATCACATTTAACATACATATAAATCATAAGAATAACCACAATCTTGGATGAAGATAACATTCATTCCATAGCCATCACATAGTTAATGTAGTAGCAGTAATAGCAACAGTCATACACAATGATAGCAATGGGTCTGATACCTACTGTCGGCCCTACAAAATAACCTAACGAAATACATAATAAAAGGAAATACATAAACAATCCCATACACCCATACATGCCACAAGAAAAAATGATAACCCTAGCTATAACCAAAAGGGGCTATCCTCGTGCTCGGCTCTGTATGTAAGTCCACATCTCACTCATTTGGTGGAAGGTAGCCATTCCCAAACCCACCGGGAGGAACATCACCACGTCTTCCTCCTCGAGCACAGCCACGCCCACGAGGCATGGCACGAGTACGGATGAACCCGCGACCATGAACTGGGGGTGGTGTGTGACGAGGAGCTGCAGAAGAAGAAGACGATTCGGACGATAGGTGGATCACAAACGGGTAGGAAGGCTCAGATGGGTCCGTCTCCACATAATAGCTCAGATGAGAAGGCTCCGAAAGATCTGAATCCAACAAAACTGTCGGTGTCAGGCGGCTGTCCGAATCGGAATCTCCATCAGTGGGGTACCTCGGAGGATGGAAGGGCAGGCGAATGTTATCCATAGTGATGTCCTCGAACGGCTCATGAGGGCGGAAAAACGGACTCATCACGGGTGCACGGAACTGGTGGCTATGGAACATGTAGACCCACATTGCTGCCTGAGCAGTCAGCACAGATGCATTCAGCACCAGGTCGAAGTGCCAATGCATCACTAGAAACTCGATGAAAATTACCACCGTGCCCGACGCCGACATCCTCTAAAGACGACACGGAAATGTAGGAGTGAGAAATACTAAATTTCTCAGTAGGATCGCGACTAGACAAACACAGTGTCATCGTCATCGTCCCAGCCACTTCGGGTTTAATTATAAAAGCAGTGGACAGATATACGTTCAATTCTAATGATTTTGAAAACTTAAACTCCGAAGCGGGTTGCTTTTAAACTTAACATCATATCTACATCATCATAATCTAGCATACATACTGAAAGATAGAGTAGACATTCATAATGCAAATGGGCAGCATAAGTACATGCAAGGACATGCATCATCATAGACTTAACCATGGTTATGCTTTTGACTTTACTTTCATTTTTAGCATGTGCTTAACATTCTTTACTTTCCTTTGAAATAGACTACTTTTGGACATGAGCTCATTCTGTGACCATCGTCACGCAGTACTAACCAAATCAGACTAAGCCGATATTGGTTACCTCTAAGTTGGAGGGTTCTCCATGTCACCCTTGCCTCCCTCATAGAGGTTCCTTGAGTCTTTGTGGATCGCCATCTCTCACTTCCCTTACCGAAGTGATTGAAGGGTCATGTCCCATTAATTCTTTGCTTATCATTATACTTTACATGGATAATACTTCTTGGACTAGAGACATGCAATGATATGACTAAGTCCATAATTTTGACGGAAATCCGACGGCATAACGGCTAGATCGGAGCTTCCCCAAAATGCCAATCATAAACTTTCAACCAACAGTTCATCATATCTTTATCATATCATCATACTCATCATTCAATCGTGAGACAAAACTCAATCAAACTCATCATTCATCATGCCGAATGACATCACCCATTCATATCCTAAAGGGGTTTATAGTTGTGTTTTTCTTTGCGAAGAATATTATGAATCATCATATGATTTCTTATGGTTACCCGTGAGAGAATCACATAGTTAGGATATGTATTTATAGTCTTTTAGTTACTTAGTCCTTGTATGAAAGTATTCTTTACTTAAGTACATGTCTTATGGAACACTTGTTCAAATTAATTAAGTTACGTGATTGTTCCCTTTCCTTGAGATAGTGCACTTAGTGATTCTTAGGTTCATGGTATGCTCAGAGGCCCTAATCATACTTCTGTTTCCAATGAGTTCGAGATCCCTCTAATCATTGGGTCATGACAACACATAACCATATCATGGACCCAACAACACCAATGTTCACTAATCACCAAGGGTGACTTTTAACTTATTCAAGTTACAAAGTTTTAAACTTTTACTAATAACATACCAAGGTTTTGCCTTAAACATTATTAAAGTTATCATTCCTAATAGAGTAGTCATAAAGTTTTATTCTTTATGAGAGTGAGTGCCTTTGATATTAAGTTCTTATCTTAAGATTGGATCTTTATGAAATAATGATACAAGTTACTAGCTTTTTGAATAAAAAGTCTTGTTCTTTATAAAAGTTAACACCTTTTTGCATTGTTTTGGTTCAAGATCAAAACTTTATGAATTAAATGTTGCAAAACAACACTTTTATGACTTAAAGATTTCATTCTTGATCAAAGTTTGAAACTTTATGAAAGGTCTTTTCTTAAAGGTTGGATTTTCTAAGACATAAAGTAACAAGATATCATTTCATAACTCAAAAAGGCTTGTTCTTCTAAAAAGCTTAGGGGCTGTTTGGTTTGCCTATTTCTTGTTTTCATTTTCAATGAAAATGAAAAATGGCTATGAAAATATGTTTGGTTAAATTTTGTTGAAAATATTTCATGAAAATATTTTCAGAAATCTTTGTGATTTTGAAAACGTCATTTTCACGTTTTCAAGATTTTGTATATGTTTTCAACATTTTATATACATGTATTGGAAATATTTTCAATCAAAAATGCGGTGAAACAACGGTAAATACGAGCAAATATTGTCTTTTCCACTCCAGTGCACCGTGTTCGAACCTACTGGTGGAAACCCCTCTTATTTTTTTTCCCTTTCCAATGCTTCACGCCACCTATTTAAAGCTTCAGCAAAAACTCAAAATTGTCCAATCCAAAAATCGAACACGCAACCATCTGCACACTACGAGAAAAATTGCCACTGAGCTGTGCCTCCTATTAGAGTTGTGGTTGTTCGATTAAATATTTAAATCAATAAATTGTATAGAAACTTGATCTAACGAGTAATTAAAACTTATTATTGGATCATTCCTTTTTACTATTTACAATCATATGAAGAAATTTTTCATATTGTCATCTTGCATTTAAGATTTAATGAAAAACATAATTAAATTAAAAACATATCAATCTTTTTTACTATTCATAATCATATGAAGAAAATTTACATATTGTCATCTTGGACAAAGTTTAAGTGTAGATTAAAAAAGTGTTGGTATTAATGCTACTTAAGCAACTCAAATGATACAAGTTAAAAAGATAATTGCTATTCAAATATGGGATAATTATTATAGATGATTAATGCCTATCACTTTTTGTACTTTGTTGTAAGGTGATGCTTTTTTCTTCTTTTTTTTTTGTATTTTTTAGTTGGTTAATAAGTTAAAGTATAATAAAGACTATAATTATAGATAGTACAAGTTATTTTGTTCAATTATATCTCTTTTTAGTGTGACAATAATTTACTCACAAATCAAATATATTCTAAACATATTTTATCATTACAAGTTTGTAGTTGAAATTTTAGTAGATGAACAAAATGTGAAAATCAAATATATATAATTCTTATTATTTAATAATAAATATAATTTTATTATCTCAAATTTAATTTTGAAAGTATATTTTGAAAACAGACAAACCAAACATATTCTCATTGTTTTCACTTTTTGAAAACAAAATTTACTTTTATAAACCAAACATATTTCCAAAATTCAGAAAATATGAAAATGAAAATCCTTTTCAAAAATTGAAAACAGAAAATGAAAATAGGAAATATTTTCACAAACTAAACACACCCTTAGACTTTTTCATGTATCTTTGTCTTCAAAATAAAACAAAAGAAGACTTTATGATGGCACTAAAACTTGCGCCACTTTTTGTGCATCAAGAAGCAAACTTTTTAAAGTTTAAAGCTTTTAGAATATTCGTAGTCTTATCAAATCATGAAAACCTAAAAAGGTGAAGCTTTCCTAATCATTAACTCATCATAAAAAGAAAGGAACAACTTTAAGCAAGATACCAACAAGAACATATTTTTCTAAAAGAGGAAACTTAAGAACACATGAAGAACATCAAGAACATATTTTTCCAAAAGAGGAAACTTAAGAACAACTGAAGAACATCAAGAACACATTTTTCCAAAAGAGGAAACTTAAGAACACATGAAGAACATCAAGAACACATTTTACTAAAAATGAAAACTTTGGCTCTTGGAGAGCATGAAGGATCTTCTCAAGCTTTCACTTAGAAATCTTGGTCATGAAAGAACCAAGCTCCAAGCTTTCTTGAGTAAACAAAATGAAAAAGATGAAGATCACTACCTTCCTTGAAGATGGCGCAAAACAAGAGTGGAGGAAGAAGAAGATGATGGCTCCTCTTGATGATGATGGTGGCGGTTTTGCAAGAAGGAAGGAGAAGCTCTTGAAATCTTGTGGAAATGGAGGTTGTAGTGTTTTGATCTTGTCTCCAAAGACCCAAAGATGAGGTCTTTGAAGGCCTAAGTGAGTGGTTTAGGGTGGTAGTGGTGGAGAAAGGAAGAGGAAGATGAAGAAGATGAAGGAGTGTTTAGAGAGAAGTTGGAGAATTTGGCTTGAAGAGAGAGAATAGGACGAGTGAAAATGAAAATGGATGGGGGGAAACGAGAGAAAAAGTGGCGTCCACTTATCCAAAGGGGAGGAGGGAGATATTTTCTGAATTTTGTGTTAATTAAGGTTTAAGGGGACAAATGGGATGATAGGGAGACAAAGCATGGTCAAACTCTTACATAAAGTAGTCTTCTCTAATGCTTTATGCTTTTATGACATCACTCTTTACTTTATTGTCTAGTTGACTAAATTTGAATTTAATCATGTGATTAAGTGCTCATACAACTTAATTAAGGTGATTAAGCAAGGATTAGTGATTAACATACAAGAACATGATTAACAAAAATTTATCTTACGATTAAGCTTAATTAACCTTAATTAAAATCGAGTAACCTAATTAAGGACGATTAGTGCTTAATTAAACTATAAGGCTCTGACTTGCTTAATTAGAGATTATCTAATCTCGATTAAGCATTCTCTTGACTCCTCTTATCCGAGTCAACCCCTTAATTAAGCCTTAATCTCATAATTTCTCATTAAGTGCCTAATTACTCAGGGTTACTGAGGTAATTTAGCATGGCATGAAATTGAGGATGTTACACACTGGATGTGCCATTAGATTCTGGTGACAATACGGAAAAATAACTAGAGTGAGAAATAAGATTTCTCAGTAGGACTTGAACCCGACACTCAAGTGTCATCGTCATCGTCCTAGCCACTTCGATTTTATAAATGAAAACAGTGAACATTCATAAGGTCCAATTCTTAGGTTTTCGAAAACATTAACATCCGAAGCAGATTCAATTTTAAGCATATATTCTCATTATAATAACAACATCGTGGTATACATAAGAGCTTATATGACAATTCGTATCATGCATGAACATCTTGAGAGTTTCATTCTTTACTTGGGTCGAACCAAAGTCCCTTTCCTTTCTTAACTTGACTTTATCTTAAGTCCTTTTCTTTTCATCCACTAAACATAAGTGGTAATAAGCTCATACCGTGGCCGTCGCCACCATAACTATTCGGTACTTACACTAGCTGGGTCATGCCATGCCTCATGTAAGCTCTATCCCCTATATTCATACTAGCTGGGTCTATGCCATACCTCATGTGAGTCGTGGATGAGGGGAGCTTCTTATTACGGGGCATCTTCCCTTTTGATAGATCACACCCTTAGTTCAATCTCTTCTTATTAAGGCTTATGATGCAAAATTATTCTAAGTCCACAACTTTTGTGGAATTTCGGCAGCATAATGGCTGAACCGAAGCTTCCCAAAATTTTGCCAAACAGAGAATCCAATATCACATATCATTAAGCATCATATCATCATCATATCATATTCATATCATCATCATTCATTATCATATCATCATCATATCATTATCATATCAGCCTTATATCATCATCATCATTATCATCATCATATCATTGTCATTATATTGACACATAGAGGCATACATAACACACAAAGTCTTATGAGCTTAGCTCAGTAAACTTGGGTACAAGCTTTTAATTGATTTGCTTCTTGTGGTGATTCTTTTATTAGGCATAGGGCCAATTTTATCTATTATCCTTTTCTAAAACTTTTAAGGTGAATTATGAAGATTTTTAATATCTTAAATTAAGGGTCTTAATGTTTTTAAGCTTATTTCTCATTAACCTTTAAACTTAACCATAACCAGTTTTACTTTTACAATGGGGCAATAATTTCAAAAATTCGCCATAATTTCATCTTTTAGTCTTTTGATTTAAATTTTGGTATGATTATACTTCTCTGAGTCTATTTTTAAACAAAATAAACCCCACCTAAAAATTCATTTTGTAACTTGAGATATGCAGGTTTTACTTTGACTATTTTGCTTTTAAGTTTATTTGCAGTATAGTGATTTCTAAACTTTAGTGGGAGCTATTCATAAGGAATCTGACAAAACTATTTAATGGAATGTTCCTCTGTGTCTTAGCTTTCTAACAAACTTGGTCCCACTAAAAAAAGTTTTTTATAGCTCGAGTTATTAAGATTTTATTACATACTGTCTGAACAAAAACGCATTTGGAGACAGCATACTTTGAAAATTCATATCTCTCTCGTTTTAAGGCCAAAATTTACGTATTTTATATGTATAAAAAGCTATATGAGTCTATTTTCATTTAAAATTAGTTTTGTTACATTTGGAGTTATATTGAAAGAGTTATTAGTCATGCCATATAGACTGCTAGAATTTTCCAGTTTCAACAATTTTGGTTGCAATAAGTTTTCTTGTAAAAAAACATTAAGTCTTTTCCTCAAGTGATCACTTTTCTCTTCCAAACCATTTTTAATCTTTGAGATCTTGATATTAACTCAATGTTTTAAATTCTAAAAAAATTTGGTTCACAATAATAGACATACCAACCGACAATTTCATGCCAAAGAGAAGGACATAACACATGAAAACTCATCATATCAACAAGCATGGCCATAAGGCTTTGGAATAAGTTCTAGAACCACCTAGCTATGGAGAGCTTAGGAGTTCAAGGGCTTGAAGAACACATAAAAAAGGAGGGTTAGAGTCACTACCACAAAGATCCTCTTGAAAGCTTGAAGGGAAAGAAAGGTGTTGGAGATGGCCTCCTTCTTCTTGAGCTTAATAATGGGGCTAAGTGAGTATTTGTTTTGCTTCCTCAAGAACCAAAGAAGGTGGTCCTTGAAGGGCTTCTGAGAGTGGTGAAAGGAAAGAGGGTTGTATAGGGTGTGAAAGTGTGAAGAAGAACAAGAGGAATTGGAAGAGTAGAAAAGTTAGAATGAGGCTTAGAGAGAAGTGAGAGCTTTTGTTTTGAAGTGAGAGGATGAAAGTCATAAATGGGAGAGTAAGGGGGCTGATTTGGGGCACAAATTTGGGGGGAGTGGGCTAATTGATTTTGCTTCTCCAACAAGCAAGGGGAAGTAGGTGAGTTTAGCTTCTTTTTCAAGCAAGAAAGTTAGGAACCTCAGGATAAAAGGGTAGGTTTGTGTTTTCTTTGAGTCTTGGTGTATGTTATGGACTATTTTGTGTTTTCTCAAGTAGTTAAAGGTACGAACCCCTCTTGGGATTGACTTGATTGAATAAGATCACTCCATGTAGCATAATCTTAATGGAGGAAAATACTTCTCTTTTCTTGACTAAAGAGATACTACTACTATAGACCCTTGATCTAAGAGTGCATGATGAGAAGGCAAATAGAAGGTTGGATTTGCCCTTGTCTTGGCCAAAATTTTTATGCAACCATTAGGAGAAATTTTGAATTTTTAAAGCTATGAGAATTACCCAAATTGTTAATTAATTTGATTAGTTTAATTGTTCTTTAATCGATTTCGGTTAATTACACTTTTAAGATGTTTTTCCTCTAAAAGAATTGATCTTATGAATTATGTAATTAGGATGTAAGAATTAATCTATCTCAATTGATTAAGGTAGAACAATTATCCTGTACTTAATTAATGAGATTGGATTAGCTTAACTATATTTCTATGTTACGAATTAATGAGATTCGAATAATTAGGTGTTAATTAAAATGTTTAGTGCATTATAATTCAATTATTGACTTGACTCAATTTATTAAGCTCTTGCTCATTGAGATTAGCCAATTAGTCCTCAGTTAATCGTTAACCTCTCTAATTAGCCAGGATAACTGAGCTAATTAGCTTAGACAAAATTGGGGATGTTACATGGTTCTCCTTGTGGAGTCTCATCAAAATATGGGTATGAATTTGTTGAAATGTTGTCATATTATCTTGAAGCTGAGGGTGTATTTGTTGCATAATTGGCACAATTAATCGGGATAACCTTAATACGTGTTTTTTTTTTCTCAATTTTGCTACCTAAAGGTCTCTTGAAGAGTTTCAGATTGGTCAATTTTGGGCATTTTACAATGCATGTTACTTGGCTTCCTTATTGCTGGCTATTTTTAGAAATTAAAATGGCTGTAATCAGAAATAAAATTATTTTTCTTTCTCAACCTTGAGGGCAAGGTTGATTTGTAAAGGAGGGTAATGTTACAACCCAATATTAGTTAGTAGTTAGATCCCTTAGTTAGCTCTATAAATAAAAGCAATGCCCCATTGTAAATGATTAGTTTTGAATAAAGTGAATTTGATTCTTGGAGAGTTGTTCTCAAAATTCGAGTTTTGATAGCTTTACTCAAAAAAGCCTATCAACATCTTAGCCTTATTAATTGCTGCCTATTGTTTGTATTTGGTGTTGATTGATTAGATCATGATATTTTGTGATGTATTTTAAATAATTTGTATTGAGTTATTATAATTCGGATAGTGGTTTAAGAGGATGTTACCAATTAATCTTTCTTTTCAGGTTTGTATCATTTTCCATACCATGATAGGAGTGGGCAGTAGTGGAACAAGAGGAGGGCATGGTTTACAAGGAATCCAGCAGTCGAAGGCTTCAGAGCTGGTTTAGTAACGCCCAACTGGTGGGATGACTCTAAGAGGTCTTAGAAAATGAAAATTTGACCTTATGGTCAACTATGAATATGCTTTGGCCAACTACAATAATTCTAAGAAGGCCAAGACAATCGTTGTTGAAAATGAAATTAACATAGAGGAAATGCATATTAATCATGCTGAGAAGTTTGAGTCACTAACCATACGTGCCACTGAATAGCATGCAGCGAAAGAGAAAGAAAAGGCCAAGAAATGCATGAACGAAGCTGTGGAGCGTGCTAAGTGGGCCTTTAATCAAGAAAAGGAGAATATTGATTAGATCCTAGAAGGACAAAGGAATAATATTACCACGAGCATGCTTGAAGTGTAGCGGCTTGCTCGAGATCGTATTATTGAATTTAGGGCTATTCGTGACCGCTATTTGAGGGAAGTGGAGGATGTTGTGAGTGGATATTTCAATTCATTTAAGGGCCTATGGATGAATAGGATGTTACTCTGGAAACAAATATTGCGACTCTTACGATTGGTGCCCAAGATCAATGGAGAACAATTGTCACATCAACTGGTGCTGAGAAGGCTAGGGTTTCTGAATCTTAGCAGAATTAATTTTTAGATAATGAGAGCATCCAAACAAAATGTTGCATTTTACTCATTTGGAAATCTTAGGTTTCTCTTATTTCAATTCTTTCTTCGTTACTTTCATTTTTTTAGTTTGGTTGATATCATACATCTGATACAGTACAAATTGTCTTGAAGAAATTTTTTCCACATCCAAATAGTGCAAAGAATCTTGTTCATAATAGCCTCTACATGCTTCCTTCTTCCCCAAAGGTTTATACTGCTTTGTCAGATAATTTGTTTTTCACTTGTTTGTGATAAGAACAATGTTTGAGTTTTTAGGCATTTTATAGATGAAATTTTTTGCTCGTTTCAAGCAAAATGTCTAAGCAGGTGGCCAATAATAATGTGAAAAAAAAAGAAGTCAGAACTCGGTAATATGAAGTTGGAAGTCAGAATTCGGAACTCTCTAACAATGCTTAACGTCCATTTGAGCTGAGGAGTGTCAGGTGTAATATTAAAATCAAGAGGGGGTGAGTGTAATTTTAAAATACCTCCATTATAATTACCCCTAAATTAAGTTATCCAAAATTACAAAATTTCAATGTGAAAGTCTATTACCACCAATTTACAACATACTCATGCTCCTCACATTAAAGAGAAACTCACACTTACTCTTATACTGGTAACCCTAGACATCAACAACACAATACATAGAGCGCGACGCATCGATGCACCACCACTGAGCGCAACGTTGCCGACACACTACAATGCATCGACTTTAAAGGTGTCTAAATCCTTTAATTAGGTTTAGATTTAATGTTTAGATGTTTAGAAGTATGTATGATTATTTGGACAGAAGATCTCATAATTCAAATGTAGGATAAGATATTTTCAGATCATTTTTTTTCCTCAAAATGAGACAAGTTTTGATTTATGAAGGTTTGTGTGGTTTTCTCTGAAAAAATTGTAAGAATCATAGCTCTAAAGTCTAAACATATCTATTTCATTGTACATACACTATTTTGGAGAAGGATTGTTGTTTCATTCTTCTATGTAGAGCAAGAACATTCAACTGCAATTACTCAATATGTTGTTCTTTTTCATCCACTCATTCATCAAAATTATTACTGTTATGCAGCATCTATTGCAACCCAATCCTATTAGGTAGTGTTAGAGATAGTGATAGAAGTGATTGCTCAATATGTTGTCCTTTTAGGCTTGTTGATGATGCTACAAACAGTGATGGAAGTCATTTTTGTGCCACCAAGCATGCAATAGGGAGAACTTGCCGTTATGCATATATTCTATTTTATGAAAGGCTTGGAAAGCAAAAGCAATTTGATTTGAAGGGGATATGATTGTTGGTCAAAAACTGTGGAGATATGGTGTTTGTCAAAACACCTGGGCAAAATATCATCCTATTAAAATGGTTATTCAAGCATGTACACAATGCTCACCATGAGTATGCTATGCCATTTGGACTTACTCTTGAATATGCTTGCCCTACAGTCATACTAATCTTTGGAATTGCTACTACATCTGGTCTTGCAATCACTAGGCCGTAGTCTCCAGAAGATTTTGAAAATGCAATCTACCACAAGGATAGCACTCCTTGTATAGTCTCATCAAAATATGGATATGAATTTGTTGAAATCTTGTCAGCTTATGTTGAAAGTGAGGGTGTACGTATTTGTTGCAAACTTGGCACAATTGATCGGGACTAGCCTTAATACATGTTTTTTTTTTTTTTTCAATTTCTCTGCCTAGAGGTCTCTCGAAGAGTTTCAGATTGGTCAATGATGGGAATTTTACAATGAATGTTACTTGGCTTCCTTGTTGCTTGCCACTTCTAAAAATTAAAGTGGTTGTAATTAAAAATTAAATTACTTTTTCTTTTTCAATCTTGAGGGCAAAGTTGATTTGGAAGGGAGGGTAATATTACAATCCAAGATTAGTAAGTAGTTAGATCCCTTAGATAGGTCTATAAATAAGAGAAATACCCCTTTGTAAATGATTAGTGTTGAGCAAAGTGTATTTTATTCTTGTAGAGTTGCTCTCAGAATTGAAGTTTTGATAGCTTTACCTGGAAAAGCCTATCAGCATCTTAGCTTTATTAAATGCTACCGATTGTTTTTAGTTGGTGTTATTTTATTGATTGATTAGATCGTGATATTTTGTAATGTATTTTAGTTAATTTGGATTAAGTTATTATAATTCGGATATTGGTTTAAGAAGTTGCTGCCCATTGATCTTTCTTTGTAGGTTTGTATCATTTTCCACACCATGACAAGAGCAGGCAATAATGGAATAGGAGGAGGGGATGGTTTAGGGGGAATCTAGCAGTTGGAGGCATTAGAGCCGGTTCAGTAATGCTTGGTTTGTGGGATGACTCTAGGAGCTCTTAGAAAAAGGAAATTTGACCTTATGGTCAATTGTGAATATGCTTTGGCTAACTACAATAATTCCTTGAGGGCTAAGACAATTGCTGTTGAAAATGAAATTAATGTAGTGGAAATGCGTATTAATCATGTTGAGAAGTCTGAGTCACTAGCCATACGTGTTGCTAAGCAGCATGCAGCGGAAGAGAGAGAAAAGGCCGAGAAACACATGAACAAAGTTGTTAAGCATGCTAAGTGGACCTTTAATCAAGAAAAGGAGAATATTGATAAGATCCTGGAAGGACAAAGGAATAATGTTACCATGGGCATTGCTGAAGTGCAGCAGCTTGGTGGAGATCATATTATTGAACTTATGGCTACTCATGACCGCTATCTGAGGGAGCAGAAGATACTATGAGTGGATATTTTAATTTATTTGAGGGACATATGGATGAATAGGATGTTGCTCTTGAAGCAGATATTGTGACTCTTACGACTACTACCCAGGATCAGTGGAGAACAATCACCACATCTACTGATGTTGGGAGGGCTGTGGTTTTCGAATTTTAGGAGAATTAATTTTTAGATATTGTGAGCATCCTAACAAAATGTTGCATTTTATGCATTAGGAATATCAGGTTTCTCTTTTTCAATTCCTTCTCCATCGCTCTCATTTTTTAGTTTGGTTGATATCGTATATTTGATACAGTACTAATTGTCTTGAAGAAAATTTTCCAGCTCCAAATAGCGCAAAGGATCTTGTTCATAATAGTCTTTACATGCTTCCTTCTTCCTAGAGGTTTATACTGCTTTGTCAGATAATTTGTTTTTCACTTGTTTGTGATAAGAACAATGTTTGAGTTTTTGGGTATTTTATAGCTGAAATTTTTTTATCTTTTCACTCAAAATATCTAAGAAGGTGGTTGCTAATAATGTGAAAAAAAAGAAGCCAGAACTCGGTAATATGAAGTTGGAACTCGGTGAAATGAAGTCAAAAGTTGGAATTCTTTAACAGTGCTTAGCGTTGTTTTGAGCTCAGGGGTGTCGGGTGTAACATTAAAATCAACAGGGGGTGAGTGTAATTTTAAAAGACGTTGGAGGAGCTCATTGTAATTCCCCTTAAATTAAATTATCTGATATTACAAAATTTCAATATGAAAGTCTATTACCATCGGTTTACAATATACTCACGCTCCTCACATTAAAGAGAAGCTCATATTTGGTTTTATATTGGTAACTGTAGCCACTAACAACCCAATCCATAGAGCGCGTCGCATTGATGCCCCAACATCAAGCGTGACGCTGCCGACACACTATAACACATCAGCTTTAAAGGTGTCTGAATCCTTTAATTAGTTTTAGATGTAATGTTTAGATGTTTAGAAGCATGTATGATTATTTGGATCAAGGATCTCTTAATTCAAATATAGGATAAGATATTTTCAGATCATTTTTTTTCCTTCAAAGTGAGACAAGTTTTGATTTATGAAGGTCTATGCTGTTTTCTCTGAAAAAATTGTACTAATCAAAGAACTAAAATCTAAACATATCTACTACATTATACATACACTATTTTGGAGAACGATTGTTGTTTCACTCTTCCATGCAGGGCAAGAACATTCAGCCTCAATTATTCAATATGTTGTCCTTTGTCATTTACTCATTCATCAAAATTATTACTATTATGCAGTATCTATTACAACCTAATCCAATTAGGTAGTGTTATAGACAGTGATGGAAGTGATTACTTTATATACTGTCCTTTTAGCCTTGTTGATGATGCTACAAACTGTGGTGGAAGTGATTTTTGTGCCACTAGGCATGCAATAGGGAGAACTTGCCATTTTGCATATATTCTATTTGATGAAAGGCTTGAGAAGCAAAAGCAATTTGATTTGAAGGGGATAATGCGATTGTTGGTCAAAAACTATATAGATATGGTATTTGTCAAAATACCTGGGCAAAATATTATCCTATTAAAATGGTTATACAAGCATGTATACAGTGCTCACCATGACTATGCTATGCCATTTGGATTACACCTGAATATGCTCGCCTTACTATCATACTTATCTTTGGTATTACTACTACATCTGGTCTTGTAATCACTTGGCCCCACTCACTAGAAGATTTTGAAAATGCAATCTGCCACAAGGATAGCCATGCGATTCTCATTGTGGAGTCTCGTCAAAATATGGATTTGAATTTGTTGAAATTCTATTGGATTATGTTGAAGGTGGAGGTACATTTGTTGAATACTTG
Organism: Pterocarpus macrocarpus; assembly: GCA_031439585.1. Lineage (NCBI taxonomy): Eukaryota > Viridiplantae > Streptophyta > Magnoliopsida > Fabales > Fabaceae > Pterocarpus > Pterocarpus macrocarpus. The sequence goes on from CM062515.1 coordinate 30,119,867, forward strand.
GCAAAATTGATCGGGACTAGCATCGATCCATGGTTTTTTTTGTTTTTCAATTTTCCTGCCTGGAAGTCTCTTGAAGAGTTTCAGATCGGTCAATTATGGGCATTTTGCAATGCATGTTACTTGCCTTCCTTGTTGCTAGCTATTTTTAGAAATTAAAGTGGTTGTAATTACAAATAAAATTGCTTTGCCTTTTCAACCTTAAGGGCAAGGTTGATTTGAAAGGGACGAAAATATTACAACCCAATATTAGTTAGCAGTTAGATCCCTTAGTTAGGTCTATAAATTATAAATTATTAGTGTTGAATAAAGTGAATTCGATTCTTAGAGAGTTGCTCTCAAAATTGGAGTTTTGATAACTTTACTTGAAAAACCTGTCAGTATCCTAGCCTTATTAATTGTTGCCGATTGTTCGTATTTGGTGTTGTTTTGTTGATTGATTAGATTATGATATTTTGTATTGTATTTTAGTTAATTTGGATTGAGTTATTATACTTTGGATAGTGCTTTAAGAGGTTGCTACCGATTAATCTTTCTTTTCAAGTTTGTATCACTTTCCACACCGTGACTTAAGTAGGCACTAATGGAATAGGAGGAGGGGATGGTTTTTGGGATGTAGTAATTGGAGGCTTCAAAACCGGCTTAGCAATGCTCAGTTTGGGGGATAGCTTTAGTAGGTCTTAGAAAAAGGAAAATTGACCTTATAGTCAATTATGAATATGCTTTGGCCAACTACGATAATTCTAAGAGGGCTAAGATAATTGCTATTGAAAATGAAATTAATGTAGAGGAAGTGTGTATTAATCATGTTGACAAGTCTGAGTCACTAGCCATACATGTTGCTGAGCAGCGTGCAGCGGAAGAAAAAGAAAAGGCGAAGAAATGCATAAACAAAGCTGTGGAGCATGATAAGCAAACCTTTAATCAAGAAAAGTAGAATATTGATCAGATCCTGGAGGGACAAAGGAATAATATTACCACAGGCATGACTAAAGTGCACCGACTTGCTAGAGATCATATTACTAAACTTAGGGCTACTTGTGACTGCTATATGAGGGAAACAGAGGATGCTATCAGTGGATATATCAATTCATTTAAGAGGCATATGGATGAATAGGATGTTGTTCTGGAAGCAGATATTGTGTCTTTTATAACTGCTGCCTAGGATCAGTGGAGAATAATGGCCACGTCTCCTGATGTTAGGAAGGCTAGGGTTTCCGAATCTCAGGAGAATTAGTTTTAAGATATTGAGAGCATTCAAACGAAATGTTGCATTTTACTCATTTGGAATCTCAGGTTTCTAATCTTTCAATTCTTTCTCCATCACTTTCGTTTTTCAGTTTGGATGATATCGTATATCTGATACAATACTAGTTGTCTTGAAGAAATTTTTCTACATCCAAATAATGCAAAGGATCTTGTTCACAATAGCCTCAACAAGCTTTTTTCTTCCCCAAAGGTTTATATTGCTTTGCTAGATAATTTGTTTTTCACTTATTTGTGATATGAACAATATTTTAGTTTTTAGGTTTTTTATTGATGGAATTTTTTGCTTTTTTTTTATGCAAAATGTCTAAGAAGGTATCCAATAATCATTTGAAAAAAAAGAAGTCGGAACTCAGTGATATGAAGCTGGAAATTGGAAGTTGGAACTCTCTAATGGTGGCTTAACATCCATTTGAGCTCAAGGGTGTCGAGTGTAATATTAAAATCAAGAGGAGGTGAGTGTAATTTTGAAATACCTCAAAGGAGGTCATTATAATTTCCCCTAAATTAAATTATTCGAAATTACAAATTTCAATATGAAAATCTATTACCACCAGTATACAACATACTCACGCTCCTTACATTAAAGAGAAACTCACACTTGCTCATATACTGGTAACCCTAGACGTTAACAACCCAATCCATAGAATGCGAAGCATTGACCCACCAGCACTGAGCGTGACACCACCAAGACACCGCAGCGCATCGGCTTTAAAGGTATCTAAATCCTTTAATTAGATTTAGATATAATGTTTATATGTTTAGAAGCATGTATGATTATTTGTACCGAGGATCTCTTAATTCAAATGTAGGATAAGATGTTTTCAAATCTTTTTTTTTTTTTTTTTGCTCAAAGTGAGACAAGTTTTGATTTATGAAGGTTTATGCTATTTTCTCTAAAAAAATTGTAAGAATCGAAGCACTAAAGTCTAAAAATGTTTACTACATTTTATATACACTATTTTGGAGAAGGATTGATGTTTCACACTTTTGAGCAGAGCAAGAACATTCAGCCTTAATTACTCAATATGTTGTCCTTTTTCATCCAGTCATTCGTCAAAATTATTACTATTATGCAGCTTCTATTGCAACCTAATCCAATTAGGTAGTGTTACAGATAGTGATGGAAGTGATTACTCAACATGTTGTCCTTTTAGCCTTGTTGATGATGCTATAAACAGTGATCGAAGTGATTTTCATGCCACCAGGCATGCAATAAGGAGAACTTGCCATTTTGCATATATTCATTCTATTTAATGAAAGGCTTGAGAAGCAAAAGCAATTTGATTTGAAGGGGATAATGCGATTTTTGTTCAAAAACCTTAGATATGGTGTTTGTCAAAACACTTGGGCAAAATATCATCCTATTAAAATGGTTATACAAGTACGTACACAATGCTCACCATGAGTATGCTATGCCATTTGGACTTGCTCCTAAATATCCTCGCCCTACTATCATATTTATATTCAATCACTTGGCCCTACTCTCTAGAAAATTTTGAAAATGCAATTTGCCATAAGGATAGCCATTTGGTTCTCATTGTGGAGTCTCATTAGAATATGGATTTGAATTTGTTGAAATCTTGTTGGATTATGTTGAAGGTGGAGGTGCATTTGTTGTATACTTGGTACAATTGATTGGGACTAGCCTCAATATGTAGTGTTTTTTTTTTTTTTTTCAATTTTCTTGCTTGGAGGTCTCTTGAAGAGTTTCAGATTGGTCAATTGTGGGCATTTCGCAATGCATGTTACTTGCCTTCCTTGTTGCTAGCTATTTTTACAAATTAAGGTGGTTGTAATTAGAAATAAAATTGCTTTGCTTTCTCAACCTTGAAGGCATGGTCGACTTGAAAGGGAGGGTAATATTACAACCCAATATTAATTAGTAGTTAGATCCCTTAGTTAGGTCTATAAATAAGAGAAATACCCCATTGTAAATGATTAATGCTGAATAAAGTGAATTTAATTCTTAGAGAGTTGCTCTCAAAATTGGAGATTTGATAGCTTTACTAATGTGCAGCGGCTTGCTCAAGATTGTGTTACTGAACTTAGGGCTACTCATGACTGCTATCTGAAGGAAGCGGAGGATGTTGTGAGTGGATATTTCAATTCATTTAAGGGGCCTATGGATGAATAGGATGCTGATTTGGAAGTAAATATTGCGACTCTTATGACTGCTACCTAGGATCAGTGGAGAACAATCGCCATGTACTGATGTTGGGAGGGCTGGAATTTTCGAATCTAAGAGAATTAGTTTTAGATATTGAGAGCATCCAAACAAAATGTTGCATTTTACTCATTGGGAATATCAGGTTTCTCTTCTTTCAATTCTTTCTCCATCACTTTCATTTTTCAGTTTGGTTGATATCGTATATCTGATATAGTACTAATTGCCTCCCTCATATAGGTTCCTTGAGTCTTTGTGGATCGCCGTCTCTCACTTCCCTTACCGAAGTGATTGAAGGGTCATGTCCCATTGATTTTTTACTTATCATTATACTTTACATGCATAATACTTCTTTGACTAGACACATGCAATGATATGACTAAGTTCATAATTTTGACAAAAATCTGGCAACATAACGGCTAGACCGAAGCTTCCCCAAAATGCCAATCATAAATTTTCAACCAACGGTTCATCATATCTATATCATATCGTCACACTCATTATTCAATCATGAGACAAAGCTCAGTCAAACTCATCATTCATTATGCTGGATGGCATCACACATTCATACCCTAAAAGGGTTTATAGTTGTGTTTTTTTTTGCGAAGAATATTATGAATCATCATATGATTTCTCGTGGTAACCCATGAGAGAATCACATAGTTAGGATATGTGTTTGTGGTCTTTTAGTTACTTAGTCCTTGAATGAAAGTATTCTTTACTTAAGTACATGTCTTATGAAACACTTGTTCAAATTAATTAAGTTAAGTGATTGTTTCCTTTCCTTGAAATAGTGCACTTAGTGATTCCTAGGTTCATGGTATACTCAGAGGCCCTAATTATACTTCTGTTCCCAAGGAGTTCAAGATCCCTCTAATTCTTGGGTCATGACAACACATAACCACATCATGAACCCAACAACACTAATGTTCACTAATCACCAAGGGTGATTTTTTAACTTATTCAACTTACGAAGTTTTAAGCTTTCATTAATAACATATCAAGGTTTTACCTTAAACATTATTAAAGTTATCATTCTTTATAAAGTAGCCATAAAGTTTTATTCTTTATGAAAGTAAGTGCCTTTAATATTAAGCTCTTGTCTAAAAATTTAGATCTTTATGTAATAATGATACAAGTTACTAGCTTTTTAACTAAAAAAGCTTGTTCTTATGAAAGTTGACTCATTTAATTATTCTAAGGCTATCAAGGTCTCAACTTTATGACTTAAAGTTGTTTCTACAGTAAAAAGGTTCCTACTTTATCAACTACTGATATGAAACATCAACTTTAAGGTTAAAAGTCTTGATCTTTATAAAAGTTAACACCTTTTTGGCATTATTTTGGTTCAAGATCTAAACTTTATGAATTAAATGTTACAAAACAACACTTTTATGACTTAAAGGTTTCATTCTTGATTAAAGTTTAAAACTTTATGAAAGGTCTTTTCTTTTAGGTTTGATTTCTAAGACATAAAGTAACAAGATATCATTTTATAACTTAAAAAGGCTTGTTATTCTAAAAAGCTTAGACTTTTACATGTATCTTTGTCTTCAAAATAAAACAAAAGAAGACTTTATGATGACACTAAAACTTGCACCACTTTTTGTGCATAAAAAAGCAAACTTTTTAAAGTTTAAAGCTTTTAGAATGTTCATAGTCTTATCAAATCATGAAAACATAATAAGATGAAGCTTTTTTAATCATCAACTTATCATAAAAAAAAGGAACAACTTTAAGCAAGATACCATCAAGAACATTCAAGAACATATTTTGCCAAAAGCAAAAACTTAAGAACACTCGAAGAACAACAAGAACATATTTTTCTAAAAGTAGAAATTTAAGAACACTTGAATAACAACAGGAGCATATTTTTCTTAAAGTAGAAACTTAAGAATACTTGAAGAACAACAAGAACATATTTTGCCAAAAATGGAAACTTTTGCTCTTGAAGAGCATGAAGGATCTTCTCAAGTTTTCACTTAGAGATTTTGGTCATGAAAGAACCAAGTTCCAAGCTTTCTTGAGCAAACAAAATGAGAAAGATGAAGATCACTACATTTCTTAGAAATGGTGCAAAAACAAGAGAAGAAGAAGAAGATGATGGTGGTTCCTTTCCTTGTAAATGGTGGCAATTTGGCTTGGTGGAAGGAGAAGCTCTTGAGATCGTGTGAAAATGGAGGTTGTGGTGTTTAGATCTTGTCTCCAAAGACCCAAAGATGAGGTCTTTGAAGGGCTAAGTGAGTGGTTTTGGTGGTGGTGGTGGTGAAAGGAAGAAGAAGAGATGAAGAAGATGAAGAAGAAATGTAGAGAGAGGTTGGAGAGTTTGAGAACTTTAGAGAGAGAATGAGAAGTTGAAAATGAAGTGAATGTGTGTGTATGTGTGCATGAAGTGGCCGTGAGTTTCAAGTGGGTGGGGGGAGATATTTTTTGTGTTATTTGTGTTAATTAAGGTTTAAGGGGACAAATTGGATAATAGGGAGACAAAGCATAGTCAAACTCTTACATAAAACACTCTTGTCTAATGCTCTATGCTTTAATGACATCACTCTCTACTTTATTGTCTAGTTGACTAAATTTGAATTTAATTATGTGATTAAGTGCTCATACAACTTAATTAAGATGATTAAGCAAGGATTAGTGATTAACACACAAGAATATGATTAACAAAAATTAATCTTGCGATTAAGCTTAAGTAACCTTAATTAAACTCGATTAAGCTAATTAAGGGTGATTAGTGCTTAATTAAGCTATAAAGGCTTTGATTCGCTTAATTAGAGATTATCTAATCTCGATTAAGCATTCTCTTGACTCTTCCCATCCGAGTTAACCCCTTAATTAAGTCTTAATTTCGTAATTTCTCCTTAAGTGGCTAATTACTCAGGGTTACTGAGGTAATTTAGTATGACATAAAATTGATGATGTTACAAACAAAGCTGTGGAGCATGCTAAGCAGACCTTTAATCAAGAAAAGGAGCATAGATTAGATCTTGGAGGGACAAGTGAATAATATTGCCATAGGCACAGTTGAAGTGCAGTAGCTTGCTCGAGATCGTATTACTGAACATAGGGCTACACGTAACCGCTATCTAAGGGAAGCGGAGGATGCTATGAGTGGATATTTCAATTTAATTAAGGGGCCTATGGATGAATAGGATGTTGCTATGAAAGCATATATTGCAACTCTTGTGATTGCTGCCTCAAATCAGTGGAGAACAATTGCCATGTCTACTGATGCTGGGAGGGCTGGGGTTTCTATATCTCAAGAATTAATTTTTAGTTAATGAGAGCATCCTAACAAAATGTTGCATTTTACGCATTAAGAATCTCAAGTTTCTTTTCTTTAAATTCTTTCTCCATTACATTCAGTTTTTAGTTTGGTTGATATCGTATATTTGATACAGTACTAATTATCTTGAAGAAAAATTTCCAAATCCAAATAGCGCAAATGTTCTTGTTCATAGTAGCCTTTACATGCTTCCTTTTTCCCAAAGGTTTATACTGCTTCGTCAGATAATTTGTTTTTCACTTGCTTGTAATTAGAACAATGTTTGTGTTTTTGGGTATTTTATAGGTGAATTTTTTTTTTATCTTTTCACTCAAAAAGTCTTAGAAGGTATCCAATAATAATGTGAAAAAAAAGAAGTCGGAACTCGATGATATGAAGTTATAAGTCGGAAGTCGGAGCTCTTTAACGGTGCTTAAGGTCCATTTGAGCTTAGGGATGTCGGGTGTAATATTAAAATCAAGAGAGTGTAAGTGTAATTTTAAAAGACCTTAGAGGATGTCATTGTAATTTCCCCTAAATTAAATTATCCGATATTACAAAATTTAAATATGAAAGTCTATTACCACCGATTTACAACATACTCACACTTCTCACATTAAAATAAAACTCGCACTCGCTCTTATATTGGTAGCCCTAGTCACTAACAACCCAATCCATAGAGCACAACGCATCGACGCCCCAACACCGAGCGCAACGCCACCGACGCTACACAACGCATCGGTTTTAAAGGTGTCTGAATCCTTTAATTAGTTTTAGATTTAATGTTTAGATGTTTAGAAGCATGTATGATTATTTGGATAGAGGACCTCATAATTCAAATGTATGATAAGATATTTTCAGATCATTTTTTTGCCTCAATGTAATATCCTCAATTTTCTGTCGTGCTAAATTACCTCAGTAACCCTGAGTAATTGGGCACTTAATGAGAAATTAGAGATTAAGGCTTAATTAATGAATTTATGTGACAATTTGGAAGAGAAAAGTTAAGTAAATGCTTAATTGACGTCAAATAATTTGTTTTTCACTTGCTTGTAATTAGAACAATGTTTGTGTTTTTGGGTATTTTATAGGTGAATTTTTTTTTATCTTTTCACTCAAAAAGTCTTAGAAGGTATCCAATAATAATGTGAAAAAAAAGAAGTCGGAACTCGATGATATGAAGTTATAAGTCGGAAGTCGGAGCTCTTTAACGGTGTTTAAGGTCCATTTGAGCTTAGGGATGTCGGGTGTAATATTAAAATCAAGAGAGTGTAAGTGTAATTTTAAAAGACCTTAGAGGATGTCATTGTAATTTCCCCTAAATTAAATTATCCGATATTACAAAATTTAAATATGAAAGTCTATTACCACCGATTTACAACATGCTCACACTTCTCACATTAAATAAAACTCGCACTCGCTCTTATATTGGTAGCCCTAGTCACTAACAACCCAATCCATAGAGCACAACGCATCGACGCCCCAACACCGAGCGCAACGCCACCGACGCTACACAACGCATCGGTTTTAAAGGTGTCTGAATCCTTTAAATAGTTTTAGATTTAATGTTTAGATGTTTAGAAGCATGTATGATTATTTGGATAGAGGACCTCATAATTCAAATGTATGATAAGATATTTTCAGATCATTTTTTTGCCTCAATGTAATATCCTCAATTTTCTGTCGTGCTAAATTACCTCAGTAACCCTGAGTAATTGGGCACTTAATGAGAAATTAGAGATTAAGGCTTAATTAATGAATTTATGTGACAATTTGGAAGAGAAAAGTTAAGTAAATGCTTAATTGAGATTAGATAATCCCTAATTAAGTGAGTCAAACTCTTAATAGCTTAATTAAGTACTAATTACCTTTAATTAGCTTAATCAAGTTTAATTAAGGATAATTAAGCTTAATTACAAATTTAATTTTTTTAATCATGTTTTTGTGTGTTAATCATTAATTCTTGCTTAATCAAGTTGATTAAGTTGCAAGAATACTTAATCACATCATTAAAATTCAAATTTAGTCAACTAGATAATAAAGTATTGATGACATCACTTAAGTGAAAAAGTATAAGACAATATTGCTTTATGTAAGAAAAGCATTAGGGTTCGTCTAAAGTAAACCCCATAATTAACCATTTTGTCTCCTTAATTATAGCAAAATGAAGAAAATATCTCCTCCCTCATGCCCATATACCTACGACTGCACACACACACACACATGCACATCCATTTTCATTTTCACACTTTCATTTTCTCTCTCCAAGTTTCTCAAACTCTCTAACCTCTCTCTACATTCTCTCTTCTTCTTCTTCATTCTCTACCCCCATAACCAAACCTTCTTCACTGAGCACTTTAAAGACCACATCTTTTGGTCTTTGAAGAAAAGATTTAAACACTACAAGACTCATTTCATCAAGAACTCAAGAACTTCCATCTTCATCCTCTCAAAACTGGCACTTTCAACCTTGGAGGAGCCATAATCTTCTTCTTGTTTCACCTTCAAGAACTTGCTATTTTCAAGCTTAGGTAGTGATCTTCACTCTTCTCTTTTTTCTACTTAAGAAAGCTTGAAATTTGGTTCCTCTCATGACCAAGATCTTCAAGTGAAAGCTTGAGGAAAACTCTCATGCTCTTTATCAGCAAAAGTTTCCATTTTCAGTAAAATATTTTTATGTTCTTGTTCATGAATTGTTCTTGATTTTTGAAAGTTCCTTTCTTGAAATGCTTCAAAGTTTCTATTTTTCTTTCTTGATGCTTGAAATCTTGATGTTTCTTGTAAGTTGTTGTAAAAAGATTGATGATTCTTGGTGGTACTTGGTTTAAAGTTGTTTCTTTTTTTATGATGATACATATGTTTGAAAAAGTTGCCATCTTTACCACTTTATCATGATTTGATAAGATTAAGAATATTCTTGATGCATAAAACTTCAAAAAGTTTGTTCTTTGCAACCTTAAAAAGTGGTGCAAGATTGGATGCCTCTTCAAAGTTTAACTTTGTCTTTGTTGAAGACAAGAATATGCGAAAAGTTTAAACTTTATGGAAATGAAGCTTTTTAAGTCATAAAAATTGGAACTTGTCACTTCATGTCTTAAAAATAGAATCTTGAGTACAAGACCCTTCATAAAGTCTCAAACTTTAATAAGAAAGTAACCTTAACCCATAAAGTTGAAGATTTGTACTTTAATCTTGTAAAGGTTGAACCTTGAGATGAAAATGTAGAGTAAAGTTCTAAGCTTTCTTCAAGAATCTCACTTATTAGTCCTAAAACTGTTAACTTGCAACTTTTAATTTATAAAGTTTGTATCTTAAGTCAAAATAATGCATAAAATGTTAACTTGTATAAAGAATAAGACTTTCTAATTCTAAAGCTAATGTCTTGTATCATTATTTCATAAAGAAAGAATCTTTTAGACTTTAAGACAACTTTAAATCATAAAGTTAGAATCTTGAAGGTCTTATAGTGATTAAAAGTGTCAACTTTCTTAAAGAATAAGACTTTTAAATTACAAAACTAGCATCTTGTATTATCTTCTTATAAAGGTCGAATCTTTAAGACAAGAATATGATTTTAGAGACTCATACTTTCATAAAGGATAAACTTTATAATCATAAAGGTGAAATCTTGCTATTCTAATTATTAAAGTTTGAATCTTATAATTGTTGAAATAAAAATTATCCCTTGATGATTGGTGAACATGGTGTTGCTAGGTTCATGAGTGTGGTTATGCGTTGTTAGGGCCTCTGAGCATACCATGAACCTAAGAATCACTAAGTGCACTATCTCAAGGAAAGGAAATAATTACCTAATTTAGTTAACTTGAGCAAGCGTTCCATAAGACATGTACTCAAGTAAAAAATAATTTCACATAAGGACTAAGTAACTAAAAGATTACACACAATAATTTTAACTATGTGGTTCTTTCAAGAGTAGACATGAAGAATCATATTACGTCTCATAAGACTTTTCGCAAAGGACAATACAATTATAAACTCCCTTTAGGGCATAAATGTATGATGCCATTAGGTATGATGTGTGACAAGTTTGATTAAGCATTGTCTAATAATTGAATGATTGATATGATGATATGATATGGATATAATGGATTGTTGGTCGAAAATTTCATGATTAGCATTTTGGGGAAGCTCCGGTCTAGCCGTCATGCTGTCGAATTTTTGTCAAAATTATGGGCTTAGTTATATTATTGCATGTCCACATGCGTCTTGTCAAGAAGTACTATGCATGTAAGGTATAATGATAAGAAAAGAAAGAATAGGATATGACCCTTTGATCACTTCAGGGAAGTAAGAGATGGTAATCCACAAAGACTCAAGGAACCTCTATGGAGGAGGCAGGGTGATATAGAGGACCCTTCAACTTAGAGGTAACCATTATCAGCTCAGTCTGATTTGGTTTAGTACTACATGACGACGGTCAAGGAATAAGCTCATGTCCAAAAGTAGTCTGTTTCAAAGGAAAAGTAAAGAATGTTAAGCATGTGCTAAATATGAAAGTAAAGTTAAAGAAAGACTTGGGTCTACTCTAAGAAGTTACATGAATGTGCATGCATCTTCATTCTCTCATTTGTACAGTCATGAATGTTTATACTATGCTCTCATTTGTACACGCTCTTATATTGTAGTTTCGAGTTTCTTTACATTATGTTTATATGAGGATGATTAAAAGAAACCCACTTCGGGAACCTATGTTTTCAAACCCCTTAAAATGTAATCCATGCATACTCACTATTTTCATGATTAAACCTGAAGTGGCTGGGACGATGACGATGACATATTAATGGTATAGTCGGGATCCTATTGAGAAATCTTGTATTTCTCATTCATATGTTTCCGTGTCATCTTTGGATGGAGCTAATGGCATCCATGGTAGCACTTCTGATGGTACCTGACTGGATAAGACGGGGAGCTGCCATTTTCTTCACCAAGCTAAGGAGAATCGAGATAGTAGCATAGTATTTTTAACTTCTTGAGAGCCCTAGTTGGGTAGTTTATGTGTAATTAAGGGTATGTGGTAAGTCATGCTACTTAATTTGACCTATTACATATGTGATAATTATTAATGTAATGATGACTCTTGATTATCTATGATTACATTATTGGCTTAAGGTATTGTGTTATGTTATTTCAATTTTGTCATACATTTTTCTAGTAACTCCGCAATATAAGGAACAACATCCATATGTATGCTAGTAAGTAAGTACTTAAAGGCTCAGTTTTCAAGCATTATTAAAAATAAAAATTTACAAGCTATTTTCATATAATACATCAATTTCAATTGTAAAAACTTTTGCTGATTAAGAGTAACAAATAGTAATGCCATAAAATGACTTAAGCATAGTATGATATTATTAGGGTGTTATACTTAAAGTGCGACAAGTATTGATTTATGAAGGTTTATGAGGTTTTCTCTGAAAAATTTTAAGAATCAAAGCACTAAAGTCTAAACATATCTATTGCATTGTACATACGCTATTTTGGAGAAGGATTATTGTTTCACTCTTCCATGCAGAGCAAGAACAATTAACCTCAATTATTCAACATGTTGTTCTTTTTCATCCACTTATTCGTCAAAATTATTATTGTTATACAACATCTGTTGCAACCGAATCCTATTAGGTAGAGTTATAGACAATGATAGAAGTGATTACTCAATATATTGTCCTTTTAGCCTTGTTGATGATGTTACAAATAGTGATGGAAGTTGTAACATCCCCATTTTTATCTAAGCTAATTAGCTCGGTGTCTCCGACTAATTAGAGAGGTTAGCGATTAATTAAGAACTAATCGGCTAATCTCGAGAGCAAGGGCTTAGTAAATTAAAGGCAAGTCAACAATTGAGACGTAATACATTAAAAGTTACAATTAAAAGCCTAATTGCCCAATCCTTATTAATCCATGATTTAGAACATAAATCAAGGTGATTTAACCTAATTAACCAAGAGCATATAAGTATCACATCTTAATCATATTAACCCTCACATCTTCTTACAAAATTAATGAGGAAAATCCTTCTCAATTAAAATGTGCTAATGTGTAATTTAAACCAATTGAATTAATTAGCATTTAGATAATTATAGCAATTGTAAAAATTTAGAAACTTCCCTTTAATTATTGTTTGAAAGTTTGGTCAAAGCAAGAGCCATATCCAACCATCCATTTGCCTTCTCATCATACACCATTAGATCAAAAGTCCATGTTAGTAGATTCCTTGAGTCATAACAAAAGACCTACTCTCCTCCATCAAGATTGTGACACTTGGAGTGATCACAACCATTCAATGCCAATCCTAGGATAGATCATGCTTTTAACCACTAGAAAAGAAACATTACAAGCCTTTACTCAAGTGCCAAGACTCAAAGGAAACACAATACTCTCTTTTGCCCCAAGGTTTTTCCACTCCCTAGCTTGTGTAAGAAGCAAAAGTCACCTCACCTTTTCCCCCTCATTTGCGCCACCTTTAGCCCTCCCTCTCTCCTCAATTCATTTTTCATTTCCTCTCTCAAGAATACACACAAAGCTCTCACCTCTCTCTAAACCTCTCTTTGCTCTTCCTACTCTTCTTCTTGTTCTTCTTGTTTTCCTACCTTAAGTCCTCACTTTTCCACCACCCTCACTAACTTATCAAGGATCACATTCTTTGGTCCTTGGTAGAACAAAACAAACACTCATTTAGCCCCCTTTGCAAGCTCAAGAAGAAGGAGGCCATCTCCAACCATCTCCACCCTTCAAGCTTTCAAGAGAAACACTTTAGGTAGTGACTCTAACTCTTCTTTCTCATGTATTTTTTCAACCTCTAGAATTCCTAAGCTCTTTATAGCTAGGTGGTTTTAGGACTTGCTCCAAGGTCTCATGACCATTTCTTGCTCTATGAGCTTTCTTGTCTTGTTGAAAAATGTTGCCTTGAAGTGAGAATATGTGGCATGATGGTTTTATGTATCTTGCTTTATCTTGGTTTAAAATACTGATTTGGTGACTAAAACTTTGAGTATGATGATGAGATAAAACATAAAAATGGTGAATTGAAGTGGTATAGCAACATTTCCACAAGATTGATATGTAAAACTTAAAAACTAGTTAAGCTGGATTTCTGGCAGTCTATAAAGCGTATGGTATAACTCACTCCACAAAACTCAAAATGGAACGAAACTAATTTTCTGTGAAATAATACTCAAATAGCTTTTCATTCATATAAAATATGTGAGATTTGGCTTTAAAACGAGAGAGATATGAATTTTCAAAGTTTGCTGTTCCTGGATGGGTTTCTGTCTGGGCAGTGGGTGATAAAACGTGCATAACTCAAGTTATACATAACATTTTTGAGTGGGACCAAGTTTGTTAGAAAGCTAAGACATATAAGAATACTCCCATAAAACAGTTTTGTCAGATTCCCCGTGTGGAACTCCCAGTGAAGTGGACAAGCCACTGACCCGAGTTGAACTTTCAATCCTGAACAGTCAGAATAAAATGTGCATAACTCAAGCTACAAAATGAATTTTTAAGTGGGGTTTGTTTTGTTTAAAAATAGACTCAGACAAGTACAGTCACACAAAAATTTGAAATAAAAGGGTAAAAGATGAAATTATGGTGAATTTTCAAAGTTACTATCCCACTATAAAAGTATAAACTGGTTATGGTAAAAGTTAAAGAATAAGGAAGAATAAGCTCTAAAACATTAATACCCCCTACATTAAGCATTGGAAAAACCTTTATAATTCAACTTAAAAGTGTCAAAAAGGATAATAGATAAAATTGGCACTATGCCCAATAAAAGAAGTTTACACAAGAAATAATCTCAATTAAAAGCTTGCACCAAATTTATTAAGCTAAGCTCATAAAATGTTGCTTGAGAACATGCCTATGTTTATGTGCAAGCATGATGCTATGATGATATGATATGATGATGATGATTATGATAATGATATGTTGATGATATGATGCTTAATGTTATATGATATTGGTTTCTCTGTTTGGCAAAATTTTGGGAAGCTTCGGTCTAGTAGTTATCTTTGCGAAATTTTGTAAAAATTATGGACTTAGAAATATTTTGCATCATAAGCTTTAATAAGAAGAAATTTAATTCAAGTAAGTGATCCTTCAAAAGGGAAGGTAACCTAATTTAAGCTTCCCTCACCCACGACTCACATGAGGCATGGCATGACCCAACTAGTGTGAGTATAAGGGATAGGTCTTACATGAGGCATGGCATGACCCAGCTAGTGTAAGTACCGAAATTCTATGGTGGCGACGGCCACGGTATGAGCTCATTACCACTTATGTTTAGTGGGTGAAAAGATAAAGTCAAGTTAAGAAAAGAAAAGGGGCTTCGGTCCAAAACCCTAAAAGGGGAAGAAGTTAAGAGAAGATTATAGCATAGCCATGCATGTTCTATATGATTATACTTATGCCCATGTATGTTATGATATAAATGATTAGAGACTATGTTAAAATTGAATCCGCTTTGGATATTTATGTTTTCGAAAACCTAAGAACTAAACATTATGAATGCTCACTGTTTTTCGTTTATAAAACCGGAGTGGCTGGGACGATGACGAAGACACTTATGTGTCAAGGTTAAGTCCTACTGAGAAATCTTATTTCTCACCCTAGTTGCTTTTTCCGTCTCGTCACCAGATACTCATGGCTCACCCCGTGGAGTGGAGCGTGGACCCTCCCCACCATGAGTGGGCCTACGATAGAGATACTCACGCTATTGTGGCCACGACCACCACAATAGTCCGCACATATTTTTACCTGGGTCGAATTTTTGAGCAAGAGGAGCCCGAAGTCCCGCCAGCCCCAGTAGACGTTTCATCGGCTCACCTTGGATCGCAGCTAGGTCCTTGGGATTTCCTGCCCGAGCCATTGCCAAAAATCGAGATGGAGCCCATGTCCCCGGGTTTACCTGCCGCCGAGCCCATGCCCTTGCAGAGGTCCCTGTGATAGATGTGAGTTCGACGGCCACTCCTAGGGCCGCTTCGCCGCCGCTCCCCGAATATCACCCTGCCGTGTCTGAGGAGGATTCTTCTGAGGAACGTTCTTCGGTCGCCAGCTATACTCCTGGCCGTCGCATCCGTCGCGTTGAGGTGATCAGCAGGCACCCTCGCATCATCCGCACTCCTCGTGTTCCCCGAGGCCGAGGAGCGAGGGGGACCAGGCACTCGAGAACCTGAGTCCATCCGATTGAAGGGCGTGGAAGGGACAGAGAAGCTAGCTTATGCCTACGTGGGCCTATTCCATTATTACTTCTTATCTTTTGTATTTCATTTTGTATTGGACCTTGTCAGACTTGTGTACTCTTTATCTTTTGGGGCCATGGCATGACCATGAGTTCCCTTTTTATGTTTCTGTTGGATATTATGAGACTAATTATAATTATGTGGTTGTTGTAGTAATTTGAATGCATGGTATCTTGATTTATCCCTTGTTCCTTTAATTTATACTGAAATCTTTGCGATACGCTCGTTTATTGCTATCTTCTCGCGCAAGGCTTTACTTTCCAAACGTGACGACGTATTTCAAAAAAAAAAAAAAATTACCGTATTTTCCGCGTAATTTAATTTCAAGCGAAGTTTAGTTTTTCCACGAGCATAAGTAACAACTAATAAAACGCCGTAATACGACTTAAGCATAGTATGGGTTTATTAGGGTGTTACAGAAGTGATTTTCCTGCCACCAAGCATGCAATAGGGAGAACTTGCCATCATAAATATATTCTATTTGATGAAAGGCTTGAGAATCAAAAGCAATTTGATTTTAAGGGGATAATATGATTGTTGGTCAAAAACTTTGTCGATATGGAGTGTGTCAAAATACCTTGGCAAAATATAATCCTACAAAAATGGTTATACAAGCATGAACACAATTCTTGTAACATTCTCAAATTCTTGTTGTGCTAAATTACCTCAGTGACCCTGAGTAATTAGGCACTTAATGAGAAATTATGAGATTAAGGCTTAATTAAGGGATTAACGAAGTTTTTATGGGTCAACTCGGACGAGAAAAGTCAAGAGAATGCTTAATCGAGATTAGATAATCTCTAATTAAGCAAGTCAAAGCCTTAATAGCTTAATTAAGCACTAATCACCCTTAATTAGCTTAATCGAGTTTAACTAAGGATAATTAAGCTGCAAGATTAAATTTTGTTAATCATATTCTTGTGTATTAATCACTAATCCTTACTTAATCATGTTAATTAAGTTGCAAGAGCACTTAATCACATGATTAAATTCAAATTTAGTCAACTAGACAATAAAGTAAAGAGTGATGTCATTAAAGCATAAAGCATTAGATAAAAGTATTTTATGTAAGAGTAAGTATATGATTTGTTCCCCCATCATCCAATTTGTCTCCTTAAACCTTAATTAACACAAAATATCTCCCTCTTTCCCTTTATGACTTATGGCCACTCTCTCTCTCACACACACACACACACACACACACACACACACACACACACACACACACACACACCTATCCATTTTCATTTTCACACTTCTCATTCTCTTTTTAAGACTCATATCCTCTCACTTCTCTCTAAAACTCTCTTCTTCTTATTCATCTTCTTCTTCCTTTCTCTACCTCCATAACCGAACCTTCTTCACTTAGCCCTTCAAAGACCACATCTTTTGGTCATTGAAGAAGAGATTCGAACACTACAAGCTTCATTTTCAAGAGAACTCAAGAGTTCTCTCTTTGTTCATCCAAAATCGCCACCATCATCATCAAGGAGGAGCATCATCTTCTTCATTCTCTCCTTCAAGAACATGCCATTTTCAAAGTTTAGGTAGTGATCTTCACTCTTTTATTTTGTTTACTCAAGAAAGCTTGAAGCTTGGTTTTTCTCATGACCAAGGTCTTCAAGTGAAAACTTGAGAAAATCTTTCATGCTCTTCATGAGCAAAAGTTTCTATTTTTGGTAAAATATGTTCATGTTCTTGTTCATGAGTGTTCTTGAGTTTTTGAAAAGTTCCTTTCTTTAAGTGCTTCAAAGTTTCTATTTTTCGTCTGATGCCTAAGATCTTGATATTTCTTGTGAGATGCTTGAAAAAGAATAATGTTCTTGGTGATATTTTGTTTAAAGTTTGTTCCTTTTTTTATGATGAGTTTATGATTAGAAAAGTTTCACCTTTACATGTTTTCCATGATTTGATAAGACTATGAACATTTCAAAGTATAAAGCTTTAAAAGTTTGCTTCTTGATGCATGGAAAGTGGCGCAAGTTTTGGTGACTTCATAAAGTCTTATTTTGTTTCATTTTGAAGACAAGACTACATGTAAAAGTCTAATCTTTTTGAAATATGAAACCTTTTTAAGTTAAAGAAATGATATCTTGTTACCTTATGTCTTAGAAATCAAACCTTGAAGACAAGACTTTTCATAAAGTTTCAAACTTTAGTCAAGAATGAAATCTTTAAGTTATAAAGGTGTTGTCTTGCAACCTTTAATTCATAAAGTTTAGATCTTGAGTCAAAATAATGCTTAAAATTGTCAACTTTTACAAAGATCAAGACTTTCTAACTTTAAAGTTAATGTTTTATATCTCTAGTTTGTAACACCCTCCCAAGTACAGTACTATGCTTAAGTCATAGTACCACGCCCTGGAATTGTTACGGTTACCTGAACGGATCTTATCTGACAGCAACTTCCGCTGCGCTACTCTGATACCTCTTGAACTTTCTGGAGACAACACGGAAAATAAGAGTGAGAATTATAAATTCTCAGTAGGATTCCCTATGATACACATGTAATGTCATCGTTGTCATCTCCAGTTTGCTTCGGTTTATTATGAAAAAGGTGAATATGCTGCACAAACTGTTTAATTTTTTTACATTTCGAAAATATATCTATTCCGAAGCAAAGTTCATTTTAATCATATACTTAGCATCTGAGAGAATCCATAGAAATTAAATCATGAATTATATTGGGACTAATAACTGAAATACGATAAGGTACGATAGCACCAACGTACTAAAAGCATTACTTTAACATATATTTTACTGGAACTACATTATCTTAAGACGCCCATATACATCACTATGCGGAGGACATAATATTTGCACATAACTTAACTTGTATATGAATTCATACATAGACATAAAACTTGCTCTTCTTTCTTCATATCTCTTTCTTTGTCATCATAAAATCTTTACGTGCCACATTCCAGAGTATGATCGCCATGTCACACCCCATCAGAGCGTGATCGCCATGTCACGTTCCTTAGGAATATGGGATCTGCACTTGGTACTTACACTAGCTGGGTCATGCCATGCCTCATGTAAGTTCCGGTGTCTGCATATACTTAAATCTTTAGCCTTTGGTCTTTAGTCTTTTACTTGGCACACCTAGGCGTTACGTATCGCCATCCCTAGGGTGCATTTACTGCCCTTGGGTAGCCTACCCTTAGAGTGAGCTCGTCAGCTTCACCCGTGACCGTCGTCACACCGGCTCACCCACAAGGGGACCCACGTGCCTCTAGTCTTGGAGGGATCTCATTCTGGTCACGTGCCTCTAGGTGAAGGGATCTCTTCTGGTCACGTGCCTCAAAACTGAGGGATCTCATCTGACCACGTACCTTCAACATAGAGGGATCTCATCTGACCACGTGCCTCCAAGATAGAGGGTATTTGCCTTCACAAGGAGGGATTCAAGGTGCAACTGCCTCCAAGTGAAGGGATTTATATCTTTATCTTTAACTGCCTTCACAAGGAGGGATCTCAAGTAACTGCTTCCGAGTGAAGGGATTTACATTTAATATACTCATGTCTATTCATTCTCATACAAGGTCATGCATAGTCGCACTGAATGTACCTATTCTTCATTTATTTTCATACGTCATTGCATACATGATCTTCACGTACATAGTCTTGACATATAAAGGCCCGTAGCCTCTTTGCCATTCTACCGGCACTCATACATATGCTTTGTCCTTTAATTTCATATTCCTCATCTCATACTTAGGTCATCCTTGAATAGAGGGCTTCTATATACCCATTCTTACTCTACTTCATTCTTGTTTGTACACATTCCCTAGTTTCCTATACTTCTGCCGTAAATTCGGCAGCATAACGGATCAGCTCCGTCTTTCCATGAATAGTGCCAGTCTTCACGGACAATTCAATCATAGCCATATAATCAATTTAACGCATATACATCAAGGTCTAACTGGCAATTCTCGACTCATACCTTATATGTTTTTTTGATACCTGTGAAATCACCAATTGGATCACTTTTGCCCATCTATTCAGTTCTGCCCGAATTTCATATGATCCACCTTTATTTCTATTCAACTCATTTAAATCTGAAATTTGGGTATATCATAGCTCTATGTGTCTACTTTCTAACCTCTTTGGTCCCATATCATTTTGATCCATATAACTCAAGATATTTAAATCTTACCTCAACCTGTTCAGTCACTAGCCCGAATTACACTTCTAGAAGTATAAATTCATTAAAAATCGAAACTAAGCTCAAATCACACGAAATTGGTCTCATATTGAATCTAACAGGACAACTTTTCATTTGCCACAAGTTTCATTCCATTTGCTTAAGTATACGTCGAGTTATAAGTCCTGAAAGTCGACCTTCCTGAACTACTCTGTTTGGGCCTGGTTTGGACATAGAGTAACTTCCTCGAATTACTGGGAACAATTGGGACCATAACAAACTCGGAATCTTATATTGGGATGTTCCCCTATGTGTAAGCTTTCTAACAAAATTGGTTTCACTCAATTTGGAGTTGTATGGGGTGAGTTATACCCTCCTCAAGTCACCCTGCCCGGATGAAAGCCCTGAACCCTAAGTCAAACTTCAAAAATTCATATCTCTCTCAATACTAATCCAATAACCTTATATGATATATCTATGGAAAGCCCTGAATGTCTACTTTTATCTAAAAATGGTTTCATTGGATTTGACCGATTGTAGGCGGAGCCGTACACTCCGCCGTATGGACTGCCGTGGAATTCTTCATCCAGACAGCATCCTAACCCTTAGTTCCTTCTAACTTTCTTCTTCTAACTTTAATTTCAACTCAATATTTCATATTAATCCAATCATAATCCATCATAATTTATCACATACATCACATATATCATCAAACAATCATCAAAGAGTAATTTTTCATACATCCTCAATTTAGAGAAATCAAGATTGGAGATTGAATCCTACCTCTTTGGAGTATGATCTTGCTGAATTTGATTTCTAGATTGACGGAACCTTGACCAAGCTTGGGGATTTGATAGAGTTGGTTGAGAGAGGAAGGGAAGGAGAAGGCTGGAGCACGAGGAAGAGAAGGAGACGTAAATCAGCTGGGAATGAGAAGGGAAGTCTGACTTAAATACAAGAAAATGTGGTGTTGATTGGCTGAAGATTTGTGGTTGAAGTTCGTCCACGTCTCTCACTTTTGTTGCCAACTTGCTCTCCACGTCGTCCAAAAACTGGGATACGATTTCGTCCCACATGAAATCGGAACTCGTGTCCATTATGGTTTAAGTCGGAACTCGTGACCTTTTTACATTTTTAGGAGCTGAAGCCTAATGTCGGAACTCGTCCCATCTTGTTTGTGACTGAGGAAATCTTGTCTGGTTTATTCGAGACTTGGCCTCCAGCTCGGAAGTCGGAAGTCATAGAGCTCGAAATCATATAATATCGGAACTCCTCATTTGAACTCAGGAGTGTCAGCGCTGGATATAAAATCGTAGATCGGAACTTGTGCATGACTGAAACCAATTCAAAGATTCGAACTCATGTCCTTTGTATTTGAGGCATGAGGTCGGAAATCGGGAAAATCTAGCCACTCCAGTATTAAGTCAGAAATCAAGAGTTTTAATAAGGTCTGAGGTCGGAAATCGGGTCCATTGCCTTGTGACATGAAGTCGGGAATAGAATTAAATCGGAAATCGGTATTATGCGAATGGACTCGGAACTCGGAAATAATCACTTCTGTCTGATTTTCGAAGACGAAATCGGAAATCGGAATCGATCACCCTGGGGCAAAGTCGTAGCTCGGAAAGCGGATGTTACATTACTACCCTCCTTAAAAGAATTTTGTCCTCAAAATTCCGTGGCTGAGAGTGGTTGAGGGGAAATCTATTATCTTACAGAGGCACTCCTTCTCGCGGTGTTTCTTCCGGATAGCTACGAGGTGCTATCTCAGTAATTACAAGGATCCATAAGAAGTATGTTCGTACTCGGGTTTGTCTAGTTTGTATGACGCTCTGAACCAGTATCCAATTTGGTGGAGACTATTCTCATCTTCCTTATTTTTTGTGCCCAATTACTTTGCGTAGTAGTAGCCATTTAAACTTTTTGTTGTGTGTATACCAGTTGTCCCCATGTCCGACGTCAGGAGGTTATGATTACGATGACAATATTAAAGTATTTACCTCAATAACACCCTACATATAACATTTTTTTTTACCCAATCCTGAGTTCCTTTAAAAGGGTACTTGCCCCCTTTATCACTTCGGGCAGCTTTATGAGTTCTACGGTTATCACTTATAGCAATAGTTAACTCCGATATGTGGTAGTCATAGTAACCATATTCGGTGCTGGGAAGCTAGTTTCACTAATTTAAGAATTCCTATTTACGTGATCACCCTTGATCATATGTAGAAGCTTTTTCTGGTAAATCCCACTTGTAGGGTCACCCTTTTTCTTAGATCTTGAATGCTGACCTTGACCTATAATTATCTTTCACAATAACTTTCTAATATTGTCATTTAGCATGGTTGCTTACCTCTGTCTACTAGCTCCCGAATAACTTGGGGCATGCTCCCTTGCTCTTTCTGATTAACATATGACTAACAAGTCATAAGATTACGCTGGGAAATTTCCTTGTGAAATCTTCTTAAAGTTGTGGCTCAGCCCGGGTTATCAGATATCACAGGTCACAAGCAGAGTCCAACTATTTTTGGCATTCTTGATTGACTATACTACTAGTTCATATGCACGACCCTTATAGGGACTCAAAAATTCTCTTTTGGAATTATAGGTAGGAGCTTCGTCTTAGAATTTCTCCTTCTTTATAAGCTCTACTTCATATCTCAATGGGTGTTAGAAAGGCCTCAGATTGTCTTTTCTACGAAAACTTTTGGTGTTCCTCATGAGTTTATTTCCTCAAACAGGATCAACTTGATGGGGGAAAGAGGAAATAGCAGCTTTGTTTCCATATTGATTTGCAAGGATCCTACCTTGCCCATCCTCTTTATCTTAATAACACGGGGGTTCTTCATTTGATGTGTTGAATTCTATCCCCCAAGTCTTTTTAATGCTAACTTAAGAAGTTTTGCAATTCCCAAAGTTATCGTCCTCATCAACAGTTAGCCTCCATACAATGTATATCAGCCTTAGTGGCCCAATTTTATATCACTCTCGTTACTAAACCTTTTTACTATTTATCACAATATCTTGTACCCAGGTGTGACTACCTAATGTGGGAGAAGGAATTAATAGTCTTGTCTCCTCGTTGGGTTATAACATTGAGATTTCCCAGGAGGTCACCCATGTCAGCATTACTCTTGTCCAAGCACGCTTAGCCATAGAGTACTAATGGGATTTGGTATGTTAGCGCTACTATGCGCGTATCTAATCTAGCTTGGAGTATGAAGACTTAACGGGCTTACCCCCGATCTTGTATTGTAACTTTAACCAATATGGGACATTTTTCCCAAATCTTTCAATTTCATATGGGTGCCTCCCCCAATCCTGTTTGGGGTGCATCGGGTTGGTTGTGCTTTTTACTAGTGAAAAGACCACCAAATTTGATACCCAGTACAATCTCTTGCCTGTACCATAATTTCATACTGATTAATAGGTCACTCGGGAATCGAGACTCTCTCTTTTGTAATATCCTATTATTCGTGTAGAAGCTTATCTTGGTCTTGGCTCGTTATGGCCTCTTATATCACTACTTTCTCATCCTATCGGGATCCATTGCACACTCTGACTTCTTGTTATTCTTACCTGAATTCAAATACACTCTTTCTTAAGTTTTCCCCTACTGATCACATTCTTAATAATGTCCAATGACGACCTTTTCATCCCACTTTTCTCCTCCAAATAACTGCATCTCTTTACAAATGTTGAAAATAGTCGCATCATATGGTGCTCATAATGACTAAGATTAATAGAGTCCTGGTGTAACCTAATCTTCTAATACCTCCTTTACCCTTAACGGATAAGGAATACCAAGCTCGCTTCATGTGCCGACCTAACCTCTTGGTTAGTAGGAAATATCCTGCCCTTACTTTAAGGGATGCTTTCGGGTTATTCGTATAGCTTTACTTCATTTTCGTACCGTGAATAACCGCGCCTCTACTGTGATATAACGTATATTTAGACGAATTTCTTCAAAATCTGTTATAATTATAACAGTGTAAGTAAGATTCACATACAAGCACATAGTAGATATAAAACCACTTAGCGTAATAGGATTGACTAGAACTAAATTAGCCAATCCCTTATTCTAATTTATCCCTAATTCTCGCCATGTCTCCTTCGAGGCGTCGCCTCTTCCGCGTTTACGGTGAAGAATTTCCCTGAACGTTGCGGTTTAGGAGTCGGTGGTCGCTTTTCAGGGCATTCTTTGATTATGTGCCCTGGCTTGCCGCACCTGAAACATACATTCTGTCCGGCCAAACAAGGCCTTCCTCCATGATACTTTCCACACTTAGAACATGCTTGCCCTGCACTTGGCTCCTGAAATGGTCTATGCCCACGTCCATTAAATCGACGCAGTTTCTTTGGTGGTGAGGCATATTCAAGCTCCTGGTTTTCAGGTGTAGGCCTCTTTCCATAAGTATCAGACTGGGAATCCTCCAATTTCTTGTTAAAATTCTCCACAAGTCTGCACTTGTTTACCAAGGTGGGAAAATCCCGGATCTCCATAGGGCCTATTGTGGCAAGGATATCTTCTCTCAATCCGCCTTCAAATTTGACACACTTCCACGTCTCATCTGGATTCCGTTGATAGATGGTGGAAAATTTGCAGAGTTCTTCAAACTTAGCAATGTACTCTGAAACACTCATGTGTCCTTGTTGGAGCCTCATAAACTCCAACTCCTTAGCATTTCGCACCGATGCAGGGAAATACTTCTGATAGAATGCCTCTTTGAATATGTCCCAGGTGATACCAACTTGGGGTTCTGCCAACAGCCTTTTTGCGCCGTTCCACCAAAATTCGGCGTCTGCCTCCAACATATAAGTGGCAAAGGCCACTTTCTGTTGATCAGTGCAGGCCAAGACAGAAAAGATCTTCTCCATTGCTTTGACCCATTCCTCGGCTTTATCTGGGTCGAAAGCTCCTCGGAAACTGGGCGGATTTGCTTTTCTGAACTCAGCAAATTTAAGGTAATCTAGGTCTACTCCTGGGCCATGTGGATTTTCCCCATGACCGGCCTCAGGCCGACTACCCAACTGGTTCATCATTTGATGGGTTGCAGGGGCCTGCTCCCGCATGGCATGAGCTATTTCACGCATCATATCCATAAAGTTAGTAGGATCTCCTGGAGTGGGTACAGTTCGTGGCCTACCACGCCCTCTGGAAGCCATTAGTTCCTAATCACACGCAACAAAGCATTGAGTTGATCAGGCTCAACAATAAGTTAAGTGTGATAGCAACTAATATCATTCACAGTTAGGCGGTCATGCATATCTAATTTCCTAGATCTTATCTGGACAGATAAGATTTGTCACATGACATTTTCTAAGAATTCCAGAGTGCACTGGAAACGTAGTCAGTCCAAATCCTCAAGTCCGGGGAGGATTGAACTGCTCTGATACTATTAATTGTAACACCCTCCCAAGTACAGTACTATGCTTAAGTCATAGTACCACGCCCTGGAATTGTTACGGTTACCTGAACGGACCTTATCTGACAGCAACTTCCTCTGCGCTACTCTGATACCTCTTGAACTTTCTGGAGACAACACGGAAAATAAGAGTGAGAATTATAAATTCTCAGTAGGATTCCCTATGATACACATGTAATGTCATCGTTGTCATCTCCAGTTTGCTTCGGTTTATTATGAAAAAGGTGAATATGCTGCACAAACTGTTTAATTTTTTTACATTTCGAAAATATATCTATTCCGAAGCAAAGTTCATTTTAATCATATACTTAGCATCTGAGAGAATCCATAGAAATTAAATCATGAATTATATTGGGACTAATAACTGAAATACGATAAGGTACGATAGCACCAATGTACAAGAGGCATTACTTTAACATATATTTTACTGGAACTATATTATCTTAAGATGCCCATATACATCACTATGCGGAGAACATAATATTTGCACATAACTTAACTTGTATATGAATTCATACATAGACATAAAACTTGCTCTTCTTTCTTCATATCTCTTTCTTTGTCATCATAAAATCTTTACGTGCTACATTCCAGAGTATGATCGCCATGTCACACCCCATCAGAGCGTGATCGCCATGTCACGTTCCTTAGGAATATGGGATCTGCACTTGGTACTTACACTAGCTGGGTCATGCCATGCCTCATGTAAGTTCCGGTGTCTGCATATACTTAAATCTTTAGCCTTTGGTCTTTAGTCTTTTACTTGGCACACCTAGGCGTTACGTATCGCCGTCCCTAGGGTGCATTTACTGCCCTTGGGTAGCCTAGCCTTAGAGTGAGCTCGTCAGCTTCACCCGTGACCATCGTCACACCGGCTCACCCACAAGGGGACCCACGTGCCTCTAGTCTTGGAGGGATCTCATTCTGGTCACGTGCCTCAAAACTGAGGGATCTCATCTGATCACGTGCCTTCAACATAGAGGGATCTCATCTGACCACGTGCCTCCAAGGTAGAGGGTATCTGCCTTCACAAGGAGGGATTCAAGGTGCAACTGCCTCCGAGTGAAGGGATTCATATCTTTATCTTTAACTGCCTTCACAAGGAGGGATCTCAAGTAACTGCCTCCGAGTGAAGGGATTTACATTTAATATACTCATGTCTATTCATTCTCATACAAGGTCATGCATAGTCGCACTGAATGTACCTATACTCCATTTATTTTCATACGTCATTGCATACATGATCTTCACGTACATAGTCTTGACATATAAAGGCCCGTAGCCTCTTTGCCATTCTACCGGCACTCATACATATGCTTTGTCCTTTAATTTCATATTCCTCATCTCATACTTAGGTCATCCTTGAATAGAGGGCTTCTATATACCCATTCTTACTCTACTTCATTCTTGTTTGTACACATTCCCTAGTTTCCTAGACTTCTGCCGTAAATTCGGCAGCATAATGGATCAGCTTCGTCTTCCCATGAATAGTGCCAGTCTTCACGGACAATTCAATCATAGCCATATAATCAATTTAACGCATATGCATCAAGGTCTAACTGGCAATTCTCGACTCCTACCTTATATGTTTTTCTGATACCTGTGAAATCACCAATTGGATCACTTTTGCCCATCTATTCAGTTCTGCCCGAATTTCATATGATCCACCTTTATTTCTATTCAACTCATTTAAATCTGAAATTTGGGTATATCATAGCTCTATGTGTCTACTTTCTAACCTCTTTAGTCCCATATCATTTTGATCCATATAACTCAAGATATTCAAATCTTACCTCAACCTGTTCAGTCACTAGCCCGAATTACACTCCTAGAAGTATAAATTCACTAAAAATCGAAACTAAGCTCAAATCATACGAAATTGGTCTCATATTGAAGCTAACAGGACAACCTTTCATTTGCCACAAGTTTCATTCCATTTGCTTAAGTATACGTCGAGTTATAAGTCCTGAAAGTTGACCTTCCTGAACTACTCTGTTTGGGCCTGGTTTGGACATAGAGTAACTTCCTCGAATTACTGGGAACAATTGGGACCATAACAAACTCGGAATCTTATATTGGGATGTTCCCCTATGTGTAAGCTTTCTAACAAAATTGGTTTCACTCAATTTGGAGTTGTATGGGGTGAGTTATACCCTCCTCAAGTCACCCTGCCCGGATGAAAGCCCTGAACCCTAAGTCAAACTTCAAAAATTCATATCTCTCTCAATACTAATCCAATAACCTTATATGATATATCCATGGAAAGCCTGAATGTCTACTTTCATATAATGGTTTCATCGAATTTGACCGATTGTAGGCAGAGCCGTACACTCCGCCGTACGGACTGCCGTGGAATTCTTCATCCAGACAGCATCCTAACCCTTAGTTCCTTCTAACTTTCTTCTTCTAACTTTAATTTCAACTCAATATTTCATATTAATCCAATCATAATCCATCATAATTTATCACATACATCACATATATCATCAAACAATCATCAAAGAGTAATTTTTCATACATCCTCAATTTAGAGAAATCAAGATTGGAGATTGAATCCTACCTCTTTGGAGTATGATCTTGCTGAATTTGATTTCTAGATTGATGGAACCTTGACCAAGCTTGGGGATTTGATAGAGTTGGTTGAGAGAGGAAGGGAAGGAGAAGGCTGGAGCAAGAGGAAGAGAAGGAGACGTAAATCAGCTGGGAATGAGAAGGGAAGTCTGACTTAAATACAAGAAAATGTGGTGTTGATTGGTTGAAGATTTGTGGTTGAAGTTCGGCCACGTCTCTCACTTTTGTGGCCAACTTGCTCTCCACGTCGTCCAAAAACTGGGATACGATTTCGTCCCACATGAAATCGGAACTCGTGTCCATTATGGTTTAAGTCGGAACTCGTGACCTTTTTACATTTTTAGGAGCTGAAGCCTAATGTCGGAACTCGTCCCATCTTGTTTGTGACTGAGGAAATCTTGTCTGGTTTATTCGAGACTTGGCCTCCAGTTCGGAAGTCGGAAGTCATAGAGCTCGAAATCATATAATATCGGAACTCCTCATTTGAACTCAGGAGTGTCAGCGCTGGATAAAAAATCGTAGATCGGAACTCGTGAATGACTGAAACCAATTCAAAGATTCGAGCTCATGTCCTTTGTATTTGAGGCATGAGGTCGGAAATCGGGAAAATCTAGCCACTCCAGTATTAAGTCGGAAATCAAGAGTTCTAATAAGGTCTGAGGTCGGAAATCGGGTCCATTGCCTTGTGACATGAAGTCGGGAATAGAATTAAATCGGAAATTGGTATTATGCGAATGGACTCGGAACTTGGAAATAATCACTTCTGTCTGATTTTCGAAGACGAAATTGGAAATTGGAATCGATCACCCTGGGGCAAAGTCGGAGCTCGGAAAGCGGATGTTACATGGTTCATAAAGTAAGAACCTTTTTGACTTTAGGACAACCTTAAACCATAAAGTTGAGACCTTGATGGTCTTAAAATAAATAAAAGTGTCAACTTTCATAAAGAGCAAGACTTTTTAGTTCAAAAGCTAGTATCTTGTATCATTAATTTATAAAGATTTAATCCGTAAGTCAAGAGTATGATTTTAGAGACACTTACTTTCATAAAGAATAAAACCTTATGACTACTTTATAAAGAATGATAACTTTTATAACATTTAAGGTAATAACTTGTTATGTTAAAAATAAAAGCTTAAACTTTGCAACTTGGATAAGTTAAAAATCACCCTTGGTGATTAGTGAACATGGTGTTGTTGGGTTCATGAGTGTGGTTATACATTGTCAAGACCTAAAGATTAGAGGGATCTCGAACTCCTTGGGAATAGAAGTATGATTAGGGCCTCTGAGTAATGAACCTAGGAATCACTAAGTGCACTATCTCAAGGAAAGGAAATAATTATCTAACTTAATTAAATTGAACAAATGTTCCACAAGACATGTGCTCAAGTAAAGAGTAATCTCACATGAGAACTAATTAACTAAAAGACCACATACATATATTTTAACTATGTAATTTTCTCATGGATAAACGAGAAATTATATGATGGCTCATAAGACGTCTTACAAAGAATAACACAATTATGAACCCCTTAGGGTATGAATGTATGATGCCATTCGGCATGATGAATGGCAAGTTTGATTGGGCTTTGTCTTATGATTGAATGATTAGTGTGGTGATATGATATAGATATGATGGACTGTTGGTTGAAAGTTTATGATTGGCTTTTTGGGAAAGCTCCGGTCTAGTCGTTATGCTGTCCGATTTCTGTCAAAATTATGGACTTAGTCATATCCTTGTATATGTCTAGTCAAAGAAGTAATATGCATGTAAAGTATAATGATAAAAAATAAATAAGGAAATATGAGCCTTCAATCACTTCGGTAAAGGAAATGAGAGATGATGATCCACAAAGACTTAAGGAACCTCTATGGAGGAGCAAGGGTGACATGAAGGACCTTCCAACTTAGAGGTTACCAATATCGGCTTAGTCTGATTTAGCTAGTACTGCGTGGCGATGGTCACGGAATGAGCTCATGTCCAAAAGTAGTCTACTTCAAAGGAAAAGTAAAGAATGTTAAGAACGTGCTAAGAATGAAAGTAAAGTCAATTATAACCATGGATAAGTCTATGAGGTTGCTTGTCATTGCATGTATTTATGTTGTCCATATGCATTGTGAATGTTTATTCTATGTTTTTGTATGTATGTTTAGTTATGATGATATAGTTATGATGTTAAGCTTAAAAGCAATTCGCTTCGGAATTTATGTTTTTAGAAATTATTAAAATTGAACTTATATCTGTCCACTATTTTATAATTAAATTCGAAGTGACTGGGACGATGATAATGACATAGTGTTTGTCTAGTCGCGATCCTATTGAGAAATCTAGGATTTCTCACTCCTACGTTTCCGTGTTATCTTCAAAAGATGTCGATGTCAGGCATGGTGGTGATCTTCATAGAGTTTCCAGTATGGCATTGGCTGAATGCCTCAGTGATGTCTGCGAGAGCAATGATGAGGGTCTACATCTTCCATGACCGTCCGTTTCAGACTCCAGTGATGAGCCCTTTTTTCCTACCACATCAGCCATTTAGCGAGGTTGCCCTGGATGACATCTGTCCTTACTTTCAGCCACCAAGATACCCCATTGACAATGAGACTAACTTGGATACCTATCTAACTCTGACCGTTTCATTGGATTCCGATCCCTCGGAGCCTTCCCATCCGAGTTATCATGTGGAGACTGACCTATCTGAGCCTTCCTACCCATCTGTGATACGCATGACGTCTGATTTGCCTTCTTCAGCAGCTCTTCGTCACACTTCACCCTTGGTTCATGGTTGCAGGTTCATTCGTACCCGTGCTATGCCTCGTGGGAGTGGATGTGCTCAGGGAAGGGGACGTGGTGATGTTGCTCCCGGTGCATTCAGGAACGGTTTCCTCCAGCCTGATAAGTGATGTGGTGATTGCATGCGGAGTCGAGCACAAGGATAGCCCTTTTGGGTTGTAGTTATAGGGTTATCATTCTATTGTATGGCATGCTTGGGTAGTAGGGATTTCCTATGTATTTTCCTCTATGATGTATTTGTTAGGTTTCTTTTGTAAGGCCGATAATAGATATCGGACCCATTATATCTCTATATTTAAATTTTGGTATTATTATATTAACTATGAATGGCTGTGGAATGAATGTTATGTTTATCTAAGTCATTGTTATTCTTCTCATTTCTATTTATTTTTATTCGCACTGTATGTATGAAATAGCGATGTTTATATTATGCGTTCACGATGCGCTCATGGCTCTTGGGTTTCAAAATAGTTTATTCGTTATTGTTCAAAGAAAAGAAAAGAAAATTAGCCCCTATTTTCCTTACAAGTATTTTCAAATGGTAATGTTAGTTCCATGAGCAAAAGTAACAACTAGTAATTCCATAATATGACTTAAGCACAGTATGGGACTATTAGGGTGTTACAATTCTCACCATGAGTACGCTATGCCAGACTTACTCTTGAATATGCTCGCCATACTATCATACTTATCTTTGGAATTGCTACTACATCTGGTCTTGCAATCACTTGGTGCCACTCTCTAGAAGATTTTGAAAATGCCATCTGCCATGAGGACAGCAATGTGGTTCTCATTATGGAGTCTCATCAAAATATGCATATGAATTTGTTGAAATTTTGTCAAATTATATTGATGGTGAAGGTGCATTTGTTGCATACTTGGACAATTGATCAAGACTATCCTTAATACATGGTTTTCTTTTTTTTTTTCAATTTTCCTGATTGGAGGTCTCTTGAAGAGTTTCAAATTGCTCAATTGTGGACATTTTACGGTGCATGTTATTTGCCTTCCTTGCTGCTAGTTATTTTTTCAAATTAAAGTGGTTGTAATTAGAAAAAAAATTGCTTTGCTTTCTCATCCTTGAGGGTAAGGTTGATTTGAAACAAAGGGTAATATTACAACCTAATATTAGTTAGTAGTTAGATCCCTTAGTTAGGTCCATAAATAAGAGAAATACCCTATTGCAAATGATTAGTGTTGAATAAAGTGAATTTGATTCTTGGAGAGTTGCTCTCAAAATTTGAGTTTTGATAACTTTACTCAAAAAAGCCTATCAGTATCCTAGCCTTATTAATTGTTGCTGATCATTTGTATTTGGTGTTGTTTTGTTGATTAATTATATCATGATATTTTGTGATGTATTTTAGTTAACTTGGATTGAGTTATTATCATTCGGATAGTGGTTTAAGATGCTACTACCTGTTAATCTTTCTATTTAGGTTTGTATCACTTTCCACACCATGACAGGAGCTAGCAGTAATGGAACAAGAGGAGGGGATAGTTTTGGGGGAATCCAGCAGTCGGAGGCTTCTGAGCTGGTTTAGCAATGCCAAGCTAGTGGCAAGACTCTAGGAAGTCTTAGAAAAAGGAAATTTGACGTTACGATCAATTATGAATATACTTTGGCCAACTACGATAATTCTAAGAGGGCTAAGACAATTGCTATTGAAAATGAAATTAACGTAGAAGAAGTGCATGTTAATCATGTTGAAAAGTCTGAGTCACTAGCCATACATGCTACTGAGCAGCATGCAACAAAAAGAAGGAAAAGGGTCAGAACAAAGTTATGGAGAGTGGTAAGCGAACTTTTAATGAAGAAAAGAGAATATTGATCAGATCCTGGAGGGACAAGGGAATAATATTACCACGAGCACAGCTGAAGTGCAACGGCTTGCTTGAGATTATATTACTGAACTTAGGGCTACTCGTGACTGCTATCTGAGGCAAGCGAAGGATGCTGTGAATGGCTATTTCAATTCATTTAAGGGGCCTATGGATGAATAGGATGTTTCTTTGGAAGCAGATATTGCGACTCTTACGACTACTACCCAGGATCAATGGAGAATAATCGCCACATCAATTGAAGCTAGGAGGGCTGGGGTTTCCGAATCTCAGGAGAATTAGTTTTTAGATATTGAGAGCATCCAAACAAAATTTTGCATTTTACTCATTTGGAATCTCAGGTTATTTTTTCTTTCAATTCTTTTTCCATCTCTTTCATTTTTCAATTTGTTTGACATTGTATATCTGATACAGTACTAATTGTCTTGAAGAAAATTTTCCGCATCCAAATAACGCAAAGGATCTTGTTCACAATAGCTTCTACATGCTTCCTTCTTCCCCGATGGTTTATACTGCTTTGCCAGATAATTTGTTTTTCACTTGTTTGTGATAAGAACAATGTTTGAGTTTTTAGGTATTTTGTTGATGGAATTTTTTGTTTTTTTCATGCAAAATGTCTAAGAAGGTGTCCAATAATAATGAGAAAAAAAAAGAAGTCAGAACTTGATGATATGAAGTTGGAAGTTAGAACTCTCTAACAATCCTGAACGTCCATTTGAGCTCAGGGGTGTCAGGTGTAATATTAAAATCAAAAGGGGGTGAGTGTAATTTTAAAATACCTCAGAGGGGATCATTGTAATTTCCCCTAAATTAAATTATCCAAAATTACAAAATTTCAATATGAAAGGCTATTACCATCGATTTACAACATACTCATGCTCCTCACACTAAAGAGAAACTCGCACTCACTCTTATATTGGTAACCCTAGATGCTAACAACCCAATCCATAGAGCACGACGCATTGACGCACCACCACTGGGCACGATGCTGCCGACACATCACAACACATCAGCTTTAAAGGTGCCTGAATCCTTTAATTAGTTTTAGATTTAATGTTTAGATGCTTAGAAGCAAGTATGATTATTTAGACCGAGGATCTCATAATTCAAATGTACGATAAGATATTTTCAAATCATTTTTTTTTTTTTTTGCCTCAAAGTGAGACATGTTTTGATTTATGAAGGTTTATGCAGTTTTCTCTGAAAAAATTGTATGAATCAAAGCATTAATGTCTAAACATGTCTACTGCAATGTACATATGCTATTTTGGAGAAGGAATGATATTTCACTCTTTTGTGCAGAGCAAGAACATTCAGCCTCAATTACTCAATATGTTGCCCTTTTTCATTCACTTATTCATCAAAATTATTACTATAATGCAGCATCTGTTGCAACCCAATCCAAGTAGGTAGTGTTATAGACAGTGATGGAAGTTATTACTCAATATGCTATCCTTTTAGTGTTGTTGATGTTGTTACAAATAGTGATGGAAGTGATTTTCGTGCCACCAAGCATGTAATAAGGAGAACTTGCCAGTATGCATATATTCTATTTGATGAAAGGCTTGAAAAGCAAAAGCAATTTGATTTGAAAGGGGTAATATGATTGTTAGTCAAAAACTTGCCATTTTGCTTGCTTGTAATAAGAACAATATTTGAGTTTTTGGGTATTTTATAGGTAAAATTTTTTTATCTTTTCACTCAAAATGTCAAAGAAGGTGTCTAATAATAATGCAAAAAAAAAAAAAAAAGAAGCCGGAACTCAGTAATCTGAAGTTGGAAGTTGGAAGTCGGACTTAATTTCCATTTGAGCTTAGGGGTGTCAAGTGTAATATTAAAACGAAGAGAGGGAAAGGGTAATTTTAAAAGACCTCAGAGGAGGTCATTGTAATTTTTGCCAAATTAAATTATCCAATATTACAAAATTTCAATATGAAAGTCTATTACTACTAGTTTATAACATATTCGCGCACTTCACATTAAAGAGAAATTCACACTTGCTTTTATACTGGTAACCCTAACTGCTAACAACCCAATCCATAAAGCATGACGCATCGATGCCCCAACACTGAGCGCGATGCCGCCGACAGACCACAATGCATCAGCTTTAAAGGTGTCTGAATCCTTTAATTAGTTTTAGATTTAATGTGTATGATTATTTAGATAGTGTAACACCTTCCCAAGTATGGTACTATGCTTAAGTCATAATACCCCACCTAGGAGTTGTTACTGTCACTTAGTCGGACCTTGTCTGGCAGCAACCTTCGGCCACCTTCAATCATACTAGTCAACTCCGCCTCGGAAGACCTTTGGAACTTCTGAACTATCTGGGGATAACACGGAAATAAACATAGGAGTGAGAATTATAAATTCTCAGTAGGATTCATTAAACTACCATATGCTGTGTCATCGTTATTATTTCCAGCTGCTTCGGTTTATTATGAAAAATGTGAGCATGTTAACTAGACTGTTTAGTTTTATAGTTTGAAAAATATATTGTCTGAAGCAGAATTCATTTTATTCACGCACTTGAGTCACATTGGAAATATTTTATATTCGGAATCATAATCCCAGCATAAGTAGATAGAACAGTCTCAGCATCAATAAAACATGGGATATAATTATGTAAATACTCATACTTGAATTCATGCAAATGCACTGGTGTTTTTCTTTAACTTTCTTTGCTTTCTTTTCTTTAGTCTTTACTGCCCTTGGGTAGTCTGATCTAGGAGTAAGCTCAATTCGTGACTGTCGTCATACAGAACTAACCTACAAGGGGATCCACGTATCTCTAGTCTTGGAGGGATCTCATTTTGGCCACGTGCCTCTAAATTGAAGGGATCTCTCTTGATCACGTGCCTCAAGAATAGAGGGATCTCAGCTGACCACTTACCTTCAATGTAGAGGAATCTCATTTGACCACATGCCTCCAAGGTATAGGGATCTCATAGTTTTATACTGCCTTCACATGGAGGGACCTAATTAACTACCTCTAAGTGAAGGGACCCAATCTTATCTTATTTAACTGCCTTCACAAGGAGGGATCTAATAACTGCCTCCAGGTGAAGGAATCTATATTTAATATGTTCATATCCTTTCATTCTCATACATAATCATGCATAGACATGCTGAATGCACTCATACATATGCTTCATCATTTACTTTCATATATCCTTGCATACACGATTTCCACATACATATTCATAACATATAAATGCTTATAACCTCCTTACAATTCTACTGAAAATTCAGCAGCATAACGGATTAGATCTGCTTCCCCATGAATCATTTCAGTTTCAACAGACAGTCAGTCATAGCAAGAGATCAAATATAATGCATTAATCTTTCAAGCACCAACATGGAATTGCAACACTTAGACTTTAATTGAACTCTTATATGCATTAAGGTGCCAAATCCTTTAATTTTGAAAATCCTGCTCATATTCTTCAACTCTGCCCGTTTTTAGAAATTAAACCTTAAATTCATTTTAACTCATTTAGACCTGAATTTTGGATATGTTGAAGTGTTATGTGTATATTTTCTAACCTCTTTTGTCCCATCTAATTTTGATAAATGTAGCTCAAGTTATTTAAGTTTTATCCTAGCCTACCCTGTAGCTAGCTAGAATTACACACTTAAAAGTAAAAATCCACTAAAAATCGAAAATTGGTCCAAATCGTACAAAATTGGTCTCATATTAAAGCTAACTTCATTTTCAAAATATTCCATTCAATTTTCCTTAGTAGGGCTCGAGTTATAAGCCCCGAAATTTGACCTTCCTAAATTGCCCTATTTTGGCCCAGTTTGGATATAGGGCAACTTTCTCGAACCACTGGAAGCAAACGAGACCTTATCTAACTCTGAAATTTTTATGGGATATTCTTATATGTGTAATCTTTCAAAAAAAGTTATTTCATTCAATTCCAACTAGTATAGGGCAAGTTTTTCCCTGAACAATATAGTCTGCCTAAAATCATACTCAAAAACCTATGTCGAATTTTCAAAATTCATATCTCCCTCAATACTAATCCAATAGCCTTATATGATATATTTATGGAAAGCCCTGAATGTCTACTTTCATATGAAAATGGTTTCATCAAATTTAAATGGCTATAGGTAGAGCCGTACACTCCGCCAGGACGGACGCCATAAGGTTTTCAAGGTTTCAACTTCTATTTTGCATCCCTTTTTGAATTTTCACCCAAGTTCTCATCTAAACTCAACACTTATACATTAATCCAACTATAAGAATTCATATAAACACCATATATCATCAATCTAATGGGAAGAATAGGAATTCTACTCAGCCACAATAGCACCAATAATAGAAGAAATTGACGAATCCTACCTCAAATTGATGTAGAAACTAGCTAGAATTGAGCTCTTGGTGGAGGAAGTGGATGAGGCTTGGAGTTTTGAGGAAGATGAAGTGAAAATTGGAGAAGGAAGAGTGAGAAATGGCCAGTTGAAGAGGGAGCATGAAAATGAGGGAGTTAGAGGGAATAAATAAGGTTTTATGAAGCATTGGTAGTTAGAAGCTTGTGTTTTGATTGGTTGGTGTTTATGTGGTGAGTGTTTGGCCACTTTCCCCCACTAATTGGCAGCAAATTGGAGCCTTGCATGGGGAAAAGGAGTGGCTAAATCTTGGCCACTCATGTTAGGGTTTTTGGTGCATAATTCTATTGATTCAACTCCGGCAGTTAAAATACCGAATTTTTATCGACTTCCTTCAAACCGACAAATCATTGTTGAATAATTTTGTAAGAATTCCTATATATCTATCTTAATCTTCTCTAAACTTAATCCTTATAATTGACACTTAATTAAATCCTAATTAATCTCTAATTAATTTCTAACTAATCTTTCTTATCTAATAAAATTGAATAAATCGATTAAAGACATAAATTAAACGTATTATAATTCCAGGCGTTATACTAAATAATTTCTCACAGTATTTTACATAACAATCTAAATTTCCTTTAGCCCTAGTATTTATAGTTCATCCCTTATTACTCTTATTTTTCTAATAAATTGATTAACAACACAAATCAATTGCACTGTTTCTTTGGAATTGTTATCTTTTCGCTTTTTCGTAAATCCTTTAATATTTTCTGTTTGGTTTTCGTAATTATGGGCAAATCTACGGGCATCCATGTCATTTCACATATGGATGCCTCCGTGGCTCAATCAGCCGAGGTTTAGGTTTCTATATTTTCGCTACGTGATTCTGCTTCGTTTAAAATATGATTCTACTAGTCCTATTGATATATGGACCTAAATGTCATTTTCGAAAAAGTTCAAGGGCAAGGTTGTGAATAACAAAAGTTTGCCTAATGATTTTTTATTATTTCCTATTACATTATATAGGGATGTTACAGATAGAGGATCTCATAATTCAAATGTAGGATAAGATATTTTCAGATAATTTTTTCCCTTCAAAGTAGGATAGGTATTGATTTATGATGGTTTATGTGGTTTTCTCTGAAAAATTGTAAGAATCAAAGCACTAAAGTCTAAACATATTTACGGCATTGTACATACGCTATTTTGGAAAATGATTATTGTTTTTACTCTTCCATGCAGAGCAAGAACATTCAACCTCAATTATTCAATATGTTGTCCTTTTTCATCAACTCATTTGTCAAAATTGTTACTGTTATGCAGCATTTGTTGCAACCCAATCCTTTTAGGTAGAATTACAAACAGTGATGGAAGTGATTACTCAATATGTTGTCCTTTTAGCCTTGTTGATGATGTTACAAATAGTGATGGAAATGACTCGTGCCACCAAGCATGCAATAGGGAGAATTTGCCATTATGCATATGTTCTATTTGAAGAAAAGCAATTTGATTCGAAGGGGATAATATGATTGTTGGTCAAAAACTATATCGATATGGTGTGTGTCAAAATACCTGGGCAAAATATCATCCTATTAAAATGGTTGTACAAGCATGTCCGCAATGCTCACCATGAGTATGCTATGCCATTTGGACTTACTCTTGAATTTGCTCGCCCTACTATCATACTTATCTTTGAAATTGCTACTACATCTGGTCTTGCAATCACCTGGCCCCACTCTCTAGAAGATTTTGAAAAGGTAATCTGCCACAAGGATAGCAATATGGTTCTCCTTGTAGAGTCTCATCAAAATAAGGATATGAATTTGTTGAAATATTGTCAGATTATGTTGAAGGTAAAGATGCATTTGTTACTTGCCTTCCTTGCTACTAGCTATTTTTAGAAATTAAAGTGGTTCTAATTAGAAATAAAATTGCTTTTCTTTCTCAATCTTGAGGGCAAGGTTTATTTGAAGTGGAAGGCAATGTTACAACCCAATATTAGTTAGTAATTAGATCCCTTAGTTAGGTCTATAAATTAGAGAAATAGCTCGTTGTAAATTATTAGTGTTGAATAGAGTGAATTTAATTCTTGGAGAGTTGCTCTTAAAATTGGAGTTTTGACGGCTTTACTCAAAAAAACCTATCAGCATCCTAGCCTTATTTACTTCTGCTAATTGTTTTTATTTGGTGTTGTTTTATTGATTGATCAAATCATGATATTTTGTGATGTATTTTAAATAATTTGGATTAAGTTATTATAATTCAGATAGTGGTTTAAGAGGTTGCTTTTCAGGTTTCTATCACTTTCTACGCCATGACAGGAGTAGGAAGTGGTGGAATAGGAAGAGGGGATGGTTCAGGGGGAATCCAGCGGAGGGTTCAGTGCGGGTTTAGCAATTCCTTGCTGGTGGGATAACTCTAGGAGGCCTTAGAAAAAGGAAATTTGATCTTATGGTCAATTATGAATATGCTTTGGCCAACTATGATAATTCTAAAAGGGTTAAGACAATTGTTATTGGAAATGAAATTAACAAAAAGGAAGTGTGTATTAATCATGCTTAGAAGTCTGAGTCATTAGCCATTCATGCTGCTGAGGAGCA
This sequence comes from Pterocarpus macrocarpus, assembly GCA_031439585.1. Lineage (NCBI taxonomy): Eukaryota > Viridiplantae > Streptophyta > Magnoliopsida > Fabales > Fabaceae > Pterocarpus > Pterocarpus macrocarpus. The sequence continues at coordinate 30,159,543 of CM062515.1, forward strand.
TGCAATGGAAGAAAAAGAAAACGCCAAGAAACGCATAAATAAAGCTATGGAGCATGCTGGACCTTTAAACAAGAAATGGAGAATATTGATCAGATCCTGGAGGGACAAAGGAATAATATTACCACGGGCAGGATTGAAGTGCATTGGCTTGCTTGGGATCATATTACTAACCTTAGGGCTATTCGTGATTGTTATCTGAGGGAAACGGAGGATGCCATGAGTGGATATTTCAATTCATTTAAGGGGTTTATGGGTGAATAAGATGCTACTCTAGAAGTAGATATTGCGACTCTTACAACTGCTATCTAGGATTAGTGGAGAACAATCGCCACGTCTACTAATGCTGGGAGGGCTACGGTTCTCGACTCTCAGGAGGATTAATTTAGATATTGAGAGCATCCTAACAAAATGTTGGATTTTATTTATTTGGAATCTCAGGCTTCTATTATTTTAATTCTTTCTCCATCACTTTCATTTTTCAGTTTGGTTGATATCGTATATCTGATACAGTACTAATTGTCTTGAAGAAAATTTTCTTCATCCAAATAGCACAAAGGATCTTGTTGATAATAGCCTCTACAAGCTTCCTTCTTCCCCAGAGGTTTGTACTGCTATATCAGACACTTTGTTTTTCAATTGTTTATGATAGGAAAATTGTTTGAGTTTTTGGGTATTTGCTAGATGGAGTTTTTTGCTCTTTTCATTCATAATATCTAAGAAGGTGTCCAATAAAAATGTGAAAAGAAAAAAAGACAAAACTCGGTAATATGAAGTCGAAACTCGAAACTCCAACTCGATTTCAATTTTGCACTGCCACATGGGAAACAATAATACAAAACTGAAGACGGAACTCGATGATATGAAGTCAGAAGTTGGAACTCAGAACTCTCTAATGGTGTTTATAATCCATTTGAGCTCAGGGGTGTTGGGTGTTATATTAAAATCCAAAAGGGATGAGTGTAATTTTAAAAGACCACAGAGGAGGTTATTGTAATTTCCCCTAAATTAAATTATCCGATATTACAAAATTTCAATATGAAAGTCTATTATCACTGGTTTACAACATACTCATGCTCTTCATATTAAAGAGAAACTTACACTTGCTCTTATACTGATAACACTAGCCGCTAACAATCCAATCCATAAATGCGCGACGGATCGATGCACCAGCACCAAGCGCGATGCTGCTGACACACTACAATGCATCGACTTTAAAGGTGTTTGAACCCTTTAATTAGTTTTAAATTTAATGTTTCGGTGTTTAGAATCATGTATAATTATTAGGACAAAATATCTCATAATTCAAATGTAAAATAAGACATTTTCAAATCATTTTTTTTTCTCCCTCAAAGTGACAAAAGTTTTTATTTATGAAGGTCCATGCATTTTTCTCTGAAAAAATTGTAAGAATCAAAGCACTAAAGTCTAAACATATCTACTATGTAATATCCTTAATGTCCTGTCATGCTAAATTGCCTTAGCAACCCTGAGTAATTAGGTATTTAATGAGAAATTATGAGATTAAGGTTTAATTAAGGGATTAACGTAGTGATTATGAGCTAATTATAAGGAGAAAAGTTAAGAGAACAATTAATTAAGATTAGAGAATCTCTAATTAAGTAAGTCAAACACTTAATAGCTCAATTAAACACTAATCACACATAACTAGCTTAATCGAGTTTAATTAAAAATGATTAAGGCTACGACCTCCCCTTCCCCTACATGCATATTCATTTTCATTTTGTGACTCTTCATTCTCTCTCTAAGTCTCTCAAATCCTCTTACTTCTCTCTACATCCTTTCTTCTTCTTCTTCATCTTTTTCTTTATTCTCCACCTCCATAATTAGAAATTTCTCACCAAGCCCTTCAAAGATAACCTCTTTTGGTCTTTGAAGACAAGAATCAAACACTACAACCTCCATATCATCAAGAACTCAAGAGCTTCTTCCTTTTCCATTCAAGGCCGCCACCTTCACTACCTTGAGGAGCCATCATCTTCTTCATTTTCTTCTTCTTGGAGGTGCTAAACTTAACACTAGGTGGCGATCTTCACTTTTCTCTTTTATCTATTGAAGAAACTTGAAGTTTGGTTCCTCTCATGCCCAAGATCTTTAAGTGAAAGCTTAAGAAAAACTCTCATGCTCTTCACGAGCAAAAGTTTCCATTTTTAGTAAAATATGTTCATGTTATTGTTGAAGAGTTGTTCTTGATTTTTTTTTTAAAGTTCCTTTCTTGAAATGCTTCAAAGTTTCTATTTTTATATCTTGATGCTTGAGATCTTGATGTGTCTTGTGAATTGTTGGAAAAATATTGATGATTCTTGGTGGTATTTAGTTTAAAGTTGTTTCTTTTCTTATGATGATGCATATGTTTGAAAAAGTTGTCATCTTTACTAGTTTCTCATGATTTGATAAGCCTAAGAACATTCTTGAGGCATAAAACTTCAAAAAGTTTATTCTTTGCAATCTTAAAAGTGCCGCAAGGTTTGATGCTTCTTTAAAGTTTTATTTTGTCCTTCTTGAAGACAGGAATATGTGTAAAAGTTTAAACTTTATGGAACATGAAGCTTTTTAAGTCATAAAAATGAGAGCTTATCACTTCATGTCTTAAAAATAGAATCTTGAGTACAAGACCTTTCATAAAGTCTCATACTTCAATAAGAAAGTAACCTTAAGTTGTAAAGTTGTAGACTTACATTTTAATCTTGCAAAGGTTGAACTTTGAGATGAAAATGTTGAGTAAAGTTCAAAGCTTTCTTCAAGAATGTCACTTATTAGTCATAAAAGTGTTGACTTGCAATCTTTAATTTATAAAGTTTGTATCTTAAGTCAAAATAATGCATAAAGTGCTAACTTTTATAAAGAAGAAGACTTTTTAACTCTAAAGCTAATGTCTTGTATCATGATTGCATAAAGAAAGAATCTTTTAGACTTTTAGGCAACTTTAAATCATAAAGTTTGAATCTTGATGGTCTTATAAGGATTACAAGTGTCAATTTTCATAAAGGATAAAAACTTTATAATCATAAAGGTGAAATCTTGCTATTCTAATTACTAAACTTTGAATCTTATACTTGTTGAAATAAAACTATCCCTTGATGGTTGGTGAACATAGTGTTGTTGGGCGCATAAGTGTGGTTATGTGTTGTCATAACCCAAAGACTAGAGGGATCTCAAAATCTTTGGGAATAGAAGTATGATTAGGGCCTCTGAGCATACCATGAACCTAGGAATCACTAAGTGCACTATCTCAAGGAAAGGAAATAATTACCTAACTTAGTTAACTTGAACAAGTGTTCCATAAGGTGTGTACTGAAGTAAAAAGTAATTTCACATAAGGACTAAATAAATAAAAGACTACATACATTTATTTAACTATGTGGTTCTCTCATGAGTAGACATGGAGAATCAAATTATGACTCATAGGACTTTCCACGAAGAATGACACAAATATAAACACCCTTTAGGGTATGAATGTATGATGCCATTAGACATGATGTATGACAAGTTTGATTGAGCTTGGCCTCATGATTGAATGATTGATATGATGATGTGAGATAGATATAATTGGTTGTTGGTTGAAGTTTCCATGTTTGGATTTGTGAGGAAGCTCCAGTCTAGCCGTCATGCTACCGGATTTCCATCAAAATTATGGACTTAGTCATATCATTGTATGTCCACATGTGTCTTGTCAAGAAGTACTATACATGAAGGTATAATGATAAGAAAAGAAAAAATGGGATATGACCCTTCAATCACTTCGGTAAAGGAAGTGAGACACAGTGATCCACAAAGACTCAAGAAATCTCTATGGGAGGGACAAGGGTGACATGGAGGACCCTCCAACTTAGAGGTAATCATTATTAGTTTAGTCTAATTTGGTTTAACACTGCATGATGACAATCACGAAATGAGCTCATATCCAAAAGTAGTCTATTTCAAAGAAAAAATAAAGAATGTTAAGCACGTTCTAAGAAAGAAAGTAAAGCTAAAGTAAAACCATAGTTAAGTCTAAGGTTGCATGACAGTGCATGTATCTATATTGTCCATATGCATCATGAATGTTTATTCTGTGCTTTCGTAGGTATGTTTACGTGTGATGTTATGATTATGATGTTAAGCTTAAAAGCAACTCGCTTCGGGAACTTATGTTTTCAAAACTCCTAAAATTGAACTTATGCATGTTCACTATTTTTATAATTAAACCCGAAGTGGCTGGGACGATGATGATGAGACATTGTTTGTCTAGTTGCGGCCCTACTGATAAATCAAGTATTTCTCACTCCTATGTTTCCATGTCATCTTCAGAGGATGTCGGCATCGGGCACGGTGGTGATCCTCATTGAGTTCCCAGTATGTCATTGGTGCTTTGACCCAGTGCTGAATGCCTCTGTGATGTCTGCGAGTGCAACCATGAGGGTCTTCATCTTCCATGACTATTGTTTCATGTAACCGTTATGAGCCCCTTTTTTGTCCACACCAGCTGTATGACGAGGTCACCTTAGATGATATCCGTCCTTACTTTTAGCTGCCGAGGTACCTCATCGATGGAAAGTCTAACTCATATACCCGTTTGATACCGACTATTTCTTTGGATTTTGATTCTTCGGAGTCACCCTACCGAGCTATCACGTGGAGTTCAATCCCATCCGAGCCTTCCTACCCTTCAATGATTCACCTGACTTTTGATTCGTCTTCCTCTTCTACAGCCATTCATCATGCACCACGTCCGATTCATGGTCGTGGCTTCATTTGCACCCACTCTGTGCCCCGTGGACGTGGGCATGCTTGAGGAAGAGGACGTGGTGATATTGCTCTCAGTGGTTTCGGGAATGGTTTCCTCCCGTCTGATAGGTTATGTAATGATTACATGCGGAACCAAGCACGAAGATAGCCCTTTTTGTTTGTAGTTATAAGGTTATCATTTTATTGTATGGCATGCTTGGGCAGTAGAGATTTTTAATATATTTTCTTTTATGATGTATTTAGTTAAGTTTATTTTGTAGGGCTGACAGTAGATATCGGACCCATTATCTATTTATGTATGACTCCTGGCACTACTACTACTATATTAACTATGATGGTCGTGGAATGATATTATGTTTACCTAAGATGATTGTTATTCATGTCGCCTCTATTTATTTTATTTGCACTGCTTATATGAGACAAAGACGTTTGACTTTACATGTTCACGATGCGTTCATGGCTCTTAGTTTTCAAAATGATTTACTCATGTTCTTACCATTGAAAAAAAAAAATTACCACTATTTTCAGTATAAAGTAATTTCAAAAAAGTAGGTTCCGTGAGCAAAAGTAACAACTAATAATTCCATAATATGATTTAAGCATAACATGGGACTATTAGGGTGTTACATACTGCATCGTACATATGCTATTTTGGAGAAGGAATATTATTTTACTCTTCCATGGAAAACAAGAACATTCAGCCTCAATTACTCAATATGTTGTCCTTTTAGCCTTATTGATGATGATACAAATAGTGATGGAAGTGATTTTCGTGCTATCAAGCATATGATAAGGAGAACTTGCCATTATGCATATATTATGTTTGATGAAAGGCTTGAGAAGCAAAAGCAATTTGATTTAAAGGAGATAATACGATTGTTGGTCTATAGTGTTTGCCAAAATACCTGGGCACATTATCATCCTATTAGTATGGTTTTACAAGCATGTACACAATGCTCACCATGAGCATGCTATGCCATTTGGACTTACTCCTGAATATGCTTGCCCTACTGTCATACTTATCTTTGGAATTGCTACTATATCTTGTCTTGTAATCACTTGGCCGGCTCTTCAGAACATTTTGAAAATGCAATTTGCCACAAGGATAGCAATGTGGTTCTCCTTGTGGAGTTTCATCAAAATATAGATTTGAATTTGTTGAAATCTTGTCAGATGATGTTGAAGGTGAGAGTGTATTATGTTAGATTAAGTGAACCATAGCAAAAGTAGGGGTGAAATTGTAATTATAAGATTACAATGGCAAAAGTGTAATTAAGAATTTATGGTTGTTAGGAGGATCATTAGCAGAAAAATCTCAATTCTAGGAATATGTGGGCCCCACAATACTAGTAGACAACTAAAATATATGTAATAACTTTATAACTGATATGTTCTACACATGGTTTTAAATAAAAGTGTGGATTACTCACACAGTACATAATATCTCGAGTAACTCACAATACCCAAATTAATAGCGGATACCTTCAATTAATCCTCAAGAGTCCTATATTATCTTTTGGCATGACAAATCGAGGGAAATAATCCTACAAATATTAAATAGACATGTCAGGAGAATAGTCATAGTATGTGGCCAAGAATGAGCCACTCCGGTCCCAATTAGTGGATTTATCACCACTACTCCTTCTACAAAATATCTTCTACAAATATCTGATTTATCTCATTCTCTCCTCCTCTCCTTATTCATGTTAACACACATACACTAATCCACCACCATCATCTTCTTCATCTTCCTCATCTTCCTCCTCACCACCACCATAGCCATGAACTTTAAACTCATGGTTGATGCCCTTCTTGGCCTCAAAACACCTTGCTCTTTCAATGCAAACTAATCCTCATGTCTTCTTCTTTAAAATCCCTCAAAAGATTTAGGATTCAAGTCACTTATGGAGTCCTTCTAGCCCTTGAGATTTGCAACCACAAGACAAGAGGAAGGCTAGGAGTTTTTCTTGACTTATTTGCTCCCTTGGCCCCAAGAACTTCGAGGTTGGTGGCTTAAATTCCAGGTTATTTTCCTTTAATCTTTTGTGCTCTATGTCCTGGCAAAAATTGAGGCCTCCAATCAAAATCTTATGTTAGTTGGTTGGATTATAGTGTTAATTATGTGATTATATGATGGAATGCCTTGAAATGTTGATTTAAATTTGATTTTATACTTGGTTGTTGATGCTTTTAGGTGCATGTGTTTCTACTTCCATAAGAAAGGAAGTAACTGTTTAGTTAGTCTTGAATAAGTAAACATTTATTGAGGAAGAATTGAAGTGAGGAAACTCTACAGGAATTGGGTTAAAGAACTTGAAGTAACTAGACACCAAAAAAGAAGAAATGAGAGCCTAAAACCAAGATAGTGGAGGTATTTAGCAAAAACTGCAGTAATTGGGTAATCTTATGAGGTTAAATCCATGTTTCCCTGTTAGTATAAGAAGAGCAGAGTATATAAACTAAAAATTTTGGCCATTCAAGCCCAAATGAATTAGACATGAATTTTAGAACAAAATAGAACAGAAATTGAGTTCAACTTTTGAACCCTTCCCTTAATCTCAGAACTCAGAACTCGGGGGATGATAAAGAAGTGAACCCTTTCCCTTATGGTCGATGTAACACCCTAATAGTTCCATTCTATGCTTAAGTCATATTGTGGAATTACTAGTTGTTACCTTTGCTCACGTAACTAACATTACCTCTTATAAATTACTTTTTAACGAAAATAGGCGTAACTTTTTTTTTGAATAATAATGAGTAAACTGTTTTGAAAACCAAGAGCCATGAGCGCATCGTGAGCGTATAAAACAAACATCGCTATCTCATCCATACATCACATTAAACATAAACAGACGCATTGAAAATAATCATAATCTTAGATAAAGATAACATTCATTCCATAGCCATCGCATAGTTAATGTAGTAGTAGTAATAGCAGCAGTCATACACAATGATAGCAATGGGTCCGATACCTACTGTCGGCCCTACAAAATAACCTAACGAAATACATGATAAAAGGAAATACATAAATAATCCCATACACCCATACATGCCACAAGAAAAATGATAACCCTAGCTACAACCAAAAGGGGCTATCCTCGTGCTTGGCTCCGTATGTAAGTCCATATCTCACTCATCTGGCGGAAGGTAGCCATTCCTGAACCCACCGGGAGGAATATCACCACGTCCTCCTCCTCGAGCATGGCCACGCCCATGAGGCACGGCACTAGTATGAATGAACTTGCGACCACGAACTGGGGGTGGTGTGTGACGAGGAGCTGCAGAAGAAGAAGATTAGTCAAACGACATACGGATCACAGACGGGTAGGAAGGCTCAGATGGGTCCGTCTCCACATGATAGCTCAGATGAGAAGGCTTCGACAGATCTGAATCCAACGAAACTGTCGGTGTCAAGCGGGTGTCCGAATCGAAATCTCCATCAGTGGGGTACCTCGGAGGATGAAAAGGCGAGCAAACGTCATCCATAGTAATGTCCTCGAACGGCTCATGAGGGCGGAAAAATGGACTCATCACGGGTGCACGGAACTGGCGGCTATGGAACATGTAGACCCGCATCGCTGCCTGAGCAGTCACCATAGATGCATTCAACACTGGGTCTAAGTGCCAATGTATCACTGGAAACTCAATGAAAATCACCACCGTGCCCGATGCCAGCATCCTCTGAAGGCGACACGGAAACGTACGAGTGAGAAATACTAAATTTCTCAGTAGGATCGTGACTAGACAACACAGTGTCATCGTCATCGTCCCAGCCAATTCGGGTTTAATTATAAAAGCAGTGGACAGATATACATTCAATGTTAAGGATTTTGAAAACTTAAACTCCGAAGGGGGTTGCTTTTAAACTTAACATCATAACTACATCATCATAATCTAACATACATACTAAAAGATAGAGTAAACATTCATAATGCAAATGGGCACATAAGTACATGCAAGGACATGCATCATCATAGACTTAACCATGGTTATGCTTTTGACTTTACTTTCATTTTTAGTACGTGCTTAACATTCTTTACTTTCCTTTGAAATAGACTACTTTTGGACATGAGCTCATTTTGTGACCGTCGTCATGCAGTACTAACCAAATCAGACTAAGTCGATATTGGTTACCTCTAAGTTGGAAGGTCCTCCATGTCACCCTTGCCTCCCTCATAAAGGTTTCTTGAGTCTTTGTGGATCGCCGTCTCTCACTTCCCTTACCGAAGTGATTGAAGGGTCATGTCCCATTAATTCTTTACTTATCATTATACTTTACATGCATAATACTTCTTTAACTAGACACATGCAATGATATGACTAAGTCCATAATTTTGACGAAAATTCGGCAGCATAACGGCTAGACCGGAGCTTCCGTAAAATGCCAATCATAAACTTTCAATCAACAGTTCATCATATCTATAACATATCATCACACTCATCATTCAATTCATGAGACAAAGTTCAATCAAACTCATCATTCATCATGCCGAATGGCATCACCCATTCATATCCTAAAGGGGTTTATAGTTGTGTTTTTCTTTGCGAAGAATATTATGAATCATCATATGATTTCTCGTGGTTACCCATGAGAGAATCACATAGTTAGGATATGTGTTTGTGGTCTATTAGTCACTTAGTCCTCATATAGAAGTATTCTTTGCTTAAGTACATGTCTTATGGAACACTTGTTCAAATTAATTAAGTTAAGTGATTGTTCCCTTTCCTTGAGATAGTGCACTTAGTGATTCCTAGGTTCATGGTATGCTCAGAGGCCCTAATCATACTTCTGTTCCCAAGGAGTTTGAGATCCCTCTAATCCTTGGGTCATGACAATGCATAACCACATCATGAATCCAATAACACCAATGTTCACTAATCACCAAGGGTGACTTTTGACTTATTCAAGTTACAAATTTTTAAACTTTTACTAATAACATACCAAGGTTTTACTTTAAACATTATTAAAGTTATCATTCCTCATAGAGTAATCATAAAGTTTTATTCTTTATGAGAGTGAGTACCTTTGACATTAAGTTCTTATCTTAAGATTGGATCTTTATGAAATAATGATACAAGTTACTAGTTTTTTGAATAAAAAGTCTTGTTCTTTATAAAAGTTAACAACTTTTCGCATTGTTTTGGTTCAAGATCAAAACCTTATGAATTAAATGTTACAAAACAACACTTTTATGACTTAAAGATTTCATTCTTGATTGAAGTTTGAAACTTTATGAAAGGTCTTTTCTTAAAGGTTGAATTTTCTAAGACATAAAGTAACAAGATATCATTTCATAACTCAAAAAGGCTTGTTCTTCTAAAAAGCTTAGACTTTTTCGTGTATCTTTGTCTTCAAAATAAAACAAAAGAGGACTTTATGATGGCACTAAAACTTGCACCACTTTTTGTGCATCAAGAAGCAAACTTTTTAAATTGTGAAAACCTAAAACGGTGAAGCTTTTCTAATCATTAACTCATCATAAAAAGAAAGGAACAACTTTAAGTAAGATACCAACAAGAACATATTTTTCTAAAAAAGGAAACTTAAGAATACATGAAGAACAACAAGAACACATTTTTCCAAAAGAGTAAACTTAAGAACACATGAAGAACATCAAAAACATATTTTTCCAAAAGAGGAAACTTAAGAACACATGAAGAATATCAAGAACAAATTTTTACTAAAAATGAAAACTTTGGCTCTTGGAGAGCATGAAGGATCTTCTCAAGTTTTCACTTAGAAATCTTGGTCATGAAAGAACCAAGCTCCAAGTTTTCTTGAGTAAACAAAATAAAAAAGATGAAGATCACTACCTTCCTTGAAGATGGCGCAAAACAAGAGAGGAGGAAGAAGAAGATGATGGCTCCTCTTGATGATGATGGTGGCTGTTTTACAAGAAGGAAGGAGAAGCTCTTGAAATCTTGTGGAAATGGAGGCTGCAGTGTTTTGATCTTGTCTCCAAAGACCCAAAGATGAGGTCTTTGAAGGGCTAAGTGAGTGGTTTAGGATGGTGGTGGTGGAGAAAGGAAGAGGAAGATGAAGAAGATGAAGAAGTATTTAGAGAGAAGTTGGAGAATTTGGCTTGAAGAGAGAGAATAGGATGAGTGAAAATGAAAATGGATAGGGGAGAATGAGAGAGAAAGTGGTGTCCACTTATCCAAAGGGAAGGAGGGAGATATTTTTTTAATTTTGTGTTAATTAAGGTTTAAGGGGACAAATGAGATGATAGGGAGACAAAGCATGGTCAAACTCTTACATAAAGTAGTCTTGTCTAATGCTTTATGCTTTTATGACATCACTCTTTACTTAATTGTCTAGTTGACTAAATTTGAATTTAATCATGTAATTAAGTGCTCATACAACTTAATTAAGGTGATTAAGCAAGGATTAGTGATTAACACACAAGAATACGATTAACAAAAATTAATCTCACAATTAAGCTTAATTAACCTTAATTAAACTCGAGTAAGCTAATTAAGGGCGATTAGTGCTTAATTAAGCTATAAAGGCTCTGACTTGCTTAATTAGAGATTATCTAATCTTGATTAAGCATTCTCTTGACTCCTCTCATCCGAGTCAACCCCTTAATTAAGCCTTTATCTCATAATTTCTCATTAAGTGCCTAATTACTCAGGGTTACTGAGGTAATTTAGCACGGCATGAAATTGAGGACGCTACATTTCTCCTCACCTTAAAAAGAATTTTGCCCACAAAATTCGTTACCTGTAAACAAATTCGGATATTCGTTCTTCATTTCGGCCTCCAGCTCCCACATATATTCTTCCATATTCCCTCTACCCCAAGCCACCTTGACCAAGGGTACCGTCTTACTCCTCAGCTATTTTGCCCCATGATCCATGATCCGAGATGGTGGTAGATTGAAAATTAGGTCCTCCCTTAACTGTACACTTTCAGGCTCAAGTAGATGACTAGGATCGAAGTGGTATTTTCTCAATTGAGACACATGGAAGGCATCGTGAAGGTTTGACAAATTAGGAGGTAAGGCTATTTGGTAAGCAACTGACCCGACACGTTTTAAAATTTGGAAAGGGCCAAGGAAACGGGTGCTTAACTTTTCGACCTTCATGGCTCTACCTATACTGGTCGTAGGAGTGATTTTTAGGAACACATGTTCTCCTTCTTGGAACTCTAGAGGCTTTCTCCTCTTATCTGCATAACTCTTTTGACGGCTTTGAGCAGTAAGAATTTTGTCCCTAATCCTTCTTATTTGCTCAATGGTCTGCTTCACAAGATCAGGTCCTAATAGGCTTTGCTCACCCGGTTCACATCAACACAGGGGTGATTGACACTTCCTTCCATATAAAGCTTCATAGGGTGCCATACCAATACTTGCATGATGGCTATTGTTATAGGCAAACTCAATCAAAGGTAAGTATTTGTCCCAACTTCCTCGGTTGTCCAACACACAAGCTCTCAGCATATCCTCCAAAGTTTGAATAGTCCTCTCTGACCGTCCATCTGTCTGGGGGTGAAAAGTTGTACTTAGGCAAAGCTTCGTCCCAAATGCCTTTTGCAAAGCTCCCCAGAATCTAGAGGTAAACCTCGGGTCCCTATCTGAGATTATGGTTGAAAGTACACCATGCAATCTTAATATCTCTTGAACATATAGCTGGGCTAACTTTTCCAAAGGATAAGTAGCTCGAATGGGCAAAAAGTGAGCAGACTTGGTTAATCTGTCAACAATTACCCATATCGCATCGAAATCAGCTTGCGTTTTGGGTAAACCCATCACGAAGTCCATAGAGATGCTTTCCCATTTCCATTCTGGGATCTCCAATGATTGCAACATACCAGAGGGTTTTTGGTGTTCAATCTTTGCTTTCTGGCAGACTAAACACTTGCCTACCAACTCCGCAACATCTCTCTTCAATCTTGGCCACCAGAACATTTTCTTAACATCCTGATACATCTTTGTCACACTAGGGTGTATGGTGAAATGGCTCTTATGAGCCTCCTCCAAAATCCTTCTTCGGAGGTCACCACTTGTGGGTACACATACTCTCCCTTCAAATTTCCATAATCCATCTGTGCCTTGCGCAAAACCCTTCAACTTTCCTTCTTTTACCAACGCTAGGGTTTTCAAGAACTCCTCTTCCTTGCCTTGGGCTTGAGCAATTTGACTCTTGAAATTGTTCGTCACCCTAATCTGATTCAATCTTATACTATGGGGGGTCAACACAACTCCAAGGTTAAGGTCTCTAAAGCTCCTTACTAGCTCATCCTCCTTGACCATCATGCATGACACATGCAAGGATTTCCGACTTAATGCATCAACCACCACATTGGCCTTCTGATAAGCAATATTTTGATACATTGATCAACCCTCATATTTAGTTTATTGAACCTCTTTTGTGCTTAATTGAATAATATTTGACACATTTTATAACTTCGGACTCTAATTGGGCTCAATTGTATTTTTTAGCATTATTGTGAATTTATACTGTTTTCATATTATGGCTGTATCTTGAGTTGTAGATATCTAAAAATTACAAATTTTATATTGTAGGAAAGCTGAGAGAAAGATCTACAACTTTGATGAAGAAGTCAAAAACTAATTCAGATGTCTAGTGGGTCGAATTGGGTCATGAAGTCAGAATAGGGCTTTTATGCTGGAACCTGATCAGTGTGCACTAATTGGGCCATAACGTGAGTTTTAGACATTGGATTGAGGTGAAACTGATGCCATTTGAAAGCTAAGACATAAAGCTTCAATTCATATGAGAATACTCTCCAAGATAATGACATCTTGATAGACTTATTGGCTGTTGAATTTGACTGACGCGGATAGAGATACAACCTAGACATGCTATAAAGATTGGGCCATAACTCTCTCATTTTAAGTCCAAATTAAGCGAATTGGGTGTCCACTTAAAGCTAAGAGGCAGAGGATTAAGTTGGGCTCAAGGGTATTTTTGAATTTTGACATTTGAGGTCTGATAAGAAGAGAGAAAAGAGAGACGCGAAAGAGGACTCATATCTCCAAGATTTTTCATTTTTCTTTCTTCTCTTCTCCTCTCCTCTTCTTCTCTTTTTCTTTTTCTTTCATTTTGTAAGATACTTGTTTTAGGTTCTATTTTGTAACCTTCATTGCTATGGAGGAGTAGGATTTCAAGCTAGTTCAAGGAGACTCCAAGGGCATTATGGTTGTAATCTTGAAACCCTATGTTTGAATTTCAATCATGTTTGTTTTCTTGATTCTTTGCCCTCTTTTATTTGTAAATTTACATTGAATGGTATTGATATGTGAGTTTATGAATGAGGAATTAGTTGGGTGATTGCTAATTGGTCAATTGGTATGAACTTGATTAGTTAAAGAATTAGGAATTGAGTTTGGGTTCAAACCTAGGCTAATACAATTAGGGCTAGAAATCAACATAGGTTAATTAGAGTTGAGGTCTCAATTATCTAATCAATTGTGTGTTAGTTGAATTCCTAGAGTTCTCTAGGTAGAATTATGGGGGTGTTAGTAGAGGTCTCTCTAATAGCTCAAATTAGTCGCACTCCATGTGTTTGATATATTGTGCGTTAATGATTGATTCACCTTATGCCTAAGGAACTCTTTGAACTAGTATTTTTATTTTCATCTAATTTTCTTTTATATATCTTATTGACTGCATGTTTGCACATACCCCCTTGTTACTTGACTAGATAGCAACAACATCCTTGTGAGACGACCTTGGTTGCACTATACTTCAAATTTAGTGTAATTAAGTATTTTAAAAATGTAATTTGGAGCAAGCTACGACACTTGCTGCCACCTTCCCAGGATGATAGTTCAACCCAAAATCATAATCCTTGAGAAACTCCATCTATCTCCTTTGCCTCATATTCAACTCCTTTTGATCAAAGAGATACTTCAAGCTCTTATGATCAGAGAACACCTTGAACCTCACACCATACAGATAATGCCTCCATATCTTCAGGGTAAACACTACAGCTGCTAATTCCAAATCATGGGTTGGGTAGTTCACTTCGTGAGGCTTTAACTGTCTAGAGGCATAAGCCACCACATTCCTATTCTGCATCAAGACACAACCTAAACCTCTCCCAGAGGCATCACAGTAAACCTCGAACGGTCCATTAGGGTCCGGCAAGACTAATACTGGAGTTGAGGTTAACTTACCTTTTAGCTCTTGAAAGCTCTTCTCATAGTCCATTGTCCACACAAATGGGGCATCCTTCCTTGTCAACTTGGTTAAGGGTAAGGATATCTGGGAAAACCCTTTTATAAACCTGCGATAGTAACCGGCTAAACCCAAGAAACTCCGTATCTTAGTCATTGAGGTTGGCCTCTCCCAATTCATCACCGCCTCAACCTTACTTGGGTCCACAGCAATACCCCCTTGTGACACCACATGCCCTAAGAACTTTACTTCCTCCATCCAGAATTCACACTTAGATAACTTAGCATAAAGCTTCTTTTCCCTCAGGATCCTTAACACAACCCTCAAATGTTCTTCATGTTCCTCCTTCGTTCTCAAATAGACGAGAATATCATCTATGAAAACAACTACAAACTTATCCAAACAGGGTCTAAAGATCCTGTTCATATAATCCATGAAAACAGCAGGAGCATTAGTCAATCCAAATGACATCACCGTAAACTCATAATGCCCATACCTTGTCCTAAAAGCCGTCTTGGGTATATCCTCCTCCTTCACCCTTATCTGATGATACCCAGACCTCAAATCAATCTTAAAGAATACAGCTGCACCTCGCAGTTGGTCCATGAGGTCATCTATCCTAGGCAAGGGATACTTGTTTTTAACAGTCACTTTGTTTAACTGCCTATAATCTACACATAGCCTCATACTACCATATTGCTTTTTCACAAATAATACCGGGGCTCCCCAAGGTGAGACACTAGGTCTTACAAACTTCTTCTCCAACAATTCTTCTAATTGTCCCTTCAACTCTGACAACTCCACTGGGGACATCCTATAGGGTGCTATAGAGATTGGCCTAGTACCTAGCACCAACTCTATAGAAAACTCGATTTCCCTCTTCGGGGGAAACTTGGGTATGTCATCAGGAAACACATCGGGGTATTCCTTGACCACGGGAATCTCCTCCAATACCTGCTCGAGTTCCACTTTACTTGCCATAAGAAGAACATATCCCTGATCATCCAACTCACTACTTCCTACCTTAATAGAGTTCAAAAGCAAACTAACAGGTTCTATGGGCTTAACAGGTATAGGGGGAAGAATAATGGATTTTTCAGAGCAATTTATCATAGCATGGTTAGCCGAAAGCTAATCCATGCCCAGAATCAAATCCAAACCAGACAAAGGCAAGCAAATCAAATTCGCTACGAAAGACCTACCATCAATTTGGAATCGACAACTCAAGCAACAATGACAAGTCTTAACTGGTTTCCCAGCAGGAGTAGAAACAATTAACATATAAAGCAATTCAGACACAGACAATCCTAATCTATCTACACAATCATGAGAAATAAAGGAGTGTGTAGCTCCAGAATCATACAGCACAGTTAAGGTCCTACCATTAACCTCGCACTTACCTTGGATCAGATCGTCAGACTGAGTGGCCTCCTCAGCATTAAGGGCAAAGACCCTTCCTTGGTATTGGGGCTTGTTGGCAGGGGACAACAGCTTGACAATGCAGTCTCTAGCCATATGTCCAGGCTTTCCGCATCAGAAACAAGCATTCTGGCCAGCTAAACAAGGGCATCCTCCATGATGTTTACCACAATTAGGGCAAGCTTGACCATTCGCCGACTTGGGTGGATTCCCAGTAGGCTTCTAGGGTTACTTACCTTTGAAACCTCCACCTTGAAATGGCCTCCTTGGGGGTTAGGGGTTGGGGCTTGAACTTCTGCCCTTGCGGTGCCAACTTCTTCTTGTAGGCTTCGGACCTTGCCACAGATAGCTTGCGGTTGCAATCCTCCACCAAACGGCACTTGTTGACGAGCACAGCATAGTCACGGATCTCCATGGGTCCCATAGATGCCAATATCTCCTCACGCAATCTACCTTCAAACTTCACACATTTCCAGCGCTCATCCGGGTTCCCTTGATAAATTGTCGAGAACTTGCATAGCTCCTCAAACTTGGCCGTATACTCGGCAACATTCATGGTCCATTGACGCAGACTCATGAACTCCAGCTCCTTTGCATTCCTTACTGATGCGAGAAAATACTTCTCATAAAAATGCGTCTTGAAAATCTCCCAGGTGATGTGGGTTTGGGTTCCTCCCAAAAGCCTCTTTGTGCCTACCCACCAGAACTCGGCATCAGCTTCTAACATATAGGTAGCAAAGGCTACCTTTTGCTCCTCGGCGCAGGCCAACACCGTAAAAATCTTCTCAATGGCCTTGATCCACTCGTCAGCTCGATCGAGGTTGTACATTCCTTTGAAACTCAGCGGGTTTGCCTTCCGGAACTCAGCAAACTTGAGGTATTCAAGATCTACCTCAGCTCCTCCATTGTGCCCTTCGGGATTCTCCTCATCCCTTTGCTCCATTCGCTCCATCATGCGATGGGCAGCAGCAGCCTACTCCCTCATGGTAGCAGCCATTTCACGGAGCGTCCCCATGAGTTCCTCGGGACCTTCCGGCTCGTTACAAGGCCTACCACATCTTCCTGAAGCCATTATTTCCTGGTACACAAAATAGAAGACATTGAGTTGATCAGGCTCAACATTTATGTTGACTAAACCAACAACTAACCACATTCAAAACAGACGATCATGCACTTCTAACTCCTACATCTCATTATACAGACGAAACTCAAAGCATGACTCAACTAACACGTATGCTTAGAAGCATAGTCAGTCCATCCCCAGGCTTTTCAAGGACGAACTGCTCTGATACCAAAATGTAACACCCTAATAGTTCCATTCTATGCTTAAGTCATATTGTGGAATTACTAGTTGTTACCTTTGCTCGCGGAACTAACATTACCTCTTATAAATTACTTTTTAACAAAAATAGGGGTAAATTTTTTTTTTGAATAATAATGAGTAAACTATTTTGAAAACCAAGAGCCATGAGCGCATCGTGAGCGTGTAAAACAAACATCGCTATCTCATCCATACATCACATTAAACATAAACAGACGCATTGAGAATAATCATAATCTTAGATAAAGATAACATTCATTCCATAGCCATCGCATAGTTAATGTAGTAGTAGTAATAGCAGCAGTCATACACAATGATAGCAATGGGTCCGATACTTACTGTCGGCCCTACAAAATAACCTAACGAAATACATGATAAAAGAAAATACTGATAACTCTCTTTGGTGAGTTATATTTTTAACTAGTTTTTATTTAATTTAGGACGTAGTTATTTAGCTTTATTGCTATTTTGTTTATTTTAGTTAAGTAGTTTAGATTAGGTAGTATTCTTATTTTCTTATCTTTTGGATACTTATTTTGGGTTTATTTGATTTATTGTAGGTACAAGTGGGCCCAAAAGAAATTGGAAGAAGCCGAGCCATGAATTTAGACTCAGCACCTTGCGCTATAGCGCAAGCCAACGTGCTACAGTGCACTGCCGCATACGGAAGAAATTGCCACATTCATGTCGCGCTATAGCGCAACCCCTTGCGCTATAGTGCGCTCCCGTTTTGTCAAATTTTCAAGGTTTCATGCTGCGCTATAGCACAACCTAGCGCGCTATAGCGCACTGCCGTGTTCGAAGACTTTGTCAACAAATTTTTGTTGCGCTATAGCACGCCACCGGATTTTGCAAATGAGCCAAGAATTGGGGCTTGCGCTATAGCGCAAGCCCATTTGCAGCAGATAATCTATACGAGCTGAGAGTTAAAAGAGGGACATACACACTACATAAAGGGGTCACACATATCACAAAGGGGATCCCTAGACACTTACACACCCTCTTCAAGACAGAAGACTTCTTCCAAGAGATTGAAGGTGAAGATTCAAGGAATTCGGCGCTTAATCATCAACACGGAGAGATCCAAATTTTCCCAAATTCCTTGTGTCTAGCCAGAATTCTCTATGGCTCTTTGTTTTTCTATTTCCTCGTCTTTATCCTCTGTTATTGTTTTCTTTTCTTTAGACATGAACTAAATTTTTCTTGCTAGGGCATTAATGGACCCTTTTGTATGACAATTTTCTTTATGGATTAATGTTAATCTTGTTTCTATTTCAATTGCTTAGTGTTTTTGTTTGTGCTTAATGCTTTTGAGTGATTGGCCACCATTCAATTGATTCGTTGGTTTACAATAACTAGAGATAGGGTTTGTAAACAAAGCTTCTTAACATAAACACCGTGAACTGAGCGAAAACTAGAGAGAGACAAACGCGGTTCACGCGGTCAACATAGGAACCCATAGAACTTCAACCTTTTCCTAGATTAGTTTGTGCTAAGAGATTAGATAATCAGTTTAGGATAAAAAGTATTGCTTGACCTTGAGAGAGGCTAGGAATAAATTAAGGGGAACCGACCGTGAGTCAATTAGGACAAAATGGATTAACAGAAATTCATAGGTAAGGTGTCTACAATAGGTGAAGTTAATTAGCCCTAGCGTTCATTCCATCATATTTGGTCAACCTTTCTTGAATCCGTATTGGTTACTATTTTTTCGTATTTATTGAATTCTTATTTTTATTTTAATTTTCTTTACATCCATAATCTCTCTCCTTCCAAATAGTTATCCTTTAAACTATCCGGTATTTGATCTATCCTCGTGGGAACGATAGTTTTCTCATCACTTTATTACTTGTACAATCCGGTATACTTGCTGGAGTTGCAACAAATACATAAACAATCCCATACACCCATACATGCCACAAGAAAAATGATAACCCTAGCTACAACCAAAAGGGGCTATCCTCGTGCTCGGCTCCGCATGTAAGTCCACATCTCACTTATCTGGCGGAAGATAGCCATTCCCGAACCCACAGGGAGGAATATCACCACGTTCTCCTCCTCGAGCACGGCCACGCCCCCGAGGCACGGCACGGGTATGGATGAACCAATGATCGCGAACCGGGGGTGGGGTGTGACGAAGGGCTGCAGAAGAAGAAGACTAGTCAGACGACAGACGGATCACAGATGGGTAGGAAAGCTTAGACGAGTCTATCTCCACATGATAGCTTGGATGAGAAGGCTCCGAAGGATCTGAATCCAACGAAACTGTCGGTGTCAGGCGGGTGCTCGAATCGGAATCTCCATAAGTAGGGTACCTCGGAGGATGAAAGGGCGGGCGAACGTCATCCATAGTGATGTCCTCGAACGGCTCATGAGGGCGAAAAACTGGACTCATCACGGGTGCACGAAACTGGCGGCTATGGACCATGTAGACCCGCATCACTGCCTGAGTAGTCAGCACAGATGCATTTAGCACCGGGTCGAAGTGCCATTGCATCACTGGAAACTCGATGAAAATCATCACCGTGCCCGATGCCCGCATCCTCTAAAGATGACACGGAAATGTAGGAGTGAGAAATACTAAATTTCTCAGTAGGATCGCGACTAGACAACACAGTGTCATCGTCATCATCCCAGCCACTTCACGTTTAATTATAAAAGCAGTGGACAGATATACGTTCAATTTTAAGGATTTTGAAAACTTAAACTCCGAAGCGAGTTGCTTTTAAAATTAACATCATAACTACATCATCATAATCTAACATACATACTGAAAGATAGAGTAAACATTCATAATGCAAATGGGCACATAAGTACATGCAAGGACATGCATCATCATAGACTGCTTTTGGACATGAGCTCATTCCGTGACCGTCGTCATGCAGTACTAACCAAATCAGACTAAGCCGATATTGGTTACCTCTAAGTTGGAAGGTCCTCCATATCACCCTTGCCTCCCTCATAGAGGTTTCTTGAGTCTTTGCGGATCGCCGTCTCTCACTTCCCTTACCGAAGTGATTGAAGGGTCATGTCCCATTAATTCTTTGCTTATCATTATACTTTACATGCATAATACTTCTTTAACTAGACACATGCAATGATATGACTAAGTCCATAATTTTGATGGAAATCCGGCAGCATAATGGCTAGACCGGAGCTTCCCCAAAATGCCAATCATAAACTTTCAATCAATGGTTCATCATATCTATAACATATCATCACACTCATCATTCAATTCATGAGACAAAGCTCAATCAAACTCATCATTTATCATGCTAAATGGCATCACCCATTCATATCCTAAAGGGGTTTATAGTTATTTTTTTTCTTTGCGAAGAATATTATGAATCATCATATGATTTCTTGTGGTTACCCATGAGAGAATCACATAGTTAGGATATGTGTTTGTGGTCTTTTAGTCACTTAGTCCTCGTACGGAAGTATTCTTTGCTTAAGTACATGTCTTATGGAAAACTTGTTCAAATTAATTAAGTTAAGTGATTGTTCCCTTTCCTTGAGATAGTGCACTTAGTGATTCCTAGGTTCATGGTATGCTCAGAGGCCCTAATCATACTTCTGTTCCCAAGGAGTTCGAGATCTCTCTAATCGTTGGGTCATGACAACACATAACCACATCATGAACCCAACAATACCAATGTTCACTAATCACCAAGGGTGACTTTTAACTTATTCAAGTTACAAAGTTTTAAACTTTTACTAATAACATACCAAGGTTTTACCTTAAACATTATTAAAGTTATCATTCCTAATAGAGTAGTCATAAAGTTTTATTCTTTATGAGAGTGAGTACCTTTGACATTAAGTTCTTATCTTAAGATTGGATCTTTATGAAATAATGATACAAGTTACTAACTTTTTGAATAAAAAGTCTTGTTCTTTATAAAAGTTAACACCTTTTCGCATTGTTTTGGTTCAAGATCAAAACTTTATGAATTAAATGTTACAAAACAACACTTTTATGATTTAAAGATTTCATTCTTGATTAAAGTTTGAAACTTTATGAAAGGTCTTTTCTTAAAGGTTGAATTTTCTAAGACATAAAGTAACAAGAGATCATTTGATAACTCAAAAAGGCTTGTTCTTCTAAAAAGCTTAGACTTTTTCGTGTATCTTTGTCTTCAAAATAAAACAAAAGAAGACTTTATGATGGCATTAAAACTTGCGCCACTTTTTGTGCATCAAGAAGCAAACTTTTTAAAGTTTAAAGCTTTTAGAATGTTCATAGTCTTATCAAATCATGAAAACCTAAAAAGGTGAAGCTTTTCTAATCATTAACTCATCATAAAAAGAAAGGAACAACTTTAAGCAAGATACCAACAAG
This sequence comes from Pterocarpus macrocarpus, assembly GCA_031439585.1. Classification (NCBI taxonomy): domain Eukaryota; kingdom Viridiplantae; phylum Streptophyta; class Magnoliopsida; order Fabales; family Fabaceae; genus Pterocarpus; species Pterocarpus macrocarpus. The sequence continues at coordinate 30,181,517 of CM062515.1, forward strand.
AACATATTTTTCTAAAAGAGGAAGCTTAAGAACACATGAAGAACAACAAGAACACATTTTTCCAAAAGAGGAAACTTAAGAACACATGAAGAACATCAAGAACACATTTTTACTAAAAATGAAAACTTTGGCTCTTGGAGAGCCTGAAGGATCTTCTCAAGCTTTCACCTAGAAATCTTGGTCATGAAAGAACCAAGCTCCAAGCTTTCTTGAGTAAACAAATTGAAAACGATGAAGATCACTACCTTCCTTGAAGATGGCGCAAAACAAGAGAGGAGGAAGAAGAAGATAATGGCTCCTCTTGATGATGATGGTGGCAGTTTTGCAAGAAGAAAGGAGAAGCTCTTGAAATCTTGTGGAAATGGAGGTTGCAGTGTTTTGATCTTGTTTCCAAAGACCCAAAGATGAGGTCTTTGAAAGGCTAAGTGAGTGGTTTAGGGTGGTGGTGGTGGAGAAAGGAAGAGGAAGATGAAGAAGATAAAGAAGTGTTTAGAGAGAAGTTGGAGAATTTGGCTTGAAGAGAGAGAATAGGATGAGTGAAAATGAAAATGGATAGGGGAGAATGAGAAAGAAAGTGGCGTCCACTTATCTAAAGGGAAGGAGGGAGATATTTTCTTAATTTTGTGTTAATTAAGGTTTAAGGGGACAAATGGGATGATAGGGAGACAAAGCATGGTCAAACTCTTACATAAAGTAGTCTTGTCTAATACTTTATGCTTTTATGACATCACTCTTTACTTTATTGTCTAGTTGACTAAATTTGAATTTAATCATGTGATTAAGTGCTCATACAACTTAATTAAGGTGATTAAGCAAGGATTAGTGATTAACATACAAGAACATGATTAACAAAAATTAATCTTACGATTAAGCTTAATTAACCTTAATTAAACTCGAGTAAGCTAATTAAGGGCGATTAGTGCTTAATTAAGCTATAAAGGCTCTGACTTGCTTAATTAGACATTATCTAATCTCGATTAAGCATTCTCTTGACTCCTCTCATCCGAGTCAACCCCTTAATTAAGCCTTAATCTCATAATTTCTCATTAAGTGCCTAATTACTCAAGATTACTGAGGTAATTTAGCACGGCATGAAATTGAGGATGTTACAGTCGAAACCTGGAACCTAGAACTTTGGGGACGATGAAGAAATGAACTCTTTCCTTTATGCTCAAAACCTAAAACTCGAACGATAATGAAGCGAACCCACTCCTTTAGTCTCGGAACCCAAAACTCTGGGGCAAGGGAAGAAGTAAACCCTTTCTCACTAGATTGAAATCTGTAACCCTATTCATTAAGATCATAACTTGGAACCTTAGGCCACAATAAAACTGGAACTCGAGACATTGGAGGAACTTAGAACCCTCTTTTCTAAGGTCAGAACTCGTAGCCTGGAATGATCTAGGAACCCTTTTGTAGAAGGTTAGGACTCGAAAGATTTAGGGAATAAAGAGTAACCTCAGAGCTCGTGCGAAAGTAAATTAGGGCAACTTTAATTAAATGGACAATACTCAAGTTGCCCTTAAGTAAATCATACGGGGTCCAAGAGAGTTAAGTAGAAGGTATGATAAGAGATATCCCTATAACATATAAAGGTCAGATGATTAGAAATGGATTCATGATGACCTTCTAGAATAAAAGCAAATTTCTAGTGGCTTATAACCCAAATGTTGAGTAAGACCTAGAACTATGAGTTAGGTCATGATAATCCTTAGGGTTAATATACCACTAACTACATGTTCATGATAATGTTGTATATATTCTTAAGTATATTACACTATATGCCTTTAACCTCCGAAGGCATCATGCATGCAAGAATATTTTGAAAGTAAGAATGTTATTATACTGCTAAAAGAACCGCAATAGGGACAGCGATATTCAACACCCAAATGTGAAAAGATTGGGACATAGATATATGAAGCATGTGCATAAGTATATATAGTATCTTTATGCATGACCATATATAAAAATGTAAAAGGTAACAAGAACTTGCAAAGAAACGTATCAAGCATCCACTTAGTAATGGGTTAAGGCGATGTTATCAAAGATGATTTCTTGGGCAATGCCCCTGAATAGATTTAAGAGGAATAAGTCGGTGTGAGAGTTGGGAAAAGCAAACCTAACAATAATGTATAGGAATGAGCTCAAACTTAAAAAGCAGGCTATTATCTAGAAGTGGGAAGAGGCCATCCAATTCCAAGGGACTAAGTACAAATGTTCAAGTTGCAAGTTGCCAGTTGAAGAAAGAGACAAGAAAGACAAGTGCACTTGCATGATTCAAGTATGTTCATCTACATATACATTTATACATTTAGGCCAGCGTTTTACCAGTTTAGGCTATTTTCCCTAGACAAATCTAGAAGATTCTTCTACCTGGTCCTATAGATTTAATAGATAGCTGATAGGAGTAGGGAAACTATCTGCCAATAAAGTTATTTAAGTTGCGTAGATAGCACCCGTATCTCCCTTTAAAGGTGAGGCCATCTTGAGGGTAGCCCATTGGCAAGCTAGGTCGAGGTCTTGTTACAATGGGTTATGGTAACACCATATTGTAAAGGTTAGATCCTTTAATTAGGAAGCTTGGAGCTTAGTTGGGTAAGGCAGAGATTAAGCAGAATAGTCAAGAACGGAAAGCCCAGCCATGCATGGAGAGGACCTTTCTAGCGCTCTGTTTAGAGAATAGAGTAACCTTCTCCCTCAAGAATACTGGGGATTGACATTCTAGCAATTACAAATCGGAGAAACCTCAATTAAGGCCTTAAAGTAGAAGTGGGAGATTGGAAAAGCCTTAAAGGAATTCATCTAATCGCATATCATACCAAGGTAAAGACTCAGTTGTACCCAACAATGGAAAGAAGATAGAGGTATAAGAGTAGATTCAATAGATCTTTTGGGAGAAAAGGTGGTGCATATCCCATTAATTTGAAGTGAGGACACTCTCAGGCTATGGTAGCATACAAAATAAGGCAATGTCTCCTGCCCATTAAGGATAAAAAAAGTGTCAGAGGGTCTAGTATATTGAACTACGTCAACCTTACCTACTACAAGAATTGTACAATAGAACCATCTTCAATATGTTATTGATGAGAGGCTGAAGCTGTTCAAAGATGAGAAGAGGATAAAATGATCACCTTCAGACACCATTGTGAGCCTTATGGGAAGAGTAATTCGATGATGAATGCACCTAGATTTAAGATAAGATGATAAGGATTAGGAACTTGCAAATGGGCATGTTGCAACCAAGGGAAGTACAACCGATCTCAATAGGTTGAAACGGTAGTAAAGTGGAAGGTCCTAATGGATTGAGATGGAGACAACCTTTTTTGCAAGAACGATAAGATGCTATAAGAAGGAAAGGAGGAAGTTTTACTTTTGGTGGGGCCCATTAGAAGGAGGAATATTATCCAGTTTGGATTCAGGGTACAAGTGAGAGTTTATAGGAGTTATTGTGTTGGGTTGTCCTAATATCAGTAATGATGTTATTAAATTTAAAGGACTCTTTGGGATTGCTCAAGACTCCCCAAGAGAGATGAGGTGATGCACCCATAAAAAGTCAAGGAGCTAGGACCATGCTCTATGGTAGTTAAGGTTATTACACAAAATAAATGGACTCTCAACCTCAGGTAACCACAATGAGTCCTCATGCATAAGGAAAATTAGATACCCGACTATGAAGGTAAATAGAATTCCCCAAGGAACCTAGTAATGAATTAAGGAGTAACTAAGATAAGGTAAGCTTTGGCGCCAGTACAATTAATAAAGAATCTTTGCACATACCCGAATTTACCCTTCATAAAGCAGGTGGGGTGGCTAGACTCTACAAGCTAAACAGGAAAGTAAGACTAACAACTCTCTATTTCATGCTGAACTACCTATACCATGGTAATAATGAATCGAAAGTGGAATCCTGAGAAACTCATTAATGAAGTGGAGAACTCTTATCAGGTCACCGTAAAGAGGTGGACTGCTAAGCAGTAAGAAGTAAAGTAAACTCCTCAAGGGATTCGAACTCAAAGTAAAGGCTTGTGAGCAGAATTTCGGGAAGATAGACTAAAAGGAAGGCTAAGAAGAACTAAATTCAAGGGGAAAAGAGACTCACTTTTGGGCTAACGAGTGGTAAATAAGGATCGGCGACTTCTAATAAAACCTCAATAAAGTCATTATGATCGCCGTACATTTGAAATTGACCACAGATTCAAGTAGGGACACTAGAGATAGCAAAATTCCTAGATTGACCCTAGGAGCTTAGGAGGAAGAATGGCAAAGAGTCCCTCAATGGACTAGAGAATGAGGATGCCAACATTGTAGAATGAATATGACTTTGCCGGAGCAACAGTAGGAAGCCCTCCTAATGTAATGTACTCATTGTTAGTCAGCACAAGATTTTCATTATAAATGGTTAGTAAAGTGTAACATCCCTAACTCTGCAGATAGCCTGGTATAGAGAGAAGTTAGTCCTAAGGTAGGATGAGCCAATCTAAGGTCAGGGTAGGATAGAAAATAGTTAAATAATAGTGACAAGCAGCAAAACCTTAGATAACGAATTATGATTATCAGAGGGGCATTAGAGGAAAAATCTCAATTTCGGGAGCCCTAGGATACTAAAAGTTAAACATTATATATTTAGTAACCTTATAAAGGATATTTTATGCACATAGTTTTAAATAAAAGTATAGGGTTACTCACACCCTAAGATAGGTAAATTGAGTGGCATAGAAGCAACCGTACCACTTAAGTATTAAGATTAGCCTACTAGAACATTAGATACTGACCCGGTAAAGATCTATAATACAAGAGGACCTAAATATCCTCTCTAAAACCTAGAATGTATGGTTAGGAATTAGCCACACTAGTCATCTTGAAGAAAAAAGGATGACCACCTAACTCAACTTAAGAAAATTTAATTTGTCTTTCAAATCCAATCTTTATAAAACCCAAAATTTAGAAAATGTGAGCACTCTTCTTTTTCTCCTTCCTTGCAAAATTCAAGCATGACCTCCAACCCTCCACCATCAATTTCTTCTTCCTTGTTATCCCCAAAAACCTTGCCTTTTCTTGATTCCTCTTGGCTTTCATTTGCAACCCAGCTTTATTCCCTTATTTCAACCAAAACAAGAATCAAAACTCCCTCCCTTTGGACTGTATATCTTCAACCATCACAAGAAGGAAGTGAAGCTTGTTGTCAACTAGTGTTTAAGAGGAGTTTAGAGCACAAGGAAGCAAGATTTGAAGAGTTTAAAGCTTTGGAACCAAGGTAGGCTTCTAGACTTATGTGTATTCTAAGGTTTCTTGGAGTTAGGGTTTTTCTTGATTCATTTTGTTCTACTTATTTAGAAATTGGTATGATGTTAATAAAACTTGTTCTAGTGATTTAAGAATGATTAAACTTGATTGGTGTTGAGAAATGCACTAGAGAACTACAATCATCCCAGAATAAAAAATTTGCTGTTATGGGTTTCATAAGTAGTGCTCGGTACGTGGCAAATAACTCATACGAGGAAAACCAATTAAAGTGAGACTAATTTTTCATGAAAAACACTCATAGAGGAGTGTACCCTAAAATTTGAGGTTCATTGGACTTAGGATACGAGAGTTAGGATTTTTCAAATTAAGCTGTTGGTTAACAACCCCAGTCTTGACCAGCACATGGTATAATGGGCATATCTTGCCCTATACAACGCCAATTTGAGTGAAACCACCTTTGTTATAAAGATAACATATAAGGAATCATCCTTATGAAAGTTTATGTTTATACCCTTAGTAAATTGCTCTCAGTAATTCCACAAAATCACCCCTAGCTTTGTGGGTGCTAAAACAAGACAGCCCCAATGTAGAGCTTATAACTTAAGCTCTGCTTACTTAAATTGACTGGGACATAGTTTGTTTGGAAGAGGATTCATATAGGTATTTCCCAATAAAATTTTAGAGCAAAGTAACATAAGATGGATTTTTAGTTATTTTCAAATTTTAGGTGTGAAAGTTTGCCCTGAAACAGGGCAGCAGACTCTCTTGCCCCGATTTTTGACTTTAAGAAAGAGTGGTCACTTCTCCCTCATCTCTAGGTTCTGATTTCCAAGTTTAAGAGAGAGGGGTCAGTTCTTCGTCTCCAATTTCCGGTTTCCAACTTTAAGAAAGAGGGGTCATTTCGCTTTCATCTCCAGTTTCTAGTTTCTGACTATAAAAGAAATGGGTCACTTCTCCCTTGTCTCTAGGTTTCGAGTTCTAGGTACCGACTTAGATGGGACACTACTCCCTTGTCCCAATCTCTGAGTTTCTAGTTCATAAAGGGAGAAAGTTTAAGTAAGTTTTAGAGTTTATCATAAGTATGAAAATCAGGTAGTAATGTGTTGGAATGATATCGTTATGATAATATTATATATATTCTTGAGTATGCTATGCTATGTGCTTCTTTCCCTTGAGAACATTGACTAGAGTGTTGAGCTCGATCAAATTATAAAATCGAATCACAATAACTTATAGTTTGGGATGCAACTTGGGTCGTCTCCTAAACAATACTAATGCTACATGATCAAAAATTTGGGGGAGGGAGTGGGTTTGTTTATAAATTGAAAACGAAGGAAACAAAAATACAAATGCAAGTTAAAATAATTTGGAGCTCCAATCCAAGAACCAAGAAAAACAGCAGCTTTTCTATCACCCGATTCTAAAAATAATCATTCAAACCAAATAGTGACTGACATTGAATCCGAATGAAACCTTAATTCGGATACAACCACATGAAGACCTTCATGCATTCAATTAACAAATAAATGATTAAATTCAGAAATCTCTAGAACCTAACCAATTCGTGTTAATTTTCAAGCCCTAATGTAGTCAATCTCAATTTCAAACCTAAAAATGATTCTCCTCATCACACAATTGCATTACAACATTAGTCAACCGAATAATATGCAAGCAAGCAATCAAATATAATCAACCACAATTCCGAATCAAAAACCTTCAAGCCCAAAATTGGATTAATAACAATGAAAGAAGAGGGATTTGAATTGATGAAGTTCAATTACATCAATGCTCAAGATAGCTAATGCTTCTTTGAATCCTTGGATTAGATGTTAAACTACTACTCCATGGATGGAGGAACACAAAAACTCAGAGTTGAAGAAGGGGCGTGAGAAAGAAAGAGGAGAAAAATCGAAAATTCTCCTTCCCAAATTTTGTCCAAGGATTACGAAAGTTCTGGCCTCCTTTTACTCGGCCAATACAAGAATAAAAAGGTCTCAAATAAATCAATAACAGTTAATTGCATTAATCCCCTATTTCTTAGATGAATCTAGACACCTAATTTGCTTAATTCTGAATTATACAAAGAAATTTACACTAGAAACATGTAATTAACTTCTCTAATTCAGCCTATAATGTTCATCTACGGTTTTGGCTATGAAAACACATCCATTTGGATTGTGGTCTGAAAGTGACTTGTAGCCTTGGATGTCAGCTTCAAAACACCACTGGAACGGGCTCAATTGGGCTTCTATGGACCTAGATATAGCCTCCACAATGCATGCTGATCAGGAACCACGGCAATAGTCAGGACTCTACTTCCAAGCCCAATCCTAGCTCCAAGACTTCCAAATTTGCCTTGACCTCTTCATGAGAGTTGTAAGTCCATCTCTCAGCTTTCTTACAAACTAAATATCATGATCAAATGAGCTCTATAACTTACGATATGACTCAAAAACCAAAGCAGTATCAGAATTAGCCTAATGTTGAAAAAATTAAATTAAACCCAACCAAAATCCAATAAACACAAATTGGTCCAAATCAATCCAATTAAGTACAAAAGAGGATTAATGAACTAAATATCAGAGAAAATAAATATATAAAAGTCCAATTAATAAAACATCATGCATGCAAGAATATTATGAAAGTAAAGTTATGGAGCATGTGTAGAAGTTCATATAGTATCCTCATACATAACTGTGTATAAGAACTTAAAAGGTAACAAGAATTTGCAAAGAGACGTATCGAGCCTCCACTTAGTAGTGGATTAGGGCGATATCATCAAAGATGATCACTTAGGCAATGCCTCTAAAGAGATTTAAGGGGAATAAGTCGGTATGAGAGTCAAGGAAAGTAAACCCGATTATCATATATAGAAACGAGCTCGGTCTTGAAAAGCAGTACTATTACCCAGAAGGGGTCATCCACTTCTAGGGGACCAAGTACAAATGTTCAAATTGCAAGTTAAAGAAAGATATGAAAGTCAAGTGCACTTGCATCAGTAGCTAGCAGCATTTTGCATATGCATGAATTTTAGTTTTCTTATTAACCTGTTGCTACCATTATGAAACTACTCTCCTAATTGTCAAGTGCGTAAATAAAATGAATCTGCTTCAGATAAAGAATTTTAGAAATTCAATAAATAAACCTTTAATCCCTCATATGTTGAGAACATGATTTTTTGAAAATAAACAGAAGTAGCTAGGGATGATAATGAAGACATAATATGTGCTAGTCTAGGATGTCCTATTGAAAATTTAAAATTGTCACCCCTATGTATGTTCTCATATCATTTCCAGATAGTACAGGTAGCAGCGGCATGGGCAGATGGGCTCTATGCCCCTTAAAGGTTGCAGATATCTATACCAAGACTACTGGATACATACATGAATTTTCATGCACTCGATAGCTATGCAGACGAAAGTTATATTAAATCTCTAGTGCTTATGTATTTTCAATTCCTCAGGGAGTATAGAGGGCAAGATAAGCCCCTACAACTTTTGTATTGAGCATGAAGATTTGTGAATAGAAATTGTAAAGCTCGAATGCAGGCTCAGTTCTTCTAGAAAATTTCTATTTTCATATTTATAGCCCCTATATTCCTTGAAATACTTTTCAAGTGCACATGAATGAAAGGTTGTAGCAACTTCTAATTAAGTATCATGACTTAAGCATGGTGCTATAATTAGAAGGATGTTACACAAAGAATCATTAAATAGGCTAATTTTTTGCTTATGATCTCTTATACCCTATAATTTGGATTGATCGATAAACTTAGGAAGACTTCATAAGGAATTGCCCAAAATAATCCCATGTTCCTCAACCATAGGTCAACTACGGAGTAACGGGCACACCATACGAATCATTCGAGTGTTAATAGATAAAGCAGGTGCACAAAATTGACCATACGAGGTGAAACGGTTAGGGATTTTGCTGCCAAGGAATAATTGTAAGTTAATAATGGAGTAGCCTCACAAGAAAGTTCTTGAGACAACATACTAGTTCCTAGAACATCGTAATGAGATTGAGAAGAACCAGAACTTTAGGACTTAACCCATATAGTGGGAGTAAGAAGAGTAAATAATTGCGCGCACCCATGAAGACCTTGTAAGAACCAAGACAAGAGAAAGTTTTGGAAATGTCAGTAAAGACAAAGGGTCCCCCTTGTAATTTTTCCAATACTCAAGATAAAAGATAATGTCCAAGGACGAGCATACTCTCTCAAGAGTGAAAGATCTTAATATAACTTCAATAGCAAAAAGGAATGGATAAGCCGTCTCTATGGAATGAGTGGTCAGTGCTCTCGCTCAATCTTGTTATATGCTTCACAATCTCCCAAGGTAGTAATAAGGACTTTATTTGAGACACCTGGTAATTTGAAAGACCCGGCAGTCAAAAACAAATAAAGTTAGATATTCTCAAATGCATAAGCTTATACCTATAAGGCGGATAGTTTCAAATAGTGAAGCTACCAGCAAGTAAGCTTGGAATGGAACACGAACTTGAAGAGAGAGTTTCCCGTATAGGTTAAAGCATATGGAAATTTTGAGGAATTTTTTAGGACAAATTTTAAAAGGAAGGGAGAATTGTAACATCCCTATCTCTGAAAGTAGACTAATATAGAAGAAAGTTCGGGCCCGAGGCAAGGGCAAAATAGTAAATAAGTGAACTGCAGCAGAAGTAGGGATGAAACTATAGTTATTAGATTATAATGGAAAAATTGTAATTAAGGATTTACGATTGTCGGAGGGCCATTAGCAGAAAAATCCCAACTAAAACACATGTAATCATTTTATAACTAATATTTTCTACATATGGTTTTAAATAAAAGTATGGAATTACTCACACAGTACATAATATCTCGGGTAACTTAGAGTGCTCAAATTAATAGCCAAACACCTCGAATTAATCCTCAAGGGTCCTATATTATCTTTGGGCATAACAAATCCAGGGAAATAATCATACAAAGATTAGATAGACATGTCAAGAGAGTCGCCAGAGTATGTGGACAGGAATGAGCCACGCCGGCCCCAATTGGTGGATTTATCACCAACACTCCTTCTACCGAATATCTTCTACAAATATCTTATTAATCTCATCCTTTTCTCCTCTCTTTATTCACACCCACACACACATACACACTAACCCACCATCATCATCTTCTTCATCTTCTTCCTCACCACCACCATAGTCATGAACTTCAAGCTCATAGTTGATGGCCTTCTTGGCCACAAAACACCTTGCTCCTTTTATAAAAATTAATCTTCATCTCTTCTTCTTTAAAACCCCTCAAAAGATTTAAGGATTTAAGTTACCAATGGAGCCTTGCCAACCCTTGAGATTTGTGGCCATAAGGGAAATAGAAGGCTAAGAGTTGTTCTTGGCTTCTTTGCTCCCTTGGCTCCGAGAACCTTGAGGTAGGTAGCTCAAATTCTAGGTTATTTTCCTTTAATCTTTTGTGTTCTATATTCGGCCCAAAACCTAGGTTTCAAACCGAAATCTTATGTTGGTCGATTGGATTATAGTGTTGATTATGTGATTATATGATGGAATGCCTTTGAAAAGTTGATTTAAGTTTAATTTTATAGTTGGTTGTTGATGCTTCTATGTGCATGTGTTTCTACTTTCATAAGAATAGAGATAAATGTTTAGTTAATCTTGAATAAGTCTCTTGAGCTCCTTAAGGAAGAATTGAAGTGAGGAAAGTCTATAAGAATTGGGTTAAAGAACTTGAAGAAACTAGACACCAAAAAAGAAGACAAATGAGAGCCTAAAACCAAGATAGTGGATTTCCAGTAGGCTTCTTGGGTTGTTTTCCTTTGAAACCTCCACCTTGAAACGATTTCCTCAGGGGTTGGGGCTTGAACTTTTGCCTTTGCGGTGCCAACTTCTTCTTGTAAGCTTCGGACCTTGCCACAAACAGGTTGCAGTTACAATCCTCTACCAAACGGCACTTGTTGACTAGTGCAGCATAATCACATATCTCCATAGGCCCTACAGACGCCAAGATTTCCTCATGCAATCCTCTTTCAAACTTGACACACTTCCAGCACTCATCCGGGTTCCATTGATAGATCATCGAGAACTTGCATAGTTCTTCGAACTTGGCTGTATACTCAGCAATATTCATGGTCCCTTGACGCAAACTCATGAACCCCAACTCCTTCGCATTCCTCACGGATGTAGGAAAATACTTCTCATAGAAGTATGACTTGAAAATCTCCCAAGTGATGTAGGTCTGAGCACCCCCCAACAGTCTCTTGGTGCCCACCTACCAGAACATAGCATCAGCTTCCAACATATAGGTAGCAAAGGCTACCTTCTACTCCTCGGTGCAGATCAGCACCGTGAAAATCTTCTCAAAGGCCTTGATCCATTCATCAGCTCGATTGGGGTTGTACGTCCCTCTAAAGCTCGATAGATTTGCCTAAGCAAACTTGAGGTACTCAAGATCTACTTTAGCTCCTCCATTGTGCCCTTCGGGATTCTCCTCATCCCTTTGCTCCATTCGCTCCATCATGCGATGGGTAGCAGCAGCTTGCTCCCTCATGGCAGCAGCCATTTCACGAAGCATCGCCATGACTTCCTTAGGACCTTCCAGCTCGTTACGAGGCCTACCATGTCTTCCTAAAGCCATTAGTTCCTGGTAGATAAGACAAAAGACATTGAGTTAATCAGGCTCAACACTTATGTTGAGTGAACCAGCAACTAACCACATTCAGAACAGACGATCATGCATATCTAATCCCTACGTCCCATCATATAGACGAGACTCAAAGAATGACTTAACTAACACGTACGCTTAGAAGCATAGTCGGTCCATCCCCAGGCTCTTCAAGGACAAACTACTCTGATACCAAAATGTATCACCCTAATAGTTCCATTCTATGCTTAAGCCATATTGTGGAATTACTAGTTGTTACTTTTACTCGCAAAGCTAACATTACCTTTTTGAAATTAATTTACCTAGAAATAAGGGTAAATTTTTTTTAAAAAAATAACAAATAAACTTTTGAAAATCGAGAGCCATGAGCGCATCATGAACGTATAATACAAATGTCGCTATCTTATACATACATCGCATTTAACATAAATAGAAGCAATAAGAATAACCACAATCTTAGATAAAGATAACGTTCATTCCATGACCATTCATAATAATATAATAATAATCATACTAGAGTCATACATAAGATAATAATAGGTCCGATATCTACTGCCAGCCTTACTCAAGAAACCTAATAAATACATGATAAAGGAAATACATTAGAAAACCTTACAACCCAAGCATGCCATATAACAGAATAATAACCCCATAACTACACCCAAAAGGGGCTATCCTCATGCTCAGCTCCGCATGCAATCATCACATCACACATCAGGCGGGAGGAAACCATTCCCATATCCACTAGGAGAAACATCACCATGTCCTCCTCTTCGAGCACGCCCTCATCCACAGGGCATAATGCAAGTACAAATGAACCCACATCCACGAACCGGGAGTGAAGTTGGGCCAGCAATGAGGCAGAAAAATCGGAAGATAGACAAATCACCGAAGGCTGCGACGAACTCGAACGGTGAGATCCCCCAAAATGAGTCGGATAAAAGGGCTCAGAGGGGTCAGTCTCCACGTGGTAGCTTGGATAAGACGACTCCGAGGGATCAGAATCCAACGAAATAGTCGGAGTTAAACAGGTATCCGAGTCAGTCTCATCATCGTCAGTGGGCTATCTCGGTGGCTGAAAGTAAGAGCGGGTGACATCCATAGTAACCTCGTCGAATGGCTGATGCGATCGAAAAAATGGGCTCATCACGGGAGTCTGAAACTGGCGGTCGTGGAAGATGTAGACCCTTATCGCTGTGTTCGCAGATAGCACAGAGGCGTTCAGCACCGGGTCAAAGCGCCAACACCACACTAGGAACTTAATGTCGATCACCACCGTGCCCGACATCGACATCCTCTAAAGACAACACGGAAATATAGGAGTGAGAAATACTAAATTTCTCAGTAGGATCGCTACTAGACAAACACTGTGTCATCGTCATTGTCCCAGCCACTTCGGGTTTAATTATATAAATAGTGGAAAGATATAAGTTCAATTTTAATGGTTTTGAAAACTTAAACCCCGAAGTGGGTTGCTTTTAAGCTTAACGTTATAACTACATCATCATAACTAACATACATCCTAAAACATAGAATAACCATTCATAATGCAAACAGACAATATAATTACATGCAAAGACATGCATCATCATAGACTTAACCATGGTTATACTTTGACTTTACTTTCGTTTTTAGCATGTGCTTAACATTCTTTACTTTCCTTTGAAATAGACTGCTTTTGGACATGAGCTCATTCCGTGACGGTCGTCACATAATACTAAACCAAATCAGACTAAGCCGATATTGGTTACCCTAAGTTGGAGGGTCCTCCATGTTACCCTTGCCTACCTCATAGAGGTTCCTTGTGGATCACCGTCTTTCACTTCCCGGAAGTGATTGAGGGGTCATATCCCATGGTTTCTTTTCTTATCATTATACTTTACATGCATAGTACTTCTTTGACTAGACACATGCAATGATATGACTAAGTCCATAATTTTGACGAAAATTCGGCAGCATAATGGGTAGACCGGAGCTTCCCCAAAATGCCAACCATAAACTTTCAACCAACAGTTCATCATATCTATATCATATCATCACACTCATCATTCAATCATGAGACAAAGCTCAATCAAACTTGTCATTCATCATGCCGAATGACATCATACATTCATACCCTAAAGGGGGTTCATGGTTGTGTTATTCTTTGTGAAGAATATTATGAATCATCACATGCTTTCTGGTAGTTACCCATGAGAGAATCACATAGTTAAGATATATGTGTGGGGTCTTTTAGTTACTTAGTTCTCGTATGAAATTATTCTTTACTTGAGTTCATGCCTTATGGAACACTTGTTCAAATTAATTAAGTTAAGTGATTGTTTCCTTTCCTTGAGATAGTGCACTTAGTGATTTCTAGGTTCATGGCATACTCAGAGGCCCAAATCATACTTATGTTCACAAGGAGTTCGAGATCCCTCTAATCCTTGGGTCATGAGAACTCATAACCACATCATGAACCCAACAACACCATGTTCACTAAACATCGAGGGTGATTTTTAACTAAAGCAAGTTACAAAGTTTCAAGCTTTTATCACTAACCTAACAAGATCTTATATTAAATATTATAAAAGTTATCATTCTTATAAAATAGTCATAAAGTTTTATTCTTTATGAAAGTAAGTGCCTTTAACATTAAGCTCTTATCTTGAAGATTAGATCTTTATGAAATAATGATACAAGTTACTAGCTTTTTAACTAAAAAGTCTTGTTCTTCATGAAAGTTGACTCATTTAATTATTCTAAGACCATCAATGTCTCAACTTTATGACTTAAAGTTGTCTCTATATTAAAAAGCTTCCTACTTTATCAACTAGTGATGTGAAACATTAACTTTAAGGTAAAAGAATCTTGATCTTTATAAAAGTTAATACCTTTTAGCATTGTTTTGGTCCAAGATCTAAACTTTATGAATTAAATGTTACAAAACAACACTTTTATGACTTAAAGATCTCATTCTTGATTAAACTTTGAAACTTTATGAAAGGTCTTTTCATAAAGGTCTGATTTCTAAGACCTAAATTAACAAGATATCATTTTTCTAACTCAAAAAAGCTTATTATTCCAAAAAGCTTAGACTTTTACATGTATTATTGCCTTCAAAATAAAACAAAATAAAACTTTATGGAAGCTTAAAAGTTGCGCCACTTTTAAGGAATCAAGAAGCAAACTTTTTAGAGTTTTAAGCTTTTAGGATGTTCATAGTCTTATCTAATCATGAAAACATAAAAAGATGAAGCTTTTCTAACCATCAACTCATCATAAGAAAAGGAACAACTTTAAACAAGATACCATCAAGAACACTCAATAATAAGAATATACTTTCCAAAAGTAGAAACATCAAGAACACTTAAAGAACATCAAGAACATATTTTGCCAAAAAAGGAAATATCAAGAACACTTGAAGAACAACAAGAACATATTTTTCCAAAAGTAGAAACATCAAGAATACTTGCAGAACAACAAGAACATATTTTTCCTAAAGTAGAAACATCAAGAACACTTGAAGAACAATAAGAACATATTTTGCCAAAAATGGAAACTTTTGCTCTTGAAGAGCATGAAGGATTTTCACATATTTTCATTTAGAGATCTTGGTCATGAAAGAACTAAGCTCCAAGCTTTCTTGAGCAAACAAAAATGAAAAAGATGAAGATGACTACCTCCTTATCAAAATGGCGCTACAACAAGGAAGGAGAAGAAGAAGATGATGGCTCCTCTTAGTGATGATGGTGGCGATTTGGCTTGGTGGAAGGAGAAGCTCTTGAGATTTTGTGAAAATGGAGGTTGTAGTGTTTTGATGTTGTCTCCAAAGACCCAAAGATGAGGTCTTTGAAGGGCTAAGTGAGAGGTTTTAGGTGGTGGTGGTGGAGGAGAAAGGAAGAAGAAGATGAAGAAGAAGAAGAGAGAATTTTAGAGAGAAGTTAGAGGAGTAGGAAACTTAGAGAGAGAATGAAAGTATGAAAATGAAAATGGATAAGGGTGGGGAGAGAGAAAGTGGTGTCCAACGTAAAAGGGAAGGAGGGAGATATTTTCTTAATTTTGTGTTAATTAAGGTTTAGGGGGACAAATTGGATGATAGGGAAACAAAATATGTACTAACTTTTACATAAAGCACTCTTGTCTTATGCTTTATGCTTTTATGATATCACTTTTTACTTTATTGTTTAGTTGACTAAATTTGAATTTAATCATGTGATTAAGTGCTCATACAACTTAATTAAGATGATTAAGCAAGGATTAGTGATTAACACACAAGAACATAATTAACAAAAAGTAATCTTGCGATTAAGCTTAATTAACCTTAATCAAACTCGATTAAGCAAATTAAGGGTGATTAGTGTTTAATTAAGCTAAGGGTCTGACTTGCTTAATTAGAGATTATCTAATCTCGATTAAGCATTCTCTTGACTTTTCTCATCCAAGTTAACTCATAAACTCTTCGTTAACCCCTTAATTAAGCCCTAATCTCATAATTTCTCATTAAGTGCCTAATTACTTAGAGGTACTGAGGTAATTTAACACGATAAGAAATTGAGGATGTTACATTTCTCCTCATCTTTAAAAAGAATTTTGCCCTTAAAATTCGTTAGCTATATAAACAATTCTGGATGCTCGTTCTTCATCTTGGACTCTAGCTTCCACGTATATTCTTCCATATTCGCCCTATCCGAAGCCACCTCGACCAAGGGTACCGCCTTATTCCTTACCTATTTTGCCCCACTATCCACGATCCGAGACGACGTAGATTGAAAGTTAGATCCTCTCTTAACTGTACACTTTCAGGCTCAAGTAGATGACTAGGATCGGAATGGTATTTTCTCAATTAAGACGCATGGAAGACATCGTGAAGGTTTGACAAATTTGGAGGTAAGGCCATTTGGTACGCAACTGACCCGACACGTTTTAAAATTTGAAAGGGGCCAAGGAAACGAGGGCTTAACTTTTTGACCTTCATGGCTCTACCTATACCGGTCGTAGAAGTGATTTTCAGGAACACATGTTCTCTTTCTTGGAACTCTAGAGGCTTTCTCCTCTTATCGGTATAACTCTTTTGACGGCTCTGGGCTATAAAGATTCTATCCCTAATCCTTCTGACTTGCTCTGTGGTCTGGCTCACAAGATCAGGTCCTAATAGGCTTTGCTCACCCGATTCAAACCAACATAGGGGAGATTGACGCTTCCTTCCATCCAAAGCTTCATAGGGTGCCATACCATTACTTACATGATGACTATTGTTATAGGCAAACTCAATCAAAGGTAAGTATCTATCCCAACTTCCTCGATTATCCAACACACAAGCTCTTGACATGTCTTCTAAAGTTTGGATAGTCCTCTCTGATTGTCCATCTGTCTGGGGGTGATAAGCTGTACTTTGGCAAAGCCTCGTCCCAAATGCCTTTTACAAGACTCCCCAGAATCTAGAGGTAAACCTCAGGTCTCTATCTAAGATTATAGTTAAAGGTATACCATGCAACCTTACTATCCCTTGAACATACAGCTAGGCTAACTTTTCCAAAGGATAAGTAGCTTGAATGGGCAAAAAGTGGGCAAACTTGGTTAATCTATCAACAATCACCCATATCGCATCAAAACTAGCTGGTGTTTTGGGTAAACCTATCACGAAGTCCATAGAGATGCTTTCCCATTTTCATTCTGGGATCTCCAATGGTTGTAACATACCAGAGGGCTTTTGGTGTTCAATCTTCACCTTTTGGCAGACTAAACACTTGCTTACCAACTCCGCAATGTCCTTCTTCAATCCCGGCCACCAAAACATCTTCTTAACATCTTGGTACATCTTTGTCACACCAGGGTGTAGGGTGAAATGGATCTTATAAGCCTCCTCCAAAATCCTTCTTCAGAGGTCACCACTTGCTAGCACACAAACTCTTCATTCGAACCTCCACAATCCATCTGTACCTCGAGCAAAACCCTTCAACTTTCCTTCTTCCACCAGCGCTAGGGTTCTCAGGAACTCCTCTTCCTCACCTTGGGCTTGAGCAATTTGACCTTTGAAATCACTCGTCACCCTAAGCTGATTCAATCTTAATCTATGGGGGGTCAACACCATTCCAAGGTTAAGGTCTCTAAAGCTCCTTACCAGTTCATCCTCCTTGACCATCATCCATGACGCATGCATAGACTTCCTACTTAGAGCGTCGGCCACCACATTGGCCTTCCCAGGATGATAGTTCAGGCCCCAAACTCATAATCCTTTAGAAACTCCATCCATCTCCCTTGCCTCATATTCAGCTCCTTCTAATCAAAGAGATACTTCAAACTCTTATGATCAGAAAACACTTCAAACTTCACACCATACAGATAATGCCTCCATATCTTCAGGGTAAACATTACAGCCGCTAACTCCAAGTCATGGGTTGGGTAGTTCACTTCATGAGGCTTCAACTATCTAGAGGCATAAGCCACCACGTTCTTATTCTGCATCAAGACACAACCTAAACATCTTCCAAAGGCATCATAATAAATCTCAAATGGTCTACTTGGGTCAGGCAAAACTAGCACTAGGGTTGAGGTTAACTTTCCCTTTAGCTTTTGAAAGCTTTTCTCACAATCCATGGTCCACACAAATAGGGCATCCTTCCTTGTCAACTTGGTTAAGGGCAAAGATATATGGGAAAATCCCTTTATAAACCTACAATAACAACCGGCTAAACCCAAGAAACTCCTTATCTCAGTTACCGAGGTTGGTCTCTCCCAATTCATTACAGCCTCAATCTTACTTGGATTCATGGCAATTCCTCCTTGTGACACCACATGCCCCAAGAACTTTACTTCCTCTATCCAGAATTCACACTTAGATAACTTAGCATAAAGCTTCTTTTCCCTCAAGATTCCCAACACAACTTTCAAATGCTCTTCGTGTTCCTCCTTTGTTCTCGAATCGAGGAGAATATCATCTATGAAAACAACTACAAACTTATCCAAGTAGGGTCTAAAGATTCTGTTCATATAATCCATGAAAACAGTAGGGGCATTAGTCAATTCAAACGACAACACCGTAAACTCATAATGCCCATACCTTGTCCTAAAGGTAGTCTTGGGTATATCCTCTTCTTTGACCTTTATCTGATGGTATTCGGATCTCAGATCAATCTTAGAGAACACAGTTACATCTCGCAGTTAGTCTATGAGGTCGTCTATCCTAGGCAAAGGGTACTTGTTCTTAACAGTCACTTTATTCAACTGCCTGTAGTCCACACATAGCCTCATGCTCCCATCTTTCTTTTTCACAAACAACACCGAGGCTCCCCAAGGTGAGATACTAGGTCTTACAAACTTCTTTTCCAACAACTTTTCCAATTGTCCCTTCAACTCCAACAACTCCAATGGGGACATCCTATAGGGTGCTATAGAGATTGGCCCTGTTCCCGGTACTAACTCTATAGAAAACTCGATTTCCCTTTTCGGGGGAAATTCGGGTATGTTGTCAGGAAACACATCCTGGTATTCCCTAACTACGGGGATCTCTTCCAATACCTGCTCGAGTTTTACTTCACTTGCCATAAGGAGAATATATCCATGATTACTAAACTCACTACTCCCGATCTTAACAGAATTCAAAAACAAACTAATAGGTTCAACAGGCTTAACAGGTATAGGAGGAAGATAATAGATTTTTCAGAACAGTTTATCATAGTATGGTTAGTAGAGAACCAATCCATGCCTAGAATCAAATCCAAACCAAACAAAGGCAAACAAATCAAATTTGCTATGAAGGACCTACCATCAATTTGGAACGGACAATTTAAACAACAATGACAAGTCTTAACTGGTTTCCCAGCAGGAGTAGAAACAATCAACATGTAAGGCAATTCAAACACAAACAATCCCAATTTATCTACACAATCATGAGAAATAAAGGAGTGTGTAGCCCCAAAATCATATAGTACAGTTAAGGTTATACCATTTACCTTGGATTAGATCGTTGGACTGAGTGGCCTCCTCAGCATTAAGGGCAAAGACCCTTCCTTGGTGTTGGGGCTTGTTAGCAAGGGATAACAGCTTGACAGTGCAGTCACTAGCCATATGCCCAAGCTTTCCACATGGGAAACATGCATTCTGGCCAGCTAAACAAAGGTGTCCTCCATGGTGTTTGCTACACTTAGGGCAAGCTTGACCATTCACAGGCTTCGGTGGATTCCTAGTAGGCTTCAGGGTTGCTTTCCTTTGAAACCTCCACCTTGAAATGGTTTCCTCAGGGGTTGGGGCTTGAACTTCTGCCCTTGCGGTGCCAACTTCTTCTTGTAAGCTTCAAACCTTGCCACAGACAGATTGCGGTTACAATCCTCCACCAAACGGCACTTGTTGACCAGTGCAGCATAATCACGGATCTCCATAGGCCCTACAGATGCCAAGATTTCCTCACGCAATCCTCCTTCAAACTTGACACACTTCTAATGCTCATCCGGGTTCCCTTGATAGATCGTTGAGAACTTGCACAATTCTTCGAACTTGGCCGTATACTCAGCAATATTCATGGTCCCTTGACGCAGACTCATGAACCCTAGCTCCTTCGCATTCCTCACAGATGCAAGAAAACATTTCTCATGGAAGTGTGACTTGAAAATCTCCCAAGTGATATGGGTTTGAGCACCCCCCAACAGCCTCTTGGTGCCCACCCACTAGAACTCAGCATCAGCTTCCAACATGTAGGTAGCAAAGGCTACCTTTTGCTCCTCGGTGCAGACCAACATCGTGAAAATCTTCTCAATGGCCTTGATCCATTCATCAGCTCAATCAAGGTTGTACGTCCCTCTAAAGCTCGGCGGATTTGCCTTCCCAAACTTAACAAACTTGAGATACTCAAGATCTACCTCAGCTCCTCCATTGTGCCCTTCGGGATTCTCCTTATCCCTTTGCTCTATTCGCTCCATCATGCGATGGGCAGCAGCAGTGTAATACCCTAATAGTTCCATTCTATGCTTAAGTCATATTGTGGAATTATTAGTTGTTACTTTTGCTCGCTGAGCTAACATTAACTTTTAGAAATTACTGTTTAAACGAAAATAGGGGTAGATTTTTTTTTTGAACAAAATAAGTAAACCGTTTTTGAAATCGAGAGCCATGAGCGCATCATAAACATATAATACAAACGTTGCTATCTCATTCATACATCGCATTCAACATAACCAAAAGCATTGAGAATAATCACAATCTTAGATAAAGATAACATTCATTCCATAGCCATCCCATAGTTAATATAGTAGTAGTAATAGCAGCTGTCATACACAATGATAATAGTGGGTCCGATACCTACTGTCGGCCCTACAAAATACCTTAACGAAATACATGATAAAAGGAAATACATAAGAAATCCCAATCCATTCATACATGTCGAATGAAAATAATAACCCTCGCTATAACCAAAAAGGGGTTATCCTCATGCTCAGCTCTGCCTGCAAATCAACACTTTACTCATCTAGCAAGAGGTAGCCGTTCCCGAATCCATTGGGAGGAATATCACCACGTCCTCCTCCTCGAGCACGGCCACGGCCACGTCCACGAGGCATGGCACGAGTACAAATAAATCCACGACCGCGAACCGGGGGTAGTGTGTGACGAGGGGCTGCAGAAGAAGAAGACGAATTGGACAACAGACAGATCACAGACGGGTAGGAAGGCTCAGATGAGTCCGTCTCCATATGGTAGCTCGGATAAGATGGCTCCAAAGGATCGAAATCCAATGAAACTATCGGCATTAGACAAGTGTCCGAATCGGAATCTCCATCAGTGGGGTACATCGAAGGATGGAAAGGTAGACGAACATCATCCATAGTAATGCCCTTGAACAGCTCATGAGGGCAGAAAAATGGACTCATCACAGGTGCACGGAACTGGCGGCTATGGAACATGTAGACCCGCATCATTTGCTGGCGATCGACAGATGCATTCAGCACCGGGTCGAAGTGCCAATGCATTACTAGAAACTCAATGAAAATCGCCACCCTGCCCGATGCCGGCATCCTCTGAAGATGACACTGAAACATAGGAGTGAGAAATACTAAATTCTCAGTAGGATCGCGACTAGACAAACATAGTGTCATCGTCATCATCCCAGCCACTTCGGGTTTAATATAAAAACATAGGGCAGATATCGGTTCAATTTTAATAGTTTCAGAAAACGTAAATCCCAAAGCAGGTTACTTTTAACTTTATCATCATATCCATAGTGTCATACGTAGGCATACAAGCCAATATACATAATAAACATTCATAATGCACATAAGGAATATAATAGCATGCATGACTATGCAACTCATCAACTTGACCATGGTCCTACTTTAACTTTCATTTTTAGCATGTGCTTAATATTCTTTACTTTCTTTTGAAATAGACTGCTTTTGGATATGAGATCATTTCGTGACCGTCGTTACGCAATACTAAACCAAATCAGGCTAAGCCGATATTAGTTATCTCTAAGTTGGAGGGTCCTCCATGTCACCCTTGCCTCCCCATAGAGGTTCCTTGTGGATCGCCGTCTCCCACTTCCTAGAAGTGATCGAGGGGTCATGTCCCATTCTTTCATTTCTTATCATTATACTTTACATGCATAATACTTCTTTGACTAGACACATGCAATGATATGACTAAGTCCATAATTTTGACGGAAATCTGATAGCATAACAGCTAGACCGGAGCTTCCCCAAAATGCCAATCATAAACTTTCAACCAACAGTTCATCATATCTATATCACATCATCACACTCATCATTCAATCATGAGACAAAGCTCAATCAAACTCATCATTCATCATGCCCGATAGCATCACACATTCATACTCTAAAGGGGTTTATAGTTTTGTTTTTCTTTGCGAAGAATATTATGAATCATCATATGATTTCTCGTGGTTACCCATAAGAGAATCACATAGTTAGGATATGTGTTTGTGGTCTTTTAGTTACTTAGTCCTCATATGAAAGTATTCTTTGCTTAAGTACATGTCTTATGGAACACTTGTTCAAATTAGTTAAGTTAAGCGATTGTTTCCTTTCCTTGAGATAGTACACTTAGTGATTCCTAGGTTTATGGTATGCTCAGAGACCCTAATCATACTTCTGTTCCTAAGGAGTTCGAGATCCCTCTAATCCTTAGGTCATGACAGCGCATAACCACATCATGAACCTAACAACACCAATGTTCACTAATCACCAAGGGTGATTTTTAACTTATTCAACTTACAAAGTTTTAAGCTTTCATTTATAACATATCAAGGTTTTACCTTAAACATTATTAAAGTTATCATTCTTTATAAAGTAGTCATAAAGTTTTATTCTTTATGAAAATAAGTGCCTTAAACATTAAGCTCTTATCTTAAAGATTAGATCTTTATGAAATAATGATACAAGTTACTAGCTTTTAACTAAAAAGGCTTGTTCTTATGAAAGTTGACTCATTTAATTATTCTAAGACCATCAAGGTCTTAACTTTATGACTTAAAGTTGTCTCTACATTAAAAAGGTTCCCACTTTATCAACTAGTGATAGGAAACATCAACTTTAAGGTTAAAAGTCTTGATCTTTATAAAAGTTAACACCTTTTGGCATTATTTTGGTTCAACATCTAAACTTTATGAATTAAATGTTACAAAATAATACTTTTATGACTTCAAGGTTTCATTCTTGATTAAAGTTTGAAACTTTATGAAAGGTATTTTCTTTAAGGTTTGATTTCTATGACATAAAGCAACAAGATATCATTTTATAACTCAAGAAAGCTTGTTATTCTAAAAAGCTTAGACTTTTACATGTATCTTTGTCTTCAAAACAAAACAAAAGAAGACTTTATGATGGCACTAAAACTTGCGCCACTTTTGTGTGTCAAGAAGCAAACTTTTTAAAGTTTAAAGCTTTTAGAAGGTTCATAGTCTTATCAAATCATGAAAACATAATAAGATGAAGCTTTTCTAATCATCAACTCATCATAAGAAAAGGAACAACTTTAAGCAAGGCACCATCAAGAACATTCAAGAACATATTTTGCCAAAAGTATAAACTTAAAAACACTTAAAGAACAACAAGAACATATTTTTCTAAAAGTAGAAACTCAAGAACACTTAAAGAACAACAAGAACATATTTTGCCAAATATGGAAACTCTTGCTCTTGAAGAGCATGAAGGATCTTCTCGAGTTTTCACTTAGAGATCTTGGTCATGAAAGAACCAAGCTCCAAGCTTTCTTGAGCAAGCAAAATGAAAAAGATGAAGATCAATACCTTTCTTAGAAATGATGCTAAAACTAGAGAAGAAGAAGAAGATGATGGTGGTTCCTCTCGTTGTAGTTGGTGGTGGTTTGGCTTGGTGGAAGGAGAAGCTCTTGAGATCTTGTGAAAATGGTGGTTGTAGTGTTTTGATCTTGTCTCCAAAGACCCAAAGATGAGGTCTTTGAAGGGCTAAGTGAGGAAGGTTTGGTTATGAAGGTGGAGAATGATGAAGAAGATGAAGAAGAAGAGGAAATGTAGAGAGAGGTTGGAGAGTTTCAGAGCTTTAGAGAGAGAATGAGAAGTTGAAAATGAAGTGAATGTGTGTGTGTGTGTGAATGAAGTGGTCGAAACTTGTAATGGCATGAGGAGAGATATTTTTGCTTCACTTTGTGTTATCTTGTGTTAATTAGTAATTAAGGGGACAAATAGGATGATGGAGAGACAAAGCATGGTCAAACTCTTACATAAAGTACTCTTGTCTAATGCTTTATGCTTTAATGCATCACTTTCTACTTTATTGTCTAGTTGACTACATTTGAATTTAATCATGTGATTAAGTGCTCATACAACTTAATTAAGATGATTAGGCAAAGATTAGTGATTAGCACACAAGAACACGATTAACGAAAATTAATCTTGCGATTAAGCTTAAATAACCTTAATTAAACTTGATTAAGCTAATTAAGGGCGATTAGTGCTTAATTAAGCTATAAAGGCTCTAACTTGCTTAATTAGAGATTATCTAATCTCCATTAAGCATTCTCTTGACTCTTCTCATCCGAGTTAACCCCTTAATTAAGCCTCAATATCATAATTTCTCATTGAGTACCTAATTACTCAAGGTTACTGAGGTAATTTAGCATGACATGAAATTGAGGATGTTACATTTCTCCTCACCTTTAAAAAGCATTTTGCTCTCAAAATTCGTTACCTGTAAACAAATTCGGATACTTGTTCTTCATATCGGCTGCCAGCTCCCATGTATACTCTTCCATATTCCCTCTACCCCAAGCCACCTTGACCAACGGTATCGTTTTACTCCTCAGCTGTTTTGCCCCATGATCCACAATCTGAGATGGTGGTAGATTGAAAGTTAGGTCTTCCCTTAATTGTACACTTTCCGACTCAAGTAGATGACTAGGATCGGAATGTTATTTTCTCAATTGAGACACATGGAAGACATCGTGAAGGTTTGACAAATTTGGAGGTAAGGCCATTTGGTAAGCAACTGACCCAACACGTTTTAAAATTTGAAAAGGGCCAAGGAAACGGGGACTTAACTTTTTGACCTTCATGGCTCTACCTATACCAGTCGTAGGAGTGATTTTCAGCAACACATGTTCTCTTTCTTGGAACTCTGCAGGCTTTCTCCTCTTATCTGTATAACTCTTTTGGTGGCTCTGGGCTGTAAGGATTCTGTCTCTAATCCTTCTGACTTGCTCTATGGTCTGCCTCACTAGATCAAGTCCTAATAGGCTTTGCTCACCTGGTTCAAACCAACATAGGGGAGATTGGCACCTCCTTCCATACAAAGCTTCATAGGGTATTATACCAATACTTGCATGACGGCTATTGTTATAGGCAAACTCAATCAAAGGTAAGTATTTGTCCCAACTTCCTCGGTTGTCCAACATACAAGCTCTCAACATATCCTCTAAAGTTTGGATAGTCCTCTCTGACTGTCCATTTGTCTGGGAGTAATAAGCTGTACTTAGGCAAAGCTTCATCCCAAATGCCTTTTGTAAGGCTCCCCAGAATCTAGAGGTAAACCTCGGTCCCTATCTGAGATTATGGTTGAAGGTACATCATGCAGTCTTACTATCTCTTGAACATATAGCTGGGCTAGCTTTTCCAAAGGATAAGTAGCTCGAATGGGCAAAAAGTGAGCAGACTTGGTTAATCTGTCAACAATTACCCATATTGCATCGAAACCAGCTTGCGTTTTGGGTAAACCCATCATGAAGTCCATAGAGATACTTTCCCATTTCCATTCTTGGATCTCCAATGGTTGCAACATACCAGAGGGCTTTTGGTGCTCAATCTTTACTTTCTGGTTGACTAAACACTTGCCTACCAACTCCGCAACATCCCTTTTCAATCCTGGCCACCAGAACATCTTCTTAATGTCTTGATACATCTTTGTCACACCAGAGTGTATGGCAAAATGGCTCTTATGAGCCTCCTCCAAAATCCTTCTTCGAAGGTCACCACTTTCGGGAACACAGACTCTTCTTTCAAATTTCCATAGTCCATCTGTACTTTCTGCAAAACCCTTCAACTTTCCTTGTTTCACCAATGCTAGGGTTTTCAAGAACTCCTCTTCCTCACCTTAGGCTTGAGCAATTTGACTTTTGAAATTGCTCGTCACTCTAAGCTGATTCAATCTTATACTATGGGGGGGTCAACATAACTCCAAGGTTAAGGTCTTTAAAGCTCCTTACTAGCTCATCCTCCTTGACCATCATCCATGACGCATACAAGAATTTCCGACTTAACGCGTCAGCCACCACATTGGCTTTCCCAGGATGATAGTTCAACCCAAAATCATAATCCTTTAGAAACTCCATCTATCTCCTTTGCCTCATATTCAACTCCTTTTGATCAAAGAGATACTTTAAGCTCTTATGACCAGAGAAAACCTCGAACCTCACACCATACAGATAATGCCTCCATATCTTCAGGGCAAACACTACAGCCGCTAATTCCAAGTCATGGGTTGGGTAGTTCACTTTGTGAGGCTTCAATTGTCTAGAAGTATAAGCCACCACATTCCTATTCTGCATCAAGACACAACCTAAACCCCTCCTAGAGGCATCATAGTAAACCTCAAACAGTCCACTAGGGTCTGACAAAACTAATACTGGGGTTGAGATTAACTTACCTTTTAGCTCTTAAAAGCTCTTTTCACAATCCATCATCTATACAAACAGGATCCTTCCTCATCAACTTGGTTAAGGGTAAAGATATATGGGAAAATCCTTTTATAAACCTGCGGTAGTAATCGGCTAAACCCAAGAAACTCCGTATCTCAGTTACTGAGGTTGGCCTCTCCCAATTTATCACAACCTCAATCTTACTTGGGTCCACAGCAATACCCCCTTGTGACACCACATGTCCTAAGAACTTTACTTCCTCCATCCAGAATTCACACTTAGATCTTGGCATAAAGCTTCTTTTCCCTGAAGATCCTTAACATAACCATAACCCTCAAATGTTCTTCATGTTCCTCCTTTGTTCTCGAATAGATGAGAATATCATCTGTGAAAACAACTACAAACTTGTCCAAAAAGGGTCTAAAGATTCTGTTCATATAATCCATGAAAATAGCAGGAGCATTAGTCAATCCAAATGACATCACCGTAAACTTATAATGCCCATACCTTGTCCTAAAAGCTGTCTTGGGTATATCCTCCTCCTTCACCCTTATCTGATGATATCCAGATCTCAGATCAATATTAGAGAACATAGTTGCACCTCGCAGTTGGTCCATGAGGTCATCTATCCTAGGCAAGGGATACTTGTTTTTAACAGTCACCTTGTTTAATTGCCTATAATCCACACACAGCCTCATACTACCGTCCTTTTTTTTCACAAATAATACCGGGGCTCCCCAAGGTGAGGCACTAGGTCTTACGAACTTCTTCTCCAACAATTCTTCCAATTGTCCCTTCAACTCTGACAACTCCATTGGGGATATCCCATAGGGCACTATGGAGATTGGCCTAGTACCCGGCACCAACTCTATAGAAAATTCGATTTCCCTCTCCGGGGGAAACTCAGGTATGTCATTAGGAAACACATCGGGGTATTCCCTGATTACGGGGATCTCATCCAATACCTACTCAAGTTCCACTTCACTTGCCATAAGGAGAACATATCCCTGATCACCCAACTCACTACTTCCTACCTCAACAGAGTTCAAAAACAAACTAACAGGCTCCTGATTTGAGTGCCGAGCTCGATCAAATTACAATTTTAACCGAATTACACTAAACTCGTAGCAAGGGTGCAACCCGAGTCGTTTCCCAGCGATGACAACGTTATATGATCAGGAAATTGGGGGGGGGTTTAGGAATTTAAAATACTGAAATGAATATAAAAGAAATGAACAGAATTTGGAACATCCAATCCAAGAATTAAGAAAGACAATGACTCGTCTATCATCGGATTCTAAAAATAACCATTCAAATCAAATCAGTGACTGACATCAAACCCGAAAGAAACCTCTGTTCGGATACGACATTGCACATGAAAACCTTCATGCATTCAATTAACAGATAAATGATTAAATTCAGAAACCTCTAGAACCTAACCCATTCATGTTAATTTTCAAGCACCAATGTAATCAATCATCAAATTCAAACCTGAAAATGATTCTACTCATGCAATTGCATTACACATTAATCAATCGAGCAATATGCAAGCAAGTAAGTAAGCAATCAATCACAATCCACCACAATTCCGAATCAAAAACCTTCAAACCCGAAATTGGAGTAATCACAATGAAAGAAAAGGGAGTAGAAAACCGATTTGATTTGATGAAGTTTGGTTGCGCAAATCCTCAAGACAGCCAATGCTCCTTTGAATCCTTGGATTAGATGGAAGCTTACTCCTCCATGAATGGAGGAAGACGAGTTGTTAAGGTGGGGGGGGCGTGAGTGAGAGAAGAGAGGAGAAGAAAAACAACCCAAAATCGAAAATTTTCTATTCCAAAATCTGTCTCCAATTACAATTTCGGCTTCCCCCTAAGTCAGCCAGCCAAAACCAAATCAAAACACCTAAAATTATTAAATTGTCATTACTACATTAATCCTCTCTCTCTCCTTTGAATCTGGACATCTTACTTGCTAAAATCCGAATTATAGAAAGAAAGTTACATTAAAAACATGAAATCATTATAGCTAATTCCGTGAGTAACGTTCTTCTACCGTTTTGTCTATCAAAACGATTCCGTTTGGATTTCCACTCTGAAGAAGAATTGTAGCCTTGGATGTCAGCTTCAAAATGCCACTGAAACGGGCTCAATCGGACATTTGTGGACCGAGATATGGCCCAAATACCACACCCTGCTCAGAATCCGCGGCTGCACCACTTCAGTTCATTTCTAGGCCCAATTTCAGCTTCTTAACACCAGAATTAGCTTCTGAGCTCTTCATATAACTTGTAGGCCTATCTCTCAGCTTTTCTACAAATCAAGAATCACAATAAAATGAGCTCTACAACTCAAGATATAACCCAAAAACCAAAACAGTGTCAGAATTCGCCTAATGCTGGAAAATTTAACTCAAATCCAAACAAAATGCAAACAATACAAAATGGTCCAATTCAAAACAATTAGGCATAAGAGAGAATTAATGAGCTAGGAATGAGAGAAAATAAGTACATAAAAAATCCAATTGATCAGCTCCATAGACTTAACAGGTATAGGGGGAAGAACAATAGATTTTTCAAAGCAATTTATCATAGCATGGTTAGCCGAAAGCCAATCCATGCCTAGAATCAAATCCAAACCAGACAAAGGCAAGCAAATTAAATTCACTACGAAAGACCTACCATCAATTTGGAATTGACAACTCAAGCAGCAATGGCAAGTCTTAAATGGTTTCCCAGCAGGAGTAGAAACAATTAACATATAAGGCAATTCAGACACAGACAATCCTAACCTATCTACACAATCATGAGAAATAAAGGAGTGTGTAGCTCCAGAATCATACAGCACAGTTAAGGTCCTACCATTAACCTCGCACTTACCTTGGATTAGATCATCTGACTGAGTGGCCTCCTTAGCATTAAGGGCAAAGACCCTTCCTTGGTGTTGGGGCTTGTTGGTAGGGGACAACAGCTTGACAGTGCTATCTCTAGCCATATGTCCAGGCTTTCTGCATCGGAAACAAGCATTCTGGCCAGCTAAACAAGGGCGTCCTCCATGATGTTTGCCACACTTAGGGCAAGCTTGACCATTCGCCGACTTGGGTGGATTCCCAGTAGGCTTCTGGGGTTGCTTTCCTTTGAAACCTCCACCCTGAAATGGTTTCCCCGAGGGTTGGGGCTTGAACTTCTACCCTTGCGGTGCCAACTTCTTCTTGTAGGCTTCAGACCTTGCCACAGACAGCTTGCGGTTGCAATCCTCTACCAAATGGCACTTGTTGACTAGTGCAGCATAGTCACGGATCTCCATTGGTCCTACAGATGCCAATATCTCCTCATGCAATCCCCCTTCAAACTTCACACATTTCCAGCGCTCATCTGGTTTCCCTTGATAAATCGTCGAGAACTTGCACAGCTCCTCAAACTTGGCCGTATACTTAGCAATACTCATGGTCCCTTGTCGC
Source organism: Pterocarpus macrocarpus (assembly GCA_031439585.1). Classification (NCBI taxonomy): domain Eukaryota; kingdom Viridiplantae; phylum Streptophyta; class Magnoliopsida; order Fabales; family Fabaceae; genus Pterocarpus; species Pterocarpus macrocarpus. Next base: position 30,211,977 of record CM062515.1, read on the forward strand.
AGACTCATGAACTCTAGCTCCTTTGCATTCCTCATGAATGCGGGAAAATACTTCTCATAAAAGTGCGTCTTTAAAACCTCCTAGGTGATTTGGGTTTGGGTTCCTCCCAATAGCCTCTTTGTGCCTACCCACCAGAACTCGGCATCAGCTTCTAACATATAGGTAGCAAAGGCTACCTTCTGCTCCTCGGTGCAGGCCAACATCGTAAAAATCTTCTCAATGGCCTTGATCCACTCATCAGCCCGATCGGGGCTGTACGTTCCTCTGAAACTCGACGGGTTTGCCTTCTGGAACTCAGCAAACTTGAGGTACTCAAGATCTACCTCAGCTCCTCCATTGTGCCCTTCAGGATTCTTCTCATCCCTTTGCTCCATTCGCTCCATCATTCGATGTGTAGCAGCAGCCTGCTCCCTCATGGCAGCAGCCATTTCGCGAAGCATCCCCATGACTTCCTCGGGACCTTCTGGCTCGTTACAAGGCCTACCACGTCTTCTTGAAGCCATTAGTTCCTGGTACACAAAACAGAAGACATTGAGTTAATCAGGCTCAACATTTATGTTGACTGAACCAGCAACTAACCACATTCAAGATAAACGATCATGCACATCTAACTCCTACATCTCATCATACAGACGAGACTCAAAGCATGACTTAAATAACATGTACGCTTAGAAGCATAATCAGTCCATCCCCAGGCTCTTCAAGGATGAACTGCTCTGATACCAAAATGTATCACCCTAATAGTTCCATTCTATGCTTAAGCCATATTATGGAATTTCTAGTTGTTACTTTTGCTCGCGGAACTAATATTACCTTTTTGAAATTAATTTACTTGAAAATAGGGGTAAATTTTTTTTTTTAAATAAAAAATAAATTGTTTGAAAATCGAGAGCCATGAGCGCATCGTGAACATATAATACAAATGTCGCTATCTCATACATACATCGCATTTAATAGAAGCAACAAAAATAACCATAATCTTAGATAAAGATAACATTCATTCCACGACAATTCATAATAATATAATAATAGTCATACCAAAGTCATACATAAGATAATAATGGGTCCGATATCTACTATCGCCTTACTCAAGAAACCTACCAAATACATGATAAAGGAAATATATCAGAAAACCTTACAACCCAAGCATGCCATACAACAGAATAATAACCCCATAACTACACCCAAAAGAGGCTATCCTCATGCTAAGCTCCGCATGCAATCATCACATCACGCATCAGGCGGGAGGAAACCGTTCCCATATCCACTAGGAGAAACATCACCACGTCCTCCTCTTCGAGCACGCCCTCGTCCACAGGGCACAATGCGGGTATGAATGAACCCACGTCCGCGAACCGGGAGTGAAGTTGGGCCAGCAGATGAGGCAAAAGAATCGAAAGATAGACGAATCATCGAAGGCTGCGATGAATCACCGAAGGCTGCGACGAACCCGAACAATGAGATCCCCAAGATCGAGTCGGATTGAAGGGCTCAGAGGGGTCAGTCTCCATGTGGTAGCTCGAATAAGATGGCTTCGAGGGATCGGAATCCAATGAAATAATCGGAGTTAAACGGGTATCCGAGTCAGTCTCATCATCGTCAGTGGGGTATCTCGGTGGCTGAAAGTAAGGGCGGGTGACATCCATAGTAACCTCATCGAATGGCTGATGCGGTTCGAAAAATGGGCTCATCACAGGAGTCTAAAATTAGCGGTTGTGGAATATGTAGACCCTCATCATTGCATTCGCAGACAGCACGGAGCCGTTCAGCACCAGGTCAAAGGGCCAACGCCACACCAGGAACTCAACATAGATCACCACCGTGCCCGACGTCGACATCCTCTGTAGATGACATAGAAACATAGGAGTGAGAAATACTAAATTTCTAAATAGGATCACGACTAGACAAACACTGTGTCATCGTCATCGTCCCAGCCACTTCGGGTTTAATTATATAAATAGTGGACAGATATAAGTTCAATTTTAATGGTTTTGAAAACTTAAACCCCGAAACGGGTTGCTTTTAAGCTTAATGTTATAACTACATCATCATAACTAACAAACATACTAAAACATAGAATAACCATTCATAATGCAAATGGACAATATAATTACATGCAAAGACATGCATCATCATAGACTTAACCATGGTTATACTTTGACTTTACTTTCATTTTTAGCATGTGCTTAACATTCTTTACTTTCCTTTGAAATAGACTGCTTTTGGACATGAGCTCATTCCGTGACCGTCGTCACGTAGTACTAAACCAAATCAGACTAAGCCGATATTGGTTACCCTAAGTTGGAGGGTCCTCCATATTACCCTTGCCTCCCTCATAGAGGTTCCTTGTGGATCACCGTCTTTCACTTCCCGGAAGTGATCGAGGGGTCATGTCCCATGATTTCTTTTCTTATCATTATACTTTACATGCATAGTACTTCTTTGACTAGACACATGCAATGATATGACTAAGTCTGTAATTTTGACGGAAATCCGGCAGCATAACGGCTAGACCGGAGCTTCCCCAAAATGCCAACCATAAACTTTCAACCAACAGTTCATCATATCTATATCTTATCATCACACTCATCATTCAATCATGAGACAAAGCTCAATCAAACTTGTCATTCATCATGCCAAATGGCATCATACATTCATACCCTAAAGGGGGTTCATAGTTGTGTTATTCTTTGTGAAGAATATTATGAATCATCACATAATTTCTCATAGTTGCCCATGAGAGAATCACATAGTTAAGATATATGTGCGGGGTCTTTTAGTTAGTTAGTTCTCATACGAAATTATTCTTTACTTGAGTTCATGTCTTATGGAACACTTGTTCAAATTAATTAAGTTAAGTGATTGTTTCCTTTCCTTGAGATAGTGCACTTAGTGATTCCTAGGTTCATGATATGCTCAGAGGTCCTAATCATACTTATGTTCCTAAGGAGTTCGAGATTCCTCTAATCCTTAGATCATGAGAACGCATAACCATATCATGAACCCAACAACCCCATGTTCACTAAACACCAAGGGTGATTTTTAACTTAACCAAGTTACAAAGTTTCCAGCTTTTATCACTAACCTAACAAGATCTTATATTAAATATTATAAAAATTATCATTCTTATAAAGTAGTCATAAAGTTTTATTCTTTATGAAAGTAAGTGCCTTTAACATTAAGCTCTTATCTTAAAGATTAGATCTTTATGAAATAATGATACAAGTTACTAGCTTTTTAACTAAAAAGTTTTGTTTTTTATGACAGTTGACTCATTTAATTATTCTAAGATCATCAAGATCTCAACTTTATGACTTAAAGTTGTCTCTACATTAAAAAGCTTCTTACTTTATCAACTAGTGATATGAAACATTAACTTTAAGGTTAAAGAGTCTTGATCTTTATAAAAGTTAACACCTTTTAGCATTGTTTTGGTCCAAGATCTAACCTTTATGAATTAAATGTTACAAAACAACACTTTTATGACTTAAAGGTCTCATTCTTGATTAAACTTTGAAACTTTATGAAAGGTCTTTTCTTAAAGGTCTGATTTCTAAAACCTAAATTGATAAGATATCATTTTTCTAACTCAAAAAAGCTTATTATTCCAAAAAGCTTAGACTTTTACATGTATTATTGCCTTCAAAATAAAACAAAATAAAACTTTATGGAAGCTTAAAAGTTGCACCACTTTTAAGGAGTCAAGAAGCAAACTTTTTAAAGTTTTAAGCTTTTAGGATGTTTATAGTCTTATCTAATCATGAAAACATTAAAAGATGAAGCTTTTCTAACCATCAACTCATCATAAGAAAAGGAACAACTTTAAACAAGATACCATCAAGAACACTCAATAATAAGAATATACTTTCCAAAAGTAGAAACATCAAGAACACTTGAAAAACACCAAGAACATATTTTGCCAAAAAGGGGAATATCAAGAACACTTGAAGAACAACAAGAACATATTTTTCCAAAAGTAGAAACATCAAGAATACTTGTAAAACAACAAGAACATATTTTTCCTAAAGTAGAAACATCAAGAACACTTGAAGAACAACAAGAACATATTTTGCCAAAAATGGAAACTTTTGCTCTTGAAGAGCATGAAGGATTTTCTCATATTTTCATTTAGAGATCTTGGTCATGAAAGAACTAAACTCCAAGCTTTCTTGAGCAAACAAAATGAAAAAGATGAAGATGACTACCTCCTTATCAAAATGGCGCTACAACAAGGAAGGAAAAGAAGAAGATGATGGCTCCTCTTAGTGATGATGGTGGCGGTTTGGCTTGGTGGAAGGAGAAGCTCTTAAGATCTTGCGAAAATAGAGGTTGTAGTGTTTTGATCTTGTCTCCAAAGACCCCAAGATGAGGTCTAAGAGGTTTTGGGTTGTGGTGGTGGAGAAAGGAAGAAGAAGATGAAAAAGAAGAATAGAAAATTTTAGAGAGAAGTTGGAGGAGTAGGAAACTTAGAGAGAGAATAAAAGTGTGAAAATGAAAATGGATGAGGGTGGGGAGAGAGAAAGTGGCATCCAACATACAGGGGAAGGAGGGAGATATTTTCTTAATTTTGTCTTAATTAAGGTTTAGGGGGACGAATTGGATGATAGGGGAATAAAGTATGTACTAACTCTTACGTAAGGCACTCTTGTCTTATGCTTTATGCTTTTATGACATCACTTTTTACTTTATTGTCTAGTTGACTAAATTTGAATTTAATCATATGATTAAGTGCTCGTACAACTTAATTAAGATGATTAAGCAAGGATTAGTGATTAATACACAAGAACATGATTAACAAAAATTAATCTTGTGATTAAGCTTAATTAACCTTAATCAAACTCGATTAAACTAATTAAGGGCAATTAGTACTTAATTAAGCTATTAAGGGTTTCACTTGCTTAAGTAAAGATTATCTAATCTCGATTAAGTATTCTCTTGACTTTTCTGATCCTAGTTAATTCATAAACTCTTCGTTAACCCTTTAATTAAGCCTTAATCTCATAATTTCTCATTAAGTGCCTAATTACTCAAGGGTACTGAGATAATTTAACACGGCAAGAAATTAAGGACGTTACACTTTGGATATCAAAGTGCATAAAGCACCATCTTTAGCAGGTTGCATATTGTATAGCACTTACAAACTAATTTAGGAAAAGGTTGAATCTCTATGGATTCCTAGCATAACACAATGAAGTGCATTTGCTAATATCTAGTTTTTGCTCAATTCACGATATTTATAATAAGAAGCTTTGTTTACAAACTATCTCTACTTATTACAAAGCAACAAATCAATTGAATTATGGCCAATCACTCAAAAACATTAAGAACAATTCCAAATATTTAATCATTAAGATAAAAACATAGATAAAATCAATCCATAAGTAACATCACATAGTTGGATCTGTTAATGCCTTAGCAAAGCATTTTTGTCCATGATAGATATGGAAAAGCAAAAAGAAAAGATAAGAAGAGAAAAACACAAAAGATATATGGAGGATTAAGGTTACTTGTAGAGGAAGGTTGTCTTCTTCTTCTTGCTAGTGCCAGGCCTTGGAATCTTGAATCTCCAATATCTATCTCCTAAGGTTGCCTCTCAATGTCCAAAAGTGTTAAAAGTTGTATTTGAGACCATAAGGATGTGTGTTTATAGGCCCATGGGTTACAAATTTGGAGAAAAAATCAAAATAAAAATCTGATGTGCATCTTGGCGTGCTGGAGCGCAAGATTCACGCTCTAGCACATCCCTGCTACACAAAAACACTTTTCTTCCAAAATTCTGATAACTTTCATCTCTTCACTTGAACACAGTTTTTCTTTTTTTAAACATTTGAATTAGATTTTGATGTCTTATGAAATTGTAGATTTTTATCTTAACTTTCTAATGCCACCAAAATTAGCTTAATGCAAATTTTGTAGCTCCAGTTATGCCCAGAATACTGTAGCACATCTAAGATGTAATTCGAACACCACTATTCTGACTTTCAAGCTTAATTTGACCCATAGACATCCAATCCAACTTCAAAGCTCTTCACCAAAGTTATAGAATTTTCTCTTAGCTTTCCCATAAATCAAAGATCATAATTTGTAGATATTTATAACTCAAGATAATGCCCAAAATATCAAAGCAAGATAAGTGGCAAATTCATATGAGGATTTACATTTTAGTCCAAATTGATGTTCAAATTCAAATATGATACAAATGGATGCAATAAAGTACAAAAGAGAGGTAAGACACTAAGTATGAGGGTTAAACAAAGTGTTAAAAAATTCAATTTTTAGAACTGCAACTCGACTGCTTGTACCTAATTAAAACACAATCCAAACATGAATAACTATCATAAAACATCAAAATAAAAATTAAAACTCAAAAGAACCCTAATTACTCTAAATGACTAAAATAAGTCATAAAACTAACTAATGTATGCCTATGAATTCTAAAACTAAAAGAAAACTAAGCAAATGATCACTCAAATTCGAGAGTTGTTAAGCAACCAAATAGTTTTTGAGCCAAATCATAAGCAATATGTGGAGGCTTCATTTTACAAAAAGCAAATATATTGCTACTCAAAATCAAATTATTGTCAATGGAATAAGTAGTCAAATAAATATAACCTCTTGAGGGTATGCAATCCAATAATCAGATATCAAACAAATTCCATTACGGCATTTATGCATTGTTTGTTTTAATTTCACCTTTTGTTTATTATGAAACTTCCAAATATTAAATGTTGTGTTATTCCTACTATATTGTTTCATATCCAGATTCAGCAATGAGTGCAATTCTCTAATCCATTTATATTCAACAAAACTAAATAGAAGACCATGTTCAATGATAGCCATTGAAATAACTTCACAAACACATTTATGGTCGATTTCCTTAGACCTCAACTTCCTAGCATTGTCAATCATCATTGCAACCACATTTAGAGACTTAGGGAGAAGCTCACATGACACAATATTCTTGAAGTCATCAAATTTTAGTACCCTCATTCACATACTTGCCTACACCTATTATATTTAGCCTTTTCTTTGCCTTCTTTTATACTACATTTAGTGAAATGTTTCCAAACATCAAAGTTACATGTTTTAGCCTTTTTATTAACTCTATGAATCTCACCAGTACTCTTAATAGCCTTTGACACTTCATATATAATTCTGAGTTTATCATTAATGCAATTCATACTTTGATGCACAATATGAAATTTCAAGCTGCAAATATTTTACACACATGTGACATTATTACATTGTTGAGCAACAAATACACACACATGACATGACAATAACCAAAAACCACTAATACACAACCATATCAATATAGTCACAAATTAATCTAGATTCAAAAGATAACTTCCAATTATTCGATAACCATAATTAGAGTAGAGGACAAGTAAAATAAGAGCAGAAAATTACAAATTTTGAAAATAAACTAGATTAGGAGAGGATTTACTACTTCAAGTTGAAAACTTTTGTGACAATAAAAATAATATTTCAAAACTCTAATTGATCCCCAATGTACTCATAATTAGAACAAAGTGATAACAAAAAGAAAAATATTCGAAAGATGCTTAAGACAAGTAAGAGTCATAATAAGAAGATTTATAACAAACTTGCTTTACTAATTCCAACGGTGGCCATTAGCGACTGGACTAAGGCGATAACGAACACTAACCGATGGCGGCCAGGAAGGCTGTTGATGAAGTCATGACTCACAATGAAGGTAGCTAAGGTCAGTGTTGTGACTCATGAAAAAGGAGGAAACTACGTGAGGCCATGAGGAGGAAGGGATGTATGGTGAGTTGGCGACCGGTAAGTAACAATACTGTGAAGGCTAGAGAAGCATGAGAAGAAAATAGTCAAGAGAATAAGGTTGAATGTTAGAAAAAAGAGTTTGCAAAAGAATGTATGCTTCACCTCCTCTCATGTGACCTACAATTTGGATGGGCCTGCCCTAAAAAGGAAAGAAAAAAATTAGGTATGTTGTGGCCTATGCATGAGCTTTTTTTTTTTTTTGAAAGACATCGAGCTAACCTAGCTCGAACCTCCTTAGCTTGTAGGTTATGGGGGCTAGGTTAGATCAACACAGGGTCTATATGTGTTATAATTTAGGCAACCTAACCCATTATTTTAGTTGGCCAAGTTAGGTTGGCCTGCAAGTTGTGACGCACTTTGACTACTCTACTTACCAATAGTCCCATGGATCAAAATCTTAATTTGCTTGCAAATCAAGGGAGCCATATTTAGATCCTAAGAAATACTAGAGACTAGTTAGAAAGCTTATATATCTTACTAGAGTAATGATTCAGTTTACGCAATCTCCTCATATAAATCATTAGGATGCAATAATGAGGATTCTGATATCTATTAAGAAAGCTCCTAGATAAGGATTGATATATTAAGATAAAGGAAATTATTGTATAATCAGCTATTGTGATGTAGATTACGCAAGCTCCCCTATCAATAGATGGTTTACCTATGGATATTGTGTGCTTGTTGGTGGCAATGTTGTCTCTTGGAAAAGTAAAAAGAAAAATGCCATGCCACATTCTAGTGTAGAACCTGAACATTGAACAATGGCTATAACCACTTGTGAATTGATTTGGATTAAACAACTTGTTCAAGAATTGAAATTAAGAAACCTTCAAAAAATGAACTTATGTTGTCATAATCAAGCAACTCTTCATATAGCCTCTAATCCGCTATTTCATAAAAAGACCAAACATATTGAAATAGATTGTCATTTTTTTTTAGATAAAGTCATTTCAAAATAAGTGGTCATTGAATCCGTTAGTTCTAATGGCAAGTTAGCATATATCTTTATAAAATCACTTGATGACCTCAAATTCAATATATTTGTGGCAAGCTTGGAGCATTTGACTTATTTGGGGGGAGTTTGGAAATAGGAGAACTAATTACTAGCAATATGTATGGAGCATGCATGTACATACAAACTTACTCTCACATGAAATATACATTCTTATTTATTAAATAATTATTATAATCTTTAGTGGATATGTATATATATATATATATATATATATATATATAGCTCTCTGGCATGTCCTTTTGAGATCAAGCAATCCACAAACATATTCTCAATCTTGTCTTTCATATTTCATATTTATTCTCGACTCCTAGAATGCGTTTGGATTAAGGGTTGAAAGAAATTAAAGGGATGGTGGGATAGTAGGAATGCTTAATAACTTAGAAAGTTAGGATCAAATTCATCATACTTTGAACATCCTAAAGTTGATAAGGCGATTGATATAGATGGTTTGTGTGATGCTATAGATCTTACTGATTTGGAAATTGTTAAGCTAGATGTTCATCCTTGTATGAAGCAACCTAAAGTGATGTAATATCCCCACTTTTCCTAATATAGTGTAATAGGAATTTTGATTTATTTCTCTTAGACAAGGTGAGAATTTCTCAGGTTATGATATGCCATAATGATCCTCATACTGAGAACTATAGGATAGTATGACACTACCATGGCTATGCACTTTAAATGTGAAATGGTAAAAATGCTGCTAGCTACTAAAACTTTTGGAAATTATAGAAATGCCTCAATATTTTTATCAATTACATTTAGACCATATATTTTAATTACAATTAGGTCCTTAAACTTTTAGAAAATTATATTTAGGTCCCTACATTATTAGAATTAGTAGAAAAGATGTTTTAGCGGAACTGAGTGAGACAACAAAGCCATAGAAACCCAAATCTCTGTCGATTGAACCCTAGAGGTATCCAAGTATTAAATGACCAAGGATGCTCCCAGACTTGCTAATAATTACAAAAATGCCATTAGTTACTAAAAACAGAAAATATAGTAGAAACTTTGATTGAAAATAGATAGAAAACATTAAAGGACTTGTAGAAGGCCAAAAACTATCCAAAAGATCCCAAAAGTTTCTAGAAAAAGTTATAAATGCATTTTTAATATAATTTTGAAGATAAATACAATTTTTTTTTTTTTGTGAATTTTAAGAATATTTACATAATTACACAAAAATAACCTTACCGGGATGCATAAAGGGCTCTGAAAACCCTATAAGACCGCTTTAATTTTCCGTAGAACAATTTTAGCGTAGTTCCAACCATGGGCTAGAAGGACCACAAGATTGGACATCACAATGGACCATGAATAGTAGTTGAAACACTAATGAGCCTAATTAGTTAATTTTGGGCCTAATTAAGCATAAATCACCTAATTAACCTCTTAATCACCAAGATACCCAACTAAACCTTAATTGACCTCACTAATAATTCACTAATCACCATGACATCATCATGATATCATGTTTATATAAGCCATGTAACATCCTCAATCAAGTAAGTTAAGATAGTTTTGAATTTCAAAGATTTAGTTTTACCACCACTAATAGGTCATGTAACATCATCAATTTTCTATTATGCTAAATTACCTCAGTAACCCTGAGTAATTGGGTACTTAATGAGAAATTAGAGATTAAGGCTTAATTAATGAATTTATGTGGTAATTTGGAAGAGAAAAGTTAAGTAAATGCTAAATCGAGATTAGATAATCCTTAATTAAGTGAGTCAAACTCTTAATAACTTAATTGAGTACTAATCACCAATAATTAATTTAATCGAGTTTAATTAAAGATAATTGAGGTTAATTATAAGTTTAATTTTCTTAATCATGTTCTTGTGTGTTAATCACTAATTCTTGCTTAATCAAGTTGATTAAGTTGCAAAAGCACTTAGTCACATCATTAAAATTCAAATTTAGTCAACTAGACAATAAAGTAAAGAGTGATGGCGCTAAAGTAAAAAGCATTAGACAAGACTACTTTATGTAAGAGTTGACTATGTTTTGTCACTCCCATCATCCAATTTGTCCCGTTAATCATTAATTAACACAAGATAACACAAAATGAAGCAAAAATATTTTCCCCTTTGCTTAAAGAAGTTACGCCCACAACAACAACACACACTGATCCATTTTCATTTTGTGTCATATCATTCTCTCTCTTGTTGTTAAATTCTCTAACTTCTCTCTACAATTCTCTTCTTCTTCTTCATCTTCTTCTCCATTCTCCACCTTCATAACCAAACCTTTCTCACTAAGCCTTTCAAAGACAACATCTTTTGGTTTTTGGAGACAAGATCTACACACTACAAACTCCATTTCATCAAGATCTCAAAAGTTCTCTCCTTCCTTATTCAAAGCCGCCACCATCATCCACCAAGGAGGAGTCTTCATCTTCTTTTTCTCTTACAAAGATGCCACTTTTTGACTCTAGGTAGTGATCTCTACTCTTCTCTTTTGTTTACTCAAGAAAGCTTAAAGCTTGGTTCCTCTCATGGCTAGGATCTTCAAGTGAAAGCTTGAGAAAAACTCTCATGCTCTTCATGAGCAAAAGTTTCCATTTTTAGTAAAAATATGTTCATGTTCTTATTCATGAGTTGTTCTTGATATTTTTGAAAGTTCCTTTCTTGAAATGCTTTAAAGTTTCTATTTTTCTTTCTTGGTGCTTGAGATCTTGATTTTTCTTATGAGTTGTTGGAAAAAGAATGATGTTCTTGGTGTTGTTTGGGTTAAAAGTTGTTTATTTCCTTATTATGATGTCTATGATCGGAAAAGTTGTCATCTTTATCATATTCTCTTGATTTGACAAGACTGAAAACATTCTTGATGCATAAAATTTCAAAAAGTTTGTTCCTTGCAACCTTAAAAGTGGTGCAAGTTTTGTGCCTCTCTAAAGTTTTATTTTGTCCTTCTTGAAGGCAAGGATATGCATAAAAGTTTAAGCTTTTTGGAACATGAAGCCTTTTTAAGTCATAAAATGAGAACTTGTCACTTCATGTATTGAAAATAGAATCTTGAATACAAGCCTTTTCATAAAATTTTAAACTTTAATCAAGAAGGTAACTTCAGGTCATAATGTAACGTCCGAAAAAAATTTTACCATTTTTAACCAAGTTGTTCGGTTTTTATCAAATGATTGAGATTAATTAGAGTTTGATTTAGTATTTACCTAAAGCCAATTAAGTAATATTTAGAAGGATTAACTTTGATGGAATTGGATTAGAAACATAGGAAACTCATAGAATTTTTCTAAAACCGGTTTACCGATTTAAGAGAAATCGGTAAGATTTCGGTATTTTAAACTGTCAGAATCGAACTAATAGAACTTAGATTATGAGTGCCCTAAGATGGATGGCTAAGATTTAGCCAAAACATCTCCATATGTGGCGCTACTTTAAGCCCAAAGAAGGCAGCCACAAATCAAGTTGAATTACCAATACACATCCACTAATCAAATGAAACTTGCTTCCAAAGTTTTCACTTTTTTTTTCTTTCCTACTCCCTTGAAAATTCAGCCATATGCTGCTGAGCTCTCTTCATCTGTAACACCCCAACCTGAGTTGCAGTTACCTGTCGATACCGGAGCTTGAGAAATTCTGAGTCTGAAACCTATGCCTCCTTGGAGGGCTATAGGTTTGAGGCATTTTCTTAAGATCAAAAGTCCCGGTAATGGTTCTTTAGGCATCAATGAGTTGAAGAGGGATTTTTAACGAATTTTAGGGAATGGATAACCCCTTCGTTTTTAACCCTCAAGTTTGTAAAAATGCAAGTTTTCGGAGAATTGTACTAAAACCCAAAAGTTGGATTCTAATCTTTAAGGATTTTGAATTTTTAGATATTTTTATTGAATCCAAATAAGGGGTATTCCCTTATTTACATTTATGTTTTAATGTTTTAACTTAAAATTAATAAATATAAATAAGTCTGTGCAATATTTTGGACCTGGGAAATGACTGCAGAAGGAGAGAACCAAGTTTTTGGAGTTGTTAATCGATTACAGAGGATCTCATGAATCGATTCTGATCTCTGTATGCCCACCGTTGAAATTTTTCGCGTGTGTCGATTACCATAATTGGTAATCGATTACGATTCTTAAATGTGTCGATTACCAGCCCTTGGTAATTGATTACCACAGGCCAATATATAGGCTCGGACGCGTCGCACGCCTCATTTTTCGAAATTCTCCTTCTCTCTCTAACCCAAACTCTCTCATTTCTCTCTAAAACACATCTCCCTTCATTCTTAAACCCAATTCTTCACATCCTTCCATCAAATTACACCATTCCCATTCACTTAAACTCAATTCCTTTCTTTAATCTCAAATCATACCCTCATCCAAAAATCAACACATTTGATCTTGGAGCTTGGAGGAGGTGACACCAAGGTTCCTAATAGATTTCCTCTTCCATTCTCCTTTCAAAAAGGTAATCTTCAAACTCCTTTCCTCTTCCTTTCCTATAAGGTACAAATTATTTCCTCTATAGTGAGTTCCTGGAGAACCCTAGGTTAGAAGAATTAGCAATTTTCATATCTAGGAGTAAATTAGATTAATCCATAGTCTAAGGGACTGACCTTGAATCAAATTGTCATATTATTGATAGTATATGCCACTGGAGGACTGGCTTTGGCTCTCTGAGTTCATGCAATTAGGATTCTGCGATTGGCGCTAAGTCTGTGAGTGGATAGCTTATCCCTTTCTTAGTTTTAACGTACTTTTGTCTATATATATTCATATGCAAATGATTTGGTATGTCTTAGCAATATAATTTAAATTTTGGTAGCTTATTTACTTCGACTTGATCACATGAGACAATGACTTGATTTTTGGGAAGAAAATATGACAAATGTTTGTTGCATTAGTTTCCTATTAAACTTTGGAAAGTTCTCTTTGTTTTGAAAGGTTTTGGATAAAAGTTTCAGACTTTTACTTGTTTTTGATTTATTAAAGTATTAAAGCTTTACTTTCTTTAAAGTTATGATTTTATTGTTTTATATAAGATATATTGGTTTGTTTTATAAGAATCTTTATTAAATATTCTGTATAATGGAAAAGAAAGATTTGGGAAAGTCTAGACCAGGATCTGTAGGCTAATGGCAATAGGCGTTAGCCCTGGGTGCACCTAGGATGTTGGATTTCATGGCCACTCAAGGGAGTGGTGAGTGCCTGTTATTCATGGCCACACATATAGTGTGGTGCGTGCCTGTTATTCACGACCACGGGAAGAGTGGTGCGTGCCTGATTACGGGTTTCACACGAAGGAAAGGCCACCTAAGTGTGATTCTTGACAGATTTATCCTGGAATAGATGGACTCTGTTTTTGAAAGAAGATTTGGATAATATGGATTAAGATTTCTATTTTTGGTTTCATTATACATATTATAGTATCATCTTAATATCTAAGTTTGTATATTGTCTCATGTAGGTTAGTGACATTCTATCTCTTACTGACTTTCTCAAAACTCACCTCGTGGTTGTTCTATCCTTTTCAGATACAGGTTTAGGCTTAGGAGCTGATTCTTCAGTTCAGCATCATTTGATTCCTATTTGGGTGAGCCCTCTTTAGTAATGGGCCTTGATTTGTAATTCTATTTTAGTTGTAATCTTAGTATGTAGCTCCATAGTACTACAGGCAGGGTCCGGCCTTGTTCTATTTTTATTGTTGTTATGTATTTATTCATATATATATATATATATATATATATATATATATATATATATATATATATATATTTCAACGTGTTAGAATTAAAGTTGTGTAAAGGATTTGTTTTCTGAAGAACTTGAACTATGTATTTTTGGACATATGATGGTATTTATATATTTTACTATTATACTGTGTGCTGAGGGGTGTATTCTGAGAATACCTGAATCCCTGATGAAATGTTGTGTTTGTTCATCTTGCAGGGTAACCTTCTGTAATTGGGGAATATCCGAATTACAAAGGGGACTTTGTCGAAATTTTTATAAAATTTTTGTGGCGAAGGCTTGCGTAGAGACTTGTCCCTATGCACCGGTCACGGCCTCGGGTTTGGGTCGTGACAAGGATGGTATCAGAGCTTTAGGTTTCCCTGTGTACTATGGAGCAAGTGTCCTTTGGTAGGATCACGACTGTGCAAATGGAAGCGCGCCCATTTTCACAGATTGTGGCACTACGAGAGGCCTCTAGGAATGTCATCTTTGTTTACACTCTGTCAATGTTGTTTATTCTTATTCTGGTTACACTTCTTGTCTTTCCCCTCGCTCTAAATGTTCATTTCGCTAAGTGAGCGTATTCCTCCTAGTACCTGTGGAAGCAATAAACGCAGGGCTTCCATTGTGCGATCTAAATGGGATATGCTCTCTTGTGGCAAGAGAGTCTAAGATAAAGTAGGGTTGGACATTAGGGCATAGTGGATTAGGCAAGTTAAATGGCCATTCAGGCAGAGGACGTGGGTCGAGTATCCATAACCCGGCATAAGGATGTTGTTAAGGTGGAAAAGATCAAGAGGTGCTTGCTAAGTCATTAAGCGATAAGCGGGTTTGGTCCAGTGGGATTAGATAAAGTATGAGGGCAAGGAGAACCCACATTTCAAAGTTTATTCCCATGGTTAGTAGAAAGAATGTTAGAAATCTTAAACAAAAGACAACTTAATAATGATCAGGATGCGTAAAGACCTTGTGCTTGGCTTCGTCAAGAATGCAAGTCACATGCTTAGAACTTGCGGTGAAGTTCATCTTGTCCTTTGAGGCAAAATGGAGCATAGAGGAGCTTGCTATGTACAGCTTTCAAGTGTTGATTGAACGAGCTGACTTCAAGAAAGAAAATCACCCTGGTTACTACAACAAGCAATTGACGGGCTCAGGCCAATGAGTAATTCTTTTGTTTCGAAGGATGTAAGATGCTGGAAAGTGAATACCAATTTCCTCGATTGGTCTTGATCATTACCTTAATTGAGTGATATATCGCATGAAGTTGAAGTTGCTATTTGACTTGTCAAATGGATATACTCTAACCATTTGGGGCTACTTGAACAAAGTGGCCTACACAAGAAGTACTCCTTGTATTGGTTACTCTGATTTTGGTATTATTCCAGGCTCTCAAGGATTGTTGTAGCCGTTGCAGCAATGGAGTCAAGGGATATCCTCCCAACCGTGGCCGACGGTGACTTATGTTAATTATTTTCAAGCAGATCATGTTAGCACCATGGGCATTGCTTTCGTACCACGTGAAGCTAGAAAGGAAGGCTATCCAATTTTCAGTGGCAGCTCAAGGCATATCCAAAAGCACTTGGTGGAGCATTACCTAGTGTAAGTTACTCTTGGGAAGTGCATTGGAGAGTTTTGAATAATGACAACTATACTCATGATAGGGTTCCTCAAATGAGTATCTTAATGACATGGAGAAGGCTAATAGGCCGAAGGTAGCAGCTAGGATGTACAGTGAAGGCAAGGCACGAATTACGGAGGTATTAAGGTGTAGGATTATAGATTAATCCAAGACCTGACGATTGCAAAGTTGAGTCTTACACATTGCATCAAATTACGAGTAGTATTATGATTAGTAGCTAAGTTAGAATGTTCCTAGGGATTTGATTAGGGTTCCTTCTAGAATCGATAGATTAGTAATGCAATGGGAGGGAAGAGATCCTAAGAGGACCAATTTACAACTATAAGGATTTGTAAGGAGAAAGGAGAACCATATCAAATAAGGAAAGCAATTATTGTAGTCAGACCTTGGAACTTCCATCGGTAATGGGTTTTAGTGTGCGGTTGTCAAACTCAGGATGGCATAGACCACACGAGGATAGAGGAACAGATGAGAAATGCTGATAAAAGACAAATGTTTAAAGTTTGAATAAGGAATTCTTGCTTCCCCCAGAAAGAATGTCAAGCCCACTTGGGCTTGATAGGAAATAAGAGAAGGGTGAGATAAGTCTAAAGATGTGATAGTAGTAATGAATACTTCAATGGAAAACGAGTTAGGAAGCTTGAGCATTTCCCTTGGGAGTGTTTGCATGTTTCGAAGAAGATAAAACGTATGTTTGTGAAGGATTATGTTCTCGGGATGCTACGATGAGCATGGGATTGTCAAGAACTTGAATATATCAAGAAAATGGAAAAGAGATAGGAAATTGGCTTGTTTCGATAGTAATGGGGTTAGGAGAGATTATCCAGTCTTGAATCAAAGAGGTCATGGACACCAGGGAGTTCCCAAGGGCATGATGAAAAGCTAGGATGGAAGTTGAAGCTCAATCCTTGATGATATGCCAAAGGTTTGAAATTTCTCGGCAGAGTTTTGGAGAGATACCTTAGATGGAGGAGATATAATAAATTGGTAGCAGGATAGGAATGTTTTGGGGGATTAGATGATGACTTACCCGTTGTTTAGTGGCGCAAGAAAGAAAAGAACGAAAATGGTTAACTCCAATAGGTAAGTGTCGGAATTTGACTGTAGAATTTAAATTCATAACGGCTTTTAGCAAGAAATGAGGCATAGTTGCATGGTTCTTTTCATCAGAATTAATGCACCGAAGGGCTATGGTAAGGAGTTAGAGAATTCAGATGTTCTGGCATGTACAAGACAATGAGGAATATGATTAAAACCCGATTAATGATCCGAAGATTAGAAGTTTATGGGAGGAAGATAGTGATCAGTATTAGTGGATGGTAGATTCTTGTGTGATGTTTAAGGGAAGTGGTTAGTTTAGTTATGCCTAACCTCTGGTTAAGATGGAGAAGGTGTTTGAGGACCTTCAATCTAAACTTCATGATGCTCTTCAAGTTCTTCTATGTAAATCTTTCGAACTAAAAGAACTCAAACATTTAATGGTAGTGACTGCTGGAATCATCGTTTGATTCATCGCTCCGACCAGGGTCAATGAGCAGCACTGAACGGAGGTTTTCATGAAGACCAATGTCTTAGTTCTTTATACTCTGGGATTAAGTATAAGGCCTATACCTTATCCTATCTCCTAAGGGTGAGCTTAAGGAAAGGTTTACAAGAGAAGCTTAAGCATATAGAGAACAATCTAGGCGTTGTAAGTGATGAGCTTTAAGATTTCAAGGAAGGCAATGAAGGTTAAGATAATTTCTGATTGTTTGAGAATTCGGGGACAAATTCTTTTGAGGGGGGAGATTGTAACACCCCAACCTGAGTTGTGGTTACCTGTCGATACCGGAGCCTGAGAAATTCTAAGTCTGAAACCTATGCCTCCTTGGAGGGCTATAGGTTTGAGGCATTTTCTTAAGATCAAAAGTCCCGGTAATGGTTCTCTAGGCATCACTGAGTTGAAGAGGGATTTTTAACGAATTTTAGGGAATGGATAACCCCTTCATTTTCAACCCTCAACTTTGTAAAAATGCAAGTTTTCGAAGAATTGTACTAAAACCCAAAAGTTGGATTCTAATCTTTAAGGATTTTGAATTTTTAGATATTTTTATTGAATCCAAATAGCGGATATTCCCTTATTTACATTTATGTTTTAAAGTTAATGGAGAGTACATTAACTTAAAATTAATAAATATAAATAAGTCTGTGCAATATTTTGGACCTGGGAAATGACTGCAGAAGGAGGGAACCAAGTTTTTGGAGTTGGTAATTGATTACAGAGGATCTGTAATCGATTATAGTCCTCTCTGTATGCCCACAAGTTGAAATTTTTCGCATGGTAATCAATTACCATATTTGGTAATCGATTACCAGTTCTGGGTTGGTGGTAATCGATTACCAACATTCGTAATCGATTACCAGCTTTTTGGCTGTGGTAATCGATTACCATAATTGGTAATCGATTACCAGTTCTTTGTGGTAATCGATTATCAGCCCTTGGTAATTGATTACCACAGGCCAATATATAGGCTCGGACGCATCGCACGCCTCATTTTTCGATTCTCTCTCTAACCCAAACTCTCTCCCTTCTCTCTAAAACACATCTCCTTTCATTCTTAATCCCAATTCTTCACATCCTTCCATCAAATTACACCATTCCTATTCACTTAAACTCAATTCCTTTCTTTAATGTCAAATCATACCCTCATCCAAAAATCAACACATTTGATCTTGGAGCTTGGAGGAGGTGACACCAAGGTTCCTAAAAGGTTTCCTCTTCCATTCTCCCTTCAAAAAGGTAATCTTCAAACTCCTTTCCTCTTCCTTTCCTATAAGGTACAAATTATTTCCTCTATACTGAGTTCCTGGAGAACCTTAGGTTAGAAGAATTAGCAATTTTCATATCTAGGAGTAAATTAGATTAATCCATAGTCTAAGGGACTGACCTTGAATCAAATTGTCATATTATTGATAGTATATGCCACTGGAGGACTGGCTTTGGCTCTCTGAGTTCATGCGATTAGGATTCTGCGATTGGCGCTAAGTCTGTGAGTGGATAGCTTATCCCTTTCTTAGTTTTAACATATTTTTGTCTATATATATTCATATGCAAATGATTTGGTATGTCTTAGCAATATAATTTAAATTTTGGTAGCTTATTTACTTCGACTTGATCACATGAGACAATGACTTGATTTTTGGGAAGAAAATATGACAAATGTTTGTTGCGTTAGTTTCCTATTAAACTTTGGAAAGTTCTCTTTGTTTTGAAAGGTTTTGGATAAAAGCTTCGGACTTTTACTTGTTTTTGATTTATTAAAGTGTTAAAGCTTTACTTTCTTTAAAGTTACGATTTTATTGTTTTATATAATATATATTGGTTTGTTTTATAAGAATCTTTATTAAATATTCTGTATAATGGAAAAGAAAGATTTGGGAAAGTCTAGACCAGGATCTGTAGGCTAACGGCAGTAGGCGTTAGCCCTAGGTGCACCTAGGATGTTGGATTTCATGGCCACTCAAGGGAGTGGTGCGTGCCTGTTATTCATGGCCACACATATAGTGTGGTGCGTGCCTGTTATTCACGGCCACGAGAAGAGTGGTGCGTGCCTGAATACGAGTTTCACACGAAGGAAAGGCAACCTAAGTGTGATTCCTGACGGATTTATCCTGGAATAGATGGACTCTATTTTTGAAAAAAGATTTGGATAATATGGATTAAGATTTCTATTTTTGGTTTCGTTATACATATTATAGTATCATCTTAATATCTAAGTTTGTACATTGTCTCATGTGGGTTAGGGACATTCTATCTCTCACTAAGTTTCTCAAAACTCACCCCGTGGTTGTTCTATCCTTTTCGGATACAGGTTTAGGCTTGGGAGCCGATTCTTCAGTTCAGCATCATTTGATTCCTATCTGGGTAAGCCCTATTTAGTAATGGGCCTTGATTTGTAATTCTGCTTTAGTTGTAATCTTAGTATGTAGCTCCATAGTACTACAGGCAGGGTCCGGCCTTGTTCTGTTTTTGTTGTTGTTATGTATTTATTCATATATATATATATATATTTCAACTTGTTAGAATTAAAGTTGTGAAAAGGATTTGTTTTCTGAAGAACTTGAACTATGTATTTTTGGACATATGATGGTATATATATATTTTACTATTATACTGTGTGCTGAGGGGTGTATTCTGAGAATACCTGAATCCCCGATGAAATGTTGTGTTTGTTTATCTTGTAGGGAAACCTTCTGTAATTGGGGAATATCCAAATTACAAAGGGGACTCTGTTGAAATTTTTATAAAATTTTTGTGGCGAAGGCTTGCGTAGAGACTTGTCCCTATGTGCCGGTCACGGCCCTGGGTTTGGGTCATGACATCATCCTTCTTCCTCCTCATCTCATCTCATATCATCTCATCTCCATCTCCAACAACACTTCAAACTTCACCAAAACTTCATCAACCCAAAGCACAACTCTAGCAAGATCACACCTAGGAGAGGTAGGAATCCAAATCTTGTTCTTGTCTTCCTCGATTTAGGGCTGTGTGCGGATTCTGTTTCTATCATGATACTGATGTGATTTGGAGTGTTGATGATAGATTATGATTGATTTTGCATGTATGTTGTGATTAGAATTGAAATTGGAATGAAAGAACTTGAAGATAGAATGAATCAAGGAGCTGTTGGGTGAAAACCCTACAGCATCCGTATGTTCGTCTTTTATGGAAAAAAAAATATAGCCATCAAAACTTGATGAATCTATTTTTATATGAAACTAGACATCTAGGGCTTTCCAACCATATAAAATATGAGGCCATTGGATTAGTATAGAATTAGTTATGAATTTTTTAAGTTTGACTAAGAAATCCATATTCTCATCTGGGCAGTATGACTTAAAAAGGGTATAACTCACCCTACACAACTCTAAATTAAGTGCAACCAACATGTTTGAAAGCTAACATGTAAAGAAACATCTCATAAAAATTTCAGAGTCAAATTCGCTGCCATTTGTTCCCAGCACATCAATGAAGTTGCCTTAAGTTCAAACCAGGCTGGAACAAGGTAGTCCAATAGGGTCAAATTACAGGGCTTATATCTCAAGATATACTTATGCAAATGATATGCAACTTTTAAATTTGAAAGTTTGTCCTGTTACTTTTAATTTGATATAAAATTTGTATGATTTGAACCATATTTCTATTTTTAATGAATTTTCACTTATAAGGGTGCACTTTTGGCTAAGTAGAGAGTAGTCTGAGATAAAATACTAATAACTTGAGCTATACAAATCAAAATGAGATGGGACCAAAAGGGTTGGAAACTAGACACATAGAGCTATATCAAAATTTAGGTTTACATGAGTTGAATAGGAGTAAAGGTGGATTTTACAAAATTCGGGCAGAAGAGGGTAAAGTAAGCAGAAAACTCTGTTGATATTTCTATTGATTTTGACATACCATATGATTAATAATGTTGTTGTAACTTGCTGTTTTACATTGAATTGCATACTTAACTGATTGTACTGGTAGCCTGGCACTATTTACGGGGAAGCGGACTCAATCCGTTATGCTGCCGAAATTTCGGCAACAAATTCATATGCCTTATGAAATATTTGTATGAATACATGATGTTCAAGTAAAATACTATTAGTTGTACTACAAATTATGAAAGATATATAGGATTCCATATTACTTGGGCTAGCCCCTGAATAAGTTTAAGGGGAATAGATCAGTGGGAAAGTAGGGGAAAGTAAACCCATCAATCTTGTATAGGAACGAGCTCGATCCTGAAAAACAGACTATTACCCAGGAGTATATGGCCAATGACTCCCAGCGGATCAAGAGTGGAAAATATAAATTATAGAAGGCGAAAGCCCTCAAAGATAAGATGCATTTTCTAGTTTGTATATTTATATGCACTCTATGATAATTCTTAATTAATTGTTATAGTTACCTATTTATTCCTCATGATATGTTACTATTTATTTACGGTTACTATCTTTGTTATATTCACATGTTTGTTTAATAATAATTTCATTACTTTAATTTAAAATTTAGTTTGTTTCGGGTTATATTTTCACAACATGAGTTTTAAGTTGAATATTACCATCATATTGTACTATTTAGAATTAAGAAAAACCGAAACAACTGGGAATGATGGCGATGACAAATATGTATAAAATTAGGATTCCTATTGAGAAATTTTTATTTCTCACTCTACTATATGTTTCCGCCTCATTCTCAAATCATGGAGAATGCGGCAACAGGAGTCCTATTTATTGAGTTCCTGAACTTGCACTTCCATCTAGATCCTATGCTGGACTCGTATATATTGCCAGTAGCTGTCATTTTTGTTTTTACTTCTTCTTTGGTAAAGACTTCGCAGTTCCACTTTCTCATCCTCTTTTTGACCCTACTGCGCCCTACATCGCCATCCCTATATATGTGGCACATCCTTTTCCACCACCACGACCAGCAGCAGTCGCAGCTCCTGCAGCACCACCAGCGGTGTCACCTCTGCAGGCTCCTTACATCTTGTTCTCTGAGGAGGAGGACCCCTCTGAGTCAGCAAGTTCATCGTCATCATCCTCTACACCCAACGGCGGCTATGCCCCGGTAGATGCCAGCATGACCAATGGATTCCTTTCCTCGGAATCCATCTAGATAGCGTACGTGCAGTAGCAGAAGGAGGTGTACAAAGTGGCCCTCTTTTGGCAGTCTGGGTCATGGGCATATGGTTAGGGGTTAGGAGTTGTACATAAAATGTCCCGTGGGGACCACATAGGGTTTTGCTTCATAGAGACAGGCCAGTTTATTTTGTTCTAGCGGCCTCGTTCTTATACCTTGTACCGTTTATGTATCTCTTTGGAAACTTTGGAAACAGACATCTATGTACATATATATGATGCAGTCAGATAGTTCTGTTTATTCCGCAGATTTTATTTATTTTATTTTATTATATTGTTTCTATTCAACTTTTACCCATTAGTTATTCTACAGCCGAAGGAAAAGAAAAATGAAATGAACAGTTAACCTTTGCGAGTAATTAACATTGAAGTAAAAATGAAATTTAATTAGATAGTGACACATAATAACTTATCAGGTAACATATTATGACTTAAGTATAGTATTTTGTCTGGTAATGTGTTACACATAAAGTTGTAGATTTGCACTTTAATCTTGTAAAGGTTGAACCTTGAGATGAAAATGTTGAGTAAAGTTCTAAACTTTCTTCAAGAATATCACTTTTTACTCATAAAAGTGTAGACTTGCGACTTTTAATTTATAAAGTTTGTATCTTGAGATAAGATAATGCATAAAGTGTTACACTTTCTTCTAGAAAGATTCTTTTAAACTATGGGACCACTTTAACTCATAAAGTTGAGACTTTGACGGTCTTAGAATAATTAAAAGTGTCAACTTTCACAAAGAATAAGACTTTTTAGTTCTAAAGCTAATATCTTGTATCATTGTTTCATAAAGATTGAATCTTTAAGAGAAAAATATAATTTTAGAGGCACATGCTTTCTTAAAGAATGAAACTTTATAATTATTTTATAAAGAATGATAACTCTTATACCATTAAAGGTGAAATCTTGTTGAGTTAATTATAAAAACTCGAAACTTTGCAACTGGAATAAGTTAAAAATCAATCCTTGATAAATGGAAAGCACATGGTGTTTTTGGGTTCATGATTGTGGTTATGCGTTGTCATGACCCAAGGGACTAGAGGGACCTCAAAATCCCTTGGGAACAGAAATATGATTAGGGCTTCTAAGCATACCATGAACCTAGGAATCACTAAGTGCACTGTCTTAAGATAAGAAAAGGAGATAATCACTTAACTTAGGGTGTGTTTGTTTGTGCTTATTTCAGCAAAAAATCACTTTTTATTGAAAAAAAAATCAGTTTTCATATATTTAAATAAATTTTTAAAAATAATCAGATTCTCAAAAAAATCAGTTTTTAGCTTTTTTGGAGAAGCTGAAAAGAGTAACTTCTGAAAAAAATTAGTATTCAGCTTTTTTTGTTATATATAAAATTTAAGTTTCAAAATCACTTTTTTCAAACTCTGAAACAAAAAACTTGAATAAAGTACTTCATAAGATGTGTACCTAAATAAGGAGTAACTTCACTCAAGTATAAGTAGCTAAAAGACTACATACATATTTATTTTAACTATATGGTTCTCTCATGAGTAGACACGAAGAATGATATTATGGCTCATAAGACTTTCTACAAAAAATAATACAACTATGAACCCTCTTAGGGTAAGAATGTATGATGTCGTTAGGTATGATGTATAACAAGTTTGATTGAGCATTGTCTCATAATTGGATGATTGGTATGATGATATGAGATGGATATAATGGATTATTGGTTGAAAGTTTCATGATTGGTGTTTAGGGGAAGCTCCGGTCTAGCCATCATGCTGCCGGATTTCCGTCAAAATTATGGACTTAGTTATATCATTACATGTCCACATGTGCCTTGTCAAGAACTACTATGCATGTAAGGTATAATGATAAGAAAAGAAAGAATGGGATATGACCCCTTGATCACTTCAAGGAAGTGAGAGACGGTGATCATCCACAAAGACTCAAGGAACCTCTATGGGGGAAGCAGGGTGACATAGAGGACCTTCCAACTTAGAGGCAACTATTATCAACTTAGTCTGATTTGGTTAGTACTGCATGACGATAGTCACGAAATGAACTCATGTCCAAAAGTAGTCTATTTCAAAGGAAAAGTAAATAATGTTAAGCACGTACTAAGTATGAAAGTAAAGTTAAAGAAAGACTCTAGTTTAGACTAAGAAGTTACATGAATGTGCATGCATCTTCATTCTCTCATTTGTATGGTCATGAATATTTATACTATGCTTTCACATGTATATGCTCTTATATTGTAGCTTTGAGTTTCTTTATATTATGTTTATATTAGGAAGATTAAAAGAAACCTACTTCGGGAACGTATGTTTTCAAACCCTTTAAAAATGGAATATATGCATGCTCACCATTTTCATAATTAAACCCGAAGTGGCTAGGACGACGATGATGATACATTAATGGTCTAGTTGAGATTCTACTAAGAAATTTTGTATTTTACACTCCTACGTTTCCGTGTCATCTCCAGACGAAGCTGATGGCATCCTTGGCAGCACTTCTGATGGTACCTGACTGGATAAGACAAGGAATTGCCATGGTTCTTCACCTAGCTAAGGAAGATCGATAAAATAGCAGTGTTTTCACTTTCTTAAGAGCCCTAGTTGGGTAGTTTTTGTGTAATTATGAGCATGTGGGAAGTTATGCTACTTAATTTGACCTATTACATATGTGATAATTATTAAGTGTAATGATGACTCTTGATTATCTATGTCTACATTATTGGCTTAAGGTATTGTGTTATGTTATTTCAATTTTGTCTTGCATCTTTCTAGTAACTCCGCGATATAAGGAACAGCATCCATATGTATGCGATTAAGTAAGCGCCTAAAGGCTCAGTTTTCAAGCATAAAGGATTTACAAAAAAAAAATAAATTTACAAACTATTTTCGTATATTATGCTAATTTCAACTATCAGAACTTTCGCTAGTAAAGAGTAACAACTAGTAATACCATAAAATGACTTATGCATAGTATGGTATTATTAAGATGTTACAAGTCAAAACACAACTCAACACTCCTATCCCCTACATGGCTGTGTGCATCATGTGCCTAGGATGACAACTAATTGCTTTGTGAAGCTTGTAAATAATAAATTAACCTATAGTTAATTAATTAATTAATTAAGTTAGTAATTATGTAAAATATATAGAAAAATCTAACTATCGGCCAAATAACAAGTCATGGCTGTGTAACATATACTCTCATATAGATTAGTAATATTTTAACCAACGATAAAGAGAATTAAGTCATTAGATAATTATTTAGCTTAATTAAGTAAGAATTATCTAAACTTGTCACGATTAAAGTAGCTAATTTGTACTAATTAGCAAGAAACTTGTCTAATATTCTCTTAAATCTTTGAGTCATATGACTACCATTCTAATATGTCTCTAAATAAAGTTAATAAACAAAGTCTTGACAATCAACTAAGTAAACTAACTAGTTAAGATGAAACTAATTAGGATAATTAGAAACTAACTAAACCAGTCCTTTGTCTATAAATAGAACCCCTTAGACTTCACCCCCATACTTTAGCTTCAACCCCAAATGTAATATTCTCTAAACACATATGTCATGCTCGTGTCATGGGACTATATCTAGAGGTTGTTACGGTCGCTGTGGAAACCTTCAAATAAGAAAACATAATATATGGCCCTTAGAATATTATGCTTTATTACTGATTAAGGATTTACAAGCCAAAGTGTTAGAAAAGTAGTATAATTTAAAATACAAATTTGTTTAAAACATAATTACTATTATACACAGAATGTGTCTTGTTTTGCATATTTCACGTTAGGTGTAACATCCCCAACGAGTTCTGAGTTCCGACCTAAGACTTCGAGTTCCAAATATATTACATGATTTCCGACTTCCGAGTTCGTTTTGGAATTTCAGCATAATTTCCAACTTTATCTATAATTTCCCGAATTCCGACTTAAAATAACATAGACGTGATTCCCGATATCCGACTTTATGTCTCAAAGAAAATGTACCCTATTTTTGATCTCATAATTTATTTCCAAATTTCAAGCAAGATGTACGCAAGTTCCGACCTCATACTTCATGCTTCAAAATAGTATACATGGTTTCCGACCTACAAATTGATAGTTTAACACAATGGTTACAAGTGCCTACCTCCGAGTTTATTGTAACGAGTTCCGACCTTAGAGTTGAACTCAATTGGAATGGACACAAGTTCAGATCTTTGCATTGATTTCCAATTTGTACACGATTTTCTATCTCCGAGTTTATTCCCAGGAGCTTTCCGTTTCTGTTGGTGTTCCCGAGTTTAAATTGGGAATTCTGAGATTATGTGATTGTGTGCTATATGATTTCTGACATTCGACTTTGCTTCCAAGTGTCGAATACACCAAACAGGATTTCCGATATCCGATTTCATCTCCGAGTGTCAAATATATGGCACGATTTCTGACTTTAAGCAGAATCGAGACGAGTTCCGATTTCACATAGAATCGAAGCGAGTTCCACTTTTGGGGCGATGTGGAGAGTAATTTAGCCACTAAAGCGGGAGACATGGCTGAACTTCAATCACAAAATTTCAACCAATCAAAACCCATAAAGCCAACTACCAATGCTTCACAAAACCTTATTTATTCCCTCTAACTTCCTCATTCTCGTGCTCCTTCCTTAGCTGGTCATTTCTCACTCTCCCTTCTCCAATCTTCACTTCATCTTCCTCAAAACTCCAAGTCTCATCCACTTCCTCCATCAAGAGCTCAATTCTAACTAGTTTCTACATCAATTTGAGGTAGGATTCCATTCCTGTTCTTAAATTCTTTGAACTGTGGCTGCTTGAAATTTTACTCTTCTTCATGTATGTGATGATACATTGGATATATATGATGTATTATGGTTGGATTAATATGAAATCTTGAGTTGGAATTAAAGTCAGAAGGAGAAAACTAGAAGGAATGGAGGATTAGAATGCTGCCTAAGAAAGAAGCCCCACGGCAGTCCGTATGGCGGAGTGTGCGGCTCCGTCTATAGCCAGTTAAATCCGATGAAATATTTTTATATGAAAGTAGACATTTAGGGCTTTCCATACATATATCATATAAGGCCATTGGATTAATATTGAGCGAGATATGAATTTTTGAAGGTTAACCTAGGAATCAGGACTTTCATCCGAGCAGTGTGATTTGAGAAGGGTGTAACTCATCCTACACAACTCCAAATTGAGTGAAACTAACATTGTTAGAAAGCTTACATATAGGAGAACATCCCATAATGAAATTTCGAGTTTGTTATTATCCTATTATTCCCAGTGATTCGAGGAAGTTGCCCTATGTCCAAACCAAGCCAAAATAGGGTAGTTCAGGAAAGTCAAATTTCAGGGCTTATAACTTGAGCTTTACTAAAGCAAATGAAATTAAACTCATTGCAAATGAAATTTTGTCTTGTTAGCTTTAATATGAGACCAATTTCATATGATTTGAATTAGTTTTTGATTTTTAGTGAATTTTTACTTGCAAGAGTATAATTCGGACCAGTGACCGAATAGGCTGAGATAAAATTTAAATATCTTGAGCTACACATATCAAAATGAGATGGAACTAAAAGGGTTGAAAACTAGACACATAGAGCTATGACATATCCAAAATTCAGGTTTAAATGAGTTGAATAGAAGTAAAGGTGGAATATACAAAATTCAGGCAGAACTGAATAGAATTGGCAGAAATGACCAAATTGATGGTTTCACAAGTGTTAGTGAACATATAAGGCTTGATGTTGACGGCTGCAAGTTTTACATTGATAGATATGTTAGATTGATTATATTGCTATGACTGATTTGTCCGTGAGAACTGGCACTATTCATGGGGAAATGGATCTGATCCGTTATGCTACCGAATTTACGGCAGAAGTCTATGAACTATGAGTGTTTATATTACAAGAAATTTATGATAAGAACAACTATATGATTATGAATATGTATGTGGAAGTTTTATATGCAAAAATGATATAAGTATGATATGAGGTATATGAAAATAAATGATGAAGCATATGTATGAGTGTATTCAGCATGTCTATGTTGGATTATGCATGAGAATGAAAAGACATAAATATATTAAATGTGAATCCCTTCACTCGAAGGTAGTTGCACATTAAATCCCTCCCTGTGAAGGCAGTTAAATGAGATAAGATGTGGGTCCCTTCACTCGGAGGCAGTTGCACATTGAATCCCTCCTTGTGAAGGCAGTTAAACGATAAAGATGTGGGTCCCTTCGCCTGGAGACAGTTGCACATTGGGTCCCTCCTTGTGAAGGCAGCTAAAACTTGGGTCCTTCTATGTTGGAGGTAGATGGCCAACTGAGTCCTTCCAACCTAGAGGCAGTAGGTCCCCTGTGGGTTAGTCTGTGTGACGACGGTCACGAGTTGAGCTGACAAGCTCACTCCCAGATCAGGCTATCCAAGGGCAGTAAAGGCTAAAGACTAAAGGTTAAAGATTAAACATATGCAATCACCCCACTCACATGAGGCATGGAATGGACCCAGCTAGTGTGAGTATAGGGGACAGGGCTTACATGAGGCATGGCATGACCCAGCTAGTGTAAGTACCAAAAATTTATGGTGGCATGTAAAGATTTTGTGATGAAAGATATGTTGATGAGTACATATTCCTAAGCAATGTGACATGGCAATCACATCCCGATAGGGTATGACATGGCGATCATACTCTGGAATATGGCATGATAAGCAGAAGATAAAGAAAGAAAAGTAAATTTTATATATCTGCATAACTTCAAATATAGGTAAAGTCATGTGTAGATGTTATGTCTCCAGTATATTGATGCTATCGTATTTTAATATGTTACAATTATTATTCATAGTATAATTCATGAATCGACTTTGTAGGGGCTCTCCCAAATGCCAAGTGTATGAGTAAAATAAACTTTGCTTCGGATAATATATTTTCGAACTATAAAATTGAACAGCTTGTATAACATGATCACCTCTTTCATAATAAATCGAAGCAACTGGAGATGACAACGATGACATTATGTATGATGCTTAAGGAATCCTACTGAGAATTCAAAATTCTCACTCCTATTTCCGTGTTATCTCCAGATAGTTCAAGAAGTTCCGGAGACGGCTAAAGTTGCTGTCAGATAAGGTCCGCTCAGGTAACCATAACAACTCCTGAGTATGGTACTATGACTTAAGTATAGTGCCGTACTTGGGAGGGTGTTATATTAGGTGCTGGCAGCCAACCTTGACACTCGAGTTGGAGTTCCAGGTGTTAGACTCAAGTCTACAGTTCATGGTTCACAGAAATCCCAAAATTTTACCGCAAACTTGAAGCATATTCTTTATACTAGAATATTTACAGAGATATATAAACAGTTAGTGAGAAAGTGAAAGTCTCAGAAAGTACACTCAATCCACTAAGACATAGGATGTCATCGCAAGGATTTTAGTCGCTTCGGTTTATTATGAAAACATAGACAGGTACACACAGCTATAGGTTCAATTTTAAGTGTGAAAATATATTTCTCAAAGCAGGTTACTTTTAACAATCACTTGGTATATCACAAAATAGTTATAAGAGCAATAGCAATAAACTTTCTAACCATAATAATAGTAACTATACAGTACAATGAGATCATGAAACATGCATATGCTGATGCATATGTCTAAATCATGCAAGTGCACTTGTCTTTCTTGTTTTTTCCTTCAACTTGCAACATGAATATATGTACTTGGTTCCCTTGAAGTGGATGGCCTCTCCTACTTCTGGGTAATAGTCTGCTTTCAAGACCGAGTTCGTTCCTATACGTGATTGCCGAGTTTACTTTCCTCGACTCTTATGCCGACTTATTTCCTTTAAATTTATTTAGGGTGTGGCCAAAGTGATCATTTTTGACGATATTGCCCTAGCCTACTACTAGGTAGAGGCTCGATATGTCTTGCAAGTTCATGTTACTTTATACATTTTCATACATGGTCATGCATGAGGATGCTGCATGCACTTATACACATCCTTCATACATCTATGTTCCAATCTTTCCATATCTAGGCATTACATATCACTATCCTCAGTGTGGTCACCCTTGGGCATTATGTATCGCCATCCCCAAGGGGATCAGCATTCCATATAATAACAGTTATCATTACCTAACTTATTGTTCTATGTCTTGCCTATCACTTGTCTTGCTTAATACTTAGGTTATAAGCCACTAGGAATCTATCCTCATGTTAGGAATTTACGATGAATCCATTTCTCATTACATGGCGCTTATGCTTTGTAAAGTCATTTCTTATCAAGTCCTTTATTTAACTCTCTTAGTATTATGTGGTTTACTTAGGAGTAACTCAAGTTATGTCCATGTGACTAAAACTATCTTGGTTTACCTTTAAATATGGGCACCATATCTCATAAGCATGAGTCCCGAGTTTTGAGTTTACTCCTAGTCTCCAAGCTTCCAAGTTCCGAGCTTAAGAAAAAGGTCCACATTTTCCTTATTTCCCCCAAGTTCAAGTTTCCTAAGGGTTCACTTATGCCCCTTAATTTCTAGGTTCTGTGTTTAAGAGAAAAGGGTCACCTCTCCTTTGTCCCCCAAGTTTCGTGCTCTGATCTTGGGGAACTCCTCCCTGGCTACCTAAGATTCTGAGTTCTAATCTAGGGGTAGAGGGTCCACTCATTCTTGATTACCTAAGGCTCAAGGTTCCAATCTCCTTGGCTAACCGAGGTTTCGGGTTCTAACCTTGCTAACTACCCAAGGTTCAAGTCTTAAGTGAAGGGTCCCCTTCTTTTCCCAAGTTTCTAGATTTCTAGTTTAAGGAAAAGGGTTTGCTTCTCCTTCATCTCCCAAGTTTTGGGTTCCGAGCTAAAGGGAAAGGGTCATTTCTTCCTCGTTCCCCGAGTTTCGGGTTACGAGATTTAAGGGAAAAGGTTCATGAATTGAACTCAATTTCTATCCTATTTTATTCTAAAATTCATATCTAATTCATTTGAGCTTGGATGGCCTAGATTTTTGGTTTATATACTCTACTCTTCTTATACTAACAAGGAAAAATGACCTTAACCTTATAAGATTTCTCAATTAGTACAGTTTTTGCTAAACATCTCCACTATCCTATCTTAGATTTTTATTGTGTCTTCCTTTTGGTGTGTAGTTTCTTCAAAGCTATTTACCCTAATTTCTATGGACTCCCCCTCACTCCAATTCTTGTTCAAGGACCTCAAGAGGCTTATTTAAGATTTACTAAGCATTTATTTCAATTCATATAAAGTATTAACTTAATTTAACTAAGGCTTGGCTTTTCTAGTTATTTAGTGATCCTAGAGGTTGTCTTATGTTAGGTTCTTGAGCTTTCCGCCACCATTTTTAATTGAAATCTCATTTAACCAATTTAATAACTCATAAGGCTAAACCCTATACCTCTCTCATGCTAGTCACATAATACCAAATCCATACACACACAATCATCAACAACCAAGTGCAAAAGCAAACTCAAATTAACATCTTCAAGCATAACCATCACATAACCGCTTCATTAATACTATAATCCAACCAACTATCATCAAATTTAAATGAAGAACCTACGGTTTGGACATGACATAAGCGCAAGGAATTGGAGGAAATAAACCTAGGATTTGATCTACCTACCTTAAGATTCTTGGAGCCATGGAAGCCAAGAAGCCGAGAATGTAACACCCTACTAATTTAATGTTATGCTTAAATCATAGCATAAAATTAGGTAGATTGTGTTATCGTGTTTATACGCTGCCTACGTTTCATTTATCCATATCCTTTTTTTTCTTTTTCTTTTTTTTAACAGAAGAAATGGAACGCCATATAATGAACGTGACAGAGTTTAATTTATCACAACAGAAAAGATAAGAACAATTAACACGTATGCCGTCAACTGTATATATATAGAGAGAGATATATAAAAAGCCACTGTTTCAGCTTATGTACAAGTTTCAAAATAGGATACCTAAGTGGAGCCATGTACCAAAAAGACGTAAGGCCCATGTCAGTCAACCTAATCCTATGTGGTCCTCAGAGGACATTCCAAAACCTACCACTAGATCTATGACCCATAGCTGCATGCTGCCAAAAGAGGGTCATCTTTGCACAACTCTCTTGCACATGGTGACCTACTCAGTCAGGTAGCCATTGGCCATGCTAGGCCTGGCTGGCGAGTAGTCAGTACTGGGTCCTGAAGAGGAAGAGGGTGATGAGCTGTTGGCCTCTGATAGGTTGCTCTCGTAGCTGAGCGGGATGTCAGGTACCACCTGCGGAGGTGACTCTGGTGCGGGGTCGTGAGGGCTCACAGTCTTTGCCGAGTGCGAGGAGGTCTTTGGCGGAGGGTGTGCCGCGTGTAGCGGGACCTCAAAGTATGGGTGGCAGAATCAAAAGCAGGATGGTGTAGAGGGATGGTAAAATTCCTATCACTAAAGAGATAAAGACGGAACTGGCAAGAGCCGGCTATATACAGCGAGCCTACTGTAGGGTCATGGTGGAGCTGTAGGTCTGGGACCTCAATGAAGAGGGTAGCTGTCGTGTCCATCATCCACGTCTGAGAATGAGGCGGAAATGCAAAACGAGGTGAGAATTTAAAGAAATTCTCAGTAGGGTTTGCGCATGGTGTATAACTGACTTCGCGTCCATTCTCAGTTGCCTCGGGTTTTATTTAATTATAAAAATATGAGATCAAACTTAACTATTCGCATTTAATAAGGTTGGGAAAATGTCTGGTTCGGGGCAAGATCCAATTTTACTTTAGACAGCATAAGAAACAGATTAAACTACTAACAGTAATACACAGAATAATGGGCAGAATAAATGAACATATACTGTAAGTGAATGTAACAATTAAACTGTAAATAACTTGTAATTATGCACTTAATGCAATCATGCAAAACTTGCTCTTGAACCTTCCTTCATAAACTTTTCCTTTGCTCATATACTTTCTCCATTACTCATAAACTTTTCCATTACTTGGTCCCCTGGGAGTTCTTGGCTATTTTAGACTCCTGGGTAATAGTCTACTTTTCAGGATCGAGCTCGTTCCTATTCAGGGATTGCCGGGTTTACTTTCCCCGACGTCCCCACCTATCTATTCCCCTTAACTTTTTATCCGGGGCTGGCCCAAGTATCATGGAACTTTCATCATAACATATTCTTTGGGTTCATCATAAGATAACTTTCATAGCTTTCTTGAAAATGCACATACATCTACATGTATCTCATAACTCATACATATACTTTACCGCAATTTTGGTGGCATAACGGAACGTGTCCGCTTCCTCATGAATAGTGCCAGTACATCATAATACCAAATTCTCAAAGAAGTCACAATATTGCATGTACAATTCATCATAGAACTCATAGAAGCATTAGTCTCCTTAAGGCAGAGTTATAGCTTCAACATAATCATTTAACCTGGTTCTTGTAAATCATGCCATAATTTCTATTTAACTCATTTGGACCTCAATTTTGGATACATTAAAGTTTTATGTGTCTATTTTATAACCTCTTTGGTCCCATCTCATTTTGATAACCATAACTCAAATTATTCAGATTTTATCCCGGCCTGCCTAGCAGCTAGCTAGAATTGCACACTTAAAAGTAAAAATCTACTAAAAATCGAAAACTAGCTCAAATGATACGAAATCAGTCTCATATTAAATTTGATAGAACCATCTTTCATTTGCAAAAAGTCCCATTTCATTTGACTCAGTAGGGCTTGAGTTGTAAGCCCCGAAACTTGACCTTTTTGAACTGCCCTGTTTTGACTCAGTTTGTACATAGGGTAACTTCTTCAAATCGCTGGGTACAAATAGGATGGTAACAAACTGGGAATTTCTTTGTATGATATTCTCTTATGTGTAAGATTTCTAACAAAATTGGTTTCACTCGATTTGGAGTTGTGTAGGGTGAGTTACACCCTTTTCAACCCATACTGCTCGGGTGAATGTCTTAGTTCCTAGGTCAAACTTCAAAAATTCATATCTCTCTCAATATATGTATAGAAAGCCCTAGATGTCTAGTTTCATATAAAAATGGTTTCATCAATTTTAAACGGCGGGAGGCAGAGCCGTACACTCTGCCGTACGGGCTGCCGAGGGTTTTGAGTTTTCCAGCCTCTCAGCTTCTTCATATCTTCATCCTTTCCTACTTCCAATTCAAATTTTAATCTCATAAATAGCCAATAAATTAACTATAATTCATCATAATCATTCAATTAACATATCAAAATTAAGAAATTAGACCACCACCAATCATCCAAGAATCAGAGAATCAAGCAAGAATTAAAACCTCTACCTCTTGTTATTAGGCTTGAGTTTTGGAAATATAGCCTGGTTGAACTTGAAGGTTGGATGGAGTGGGTGACTGGAGAATAGAAAAGAGAGCTGAACAAGGGAGAGGAGAAGTGGTGTAGACTCTGGGCTGAAAGGAAAGGAGGGGAATATATAGACCAGGCTTTGAGGTAGTAGTTGGAATGGGTGGCTTTGATTGGATGAAATTTCTGTGGGCAAAGTTCGTCCATGTCTTCCTCTTTTGTGACAAAATTGCTCTCCACGTTCTTGAGAAGTGAAACACGCTTCCAGCGTATCTGAACATGACATCGGAACTCGTACACTTCTTAAAGTCGGAATTCGTGCATATCTATTCAGATGAAGTCGAAACTCGAAATTATCATCTGGTTTATTCAAAACTTGAGAGTAAAGTCAGAAGTCGGAAATCGTAGGCACAATCACCTTAAAATTGAAGGTCAATGGCCAGAATGTGAAACCAAAGCACTCAAACCCAGAAGTCGGGGGCATTATGTAAACTTGAATAGATTCTAATCATAACACCGGAGATCGGGATTCAAAACATTACTCTTATGTACCAGGAAATCGGAACTCATAGGATCTCGGCACTCCAACTCGATATCAGAACTCAGGAAAATAAGAGAATGAAAAGCTCTTGCTAATAAACTCAAGATTGGAACTCGTGCAAATTGAGTCGAACTTGGAGACCAACTCAGATTAACTCGGAAGTCGGATTTCGTGTTCATCTTAAATCACCTAAGGTCAGAACTCGTATGTTATGCATCTTTGAAGCATAAGGTCGGAAATCGGGAAAATCAGAGCCTTAATAAAATCGGAAATCATTGCCAGTCCAGTTGAGCCTTGGAGATGAAGTCGGAGGTCAGGAATACTGATGAGCTCGGAGGTCGGAAGTCACGGACGTTACAGAGAACAATTCCTAGCCTTCCTCTTCTCTCATGGCCACAACATATAGAGGTGTGGAAACTCCACTTGATGCTTGATCATCAAATTGATCAAGGGATTTGATGAAAAGGAAGGTAAGGATTAATTTTCATTAAAGAAGCAAGGTATTTTGAGGCCAAGAAGGCCATCAACCATGAGTCTGAAGCTCATGGCTATGGTGGTTGTGAGAAGGAAAATGAAGAAGATGATGATAGTGGTTTTGTGTGTGTTGTTAGCATGAATAAAGGAGAGAAGGAAGAGATAAGAGGGTCTTGACATTTATAGAAAGAGTGGTGGTGATAAATCCAACAATTGAGCCAGGGTGGCATCCTCATGTCCACTTGTTTACTAAGTATGTGGTGTGGCTCATCTCTGGCCACATACTTTGGCTACTCTCATGATATGTCTATCTATCTCTGCATGATTATTTCCCTAGATTTGTCATATCCAAAGACAATATAAGACCCTTGAGAATAATTCAAGATATCTAGTTATTAATTTGGGTACTCTGAGTTACCTAAGATATTATATACTATGTGAGTAATCTCACACTTCTATTTAAAATGATGTGTATAAAATATCATTTATAAAGTTATTACATATATTTTAGTTATCTACTAGTGTCGTGGAGCCCACATATTCCCGGAATCGAGATTTTTCTGCAAATGCCCCTCCTGACAACTGCAAACCTTTATTTACAGTTTTGCCATTATGATATAATAATTATAATTTTGCCCTCCTTCTACTATGATTAACCCATTTACAATTTTGCCCTTGCCTCAGGCCTGAGCTTCCTTCTATACTAGTATGCCCTTAGAGTTGGGGATGTTACACCAAACCTTCTTGGAATGGCTGGAACCTCCTCTTCCATTTCCTCCCAAGTTCTTATCTTTTAAACACTCATAAACACCGCCAAAACTTCATCCTTTTCCTCTACCATCAAACACCATCATCTTCCACCATCATAACTTGAATTTAAGCCTTCAAACAAGGATTAAAAAGCTAGAAGAAGCTGCTGCCCAACCTTTGTAGTTTCTAGTTCAAGCAAGCAAGACTATGTAGGGTTTTTTTGTCACTTTTTAGACTTCATGCATGAGTTTTGTGTGATTCTTTGTGTTATTTGAGGTTTTTAATCTTTATTTTCAGAACTTATGTTCTTCCTTTAACCTTCTAAAATGAAATGTTTGCAGTTTGATGCATTTTTTTGAGGATTTGAAACTTGAACTATTATTTTGAAGCCTTTTTAACTCATATTCTTGTTTCTTTGAGTGTTTCTAAGTTTAACCTCCTTGTTTCTCTATGTATGGGTCACAACAATGTTAGGGTTCAAAGAGGGCTTTATGTTCTTATGAGTTTTGATGGTTTCATCTATGTTTGATTGATAGCTCTTCGAGTATAAGCTTAGTTTCTCAAGGATTTTAACTATACAAGTTTCAAAAAGTCCATCTTTTAACCCTATGAAACCCACGACCTCTATGAGAGCTAAAGGTGAGGGTATTGTTTTGGGAGTTTTGATATTGCATCTATGTTGGTTTGAAAGTTTATTATGTGTACGTTTGAGTTTTAATGTTTATTAAGTCCAGAAGCTTGAAAAATCCTATCTTGAGGCTAGGTATACCTCATGGCCTTGCTAAGGGCTGAAGCTATCTCCATGTTTTTGTAGGTTTCTTTGATTGCATTTATGTTTACTTACAAGCTTGTATTTTGTTTATGTGAGTTCTTTCATTAATTAAGCCCAACACCAAACACCATTAGTATGGCTATGTCTACATGAGTGCCTCAATGGTGGATTGGTTATACATGTTTCTAAGGCTAAATAAAGATGTTTAACATCTTACTATGATGATATCTATGAACCTCTAATTCTTGATTTTACTTCTTGAAATTCTTTAATAATTAAAGGCTAAAGACATGAGGAACCATATTAAACCCCACATGTATGGCTATGCATAGAGAAGGTCTCAATGGTGTTTGGTTCTTCATGGTTTTAAAGGCTAGAAATTGGGCTTGACAATATTATTTGTTGGTGATAATGATTTTGCAACACATGCCTTTAAAATATTGGATTTTTTGAGTTCAAAGATATATGGAAGTTCATGCTCCTAACACCATATGTATGGCTATGCCTATGGTGTTTTTTATTGAGAGTTTATGTCTTTCATATATCTGAGAGCTTAAGGATGAAGATTAATACCCTAAAATGTTTACTTTACTTATTGAAAGCTTATTTCTTGAATAGAATCAATTTTCTAGTCTAAGCATGTCATATTTTCCCAAATAAGGTTGCTACCCTATTTTGTTCTTATAACCACTGCACGCTTTTCATGTGTTTTAAAAGTGCAAAAATGATTTATTGAAACCCTAGAACCTATATTTTGAAGATATGTGTTTGTTTGCTAAATTTTTTTTATTTTGGTGTCAAAACTATGGATTAAAAGAAAGTGTTCAAGGCTGCCCTATTTTGGACTACAACCTATTCACTTTTATTTTGTCTATTTTATTATATTAAAGCATTGGTTTGATGCTTTAGATGATGTACTTTCATGTGGTGAAGTCTTATATGCTTGGTTTTGAAGTTTGGAAGCAAAATAACTAAAACTACTGACAAAAAAGTCAATCTCGGCCATATGGGGGCAGCAAGCTAAAAGTCACGTTTTTTAGAAGTTTTTGGTTGATTTAAGATGGAAATTAAGTGTTTGGTCCATATTAGATAAATATTCCCTTGCTTGTGATGCTTAAAATCTTGAAAGATCATGTGTTTGGTGATGCTTGTTACCCATGAAAAACCATGGGGTTGTATATCAAGTGTTTGATAAAATGTCTAAGTAAACCTTAGTCATGTTTCTACAAAAGTAATGTTTACAGTTTTGCTATTTTTCAAATGATTTTTGAAGGATTTTCACAAAAGCTTTAATGAGTAGGACTCTTTGAAGGCTTTTCTTACTAAACTATTCAATTATTCTTCTCAAAGGTTTCCAAGCTTTTGTTTATATGTTTTCAAACCTCTAAACATGTTTGAGTTAGCTCAGTTCATATGCTTATTTTTTTTAGACCATTAAGACTTAATAACTCTTTTAAGATGCTTGACACTTAATAAAAGAACTAGGACCCTTACTTATGGAGTTTTGAACTTGTTCCTGTGCTTATGGACTATATTTGGATCATTATGACTCATATGTGTAACATCAACCACGAGTGCCGACTTCACCTTCAAATTCCCATGATTTCCAACTTCATGTCCGATTTCCGATTTCCTCTTCAATTTTGATTATTCCTGATTTCCGACTTCATGTTCTAGTTTCGAGTTAAATGGAGTGGCTTCCGAGTTCCAATCTCTAACTTCAAGTTAAAGTATATTGTGCATAATTTCCGACTTCCGGGATTCGGGTATAAGGTTTCCTATTCTGGTACCAACTTCCAAGTTTATGTAAAAAATACCGACTTCCGGGTTTAAGTATTTTAGGTTTGATATTCTTGTCAATGACTTTCAATTTCAAAGTGTTTTATGTGCTTGTGATTTCGATTTCCGACATTAATCTACATTGGTCTTCCAAGTTATGAATGATTCAGAACTCTCAAGTTCTGACCTTAACCATACCCAGTGTTCTAATTTCCGACTTCCGACTTAATGTTTCAAAACAAGCTGTACATGGTTTCTGCCCTCCGAGTTCTTAAGTACTGACCTCTGGGTTGAATGTTACGATTTCCGACCTTAGAGTTGAACTCAACTAGAATAGACAAGAGCTCAAATCTTTGAATTGATCTCCAAGTTCGATCAAGATTTACGCGAGTTCCGATCTCAGAATTTATTTCCAAGTCTCAAATAAGGTGGGCACGATTTCTGGAATCCAACTTCAGCTGCAATTTCAGATAAAATGGACGTAGGTTCCCACCTTATACAGAATAGGGACAAGTTCCGACTTGAAATGCAATGGGAGCGAGTTCCACTTCTAGGACGACGTGGAGGATAGTTTAGCCACAAAAGAGGGAGACATGGCCGAACTTCAATCACAAAATTTCAACCAATCAACACTCATAATTCCAACTACCCTCATGTATTTAAGTCAGACTCTCCTTCTCATTTTTGACTGACTTGTGCCCCTTCTCCCTCTTGCTCCAGCCCCCTTCTTCTCTTTCCCTCTTAACCTACTCCATCAAATCTCCAAGCTTTGTCAAGATTCCATCAATCCAAGCTCAAATTCAGCAAGATCACACCTAAAGGAAGTAGGATTCCATTTTTGTTCTTGAATTCTTTGCACTATGGCTGCATGAAATTTTACTCTTCTTCATGTATGTGATGATACATTGGATGTATATGATGTATTATGGTTGGATTAATATGAAATCTTGAGTTGGAATTAAAGTTAGAAGGAGAAAACTAGAAGGAATGGAGGATTAGGATGCTGTCTAGGTGAAAGGCCCATGGCAGTCTGGATGGCAGAGTGTACGGCTTCGCCTATAGTCGATTAAATCCAATGAAACTATTTTTATATGAAAGTAGACATTCAGAGCTTTCGATACATATATCATATAAGGCCATTGGATTAATATTGAGAGACATATGAATTTTTGAAGTTTAACCTAGGAATCAGGACCTTCATCTGGGCAGTGTGACTTGAGAAAGGTGTAACTCACCCTAGACAACTCCAAACTGAGTGAAACCAACTTTGTTAAAAATCTTACACATAGGGGAATATCACATAATGAAATTCCGAGTTTGTTATGATCCCATTTGTTCCTAGTGGTTCGAGGAAGTTACCCTATATCCAAACCAGGCCAAAATAGGGTAGTTCAGGAAGGTCGAATTTCAGGACTTATAACTCAAGCTATACTCAAGCAAATGAAATAAAACTTGTTGCAAATGAAAGGTATCCTGTTAGCTTTGATATGACACCAATTTTGTATGATTTGAGTTGGATTTCGATTTTTACTGAATTTTTACTTCCAAGAGTATAATTCGGATCAGTGACTGAATAGGCTGAGGTAAAATTTAAATATCTTATGCTACACATATCGAAATGCGATGGGACCAAAAGGGTTGAAAACTAGACACATAGAGCTATAACACATCCAAAATTCAGGTTTAAATGAGTTGAATAGAAGTAAAGGTGAATTATACAAAATTCGAGCAGAATTGAATAGAATTGGCATAAATGACCAAATTGATGGTTTCACAAGTGTTAGTGAACATATGAGACTTGAGTTGACGGTTGCAAGTTTTACATTGATAGATATGTTAGATTGATTATACTGCTATGACTGATTTGTCCGTGAAAACTAGCACTATTCATGAAAAAACGGATCTGATCCGTTATGCTGTCGAATTTATGGCAGAAGTCTATGAAACTATGAATATTTATATTACAAGAAATTTATGATATGAATAGCTATACAATTATGAATATATTACGATGACATGATCATGAATCATTCTTATGAGCACATGCATATCTACATATGAATGGAGCAAAAATATATGAAAGAAAATGAGGGAGCATATGTATAAGTGTATTCAGCATGTCTATGCTTGATTATGCATGAGAATGAAAAGACATAAATATATTAAATGTGAATCCCTTCACTTGGAGGCAGTTGCACATTGAATCCCTCCCTGTGAAGGCAGTTAAATAAGATAAAATGTGAATCCCTTCACTTGGAGGCAGTTGCACATTGCATCCCTCCCAGTGAAGGCAGTTAAAAGATAAAGATGTGGATCCCTTCACTTGGAGGCAATTGCACATTGAATCCCTCCCCGTGAAGGCAGCTAAAACTATTAGATCCCTCTACCTTAGAGGCACGTGGTCAGATGAGTTCCCTCTATATTGAAGGCACGTGGTCAGATGAGATCCCTTAATTTAAGGCACGTGACTAGAAAAGATCCCTTCAATTAGAGGCATATGACCAAAATAAGATCCCTCAAAGACTAAAGGCACGTGAATCCCCTTGTGGGTTAGTTTGTGTGACGACGGTCATGAGATGAGCTGACAAGATCACTCCTAGATCAGACTACCCAAGGGCAGTAAAGACTAAAGACTAAAGCATATGCAAGCACCCCACTCACATGAGGCATAGCAACGACCCAGCTAGTGTGAGTATAGGGGACAGGGCTTACATGAGGCATGGCATGACCCAGCTAGTGTAAGTGCCGAAAATTCATGGTGGCATATAAAGATTTTATGATGAAAGATATAATGATGAGTCTATATTCCTAAGGAACGTGACATGGCGATCATGCTCTGATGGGGTATGACATGGCAATCATACTCTGAAATATAGCATAATGATCCCACACCCTAAGGAATGTGACATGGCAATCACATTTTGTTGGAGTATGACATGGGGATCATACTCTGGGACGTGGCAGGAAGAACATATTCCTAAGGAATGTGACATGGTGATCACATCCTGATGGGGTATGACATGGCGATCATACTCTGGAATATGGCATGATAAGTAGAAGATGAAGAAAGGAAAGTAAATTTTATGTATTTGCATAACTTCAAGTACAAGTAAAGTCATGTGTAGATGTTATGTCTCCAGTATATTGATGCTACAGTATCTTAACATATTGCAGTTATTATTCATAGTATAATTCATGAATTGACTTTGTATGGGATCTCCCAACTGCCAAGTGTATAAGTAAAAGGCACTTTGCTTCGGATAAAATATTTTCGAACTATAAAATTAAACAGTTTACATAACATGTTCACTTTTTTCATAATAAACCGAAGCAAACTGGAGATGACAACAATGACAGTATGCATGATAGTTAAGGAATCCTACTGAGAATTCAAAAATTCTCACTCCTATTTCCATGTTATCTCCAGATAGTTCGAGAAGTTGCAAAGATGGCTGAAGTTGCTGTCAGTCAAGGTCCGCTTAGGTAACCGTAACAACTCCTGAATATAGTACTATGA
This sequence comes from Pterocarpus macrocarpus, assembly GCA_031439585.1. Lineage (NCBI taxonomy): Eukaryota > Viridiplantae > Streptophyta > Magnoliopsida > Fabales > Fabaceae > Pterocarpus > Pterocarpus macrocarpus. Next base: position 30,254,934 of record CM062515.1, read on the forward strand.
CTTAAGCATAGTACTGTATTTGGGAGGGTGTTACAATATGAACTTATTTGAGACCGTTATGGTCTTACTCTATGCTTTGGAGTACCTATACATGGACATGGACTATGGACATAGAATTATTGGGCTAAAGATACTTTAATCTCACTAATAATTACTAAATGCAAAGATTAGGTTAAAAGGTACCTTTAGTAATTACATATGAGCTAGCCAATCCCACGCTTAGAGTGAGTTTTCTAACTTATTACTTTGAAACTTACAATTGCTCTTTACAAGCTTTGAACAATGGTTTTTGGTGGGTTCAACTTACTTTGTTTATCTTTGTTTGCACCCTATAATCATATTTTCGTGAACCAAGGCTTAAACATGTTTTCAAGTTTTAATTATGTGCAAGACATTAAGTGCATGAATATGTTCTTGATGGAACCAAGAGAGTGTTTCTAAAACTAGATTGAGGATATGTGCACATCACTTTGATAATTTGTAGGCTTGATATATGAATATGCGCATGTTACTTTATTGAGCTGTGATAATTAATATGTGCAACTCATGGTATGACCAATGCTATGAAATGTATACTAATTGTTTTAATATCATATTTCTCACTTAAGCTTGTGCATTGATTTATAAAAATATGACCATCATAATGACAATAATGACTAAAAACAAGTGTGTGCATTATATGTGGTATTATGCTTATATGAGACTTTGAAATGGATTATGTATGCTATTTGCCTAATTTGGTACTTTTATGGCTTAAATAATTTGTGTACACTCCATCTGCAAATATGTGGATTGTGATTATGTAGACTATGGTAAAATATGCACAATTTGATAGCTAATGGCAAGGAAATGTGATTTGTGCACTTTATGATGTGATAAGGTATGATTTGACGGCTAATAGCTAGAATTATGATATGTGCACCGTATGATGAGAATATGTGAAATTGTAATGGCCTAAACCTATATGTGCACTACATGATTTGAAAGGAAATTTGTGATGATATGATTATGAGAATTATGCTCCATATATGTGATTAAAGCTGATATATGAGATGTGTGAAAAGATAGTGAATGTATTCCCCCCACCTTAGAGTGGACAAATGGTATATTTATAGGGTGATGCATTGGCCCTATCTTGGAGTGGATAAGTGGTGCATCTACCTAGGGAAATGCATTGGGCCCACCTTAGAGTGGATAAGTGGTGCATTTGCCCAAGGTGACACATAGGCCCACATTTGAGTGGACAAGTGGTGTGTTCACCGTCTAATAGTGATCATGGTAATGCATTAGCTCCACTATGGAGTGGATAAGTGGTGCATTTACTACAACGATATCTTGGCCCCACCTGGGAATGGATAAGTGGGACATTTTTCTAGTGACATCTTGGTCCCACCTTAGAGTGGATCGATGGGATGATCACTAATCTAACTAGTAGACGCCCTAGAAATGAGAGCTCTCGTAGATCCAGATATACTAATGTGAGACCATGCAGACATATGCACACTAGGGGTGGTGATACATAATGCCTAATTGCGATAGAGTTTTCTGATTATGACTCAGCCATTAGAATGGAGTAAAAGGCCACAACTTGAGAATATAATAATATACTTGTTTAATGAAATTATAATTATGCTATTTCTTATGATATTTATGCTGCTATTTTATTTTCATGGATTATTATTAAAGTATGTTCTAATATCTTACTTGATATGTCGTTACCTCTATTGCATAGTTGAGAATGATAATTTATCATGATATGACTCTTTATTACTGTTTAGAGCTTTGTTATTTCACACTTTTTTGGTAAATGTTCTACGGGTTATGTGTTTAAGTGTGCAGCATCTTGCTTGCATTCCCGTTTCCTTCATTAAGGATTTTTTGGGTAGTCGCGGGACTCCACTGGAAACACTACTCTACTAGGAGACTTCTCTCAACCTGCTTTTTTTTAATTTCCAGATAAGGCAAGTTGACACAATTATGGAGATGAAAATAACTTGGGATTTGGCTGTAGATTGAAATGTATTAGATAGAGTCGCTAATATTTAGAATATAATAAGAATACTATGATGTTCTGGTATTTGGACCTATGTTATGTACTCACTATCATATTTCAGTAACTATGATGATAATATATGTTTTTTGTATGCTATAGTTGTCTTATCTGTGGGTTATGCCAACTAGCATGCTGCAGAAATACTTCTACCATGTCAAAGAAGTAAAATAAGTTAAAATAAGTAATTGTAATTGGCAAAAAAAATTTACCCTCAGAAAATTAAGGAAGAAAAATTACTAATATTCTACCAGTTAATTATTATCAAAGTATAATAGTTAGCTAGTAGGGTGTTACAAGTGAGCCTAATGCATGTGAAAATCCTATTAAAATACTTGAAACTAATGTGGTCGAGCCCAATGGAATCATCCATTGTAATGAGACATAGCCAACCACACCAAATGATTCCAGCCCTCTTAATAAGTGTTGGATTTAATGTTTAGATGATGAACATTTTAATTAATATGTTTAAATCTGATATTACTTAAAGCTAATATTATTGGATTATGTTTGAAAATATATTCTCCCTATTTAACCTCATGAATACTTGTTTTCTTGAAATCAAATATATTCATAAAATCAATTTAAACTTTGGAAATTATTTTGATCTTAATTTGATTAAGAAAAACTAAGATTAAGGGAGGAAATCAAGCTCCAACAGTCATATAGCTGAAATCTTGCATATTTGAGCTGACTAGAGAAAACTAGCTGCTAAACCAGCAACTACAGACAAAAACCAATGACTATTGCGTAGGATACAACAAATACATGAATTTCATCATGTGAGCAAATTCTTAGGTTTGAATGGAAGCCTAAATGTTCTCTAAAGGCACAAAGAATGAAGAAGAAAACAACAACCTCCATCAAGAAGAAATAATGAGATTTCCTTGTTCATCATAACCTTTATTCTTTCACTTTTATATCTACTCTAGAGAGAGAATATTGTTTGAAACCCATTGTAGCTCAGTTATAAGAGCATCTATACTTTGTGAGGTTACCTTATTTTGGTTGAAATAGGGGAAGGCTTTATGATGTCCTTGTAAGAAAGAAACCACAATATACTCTAGATAAAGGGAGATTTGGTGGTATCTTTATGAGAAATAAACCACAAAATACTCTACTTGGGGATTGGATAAAGAAAGGTTCATCGAAGTCCTTGTAAGCCAAAATTCGATAGTGAAGAAAAATCCAAAGTAATTAGGGACTTGACGTAGGTTGCAATTTGTAATCGAACTAATATAAATCACTATGTACTTCTCTTCTCCTTTATCTTTTTTAATTTTTGCATTACTTCTGTTCAAGTTATTTTCTAGTTTCAATTCTAATTTTTGATTTAATTGTTCTAATTTTTTGTTATACAATTTTTTGTTATTGAACTAATTCACCCCTATTGGTTCCTTCAATAAGAAACAACCAACGCCATCAAATGATCCTAACCCTCCTAATAAAACAAAACTAAATGCAACTAATGAGCAACAACTAATAGTGCACAATGATATGTCAAGGACTAAAGAACACTCTATGAGGAAAAAGGCTTACAATTGATGTACAATCGATAGACATAGGGATATGGCTAGAAAGGTTAAATTGATGCTAAGGAAAAATGTCGAAGAATTTGATTATGAGTCTAGAAGTGAATCAACTGAGGATGAGGTGATGAAGGCTTCTACATCAATGAACTTGTTTTAGTACTTGGTTCATTAGAATCTGTTGGTGAAAAGATGTATTTCCATAGTTTAATTCAAACTATGAGTTTGTGAATATTGAGTTAAAGCTTGGAATATAGTTTGGTGCCTTAAAAGAATTTAAGGATATGATTATGGACCATAATGTCAACTTAGGAAGAGAAGTAAAAATAATTAAAAAAAGGATTAAATTTTGGCACAATGAATTTTAGAAGAATATTCTTTTCAATTAGAAAAAGGGTTAGAATTATGTTACACACCAATATTAAACCAAAATTAAGTGCTCCACTTTTACTAGTACTAATTATGAACATGGTCACATTGGATACTCTTGTACTTATGCATGGCCAAGCCCATGATGCACTTTTTTTTATGCAATGCCCACAACACAACAATTTTGCAAAAGACCAAGAGCAATGTGGCAAACAGTTTCCTTTTCCTACCTCCAGAAATAGATTTTTTTTTTTTACAATATTACATATTTTCTTTTCTTTTTTTTTGGGTACAAACTATATTACATATTTTAAATATTTAGAATCGATATAGAAGAAACCAACCAGGTCTAGTGGAAAGGGCTAGTCCCCCGTAATGCAAGTAACCATGCTTCGAATTTCAATTGAGAAAGGTATCTATATTTAATGCCTTACTATGTTTCAAGCAGGATTGCCTCTCGTAAATGATGTCCTTCATAAACCCCAAAAAAAAAAAAAAAAGAATTGATATATAAAAAACTAGTATTTATTATCCACATACAATTTTTTGGGCAAATATTTAGAAGCTTACAAATTTAAATTAGGCATAGAATAGAAATTCATTATAAATTTTATACATCAATGGAATGATGGACATAAAATAAATAATAAGAATTAAAAGGAAATCTTCGTTCTTGAGTCTACATTCAGAATTTGAACTTTGTTTTACACACTGTATGGAAATAATAAAGACAATAAATAAATTAAAGAATAAAATATAAGAGAATGAATAATATCAAATAAAAAAATAATATACCTACAATTACATTTTTAGAAAGTCTTCTCGATACACAACGCTTTTTGTTGTGTTGCATGGGTTACCATTTTCATCTAAGATCAAGATTTTCAATCCACCTTGCCATCGCTACACCACTACATAAAGTTGTACGCGAGTGAACACTAGCTTTGGCAAAAATAAACCAATGCAAGAAAGAGATTGGCCTTGGCTTTTATTAGTAGTCATAGAAAAGCAAAATGTGATAGGAAATTATCTTCTTTGAAACTTCAATGGCATGCCTAGATCAGATGGGATCAAATTCAATCAAGGAATGTAGATTTTCTGACCAATATGGTTACCAGTAACAACAATTGCACTGATGACATTATTCCCAATTCATCCACTATTAGCCTTGTTCTGGTGCACAACCCTACAGATTGATCAATGTTTCTAAGAAGCATGATAGGAACTCCTTACTCAAAACTAATTTATGATTTGGCATTGCAAAACATTTGATCTCATTTAAGAATTCGGTAATCCAATTAGCTTCAATTCCCATATCCCAATCTGCTAGACAATAAGAGTCTGAGCTCAAATATTCTTTTTCTTCACCTGGAATCTAATAAAGAATAAATTCATTTACAATCTCAACCACATCCAAAGTTCGTGCTAGTAATGCTCTGTCTTCAAAACACCTGTAGTTGGTCATGTTCTCCAACAAATCTAGATAAGTAAAGTCCACAATAGAGTTGAGAGGAGGCCATGATTCCAAAATAAGAAGGTCATTTTGGATTTCAATATTTTGCAACTCCATCATCTTCTGATCTTAAATTTCCATCTCCAATTTTGATAATCCAGTTACAGAACTCTGCCATTGTTAGATCACTTGATGTAGAAGCTAATGATTAAAACTTCATGTTTTTGGTCAATGTTAGAACATTACAATGATACCATAATTGTGAAGAGTTTATAGTTGCAAAAACTATATCCTTTCTCGATGCTCTTGCAATAACTAACAAAATCTATCAAAAATCTCCTCCAAGAACAATTGTTTTCCCTCCAAATGATTTATCTACAAAGTCCTCTTTTTGTAAATCTCATAATGTCACTTGGTGTATGATCTAAAGCTTCAAAAGCAAATTCATTAACCGTGCATGCTTTATCCCATATAATAGGACTTGCCTGCTATAAAAGTTCTACTTTCAAACTTCCTTGCTTAATGATGCAGCCCCAGCAAGTATACCAGATTGTACAAGTAGTAAAGTGATGAGAAAAGTATCGTTCCCACTAGGATAGATCAAATACCGAATAGTTTAAGGGATGACTATTTGGAAGGAATGAAATTATGGATGTAGAGAAATTTAAAATAAAAATAAGAAGTTAATAAATAAGAAAAATGATAACCAGGATAGGTGCAAAAAGGGTTGACTAAATGCAATGAATGAATGCTAGGGCTAATTAATTTCACCTATTGTGGATGCCTTCCCTATGAATTTCTGTTAATCCGTTTCTATCCTAATTGACTCATGGTCGGTTCTCCTTAATTTATTCCTAGCCTTTATAGAGGTCAAGCAATAGTCTTTATCATAAACTGATTGTCTAATCTCTTAGCACAAACTAATCCAGGAAAAGGTTGAAGTTCTATGGGTTCCTATGTTGACCGCATGAACCGCATTTGTCTATCCCTAGTTTTCGCTCAACTCATGGTGTTTATGTTAAGAAGCTTTGTTTACAAACCCTATCTCTATTTATTGCAAACCAACGAATCAATTAAATGGTGGCCAATCACTCAAAAGCATTAAGCACAAACAAAAACACTAAACAATTGAAATAGAAACAAGATTAACATTAATCCATAAAGAAATTTGTCATATAAAAAGGTCCATTAATGCCCTAGCAAGAGAAATTTAGTTCATGTCTAAAGAAAAGAAAACAATAACAGAGTATAAAGACAAGGAAACAGAAAACAAAAAGCCATGGAGAATTTTGGCTAGAAAAAAGGAATTCAGAAAAATTTGGATCTCTCCGTGTTGACAATTAAGCTTCAAAATCCTTGAATCTTCACCTTCAATCTCTTTAAGAATAGTTTTCTGTCTTGGAAAGTGTATAAAATGTCTGGGAATCTTTTTTGTGATCCGTGTGACCTCCTTTTTATAGTGCATAGATCCCCCCTTTTAACTTTTAGCTCAAATTGGTAATCTGCTATAGCGCAAGCCTTAATTCTTGGCTCATTTGCGAAATATGGTAGCGCGCTGAGTTGCGCTATAGCGCAACAAAAATTGTTGACAGAGTCTGCGAACACGGAAGTGCGCTATAGCATAACTTAAAAACCTTGGAAATTTTGCCAAAACGGGAGCGCACTATGTAACACCCTCTATCTTGTAAGCCATACTCGAGTCATAAGTTATATTAGGAGGTTGTTACTGTGCTAGGAGATCTTTAAAATATAGAAAGTATAATATATGGCCTTCTAATTGCATACTATATTACTGAATAATGGTTCATAAATTGTCTTTTCTGATATATATAGAACAAAATAATTACACTTTAGGAAAAAAAATTTATAGCTAACATTATACACAGAAACTACTTCCACACTGTAGCTGTCGCCCTCACTGACTTTAGCCGGTCTCCATAGTCTCCCGGGCCGACTTATGCCTGAGTCTTGCATGATGAATTCCCTAGGATTTTGCCTTGTTATTAAATTTTAACCTTGGCATTGGAATGTTTATGAAAAAGAAAAACATACAAGCAGGCAGTGAGAACCTAAGGTTCTCAGTAGGTAAACTCGATCCATTACTCATATAGTACTATCATAAACATTCCAACCGCTTCGATTTCTTATGAAAATGTGAGTACATATATTCAAGCAGTGGTTCAATTTTAAGTTGAAATCATCTTTCTCGAAGCAGGTTATATTTTAACAACCACTTGGCATATTATGTGACAGACATAGAAATAAGAATAGTGTAACATACTTCTTTAAGAATCATAATAACATTATGACATAATGAGATAATTAGAGATGCACATGTAGATGCTTGTACTTGACTTAATTCATCTCTTTCATTAACTTGCAACTTGATCTTGCTCTTCTGTACTTGATCCCCCGGAGGTGAATGGCCTCTCTCACCCTTGGGTAATAGCCCACTTTTTAGGTCCGAGCTCGTACCTATACATGAGCGACGGGTTTACTTTCCCCGACTCTCACACCGGTCTATTCCCCTTAATTTTGGTCGAGGGCTAGCGCAAGTCTTAGACAGTATCACTTTGGCCCACACTAGCTGGGTCTATGCCATGCCTCACGTGGTAGCTTGGTATGTCCCTCTTGCAAGTCTTTATAATCTTTTATTACCTCTTGGATATAATTATGCACGTGAATGCTCTATGCGTTCATGCATATATCTCATATCATTCCTCAATCCTATTTGCATGCATGATTTTCATAGACATGGCATTCATATGAACATATGTATCCTCATAATCTTAGCACAATTATTCATAATATAAGTCCTCATAAACTCCTACCAAAAATTCGACAGCATAACGAATCGAGTCCGCTTCCCCATGAATAGTGCCAGACTACCAGAAGGATCAATCAAGCAACAAAACCAACATAGAGCATAAAGTTTTGTAACAATAATATCAATCATATAATATATCAACATAAATACATAACTTAGGTTTTTTGCTCATTCTACTCAATTCTACCTGATTTTGTAAAATTCACCATAATTTCTATTCAATTCCATTGTATCTAAATTTTGAATATGTTATAGTGTTATATGTCTAGTTTCCAACCCTTTTGGTCCCATCTTATTTTGATTTATGTAGCACTAGTTATTCAAAGTTTACTTCTGTCTACCCTACAACTAGCCAGAATTGCACTCTTAGAAGTAAAAATTCACTAAATATAGGAAACTAGGTGAAATCATATGAAAATTATGCCAAATTAAAGCTAACAGGACAGGCTTTTATTTGAAAGAAGTTTCATCTCATTTACATAAGTATAGCTTGAGTTATAAGCCCCGTAAGTTGACCTTTCTAGACTGCCCTGTTCTAGTCCGGTTTGGACTCAAGGAAAATTCATCTGAAATTTTTATGGGATGCTTCCCTATATGCTGGATTTCAAAGCCAATTGGTTGCACTCAATTTAGAGTTTTGTAGGGTGAGTTACACCCCTCGAAACTCATACTGCCCAAAAGAGAACCGGGAATTTCATATTAAACTTCAAAAATTTATAACTCATTCAATACTAATCCAATGGCCTTATATTTTATATGGATGGAAAGCCCTAGATATCTAGTTTCATAAAAAATATATTCATCAAGTTTTGATAGCCATATTTTGGTCCGTACAAGATGAACATACGGATGCCGTAAGGTTTTCACCCAAACAGCATCCTGCTTCTTCCTATTTGCAAATTTTCTCCTTCCAATTTCAATTCTAACCCAAAGAGCTAAGTTAAACCCACCAATAACCATCATCTACACCCAATTAAACATCAAAGAAAGGAGGAAAACTGAAACCCCATATAGCTGCAACTCATAAGAAACAAGAACAGAATTAGAAATCCTACCTTTTCTAAGTGTTAAGCTTGCTAGATTCAAGTATTGGAACAAGGAAAGTTGTTGGAACTTGTTGAAACTTGGAAGCTTGATAAAGAAGGAGTGAATATGAGATGAGAAGGAAAGAAAATGAAGAGGTATCTGATAATAATAAGGACGAAAATCTGCAAGCGAGTAGGAAGGAAATTTTTGATAACTTTTGGAAGAAGTTGGAAGATGATTGGTGGATTTGTTTCATTACTCCGATTTGATGTGGCTGCCCTCTTCAAGGGTTGATCTTGCGCCACTTAGAGGGGGTTGGGTGGCTGAATCTTGGCCATCCAATCTAGGGTTTCTACAGTATAATTTCTATTGATTCAGTTCTGACAGTTTTAAATACCGAATCTTACCGATTTCCTTTAAATCGGTAAATCAATTTTTGGAAAAATCCTATGAAGTTTCCTATGCTTTCAATCTAATTCCCGCACATCTAATTTCTCTAAATGATACTTAATTGACTCTAAGTAAATATTTAATCGAATTCTAATTAATCTCAAGTAGTTGATAAAACCGAATAACTTGCTAAAAAAAATGATAGAATGTTTTTAGACGTTGTACTAAATAATTTCTCATAGTATTTTACATAACAATCTAAATTTTTTTTAACTCTAGTATTTATAATTCATCCCTAATTACTCTTATTTTTTCTGATAAATTGATTAACAGCGCAAATCAATCGCACCATTTTTTTGAACTGTTATATTTTCACTTTTTCATAAATCCTTTAGCATTTTTTGTTTGATTTTCGCAACTAATGGCATTTTTGTAAATTTGAGCAAGTCCAGGGGCACCCCATGTCTTTCACACTTGACTACTCCTGTGGCTCAAACAATCGAGACTTAAACTTCTACGATTTTACCATGTGATTCTGCTCCGCTTAAAGCCCTATTCTGCTAACTCTACATATGAAAGGACATAGATGTCATTTTTTAAAAAGATCTAGGATCCTTATGGAAATATGCTTGTGGGATCAAAGTGAAATTTTTTAAAAGTCCTGGGCAACCCTACAAATAACAAAAGTTCACAGGGGTATCTTTGTAGTTTTCTAATTTTTAACATATGGCAACGCCATATTCTCAATGGCAGTGTTACGCTACTTTATAGTTTTAAGTGTAAGGATTGTCAGGGTATAGCACTGCCTGATAAATTCTCACACTGCTTAAGGGAAATAATTCAATATTTTTATTATTCTTTATTTAAGAAAGTGGGGATGTTACATGCTATAGCGCAACATGAACATGGCCATTTTCTTCCTTCTACGGCAGTGCGCTATAGCGCACTGGCTTGCGCTATAGTGCAAGGTGCTAAGTCTGAATACATGGCTTAACATCTTCCAACTTCTTTTGGGCCCTATCAAATATACCCAAAATAACTATCCAAACAAATAACAAAAAGTAATAAAAGACTAAAAATACCAATTAACCCAAACTATATACAAAAATGTAACAAAACAAAAGCTAAATTAAACAACCATAACTCAAATTCAACAAAAACTAACTAAAAATATGATTCACCAAATGGAGTTATCACAACCCCCAACTTAAGAACTTGCTTGTCCTCAAGCAAAACTCTAAACAAGGACTAACAATAGAAAAATAGAAGACTTAAACAAAACCACTTAAAACAAAGGGACTCACTAAACAAAACAGTTAGAACAGACGTTATTGCCTATGAACTTCCTCATCACTGCTCCATAGCTTAACTTAAAAGTCACTAACAATTCAAGTCTATGTACCAAAACCATCTAATTGTGCCTCTACATTGGCCAAAGAATAGATCTAGTGTGTGTATAGGGAGAAAGCAATGAAGAATTGACTCACCCTATGCTTATACAATGTTTAAGACAAAAATATCACAATATCCACAATCCTCTCCCTCTATTTCTACATGAGTATCACTTAGCCAAAGATCAAAAGGACTTTTTTTTATTAGCTTGTAGTGGTAGGCCAAGGTAAGAGATATGATAGAATAGTCATTTAAGCTCAATATTACCCTCAACTTAAGAAACCCTCACGCCTAATTCATTCTCCTTGGGGTACCCCCAACTTAGTTGCTTGGCAACCATCATGCTTTTCTTCTTCTTGAACCTTGGCATTATATTTTCCTTGTATTGCCATCCTTTTTCTCTTGTTTTTTTTTTTTTTTTTTGAAATAGAAACAGGATAACTAGAAGACTAGAAAACTAACAATAACTAAAAGAAAATAAACAGGAGCAAAAAGCAAAAGTACATTCATGGACTTTCCCAACCCCCAACTTAAAAATTGTGCATTATCCCCAATGCACTAAAATGAAACAAAAAGGGAAAGGAAAGGAAAGGAACTCCCCAAATCTAGTCTTCCTCAGACTCCTCAGCTACTTCTTCTGCTTCTTCCTCTGACTCCTCCTCTACAAAGGCCTCCTCATCAGTGAGATGCTCAAGCTCTGGATCTGCTAGAGGTAGAGTTGGTATCTGCTGGAAGAGCTCTGGTGACAGCTGCTGCCTCATAAGTGCCTTTAGACCCTGGATGCCTCTATAAATAGAGTAATACTGCCTGTTCGCTCTGTTCTGGAGAGTGGTTCATGTGCTCCTCATGTCTAGGCGCAGCTCATCAATCTGGGCCTGAAGCTGAAGCCATGGCGGCGAGGAAGAATCAGTGCCTCTGACCTGTGGTGGTGGTGGTGGCAATAGTGATGATGCATCTCCCTGTCTCTCAGCCTGTCGGGTCCTCCTAGTCCTTCGAGTCGCTCTATTCAGTGTTACAGAGAGGCTCTCATCAAAAATCTTTGGACCTTTGTCCGTCATGCGCTCTACGAGATCTACAACAACACCCGCCCGCAAGGCTAACGCAATGATCAGGGATAGGTAAGGCAAGGAATAGTTGTTGCTTGGTATAGTCATCATCTGATCCTTTATCAACTATCCCAAGTTCACCTCCCTCTGAGTGAAAAGGTAATACAGTAGCAGGCACTTCTCCCTAGTGATAGAATGGGTGTGCCTGCTAGGCATGAGGTGAGAGAACATAATCTGAGCCCACACTCTGGCTGCTGGGTTGAGGTACTTGTTCAACAAATGCTTCGGCCCAGTAGACGGAGTATCATAATGGGCCTACTTGCCATTTGGCAGGGCAATGGTCTGAAGTATCTCGTCCCAATCTACATTCTACCCTCTCAATGTAGAGAAGTCATCCTATTGGATATCAGGAGTGCGCATGAAGGCGTTGATGCTGGAGGGACGGATGTCTACCCACTGGCCTCTCACCCAAATGTCGCCTTCCGGTTGGTTGGCCCTACTAACCAACATTAGGTTAGCATAGAATTCTCTCACTAAGTTGAGACAACCTAATAGTGGCTCATCTAATAAGCTGTGCCACCCTCTCCTCTCTATCTCTTCCACATGTATTCTGAATGTGCCAGAACTCAGCTAAATACCCTTCTTAATCACTAACTCCCATTTGTGGAGGGAGGAAGTGTAACGATGCTGACAGTTCGCCCTGATAAATCGATGTCTATCAAAGTCTACATCGGCATGAGAGGGCTGGGAAGAAGAGGAGCCTCTGGTAGTCTTGGTTCTCTTTCTGGATGCCATGGTCCTGAAAACACAATTAAAACAACCAAAAATCCAAAGGCAACCAGTTAGTAATCAATAAATCATAACAAAATATTTCAAGATAATGACCCCCAACTTACTTACTGGCACAGTCAGAATTAATCATAAAAGGAAATAACTCAGAATCCAAGCACTACAATTCCAACATAATAGAGCATATGCACGGATTCTAAAAATAATCAATGAGAATATGGATCCTAAGCACATTCAAATATGGACAATGTCAAGTAAAACTTCCAAGCCTATTTTGAAAACCAACTATCTTAAATCAAATATGCATAAACACCCGAATGACTCATCTCATATTCTCAATTCATAGCAAAACACTCAATAACTCAAGTCAATAACATAATATAACAATGATGATCACAACTGACTCAAGTACTGTGTTTAATCAAATGAAACAGCATCAATTCATTCTACCATAACAAAAGCACATGTTATTTATGATAAATGCAAGTTGAGAACTAAACATGGCAATGTAAGTATCACATGCAACATCAACAATCAAAATTGAGAGAGTAAGAATATGCAAACCAGGTATGGATGACTCTCAACAACTCAACTGAAGCAACTCCTTCCAAAAAATGGTGAGAGTTTTGCCTCCCACCTAAGAAATCCTAATTCTGCAGGTTAGGGTTTAAATGGGAAAAACCAGTGGTTATGATGGAGAAATAAGTGAAAATGTGAGTGGTGAGGGGCGGTTTTGAGGTGAAGAATGAATTTTGGTGGAAGGAATTGAGTAAGAGAGTGAGTGTTTGTGTTTGGGTGTGTGAGGGAGTGAGGAGAGAAGAGAACTACGTGTGTGTGTGTTTGTGTTTGCACTGCAATGAAGCTGCAGTGCGATATTTAAATCTGTCATGAAATTGGGGCTTGCGCTATAGCGCAAGGTAGTGCGCTATAGCGCAACCAAAATTTTTAAAATGCATAATCCCTTCGACAACGCTATAGCGCAATGCAGCACACTCTTGCTGCTGCAACTTCTGCATTTTCTATGCTGCACGCCCAATTTCACCTCTTCCTCCACTTATGAACTTCCTAATTGCTCCATAAACCTACAAAACAAAACAAACCAGACTTGAATAAATTAAATTGATTCCAAACAAAATTACACCTAAATAAATAATAATAATAATAATAATAATAATAAACTAAAATGATCCTAAATAAGAAAAATTGAAAGAAATCAAAAAAAAGTTAGGAAAAGTTGGGTTGTCTCCCAACAAGCACTTTGGTTTAATATCCCTAAGTTGAACATGACCCTTCTATGAGCATGGATCAGAGAGAAGAGCTAAAGCCTTGAGTTTATCATAACTTCCATCAACATATGGCTTCAACCTTTGGCCATTGACTTTAACAGTGCCTTTTGTAGGATGTGTGACCTCAATGGCTCCAAAAGGAGATACTTTAGTGATCTCTAAAGGTCCTAACCACCTTGATCTCAACTTCCCAGGGAATAGCTTTAATTTAGAATTGAAGAGTAGGACTTTCTGACCTATGTGGAAGTCTCTCTCAGCATATTCCTATGATACCACTTCTTGGTTTTCTCCTTATAGAAGTTAGCATTTTCATAAGCTTCCTATCTAAACTCATCCAACTCATTAAGCTGTAGCATTCCTTTCTCACTTGCCTCCTTGAGATCAAAATTGAGCACTTTTGTTGTCCAATATGCCTTGTGCTCCAACTCAACTGGCAAGTGACAAGCCTTCACAAAGACCAATCTATATGGAGACATCCCGATGGGAGTCTTGAAAGCTGTCTTGTAAGCCCAAAAAGCATCATCCAACTTAACTGACCAATCCTTCCTTGAGGAATTAACAGTCTTCTCAAGGATTCTTTTCAACTCTCTATTGGACACCTCCACTTGGCCACTTGTCTGAGGGTGGTAGGGAGTGGTAACGTTGTGATTCACACCATATTTGGCAAGAAGGGCTTCAAATTGATGGTTGCAGAAGTGTATGCCTCCATCACTGATTATTACTCTTGGGGTGCCAAATCTTGAGAAAATATTCTTCTTTAGAAACTTTGTGACAACCCGAGCATCATTAGTAGGAGATGCCATGGCTTCTACCCATTTGGACACATAATCAACTGCTACCAATACATATTTGTTGCCAAAGGAAGTGGGAAAGGGGCCCATGAAGTCAATACCCCAAACATCAAACAACTCAACTACCAAAATGTTATTCAATGGCATCTCATGCTTCCTAAAAGCATTCCCAGTCCTTTGGCATTCATTGCATCTTCTCACATAGTCATTGGCATCTCTGAAAATAGTGGGCCAATAGAACCCACACTAAAGGACCTTAGCAACTGTTCGGGTGGCTCCGAAGCGACCTCTAACTAGTGATGTGTGACAATGGTAAAGAATGCTAGCCACTTCTTCTTGAGGGACACATTTTCTAATAATCTGATCTGAGAAGTGTCTATAAAGAAATGGCTCCTCCTAGAAGTAGTATTTGAGGTCAGAAAAGAATTTCTTCTTCTGGGAATGTGAGAGGCCCTCAGGTAGAATTCTTTTTACCAGATAATTAGCATAGTCTACAAAACATGGTGCTACTTGTGCTACCCATAGCTGCTCATCAAGAAATGTCTCTCTAATCTCTTCCTCTTCATGCAGAAAGGGAGAGGTCAGTCTAGAAAGGTGGTCAGCTACTAAGTTCTCTGCTCCTTTTTTATTTGTGATCTCCAATTCAAATTCTTGAAGTAGTAGAATGCATCTAAGGAGCCTAGGCTTGGCATCCTTCTTATCCAACAAGAACTTCAGGGCCGCATGGTCCGTGTAGACAATCACCTTAGCACCTATCAAATAAGAACAAAATTTGTCAAAAGCAAAAACAAAAGCCAAAAGTTCTTTTTCAGTGGTAGCATAATTAAGTTGTGCATCATTCAAAGTTCTACTGGTATAATAAATAACATGCAACAACTTATTCTTCCTCTGTCCTAAAACAGCACCTATGGCATAATCACTAGCATCACACATGAGCTCAAATGGTAAATCCCAATTAGGTGCAACAAGAATGGGAGCTGAAACTAATTTGTTTTTCAAAAGTTCAAAGGCATGCAAGCATTCATTATCAAAATTAAAAAGAACATCCCTAACTAACAAATTACTCAAAGGCTTAACAATTTTAGAGAAATCCCTAATAAATCTCCTATAGAATCCAGCATAGCCTAAGAAACTTCTAACTCCCTTCATATTCGTTGGTGGAGGTAACTTCTCAATGACTTTAATTTTGGCTCTATCCACTTCAATTCCTTTAGTTGAGATTTGATGTGCAAGGACCATGCCTCCCTGCACCATAAAATGACACTTCTCCCAATTCAAAACAAGGTTAGTTTCCTGACATCGTTTCAAAACCAAAGATAAATGATACAAGCAATCATCAAAAGAAGAACCAAAGACTGAAATAATCATCCATAAAAACCTCTATAAACCTCTCCATCATATCATGGAAAATGGCCAGCATGCATCTCTGAAAGGTAGCTGGGGCATTGTACAATCCAAATGGCATTCTCCTATAAGCAAATGTCCCAAATGGGCAGGTGAATGTAGTCTTCTCCTGATCCTCTAGGGCAATGTGTATCTGGTTGTAACCAGAGTAGCCATCCAAGAAACAATTGTAAGCATGGCTTGCTATCCTCTTCAACATCTGGTCCATGAAGGGTAGTGGGAAATGGTCCTTGCAGGTGGCATCATTAAGCTTCCGGTAATCGATACACATCCTCCACCCGATGACCGTACTAGTTGGAATGAGCTCATTATTCTCATTCTTCACCACTGTAATTCCTCCTTTCTTGGGTACCACCTGGACTGGGCTCACCCAAACACTGTCTGAAATAGTACATATGATCCCTGCATCTAAGAGCTTCACCACTTCCTTCTTTACAACCTCTTTCATGGTTGGGTTCAGCCTCCTCTGTGGTTGGACCAGTGGCTTGAAGTCATCTTCCATGAAGATTTTATGCATGCAAAAGGTGGGACTGATACCCCTCAAGTCTGAAATCTGCCACCCAATAGCTGTTCTATAATCTCTAAGTATCCTTAACAACTTATCTTCTTCTACACTACTCAGTGAGGCACTAATAATAACTGGATATGTGTCAACCTTACCAAGGAATGCATATCATTGGTTGTAGTTCCTTATCCCGTGTTAGAGTGTCAGAAAAAGGCTAGGAAACTACAGGTTGAGCTTCCAAAAGTTCACGGCACAACTGCAAGTTGCTATCCTCTAATTCTTCTGCCATCTTAGAGTTTACCAAGTATGCCTCTAAGGGAATGGTGGTGGAAACAGGTCCAAAGGAAGAAGTCACCACCTCTTCAATGACATCAACTCTAAGGCATGAATCAACTTTAAGGGGAAACTTAGTTGCATCAAAAACATTGAAGGTAACCTTCTCATCTTGTACCCACAACTCTAACTTTCCCTCTTGGACATCTATTAGAGTTCTCTCAGTGGCTAAGAAAGGTCTCCCAAGAATGAGGGGACTTCCCTGTCTTCTTCCATTTCAAGCACTACAAAATCCACTGGAAATATGAGCTTGTCCACCTTTACTAGAACATCCTCAATAATGCCTCTTGGATGCTTGATTGATCTATCAGCCAGCTGTAGAGACATCATGGTAGGCTTGACTTCTCCAACTCCAAGCTTCCTGAAAATAGACAAAGACATTAAATTAATACTAGCACCAAGATCACAAAGAGCCTTTTTAAAATAAACATCACCAATAACACATGGAATAGTAAAACTCCCTGGATCCTTAAGCTTGGGAGGCAGCTTGTTCTGTAAGATGGCACTGCACTCTTCAGTAAGTAGGACCGTCTTATCATCTCTGATTTTTCTCTTCTGAGAAAGGATCTCCTTCATAAACTTAGCATAACTAGACATCTGAGTCAATGCCTCCATGAAAGGTATATTAATTTGCAGCTTCTTGAATACTTCCAGAAGTTTTGCAAATTGTTTATCATGCTGCTCCTTCTTCAGTTGCCTCACCCTCTATGGATAAGGAATGGGAGGGTCATAGGCAAGTGGTGCCACATACTCTGGTGTCTTTTCTTCTTCTCCCATACCCTTGCTAAGCTTCATAGGAATCTCATATTTCTTCTCTTTGGTGGTTTGCATTTCAATCTCAACAAGTTTTTCTTTTTCCACTTCTGGCATCTCAGGTTCTTCTAGTTCTTTGCCACTTCGCAGGATAATTGCCTTAACTTGCTCTCTTGGATTTTTCACTGTATTGCTAGGCAAAGTACCCTGTGGTCTTTTAGCTAGTTGCTAGGATATCTGCCCCAACTGAGTTTCAAGGTTTCTAATGGAAGCCTCTTGGTGCTTGAACTGTGCTTCAATTCTATCCACAAAATTTGATTGAGTCTGCATGAATTGTTGGAACATTTCCTCCAAGTTAGACTTCTTCTCTTGAATGGGTTAGTTGTATGAATGCGTGGGAGCACCCTGATTCCCACGGAATTGACTGGAATGACCATAGTCTCTGTATCCAGGAACATAACTGTTGGAATGGAAATTGTGCCTTTGACCATTCATGTAATTGACTTGTTCAATAGAATTAGGCTCTGTGGCACATTCTCCATTAAGATGATTCCCTTGGCATAAGTCACACCATAAGATTGGTGCTGGGGAAGTAGTATTGAGCATATCCAATTGCTTCTGAATGGCTGCATTTTGGACAAAAAAGGCTTACATCTGGGCCAAAAGGGCAGTGGTGGTGTCAACGTCTGGGACTCCCCTCTTCTGAGTTCTCTCACTAGGCCTCTGGTAATTATTGCTAGCCATTATTTCAAATAACTCCCATGACTGCTCTGGTGTCTTATTATTCAGAGAGCCACCAGCTGCTGCATCAACCATGATTTAGATAGACATGAGAATGCCATTGTAGAATGTCTGGATTTGCATCCAAAGCGGGATGTCGTGATGTGGACACTTGGCCAATAATTCCTTATACCTTTCCCAAGACTCAGAAGGATTCTCCATTTGCTTGGGTGAAGGAAGTGATCTCATTCCTCATCTTGGCAGACTTGGCAGAAAGAAAGTGCTTCTCCAAAAATTTCCTAGCCACCATATCCCAAGTAGTGAGTGTCCCCTATGGTAGAGACTTCAACCATGCTCTGGCTTTGTCCCTCAATGAAAAATGGAACAGCCTCAACCGAATAACATCATCAATGGCACCATTAATTTTTATGGTGTCACAAATTTCCAGGAAGCTGCTGAGGTGTTCGTTTGGATCCTCACTAGGTAGTCCAGCAAACTTGTAGTTTTGTTGCATGAACTGAATGAGTGATGTCTTCAGCTTGAAGTTGTTTGCTTGGATAAACGGTCTCATAATACTTGATGAGCACTTTTCAAGAGTAGGTGCCAAGTAGTCCTTCATGACTCTATCATCATGCTCATTTTCATTGGCCATGGTGACTTCAAGGACTTCTTCAATTGCTCTCTATGCTCTCCTGAGTTGACGCAAGAAGCGCTCGATCTCTAGATCAAAGAGCAAGTCTTCAATAGATTGGCTCCTTCACATAAACTACAAAACGGAACACAATAACAGGTGAAGGAAAGACTAAAACAAAATAACAAGGCTAAATAGAAATAAATAACAAAAATAAAATATAAAATATCCAATCTAGTATCCCGTCAACTAAGAATAATATTGATACTATCCCCGGCAATGGCGCCAAAAACTTGATACGACTCCGGCAAATATACCGAATCGTACAAGTAGTAAAGTGATGAGAAAAGTATAGTTCCCACAAAGATAGATCAAATATCGAATAGTTTAAGGGATGACTATTTGGAAGGAATGAAATTATGCATGTAGATAAATTTAAAATAAAAATAAGAATTTAATAAATACAAAAAATAGTAACCAGGACGGGTGCAAAAAGGGTTGACTAAATGCAATGGAATGAACGTTAGGGCTAATTAATTTCACATATTTTAGACGCCTTCCCTATGAATTTATGTTAATCTGTTTCTATCCTAATTGACTCACGGTCGGTTCCCTTTAATTTATTTCTAGCCTCTCTCGAGGTCAAGTAACACTCTTTATCCTAAACTGATTGCCTAATCTCTTAGCACAAACTAATCCAGGAAAAGGTTGAAGTTCTATGGGTTCCTATGTTAACCGCATGAACCACATTTGTCTATCCCTAGTTTTCGCTCAGCTCACGGTGTTTTTGTTAAGAAGCTTTGTTTACAAACTCTATCTCTAGTTTTTGCAAACCAACGAATCAATTGAATGGCGGCCAATCACTCAAAAGCATTGAGCACAAACAAAAACACTAAGCAATTGAAATAGAAACAAGATTAACATTAATTCATAAAGAAATTTGTCATACAAAAGGGTCCATTAACGCCCTAGCAAGAGAAATTTAGTTCATGTCTAAAGAAAAGAAAACAATAACAGAGTATAAAAATGAGAAAACAGAAAAACAAAAAGCGATGGAGAATTCTGGCTGGCTAAAAACAAGGAATTCAGAAAAATTTGGATCTTTCTGTGTTGATGATTAAGCTCCGAAATCCTTGAATCTTCACCTTCAATCTCTCTGAGAATAGTTTTCTACCTTGGAAAGTGTATAAAATGTCTGGGAATCTTTTTTGTGATCTGTGTGACCTCCTTTTTATAGTGCATAGATCCCCCCTTTCAACCTTCAACTCGATTTGGTAATTTGCTACAAATGGGCTTGCGCTATAGCACAAAGGGTTGTGTTATAGCGCAAGCCTCAATTCTTGGCTCATTTGCGAAATATGGTGGCGCGCTATATCACGTTGAGTTGCACTATAACGCAACAAAAATTGTTGACAGAGTCTGCGAACACTGGAGCGCGCTTAGTTGTTCTATAGTGCAACTTAAAAACCTTGGAAATTTTGCCAAAATGGAAGCGCACTATAGCGCAACATGAACATGGCCATTTTCTTCCTTCTGCAGCAATGTGCTATAGCGCACTGGCTTGCGCTATAGCGCAAGGTGCTAAGTCTGAATTCATGGCTTGGCCTCTTCTAACTTCTTTTGGTCCCACTTACATCTACAATAAATCAAATAAACCCAAAATAACTATCCAAACAAATAACAAAAAATAATAAAAGACTAAAAATACCAATTAACCCAAACTATATACTAAAATGCAACAAAACAAAAGCTAAATTAAACAACCATAACTCAAATTCAACAAAAACAAACTAAAAATATTCACCAAATGGAGTTATCACTTAATATTGCATGTTGATAACTCTGATAGAATTAATGGAATAGAAAACCGAGAATAAGCTATCCTATCTTGAGGTAAAAGGAGTGAAGCAATTCCACTGGAAACAACATTCAAAACTATTTTTCCGTTTGATCATACAGTTGTTGACAATGATTTCCAAACAAATGTCTTTCCAATATCTCCATAACCGTAGACAAAATAAAAACTCCTTTATCATCTTCCACTGCTTTCATTTTCTCATTGAAAACTATCTTTTGATCTTCATTCATAGAAGCTAAATACCTTCCAAGTTCATTAGCCAATTCCTCTTGGTCATAATCTAATTCAATAACCGAAAAATTATTTTGAATCATTCATTGGACATTGCCTGGGGAATGGCATCGAACGAAAATCCTTCAAGGATCTTCCATTTGATTGAAGCAACTTCTCTATCCCAATGAGATAAAGATTTTGTAAATCTGAATTTGGTATTGATAGATCTACATAATACAAAAATTATAAAATAGTCATGATAATTTTTGGACAATTTTACAAATATTGACAAAGTTAAAAAAATTTAGCTAGGTTATTTGGATAATCATGCGAATTTACTTATAGTAAAGGAAATATGAAAATAAAATCGTACCAGGATTTTGAAGTAATCTCCTTCTATCATACACAATACTGTCTACGATAAGTTCCCATGTCTGCTCCCAAACAAATTCAAGCCTGCTCATTGTGTTTGATAACAGTGAAGTAACATACAACATTCACAAATGATTTCCAGATGTCAATTCCACTGCTTCCTTTATAGCGTCCACAAATTCTTTATCACATGCTAACAACCCCATTGCATAACAAGCTTCTTCAAATGAATTATGGATAACATCATCCACAGTTCTTAGAGATTGATAACTTGTGCATCCTTTTGAATTGTCAATAGAAGTATCATATAGTACAACTCTCCTATTCCAGGAGGAGCACACTGAAGTCTACCTATGGATTGACCTTGCTTCCGATGAGACCATGCATGCTTTTCCTTATTATAGACAAAGCTTGTAGGAAATTCACTTTATGCTAGGCTTCTAGCTTAAGGATAAATCTTATTTGCTTCCATCCATGCTTCAAATTAAAAGGAATCTCAAAAAAACTACTGAAAGTAAATAGATATTTTGTAATATTTAATTGCTTGCACTATTTAAGTCGAATTGGGAGAAGAAAAGGGGCTTTTCTTTTTGGTATATTAGTGGCAATGAGATTTGAATTTAGGATTTCATGAAAATTACCTATATCTTTTATCACTAAACCACTACTAGTGACTTAAAGAAAGTAGCTTTAGTACGCTAAGGGAGATGATTTGTTGTAGTCTTAAGAAAATTAGTTATATACTCCTAGAGGAAGTGCTTTTTCTTCTTCTGATGAATGTTAACCATCAGATGCAATAAAAAAGTATGAAAGAAAATATATTAGAATAGCAAATGAATGGTTTAGATGTGTGGAGGAAGGAGTTTTTTACTACAGGAGTACGCCAAACCTACTCGTAGTCTTAAAACTATCTTAAGAGCGTATCATTTCTAGTGTCCAAAATATTACATCATTACTATTAAAAATGATGTGAAATGTCAATGAAATTAATTGCATTTATTTCTTTAATAGATAACTAACGTCAAAGAAAGTAAATGTAATATCAATATAAATAGGGTTACTAAGGGCACCGGTTAAGGTTTCCAATCATAGAAAGTTTTGATTGAAATAATGTGCTAAATACATTGAAAATTTAAAAATTTTATTTTTTTAATCCAAACTTTCCACTTTAAAATCCTTAACTCAGCAAAATCCATATAAATACTAAGGGAGGTCAATGGTATCTCTCTTTCTCTTTTTTTTTTTTTAAAAATAGAAACAATCAATGTTCTGAAAACTTAACTAGATATTGAGCCGGATAAGATACTGGTTCAGAGGTTTATTAATTCAACCAGAGGTTCAATCGAAATATATATATATGTGCTATGAGATAAATGAAAATGATTAAAAAAATTTATTATGATAAAAATAGTTTTAGAAATCAAAATCACTGTATTAAGTCATATTAACATAATCAATACAAGTAAAGTATTAAGTTCTATATTATTTAGATTTTGAATTTTTTATTTTTAAAGTTACTATAAAGCATTTAAGAAGTCCCACATTATTTAGGATAAAAATTTTTTACTCTTAAGATTTCTATAAATAGTACCCATATATCATAGTATTTTTATATTTATCATCTCTAGGCTCTTTTTTAAATAGTAAGAGATGTAGTAGTCTTTGATTTGGCGAACCACGATATATTTTTGGCTATTTTCATCATAATGAAGTAGTAAACTTCAATATTAATGATCAAAAAATAATTTTATACTTTTATTTTTCAAAAAAAAAGGCCAACCGGTAAAATTGGTCCAGTTTGGTCGATTTACCAGTTCTTGGCCGATTTAGCAGGTTCTCCACCAATTTTTGACAAAAAGGTTTTTGATGCTATACCTGATCGGTTCCTGGTTCAACCGGTCTAATTGACCGGTCCGGTCCAATTTTCAAAATTATGGAAACAATTCAATGAATGATATCTCTAAAATAAGAGATTTGTCAAGTATAATTATTAAATTTCGGAAAGATCAATATAATTTTTTCTTTTTGTTTTTATATTTTAAACAGATCAACTCATACATCAATGCTAAAAGAAGTAGTGTTATGATGTTTTGTTCGTACATGATTGCATGATTAGAAAAAGAACTTCATAAATTACTCTTGGAAACCGACAAGTACATGATACATCCAGTCCAAATCGATAAGAACCTCGTTTAATGGTTCAGTATCAATTTTTTCTTCTTTTTTTTTTTTGGTCCACGGTTCAGTATCAATTTAAAACTGCAAGATTCTTGTCAAGAGCAAGTATCAGAGACGTAAAACTCATATGAGTGTTTGATGCTATACCTGATCGGTTCCTGGTTCAACCGGTCTAATTGACCGGTCCGGTCCAATTTTCAAAATTATGGAAACAATTCAATGAATGATATCTCTAAAATAAGAGATTTGTCAAGTATAATTATTAAATTTCGGAAAGATCAATATAATTTTTTCTTTTTGTTTTTATATTTTAAACAGATCAACTCATACATCAATGCTAAAAGAAGTAGTGTTATGATGTTTTGTTCGTACATGATTGCATGATTAGAAAAAGAACTTCATAAATTACTCTTGGAAACCGACAAGTACATGATACATCCAGTCCAAATCGATAAGAACCTCGTTTAATGGTTCAGTATCAATTTTTTCTTCTTTTTTTTTTTTGGTCCACGGTTCAGTATCAATTTAAAACTGCAAGATTCTTGTCAAGAGCAAGTATCAGAGACGTAAAACTCATATGAGTGTTGAGCCTTTAAATAATTTGCGGAAAGTATTTAATTTTGGCACAATAAATTTTAGGAGAATATTCTTTTTAATTAGAAAAAGGGTTAGAAATATATTACACGCCAATATTAAACCAAAGTTATAGTGTTTCACTTTCATCAGTGCTAATTACGGATATGGTCACATTGGATACTCTCGTACGCATGCATGGCCAAGCCCAAGAACGCACTTGCCTTCATGCAATGCCCACAACACAACAATTCTGCGGAGGACCAAGAGCAATGTGACAAACAGTTTTCCCTTCCTATTTCTAGAAACAGAGTTTTTTATTTTTATTTTTTACAATATTACATATTTTCGTCTATTTTTTTGGAACAAACTATATTACATATTTTAAATATTTAGAATCGATATAGAAGAAACAATTGGTTATATTGGAAGGGGCCATTCCCTTGTAATATGACCAACCATTTGAATTCAAATTGAGAGAGTTGTCTACATTTAATACCGTATTTGGAATGAAATTACCTCTTATAAAAGATACTTTTAATAAACCTAAAAAATCAAAAAATTTTGATATATAAAAAATTAAATATTTTAATTATGTTTCTCATAAATATAATGAGTGTGACAAGATAATTATATTAATAATAAATACGAAATTCATTCACATAATTTTACGATAAGATAATTAAAATTTCTAACTATTAATACATAATTTTTTATATTTCTTTATAAATAAATTAAATGATAGTATGACAAAAAAATTTATTTATTTATACAAATTTTCATGTAATTTAATGATATCTAAGAAATTTATCTACCAACAACGGTACTGATTCAGAAAAGGCCACAGCAACCCGAAGTCTCAAAACTTTCTACCATTTATGTGAATGATTTTTTCCATTTAACCAAGGGCACCCTGAAACCTGCTCACCATGCAAAACCTCTACTCAACATGTCGCAGGTACGTGTCATCACCTTGCAACCCCACTTTTCTATAAAACACCACCACCTCATCATCACTCTCAATATCCTTAGTTTCCTTTTAAACCAGTCTCCCCGTCTGTTTGCATGAGCTTTTCCATCACCTAAAATCATTGTTCTCTAATAATCCCACCGCTAGGAAAAAGCAAAAAAGAAAAAGAAGATTAATTCAACATCAACCATGACTGATCGTCCACAACCACACGCTGTCCAAGTCCACACAACAACTCACCGTTATGAAACCGGTGCCGGCACACAACATCGCTATGAAGGCGGCGTCAACACCCTCTTCCCTGAGAATGGCCCATCAACTCCTCAGGTGCTCGCCGTCGTCACCGGAATCCCTATCGGCGGCACGCTGCTCGCTCTCGCCGGACTCACCCTTGCCGGAACCCTCTTCGGGCTGGCGGTGACCACCCCGCTTTTCATCCTCTTCAGCCCTGTTCTAGTGCCGGCCACCGTTGTCATTGGCCTCGCCGTGGCGGGGTTCTTGACGTCCGGAGCTTGCGGCCTGACGGCGCTGTCGTCGTTCTCATGGGTCATGAATTACATCCGGCAGATCCATGGGACGGTGCCGGATCAGCTGGAATTGGCGAAGCAGCGCATGGCGGACGTGGCTGGTTACGTGGGACAGAAGACAAAGGACGTGGGACAGAAGACCAAGGAGGTTGGGCAAGAGATTCAGAACAAGGCTCAGGATGCAAAGAGAACTTGAAGAGTGTGGGTTATTGTATGGGAAAAATAAATGATGTACCTCTGGTTGGAGTTCTCATTTGTGTTTTCTCAGGTCTTGTAAGTTGAGGTTTTGTGTGCTTGTTGTCTTTGCTAGGTTAAGAAGAGGTGGGTTTACCTCATACGGGGGTACTACTACTAGTTTGTTTGTGCGCCAGTATGTAGTTGCTGGCAGCTGATGAATGTGTTCTGTATTTGTTCACTTACATTGTTGAATTCAATGTAACAAGTGTTTTGCCTTGGTCCAACTAATAACTCTCAAATCCAGAGTTCTAAATTTGGCACACCAAGTCCAAAATGCTTTTACAACCGTAAACTTTACATTACGGCGTTTGAGAATTCTTTTCATAATAGATCAAATTACTAGTAGATTTTATCAATGTACTGCTTTATCAGCAGTATAGAGCTAACGGGGCAGCTTCGAGTGAAAGAAGTGTGTCAATAGATCAGCACGCTAATGAGGTAATCATCATTAAATTTTTCCTTCGTTTTCTTCAATAAAACATCTAATTAAGTTATTGTCCAAAATTTTCGTTCCGATACGCAAACCACCTCCTCCGTGTGTAGGTTAATGGGTTAAAATTTTTGTAGTTCTTTTTTCTTTTTTTCTTTTTTAGGATGTATTAGCGATGCTGAAATTTGAACCATATTACTCAAGTCCAGCATCATATTATTCAAGTCCTTGCCACTCGGGGCTTAAATTTGTGTAATTCTTCAATTAGTAATAAACTTGAGAAAATAAAAATCATGGCTACATCAGCATGTTTAAACGTCTTAACATGCTTAAGTCTACTCATATTAAAAAACATTGTCCGAATGTTAGCTAAAACTTACAAGTAAATGACATTCGATTATGGAATTTACAATTAACAACATCTTCACGCATCCTCAAAATTTTCGTACAATGTTTAGAACAAATCCAGGAAGTTTGCCAAAATTTAACAATGCCTTCGTTGATTTCTTCATGCACCAAAATTGTAGCAGGGTTTGGAGATTTGTGTATTTATTTCAATGGAGAAATGGCTGGGGCTGAGCTCCAGCTTCGGCGTCTGTGCCACCATACTCAGCTTTCGGCTTCGAACCGTTATCAGGTATCCAAAACGTGAGAACACTAGAGGCTGCAGCAAACATGGCCCGGCGAGGGGCCCATTTCAAGCACGAGGGCACACCAATATGGCTGCTCCAACATGCCACCTGCAGCAAGAAAACCAGAGGCTGGTCATATTTTCCGAAGATACATTGAATAAAAGAAAATTGAAAAAATATCAATAAAAACGTAAAACCATTTTTTACTGGCATTATTCCTCATTTTTAACTTTTCATTCATATCTTTATGTTCATGTCTTGTTATTTACAGTACAATGAATACGTATATCTTTTGAATCTGTAACGAGAGACAAAGCAATCACCATGTAAGGGGAATTGTTTTGCATCTACCCATTTTAAAATTATACTTGCAAACTCAGTCAGAAGGGAAGGGCATCACTGGTTGGCAGTCACATAGTGATAGAGGTACATAGTCTTCAATAATGCTTGAACAAAACCCCACTTATTAGGCAATGTGAAATCACAGGAGAAAATTGGTTTAGATACGTCGAGATCACAATGCCATCACAATAAAAATGGGGCTTCACGTATTCAACCACATACTAAAGTAATGGAAGAAATTGCACAACCCAAATTATTGAGCGTCAAAAGAAGGTCCGAAATCATTCTAAATCGTATGAGAAGTAATTTTGAAGTCTCATTTCAGAATTAAAAGGACTTTTATGTATTGCAGAATCACATCAGTGTAGAAAATTGATGATTACCTCATTTCTCATCTCAATATTCCAAGCATGCATGGTTCCGCCTCCCGAGCCTTGGACACGCAAAAATTACGTTCAGTTTATATATCCTCAAAGTGGAGATATATTTGATAGGAAAGAAGACAACAGTGAAAGATGGAAGTTGATGATCTAATACGCATAAAAAACAACACCACAAGAATGAATCAGCGATGCATGCCTTAAGCAAGATAATGAACAACAAAGTGGTCTTAAATGTTGTAATGCGAAAAATTAAAAAATAAAATATAAAAAAAAAAAGAAGAAGAAATTTGATCATATTGCATGTAGAATACAAAAAATGTTAACTAATAACAATAACTAACTGGTTTTCCTTTTACCTGACTGCAGATTCACAGTATTCACAATCCAATTAAATATCACTATTTCAATCCATGTTAACTTAAGATTAAACTCCAATTTATACAAATCAACTCCTATCATTTTATTCAAAGAACCATCTCCGCTATACTACAGATCTGATTTCATTCTAGACATTCCTTCTGGGCTCATCAATTCATGAAAATAGAAAGGACATGAAGGTTAATAATAAATTGACATCATCGAAAAGACTTGCTTATGTTTCTCGCTGATTTGGAAAAGGTATACAATAGGGTCCCAAGAGAGGTATTGTGGAAGGCTTTGGAGAATAAAAGAGTTAAGCAATCAAAGATATGTACAAAATGGAGTTAAAAATGGTGTGAAAATGTAACAACCCGCCACTAATCTAGAAGAAGTCAACTCAGAAATTTGGATTGAATGTAGCTCTAATAGGAGAGCAAATACAGATGTCACAGCAACAAGAGGCAAAAATAACTCAGTCCAGTACAGTACAAGTAAAAATGGTGAGATCAGAGTGTAAGGTTCTATAACAATGTATAAGTATGAGTAAAGGTATGGAAAAGAAGTACAAAAGGTAAGAAGATGAAGCACTACAGTGACGAAAAATGAACTCAGAGCCAGAGAGGTTCACTCCCTCAATTCCACACACGCCCCAAAATGAAAACAAGATCCCCAAATAAACTCCAGTAGGACCCCCCAATAGTAGTCACGTGGCAGAGAGTAGATCAGCAACTCTCAACAAAATTCTAGCTCACTAAACCCTTGGTATTTTATTAGAAAGACTAAAGTAACCCTTGTATTTATTACACTGCCTCCCCCTCAACTGTAGCCTTGTCCCCAAGGCTGTTGAATTCAGAAAATTTCTTAATCAAGGTGGTCTCCACTGCAGAACCTGAGTCCCAACTCCAATACGCACTGCAAAAAGATGGGCAATAAAGCCATGAGAGGTCTTCTTAAGGAAATTTTTGAGTCCCTTGTTTCCTATGTGATTAATTTCAGAATCAGAAGTTGCACCCTCCAACACAACCTTTTTGCTTCCCTTGTAAATGGTAACCACGCCTTGCTTATGGCTAAATGTAACCGGGTCATGTACCCACATCCAATCAGCACCAAGTATCATGTCACAACCCCTTAGGGGAATAATCCTGAGTTCGGCTTCAAATTTCTGGTTCTGCATCCGCCATGAGAATTTAGGACATTTAACATTACAATGAATCCTTCCTCCATCAGCTACAGTCACAATCCAAGGGGTGGTCTCATGCATTTCACAATTTAGCTACCTGGCAGTATCACGATCCAAAAAACTGTGGGTGCTGCCACTATCAATAAGAATAGCTAGCTTTCTCTCCTTGACCATGCCAATGATCTTGAGAGTGGTTTTAGCTTGGTTGCCAATAATCGCATGAATGAAAACACCATTTTCATCCACATCCAATTCCATTGTGGAATCTTCTCCATTCTTCTTTTCCATATTCACCCTACCATCATCATATTCTTCCACAATAATCAAGTTAAATTGCCTATTTTTGCACTTGTGATTAATTGAATATTTCTCATCACAGCGGTAACACAATCCTTTTTCCCTCCGAGTCTGATATTCTGATGGAGTCAACTTCTTCAGTGGCAGATGAGACACAAATGGATCCCTCTCTTTGTCCAGATAGTTGAGTAATTTCTGGTTGGGCTGATGATAAGCAAGTACCTTATGGGAATTGGTATTAGGTGTCGAGTTAGCACCCACTGTCGCCTGATATGTTCCGGAATTCCCCTTGCTCATCCTATGGTTAGATCCCAACATGTTCAATCTATATTCTTCCAGTCTAGTGATGTAGACAGTTTCCTCTAAAGTCCTAGGTCTAAACTTTTGTACCTCAATCCTCAATTCAATAGGCAAACCACCCAAGAATTTAGACACAAAAAATTCATCATCTAGCATCAGGTAACAGACTCTCACAAAGGCCTTGAGTTCTTCAAATTTCTCATAGTAACTACTCACATCATTCTCATAAAATAGGGTGCTGAACTCAACAAGGATATCATCCTTACCTGTGGGGGTAAATCTGGCAAGGAGCAGCTCACAGAAATGTCCCCAAGAAATTCCAGCCCTCCCTTCAATGTACTCCATGTACCACAGATCTGCTCTATCACGCATGTAGTGCCCCACGAAGGTCACCTTAGCTTGGTCCTCCATCGGAAAGATCTGGAAACACCGGTTGCAATGTCGAATCCAAGTGAGTGGGCTCTCGCCGAAAAACTCAGGAAATTCAACTCGAGGTGGCTGGATCTGTTGTAAGGGGATTGCAGTATGCATCTAGGCGTTACGGTGTGGAGGTGTATATAGCTCTGCCCTCTGGTTGTTGTTCGAGCTTAATCCCCCAAAAATCACCTTCTCCTTCCCTTTGTCAGACAGATTCTTCATCAAGTTCTCGATGAGCCCCTCTAATCTGGACATCCTTTTGTCAGAATCGAACATCATCTCCTTTACCATCGACTCTGCATCCAGCTTAAACTCCTTCATTCAATTCTCCGTCTACTTGATGAACTCGTGGATACTGTTCTCATTCCTCTTCAGGGCCTCATTAACATCCTTCCAGCGAGTTGCGGTTTCTGACATTTGCAACGGCTCAACCTGGCTCTGGATACCAAATTGTAACAACCCGCCACTAATCTAGAAGAAGTCAACTCAGAAATTTGGATTGAATGTAGCTCTAATATGTGAGCAAATACAGATGTCACAGCAACAAGAGGCAAAAACAACTATCAGTCCAGTACAGTACAAGTAAAAATGGTGAGATCAGAGTGTAAGGTTCTATAACAATGTATAAGTATGAGTAAAGGTATGGAAAAGAAGTACAAAAGGTAAGAAGATGAAGCGCTACAGTGACGAAAAATGAACCCAGAGCCAGAGAGGTTCACTCCCTCAATTCCACACACGCCCCAAAATGAAAACAATATCCCCTAATTAAACTCCAGTAGGACCCCCCAATAGTAGTCACGTAGCAGAGAGTAGATCAGCAACTCTCAACAAAATTCTAGCTCACTAAAGTCCTAAAAGACCCTTCGTATTCTATTAGAAAGCCTAAAGTAACCCTTGTAGTTATTACAGAAAAACGCAAGATGGGGATATCAAGGACTTCCTTATAACTATAGGATTGCATCAAGGGTCGACCTTGAGCCGCTATCTCTTTAAATTGGTTTAGATGTGCTTACTGAACATATCCATGAACCAATGCCACAATTTTTTTTGTAGATGATATAGTCCTAGTTGGGGAGTCATTACAGGAAATAAATGGGAAGTTAGAGCTGTGAAGACAAGTTTTAGAAGAACATGGCTTTCACTTAAGTAGAAGTAAAATGGAGTATATTGAAGGTAAGATTAGCAAGAGGCATGCAAATGGAGATGAAAATTGGATATCATACCATCCCACAAGTTATGCGGTTTAAGAACCTTGGGTCTATCATCCAAAATAATGGAGAAATGGAGAGAGATGTAAATTACAGGATTTAAGCTGAATGAATGGAATGGATGAGTGCTTTATGCATTATTTGTAATAGGAAAGTACCACTCAAACTTAAAGAAAACTTTTACCACAAAATTATAAGATCTGCATTATTGTATGGGACTAAAAGTTGAGCGGTAAAAAGCCAATAAGAGAATAAACTTAATGCTGTAGAGATGAAAATGTTGGGTTGAACGAATGCATTAGAGAGAAAGTTACAGCAGCACCTAATGAGGAAATGGTGGCAAAATCCCACCTTAGGTGGTTTGGTCACATAAGGATAAGACCTATAAAGCTTGAATAAGAATAGCAGATTAAATGGAAGGTAACTCAATAGGTAGAAGTAAAACGAGATCAAGAAAGACTATAAATGAAACCATAAGGAAAGACATTAATCTTAATGGTTTGTCTAAAGACATGGTTTATGATAGGAGGCAAAGACGTTGTTTGGTCCACGTAGCGGGCCTCACCTAGTGGTAAAAGGTATGGTTCTTGCTGCTATATCAGTTTCATATATAACAAGGCCTATAGCTTTCCCAGTCATCTTAGAGTCACTTCCTTTACTTCTAAATTCTAATGTTGTACAAATCTCACAGACTTTGATTAAATTAATTTTATCATAAATAGAAATAGGTGCTTTTCTTCCTTTGACACTTCTGTTGAACAAGTCAGCGAAAGTGCTTGAATTGTTCCCCATCTCTGACTCTAACTAAATCACTAGTGTACTTATCAATGGTTAATAATATTGTTTTCCTTTCAAATAAAGTTCTAAGTTTACTAATGTTCTGCCCATCCTTTGGTTTTAGTTTGTTTGTAGAATTTGCTAGAGTTTTTAAATGTCTCTTTCCGGCTCAGTGAGGTTTTAGAAGACACTATTTCAGAAAATCAGAGTGCTTTTGTAGCAAGAAGGCAAATCTTGGACGCTGCTTTGATAGCCAATGAGATAGTTGATGGTATGAGGTAAAGGTCGAAAGACTCGAAACAATGTCTTGTGTTGAAGTTACCTTTGAGAAAGCCTAAGGACTCATTTTCTCACCTAGTAATACATTATAGAAAATGAGTCCATTATTTTCTACTTACCATTGCTTCTATAATCACCATATGAAAATGTTGAAATTACAGGATTGAGGTAGGGAAAAAAGAAAAGAAAGAAAGATGGCTAACAATAGTATTTCTGAATATATGATTTATAGGATGTTAAATTATACCCAGGCCTAATATTCCCGTTAATAATTATAGTTAGGTCAAGTACTAGTACTACTAGTACAAGCCCAAATTGTAAATAAGCATATCAGAAATTAAACACATTAGCAGAGTTCCAATGGGTTTTGTGCATATCAGAATCTAAATATAACTATGAAGTGAGATGCAGTAACAACAAAAGGTTTAAAAAGCCAAATTGTAAGGAAATTTATACCTGCCACCACATACTGCCCGTCTGGGGTAAATGTAGCCTCTATTGTGGTACCAGGAGATGGTTCCAAAGTAAACCCACAGCGCTGCACAAGGTAAAAAGCCATCAATTTCTGCATATGTTGAACAAATGCATTGCATAAGGAATTTATAATGCGGAAGATTTTATTATCAAAGAAATTAACCTTCTCTCCTCCATATGCATCAAGAACATAGATATTATTATTTGTAGTAGTCAGAAGCATTGATTTGCCATCATTGCTGAATTTGATATCACAAACCTCAGCTGTGTCACCACCAACTAGAAAGGTATCGAAGGGACCCTACACAAGCAATGAAAATTTCAAACTTGTGGTTGTGAAATTAATTTATTGAAAGCAAAGGCTAGAGAAAGGTTAACCTTGTCATACGAACGTGAATCAAACAACTTGATAGCTCCCCCTTCCATTGCTACAGCAAAGACCAGGCCTTGTTGGTCATAGGCAACAGCAGGTCTACCACGCAGACGTAAGATTCCCTGAGAACTATAACAGTGAGCATAAACCATAATTTTGTTTCTCTTTCCATTTTCCTTTGATGAAATGTGTAAACTTAAATCTTTTGAAGCTCAACTATTACTGACTGCATATGTAGAAAGAGAAGCTAGTTTTGTAAAGAGTAATTATTAATCCTTGTACTACAATGTAATGTATAGTCTCTGCACTAATATAACTAAGAATCAAGTAATTCCTTCAACTGGACCTCGAAAGTTACACAATTATGTTATATCAGCCACCCCCCCTCCCCCACAACAAAGGAAACATAAAAGCTACCCACCTGGCAGGCATTTACACGAAGATCCCATATTCTGACACTGTGGTCCAGAGAACCAGACATGAAGCTATCGTTGATTGGAGACATGCAGAGAGAAACAACTCTATAAAGCAAATCACAGAAGGGAAAAACAAAAAAAAAAAAATCAGCAAAACAATCATGTATACCAAAGGAATTGATATGCTCAGAATAATTGACAAATTGTTGTCCTAATCCCACTTGTGAAAATTATTCATCTTAACATGGCCTAAGACAGGGTCCAGGGAAAGAAAGCACATACAAAAATTCAATTAAACATAGACCAGAAGATAAACAAGAAAGTGAAAAAAGAGAATCACATAATAAAAATGACTATTTTATGGAAAAGGAATTTTATAAAGACGAAAAACAGTAATACAGAAAGTCGGGCGGATAAGAAATCCTCCTAAATCAAAAAGGAGAACAAAAACAGACATGAAAAATAAAACACAAAAACTCAATGTTCCAATCCCTCAGCATATCATTTAGAGAAATCCCAGAGAAAAGACCATGAGCTTTGCACCAAATATTATCCCAGACCAAGTGATTTGTCACAAAGTTCTTCTTAAAGATACATGAGTTTCGTCCCAACCAAATATACGATGTTGCAACATGGATTGCATATTCCTATAAAAGTTTAGCCTCTTTACTTCTCCCAAAACCATGGAAGCTAACCCTCAAGAACTTGTCCAAGGAGCTAGAACACACCCGACATTCATCAAAAATACCAAAAAGGAGTGCCATGAAGTAACAGCAATAGAACAATTTAAGAACAAATGCCATGCAGATTTTGAGCAAGCAACATATGTTATACACATACCAAGAGAAAGAGCCTTGTGTGACCTATGAACCTGTAACATGTCATTAGTTTTAATTTTATTAAGTACTGCAGCCCAAATATAGACTTGGCCCTAAAGGGAGCCTTAGATTTCCACAAAGGTTTATCAAGAAGAAAACTATCCTCATTCAAGGAATGAGTGAGGAACTGAAAAATAAAAAATTAAAAGATTTACATGAAAATTCCCCAAAAGAATTTAAGAATCAAATTCTTTAATCAGGTTGAGAAGACAAATGAACTGAGTCAAAAGTTGAAAATAAAGACTCTAATTCCCTTTCTGTAGGAGAAAAATAATCATAACCTTAGCAAGCAGAAATACTTCCGACCAAGTGAACTTCCATAGGAATAGTTAATTATAGATAGTTATCTTACTTTCAGTGACTAGAGCTGCCCTAAAGCAAAAAGAAAATGAGACCACAACAAGAAAATTTATGCAATGATAAACAATGGTTTTTGCCTACACCAAATAGTAACTGAGCAAATGCACCTAGTTTTCCATCTTCAAGGTACAAAATTTGTTCATTCAGAAAGAGAGTTTCAAACCTCTGTTTATGCCCTTTGAAGTATCGTAAGCATCGGTTATCATACATTGATAAATACCGCAATGATTCTAGAACAAGCAAAGAAAACAAAGTCATTAGTTGCAGTCATTTTCATAGTCATTGTAAATTACATAAAATCAATATTTTCATATAGAGAAGCTCACCTCCAGTACTCTCCAAATTGTATCTAGAAGAACATATAACAGAGTTTGGATGATGAGTAAAACATATGCGATCAGTGCCATGTTTCTTATGATAAGTGGTCTTCAACAACCTGGAATTCATGGAAAATGTTTTATACATGCCTAACACAGAAAGAAAAAATTATTCATTAATGAAGCAGCAAACCATATAGATACAAGAATTTAATTGAGAAATTATTTCCATTAAATAAAAAAAAAAATCCTTCGCTGGCTTAATTAATGACAACCAAGAAATCCGTATAATTCACCAATTAAACTTCTGCAATAGAACTTTTTGGCTACAATAAAACGAACATAAGAATTGATATTTTTGTGTAGTATTCTAAGTCCCAAATTTAAGTTTGTACTTGGTAGAGCCTTTTTATTTCTTTTTTTTTCTAAAAAAAAAATCTCAGAAGACTTCTAATCAGAATAGGATGTGAGTTGCTTCAACCCAAAAGAGATGGTTGAAAGAGATCTTTATCATATAGAATCATCACGGTAAAGATCCTTACTCTTATGGATAAAACTCCTAATGAAGTTATTAAAAATAGTAGATGAGTCAATTATCATTTATCAGCTTAACGCAAAAGCAAGTGTGAATAACACATTGTTGATAATAAACTCTGGCTCCTTCCTATTGCACATCAGCGACAATTGCAACCACTTGGTGAAGTTTACAGATGTTCGACAACAAACTAATATGTCAGAATTAGAAAAAGCCAGATTTCTTCAGTTTGTAAAGAACAAACGACCATTATCCATTTCACTTTTACCATCAACCCCCTTTTCAAAAGAAAAATTGAAATAAAGCATTTGCAATACCAGCACAAGACATAAGCATATTATAATCCTGAGAGCTCTTAAATGGTTACAACATTGAAAGAAAGACAAAGATAAGCATGCAATTTCCACAACCATCACCAACTACTTAATTGGAGATGAATATTTCAAAGTAGAGATTCTCATCTTTCTTGTAACAGTAAACTCACTTAGCATTAGCAATGTCATATAGTCGCACTGAGTCATCATCACTTGCTGTGACAAGTAAATCATCCTTACGGTGGAAATCAAGCGAGTTTATCTTGCCAACCTGAAAATTTGATGATAATTATACTCAGAGACAAAGACACCTTAAGAACAAAGCCTTCATTTTCATGCCAAGAACAAGGCAAAGGTAACATCACAAACTGATAGGCTATTATTTTGCCCCCCAAATAGAAGAAACTGTGATTAAAAGGGACGTTGTGAGTTTATTAACTGAAAATAATTCAACTTTCATTTAGTCCCACATCTTTTTTATACTTAATAAAATAATGAAAAAAACAGTATATTGAAAACGAAAAATGGAAACAATTAACATCAACCTTTCGCTCCGACTTATACAATAGTGCCATACGGAAAAAGCTTCTCTAAAACAAGCTTATCTGTAAAGTGAGTTAGATTATTTAGTCCAACTCTCACACAATGCAGTTATATTGATTTAGAGGTAGATACCCCGTCAGTTTTTCACTTTAGAAGCAAGCTCACTTTTGAGAAGTCTAATCCGTAATACTATATACTGAATGATAAAGATCACAGTTAAGCCCACACAAAAACGCCACATTTTGTTTCCCCCTTTCTTTTTTCTGACAATTGACACCAGACAGCAATTGATACAATTCCAAAGTGACCAAGAAAATGAGAAATAACAATCGCCGATATATGATAGAAAGATCACCAAGTGGAGTGATCACAATCGAATTAAAAACATTTGCCGCACTGAGGGCAAGAACCACAATTGTTATTTGAAGAAATAGATGAACAAAGGCAATCTAAGCCGCTGAATAAAGGCATTCTAAGACTCAAATGCGAGGGTATGGATTTATGAACTAAAAGCGAGAAATTAAATGGGGATAGAAAAGAGAAGAGAGGGCTTACGAAGTCGGAGAAAACAGCTCCTATGGACATGCTGCGCACCATATCGGCATCAAGCTCCGTAAGCGGCGTCGCCATCGTCGCCGACAAGAGAGACAGAGAGCAGAGTGGCAGAGCAGAGCAGAGCAGAAAAGAAGTAGCAGAACGAAACAACCACAATTCACAATCCGTCTCCTTTGACCGCTGGAAAGTTTGAGAGTACACGTACTAATATTTTTAAGTTAATATTAATTTGGTTTTGAAAAAAAAAATTAATATCAATTTAATTTTAACGTTTTAAAATTATCATTAATTTGATCTTAAAAATATTTTAATATTAATTTAATCTTAATATTTTAAATTTTTATATCAATTTAATCCTAAAATTATTTCTATAAAATTAAAATTAAAATATTTTTAAGATTAAATTAATATTAAATTTTTTTAAGAATTAAATTCATATTAATATTAAAATATTAGAATTAAAAAAATATTCACTCAAAATTTTATTATACGAGAGTTTAAAGAACGCCAGGTAATGACAGTCTTTGACTGTAAACAATTTACATAACATTTCTTTTCTTTTTGAAAAAAAAATGTTCTTACTCCCTATATATGTTTTTATTTAAGTAAATAATCACTTTAATTCTTGAAATTATAAGCATATATTATTTAATATCTTAAATTAATAAATTAATTATTCAATCTCTAAAATTACAAATTATACGTCATTTTAGCTTCCAAATCATGTTTCACTTTTTTAAATTGGAAACTAAAATGATGCATGATTTGCAATTCAGGAATTAAATAGTTAATTTTTTAATTTTATGGACTAAATTGAAGTGCACCTACAACTTCAAGAGCTAAATTGAACCTTTACTCATTTTGATTTTGATCTTTTTGAAAAAAATTTATTTCAGTCCCTCTTTTTTTTTCTTTTTTTTTATTTTTAATTCCTATCATTTTAAATTTGGATTCTATAAATATGTTAAAATATGTGTTTAATATTTACAGATATTGGAAATTTTATTTTTTTTTATAAATATCATCACTTAACATTAAATCTAAATAATAGAGTCTGAAAACCTATCAATGGAGGAAGAGAGACAAAGATAGATAGAGAGAGAGAGACCAAAATTAAAGTAAAAATTTTAGAAAAATTAAAATCAAAACGACCTATATTTATAAGAAGAAAAAATATAATTATATTGATGGCAATAAAATTTAAATATGTGACCTCATATAAAGTACATTAATCCATCATCACTAGCCTAGTAACTTAAATAATTTAAATAATATAAATAAATTTTTAGATACTAATTTGATCTTAGAAGTGCAAATTTTTTAGTCAAGGACTGAACTATTATAATTGATGTTTATAATTTTAAGAACTAAGCAAGGATATACTCATTAATATTAAGGATTAGTAAGGATTTTATAATTTTATTTAGTTTTTTCTTCTAAAAAATAAAATGATGGCCCACAAGTAGTTTTTGTTTATGTAAAAATGTAGAGATAGTTGTGTTAATAATATAGAACACTTTTAGGGGAATTTTTTTAAAAAAGTTTACAATCGAATTTATTTTGAAGTGGATATCAAGTTGGATCAATCTACCAACCTATATGTTTTAACCCAACTCAACTCACAAAATATGAGTCAAGTCAAGTTGAAAAATCTTTCACTCATGAGATATGGGTTGCATTATGGATTTAAAATTGTTTTACCTAAACAACCCAACCCGACCCACCTATTTTTTTCTCGATATTATTTTTTAGTGATCTCAAACTTGCGTCAGGTCAAGAATAAAATGATAATTTTTTTCTCAAATTTGTCATTAATATTAAATAAAAGAAAAATTACTTTCTAAATATAGATAGGTCAAGGACTGAAAAGGTAAAATGTTTCTCGAATTCTTCATTAATATCAAGTAAAAGGGAAATCATATCCTAGATTTCGTCAAGCTAAGAAATAAAGGGCACACCTCTATGAAGAATTTCGTGAGATATCCATGAATCCTAAGAAACAATTTTGGCATTTGAGGATGCTTTCCCCTAGCATTTTTGTGGCTCCCATTATATTTGGGTTGTCATTGTGGTCACATTGAGAAAGCTGATGGAGCATCTAACGGATTATTGCGATGAAAATCCACTGAATTATCTAGATGATACTGAATATCTTGAACAGATTGAGAGTGAAATTAACAATTATGTCAATTGATATGCTATATATGATGACACTGATTTCAATTGACTCATATGATTTGTTATATTTTTAAGACTTATATATGTTTTCTTGAAAATTACTAGGACTTAATATGCTATTTTGATAACTTCTAGGACTTATGAATCTTTTTTAAAATTTATTCATGATGAGATTATTATGATTATCAAAAGATTTGATATTTATGTTAGATTTTATATTATATATGTTTCAATTTATTATATTTGATTATATATTTTGACATATTTTAATAGGTATTTCTTTTTAAATGTATATCAAGTCGGATTGAAATGAAAATTTTGCTCAATCTAACCCAATCCAACTCAATTCACTATTTGAAAGAGCATGTTAGAGCAAAAAAGCCTTTTAAATCCCCAACTCCAACACATACCCACCCCTAGTATTTACAAGGCTTATGCGAAAGTAATTCATTATTATATCATTAACTTTCTTTAATTAGTTATTTGGATCTAATTTATATATATAATCAATGTAAAAAAATTTATACAAATATCTAATTATATATTGCTATATCAACAAAAATATTTGACTCAACTATTCACTACTTTAAAAATTTTATAAATAGAAGCATCTTATTAGATGTGTCAGTGTATCAAAATTAATTTCTTTGTTATATATTTGCATGAATGACATAAAATTTTAATATATGACTGAATTTTGGATAGTTATGCAATATGTTAACATTTCAGGTTATGGGAAAAATTCTAAATTGCAAAATAGATTGAAAATTTCTGCACAAATATAAATATAATACATAATATTTAAATATATTTATAATAATTTTTTTTTTGGATGAGACACTCATAATAAAATTATCTAACATAGAAATAAGTGAGTTCATCTAGAATAAAATTGATAAAGTTTAGTTTTATGGCAAATGTACTTAAATATAATTTCTAATTTTGTAACGTGAAAAATTTTCTCATGTTGAATGCAACAATATTGATTGATTGATTTATTAATCTATATTATTATATCTATACTATTATATAAAGTGATTGGACTATTTTAACTTCTCTTTGGTTATATTTCATTTTCATTATTACCCTTCTCCTTTTCTTAACTTCCTTTAATTTTTCTTAACTTCTCTCAATTTGTTTAACTTCATAAATATTTTAGGAATAGAGAAATTTAGACATCAAAATAAAAAAAAATAGTTATTTATTTTAATTTATTTTTTTTACACATAAACAGAAAATAATTTTTTTAATTTATAATAAAATAAATAAATATGGATTGATAGGCACTTTATTAGCTATCAATCCACTAATATTAATAATTTTGTTGTTTTTCATCTTTTTATGTATTATTTAACTTTTGAGGAAATTATTTTTGAAAAAAAATCTTTTAAAAGAATTATTTTTAAAGAAATTATTTTTATAAGAATAATTTTTGTTCTATTTGAACATATTAAAAGTAAATTTAAGAGAATAATTTTTATTTGAATAAGATAAAGTAAAATTATTTTTTATTTTTGATGTGAGAATAATAATAAAATTCCTTCTCAAAATACTTTTTCTTAAAATAAAAAATAATTTTAAAAATATTTCTCTCAAAAAATCTTCTAAAATTTTAAAAATAAATTTAAAAAAAAACTTTTATATATCAAAATATATTAATTATCATATATTTTCATTATGATACTAATAAAAGATGTTTTACGAGCAAGTTGTAAACCAAATGGAACCATATGTAATTTGTAATTTGATTATAAAAGACAAAAGATGTGCTCGTATTATCATAGAAAAATATCTAGTCATGTTTTTTTCCTCTCAGTCCGTGAGAAATATCTTCTTAAAACCGTTGCTCACGTTAACAGAAAAAAAAAAAAAAAAAACCGTTGCTCAGTTGAACTAGGCAGAGACCATTGAAGAGAACAAGGAGTATGTCAGTTGTAGTCTCCGGTTGCTATTTCTTGTCTTGGTCAAAGCCTTCTCAAGTTCATGGCCATCTGAATTTCAACAATCCCATGCTAAGGTATCGCTTTGTTTCAAAGCAACGTCTTGGCTCATCATAGGACCTTAACGAGAACACAACCACTGAATAAAATTATACTATACTCGAACAGAATTTTAATTCCATACGCCTCTCTCACTTGTTCATATAGCTGAGCTCTCTATGATAATTTTTCAACTTACCACTCTTGAAGATGGAGGCAAAACTTCACTGAAGTGAGATGTTGCAGCAGTAGACCATGGCAAACACCAAGAGCTCAAAACAATTACTACGAGTTGCTTGGAGTTTCTGTTGATTCGAATGCCGACGAAATCAAAGAAGCTTACCGAAAGCTGCAAAAGAAGCATCATCCAGATATTGTTGGCCAAAAGGTCACTCTCACTACACCTTTTTTCAGAATTTCTGTAATTAAACCCTTGTTCCATGGTAGTAAATTCTTGTTTTGGTAGTAATTTGGCAAATTTTTTGGCTTGTGTGCTTCATTATGTGGAGATTGAACTTTTACGCTTTTTTTTTTTTTCTAATATTTTTAGGGTCATGAGTATACTCTAATGCTAAATAAGGCTTATGAAGTGCTGATGACAGAGGATCTAAGGAGAAAATATGATGAAT
Organism: Pterocarpus macrocarpus; assembly: GCA_031439585.1. NCBI lineage: Eukaryota > Viridiplantae > Streptophyta > Magnoliopsida > Fabales > Fabaceae > Pterocarpus > Pterocarpus macrocarpus. The sequence goes on from CM062515.1 coordinate 30,297,312, forward strand.
CAATAGGTCAGATGAGGATAAGATTTGGGGAAAACAAAACTCCTTTGGGCTACAGCACATGGAGAGGACCTTTAAGACCACAGGCTTTATTTGTTGATGAAAATGCATGCATAGGTACTCTTTACTGAAAAGTTCCCCATTTTTCACCAAATCCTAAATTCAAGCCAATATCAATAGTAATAGAAACTTTATTGAGGTTTCCATTAAGCAAGTCTACCCATTCAACTCTATTGATGCCAGGATGCAGGGAATGTGTGCATCATGCAAGCAATACATTTATCATGGATGAAGCTCATGGATGTGCACGGGTTAAGGTTCAGTATGGAGACAACGACCAAAATATTGAGGTAAAGTGCACAATAACTGTGTAATTAGTTTCAACCAAACATCCAATTATCTACTTGGGCAAAGTAATATGTAGGATGATGATGACGCAAGAAAATCTCAGGTGTCCGTTGAGTCATGCCCAGTCAACTGCATATATTGGGTGGACACACAGGAATTGGCAGTGCTTGAGTTCCTGATCCAGCCACAACCAAAGGCAGGGTATGGCGTATTTGGAGGAGGCTGGGAGAGGCCTGCAAATGTTTTCACTGCTGCAGAGTCTTTCAACAAACAACTGAAGAGGCAAGCAGAGGCAACTAGACAAAATCAAAGCACTGGTTAGAAACTGATACCTCATGAAATATTCTGTGGTGAAACGTATTTCTTATTGGATTTGTGTGCTGATTAAGATGATTGTTGCCTCCTTGCAGGAGGAGGAACTGTTGAAGAAGAAAGCCCTGCTCAAGCTGAAGCTCGAGCTCATGCAAGTATGAAGATAAAGATAGAGGGTATCTTGAAAATTTGGAACTGGGTGAAAGCAACTTTAGGCATCAATATTAACTAGGGATAAAATATGCAGGAATTCGTGAAAGAAATTTGGAATGTAGAGATAAAAAAAGAAAAGAAAAAAAAAACAACTAGAAGATGAGTTATTATATTGAATCTGGAATATGCTATACAGAATAACATAAATTTTACTTGACACATTCTTAAATATTGAATTCAGTATATGTAGCATTTTTCCCTATAAGAATGCACACTGAAACGGCGATGAAGGGTTGTACACTGGCCAAGCTGACCCAGGAGGAGAAGTTCATGGCTCTCTCAATTTGCACAACCATGTGTGTTCCATATTAATTATTTGTTAAAAGAGAATCAAACTTCTTAAACTTTTATGTTTTTGTAAGTTATCATTATGAACTTTTATGTTTTTTAATTAATTTTAAAATTTAATTAATATCTCAACAAATTCTTTTCATTTTAAATTTATTAACTTATTAATCATAAATTTTTCGGTAGATGAAATATTCTGAAATACATCAAAATGGCTCAAAAGCTCTTAACATAGAGAGGAGCCATATTGCACTACATAAACCAGTTCAATATCTTCGGGGCAAACAACATAAAAAGGCACACCGTCATAGCGCTTTTTTTTTTTTTTTGTTAAAAAACAAACAAAAAAAATTTTTTTAACTACAAAAAAATATTACTTTTATAAAAGTTACTCAAGTCAACTTTTATTTAAAAGTTAAAAATAATTTTTTTTAAGTTTTTAAATAGAAGTTGAGATAAATAATTTCTATAAAAAATAAATATTTTAGTTAAAGAATAACGTTTTTTAAAATTGAAACAAATGTACTCTAATTTAATTTAGACAATTGCATATTAGGGAATCAACGACATTAACACCAAGACATTCAAAACTAGAATTTCTTCTCTACTCTGTGTAACATCCTCAATTTTGTGACATGCTAAATTACCTTAGTGATCCTGAGTAATGAGCCACTTAATTAGAAATTATGATATTAAGACTTAATTAAGGGGTTAACGAAGAGTTTTTGAGTTAACTCGGATGAGAAAAGTCAAGAGAATGCTTAATCGAGATTAGATAATCTCTAATTAAGCAAGTCAAAGCCTTTATAGCTTAATTAAGCATAAATCGCCCTTAATTAGCTTAATCGAGTTTAATTAAGATTAATTAAGCTTAATCATAATATTAATTTTTGTTAATCATGTTATTGTGTATTAATCACTAATCCTTACTTAATCATCTTAATTAAGTTGCAAGAGCACTTAATCACATGATTAAATTCAAATTTAGTCAATTAGACAATAAAGTAAAAAGTGATGTCATAAAAGCATAAAGAATAAGACAAGAGTACTTTATGTAAGAGTTAGTATATGCTTTATTCCCCCATCATCCAATTTGCCCCCCTAAACCTTAATTAACATAAAATTAAGAAAATATCTCCCTCCTTCCCCTTGAATAGTGGACGCCACTTTCTCCCTCTCCCACTATTATCCATTTTCATTTTCACTCATCTCATTCTCTCTCTTCAAACCAAATCCTCTCACTTCTCACTAAAACTCTCTTCTTCTTCTTCATCTTCTTCTTCCTTTCTCCACCACCACCACTAAAAACCTCTCACTTAGCCCTTCAAGGACCTCATCTTTGGGTCTTTGGAGACAAGATCTAAACACTACAACTTCCATTTTCACAAGATCTCAAGAGCTTCTCCTTCCTTTTTGCAAAACTGCTACCACCATCATCATCAAGAAGAGCCATCATCTTCTTCTCCCTCTTCTCTTGTTTTTGCGCCATCTTCAAGAAGAGGTAGTGATCTTCATCTTTTTATTTTGTTTGCTCAAGAAAGCTTGAAGCTTGGTACTTTTCATGACCAAAATCTTTAAGTGAAAACTTGGGAAGATCATTCATGCTCTTCATGAGCAAAAATTTTCCTTTTTGGAAAAATATGTTCTTGTTGTTCTTCAAGTGTTCTTGATGTTTCCCGTTTTGGCAAAATAGGTTCTTGTTGTTTTTCAAGAGTTCTTGATGTTTCTACTTTTAGAAAAATATGTTCTTATTATTGAGTGTTCTTGATGGTATCTTATTTAAAGTTGTTCCTTTTCTTATGATGAGTTGATGATTAGAAAAGCTTCATCTTTTTATGTTTTTCATGATTTGATAAAACTATGAACATCCTAAAAGTTTAAAACTTTAAAAAGTTTGCTTCTTGATTCCTTAAAAGTGGCGCAACTTTTAAGCTTTCATAAAGTCTTATTTTGTTTTGTTTTGAAGATAAGACCTTTCATAATGTTTCAAACTTTAGTCAAGAATGAAACCTTTAAGTCATAAAAGTGTTATTTTGTAACATTTAATTCATAAAGTTTAGATCTTGAATCAAAACAATACTTATAGGTATTAACTTTTATAAAGATCAAGACTTTATAACTTTAAAATTAATGTCTTATATCACTAGTTGATAAAGTAGGAATCTTTTTAATGTAGAGACAACTTTAGATCATAAAGTTGAGACTTTGATAGTCTTAGAATAATTATAAGAGTCAACTTTTATAAAGAACAAGACTTTTTAGTTAAAAAGCAAGTAACTTGTATCATTATTTCATGAAAATCTAATCTTTAAGATAAGGGCTTAATTTTAAAGACACTTACTTTCATAAAGAATAAAACTTTATGACTACTTTATAAGAATGATAAATTTTATAATACTTAAGGTAAGATTTTGTTATATTAGTGATAAAAGTTTGAAACTTTGTAACTTGGTTAAATTAAAAATCACCCTTGGTGATTAGTGAACATGGTGTTGTTGGGTTCATGATGTGGTTATGCATTGTCATAACCCAAGGATTAGAGGAATCTCAAACTCCTTAGGAACAGAAGTATGATTAGGGCTTCTGAGCATACCATGAACCTAGGAATCACTAAGGACACTATATCAAGGAAAGGAAACAATCATTTAACTTAATTAATTTAAATAAGTGTCCCATAAAACATAAACTAAAGTAAAGAATAATTTCATATGAGAGCTAAGTAACTAAAAGGCCACATACACATATCTTAACTATGTGATTCTCTCATGGGCAACCACGAGAAATCATATGATGATTCATAATATTCTTCACAAAGAATAACAAAACTATGAACCCCCCTTTAGGGTATGAATGTATGATGCCATTCGGCATGATGAATGATGAGTTTGATTGAGTTTTGTCTCATGATTGATTGATTATTGTGATATGATAAAATGTTGGTTGAAAGCTTATGATTGGCATTTTGGGGGAAGGTTTGGTCTAGCCGTTATGTTGCCGGATTTCCGTCAAAATTATGGACTTAGTGATATCATTGCATGTGTCTAGCCAAAGAAATACTATGCATGTAAAGTATAATGATAAGAAAAGAAACCATGGGATATGACCCCTCGATCATTTTCGGGAAGTGAAAGATGGTGATCCACAAGGAACCTCTATGAAGGAGGTAAGGGTGACATGAAGGACCCTCCAACTTAAGGATAACCAATATCGGCTTAGTCTGATTTGGTTTAGTACTGCGTGACGACGATCATGGAATGAGCTCATGTCCAAAAGCAGTATATTTTAAAGGAAAGTAAAGAATGTTAAGCACGTGTTAAAAATGAAAGTAAAGTCAAAGTAGAACCATAGTCAAGTTGATGAGTTGCATAGTCATGCATGTCTCTATATTTCTCATGCGTATTATGAATGTTTATCCCATGTGTTAGTAGGTATGCCTATATATGATGTTATGAATATGATGATAAACGTAAAATCAATCCGCTTCGAGATTTATATCTTCGGAAATTGTTAAAATTGAACCTATATCTGTCCACTATTTTTATAATCAAACCCGAAGTGGCTGGGACGATAACGATGACACTATGTTTGTCTAGTCACAATCCACTGAGAAATCCTATATTTCTCACTCCTACGTTTCCATGTCGTCTTCAGATGGAGCTGATGGCATCCATGGTGACACTTCTGATGGTACATGACTGGATAAGACGAGGAGATGTCATATTTCTTCACCTAGCTAAAGAGGATTGAGATAGTAGCATAGTATTTTCATTTTCTCAAGAGCCCTAGTTGGGCAGTTTATGTGTAATTAAGAGCATGTAGAAAGTCATGTTGCTTAATTTGACCTATTACATATGTAATACTTATTAAGTGTAATGATGACTCTTGAGTATCTATGATTACATTCTTGACTTATGGTATTGTGTTATGTTGTTTCAATTTTATCATACGTCTTATTAATAACTCAGTGATATGAGGAACAACGCCTATGTGTATATGAGTAAGTAAGCGCTTAAAGGCTTAGTTTTTAAGCATAAAGATTTTACAAAAAAAAAAAATTACATGCTATTTTCGTGTATTACGCTAATTTCAATGATAAGAACTTCCTCTAGTTAAGAATAACAACTAGTAATGCCATAAAATGACTTAAGCATAATTTGGTATTATTAGAGTGTTACACTCTGAACTGCATTTGCTCAAACCCGACCATTCAACACATCCTAATATTGTACAATATCATCTACCATGTTAGAGTATGGGTTCATTCAACCACGGTCAAGACACATAACACCAGTCCATTCCCAACCCATAAACTAGGATTTCTACTTCCTTTTGACAACAGTTGTACACACACTAGGAATACAACTATAGGATAAAATTCTCCTATTCTAATAACACTCAGATCAAGATACATGAATTTAGAACACCAAAATATAAAGTAAGTATGCGTAACTTTTAAGATATTTGATATAAGAAAGAATCCACTCTAAGAATTGTAGAAGGTATTCATACACACATGTGTATGTTAGGAACAAGATCTTCTCCACTATCTTTGTTAAGAATTGGATAGGGTAATATAAGGCAATAATCACACTAAAGGTGTCTCAAAAAGTATTTAGTCTCATTAAGAGACACACACACAAATATATATAGGACATGTCCTTTCATAAAATCTTGTCTTTTTCCACCCATCATAGATTAAGCAACTGGATCAACACATATTCAAGCACCCTAACATTTGGGCCCATAGCCCATCATGTGATTTCCAATGATCCATTCGATCACAAATAATATTTGCATAGTAATGGATCTTAGGAACCATTAGGTTACCATTCAACCAGTTTTGTAAATAAATCAATAAAAAGTCCAATAAATTTCCAACATTTTTTACTTGGACAACATTGATTTATTATAAACCAACTTTTAAATAAATAATTAAATTAACAAATAAAGAAAGAAAACCTCATTTTTCTTTTATCAATATAAATTAGTAAAGAAATAAATATTTGAATAAATAAATTTTTAAAGAAAACGACTCTCTAGTTAAATAAAATATGGCTACTAGTATAATTCGACAATACTCACAAAAAAAAAAAGATCAAAAAGTCTAGCAAAGATCATGAGCTAACAGCCATGGGTGAGAATAAACTACTTGTCATTTTCACTTTAAACTACATACCTAATAATTTTATTGGCATGACCACAATACAAGTGTGCTAGTGTTGATAGATACCATAGCATAGTGTGTGATAATTTTGTAGCTATTAAATATAGATCCTCATTGTGCTTTCCTTAAGAAAACATAGCAAAAAATCTCCCCAAGGAGATTAAACATGTTTCTCCTGAACATCGTTTCCTCCAAGGAAAACATCGTGAGATAAACACAACAAATAGCTATTTAAAAGTTGTTATGATAAATGTAGCAATGTATATAAATAAACATGTGCACAATCTTATTAAACCATCATCACATAAATACAATGTAATAAATCTTATGTAAATTCAATGATGACCATTATATAAGTAATAACTCTCATAAACCAATTACATTCAAAAGACCTTACAAGAGTGAAGATAACCTAAATTAGATTATAGGTTAAATCTATGATTAAGAGGTTGTTTAATAAAGTAATGGTCAGAAAAGATAGTGTTTAGACCTTCTTGAGGGACCTAGTATTGGGATAATGCTGGGTCCAAGAATATCTCAAGAGATGGGCCAAACACCCCTTGAGAACTATTCTTCTTGAAGTGGATTGGGAGGATTTTAGCTATAATGTGGCCTTGGGGAAGTGTATTCCTGCATAGGACACCACAAGGATCCATATAAGGTCAAAGGACTCCTTCAACCCTAGGACACTTTGACAACATTGAACTGCTCTCCCATGCTCTTACCTTAACCAAGTTCGAGTATTATACAAAGATGGCAGTGATTCCTTGATTGGATAGGCTCCTTATATCTCTTTTGTCATGCCCAAGTGTTGTTACCTTGGAACCTATAGCCAAAAGCCAGTAAAAAGGTGTAGCACCATAACCAAGGACCCATGACCTATTACTCTCATGCTTTCAGCATCCTTGTCTATTGTTAGAACATCTAGGGAACCCTATATACTTGGAGCTCGCGAAGCCAAACCCTAAAAAAGCTAAGAGAGCCAATGGATTCCACAAGTTACACATACCAAAGGAACCTAACAAGCACCAATAGTACCTATCCTTCTTGAATCCCAGCGACCCTAAGAGTGATCACACGAATAGAGCGTCTTGAGGGGTGAGCCAGGAACAAGGGCCCTATCATCCATCTCAAATCCTTGTGGTGGTTATACTTGTTTACTGTTGAAAACCACCTCAAGAAGGTAGTTCATTTTGGCCCGGTCGTTGTAGCATCTCCTCTAAAGTTTACATATCTTGAATATCTTAATCTTGGTTTAGTGTCTAAAAACACTAGCTAAGAAACTGGTTCAGATCATATGGCGACTCCACTAGGGAGGATTTGCTAGCAATGGCCGCACAGAATCGTGCTGGGAGGACACTACTGATCACTCCATGAACTTTGACCTTCAACTTGGAAGATTTCCCAAGAGACGAAGATGAAGCGGTGGGTGGACAAGCTAAGATGGGGCAACCTAGTGGGCGAAGGGGTGAGGGAGGAGTTTTTAACGCTATAGACTTCCTCACGCCTTTGGAGACCCCTTTTAACAATGCTCGATATGACTCCACGCAAGTCACTATCCCAGATCATGTTCTGAACTCCATTGTGGCCACTCAAAATAACCTCACCAACATGAAGGCCTTGTCAGCTAAGAAAGTAGTAACAGAGGAAAAAGGAGGGAAGAGTGACGATGAAGACACCCCTATCACCAAAAAGGAATGCAAGCGCTTTCTTTAGAATAGAGGGAGGTCAGTGATTTCATGTGGGATGTTGATCTGCCCTTCAACATGAGTATAGCGGCGAAACATTACCCACCAGGGTACCAACCTCCTCACTTTAGAAAGTTTGATGGGCCTGGAAGTGCAAAGGAGCACATTATCTCCGGATGACCTGGGTGTCCATAGAGGTTTTAAAAATTTGACGTTAAAGGAGTTCCCGAAGTCACTGGCAGGAAAAGCTTTCCCTTGATATCCCAAGTTGAGATGTAATTTGATCAGTATTTGGAAGAGAATGGTCACTGAGTTTTGTAATGAGTTCTAAGAGGAAGAGAATGGCATACAAGCTATGGATCTAAGATATATCAAGCAAAAGACAGGGGAAGGTATCATATCATTCATTGAACAATATAAAGAAAAGGCTCTACAATGTGAAAAGACATTGGACTGTAGGAATAAAGATGGTCTTGTAGTAAAAAACAAAAAGGAGAAAAGTTGGAAAAAATTATCAAAGAAACAATATTGAAGTCACCAGTTAGAATGACATTGGATCAAGAGGGAGATAGAGAGGAATGAACCAAATACAAGGCTTCCATGGCAGGATACTCAGCCAGCAATGGAGTGAATTAGTTGTTAAGGGGGCTCACATATGATTTTGGTCATCATGGGTCTACAAGAAGGCTAAGTATACCCAACTTTTGATATTATTTTTTGTTCAAACAGAAGGAAAAACATGATACCTAAGATCGTAAGCTTTCAACTTTGGATAATACTTGTCCCATATATTATTCTCATCCTTTTTATGGTTTCTTTGCTCTTTTATAAGTTCACATTTATTATTATTATTATTATTATGCCATGTTCTTGACATGTATTGCACATTTGATTTTTGAGCTCAAAATATGCCATTGTTGTTATTGTTGCAAAAGAAAAACAAAGGAATAAGATACCCCAAAAAAAAGAAGATAAAACGAAATTCCATGTTTTAATATTCCTATGGTGAAGATACATTTGTGTTCCTATAACAGAAAAAATTTAATAATAAAATTGTCCAGGACTGTAATGTTTGGCATATTCCAACTAATAAAGCTATTGTATGATAGAAGTTAAGCAAAAAGTGATTTAACTTTTTCAGCTTTAAAGTTTGTTTCCGTGTTATATTATAACTGTGATAAATGCTGCAATGCTGTGGTTAGCCTGTAAGTTTACTAGACATAGTGCATAACATATTATTAAAAAGCCTTATTAGAATGTGTCATTAAAATACATGTTGAAGAATAAGAAATAAAGAATTATTAAATGAGCTAAGTGATAATCATAAACAGAACACAATCTATCTTCTATATCATGATATTCATCTAAGTCTTAGTCTGTCATGACCAGTCAAAGCATTATTTACAATGCCAAAATTTTGATGTGTTAGTTTTATTCCTTTTCTATTCTATTGTCGTTCTGTGATGAGCTAACTAGGACTTGATGTCTCCAAAAATAAGTGCTTGATTGCTCCTGTGAGTGTTCTGTACATGTAGCATAATTGATTCTTTATGAACTGACATAAAATATTACTACAAAGCTTTAATGCTCAATATAAACCAAAAAGGTTAAGTGAATATCCTTATTTGACAAATTGATCAAAGAGATGGAGTAGTAAAAAAGGCAGCAGATATCTTAAGGAAGAGTAAGACAAGTGCTAAAAATAGCAATGTAGTTCTAGACACTCGTGAATATACCAAAAGAAGTAAGACACTGGGACAAAAGCAATAAATAAGAACAATTGACACTAAGATGAAGATAATAAATGTTAAGAAGTTGCAATGAGGATGGCAAACACAATGATAAAAGTAGATGATGGGACACTGTGTTGAGAATAAAAGATGCTATGACACTGTGGAATGACAAATGCTATGCTGAAAGTAATGACGTTGTATCAAGGGTGATAATCGCTATATTGAAAATCAAGCCATGATTAAATAGAAGCTCAAACAAAAAAGAAGTTGGCACAAAGGACCATTTTATTGAATTGAATCCAGAAGTAAAGAAGGTCATGGCTTATCACCTCCAAGTATGTTAAAAATACCCTATTTAATGTTACACATGCATTCTATTCCATGAACATGCATTCCATTCATCACATGAACATGCATTCTATTCCTCATATGAACATCAAGTATGTTAGAAATATCACATTTAATGTTATAAATGCATGCTTGGTATGCCTCTAATGATGCCATAGTGTAGAAGACTTCTGATATTCATGGCAGTATTAGCATGGGATGACCTAGGTAGGTGCAGTGTAATGACACAAGTAGAGTTAACAGAGCATGGCCATGGTCTGAATAAGCAAAATCATAGGAAGATAGGTTAAGGAAAATAGAGGAAGAGTAAAGGACGAATGAATATTTTGAGCATGAATGATTTCAGTATACATTATGTCTATAGATTTCAATATATGTGAATGATTTTTCTGAGACTTACATGAACATTAGGATAGATGACACTGTAAATGATATGATGGAATCTATACATCTATTTGGATATATATTATTGATTCTGATTATTCACAAGGTCATGACCAAAAGAAAGAAAAGGAAAATGAAAATGAAACTAAATGCACAAAAATCCAAAGTGCGATGACATAAGTGCTTTGGTATCCAAAAAATAAAAAAGCCAAGGTGCGACGACATGAGTGCTTTGGTGAAAATGGAACCTTTGAGGTTATGATAAAAATGAAAAAGGAAAAAGGAAAGTGCAATGAAAAAGGAAATGAATAAAAAAATGCCAAACCCGAAAGAATGAAAGAATAAGGAAAAAGAAAGGAGGAAGGAAACGTAGGGCAATGATGCTCTCTTCTCCAAACATAAGATTTCAGTATTTTATGGGTCTAGGGCCACAAGACCCATGAAAACACCATGCACTAGCCTCAAACATAGGATGGTTCAGGTATATGAGATCTTCAGGCACAAGGGAGATCTTGTAGTCACTTCCTATGGGTTGCTTCTCCTTCTTCTAAAGGGAAAGAACAAAATGAAAGGAAGAAAGAGACACAAAAGGAAAGAAAAAGAGAAAATTAAGAAGGAAAAGTAACATAGGCCACTATGGATAGGTGTTTGACCAAATTGTCATAAGGTATTTGTAAGCTTAGGGACAAAAGGCTTGCAAAACATACTCATTCACCCCAAACATGACAAGGTTTCGGTATATGAAATTTTTGGGCTAAGGGAATTTCATAACACTTTCTTATGGTAGCCCACCTTCTTTTGCTTGAGCATCTCAGTATTTGAAGGGCCCAAGGCACAAGGGGCACCTTTGAAACACACTCAATGCACTCTGCCTGTAATAATTGGGGACCTCTAGTCTAGCAGTTTGGGACCATGAAACTAGTCAAAGAAGACCTAGTTCAATATCCCAACATGTGAACACAAGGGTGCCTTTGAGTTAAGGGGCAAGGGATATCAAAGGTGTGTCATATGGTATCCCTTCCTTCCAAGGTGCAAAGTGAGGAGCACAAAGGAGAAAAGAATAGAAAAATCCCTGAAGGTGCAAAGTAATGTGCACAAGGTTATAAATTGTGAAAAAAGTGAAAGAAAATTACTAGAACAAAGAAATGATGAACTCTCAGAGTTCATGGAGCCATCACGCTATGCAGGACTCAAACGCCCATGAAGGGAGGATCTTTGTAGATCCTAAAAGGGTAACTAAATAGACAAAATGTGGAAAAGATAATGAGAAGATAGAAAGCAATAGAGGACCAAGATACGAAGTCCAGCGTCACCAATGACAAAACCCAAAAGTGTAAGAATAAGGAAACATGAGGCAAAGCCTTGCTGGATCTTGAAATCTTGTAATGTATATCAAAAAAGAAAAGAAAAGAAAAGAAACAAAAAGAAGGAGAAAGAGAGAGAAAGCATAAAAAAGGAAAGTAGTATATAAAAAAAAGAGGCAAGTGCATGAAAGTACAAAAGCATGGTATAAAAAAAAGGAGGGGAGAGAGTATACAAAAATCAGCAAAAGCCAAAAAAAGCAAAAAGCAAAGAGAGAAATAAAAGAGAATAAGTTAATTAAGAGCCTAATGGCCTATGTCCCAACTACATGAGTCTTCTACAGAAGCAAGCAAAACACTGAAAAGAACATGAAAGAGCAAAGCAATGAAGGACCAAGAACATAAGGTTCAGCGTCATGAGTGACAAAGCAAGAAAGTATAAGAGCAAGATATAGCACAAGGCAAAATCTTGTTGGATTCTGAGGGTGCACACATACATACAGAGAGAAAAGAAAAAAGAAGAAAAAAAGAGAGTCATGAAAAGGCAAATATGTGAGAATATAAGAAAAATATGATATAAAAAAAATAGAAGAAAGAACATAGAAAAAGCTAGGAGAAAAAAAAATAAAAAAAAGCATGAAAAGCAAAGAGAAAAGCAATAGGATAACATGTCAGTTAAGGGCCTTAGGCCTCTATCCAGGTTACATGAATCTGTTGTTGATGTTATAGGAACAAGTAAAAAGATAAAAGTTCTTATCGAAGTATTAGAAAGTGATGCAAATAGAGCCCAAGACCTCATTACAAGCAACATCAGATTACAAAAAGAGCAACAAAAGCCTTCCAAATATCCACTATTGCCTCCTTGCTATGATCTTGAAACATGCAAAAGAGAAAGAAGATTTAGTTGGAACTATCAAAGGCGGAGATTATGTATAAGATGCAAGAAAATATCAAAGAATGAGATGATGCATAAGGAAAAGTCACATAAGATTCTTAAAAGTGCAAGAATGAAATGATGTACAAAAGAAATTCACATGAAGGCTCTCAAATATTCAAGAAACAAAATAGTACACAAGGTGAGAATAATGCAATCCCTTTCAAGGTGTAAAGATGGAAATATGAAACCGGAAAAGATGTTCTAGAAGGCATGGCATCATAAGCCTATACTGACAAGCAAGTTCGAAGATGCTAATGTAGTAACGAAAATAAAGCAAAGCCTTGAAGGATGCCCGAGAGATACTGATGGATGCAATTATGATTAAGGCACAAAAAGAAAAGGTCTAGGTCCCAGTATAAGCAAAGATGTCTTGAAGAAAAGAGTGGGAAAATGTAGATGGCAAAGTAAGATATCACATTCAAGGCAACAATGCTAAAAGTATTACAAGTTGGTGTCATTATAAGGTCATGATAGATCAAGTATCAAGCCTATTAGACTAGTACAGTTAGGAGCAAATTAAATGAAGTTACAAGTTTCTAGGTTAGTGAAGATAACTTATGCCTTCTTAATAGTTTTCATCTGGTCTAAAAGATGCTTGAGCTCCACATTGTTCGCTACCAACTCTAAATCCACAACTAGAAAATAGGCAAAAAGGCTGAGAAATTTTGTACTAAGGTCTAGAAATGTAGAGCAAGGCAAGCAATTTTCTCAGACTCAAGTTCAGATCAGGCTCAAGAAATCACATAAGTAATAGCTTGATGTAAAGAAAAGATGCCCAGAAAGTGAAAAGCTGCTAGAAATCATGGATGCCTTCTAAGATAGTAAGGTTGTCATTCACAAACTTCACAGGAGCATCCTGATGCATAAGGTGCAAACCTTAAATGCAATTGCAATTAGAGGCAACATAGAGATAAAAGACCATACCAGAGCATATTCTCTATTGATTACCATAAATAAGGCCTGATAAAGATGCCTAATAGATCAACCTAAGGAGCAATGTTCCAAAGCTTTCTATCTACTACGATCCACTTTTGGAATGATGCAAATGGTGCCATGTATAGGGAAACGTTCAGATAGAAATAGTTGGAAGAGAACATCATTTGCAAAGAAGTTTGCTGTAGAAAAATCAAAGAAGATACATGCTTATTCCTAACTCTCAAGACACTAGGGGGCTAGGGGAAGTCTTATGCTCTCTGCCCACAAGTAAGCAAGGACGAAAATACTTAGGCAAACATATTTTGATGAAAAAGGGTTAAGAAAGAACAAATCCAGACAATATGTAAGAGAAAGGATAAAAGATGCCTGGGTTGTATAGAATGTGCACTAAAGGATAAAAGATGCCTGGGTTGTATAGAATGTGCACTATGAGAGAGCTATGCCTTCCCATCGTGCAAGGGGGCCTATGATGAACACCTAAAATCAGTTAATGGGTTAAATATGTGATTAAGAGGTGGTTTAATAAAGTAATGGTCAGAAAATGGAGTGTTTAGACCTGCTTGAGGGACCTAGTATTAGGATGATGCTGGGTCCAAGAATATCTCAAAAGATGGGCCAAACACCCCCTGAGAACTATCTTCCTTGATGTAGATTGGTAGGATTTTAGGTGTAATGTGGCCTTGGCGAAGTGTATTCCCGCATGGGACACCACAAGGATCCATATAAGGTCAAAGGTCTCCTTTAACCCTGGGACGCTCTGACAACGTCAAATTGTTCTCCCATGCTCTTACCTTAGCCAAGTCTAAGGATTATACTAAGATGGCAATGATTCCTTGATAGGATAAGCTCCCTATATCTCTTTTGTCAGGCCTAAGTGTTGTTACCTAGTAACCTATAGCCAAAAAATAGTAAAAAGATGTAGCCCCATAGTCAAGGACCCATGACCTGTCACTTTCATGTTCCTAGCATCTCTATCTGCTGTTAAAACACCTAAGGAACCCCATAAACTTGGAGCCCACGAAGCCAAACCTTAACAAAACTAAGAGAGCCAATGGATTCTACAAGTTACACACACCAAAGGAACCCAAAAAACACCATTAATACCATCCTTCTTGAATCCTAGTGACCTTAAGAATGATCACCTAAACAGAGTGTCTTGAGGGATGAGTCAGGAACAAGGGCCCTATCATTCCTCTCAAATCCTTGTGGTGGTTACACTTGTTTACTACTAAAAACCACCTTAAGAAGGTGGTTCCTTTTGACCCAATTGTTGTAGCATCTCCTCTAAAGCTTCTGTACCTTGAATCTCTTAATCTTGGTTTAATGTCCAAAAACACTAGCCAAGAAACTAGTTCAGATCAAAAAGCCATATTCTGAACATGCCTCATAAAAAATAAACAATGGGTCTAAGTCCTTTAGTTAATAGATCAATCATTCAATATTTGATGGGTCTTTCTTTTAGTAAAAATATGCTCTACAAAGATGTCTCCAATACGTTATAGGTAGGGTCCTTATTTCAATTATAAATGATGGATTTTTTTTTTGGTAGGTGTAGCAAACAAATAGAAAAACAAAAGGAAAACAATAAAACACTAATCCTCTACATCAGCCACAAGAGCTAGCAACAACTAAGTAAGAGGAGAAGACCACAAATTCAAACTCACTGTAGATTGGGCACCCATCTAAACAAGCATATCAGCAAACCTCATTCGTAGCTCGATCAATTAAAGAGCACTGAACATCCCGATCTCGACTAATAATGGCTCGAATATCACCCAGGATATTACATAAAACATGGGATCTTGGGCATATGTAATCATGCAAAAGAGCCAAAGCCTCTCCACTATCAATCTTGCAGATAATCTTCTTGTACCCCGTATTCCAAAGCCCATAAATAATGGATTATACCATGTTTTTCTAAGTTTATGTTTCAGGGTTTCAGGGATTTGATTAACGTATTTAAAGTTGTTTTTATTTAGGGAAAAAAAGTACTTTACCCCTTTAAATTATAGGCATATGTACTTTAACCCCTAAATTTTAAAAATGTGCAAATTGACCCCTTAAATTGACCCTTATGTTAATTTTTCCAGCAATTATTAACAAAAATATCACATATTCAAGAAAGTTTAGGGTATCTAGTTGCACATTTAGGGAAGTTTAGAAGGTCGATTAGCGCATGATCCAAAGTTTAAGGGGGTATAGTACACTTATTTTGGCTAAAATACACATTCATGAAAGTTCAAAAAATCAATTTCCACATTTTTAAAATATAAGGGCTAAAGTGCACATGACTTATATCTCAAAGCGTAAAGTGCAATTTTCACTTTTATTTATGATAAAGATGTTATTTGCAACGAAATTATGCGATTTTCAAAAACGATTCTTAGTAGGCTTGCTAGGAGAGCAAGGTCCCCTATACACCGATCATGGCCAATTTGGGTCTTGACAAAGTTGGTATCAAATCTCTAAGTTTCCCTGTGGTATATTGGAGCAAGTGTCCTTAAGTAGGATCAATTTGTGCAAATGGAAACCATCCCATTTTTCATAAGATGTGATGCTACTAGAGGCTTGTAGGAAATGTCGTTCAAGCTCACGTGTCTTGTGATGTCTTTCATGTCTTCCAATATTCCGAAAAGCTGTTCCTGTCTTGATTGAGTTATTCCCTCTAATAAATGAAAAAGCTATGCTCAGAGGAATGTAGTCTTCGTGCTTCATCCATCAGTTACCCCGGATGATCCATTAAGTCATGTGCCTTCTTTATGCTTATTTGTGTCCTTGTGACTTGTTTGATAATGGTTTTGGCTTTTATTTTATACTTGGCGATCTTAAGTAATTTTATTTGAGTAGTGAGAAATTGATGTATTTTTAGCAATTCAATATATAATATGATGTGCTAGTCATTAGTGGAAGCGAACGTTATGAATGGTTATGATTGTTTTTAAGCATCAAGAACACATTATTTTAGAAGTTACATTGTGCAAGGTAATACCTTAAGTGTAAGGTGTTGCTGAAAATGTTATTGTTAAGATTAAGAAGCATGAAAATAATGGAGTTGGAGATTTGTTAGTAAGTTATATTTGTATGCTAAATGATATAATGTTGGAACATAAGTTTATGAAAAAGAATTTAAAATTTACGGTATTATAACATATTATGTGTTATAATATAAAATTGTAGAAAATATTTGTGCATAAATGAGCTAATAGTTACATTAAATAATAGATAAGCAAGGTATTAGTTAAGTTATATGTCTCCTACGTGAAAAGTATATGCAATGTAGACAATGTTTAGTCAATGAGAGAAGATATATAAAAAAAGAGGGGAATGACATTTAAAGCAAAATAAGAGTGTGTATCAAGAGTATAATAAAAGTAATAACTGTAGTATGTGTGTTAGAGAAATATATTTGTAGTTGTATAGGGTTGTAAGTAAATAAGATATAAAATATTGTTAAATAAGTAGAGCAAGTAACATTAGTGAAGGTAAAAGTGATTACATATTTTGTATAGTATGTATTGTTTGTTAAGGTAGTTGTAATTGTGATTGTGTAAAAACGATGAGAATAGATTGTGAGTAGTGTACTTATGTAGTTACATGTGTGTTTGATTACTGACTGAGTGTGTCTATTAATATTTTGATAAAATGTGTTATGATCTATCGATACAGAAGTTGCGCAATTAAGTGTAAAAGGGTATATAATATATTAAGTGAGGTTAGAGCTACAATATGTATGTGCAAGAATAATGAAATATTATTTGGATGGACTAAGTTGTTTTAGTGTCATTCTCATCGAGATGATCTTTTACTTGCTAGATAAAAGAATAATGTCAAAAGATCTTCAAATGTAGTACTCTATAGCATAGACGCATTAAAATGTGCACTTGGTTTTGAAGAGGGATTTATTTTGAAACTAGCTTCACAAAGGGTTAGACAGGTGTTTTAATTTAACTAGAATATGAGCATAGCTTAACTAAGTTTCTTATAGTGAGTAGTGCTGAATTGCTATGATGAAAAGGAGATATTTCTCAAGTTTAAATATACTTGTTTACTGAAAATTTTGTAAATTGTTTGATGGTTCTTTGGGTTAAGACCTAAAGCTTAGATGTGATGTAAAATCCTCCTTATACATGTGTGTGGGTGTTCGACCATTTTTTATGTAGGGAAGAGTGATAGTTATCTTTGGGGAAAAAAATCTGGTTTCGAGGTGTTTATGAAAGCTTTAATGCTGAACTAGGTGATCAAATTGTAGACTATGATTAGGGATAGCTTTTAGTATAGAATGATGAGTCAATGGCATGAAAATCTTAGGTGAATAGGCACTAGTGTGTAGTTGATTTTGTGCAAAAACTGACATGGGTTTTGATCTTCGATAAGTAGGTAGAGCATTAGTAAAGTCGGAAGATAACACCTGTAACGTCCTCCTCTATACAGTACTATGTTTAAGTCATAGTACCACACTCTGGAGCTGTTGCTGTTACTTGAGCGGACCTTATTTGACAAGAACTTCAGCCATCTTTGAATCTTCTCGAACTATTTGGAGATAACACGGAAACAGAAGTGAGAATTTTAAATTCTCAGTAGGATTCACTAAGAAATTTCATACCATGTCATCGTTATTATCTCCAGCTGCTTTAGTTTATTATGAAAAAGGTCAGCATGTTATATAGACTATTTAGTTTTATAGTTCGAAAATATATTATCCGAAGCAGAGTTCATTTTATTCAAGCACTTGAATCACATTGCAATTGTATGATCAATTCCTGTTTCATAATTAGTATGGTAGTCACAACACTCACAAATATAGTAAATTTTAGCATAACAAGAATATCAATATACACAAAGGCACTTTTTAACCTTCTTTTACTTTTTTATAACTCTCTTTCTTAACATACCTAGGTGTTATGTATCGCCATCCTCAGAGTGCAGTTTTTCTTAATTTCCTTTACTTGTCATGCACATTCCAGAGTATGATCGTCATGTTACATTCCTTAGGATGTGCTCATCATGCCATATTCCAGAGTATGATCGCCATGTCATACCCTATTGCGGTGTGATTGCCATGTCACACTCCTTAGGAATATAGGACCTTCATCATATCTTTTAACTGCCTTCATAAGGAGGGATTCAAATAATTGCTTCCGAGTGAAGGGATTCATCCTCACATATTTATATATCTCTTCCTTTGCATGCAAAGATGCCGTCTTTCATAAAAAGAATCATCATCATATCATCATACAATGTTTATATGCATTATAGTGCATTTACTTCCAAACATTCTTGCTTTTAGAATTTCATATTCATAACTTAAATCTTCCTAACACAAGCTATCATAACCTCATATGCTTTTGCCAAAAATTCGGTAGCATGATGGATCAAGTCTGATTCTCCATGAATAGTACCAGTCAACCGGACAGTCATTCATACAAAAAAATCAATGCAAGGTATAGATGCTCCAAAAATCAAACAAAGTTTCATAACCTTGATCTTGAATTAGTTTTCTGCTACTTCCTTTTGATTTTACCTGGTATTTGTAACTTAGGCCATAAATTCATTTTAAATCATTTAGACCTGTATTTTGGATATGTTGAAGTGTTATGTGTCTATTTTCTAACCTCATTGGTCCCATCTAATTTTGATAAATGTAGCTCAAGTTATTTTAGTTCTATCTCAGCTTGCCTTGTAGTTGGCCAGAATTACACACTCAAAAGTAAAAATTCATTAAAAATCAAAAACTATGTGAAATCAAACGAAAGTTATATCATATTAAATTTAACAGGACAACCTTTCATTTACAATAAGTCCCATTTCATTTTCTTGAGTAGAGCTTGAGTTATAAGCTCCAAAATTGGACCCTTCTGGACTACCCTATTTTAACCCCATTTGGACTTAGGGCGACTTCCTTGAACTACTAGGAGTAATTGAGATCGAATCTAACTCTAAAATTTTTATGGGACTTGTATCTTTGTCTCAGATTTCTAATAAAATTATTTTCACTAAATTTGAAGGAGTATAGGGCAAGTTATGTCTCTCGAATTCCAGTCTGCTCAGAATCGGGGTCAGAATTCTAAGGTAAACTTCAAAAATTCGTATCTCACTCAATACTAATCCAATGGCCTTATAATTTATATGGTTGGAAAGCCTTAGATGTCTAGTTTCATATAAAAATAATTTCATTATATTTAAATGGCTGTAGGCGGAGCCGTACACTCCACCGTACAGACTGTAGTAGGGTTTCTCACCTAGACAGCATCCCGATTCTCCACTTCTTCTAGTTTTCTCCTGCTAACTTCAATTCTAACTCAAGATGTCATGATCATCCAACCATAAACCATCAAATACATCCAATATATCATCAAATGAATGAAGCAAAGTAGAATTTCAAACAGCCACAATCCATAGAAATCAAGAACAAAAGTTGAATCCTACCTCAATTTGATGTAGAAACTAGCTTGATTTGAGTTTTTGGTGGAGGAAGTAGGTAGAGCTTCGAGATGGGAGGAAGAAGGAGTGGAATTAGAGAAGAGAGAAAGAAGAATGGGTAGCTGATGGAAGGAGCATGAAAATGAGGGGAGTTAGGAGAGATTTTGATGTTTTAAAACATGGTTAGTTAGGTTTTGTGGCTTGTGATTGGTGGAGGTTTTGGTGGTGGTGAATGAGCCAAGTTTCTCCACTCTTCGAGCAGCTACTTGGCACCACTTAGGTGGAAGAATGGTGGCTAAATTTCAGCCATTTATCCTAGGGTTTTCATCACATAATCCTATTGATTCGGTTCCGACAGTTTAAAATACCGAAATTCTATTGATTTCCTTCAAATCAACAAAACGATTATGAAAAATTTTATGAGGTTTACTATGTTTTTGTTTTAATTGTTTCTAATCCAAATCTCTCTAATTAATATCTAATTAACTCCTAATTAACCTTTCATTAACTTCTAATTAATTCTACATATTCAATAAAGTCAGATAAATTGATTAATAATGTATATTAAACTTAGCATAATTCTGGACATTATACTAAATAATTTCTCATAGTCTTTTACACAATAATATAAATTCCCTTTTGGTCTAGTATTTATAATTCATCCCTAATTACTCTTATTTTTCTAATAAATTGATTAACAACACAAATCAATTGCACTATTTCTTTGGGATTGTTATCTTTTCGCTTTTTCGTAAATCCTTTAATATTTTCTGTTTGGTTTTCGTAACTAATGGCATTTTCGTAATTATGGGCAAGTTTAGGGGCATCCCACGTCATTTCACATGTGGACACCTCCATAGCCCAATTGGCCAAGAATTGAGTTTCTACTTTTCCGCTATGTGGTTTTGCTTCGTTTAAAACCTTATTCTACTAATTCTATTAATCTAAGGACCTAAATGTCATTTTCTAAAAAATTTAGGGGTAATTATGGAAAAAAAATCTTTAGGGGTCAACATGTAATTACTAAAAGTTCTGGGCAAGGCTGCAATTACCGAATGTTTACACAGGAGCTTTTTTGCTCATTTCTTAATTAGATGTATCTCTTTAATGAAACAAAATAATTCAATCAATAGTGCTAATTAGAAGTACCATTTCTTCGGGATGTTACAACACCTATATTCCAAGACATAGTTGAAGACAAAGTAGTTAAATCTTGATGAGCATTACTGGATGAACTTGGAGTATCTTTTATCATGGATTTAAGTTAGGATAAAGGTTGCTTGGATTAGTCTTGGATCTTAAGATTCGGTTTTGTTGTGAATTCAGAAGTGCTAGTACAAGGAAATGATGATGAAATTTACATGCTTTGGGTTAGGAGTTTATGAAAACGTTAAGTTATTACTGGTAATGTTAATGCTTTAAAGATGAGTCTGTATCGCCATTACTTGAATGGAACCTTTGATTGTTTTTGGTATGCTTTGCTTCTGATTGTTTGTTTATGGCCATAGTTAGTGAGTGATCCTTTAAGGTAAGATTCTTCTTATGACCTGTGCTTTGTGTGATTAACTATCGTGTCAGGATTTCACTTTTATCCCCACTTTCAAGTGACTCTTTGCAAGAATAATCTAATGTATCTTGTTTGGCTTCTCACATATGGGTGCATTAATGTCAATTAGATGAGACTAGCACTCTGCACGCCTATCTCTATGAGCACTGAGCTTTGAGTGGAAATGTACCCTTTAGTTTTCCAATGCTTCTAAGTTGCACAGCATCTCGGAGTAAGTATGATCAGTTTCAAATAATTTTAAGCATGTCTTCTTAAGGGATGTGTTTTGTGAAATTTGGGGACCAAATTTCTTAGAAGAGGAAGAATGTAAAATTCCAGCTTTAAATAGACCTTAGTAATATGGACATTACTTGTGGTGATGGGTAGGAATGAGTTTGGTCACAAAAAGACCAAATAAGATTGTATTTAATTAGTTTTCTTATTTCTTATTTTCCATTTAATCAATAGTCCCACATTTAATAATGGAGGAATTGGAAGCCAAATGTTTAGTTATTAAATGACTCCTACTATTTTAGTCCAACATCAATTATATAATAGATGTGAGGAGAGCAACTCCCACATAAATAATTAAGGAGCTTTGGTTTGTATTTAGGAATCCTTGGAAGTAGTAATATTTTATTCTTGAGAATTGTTCTCTTTGAGCGCAAGTTAGCATTGCGTGAAGCTCTTGCCATGTGCCGACTTTTGTTTTGTTCAAAATGTTATGCTTACTTGCTACTTCACCAAAGGATTGCCATTGTTGAGCATAGGAGCTTGAAGGTAACATTTGGACAAGAGACTTAATTTTGTCACCATCCAATCCTATTGTTGGCTTCAAGGCTTCTCATTAGAAGCATCCTCTAAGTTACACAAGTTTTGAAGAGTTGGAATGTCATCTTTTTAGCCAAACACTATGAGTGGATAATGTGCCTGTAGCTTAGTTTATGCATATGAGAACTCTTGTGGATTTACTCTTCATTATTATTATGAATTTTAGAAATTATGTTTTGTGAGCATCATGAATTATTTTTAAAATTGTCACATGGGACCATTATTTATGAACAGGTATTATGTTTTTAATAAAAATCACCATAAAAGATTTATCAGCTAGATTTTTATAAAGCCCCTATCAAGGGAAAGAGTAGAAAATGAAATTATGACATTACAAGAGTGGCTAAACAGTCACAATTTTGCAAATAAACATGAACTTTATGAAATAACTATAATTTTGGAAAAAAATTGTTTTACATAGGAGGAAGTCTTGATTAGAAATTGTAAGTTAATGGTAGTAGATGTTAACTTTGATATGCCATGATTAGCATCCTCAGTTAGCAAGGGTGGTACTGGCCCAGAGCATAAGCTAACACATTTGGACAATTTGACCACACAGGGGCAAGTGCAATCGGTAGAGACGAAGCTGCCCAACCGTGGTCCTAAAGTTATCGTTCACACTAAGGAAAGGGCTATCCTAAGAGAAGAGGCCACCGCAGTGTGGACCTAGCTTATTTTGAAATTGAGTAGCTCCTTAATGTTTGTTATGTTTAACAGTTTATTGAATATTATTATATATGTATGTAGACATATATCTAAGTATTATATGTTTAAAAAAGTATTGAGATATGATTTTAGAAATGTCCCTTATGTGCTATGGATATGTTGTCTATTCATTGAGTTGTATAACTTACCACTTGTTGTTCCTCCTCTTTTCAAATACAAGTGTTGACGCTGGTGCTACTCCTTCAACTTCTTAGGACACAAGTTTCCATTTTTTGGTGAGCCCTTCATTTTGGAGTGAGCGCTAGTATAAGAGTCTATTTTGTTTAAGTTTAGAGTTGCTCCAATATTACAGGCAAGGTCCTTATTTTACGTTATAAACAATGGATTATAGCATCTTTTTCTAAGTTTATGTTTCATAGTTTCGCATATTTGATTAAAGTTGTTTTATTTACTATAAAGATGTTATTTGTGATGAAATTATTCGATTTTTAGAAAAGATTCAAAGTAGGCTTGCTAAAGGAGAAGGGTCCCTTATTCGCTAGTCATGGCCAAGTTGGTTGGTGACACTTAGGCTTGAACCACTCATCATAGCTCTCCAAAGAGACCATGATGGCTGGCTTAGGGTAAAAAAAGTAGGCCCTAGTTTATTAGTTGTTCCTTTTTCAAATTCTCAGTAAAAAATATCCTTAGACACCACCTATGCTTCCTCCTCTGGTGACAAGCTTCCCACAATACCTTATTCTAACATGGTATCTTTATAGCTTAACTTGCGGGGCACGTAGTGGCCGGATTATTACATGTCCACTGCCTTGTCTTATATCTCCCTATCTCAATCGCCCTTGTTCAAAAGTAGCGCATCCTGTCCTATAACCCCCCCATGTTCATATCATTAACTTCACCCTCATGTGTCTTGGCCTTATCAGTGCTACACACCATGAGATCTTCCTCTTCCCACAATTGATTCTCTTCCATGACTTCTTCCTGCTTACCCATCTCCTTTTTTTTTTTCTCACTATGTAAGAGCATATCAATTATAATTCAGGATTCATTGCCTCTAAAGTTAAATAATTAGTATTTATAAAGTGGTGCTGAGGCAAGGTACCCAATTTTGGTATAGGTTGAAAAAATAATTATGGAAAATGTGAAGGTTCCTTTAGTTTTGCAGGAACCTTCGAGAGTTCATTATTTTAATGACCTTTTCTTCCTCATTTATTTCAACTCATGGAATCGAAATACATTAGTAAGAATATGTTAGAGATAATTATCTTTCATGGAATATTGAAATTCTCTAACGTTATCTATTAAGTGTAATGTTATTAGAATTCGGGACAAACTGAAATAGATGAGTAAGAATATGAGAAAGATAATTATTACATATGAAATAATGAACTCTCTAATGATATTTATTGAGTGTTAGGTCAATAGAATTTGGAACAGAGTCATGCGACTTAGCTTGGAGAATTTTATA
Organism: Pterocarpus macrocarpus; assembly: GCA_031439585.1. Lineage (NCBI taxonomy): Eukaryota > Viridiplantae > Streptophyta > Magnoliopsida > Fabales > Fabaceae > Pterocarpus > Pterocarpus macrocarpus. The sequence continues at coordinate 30,321,892 of CM062515.1, forward strand.
CTAATTAGAAGAAGTAATGAAATGATGTGGTGTAATTAGTGCTAGAAGTAAGTCAAGTTCACTTGTGAGCTATTTTTAACTCGATTCATTAATAGCTTAATAAGTTGGACTTGTAAACTCATGAGTTAAACTTAAGCTAGATATTTGAACTTATTTATTAAATGAGCCAAACTTGAGCCTTAATATATTCAACTCGCTAGCTTTTGAGCTAGATTTTGAGCTTTAATATATTTGACTCACTAGATATTTAGTTATTACCTTTTGGTAAATTTATTACTACTATTGTTGTTGTTATTGTTGAGACTATATTATTATGACTAAATATCCTAGTTTATTAAGTGAAAAAGACTTAATTCATATACAACTTGAACTATCTTATTAAGTTTGAGTAGCTTGTCAAGCTCGATGAGCTTTTGGTGAGCTGAGCTTAAACCTAGGAATTAGGCTCACTTTGAGCTTGAGTTCGAGCTCAAGTTCGGCCTAATATTAATGAGCTGAGTCTAAGTTTTAACAAGCTTGGCTCAGCTCACCTGACTTTTAATCGCAAGTGTAATATTATTATTATTATTATTATTATTAATTAATTAATTAATTTTTGACAAAATACCTATTTTGGTCCTTGATGAAAATTTCGGAGGATAAATTAGTCACTCAAGATTTGAAAGTCCATAAATAATCCCTCACCATTCAAAAAAAGGGACATATCCGTATAGAATCCATACAGATTTGTATTACCAAAAAACCTGCATGGATTCTATACGGAAGAACTAATATGTCCCCTTTTTTGAATGGTGAAGGACTATTTATGGACTTTCAAATCTTGAGGGACTAATTTGTCTCCAAAATTTTCATCAGGGACCAAAATGGGTGTTTTGTCTTAATTTTTTATTGGTCATTAGATAGTCATTAAATTGCCAAAACATTATAACATGAGCCCACTATCTCCATTATGTATTGGGTGTGTCAACATCAATCAATTACAACTATAAATTTCCTTAATTCAAGCACCCACGTGCCTAACCATTTCTTCCAATCAAGTTACTACATATATTAATCTTTTATTGAGTGCATTACAATGACATTTTTTTTTGTTTCAAATTTAGAATTTTTAATTTTGTAATTTCTTTTCCTTATTTTATTGTCTATTCCTTGTCATCACATAACAAATTTCGCATGTGGTATTTCTTATAAACTGAGTGATATAAGATAGTACTATACATATATATATATATATATGTGTGTGTGTGTGTGTGTGTGTGTGTGTGTGTGTATCTATATATATCTATATATGCATATATGCATGCATTGTTCAGACCTATTTTTGAGGTCATCCGATGATATCCTTTGCAAGTCTGAACTCTCGTTCACTCTTCTGGTAGTGGACCTGCAAGGGACTTTGACGCTCAAGTCAAAATTCCATTCCACTCATGTGCAATTGAAAAAGGATTAGTTACTTATCTCGAGGTTTCAGGAGCCTCATTTCATATTCAAGTCCAAATTCATATTCTGCTATTCCTCGGTGATTCCATATCTCCCATTCTCATGGGATTCTCCCAAGTTTGGTAACTACCCTTAATCAGCCAACTACTTTTGGGCATTAACTTAGTTTGAGCTTATTTGTGGAGGATTCCTTCTAGAAAGCCTTTATTAAGCTCCTCTTAGGTCGAGTTCTAGGGCCCCAGCAAATTTGGTTAGTCCACACCCCCTAAGCTCGATTGTCATTATCAATGACGATTGTAACACCCTACTAATTTAATTATTAACCTAATTATTATCCATTATTATTATTAAATAATTTAGTATGCATCACCTTGATTATTTCTTTTCTCTTTTTTTTCTTTTTCTAAATTAATAATGAGGATACTAAATCCATTGCTCAAATCTTTTGACTAATCAAATTAAGAATGACTACTTCCATATAGATTAATATATACAATCCAAATGCATGTACAGTCATTATGCTGACTAAGACATACGTGTATAACTCTATGATCATGCCCACTAATCAAAATACATCAAAGAACCCTCTATACTATTCTACGAACATCGAGCCTTCCTAACGAACTTGAACCTTGCTAGCCTGTTAGGTATTTGGAAATACTAAGAAAATAAGGTGAGATATTAATCTTAATAGGGGTGATGTTTCAAGGGGACTGCCATGCACCCAAAAATCTCCTAGGTTTAGACAAACACACATACACATACAAATACACAAGCAACATAGAAAATAGAAATAAGCCATGTTCACATGATTAGAGTTTTGAAAACATCTAAAAGATATATGAAAAGTAGCGACATATAAATAGGTTTGTTCAAGATATAAGTGAGATAATTGAATGAATGTATAAGACATTGGATCAGAATACATGAAATAGTCATAATATCATGAGTGGGAACAATACATAGAAATGTATGAGGCAAATCCTCCTATTAAGGCTGATGGACATACAACATCAAAGTTGATGGGCCCATACACCATCAAAACTGATGAACATGCATCCATCAGGGTGGCAACCACATCCACTAGGACCTGCAATGCATGCTAATACACTTTACTTTACTGATCTTTCTTTTTTCCTTTTTCCTTTTTCTTTTTCCTTTGTTCAGTAGGAGGGAAGCTAGTAGCCTCTATTCACTCCTGCCACGATTTGCTGAGAGCTCTCAATTAGGGCATCCCTTGATCCCAGATCAAACGATGGACACTAGCCCCATGCCTAAGTTGAACCATCCGCTCGACACAAAGCGGTAAAAGTCCCACTAGTCTACTTCAAGGTGGGGCCAAGACATTCACTATAACTTTTTTATAAAACTTTACTTATGCATGTATGTCCACACATTCACCATGCTATGCCTTTGGACCTTTATTACATGTTATGCATTTCATATATATGCTCATGCATCAATAATTCATGCCTAACACATCATATGTAAATTAGGTCACATACATTCTTGCCACTAGCATATGATTGGATTCTCATGTGAGTCAATTTTAGCACATACAAGCCCATAATGTAATATAGCAAGACTATGAAGAATAATACATTAATTTGATTCTAAAAGCCAATTGGACCAAAACATATAAACAAAAACCATCTAACTTCACACCTTTATATGAAAACAACAAGATACATAATCGGAGCAGATTATTGCATAAATCACTAAAAATAGCAAACCACTTCTAAAATTCATAAAAATTTACCAGTAAGTCTTTTAGGGTGTCACGTTTAACATATCCGAATCTTGGGTTAAAATTCAAAGAATAGTTAGGGTATCAAAACTCAAACAATCTGAATAGTCTAGGATTCATTTTCAGTAGGTTAGTTTCAACTTCTTTAATTTATTTAAAATAGTAGACCAGCTCTTAAAATTCCATAAAAATTCCTCATCCTATTTTAAAGTGTTATTAACATCATATCCACAAATGGACTTACTAGGGTAAGAAAAATAGACAAGCTTGGATGCTACAATAAACTAGTCATAGATTCATAATAGGGCAGGTTCTTTCCATAATTATTAAAAATAGCAAATCACCACAAAAATCATAAAAATTCACAGGTAAGTATATTAACATGCCATCTTCAACATATAAAAATTTCAAGCCAAAATAACAAGGTTTAATAGATTTGAAAAATTGCACAATAAGGCTGACCAGTGTCCAAAACAGAATCCCAACACTTTAACACATAGAGGGATCAATGTACAAACATTAATTAATCACAAACATCAACCCAAAATCAAAGAAAACCATGGAAGGGTTCAACAGGACATAGAAGATATGTACTTGTTTGCGACTGAGGAAAATGATGGAGATGATGATGGCGGCGCTCCTTTCTTGATGGAGCTAGAAGAACAGGACACACAAAAACTGACAAGTGTATCACTCGCTTGGTCTTCTTCTTGATGTTGAAGAAAATGAGGAGAAAAACTCTCAAACTTTCTCTCTCTTCGTCCATCGTCATGGGCTTGATCCTAGGAAGAGGGTGAGTTCTTTTTCCTTTGGTACTTATGAGAGGTTAAACAACTTAGCTAGCAAGTTGTCATAGATATTTATTTATTTATTATTATTATTATTATTATAATTTCTTCCATTCTTCATTTTTTGCTTCACACCACCAAAACCCCACCCCCACTTTGATTTCTATAGTATTTCACTTCTCAAATGGCATAGGTAAGGTTGCTTTCTTTGTTTTGGTTTTATTCTTTGATCTTTTATGATACCACATATGGGTAGGAGCATTTACATTGGAAGTTAGGCAGCGAGGCTGGAAGGTGGAAGTCACGTCAATGAGTTTAGAAGGCAAAGGTCAAGTCAATGAGTTTAGAAGGTGGAAGTTGGGTTAATGAGTCTGGAAAGCAGAAGTCGGGTAAATGTGTTTGGAAGGCAGAAATTAGGTCAATAAAGCTAGAAGATGGGAATCGAGTCAATAAGGTTGGAGAATAGAAATCAGGTCAATAATGTTGGAAGGCAAAAATAAGGCAGGAAGTCAAAAATCGAGTCAATAAGGTTGGACCAGATGCAAGTTCCGAGTTCCAAGCTCCTTTGTTTAAAATTATTGTTACGTCTTATCAAGGAATTAATTAGCCTAAGATGCTTTATGATTATTACTATAATTTTATATTATCTCAAATTAATCATGGTTTTGATGGGATGTTACAACAATCCGAGTTTATACTTCTAGTTCAATTTCCAAGCTCTATCACTGAGCTTAAGTTTTTCAGCTTTCCTTTCCAGCTCATGTTTCGAGCTTATATTGTTGACAACATTCTAGAAATGTTTTAACTCCCTTGGGGGCTATGAGAAAGCATGCATGGACACATGGCATGCTATGGAGCCCCCCATTATCGCGCCATTACTCTGCAGTTATATTACAAATCCTACTTTGAATTCTAGTTGTTCTATCAAGTCCCTAACCATTGATTCCTTGGATGGCTAAGGTTCACCCTAATTCATGGGAAACATTATGATCCGTTGGATCATTTCTAATGCTCTGAAAGTGGGTTTAAAATCCATTCCTTCAATCCTTTTGGTTTCTTATGAATTCATTCACATATTTCCTCAAATTCTAACTTATCTTAATCTCACTTTTCTCCCAATTTCCATCATTTCCTGCAACTCTTCATCGTCTTCTCCACAAGGCTCATTCCAGTCCCAGTATTCTAATCATTGCTTTTTCTTTCTTTAGAGACTCTTAAGTAAGTATTTTGTTATTTCTTTCTCCCTTCTTCTTTTACTCTTTAAGGTTCATGCTTCTGTGAATCCCATTGAAACCCTATGGTAACAGATGCTTGGTCTCTCTTCTCTCTTCTTCATTCACTATAATTTTTTTTCTTTCTTCTTCCTTTGCAATTTATAATTTTCAGAGGTTGTTCTAAGCCCTAGATTCTAATTGTGTCTTGTTCTAGATGAAAGGGAAACTCAAGAAAATGCCTCCCGAATCATTAAAGATATTGGTTCGAAGAAAAAGAGGCCCTTGAACTATTATTTCTAGGTAAATTTGTATTGAACCTAGAACTTGGAACCCTAATTAGGTATTGAATCTGGAACCTAGAACCCTAAATAAGTATTGAACTTGGAACCTAGAGCCTTAAATTTGTTTTGAACCTGGAACCAAGAACCATAAATTTGTCTTGAACCTGGAGTCTAAAAACCTAAATGTGTATTGAACCTAGAACCTGGATCCCTAAGTTTGTATCAAACCTAGACTTTGTTAGTTTGTATGAGATTATAAGCTTAACTTTTGGGTATTAAAACTCTTTTATGGTCATGAAAATATATATTTTCACACTGGAACTAGGTTTTTGAATTAAAACTTAGGCCAAGAAGCCCAAACTAAAGGACATAGCCCACGACAGGGGAAAACTTGATGAAAAAAATAACTTATGACAAAAAAAATTATCTTCCTTGCCAAAATAATAAAAGAAGAAAATAGGAAAAAATGCAATGGTTTTTGCTTGTGAATTTCTTCGATCTATCTTATATCAATGTTGATGCTATTCCTATTCATTTTCCCTTGTTAATTTTCTTCATCCCAAACCCAGTTTTGCAACTCATGTGTTTGATGAATTTGCTCGTATTAGGCAGAGAGTAAAACGAAGATATTGTGTTCGAAAATTGATTTAATAGAGTAACTAAGATAAGGGTGGGATTGAAATTGCTATGGACGCTTCTATAGTGAAGCTTCTTGAAGATGACGAGGTTTTTTCTTCCTTGCTATTCTTTTGTTGTTGTTGTTGTTATTGATATTATTATGCTTTGGTGTAAAAATTATAGGGTGTTATAGAACTACCATGTTTGAATATGTATTCCATAGGATGAAACAATGCATTCAGGGGTGGATGTTGAAGCCTTTCAGGTTGCGTTAAACAGAGATATAGGAGGAGATGCATCTACTACTCAGCACTCTAGTTCAAACCAAGGTACCCCTCTATATTTTTATTTATCATTTTTTTGGTTTCTCTGTTTTTGTTGCTTAATATGCTATTCAAATTCACTGCCCCGTCAACCAATGTTTGACTATACTCTATGAGCTTGTTTGGTTTAGATTTCGGCAGAATTGCTTTTGAAATAATTGAAGATGAAAGAATTGATTTATGGTTGGGAATGATGTTAAAAAAGTGATTTTGGAAGAATTATTGTGAGATTGAAAAGGATAAAGCTAGTATTAGGGATATAAATATTTGATTAACTATACTGTATTGTTTATAAAGGGGTTGGAATAACAGTAATAAACAAATTCTTTAAAATTAGGCTATAAGAATTGTAGGTTTTCAAAATGACAAGGTACATGCTAGCTAAAATGATTATTCATTTATTTTTTTATTGGGAGCTTTTTCACCAATCTTTTTTACAATTCTTACAGCCCAATTTTAAAAAATTTGTTTACAACTGTTGCTCCTACCCATTTATATCCATCTACCAATGTTTGACTATACTCTATTGTTTATATAGAATAAATCAAAATGATCAAAAGAAACTTTATGTTTGAAGACTGAAGTATTTGGTTTTTTGTGACAGCTAATGAGCTATGTCGCAAGTTGATTTCTCCTCTTATTATTTGTGTTTTCTCTGAATGCAATTTGACTAATAGTACTTACCAAGGTCTAATTGATATTTTGCAAGTGAAATATATTTTCTAAATAAATTTGCTTTCAATATTAAATTATCCTTATGTCTTTTCTACAACAAAATATTTGTGTTTTTAGATTTCTTAGTTGTTTTAGTTTTGCTTCTAATTAACTATTGAGTCATGTGATTTTTTATATTTGCTTGGTAATTTATGAATTGCACATGCTTTGTGCTACTATAATTGCTGCAGTTTTGTCTCAAGGAAACAACAATACATTTAGTCAGTAAATACCACAGTGGCCAATTCCTAGCCATGACAACCAAACTGAAGGTCAAAATCAAGAGCCTGAAATTGCAAAGCAGCAAGACCAACCTTCATCTGAGGTGGAGCAAAAGCAACATGGATCTCATGTGGAGCAACTACTACATGTTGCTTCTCAGGATGTAAATAATCCTTCTTTACCACAGCATGTTGCTTCTTAGAATGTAAATAATCCTCCTTTACTACAGAAATAGTCTCAAGATGAAGGTCACCAACCACAGATTGTACAAGCTTCCTTTCAAAATTCTCAAACAAGTGGAATTCAGAATTTGGGAAAAGATCCAGTCCTTAATAATGAGGTAGTCAAAACAAATAGCCCCAATAGCAACTCTCAGTATGCAAAATTGCAGCAAATGAGTAATCAACAGGCTACAGTTAATGAGCAACCAAGCAGCCAAATTAATAGTAGTAAACAGGTACCATTTGGCCTGTTGCTACCTACCTTGATGCCTCAACTTCCCAAAGATAAAGCCATGCAACTTCAAACACTATTTACTAAATTCAAGGTGGGTTTCTCAAACTAATCTCATTAGCAGGTCCCTTGGTATGGTGATAGGCTATGACGAAGTTATGAACAAATATCCTACGCTACTAACTTTCTGCTTTGTCAATTTTGTTGTTATTTGTTATAGAAAGATGAAATATTGAAAGAATTTTGTGCAGCTTATGAAAGGTATTGTAGGGGACCAGATGCTTAGATTAGCATTAGCAAAAGTGCAACAGGTTGGTAGAAAACAGGTTTTGTTGTGTTATGGATGACTTTTATAAATCCTGTTAAATATTGATGTCAAGGTCACGCTAAGATTCATCATCCTTTTCTATTGTTACAGACAAGACCCAATCAAGGACCTGTTGGGTAGTAGCACCCTGTTCGGATGCCAGTTGTTGGTTTAGGTGCAAGACAATTAAATGATCCCCATGCTTTTAGCTTAGCTGCATCAGAGAAATATAAATGCTGCTACACACCAATCTCGTATGACTTCTTTCAGCTGTCCAAGCTATGGAGAGCAATACTAGAAAACCTCAGCAATTGGACGTTAGAATGGAAAGTCAAGGATTGCAACCAAGCCAATTGCCACCTTCCATTTCCAACACTGTTAGTCAAGAAGCAGAAAGATCATTAGTTCACATGCAAGGGCTTAATTAGCAGTAGCAATGACATCTATTTTTTCATAATCACTCAAAATATAAGATTTAATTTATAAATTAAATTAATTCAAATCAAATCAATCCTAAATTTTAGTCATCCAAATACTACCTTAATTCTAAAAGCCAAGAGGAATATATAATGGTTGAAAACTATAAATACCATATTTTCACCAATATATATATATATATTTGTATGTAACAAAAATGCAAAAGATAAAAGAAAAAGTAGCAAAAATTTAAAAAATGAAAAATATAAAAAAACAAAGAATTTAAGTCATTTTAGTCCAAGTTCTATAATTTATTACAGCCCAAAAGGTAATAAAGTAAAATAAAAACAAAAACTAAAAGAAAAAAATAAAATTTTATTAATCAAATAAAATCAACAACTCTTAAAATTAATAAGTTGGTGTTAATTGTGCTAAATTACGGCCAATCAATCCAAATCAAATAAATTTGTTCAATTAATATCAAATCAAATTATTTCATAGTGTTTTTTTTCATGTAACAAATTATTCCATAGTTAATTACATTAATAATTACATTTATTCTCTAAACAAGTATAACATAAGTAGCCATCAATCTTTTTTGTAAAGACCATGAATAAATCAGCAATTATTTAGAAAATCATGAAGAGATCATTAGACATATGCATCAAGATAGATCGAATGTCTAGTTACTAAGCAGCAAAAGACAGGCTTCTTGGGACAAAAGTAAACCCTTGAGTGAAAAATTTGAGGCTGTTGTGCAACTAAGACTTTCTTGACTCACTCTTGATTATTTTGGCATCATCCAATGTCCAGGTTATTTTTTGGGTTTTGCTAGGACACTGATTAAGGAATCAAAAAACAAAAAGTTTTGAAGTTTCTAATGCATTGAAAACTTAAACGTTTTAATTTTGGGTTTTACTAACCAATACCTTAAAGACGCAGGTTAAGAAATTAAAAAAGGAAACTTTTTTTAAGCATTGAAAACTTAGAATATTTACTTTTTTAATGCAAAATTTTGTTTGTTGAATTTAATTTTGAATTTAGATAAACCCTTATTTAATTATGAATTTAATTTTCTTTTGAATTAAATTTTGAATTAACTTTTTAGTGAAAACTTTCTTCTAGTTAGATAAACCCTTATTTTTTAAAATTTAATTTTGATTTATGAAACTTTTTTACACTCATCTAATTATATCTTATCATATCAACAAATATGGTTAAGTTTCACACCCATTATTTGAATAGTGATGCAAATGAAAAAAATATAATTGATTTACTATATAAAAATCTTATAAACTGTGAATGCATCAAAATTAAACTCTATTATTTCATCACATGATTTTATATCACATACCATTAATGCATGCTTTCATCGCCCGCTTCAACCATCAAAAAGCCTTTGTCTTATCCAAAAATTCTGACCAAAGCCAACAACTTTCAAACTAAGATTAGGCACAAATAAATTTGTTTAAAAAAAATTGAAACATAGCTAGTAGCTAACAAATCAAAGTTCAAAGTTGAAAAATGTAAATGAGCCAATTCAAAACCAATTAACCCCAAAATCACCTCGATTTCCACCAAAGAAAACCAAGAAAAGCAAATCCCCCGGCCTTGCTCATCATGGTCTTCAAACACTTCATTATCAAACAGAACCACCATCGCCCCCGTCCTTGCCAGAACCACCTCAAACCATGTCGCTCCTCCAATCCTCATAAACCCCCCTCCCACATTGTCGCCATGTTCTGCACCCATGCCGTTACCTCTTAATTAAATATTTAGGGCATTCTTTTTCCTTGTTTCATTGCTTCTATTTATTCTTTTTAACTTGTGATTTGGGCTGATTATTTTCCTTTTTTCGTTCTTAATTTGTTTTATGGTGAAGTATTAATAAGCTTGGGCCTGCTATATAATTTGTTGGCCAGTTTCCTTTTTTTTTTTTTTTTTCTAGTGCACTTGGCCCCTTTCTTTTTGTTAGAGCAATTGTAGGTGAATTTTAGACTTTACCAAGAGGGACTAAACCATTATATGTTAGCATAAATACAGAGAATGGAGCTTCGGAGCTGATCATATGGCAAATCTAGGTGATATTTTTTGGATGCGTTTGTTTCAACTTTTAAAAAAAATAATTATAAAATTAAAATTTTTATATAATTAAAAAAGATAAAAGTTAATTTTTTTTGAAAAACTACTCTTTTCGGCTTCTATTATAAAAGTTGAAAATAGATTATTTTTAAGAGTTTAATTATTTTTAAAAATTTATTCAAATATGTTAGAAGCAATTTTTTATTTAGTGAAAGAAGTAATTTTCTACCAAAAATTCTTAAACAAATAGTTCAACCTTTTTTTGATAAAAAATAATTTTTTAACAATTAAAAATGTCATTTTACAAAAGTTATTCATTTCATCTTCTACTCAAAAGTTAAAATATGTTTTAAACTTTTGAGTAAAAACTAAAATAACTCGATTTTGTAAAAATAATTTTTTAACAAAAATTATTTTTTTTGTCAAAATAAGCTGAATCAACCCCGAAGTACTAAGCAGAAAGTGCTTATGACTTAGGCATCTTAATGCCCCATTTTTTATTGCCCTGTAATCTTTTGTTTTTTCTTTGGGCTTAGGCTCTCTAGTGCACCGAAAAAAAAAAAGAACAATTATGGATGCATTTACAAAATAAAATAAAATAAAATTATTAGGAGTAGATTAATAGTAAAAATTTTTGTTAGTTTGTATGAAATTATAGATTTAATTTTTGGATATTAAAACTCTTTTATGATCATAAAAAAATATATATTTCACACTGAGACTGTGTTTTGGAATTAAAACTTAGGCTAAGAAGCCCAAGCCAAAGGCCATGGCCCATGCCAGGGGAAAACTTGAAAAAAATATAACTTCCGACAAGGATGGCGAATGTAACCTAATCCAAGGATACCCACTGCGACCCAATCGGTTCGGGTCGGATTTTGAACCCGCCCTGCAACGAAGTGGATCGGCATATGCATATCATTTTAATTTTAATATAATATATATTTATTTCAAAAGAGATGCCGAGGTTGAGCATGAGCAGCATACTCTAGTCTTTTTTTTTTTTTTCTCCCTTTCCCCTTCCCTTCCCCTTCACTGCCGCCTCCTTCCTTCTTCCCTTGATCCCTTCCGGAAGCTGCTCTGCCCCCTTCCTTCTTCCTCACTACCTCACCCACCGCGCTTTCTCCTTCCCTTCCTTTTTCCTTGGTTTCCTCCGTTCCCTTCCCTCTTCCCTCACCCAGTCGCAGAACACAGAACGCCAGAACCACCGCGTCCCAGCCCGTAGAACCACCGCGTCGCAGTCGCAGACCCTCCGACGCTGCCACCGGGGCGCCACCGCGGCATTCCAGTCCGCATCTTCAGCTTTCTTCTCTTGAGCTCCAATCCCTCAAGGGTATTTTATTCTTCTTCTTCTCTCGTTTATCTCATGTCTTTGAAGATCCCAAGTCAAGACTAGGACAAATATTACGTTGGACTGTGTTTTTTTTTTTCTTTATTTCTATGTTCGGTCTTGTTTGAGGAGCAATATAATTCTGTTCGGTAATTTCATATCTTTGGTGAATTAGTTTTGGATGCCCAATTGTAAATTACTTTTTGAATATCAGATATATGGTCCATATGATTTCACAATGTTAGGCAAAGGCAAAACTGCAAAGGGTCAATTTTGATTCTGTAATAATTCATGAATTTAGCAACTAGCTCGCCGAGTCTTCCATTGGAGACTTTTGATTCTGTAAGTTTTAAACCTTCTGTTCATATTTTGTAGCATGTCAAGCTTGAATATGTGAATCAGTGTGCCTTGAGGTAGGATTAGGAACCTTCTAGCATTTATGCACCATGTGAGTTTTCAGAGGCTCATGTCTTGAACAAGCAAAAAGGTAAAGCTGGACATTATGTAATATTATAGATGATCAAATTTCATGCTAATTGATTCAATAAGAATTCTGGACAACTGATGGCAGCTTCTATCTATTTGCAATTTATTGGCACTATCCTGCATCCTTTCAAAAAAAAAAGAAAATGAAAAGAAAAAGAAAAAAGTGATCTGACTAGAATGATTGCCACTATGTGACTTGTAGATGGGAAAAAATAATTTTGCTTTCAAGATATAATTATAAGCAAACCAAGTTTTGAGGCAGGAATTTGAGTGACATTAACTTAGAGCACCAATCAGTTTTGTTTTTTTTTCTTTTTGTTTTGGGGTTATTTGGGATTTCAGAATTTAGCTTAGTAAGTAGTTTGCGAAGTGTGTTGAATTTAGGTCACTTTTTAGTTGTTCTGCTCACAAAGATGCATAAAAAAATTTGGCAAATTCTTCTTGAGGTGCTTTCTTATATCACTTCACCTGCATTGTTGTCTTTGTGGCTGTCACTACTTTTTGTGGTTGTACGGTCAATTTGGGAATACAGGAACAAAATAAGTTTCCAGCAGGCTAATCTGAATTGGAAGTAGTTCATGTCCCAGATGAATGAAAGATGGAGAACATGGGTGAGTATGTGGAACTCACAAAAAGGGCTATCAGTATAGGTTTGAAGATTGGCAAATTGAAGCTTTTATCTAGCCTACTATGACAATTCATATGCTGTTCTGTTTTGTTGATTTTGTGGTTATGACAGCAGAAATTTATATAGCTAGTGATATGCTTTGTTAATGGCATTAAGAATCAAGGTGTTATGTATGTAAGCTAAGTTAGAATTATTTCAATTGTATGTAGGGCAAGTCTTTGTAAGATAAATGTAGTCTAGAACTAATATAGGCTTAAATCAGATTCTGGTTAGGTAATGTCTATTGGTGTTTGTCTTGTTTTGATTGTTGTTGTACTTTTGGGCTCTTTGCTTGGTTTTTGTGAGTCGAGTATCTAATATTAATCCATTGGAAAAAAAAAAAAGAAAAGTAGGGGCGGGTAGGGTGCAGATTGGGATGGGTTCTTTGCGGGCAGGGTGCGGGGTGGGTTGATAATAGTTTATTAGAGTGCGGGGCTGGGTTTGGCTTGGGCTAAAACCTGCCCCAACTCGCCTCATTGCCACCCCTACTTACGACCGAAAAATTTTTTTTCTCTTCCTTGGGAAAATAATAAAAGAAGAAAATAGGGAAAAAAATGCCAAGGTTTTTGCTTGTGAATTTCTTCGATCTATCTTCGTTGCAGCCTGCAAGTGCTCCTTTTAAAACTTAACATCATACTTTGCCACTTCCAAGTGCTTCCATCAATTTCGATGCTATTCCCGTTCATTTTCCCTTGTTAATTTTCTTCATCCCAAACCCAGTTTTGCAACTCATGTGTTTGATGAATTTGCTTGTATTACGCAGAGAGTAAAACAAAGATACATGTTCGGAAATTGATTAAATAGAGCAACTAAGATAAGGGGGGGATTGAAATTGCTATGGACCCTTCTATTGTGAAGCTTCTTGAAGATGATGAGGTTTTTTCTTCTTTGCTATTCTTTTGTTGTTGTTGTTGTTGTTGATATTATTATGCTTTGGTGTGAAAATTATGGGGTGTTACTGAATTACTATGTTTGAATATGTATTTCACAGGATGAAACAATGCATTCAGGGGTGGACGTTGAAGCCTTTCAGGCTGCATTAAACAGAGATATAGGAGGAGATGCATCTACTTCTCAGCTCTCTAGTTCAAGCCAAGGTACCCCTCTATTTTTTTATTCATCATTTTTTTGGGTTCTCTCTAATTTCTTTGTTTTTGTTGCTTATTATGCTATTCAAATTAACTGCCCTGTCAACCAATGTTTGGCTATACTCTATGAGCTTGTTTGGTTTAGATTTCGGCAGAATTGCTTTTGAAATAATTGAAGATGAAAGAATTAATTTATGCTTGGGAATGATGTTAAAAAAGTGAGTTTGGAAGAATTATTGTGAGATGCAAAAGGAAAAGCTAGTATTAGGGATATAAATGTTTGATTGACTATACTGTATTGTTTATAAAGGGGTTGGATAAACAGTAGTAAACAAATTCTTTAAAATTAGGCTGTAAGAATTGTAGGTTTTCAAAGAGACAAGGTACATTCTGGCCAAAATGATTATTCATTTATTTTTTTATCGGGAACTTTTTCACCAATCTTTTTTACAATTCTTACATCCCAATTTTAAAAAAATTGTTTACAACTGTTGTTCCTACCCATTTATATCCATCTACCAATGTTTGACTATACTCTATTGTTTATTAGAATAAATCAAAATGATCAAAAGAAACTTTATGTTTGAACGCTGAAGTATTTGGTTTTTTGTGACAGTTAATGAGCTATGTCGTTGTCGCAAGTTGATTTCTCCTCTTGTTATTTGTGTTTTCTCTGAATGCAATTTGACCAGTAGTAGTTACCAAGGTCTAATTGATATTTTGCAAATGAAATATATTTTCTAAATAAATTTGCTTTCAATATTAAATTACCCTGATGTCTTTTCTACAGCAAAATATCTATCCTGATGTCTTTTCTACAGCAAAATATCTATGTTTTTAGATTTCTTGTCATTTTTATGAATGTTAGTTTTCTTGGCTGTTTTAGTTTTGCTTCTAATTAACTGTTCAGTCATGTGATTTTTTATATTTGCTTGGTAATTCATGAATTGCACATGCTTTGTGCTACTATAATTGCTGCAGTTTCGTCTCAAGGAAGCAACAGTGCATTCAGTCAATCAATACCACAGTGGCCAATTCCTAGCCATGACAACCAAACTAAAGGTCAAAATCAAGAGCCTGAATCTGCAAAGCAGCAAAACCAACCTTCATCTGAGGTGGAGCCAAAGCAACATGGATCTCATGCGGAACAACTAGAACATGTTGCTTCTCAGGATGTAAATAATCCTTCTTTACCACAGCATGTTGCTTCTCAGAATGTAAATAATCCTCCTTTACCACAGAAACAGTCTCAAGATGAAGGTAACCAACCACAGACTGTACAAGCTTCCCTCCAAAATTCTCAAACAATTGGAATTCAGAATTTGGGAAAAGATCCAGTCCTTAATAATGAGGTAGTCAAAACAAATAACCCCAGTAGTGAATCTCAGTATGCAAAATTGCAGCAAATGAGTAATCAACAGGCTACCGTTACTGAGCAGCCAAGCAGCCAAATTAATCGTAGTAAACAGGTACCATTTGGCTTGTTGCTACCTATCTTGATGCCTCAACTTCCCAAAGATAGAGCCATGCAGCTTCAAACACTATTTACTAAATTGAAGGTGGGTTTCTCAAACTAATCTCATTAGCAGGTCCCTTGGTATGGTGATAGGCTATGCCGAACTTATGAACAAATATCCCATGCTACTAATTTCCAGCTTTGTCAATTTTGTTGTTATTTGCTATAGAAAGATGAAATACCGAAAGACAGTTTTGTGCGGCTTATGAAAGGTATTGTGGGGGACCAGATGCTTAGATTAGCACTAGCAAAAGTGCAACAGGTTGGTAGAGAACAGGTTTTGTTGTGTTATGGATGACTTTTATAAATCCTGTCAAATATTGATGTCAAGGTCATGCTAAGATTCATCATCCTTTTCTATTTTTACAGACAAGACCTGGCCAAGGAACTGTTGGGCAGCAGCACCCTGCTCGGATGCCAGCTGTTGGTTCAGGTCCAAGACAATTGAATGATCCCCATGCTTTAGCTCAGCTGCATCAGAGAAGTATGAATGCTGCTACAGAACAATCTCGAATGACTTCTTCAGCTGTCCAAGCTATGGAGAGCAATACTAGAAAACCTCAGGAATTGGACGCTAGAATGGAAAGTCAAGGATTGCAACCAAGCCAATTTCCACCTTCCAGTTCCAACACTGTTAGTCAAGAAGCAGAAAGATCATCAGTTCACATACAAGGGCTTAATAAGCAGCAGCAACAACATCTACATTTCCCATCAGCATATGGTAGTAGTGGTGGTAATTATAACCCTTTTTCTGGGGCAACTAGTAGTTCTGCTTCATCTATCAGATCACAACCACATGATTCGCATATAAGTCAAATTCCACATCAAAGCACTGGTCCAAATCACTTAGGTGGGGCAACACAGGGTTTGAATGTGATTGGTATGCCGAAACTTGAACGGCAGAATTCTTTCAATGATCCCAAGAGACTGCCAGGTGGATCTGTGGCTCTGATAAACAATACAGCATCACAACAAACTCCGAATGCTTGGCAACCATCATCAAACAAAGATCAAAATTCGAGCTTGTTGTCATCTGTTTCTTATGTCAAAAAGGAACCTGGCGACCTGTCTACTGAGCAGCAACATAGGCAGAATTTGTCTAAATTGCATGGGTTGCCTTCTGCTAATTCTTCACAGATTGAACAGGGAAGTGCCAATCAAGGAACGGTGAAGGATGAGTTCTCAAGAGGTCTTCCAGCATCCACAAGCATTCCACCTACGACATCTACAGGCTTAATGTCACTCAATTCTGCTTCTCCTTCTGGAATGTCCCAACTAGACCCTAGTGCCTTGGTAAGTTTGAGACTGATGTACATGATCTTGTCTAATACAATGGCTAAACTTCTATGGATCAAATATTGTCCAAATGTGCTTCTGCTTTTATGGGCAGTATGCATCCTTTAGTACCAATGTTATATCAAATGTATGTTAAAATGTAAATTTACAAAACATTAGTTCTCTCAGAGATGTGTATTCAGGAATGTTGAATTGTTTATAGCTATGAATTTTTCGCTATCCTTATGACTATATGAAAGTTTTTGTAATTTAGTTCCGAGAAAACAGATGGTATTCTATTTCCTTGCTCTTTTGTTTTTGTTTTGGTAGTTTATTGACTGTTCTTTGATGCAGAATTAAGTATCCAAGAAAACATAAGAACAATCTAATCTTTTTTCTTGGATAGTGGATATTTAATTCTACATCAAGGAACAGGATGTGCTAATGACAAGAAAGCCCCCAGCCTTAAAGATCAAACATTGTCTATGAGTATTTTTTTTTGGATCAACCATAATTATGGGGCTGATTATATTTTCCTTTTGAACTTAGTAGATCATATTGTTTTAGTTGTTAGGATTAGTTAGCTGTTACTTGGTTAATTTCATTAGTTCCATGCTAGGGTATTGCTTGCAAAATTGCTCTTGCCTTTGCATGTGTATGTACAAGAAACCTTTGGTACACCATACATGTAATGAGATACCTTTGATGTCTTTGATGTGTTGAAGTTGCAGTGAAGAATAACAGGCATATAATGAGAAGTCAAGCTTATTTTGCCTCTAATGTCCTGGGGCTTCTACCTTTTTATTTTTTAAAAGAATCCGCCATTGGGACATAGGAATTTCAAATTTGCTTTTCATTTTTGTTTTTGTAAATACAAAGTATCATTTTTGTATGCCCCATGTTTATAATATCTTCATACTTCATGTGCAATTCCCACCCTCTGTCTCTCCTCTTTTCTGTATTTGATCAGTTAAGCTTTCAGGTACCACCAAACACTTCTGGAATTATTGCAAGGCCTCCTCTGAAAAAGCCTTCTGTTGGCCAGAAGAAACCGCTTGAAGGACTTGGTTCCTCACCTCCTCCTCCAAGGTGATTTCTTGTTCTGCTTGAACATGCTTCACTTACTTTTTGGACTTGTTTCTTAATTTCTAACTAATGAGTCGTGAATATGCATAATGTGCCTGTTATCCTACAGTAAGAAGCAAAAAGCATATGGGGGATCTGTAGAGCAAAGCCTTGACCAACTTAATGACGTTACTGCTGTTAGTGGAGTCGATCTGAGGGTATAATAATTTGTCATGTTGTACTAAGTTAGATAGCTCAATAATAGGGGGTACTCTTCTATTTCAAAATCCAAATTCATTTCTACATTCGTCTCTTTTACAGGAAGAGGAAGAGCAGTTATTTTCAGGGCCCAAGGAGGACAGTCGAGTTTCAGAAGCAACTCGAAGAGCTGTGCAAGAAGAAGAGGAAAGGCTGATTTTGCAGAAAGCTCCACTGCAGAAAAAATTGGTTGAGATTAGTTAGTGTCCTATTCATGTCATATCTCTTTTCATATGTTTTCTTTTGAGCTTATCTGGATTCTAACTTGGCCCACAAAGCCTTATAGTTGTTTTATGTTATTTCTATGGCAGTGGTCAAGTATGGCTTAAAGGGTGTGAGCAATGATGTGGAGAGATGCTTGTCACTGGTGAGATTCAAGCAAAATTTCACTTCCCGTTGCAGTAGGTTTGCATGTAATCTCACTGATTGAAAGTGAATTTTCAGTGTGTGGAGGAAAGAATGCGTGGACTGATAAGTAACCTGATTAGAATGTCGAAACAGGTCAGTTGTTTTCTCTACCTGCTTGCATGAATATTTTTTCATAATTGCGTAAAATTTCTTACTTCCAAGAATTTTCCTCCTAGCGAGTTGATTTTGAGAAGACAAGACATCGGACTGTTGTCACCTCAGATGTTCGGCAGCAAATTATGACAATAAACCGGAAAGTAAGGGAGGAGTGGGAGAGAAAACAGGCAGAAGCAGATAAGCTTCGGAAACTAAATGATGTGAGTTCCATGTCTTGGAAATTTGGTTGTTACTGAATATAAGCCTTGTCCACACTCATTTCCCCTGCATGCATGCGTTTTGTATATTGACATTTCAAACCTGTGTGCCTATTATTTAATCCCCATAATGCCATTTTTAAATATAGGCTGAGAGCAATGCTGGAGCTGATGTTGACAAGGAGAAGGATGAGGGTCGTACTAAATCAACAAAGGTATTTATATTCCATTCTTATATTTCGCCTTTATCCTGCATAGGAGATCTTGTCTATAATTTATGATATGCTGCAGGTGAACAAGGAAGAGGATGACAAGATGAGGACAAATGCTGCAAATGTTGCTGCCCGTGCTGCTGTTGGGGGAGATGACATGCTATCAAAGTGGCAACTTATGGCTGAGCAAGCCAGGCAGAAACGTGAAGGGGGGATGGACACATCGTCTGGTTCTCAACCATCTAAAGATATGAACCGCAAATCTTCATCAGCATCTGGAAAAAGTACAAAGGATAATCAAGAAGGGGATAAAAAAGGTCCTACTACTTTTCTTGCAGCATCAGGTGAGTTTTCTTTCAAGCTGTTTGTCTATCATTTCAATTGTCAAATAATTCAACTGCAGGATGGCAGTCAATTTTAGATATAGTTATTTCACCAAATTGACATCCCTGGGAATGGATGCTCTCATGTTTCTTATCCACTTGATCATGTCATGTGACTACTGGCTAGAGAGATAAATACAAGCACTTAAATTGAGTCCTACAAATTTTTAAAAGGTTTCACCTATTTCAAGTCGTTGTGTCTATCTCTCTTCGTGTGACATGGTCATGTGAAAGTAAACATGAGATGATCCTCTTCTGATGTTCATAATGCAGTATCTTAAGTTCCGGATGAAAAAAATCTGAGGACAAAAATATGAGGGAAGGAAGTCAACTCCATTGGATTAACTCGCATAGAATGAAATATAACTAATATATATCCTTTGCTTAATGGTCTTTTATTTTTCTGGTTGAAATCGTTTTGATTAACATTTAAATGTAGAATATCCTCCTTTTCCCAACAGTATCATGCTCCTGATCATCTGCTTTGACCACTGTCCTGTTGTATAAATTTTTGAGTACTGTGCATAGTGAAGCCAACAAAATGGCTTTACGGAATGTTTTATGCAGAGTTGCATGGATGCAGTGTTGGTTGGTTATCAGAGTGAACAAAGAATCAGTGCTGTATACCTAAAAAATATAGTAAATCAGTGCTGCTTTGATTGCTTATCCTACATTTTTGTTTGTCTTCTCTTTTGATTATTCCAACAGGGGCTGCCGGAAAACTTGGGAGAAATAATGCCGTTCCACATCAAACTAGGGTAGCTCGAAGTATCTCTGTCAAGGATGTAATTGCTGTACTCGAGAGGGAACCACAGATGTCTAAATCACCACTCATTCATCGCTTATATGAGAGAATTCATTCTGATGCCCCAGCCGAGTGAAGTAAAACAAAGCACCGAGGTGATCTTGGTTTTTTAAAGTTTTACCGCTGATCTTTTTATTATCTTATGCTTACCAACAGAAATCAAAAGATCTCCTCATGCCACAAATCAGCTGTATTGACTTACACTTCATATAACCAGGATAGTTTACGTGTTAATTTTGAATTGCTCCTGTTTGGTTGGATGTGTTTGCTCTTATTTTCAAGTTCACTAGGCAAATGTGGAAATCAGTGCAATTAAACAGAAACCTGTCACTTGTCTGCCTCTTAGCTAGGAGTCATGCTACTAACACAACGGCTAATCAGTGCATCGATTGACACTCGGAAGTTATGTACATAAAGTGGTGGGAAACTCAGTAGATAACTAGAGAATCAGGTGAAAGTAGTAGTAAGTGGTATTGCTTTCACCCGATTTCTCACTCATGTGCTTGAATTCTCCATTTTTTTAATACATAACTCTCCATTGTCGAGCGGTACACTAAAAGAGAAGTCCAAATAACATTTTTCCTCTGGTCAATCTAAGTTTGGTTACTGTTAATAAACTGATATAGATAGAGTCAAGTGTGCAGTTACGTATAGCCGTAAATGCAGCATAACGAAAGTAGCATCATGCTTTAGCTAGCTTTCACAATTTCCACGCTCGAGGGACGCTTTTGCTTTCAACGACTACAAGAAGTTTTCTTTACAATATTCAACTTGCTTTTTCCTTTACGGGAACCTCCTATCCATTACGCTTGCATTTCGCGTAAAATTGGTTTGGAGATTGGAACAAAGGAGGGAGTTACACGGAGATGTTTAACTATTGTAATGGTTTGAAATTGGGATAAAATTCCATGTGGTACATGGCAGTACAATAAAAACGCTGTATTAATGGATAACCGGATTTTGAAGAAGAAAAAGAAGAAGAAAATCTATCTGTAATCTATAATCTATTTATAATAATAATATTTTAGGTCCATTTTGAGGAAATATTTTGCTGTTATTTTTTTTTTACTTCAAAAGTTGCACCTTCTTCTGGAAGTTCTTTATTGAATTTTAATTTAAAATTTAAAATATTCATTGATTAATTTTAGTTAAAAGAAAGTCACAATTCATTTTGTTGGATACAACTGGTATCACCCTTTCCTATGCCATATTAATATGAAATAGATCTTTTTGATTGGTCAGGAATTAAGGAGTTCCCACTAACCATTTTTCCATTTATTATTCTTTTATTCTTTTTCCCATCTTAATTTAAGAGTACGAAAAATAGTTTTAGTATAAAAAATAGTGCATATGAATTAAATTCTTTTATAAGTAGATAGTGAAGATTTTGAAGAATTAGATATTTTTAAAATTTTGAAATTCTAAAATAACTGTTTTGAATGGTAAGAAAAAAAAAATCAAATCTAATATAAATTATACAATTCTTCACAATTTAAATTATGTTACATGAAAAAAAAAACTTCAACTTTTTCTCATGTATGATTAATACTAAGATTTTGAACAAGCCAATTAGATTTTTTTTTTCTACACACACACACACACACACACACACACACACACATATATATATATATATATATATATATATATATATATATATATATTCCATAACCGTATTTTATAATCCGTTTTCTCATTATTTAAAAAGATTTCAATAGATATGCATAAACATAATTATTTTTCAAAAGATTTATATATACAAAAATAAACATACAAAAATTTACAATAAATAATAAAACTATTTAAAAATTAATTATTTTACACTTTTAATAATGATTATACATAAAATTTTCTTCAAAATTACTTTAATGAGAAATTGAAAAAAGAGAAGGGTGACTGGAATTCAAATGTTTTTTTTTTTTTTGAATTGTTTGATTCTCACTAAAAATGAAAATAAATATTCTTATAAAACAATATTATACTTTTAATAATGAGTTGTTATTGTACAAAATATATACTTTTGTGAGATTTTTACTTTAAAATTACTTAACAAAGTTTGCAAAATGGTCCTTATTGAATATACTATAGGGCAAATTCATCTTTAATAAATGAAAAATCCAAAATAATCCCTAAGCATAAAAAAAAAAGGTCAAATCAATCTTTTCTAGGGACAAATGAGTCCTCTGGAGAGATATTTGTCCATAAGAAATATTGATTTTTAGTCTCTCTTGATTTTTAGTCTCTCACCGACTACTTTGGGGTTATATATTTTTCAGGGACAAATTTGTCTTGCAATATTATTTATGAGTAACGTTATTTGGCCCACGTTTCATCCGACATATACGGTGGACACCGTATAAAGTTGTCACAAAACGACAAAATCAATAGATGGAGAGAGCGTGTCATGATGGACCAGCGAGCAGCATATACTCTCTTTTCAAATTCAATAACTCTCATGCAGAAGAGAGAGAAATTTATAGAGGGAAAACAAACCAGTGAGAGAAAAGGAGACGTCTTTGCTCAATGCCTTCAGTGTCAAGTCCGACCATCACCAACACGACGTAGACGACGGCAGTTTCTCCGGTTACGGTGGCGATCCCTAATTTCTCACTCCCGCATCCCTCACTCATACTGTTACCATCATTCTCCATACCCCAAGTTAGGGATTTGGTTTGAATGAACAAACAGAAGGGGACTTGGGGCTGGAAAGATGGCAACGCCGGCAAGGGAGCGGTGGTTCGTGGCTTCAATGGCGCCGCAACGCCAATGACAAGGTGGTGGAGGCTCCATGGTTCATGTGCGACGCGAGCTTGATGCCGATGTAGCAGTGTTGCAACTTCAACAGCAACTTGCGGAGGTCGTGGGTTGCGGAGGTACGTGGCGGATATCCAAGCCGTGGTCAGCCTGTTGAGTGGAGGCACAGTGGCGGCTGATAGTTGGGCTAAGGCGTGCAGCTGTTACAGGGCACTCCGAGGTCACGATGACTAGGTTCAAAGGCAAAACAGAGCAAGACGTAGTGGTGATTTTTTGCATTGAACACCTTAATAGCATAAATTGATTTTTCTATTATTGTAGAATTTGTGGCTAATTAGTATTATGCGTAAATGCTGCTTCACTTTCTATGTTTTGTGATTTGGACTTCAGTTTGCTCTGTTTAGCAGTTGGAAACTATTGCTTTCATATGACTGACTTTGGTTTCTAATGGAATGATGCTGAGTTGGTCAACTAACAGACGTTGAACTTGATCAACTGATGGCAGTGGAGCAAGGCTTGCAATCTGTGAGCAATGGCTTAATTAGTGCTTGAAGGAAGGGTTAATGCTTTATTGAGCAATGCCCCTCAGGTATACTTGTCCTTTCCATTTCTTCCTCAATTCCTCTTTACATTAACATTTTCATGGCTACAATTATGTTGAAAGAGAAACGGTTTATTGCCCCTTATGTAATTTTGTGGAGTCCTTGGTTTATAATGTAATTGAGCTAGCTTTGTGTTCATCTGTTTTGGAATATCATTCTCTTTCTATTAGCTTAATATTTTTTATGCAGTCTTCTAAGATTTGTGATGGAATATTTGAAGTGTAAAATCAAAGGTTAAATAAAGTTTATGACTATTAGGCTAGGCATTAACTCTAGAAAATGTTGATGAGAAATTAATGTCCCTTGCTTTATAGCTTCTATGTTCATTTCAATCCCTTTGAGATTGGATTACATTTGTCATTATTCATATGTATGATTCGTCATGTGAAGAACTGTGGTGTTTAGCTGTGGAAGAAAAATAAAACACTATGTATTCCTTTTAAACAGAATATTTATTCAGAGTTATATCTATTTTGCAGGTGTGTTTTGGTTTTAGAATTTTATAAAATACCTTTGTCAAATGGGAGATGAGATATTATAATGCTTATTTTAAATAGCATTGAAGAAAAAATGTTTATTTCTTTGCTGTTGTTTTGAATGTGTTTTTTTGGGGAGGGGGGCTTAAAGCTGCATGTTCAGAAACTTAAAGCTTATAAGGGAGTTGAAGAGATCATTTCTGAACTCTGAAGTTAGGAAGCCTTCTAATAAGAATAGTGACACAAAAGAGGAAGATTTTTGGATGCCTCCTATTGGTGAACGCTAGGACAATGATGTTAGGGGAGATCAATGGGGTTCAAATTGAGAGTCAAAGCAGGAAAGTGAACAGGGAGATGTGGTTAGTATGTATGCCTCTCGCCCTCTCCAATATGATTTAATATCAAAAGCACTTAGTTATTCAATATCATAGACTTTTATAATCTGACATCAATTGCTATTGATAATAATAAATACTTTACAAGTGACATAAGTACATTCAAAATGAAGAACAAAGAAGGAAAGTAGGAATCTGGACTTCATCAAATTCTTGATTAGAAACTGGGACAATTAGATATCATCACAAAATTACGAACTAAAAATGAATTGCAAAGACAAAAATAGTAATTGAATTTGAGTTAATAGTTTTGATTAATGTGTGGGTGGCTCTCATGTGTTATTTGAATTATTATATTATTCTTAATGTGTTTAGCTATTGACCGGTATCTTCAATTGGATCAGTTGCAGGCTAGTCTTTACTTCATCAGTAAGTCTGGTGGATTGATATGCTATAAAGTTCCAATATGTGTATGCAAAAGTATAGTATGTAGGGCATATTTGGGTTCATTCTTTTGTTCTTAGTAGTGATAGCCAATCAAGTGCATGTTGTGGTCCTTAAATGATGCACAATTTTTCTTTTGATAAGTTGAACATCTTTTGTTTTAATTAATATCTTTTCCATATGATATCGGGTAATACTAGTTTACTAATATCTTTGATGAGAGATATAGTTGTGGAGTATTCTTTTATGTATTCATGTGACAGTATTAGTATGTCAATTTGGAATGCATCTTCATGCTTACATTGATCTATTCAATTTATATATCATACGGTATAAGCAAATGAAATGAAATCGTTTCATGCACGGGGATCACCATAGGCATCCTTATGCTTCCCACTTTGAAATTGAACTAGAAACACAATTTTGATCTTTATTTGATTAACTCTCCAAGAAAATTTAATTTCTTTTCTTTCCACATTTCAATTTGGGCTACAATGATTTTATGCTTTGTGAAGACTTGCTTAATCATTGTTATATATATTATGATTATGATTATGATGGAACATTACACTTGTCACAGGGAGCATGCACTATGATGGATGTGCTCAGATGGAATCTACAGGTGGCAATGATATCAGGACCAATGCACTATGTTAGAACTCCTCAACCTATGTAATACATGTCTCATAATGCTACTATACTGCTATAGTATATTTAGTAGAATTTCAAAACTGACATGGTGTCCACTTTTGTAAATTGAAGCCCGTAATAGATAATGTATTTAAGAGAGTTTTAGAGTGTAGAGGAAGTACCTCTTTTCTTAATATTTCTCAAAGATATCAGTTGACATTTTACATGCTTATTATTTTTCCACAATTAGAGAAACACTTAACATTTTCAAATAATTGTCTCATTGTCGTTAATTAGTTTCTTGAAGTTAGGGACTATTATGACATGCCCTTATAATCTTAGGGACTAAAGTGAGGATATGTCCTGTGTTATAGGTTACCTCATTAGCTTATTGTAGATTTGACTTCTTTAAAGCAAGAAACTTATAAGTTGGACAATTCTTTAAGTAGAAACTTATAGGTTTACAAATTATGGACAATTTTAGGATATGCTTTGACAATATCTCTTTGGTGGTTTCAAGGTACACTTTGATGTTATTTGCTAGATAATATTGCATTACTGATAAATTTTTCTTTTTGTTTCATTGAGTATCTATTGGTGTTCTTAAAATACTTGCTAATGAAATCATCTAATTCTTTATTTTCTATCCTTTTTGAATTTTCCCTTGGTGCAGTTTGCTTCTTTTATGAAAGCCAAGGAAGTAGAGGAGTTCTTTGTTAACCATGCTAAGCTATCACTTGGTAGAAGTTAAAGCAGAGCCTTGAGTGGATTAATATCAATGCAAATTGGGTCTATGGTATTAAAAATGAGAAAAGTCTTGTTGAAGTTGTGAAAGAGTTAGCATACAAGAAATACTATGTTGTGTTTCCTCTTGTTTACTGTTTAGCATAAATTTCTATGAAATAGTTGTGGGACTAATAATGACTTTCTTGATGTTAGTATAATTGTGTTACTATTAAGCATAAAACTAATTATGCATCTTCTGATCTAGTATAAAAGTTAAGTGATCTTATATCTTTTATTTAGATTTGATCAAGGTTAGACTTACTTGGAGATGTTATGTTATTACATAAGATTATTGAAATAGCTAGTGTTTTATTTATTTATTTATTTATTTTAAATTTCGGACTATGATAACAAAATCGCAGCTTCAACATCCCAACTTGTATTATATCCTATTAAAATAATTCTCTATGA
Organism: Pterocarpus macrocarpus; assembly: GCA_031439585.1. Taxonomy (NCBI): domain Eukaryota; kingdom Viridiplantae; phylum Streptophyta; class Magnoliopsida; order Fabales; family Fabaceae; genus Pterocarpus; species Pterocarpus macrocarpus. The sequence continues at coordinate 30,348,743 of CM062515.1, forward strand.
TTTTGTGGCACTGGGATGAGGATAAGCTTTTGTGTCTTATGTGTTGGACACAACTTTTACAGATTATGTGCATATAAAGTGAAAAGAATATGCACAAATTATACAGAACTAGTAAATGTGTGTGCTATTCTTTTTGTTTTTAGCCAAATGTTGAGTAGCAAGTTATGCGATAGTTAATTTTAATTGCACATTTGCAAGAAACCTATGGTCCATTGGCAAGAAAATATGATCAAGTGAACCTAAATACAAGATGGAATTAGTGCTACACTAGAAAAGTCACTTGAAATTGTTGTGCATAAGGTTGGTAACTTTCAACAAATGTTGGTAAATATAGTTTAAGATATTGGTAACTGGTCAACAATGTTAGTAACTTTTTGAGTTCAAAATTTGGAAGGTATTAGGGTTTTTTTAAACTATTTTTGTGATAGATAACAAGTTAAGAAAACTCCTTGGCAGTACTAATTGATGAAGTGAGTCCAAATATAACATAGAATTATTACTACAATGGCTAAGTAGCTTCAAATATTTCCGCATTTGATTGGTAACTTGGCATCAAAAGCTAGTAACTTTAGTTCAAAATAATAGTAACTTCTCAAAAATGTTAGTAACTTTTTAGTTCTTGGAAATTTTGCAAGTATTGAGATTTTTGAATAAATTTATGTTACCGAACAAGTTACGAGGACTCTGTGATCATAGACTAATAAAGGGACCTTGAAAACAGCATGAAAATAGTTACAATGCCTTAAGAAGCATACCTTTTTTCCTGCACTAGGTTGGTAACTTGGACTCAAAATCTAGTAACTTTAGTTTAAAAAGCTAGTAACTTATTGAAAAAACTAATAACTTTTCAGGTTATAGGAATTTAGGAAGTATTAGGGTTTTCAAGTCATGGGCATTTAGAAAATATTAGGAAGTATTTAGCAGGTGGCACCAAATCACATGGGGTGAGACTTGAAAAGCCTAAGTGGCCACCACTTGGACCTGCACATGGTTGGTAATTTCAACCAAAATGCTGGTAACTTTAGTTCAATAAGCTGGTAACTTCAACAAAAAGCTGGTAACTTATCAGGAACTTGTAGTTTTGGTTCTATTGGATTTACGGAATGGTTTGACACATCCAAACAACTTGGTTGGTAACTTGACCAAAAAAACTGGTAACTTCAGTTCAAAAAGATAGTAACTTTTACAAAAAGTTGGTAACTTTTCAGTTAGTTGATATTTTGATTCTATTGGCCTTAGAAATGGATTGGTGCATCCAAACCACACCTATTCATGCTATATTGATAAAGGAACCCTCATTCACACATGGGGAGTGAATATTAAAGCCTAAGTGAGGATCTGCATTTGTTTGGTAACTTGACCCCAAAAGCTGGTAACTTTAGTTCAAAAAGCTAGTAATTTTATTAAAAAGCTGGTAATTTATCAGTTACTTATTGTCTTAGTTCTAATGACTTTGGGGATGAATGGGTTTGGGGATGGATTGGTGCATCCAAACCATACCCATTCATGCTAGATTGGTGAGGGAAAGCCTTATCTTCATGTGGGGAGTGAGTAGTAAAGCCTAAGTTAGGATCTGCACTTGGTTAGTAACTTGATGGAAAAAGCTGATAACTTCAGTTCAAAAAGCTAGTAACTTTTACAAAAAGCTGGTAACTTATCAGTTAGGTGATGTCTTGGCTCTGTTGGCCTTGGGAATGGATTGGTGCATCCAAATCACACCTATTCATGCTATATTGATGGAGGAACCCTTATCCACACATGAGGAGTGAGTATCAAAGCCTAAGTGAGGACCTGCACTTGGTTGGTAACTTGACCCAAAAAGCTGGTAACTTTAATTTAATAAACTGGTAACTTTTACAAAAAACTGGTAACTTATCAGTTAGTTATAGGTGCAAATAAATTAAGGCAGCAAATAAATTAATAGATTGGTGCATCCAAACTACTCTTTGAGGTAGCAAATAAATTAAACATGCAATGTACAAACCCATTACAAGATACCAAAAAATGCTTCATAATCCAAATCATACTTTCTTATACAATATTCATTTTTATTACAGACCCAATTGAAATTACAAATAGTATATTTGAAGGTACATGAATATTATGCAAATCGAAATTACAAATTTAATGTTTAATCCATGCGCACAAACAATATGAAACTGGCATCGGCCACATTCATTGTAGGTCTAAACTCGACCGAGGAATCTATGGAGAGGTTGCTTCCATGCAGCTAGATGACAAATCCATTAATACAGTCCTACAAGTTGCAATTGAAAACAACATTAAGATTTATCTTCATTTAGACCATTTCAATAAACACAAAAAAGAAGTTTAAGGCATTATCATAAATAATATGTTTATTGCAAATGACCCATAAGTATTACATCACCATGAAATGTATTAAGCCCCCAGACACAAATTGGCCTTTGTTTTATGTATGAGGAAAAATCTGAGGAACTATTAGAGAACAACATGAACAAGAATAAAGAGTGCCTTTAGCCTCATACAGACAAGCAACAAGTCTTTCAAAAAGCCCTTCATGTACATCAGTAACATTAATAGAATAAGGGGCTTCCTTAAGCCCATGAGAGGCAAGGTACTCCTCAGCTTTTTTAGTTAAAGAAAACCCTTTATAAATGTAATCACCTAACATGTACAAGTCCAAATGAGAGGATAGAACTTCTATATTCCAACCAAATCCAAAACAGTGATGAAAATATGGTGGTTTCCAGAATGCAAAAGCCAATTTTGAATAAGAAATGGACCACTAGCAAGAAAAGTTTTTAGAATTTGGATAATTAGAATCTTCCAAATCAAAATAAATGCTCAATATTGCTCGAATTCTCTACATACCACTAGAGCCGCTTCACCCTCCTATTATGGGCTAAAGAACTCCAAAAAATTAGCTTAACCTACTAGCACCAGGAAAACCAACAAGCACTCACAAAACCAGTAGGCAACCAACAAAATAACACAAAACCAGCAAGCAACTAGACAAACTAACATTGCAGCAAAAACACAAATCACAGTAAACAAAAAGCCTCTAGCAAATATAGAATAGCCCACAATAGAACCACAACATAGCAGAAAAAACTTTAAGGCCATACAATTAAGCAATTTCTATTCAAACAAACACAACACCCTGCAAATTTAGGTGTGTTATTTGTGTGGTGTTGTTTAAGTACCCATTGCTTTTTGATGTGGGACATTTTGCTATAATATTTTAGGATTGAAACATCCTTTGAGAATTTAGATTATGGACGTGGATTACTTAGTGACATTTTAAAATATTAAGAATGACTTCTCTTCTTTCAAAGAATGTAAATTTCTCCAATTTTAATTATTGTTTTATCTCTTATAAGCCCAAGAGTCCCTACTAAATAATAAATATGACATTTGAAGGTTTAGCAACATGATTTTCATTCTAGCAGCCTTATAGGGTGGCTAGTCAATTACTACTATTCGGGAAAAATAATTTGCATAAGACACAATTCAAATTAGTTTGCAAGAATAGACATGCAATGTTGCATTCTTCAAAGAGACAAATTGAACCATGTGCAATCATTTACATAGGTAGCCAAGCTAACAATTCATAGAGATGCAGGTGCGATTAATATTTGAAAAAGGGACAATAAGTCCTATATAGCACAATTAGTTCAGCAAGGCCAACTTATGCAGGCATCACAAGTACCTTAATTATAGGTTATGAGCATTAGAGCAGGCTTCTAATATTATTGCGATAATAGAACTGATGATTCATAATTTTGCGTTCAACTAAACCTTTCCTTAATTTATATCTTGTCAAGGCAACTTTCTAGATTCAAATATGAATGAGAGGAAGAGAGAGAGAATCCTTTGCTCACAAATTTCAAAACCATATCTTCTCCCCAACTCCTTAGTTCTAGAATATCTTCAGAACACAGAGACACAAACATTGTCTATCAAAAATATATTCATTCAAAGGTCCACATTCCTAGCAAGTTTAAATGTGTATTTATATTTTAAATTCGCTTCAAAGAAAACATACTAAGACCCAGCATGCATAGCAACGTGGACTTTATCAAAGTTCTAACAAGTCAGCACTAGCTAAAGATAATTAGATAACATTGCAGCTACTAATGAAACAACCTATATTAGGTACACTTATATATTTAACATTCATTAATTAGTAGGATATCAAGGATAAACTAAGCCTCATTAGATGCCCTTAGGTATTTAAGTTCCCCCCCCCCCCCAAAAAAAACACATTCAAAACAACAGCAAAGAAATAAACATTGTTTCTTCAATGCTATTTAAAATAAGCATTATAATATCTCATCTCCCATTTGACAAAGGTATTTTATAAAATTCTAAAATCAAAACACACCTGCAAAATAGATATAACTCAATAAATATTCTTTAAAAGGAATACATAGTGTTTTTTTCTTCCATGACTAAACACCACAGTTCTTCACATGACAAATCATACATATGAATAATGACAAATGTATTGCAATCTCAAAGGGATTGAAATGAACATAGAAGCTATAAAGCAAGGGACATTGATTTCTCATCAACATTTTCTAGAGTTAATGCCTAGCCTAATAGTCATAAACTTTATTTAACCTTTGATTTTACACTTCAAATATTCCATCACAAATCTTACAAGACTGCACAAAAAATATTAAGCTAATAGAAAGAGAATGATATTCCAAAACAGATGAACACAAAGCTAGCTCAATTACATTATAAACCAAGGACTCCACAAAATTACATAAGGGGCAATAAACCGTTTCTCTTTCAACATAATTGTAGCCATGAAAATGTTAATGTAAAGAGGAATTGAGGAAGAAATGGAAAGGACAAGTATACCTGAGGGGCATTGCTCAATTAAGCATTAACCCTTCCTTCAAGCACTAATTAAGCCATTGCTCACAGTTGCAAGCCTTGCTCCATCGCCATCAGTTGATCAAGTTCAACGTCGTTAGTTGACCAACTCAAGATCATTCCATTAGAAACCAAAGTCAGTCATATGAAAGCAATAGTTTCCAATCGCTAAACAGAGCAAATCGAAGTCCAAATCACAAAACATAGAAAGTGAGGCGACATTTACGCATAATACTAATTAGCCACAAATTCTACAATAATAGAAAAATCAATTTATGCTATTAAGGTGTTCAATGCAAAAAATCACCACCACGTCTTGCTCTGTTTTGCCTTTGAACCTAGTCATCGTGATCTCGGAGTGCCCTGTAACAGCTGCACGCCTTAGCCCAACTATCAGCCGCCACTGTGCCTCCACTCAACGGTGACCACGGCGGATATCCGCCACGCACCTCAACCCACGACCTCCGCAAGTTCTTTGTTGAAGTTGCAACACTGCTACATCGGCATCAAGCTCGCGTCGCACATGAACCATGGAGCCTCCACCACCTTGTCATTGCGCGTTCAGCGTGCGCCATTGAAGCCACGAACCACCGCTCCCTTCTGGCCGCCATCTTTCCACCCCAAGTCCCTTACGTTTGTTCATTCAAACCAAATCCCTAACTTGGGGTATGGAGAATGATGGTAACAGTATGAGTGAGGGATGCAGGAGTGAGAAATTAGGGATCGCCACCGTAACCGAAGAAACTGCCGTCGTCTACGTCGTGTTGGTGATGGTCGGACTTGACACTGAAGGCATTGAGCAAAGACGTCTCCTTTTCTCTCACTGGTTTGTTTTCCCTCTATAAATTTCTCTCTCTTCTACATGAGAGTTATTGAATTTGAAAAGAGAGTATATGCTGCTCGCTGGTCCATCATGACACGCTCTCTCCATCTATTGATTTTGTCGTTTTGTGACAACTTTATACGGTGTCCACCGTATATGTCGGATGAAACGTGGGCCAAATAACATTACTCTATTATTTATAGGAACCATTTTGAGAGTTTTGTCAAATTACTTTACTACGACATCCTTTTTATTTTTTTTTTTCAGTTATTCAATCTCAACTTAAAAATTGGATATACATATTCTTATAAAATAAATTACTCTTTTAATAATTAGTTATTGTATGAAATAATTTTATATAATTTTATTACGAAAATGTTGAAGAATGGTGAATAAGAAGAAAATGAAATGAATTTTTTTATGTTATTTAATCTTTATTTAAAAATCGAAAGTAAATAATTTTATTTATTATTATTCAGTAATTCATTATTATATAATTATTAATAATGTTTATATTTATTTCAATTCAATGTCTTACAAGAAAATTAAATTGTCAATGAAACATTAATATTGAACCCACGTATTTTATTAGGTGGGGATAGTCAAACTACGGGCTCAAGTGTTTCACATATGATTATAGTATAGTAATTTTGGGGTCCCATTTTTATTTTAGTTATTAATGTTTAAAATTTTAAAATGACAAATTCATAAAATTTTTTTAAAATGATATAATCAATTATATACTCCCATTGATTCTGCATTCTTTGGAAAACGATTGAAATGTGTTATGAACTAGCAAATTGTGAAGTATTGAATCAATTGAGGTTTTTAATTTAATACAAACAAATTACTACACTAAGTAAAATAAAAGGTTTTGTTAATTGATAAAACTTTATATCTTTTATCTTCTATATTTGAGATTTTTATATATCCATCTAAATTTTGATAATTATAATTTTTTATCATTGTAAAATCATTACTAATATTTAATTTTTTTTTTCAATATGGCTATATGAAAAGCAATGTTCCTAATGATGCTCTTCAATGTAGGGGGAATAAGGTCTCTATCGCATGGAGACCCGTAATATCAAAATTATTGTTATCTTTAAATATATACATAAAAGTTCCCTTATAATTGTTGTTAAAATTATTAAATTTTTAACATTTGCTTTTATTATTAATTTTGATTGTGTTATATAAGTAGTATTGTAATGAATTATGTATATTTTATTAAGATTTACTAATCTTTTTAATGAGTTTTTCTCTTTTTTCTAGATTTTTTAAAATTGTTTACATAAACACGTGGATATTCGTAGAGATTAAAATCCCTAGGGGGAATAGGAAATAGGAATCCGGGACAGGATGGGGGCGAGGATGGGGTAAATTTTCAAATGGAGATGAGGGGTAGGGGACACATTTCCACTCCCATAAATATCAATTGTCATTTGTAGTTTGAATATTTTAAATATTGTTTGAATTTGAGTTACTATTTATTTCCTTTCATATTCTTGTATTTGTTTTCTCTAACATGTACATTGAAGGATATTATTAAATTCGATAAATAATAATGAAATATAATTTTATAATTCTATGTTTATAACTTATTTTCATTATTTCATACATAAATTTTTAATACTTATATTTTAATAATTTAATTAAATTATTATTGATAAAACTTATAATTAAAAAATCTTTCTTTTAATCGTGCATGGGCCAAAAACACTAGTAGTGATAAAATTAGCAATGTGTTGACATTTTTTTCCCTATGGACGGCAGAGGAACCCATGAATCATGTTACAACACAATGTTTGGGGTTGACCCAAGTCTTAAACGGTACCGCCTTGATCCAGTGTGAGGTGGAGGCTCGATACGTCCATTTTGCAAGTTCTTATTATCTCTTTCATTCCTTGGACATAATTATGCATGGGCATGCTATATATAATTATGCATGTCTCATGTCTCACTTTCAAGCGTTTCTCGCATGCATGATTTTCATTAATATAAAATATAAACATTTATAGCACTCATATATTTCTGTTGAAAATTTGGTAGCATAATAGCCGAATATGGATAAATCCCAATATATAGCCAACTAGTCCCAGTAATCAGAATTCAACATAGATAATAGGTCAATACAACATTATTTTAGTGTGACATTACATAAAACTTATGTCTTTGAATTCTTTATGGCTTATGGACTCTCTAATTCAAGGCAATTCTCACGTTATGCCATTTCCCCTTAAATCTGTCCTATTTTCTAAATTCTTCCATAATTCCATGTTAACTCATTTTAATCTAGAAGTTTAATATATCGTAGCCTTATTTGTCTAGTTTTGAACCTCTTTAGTCCCACTAAATTTTGAGGTCTATAACTTGAGTTATTAAAATTTTATTCAAGATTGTCCTGTTTTAGGATAAACTTGCACACTCAAATTTAGAAAATTACTAAAAATCCATTGTGTATCATTTTTATCCGAAGTTTATATCAAATTATAGATATTAGAACCATATTTCATTTCTGACAAGTTTAACTTCAATTAGGTAATTAAAACTCAATTTATGAGCTCTTGAAGTGGGCTGCCCTATCTCAATCTAAATAGAGCATAGGGCAACTTTCAATAATTATAGGGCAAAATCAATCTTAAATTTTTATGGTACACTTTTCTATGTATTAGTTTTCTAACAAAATTAGTTTCACTTAATTTGAAGTTATATAGGGCGATTTATGCCTTTAAAATCAAACTTTGGTTAGGATAGAGAATGAAATCCAATAGCAAACTTAAAAAATTCATAACTAATTCATTTTAAATTCAATGGTCTTATAATTTATATGGTTGGATTGTTCTTGAAGTTTTGTTTCTTCTAAAATTAGTTTCGTTCGAATTTGAGTTCTATATGGAGAGTTATGGGCTCCGTCATACGGATGATGCCTAGGATTTTTATCTCACAACTTTTCTGTTTTGCTTCAATCTTGTTCTTGTGGTTTAATTTTCAACCTAAACCAAGTTTTCCTATTTTAAATCATTAGAAAAGAGTAATAATATCATCATATGAGCATGAACCAAGGATGACACACATAAGAATACAACCACCATACAGCCTTCAAACACAATCAAAACTAAGGATTTGAGCTACCTACCTCAAAATCCTTGAAACCATGGAAGGAAGGAAGACGAGCACATCCTAGCCTTCTTCTTCCTTCATGGCAACGACATAGATGGTGATGGGGAGTCTCCACTTGATGTTAAATCACTAAATTGGTAGAGAAATATTGTAGAGGAGGGCATGAAGGTCAATTTTTATAAAAGGAACATGTGTTTTTGAGGCCAAGAAGGCCTCAATTTTTGAGCTTGAAGCTCTAGTCATGGAGGTGATGGAAAAAGAAAATGGAGATGGTGAAATGAAGGATGTGGAGGCCGAGTTTTAGAAGGGCAAAGAAGGAAAAAAAGTGGTGACTTATTAACCAAGTTGGCTTAGCTTCTTGGGTAAGTTGGAGTGGCTTGCTCAAGAAGCTTGGTGGGTTAAATTCTATTGGTTGGTTTGGAACAAAAATTAAATTTTCGTAGGCTTGAATTTGAGTGGCTCATCTTTAGCCACCAATAAGGTTTCTAATTGATACTCATGCCCACAAATAATGTAGGACCCTTGAGGATTAATTCAAGATGCTCGGTTATCAATTTGGGTATTCTAAGTTACCCGAGTTACTGAAATATTATATGAGTAATCTCACACTTTTACTTAAAATTATAGGTAGATTACCCCCATTAAAGGTTATTATAAGTAATTTAGTTATCTACCGGTGTCACGGGGCCCAGAATAATCTCAGACATTGAATTTTTCTACAGATACCCCGTGTGACAACCGTAAGGCCATAATTACAATTTCGCCATCATAATCTAGAAATTATGATTTTGTCCCTAATTCTTCTATGATTTGCCAATTTATAATTCTGCCCTAACTTCCTCCTGTACTGGTCTATCCCTAGAACTTAGGATGTACAACTTTCATACAATGTGATTTTTTATTACATATTTTAATAAATACAACCTTCAAATGAATTTTACTATATATAAGATAGTAAAATTTTTGATATGGAGTACATCAAGTGTTGTATATGATGAATTTCTCTTGACATGGAGTACATCATGTGCAATTTCTCTATGTACATTTTAATTTCTTTCGGTGCACATATATATTTTACTTGTCTTATATAAATTTTAATGTATATGTACCAAAGGCAATTAAAATATATAAAATTGAGAGAATTATATTGACCTCCTTTAAGGTCTATTGAAAATACATTTGCCCCTTTTTAGATTTTAAAACTACACCCGCCTCCCTTATCTCCAATAATTTTTTAAAATTCTCAAATTACCCTTCATTAGAAAAAAAAAAAATCCCAAATCTTATCTTTCGCTTTCCTCTATCTTGTCTTTCAACCTTTCTGTGGTCAAATTTGATTGAAACATCGTTCTAAAACCCACAATGTTGCTATTCTTGAGAATGAATTCGAGCTCCAGAACACAAATTAGAATACAAGATGAAATGACAAATATTATAATACTACACATATACATAGCATGACAGGGAAGAGAATATAGAAACAAAAACTTGAACCTAACCTAGCATTCATCATCGGTGAGGAAGTTGTGGATGATGAGATACAAGTGTTGTTTTTCTTGAAACCCAACAACCTTTGGCATTACTACTCCCACTTCTCTTTCTTTTTCAATTTTTCATGTTTCATGCTTAATGTTTGTTGGCTTTGTGTAATTCAAAATGATAGTTTTCCCTTTCAATAGATTTGGAGATGGTGAGGTGGTAGTTAGGGGAGTGAAAATGAAATATCAATAGAGAAAATAGTCAAAGATATAAAAGTTATTTTATATGCTTTTTCAATTTATAAGGGATGTCACTGTAATGACTTATAATAAATTGAGGGAGGCAGGTGTAATATTTAAATCTATGGGGGGTAAGTGTATTTTCAATATCCCTCAGAATAGGTTAGTATAATTTCCCCAAAGAATTACACATGATGTCCTCCATATCAAGAGAAATTCATGATGTACTCAATAAAATGGAATTGCGCATGCCACATGGGACACATCAAAACATATTCAAATACTTTGTTAATAAACAAATAATTGAATCATTTATATTGCACATCAAAAAGAGCTTGCAGATGACACCGGGAATGACTGCAATAATGAAGATAACTCCAACACAACTATAGTAATTGAGATGACACTGACAATGTCTACAAGACTATAGACAATGATAACAACGACTACACTACTGGAGACAACACCAATAGTGATAACTACACCCATAAGACATTGATACAATGGCATGCATAAGTTTCAAGCACAATAAACACTTTATTTGTGAGCAATTTGTTGTTGAAAATCATCAATAAATTGTTAGAAGGTAGTCTAAGAAGTGCTTGCAACGTTGCAGGTGATTTACTTGGTCATACCTATGTAAGGATGAATACCTTGAAGATAACAATTATTTGCATGTTTGGTATGGGTTATGGAAGAAAACTAAGTGAAAGCAATGTTATAATAGCTCAAACTCATGTTATTTACAGACCTGCCTAATGAAAACAACTGTGTTGAAATTATTTTCACTTAAACACTCTCTTTCACATTTATTTATTGAGTTTAATTTAGGTGCACTGACAGTGTAAAATTTTTTTACACTGTCATCCAATCAAAACCTTCAATTTGCATGACCATTCAAGTAGTAGGTGGTTATATTAAAGAATTTTGCTGATATAGCAATTTATGATTGGATGTCTGTGTAAAAATTTTTTACACTGGCAATATGTTCCAATTAAATCCTTATTTATTTTGTTTTAAATGAAACTTGCTAGCAATATTGTATATATATGAGTAGTTTTTATGAGTAATAATTTAATTATTTCTACTTATAGTTGGTACTTTATAATACATAATTATTTATTTTAATTAAGTAGTTATTACTTTTTTTTATTAAGGATATTTTAGTCCATTAGGGTGTCTTTGGGAGTTCAATTGAGAAGGGAAAGGAAAGCATTGGAAATTTCAATTTAAAATCCTTTTGCACCCAAAATAGAACTTGAACTTTTAGTTATCCATGTTCTCTTTAAAATTGAAAATATGGCTCTACTGATTCCAATTTCAGCTTTGTTCAATTCATGCTTTTATACTATTTCATGAACTTCTATAGAAAATTGAGTAACTAGATGTAACTGTTATTCTTAGAATTGTATTGTTCTTAGATATATGTAACCTAGGGTTGCATGATTACTTTGTGATGCATTGCCAAATGTTTGCCTTTATGCAATGTCTTTATATAATAAATTAAATAGTTGTAATGTCTGATTGTTTTCTTTAATCTCATAGAAATTATTCACATATCTTCCCTACAAACAAAGATGGAAATGGATGTGATTAAAATGTTAGGAAAGACAACGACTATTATTTGTCATCTTTGACAACATGGATATATGAATGACTACTAGTGTTTTCTTTCTTTCCCCCTTTATTATTGACTATACAAAATTATTTATATTTGTATATAGATGGATGATCAAGAAGAAAATAGAAACCTTGCACTATTAAGTTAGAGAAAAAAACATAGAATGATTATTGTTCAAGCCATATGCCTTATAGTTTATTACTACATAATTAGAAAACGTTCTTACGGTAGGATGATTGAGTGTACTCTAACCTTAGAGAGTGAGAGTATGGGCAAAGATAATGAAGCAAATTGTCAGTAGTGAAGGACATAAGATAATAAGAATGAGGCCTAAAGCTTTTTTTTTTTTTAGACTTATGTGATATCTTAAAAATAGAAGGTAGTATCCAACCAACACAATGAGTAGCCTTAGAGGAATAAGTTGCCAAAATACTGTTCATTCCAACATGTAAACTTAGAAATAAAGAGGTCTAGTTCTGCTTTCGATGCTATAGTGAATCCACCAGTCGTCATCTTTATCGTGTGCTTCAATCAATAATTGAGCTAGAACAAAAATATCTCAAACAACCTGATGGCTCACAAGTTCCTATAGAAATTCTTAGAAGTAGTTGGTTTAAACCATTCCTTAAGGTGAAATTTATTTTAATACATAATTCATAAATATTATAATTAAAAATGATATTAATGAAAAAATAACTATTCTAGGATTGCTTTGGGACAATTGATTGTACACATATTTGTGTGAAAGTGCCATCAGTTGAAGCATTAAAGTATCGCTGTAAGAAAGATTTTCCAATGCAAAATATGTTGGTTGGATGTTCATTTGACCTTAAATTTACTTATATACATTCTACGTAGATGGAAGGGCACTACATCTTTTTCAAGGATATTAAAAGGTGCATTGCACATGACAGATAATCTTAGAGTACCTAAAGGTAATCAATATAATAGCTCTTCATATCCTATTTTGTTTTATTAGATATATCATAGTAGTGATTATTTTCTTTTTAATAGCTAAATATTATATCATTTGAGAAAGGAATTAATTAAATCTTATAGAACAACACATTATCATTTGAAAGAATTCTCCTCAAGAAATCCACCTCAAACACCTCAAGAGTTATTCAACCATTGACATTCATCCTTGCATAATGCCATTGAAAGGGATTTGGAGTTTTGAAAATAAGATTTCCTATCATTTCAAGTGGAACTGAACCAAACTTATGGAATCGAGACTCAAAATATGATCATCATTGCTTGTTGCATTTTGCATAATTATTTGATGATGGTAGATCCTAATGAAGATTTGGTTGCTGAGGTTGTTGAGGCGGATGAAGAAATTAAAAATCAAATTGCACCTAACCAACATGTTCATGACCCAATAGATGATGACGATGAGGATGAAGAACGTACTCATTTAGGAGAGAATTTTAGAAATTCTATAGCAAAAGCTATGTGGAGAGAAAGATTATACTAGCTAATTTTTTCTTTTGTTTGTTTTGTGTTTTTTATATGTAGGATGAATATATATCCTAAGACTTGATGAATTTCGTGAAGTTAATTAATGAATAGCTTCTCTATTTTTGCCTTAGTTCTTGCATTTCTATTAATGAGTTATAAATGTCCTATGTTATCATCAATATTGCATATCCCATACAATGTTTGATACTTCTTTTACTATTAGGTGTAGCACTCTTAATTGAAGAAAAAAATTATTATTATACATCGGAAAAACCAAAGCATAAAGTGAAAAAAATCGCATAAGATGCTTTGCTCTGGAGAAATGATATTTGAACGCAGAGAAACGGACACATATGTCAACGCATGCGGTGAGCTCCATGCCCTCAACATGCGAGAGTGACGCATGGACAAGAGCGCTCGCATGGGTAGAGTTCCGAGTTCCAAGTTCAACCAAATTTGCAGTTCGGTATTCCAAGTTTAAGCTAACTAGTTGTGGGTGCCTGCTTTTTCCGAGGTTTGATGTTTGAGTTCCACTTTCTTCTAGGTTCCAGGTAAAGCTACCTAGTTGTGGGTGCTTGTTTTTCTAAGGTCCAAGTTCCAGGTTCCAGGTTCATAAGTAGTTAACTAATGATATTTGAACGTAAAACTGAAACCTGGAACCTGGGAGAAATGGGAACTCGGAACTTGGAACACGAATCTTGGAAAAGTCCAATGTCTGAGTTCCACTTTCTTCCAGGTTCCAAGTTAAGCTAGCTAGTTGTGGTTGCTTGTTTTTCTGAAATCCAAGTTCCAGGTTAGAGGTTCATAGGTAATTAACTAATGATATTTAAATGTAAAATTGGAACCTGGATCCCGGAAGAAATGGGAACTCGGATCTTAGAGTACTTTTCCGAGATCCAAGTTCCAAGTTACGAGTTTCCATTTATTCTAAGTTCCGGGTTCCAGTTTTACATTCAAATATCATTAGTTTACTAGCTATGAACCTGGAACCTAAAACCTGAATCTTGAAAAAATAGGTACCCACAACTAGTTAGCTTAACTTGTAACCTAGAAGAAGGTGAAACTCGGGCATTGGATCTCGGAAAAAGCAGGCACCTAGAACTAGTTATCTTAAACTTGGAAGCCAAGAACTTCAAATTTGGTTGAACTCGAATCACATAACCCCTCCACGTGTCACACTGTCAAGTTGAGGGCATTGGGCCCACCGCATGGATCCGCTTCTCTACGTTCAAATATCATTTCTCATCAGATTATCCTTTTCTCTCTTCGCTTCGCTCACCACTTTCTTTCGCTTCCTTCTAATCATTCCCTTTTCTTAGTCCAATTCAGGTTTCAAATAATGTCGAAAGAGAGCAAAATAGAGACTAAGGTTGAGTCCAATGTTGTTGAGTTGAAAGTGACGCCTGAAGACATTGCTGATGAATTTGAAGTCTCCAACGTTGGTGTGTTCAGAGATGAACACGTGGCAAAAGAAGAAGAAGTCACTGAGGTCAACGATGAAAGAGAACAACTTGGTCCTCAAGTAGTTGAGGATTGTAAGGAACAGAGGAAAATAGAGTGTGTGTGGAAGATTGTGAGGGACAGAGGAAAACAAAGAAAATTGCTGCGGATCCGTTCAATTATGATGATGACGATGATGATTGGGAAGGGATCGAGAGGAGTGAATTGGAGAAATTGTTCATTTCAGCTGCGGAATTTGTGGGTCGTGAGGGTGGTGATGCGTTGGGGAGTGAGGTGCAGATGGAGTTGTATGGGCTTCCCAAGGTTGCAACAGAAGGGCCTTGTCGTGAGCCTCAGCCTGTGCCTCTCAAGGTCTCTGCACGTGACAAGTGGTTTAAATTTTTATCAAACTTTTCCTAACTACCCTTTATTTTCAATAGTGTTTGCATTTTATGTATGTTTGGTTGGTTCCTGTTATGATTTGTTGATTTACCTAACCCGCATTGCCTTGTTGGTTACTCTATCTTGGTGGTTTCTTTTTGCTGTTTATTAAACTTACATGTGGAGAGTGGATACTGTTCTTTTCTAAGATGAATCACGACCAAACATACCATGAATGTGTTGGCTTTATTTATCCAATGTGACCTTTAGCATTCAATGTGTTTAACATTCCAATCCATGTAACGGGTTCAACTCTAATGTTAGATGTGGTTCAGAGCAATTTTTAAAATAATAAAATTGCACCCTTTGCCATCAACTATAGTTTTTGGCTAGGCACTTGATTCAACAAGTGGTATAGCAAAGTCATGGATTTAAGTCCATAGGTTACATTGGGGAAGATTTGTAGTTTTGTTTAATTGGTAAAGTCACTTATACTAGATGTGGTTCTAATAAATCTTAAGAGAATATAGTTGCACTCTTTCCACCCACTATAGTGTTTGGTTTAATGATAAGCACTTAATCTAATAGAATGTTCGCCTTAAATTTGTTTAGCCACAAAAACGGATGTAAAATCTCATTAAGCCATTAAGGGTTGGACAATTACAGGATAAGTTAGAATCACACTTTGTAAGGACACAAATAGTACCAAATTTGTGTAGATTTGTATGTTCAGTCTTTGCAGTAAAAGTTCATAAATGGCACTTAAACTGTGATGTTGTTGGCAAAGTAACCGATAGGCAGTTACTTCTCATGCATGTTAATGATATTTCTCAAGAGATATGTGCACAAAGTTTGGGCAGATGAATGAACCAATCATTAAAACGAAGGGAAGAGCTAAGAGTGATCTTTGTCCTGTTAACATAAAGGACACTAAGATTATTCAAGGGGAAAAAAAGCTGTGTAGAACACTCAATCTTGGTAAATAAATGTGAAAGAAACACATAAGGCTGTGCTGTACAAGTTACACGGCATAGCTTGATTGCTAGTTATAATAACAGGGTTGAGAGCTTTTTTGTATGAGTGATTGACAGTAGTGTTTGCATTGTGCAAGGAATGCTTGGCAAAAGCTGGGGAACGAGTCCAGAGGTTGCTATGGAGCAGTATATCAACCTTCTTTGGGATAAGTTTCCTGGATGGATGAAAGATACCTCTGTTGTGAGTTTGTGTTGTTAAGGCATATTTTCCTTTGACATCTTAAGTGACATGAACAATGGAGAATTTGATGTAAACCATTTTACAGGGAATGAGTGAACATGAACCTGAAGAGTCAAAAGTTTCTGAGTCTGCTGCTCCTGATTTGAGCACATCTTTGTCTCATCAACAAATGATTATAACTAAAAGGCAGCCAATACTTGGTAGTCCTTTTATGTATAGCAAATGTTCAAACTGGTCCTTCAAAAATATGTATCAAATTAGTCTTTCAAAGATTTTTTACATTAAATTGGTCCTTCATATTATAAATTAACCATCATTTGATGGTTGGATCAAATTAATTTCCAAGTACACATTGGAGAACTAAATTGATATCTGTTTTAAATATTGATGGACTAAATTTATGTCCAAAATGTTTAGAGGACCAATTTGATGTCGCATATATCCTAGGAGGATTAATTTGAGTATTTACTTGTCCTTTCCCATTACTAATATTTATACCTCTGATTTGATTAACCTGTTAGTCATATTACTATATTTAAATTCTGCCCGGATTGTTTCTGTTATGTCTGATTTTATAGTGACCATATCTTCCCTGCCAGCGAGCTTGAACAAGAGTCTGGTACCCAGGACCATCGCACACTTACAGAGACAGATTTGGAGAACAATGTAACATTGTAAAATCCCTCAGACTGATACATTGATGAACAATCAGTAGCTTAGACAATATTGAAACTTACTTCAAAAGATGTGATCAAATTCCCATTAAGAGCCCTGGTGTTTATGTTCAGTCTAAATCAGTAGTTGACACTTGCACTAAAGTGAGGAGCCCAAATAGCAAATCATGCTAGGAAATTGTTGAAGGACCATTTAATAAACATAAACAGTTGGAGACATATCATTAATCTTGTAAATTTGAGATCGTTCTCAGAAGCAATCCTTCTACCAATGTTTGGTATACTTATATCAGTTTCCAACTCTCCTAAAAGCATATGATAAATTAGATTTTATATCTCTAGACTATTTAACACACCCAATCTTCATAATTAAATTAAAAATTTCAGCATAAGATAAAGTGGACATTTGGATAGTGGATTATCCAGTCCACACTTAAGATCAAAGCTGCAATCGTTTTAGGGATGAAAGTAAATTTGATGTTTCTGTTCAAAATTTTCCATACTATATATGTTGAGTGAGCCTTGGCGCATAGTAAGGTTATTTGTCTTGTGACTTGGAGGTCACGAGTTCAAATCTTAGAAACAACCTCTCGGCTTGAAGGGATAAGGTTGTGTGCATATACCCTCCTCAGACCCCACTAGGTGGGAATCTTATGTATTGAGCCACCCTTTGTTATATAATGATCTGCTGTTCTGCTTGATGTCACGCTTAGAATTATTTCAGTAACTGAAATTCTTATGTTGATTGTATATGCTAGTTAGCTTAGCATGGAAATTTTCAGGTTAAGAAATGATGGCATCTCTCTGCTTATATCCCTTGCCATGGGACATTTTCCTGCATTCATTTCTGCAAAAAGCAAGACTAATTCCACGATTGAAAGTTTGTTTCGAAGTATGCAAGAAAGATTATTGGGCTGTTTGATTTCTCCTTTGTTCCGACGCTGATCAATGAAGTGTCTTACTGAACTGTTAATATACATTGTACATAAATAAATGCATGTATATATAATCTTATTATGTGCTTCCTAAGATTACGTACATCAGGTTGCTGAAACTAATTTATATGTATCATCTCACGCCTGTGGCTATTCCAGATAAATGTTGATTGTGCTTACTATTGCAATGAGTGAGTTTGACCAATTTAGTATAATTTAAGGCCCTATTTTTTATTATTTGTTATTAATTAATGTGAAATCCGGTTTACTATCTTATGATGCTCATTTTGCTGCTGTTTTTGCTCTACAATCTAAATTATATATGGTACTGAAGTCTAGTGAGAAGAAAAGAAAAAGGGAAGTTACTGTGATGAATTTCCATATGTAAATTCTTCCTCCAGTTTTTGCTTTATCAGAAAGGCATCCTCTCAGATTTTTTATTCACATTATGTCATAAGAAAATGGAGACAAATAAAAACACTCAAATTATGTTTATAAATCAACAATGTTACACAATCAGAATAATTTAGTTAATTAAGTTTTTGACAGAAATTATGACAATTATAGAATAAAATATAGTGATGATAGGGCTTATTTATTCATTTAAAGGTCGTCAATTATGAGTCATCATTCTAATGCTTAATTTCTAATATATATATATATATATATATATATATAGAGGAAGTGTATTAAGTGAGAAAAGTGATTTATTATAAGAGTGAGAGGAGCAAATATTGATCATAGGATTTTATATGAATAGTCAAGATTAAAATATAAAATTACATGATTTTTTTAAGTGATCATGTGACCTTTAAATAATTTTAAATCTTGATCATTTATGTATGGTTATACGGCCCATATTTACTCCTCTTGCTATCATAATAGACCACTTCTCTCATGTGATACGCTTTATATATATATATAGGTTGTCTAGCATTTTTTAAATAAATTTTAGTAAGATATTGCACTCTAAAAGTGTCTGTACATCTCTTTAACATAACATGTTTATGCAGATAAAACAAAACAAATAATGAGTATTTATTCGCTTTACTCTTTAAAGGCAATTTACTGCTCGTTTTACATGAAACCTAAGCTTGACCATTTGCAAGTAGAGAATTATGAGCCCGTTTGAATAAATTTTTGAAAATATGACTTTTTTCTTTCAGCTTTTTTAAGTAGAGTTTTAATTTTTAGAAAAAAATTATTTTATATTTGGATAGATTATTTGAGAAGTATTTTTAATTGTAAAAAATATTTATAAGTCTATTTGAATATAAAAAAATAGAAGTGCTTTTTTTATAGCCAAATTATAGAAAAAGACAGCCAAAAAGAAGAAAGAGAACTAAGATTTGATAAGGAATAAGAAAGAAAATATATATATATATATATATTGTAATTTTAAATAAAAGTAAAAGATATTTTTGGAAGATAATTTTATTAAAAATAACTTTTACTTCTATTTTTTTTTAGAAACTAAATATTCCTATCTTAAAAAAAAATAATAAATTAACTTTTTTAAATTAAAACACTTTTTTCAAAAATTATATTTAAATACATATAAAAACTTATAAAAATATTTTTTTTAAAATAAGTATTTTTTCTTAAAAAAGGCCAATCCAAACGGGCTCAATGTTGTCCCAAGAATGAAAAAGCAAGTGGCTTTTATGACGTTTGTTTTTCCGTCGTAGTGGCTTTTATAACATTAGAAAGTAACCTTGTTGGAAGAACAAGTCCAGAGAAGGAATAAACATGCAAGCAAAGATGGGGGGTGAAGGGGCTTCAGACAAAACAAATGGTCACTTCGACCCAGCCTTGATCTACATCCATTAATCCCCACTATAATAAGTGTGTTTGGTTCCATATTTGCAAACTTGAATCTTGATAATCTTGACTTTTATCAAAATTGATTTTAGTTAAAAGTGATTTTAAACTAAAATGATTTATATTTAATACTTTTATTTGAAGAGTAATTTTGACAAAAGAGCATTATTTAGATAGTATTAATTAATATTGTTTTGAGTGAAGCAACTTAGAAGCAACTTCAAGTTACCGAGTGAAAATCAATTTTGGATGCCAAAATTCCATTTAAGAAGAAAGGAAATCGGAAACCAAACAAAATGCAAGATGAGCAAAATTAATTATAAGTTTCTAAATCCCTATTTATGGAAGTGCACCAAAAAATCAAACAAGCAATAAGTAGTCTAGAATGAATTTAAATCCTAAATTGAAGCATAAGTAAAGAGTGATTAACCCCTTCACTTTTTTACTTTACAATGATACTGACTTTAGAAATCAAAATCTAAGTAAAATGAATATAATCCGTGGATGATAAAATTTATGATGTAGGATTTATGACTTATGACTTTGTATGATATCTTTTCCAAGCAACATATATAGAGATTTGTATGATATAACTATATGTATAACAAACTAAGAATACAAAAAATGTGCATAATTAAAGTCTATAGGGATCTCAAATATCTCATGGAAAACTACTATGATAACTTACAACCTATTTGGATTAGCTTTTATCCAACATGAATAGGCGTTGGCTATAAGGAAACTATAACATCCTTTTGTTGAACTTGTCTGGGAAATCCGGATCTGGCTTGGGAATTTGAGAATGTTACGTTATCCTCTCAAATCACACAGGCTATAAATTGCTGGTAGCTATGGCAATCTGCAAGACATGACAAGGTTTACACTTGATAGACAATAATATCTGGAGCTAGGGTTGGGAATGGGAGAAATTGGACCTTATGCTCTCCATTCCTATTTCCAATCAACATAATGCTTTCCTACTTACCTCAACTTTATAATTTGAAACAAAGGGGGAGAAAAAAAAAAGATGAAAGTTGGTAATGATTCAAATTTATGTCCTGTATATCTTTTTGTTCATTATTCAATTTTCTTAATAAAAAAAAGGTAAATTAAAAAATGCATTCTCATAATTAGTTTTATTAATAATTTAAACAACTAGCATTTATAGTTTATCAAGCCTTAACTAATTTTATGTATTTATAGGACTCAAAACTGGGTTTTGGGGGGGGGGGAATAAAAGATTGGAGTATGTATTGTTCTTGGCAAGTTTGTGGAGCCCGATCGGGCAAACAAATGATAGGATAAGGATATTAAGTACTATAGATAGGGCTGGAAGTGAAAGCTCAAGCCAGCTCGTGAGCTTTTAGCAAGCCGAGCTTGAGCCATAAAATCAAGCTTGTTTGTTGTTGAGCCAAGCCATGAGCCGAGCTCAATACTATCGAACTGAGCTTGAGCTATGCCAAGCTCGGGCTCGATTTGGCTCATTTCCAGCCCTAAAGATAGGCAAGATTGAAACATTCCTTGCATTGCTCCAAACAGAGACTTTTCTATAATGTCCTAAGTGAATGCTGCAGTGCTAACAATTGAGCACACAATAAATGACCAAGCGGTGTAACTCCCACAATGATGGGTATTGAATACGAACAACATTTTAATATAGCATCATTAAGATAATAAAAAGCTTGTCTAACTATGAAGTCGAGAATCTAATTAGTTAGTGGGCCGTGAGAGTTTGATAAATTATTGGGCTTGATTAGACTAAACTAATTTGATGGGTCAAGAAACTATATCAGTCCTCTAATCTTTGAACACATAAGTCAAGAGAGTTAGCTTAATGAGTTAAAACTCAATGAATTTATGAGAAGTTGGTGTAATCTTTTTTCCTACCTCAGATTTTTTCCCACTGGAATTTTCTCGAGGAGGTTTTAATGAGGTGAGGCTTCCATGGGCCAAGTGATATACCTATACATTGCTACTTGGTTTTTATCATTATCAATAAAAGATCGTTTTCATTTCTATCTTATCGTGTTCCATATTTTATCTTGTAATCCTAAGGATCTGATCAACCCTAAGTCGGAAAAACACATAACGTCTAGGTTTGACACCTCGGGCACTACGTCAATATTAGAATTTTAAGTCCTAGTTTATTATTACCTTGGAATATGCAGGTTTTTCCTTGGATCATTTTAAACCATTAAGTTTAACTTAAGAAAAATTAAAACCCCTTGAGTTCTAAGACTTAATCAGAATTGAAACTAGGTTGTTATTACCTTGTGAAAATCCAGGCTTTTACCTCGGATCATTTTAAACCCTTTAGTTTAACTTGAGTGAAATTTAAATTCCTTAAGCTCTAAACTTAAAGGGAATGAAAGTTGGGTTATTAAGAACTATGGATGTAACATTCTCAATTTCATTTCATGCTAAATTACCGTAGTAACCCTAAGTAATTAGGCACTTAATGAGAAATTATGAGATAAAGGCTTAATTAAGGGGTTAACGAAGAGTTCATAAGTTAACTCGGATGAGAAAAGTCAAGAGAATGCTTATCGAGATTAGATAATCTCTAATTAAGCAAGTCAGAGCCTTTATAGCTTAATTAAGCACTAATCGCCCTTAATTAGCTTAATCAAGTTTAATTAAGGGTAATTAAGCTTAATTGCAATATTAATTTTTGTTAATCATGTTCTTGTGTGTTAATCACTAATCCTTGCTTAATCATCTTAATTAAGTGGCAAGAGCGCTTAATCATCTTAATTAAGTGGCAAAATTCAAATTTAGTCAACTAAACAATAAAGTAAAAAGTGATATCATTAAAGTATAAAGCATAAGACAAGGTTGCTTTTTGTAGGAGATTGTACATGCTTTGTTCCCTTATCATCCAATTTGTCTCCCTAAACCTTAATTAACACAAAATAACACAAAAATATCTCCCTCCACCCACTTGAAACCTACGGTCACAACAACACAACACAACACACTCACATTTTCATTTTTCAACTTCTATTCTCTCTCTAAGTTTCCTACTCCTCTAACTTCTCTCTAAAATTCTCTCCTCATCTTCTTCATCTTCTTTTTCCATTCTCCACCTCCATAACCAAACCTTCTTTACTTAGCCCTTCAAAGACCACATCTTTTGGTCTTTGAAGAAGAGATTTAAACACTGCAACCTCTATTTTCACAAGATCTCAAGAGCTTCTCCTTCCTCCTTGCAAAATTGCCACCATCATCATCAAGAGGAGCCATCATCTTCTTCTTCCTCTTTTCTTGTTTTTGCGCCATCTTCAAGAAAGGTAGTGATCTTCATCTTTTTATTTTGTTTACTCAAGAGAGCTTGAAGCTTAGTTCTTTTCATGACCAAGATCTTTAAGTGAAAACTTGAGGAAATCTTTCATGCTCTTCATGAGCAAAAGTTTCCCTTTTTGGCAAAATATGATCTTGTTCTTCTTCAAGTGTTCTTGATGTTTCTACTTTTGGAAAAGTATGTTCATGTTCTTATTCTTGAATGTTCTTGATGTTCTTGATGGTATCTTGCTTAAAGTTGCTCTTTTTCTTATGATGAGTCTATGATTAGAAAAGTTTCATCTTTACATGTTTTTCATGATTTGATAAGACTATGAACATCCTAAAAGCTTAAAGCTTTAAAAAGTTTGCTTCTTGATTCCTTAAAAGTGGCGCAACTTTTAAGCTTCCATAATGTTTTATTTTGTTTTGTCTTGAAGGCAAGAATATATATGTAAAAGTCTAAACTTTTTGGAATAATAAGCCTTTTTAAGTTAGAAAAATGATATCTTGTCACTTTATGTTTCAAAGATTGATCCTTGGAAGCAAATCCTTTCATAAAGTTTGAAACTTGAAATCAAAAAGGTCACTTTTGGATCATAGAAATGCTAACTTTTATAAAGATCAAGACTTTATAACTTTAAAGCTAATATCTTATATCACTAGTTGATAAAGTAGGAACCTTTTTAATGTAGAGACAACTTTAAGTCGTAAAGTTGAGACCTTGATGGTCTTAGAATAATTAAAAGAGTCAACTTTCATAAAGAACAAGACTTTTTAGTTAAAAAGCTAGTAACTTGTATTATTATTTTATGAAGATCTAATCTTTAAGATAAGGGCTTAATTTTAAAGGCACTTACTTTCATAAAGAATAAAACTTTATGACTACTTTATAAAGAATGATCACTTTTATAATACTTAAGGTAAGATTTTGTTATGTTAGTGATAAAAGCTTGAAACTTTGTAACTTGGTTAAGTTAAAAATCACCCTCGGTGTTTAGTGAACATGGTGTTGTTGGGTTCATGATGTGGTTATGCGTTGTTATGACCCAAGGATTAGATGCAACATCCCCCGATTTCCGACCTCCGACCTCATCTTATTCCAGCGAAATGTTCAAATTTCCGACCTCCGACTTCATCTAAAAGTCTCAAATGAAATGGCTATGATTTCCGATTTCCGACCTTATGCCTCAAATAAATAGGATACAAGTTCCGACTTCATGGTTGATTGAGACACGAGTTCTGACGTTAGAGTTGACCTCAACCAGAAATGGACGCGAGATCGGATCTCTGAGTTGGTCTCCAAGTTCGACCAAAATTTACCCAAGTTCCGACCTTATACTTTATTCCCAAGCTTCAAATAAAACGGACATGATTTCCGATCTTCGAATTTATGTCCAGGTCTCAAATAAGGTGAGCATGAGGTCCGACATCCGACTTCACCTTTGAATTCCAGATAAAATGGGATTATTTTCGACCTCCGAGGAATTTCAACATAATTTCCTACTTTCGACTTCATCTGGCATAATTTCCTACTTCCCGACTTAACCTTCAAGTCCAAACAATATGGACGTGATTCCCGATATCCGACTTTATGTCTCAAGACCCGATTTCCAATATCATAATTTATCTCCAAGTTTCAAGCAAGATGTATGCGAGTTTCGACCTAAGACTTCAGGTTTCAAAATAAAGTGTACACGGTTTCCAACCTCCTAGTTGATAGTTTAACACAATGGTTATAAGTACCAATCTCCGAGTTGAATGTAACGAGTTCCCGCCTTAGAGTTGAACTCAATTAGAAAGGACACGAGTTCGGATCTTTGAGTTGATTTACAAGTCATACACGAGTTCCGTTCTCCGAGCTTATTCCCAGGAGCCTTCCATTTCTGCTGGCATTCCCGAGTTTGAATGGGGAGTTCCGAGATGTCTAGTTTCACATAAAAATGGTTTCATCAATTTTAAATGGCGGGAGGCAGAGCCGTACACTCCGCCGTACGGACTGCTGAGGATTTTAGGTTTTCCAGCCTCCCAGCTCTATCTATCTTCATCCTTTCTTGCTTCCAATTCAGTTTTAATCTCACAAATAGCCAATAAACTAGCCATATATCATCATAATCAATCAATCAACACATCAAAGATTGAGAAAATAAACCACCACCAATCATCCAAGAATCAGAAAATCAAGTAAGAAATAAACCTCTACCTCTTATTATATGGTTAGGCTTGAGTTTGTAGCTAGAACTTGGTTGAACTTGAAAGTTGGATGGAGTTGGGTGAGTGGAGAAGAGAAATAAAGAGCTGATGTGAGGGAGAAGGCAACGTAAAAATGGGGCTGAAGGAGAGAAAGAGATGAGTTATATAAGCTTGAGGTGATAGTTAACTTGGAGGGTTTTGATTGGCCTCGAAACACAAGGTTGAATTTCAGCCAATCTTCCCCTTTTTTATGGGTAAGATTCAGCCATATCTCCCACTTTTGTGGCCAAATAGCTCTCCACGTCGTCCCAAAAGTGGCCAAATAGCTCTCCATGTCGTCCCCAAAAGTGGAACTCGCTTCCATTCATCTGAAATTGGAACTCGTCTTTATTATGTGTAAAGTCGGAACCCGTGCCCTTTTATTTGAGCTTGGAGCTGAAGCTAGATGTCGGAACTCGTCCAACCTTATTTGACACTTAGGAGTAAATTCGGATATCGGAAGTCATACAACTTAAAATCACCTAATCTCGAAACTCCCCATTCAAACTCGGGAATGCCAGTAGAAATGGAAGGCTCCTGGGAATAAGCTCGGAGAACGGAACTCGTGTATGACTTGGAAATTAACTCAAAGATCCGAACTCGTGTCCTTTCTAATTGAGTTCAACTCTAAGGCGGGAACTCGTTACATTCAACTCGGAGGTTGGTACTTATAACCATTGTGTTAAACTATCAACTAGGAGGTCGGAAACCGTGTACACTTTATTTTGAAACCTGAAGTCTTAGGTCGGAACTCGCGTACATCTTGCTTGAAACTTGGAGATAAATTATGATATTGGAAATCGGGTCTTGAGACATAAAGTCGGATATCAGGAATCACGTCCATATTGTTTGGACTTGAAGGTTAAGTCGGGAAGTAGGAAATTATGCCAGATGAAGTTGGAAGTCGGAAATTATGTTGAAATTCCTCGGAGGTCGGAAATAATCCCATTTTATCTGGAATTCGAAGGTAAAGTCGGATGTAGGACCTTGTGCCCACCTTATTTGAGACCTGGACATAAATTCGGAGATCAGAAATCATATCCGTTTTATTTGAACCTTGGGAATAAAGTATGAGGTCAGAACCCATATAAATTTTGGTCAAACTTGGATACCAACTCAGAGATCCGATCTCGCGTCCATTAACTTGTAGGTCAGGAATCATGTCTTGTTCTCTTTGAACAATCAACCATGAAGTTGGAACTCGTATCCTTGGTATTTGAAGCCTAACGTCGAAAATCGGGAAAAATCAACCCAGTCCATTATTAAGTCGGAAATCGGAAATTCTGGGTAAGAGGTCGGAAATCGGGACGTTACAGAAATCCAACTCAATTTAAAAACTAGTTTGGCTAATACCAAGTTCCTTATTTAAAACCTCACTTAAGTTCATAACTACTTAATGAAATGATGCTATTGTTCCCTTCAAGTTATTTAGTTTAGGCGAAAATAAAAGGCACATACAATTAGTAAAAGTTAATTTCATTGAGAAGGTGGAAATCAAGATAAGTCAAATACACAAAGCCCATAAAAGGGCATGAAATACAAAAGATTAAAAGAAAACAAATTTAAATTTTAGTTGGAGGAGTGGTTGGCTCTTCATTTCCCCTTTCCTCCTCAAGGGGGCAACCTCTATGCACCCATCAACAACATGCTTGTCAAGACCAACTTCTTCGAAGTTGACATTTGGACAAATGACTCGGCATTATGCCAAGATATTATCCTTAATCTCAAAAGCTGACTTCTCCTACTACTTTTCTATGAACTTTATGTCGGTTTTCAACTTGGAGATTATCTCAGAAGAATCACCATTGGTTTTCTCAAGCTCGGATATTCGTGCCCTTGATTCATCCAACTGTTGATCTGTAATACCCCAGCATGAGTTGCAATTTCCGGTCGATATCGAAACCTAAAAAAAATTCGGAGTCTGAACCCTATGCCTCCTTGGAGGGCTATAAGATTGAAACATTTTCTTAAGATCAAAAATCCCGGTAATGGTTCTCTAGATATTGTTGACTTAAAGGATGATTTTTAACGAATTTTAGGGAATTGGTAACCCCTTCGATTTCAACTCATAAGTTTATAAAAATGCGAATTTTCGGAGAATTGTACTGAAACCTAGAAGTTGGATTTTGATCCTTATGGAGTTTGAATTTTTGGATATTTTTATTGAATCCAAATGGGGGGTATTCCGTTATGTACATTTATGTTTTAAAGTTAATGGAGAGTAAAGTTAAGGAAGATGTAAATAAGTGTATGATACCCATGTCCTCAAGTTATGAGTCTGCACAAAGTCTGTCCTATCTGTGCATTTTCCATAATTGTAATCGATTACAATTGTCTGAAATAGGTTTCTAACCATTCTAGTAATCGATTACACATGATTGTAATCAATTACAAGTATCTGGGTTTGAGGTAATCGATTTCACCGAATTGTAATCGATTACTAGACGCTTATATAGCGACTGGATGCATTTTCTCTCCTCATTTGCGACATTTATCTCTCTCTCTCTCTCTCTCTCTAACCCTGAAAACTCTCTCTTTTCTCTCTAAACTCACTCTCTTCCTCACCTTATTCCTCCATATCAAATCTTTTCACCAAAACCCACTTTAAAACACCGATTAAACATTTCAATCTACCTCAAATTGCAACATCCTCCCGAAATACAGTACTATGCTTAAGTCATAGTACTACCTTCAAGTGTTGTTACTGTCACTTCAACGGATCTGGTATGACAGCGCTCTTTGGCCATCTTTAAATTTTCCTAACTTTGTCCCGAATGCTTTCTTCTTAGCTCCTTTGAGATATCTGGAGATAACACGGAAATATGTAGAGTGAGAATTATAAATTCTCAGTAGGATTCACTAAGAATTACATACTGTATCATCATTATTATCTCCAGCTGCTTTGGTGTATTATAAAAAGGTGAGCATGTTATATAAGTATTTTCAATTTTATAGTTTGAAACCATATTATCCGAAGCAGAGTTTATTTTAGTCATACATTTGATAAACAGAGTAAGAATTAAAGTATAAGCATAGAAGATTGTGAGTGATTTCATAATAACAACAACAACAACAACAACAACAACAACAACAATAATAATAATAATAGTAATAAGAACATAACTTGTGCATGTGCAATGGCTTATCACGAATTCATTTGAATGCACTATACATATTGCCATTCTCAAGTACAGTCTTTCTCAATTTCCTTTACTTTCTTTAGCTTTCTTTAATCCTTATTGCCCTTGGCTAGTCTGATATAGGAGTGAGCTCAACTCGTGACCGTCGTCATACAGAATTAACTTACAAGGGGATCCACATGCCTCTAGTCTTGGAAGGATCTCATTTTTTGCCACGTGCCTCCAAGGTAGAAGGATCTCATAACTTTGACTGCCTTCCCAAGGAGGGACCCAAATAATTGCCTCCAGGTGAAGGGATCCAATCTTACAAAATTATATAGTTTCTTCATTTGCATGCAAATATGCAAACTTTCATGAAGAGGATCATGATCATATCATCATACAATGTTCATATGCATTTCAGTACACTTATCTTCAAACATTCTTGTAAGTCTCATAATAATAGATACTTAATTTGAATATTGCATGCATATACAATTATATCATATGTTATGTATAGCTTTTGCCGGATTTTTGGCAGCATAATGGATCGAGTTCGCTTTCATGTGAATAGTACCATTCTAGAACAAACAACTAGCCAAAGTACCAGCACAAGTATATCACATTAAACTTCAACATTAACATGGAATAACAATATTTAGGTTTTAATTGAAATCACATATGCTTTAGAGTGCCTGATTCTTCAATTTGGAAATTCTGCTTAGTTTTGTAAAATTTGTCATGAATTCTAGTAAAATCCTTTGCACTTTAATTTTGAATATGTTGGAGTGTTATGTGTCTATTTTCAAACCTCTTTAGTCCCATCTCATTTTAATAGGTGTAAGTCAAGTTATTATGGTTTCATTTCAACCTACCCTATAGCAAGCCAAAATTGCATACCTAAAAGTAAAAATTCACCATAAATTGAAATCTAAGTGGATGCCTACCAAACCTATGTCATTTTGAAGCTTATTGATCAAATTTTCATATGCAAAAAGTCTCACTTCGTTTGGCTAAGGAAAGCTCAAGTTATGAGCTCATCAATTTGATGATATTAGGGCAACTTCATGAATTTTTGGGAATTATAGAAAATGAATTTGACCATGAAATTGTATACCATGTTCTACTATGTCCTACCTTTCCAAAAAATTTTGTTGCATTCTATTCCAAGTTGTATAGGGGAAGATATCCCCACGAAATCCAGTCTGCCAGAATCAGGGTCAGAATCCAAGGGTTAACTTTAAAAATTCATATATCACTCAATACTAATCCAAAAGCCTTATACTTTATATGGTTGGAAAGCTATAGATGTCTAGTTTCAGGGACAAATAGTTTCATCTCATTTTAGTGTCAATAGGTGAGTCCATATGGTGCGCAAAAACGGATGCTGTAGGGTTTATCAACCTAGCAGATTTTGTTTTGTGGCTCTTTGTGTTTTCTCATTCAAATCTCAATCAACTCAAGCAAATATATGCTAAACCAACCATAAATCATCACACCACCACCATATATCATCAGTTACATGAGAGAAGAAAGTATTCCTAATAGTCATTAATTCAATAAAATCAAGTAAAGAAGTTGAATCCTACCTTTGTTTTGGTGTCACCATTAGCTAGTCTTGAGTTCT
Source organism: Pterocarpus macrocarpus (assembly GCA_031439585.1). Taxonomy (NCBI): domain Eukaryota; kingdom Viridiplantae; phylum Streptophyta; class Magnoliopsida; order Fabales; family Fabaceae; genus Pterocarpus; species Pterocarpus macrocarpus. The sequence goes on from CM062515.1 coordinate 30,379,078, forward strand.
AATGAAAGATATGGGTGCAAGAGACTTGAGCGAGGCTGAAAATGTACGAAGAAGATAAAGAAGATGAAGAGAAGAAGGAGAGAAGTCTGCTAGAAGAGGGGGGGATGAATTATGATGGCCAAAGAAGGAATTAAAGCAAGCAGAATTTTGGGGTAGTTGAAAGGAAAGCTCCCCATTGGTCCTTGGCATGAGTGGCTAAGAAGGAGCCAACTCTCTTCCTCTTTTATGGCTATCTTGCACCACTTTTAATGGGTTAAGTGGCTAAGTTTTCAGCCACTAAACATAGGGTTTTGAGTGTGTAATTCTATTGATTCGGTTCTGGCAGTTAAAAATACCGAATCTCTACCGGTTTACTTTAAATGGCCAAAACGGTTTGGAAAAATTTTCTGAGACTTTCTATGTGTCTATTCTAATTCTCTCAAGTCTAATTTCTCTAATTAACATCCAATTAATTTCTAATTGGCCTTTAGTTAATTTCTAATTATCCTTATATATTTAATAAAATTGAATATATCGACTAACGGCAAAAATTACATGTTTTAAAAAAAAATTTGGACATTACACAAATCATTCTCAAATGCACCTTTCTCTCTCTCTCTCTCTCTTTCTCTCTCTACCTACTCCATGGATGACCTTGGAGCTTGGAGGAGGAAGAACTCGAAATCCACCATCATTCTTACTCTCATTGGCTTCCCAAAGGTAAATCCTAACATCTTTCCTCCTTCCTTTTTCGTGAAATTCGAATTTCTGTTTGGATTTAAGATTCCTTCTAAACCCCAGGTTAGGAATTAGGGATTTTATGATTTGGGGGTGATTAGTGTTAATTCCTTGTGGCAACAACTGATGCTTGGTTAATCTATCGCAATTGTGGTGCTAGATCACTCCAATGACTGCTATATGAGCCCCGGAGCTCCGTAGGATCAAATTCCACCTTTGGGCTGGTGAATTATGAGTAGATAGTCTATTCGTAGCTTATTTATTAGTGTATTTACTTAGTATATGTGCAAATAAGTTGATATATTATGGATTTATAATTTTGATCTTGGTAGCATGTTATTTCAAAAAATTTACCACATGAGACAAAGACTAGATTTTCGAAAGCATAGTAATTGTTGTTATATTGGTTTACTATTAAACTTTGGAAAATTATTCTTCTATTTAAAGGATTTGATATACTTAATGGTATATGGCTTGGTATGGATTGCTTCGTATCTAAATTGTGAATGACTATGTAAGAGATGAAATGAAAGGTTCCTGGATAAAGCTTTTGCTTTTTGTTAATTTTTGAAGTACTAAAGTGTTAAAGCTTTATTTTCTTTGAGGATATGATTTTATGTTTTATATAAGATATATTGGTATGTTCTATGAGAATCATTATTAAATGTTCTGTATAATAGAAAAGAAAGAATTGGGAAAGTCTAGGCTAGGATTTATAGGCTAATGGTAGTAGGCATTAGCCTTGGATGCATCTAGAATGAGGTATTACACAGCCACTCAAGGGAGAGGTGCATGACGGATATTACATAGCCACACACATAGTGTGGTGCATGACAAAAATTACACGGCCACTCGAGAAAGTGGTGCATGATGGATTGCACGGTTACACGAAAGAAGGGCTACCTAAGTGTGATTCCTGATAGATTATCTTGGAATAGATAGTCTCTATGGTTTTTTGAAAAGAAAATTTGGATAATGTCTGATGGAGATTTCTAATTGGTTTTAATATATATATACATATATAATTGTATTACCTTAATATCTATAAGTTTGCACATTGTCTCATATAGGTTAGAGACACTCTATCTCTCATTGAGTTTCATAAACTCACCCCGTTCCTTCTTCTCATTTTCAGTTTCAGGTGATTAATTGGCATCTGGCCATTTTGTTCCTCTGAGGTGAATTCCAAACTCCTTGGGTGAGCCTTCTCTATTCTAGGGCATTTTGTAAATTATTTAAGTTTGAGAAGCTCTTAAATTATGGTAGCTCCATGATACTACAGGCAGGGGCCAGCCTTAACCTGATTATATTGATGCTGCTGTATTTTATTTATATATATTATGTAGTTGGGTTTTCTAAAGAATTTAAAATTATTTGAAATGATTGGTTTTCTTTTTAATGGATTAACTTATGTATCTCAGACAAATAAATGTAATTATATATTCTACTTTTATATTGTATGCTGTGGGGTGCATTTTGAAAATACCTGGATCCCTAGTGGTTTGTGTGTTTGTGTTTCTATGCACGGAGAGGATCCGTATTTAGGAATAGTCCTGAATATAAAGGAGACTTTGCCCAAATTTTAAGGAAATAATGTGATCAAGGCTTGCTAGGGGGCCCATCCCTTATGTGTCGGTCACGGGCCGGGTTGGGTCGTGACATGATCCTTCAATTGAGCCTCTTCAAGTTGCTGGTTTTTCAACCAAATTGCTTCCTTCAATTCATTAAACTCTGAGGATAATTTTTGCTTTGCTGCCTCCTAATTGTATTTTTCATTTTGGAGGCTAGTCAATTTCTCTTCCAAGTCCTTTATCTCTTGAATAGCTTGGGCACCAGAAGAAATCACGGGTTCTGAATGCCTAAGAATGGTCACCGAATTCAGGAGCATGCGATCCATCCATTGGAATTTGGCCACCAAGTCTTCGTCATCGCCCTAGAGTCGCTTAAGGATGGGAGGGGTCATCAATTCCTTATCCATAAATTTTGTATAAGGAAAATCTTTGGCCAACACATTGCTCTTCGACTTGTTCTCCAAAGTCGGAGCTTTTGAAGTCTCATAAAGATCGACTTGGACAATCTTCTTCTCTTTAGCCACCTTTTTGCCCTTTTTCCTTTTTGGAGGTTGGACCTCGGGAATCGATGATTCTAGGGTCGATGTGAATTTCAAATCGCCAGAACCCCCAGACCCAGGGTTGTTGACTCCATCTCCTTCATGTGGAATCTTTTGAATGTGACTTCAGAAGATGGCTAAGGTAGACTTTAGAGGAACCATTATTTCTGCAAGCAAAAAAACATGTTAGTCATGCATATAAAGCGCATGTCAAAAGTATAAATCGGTGCAAGTATTAAACTAGATAACTTCTAGCAACTTCAACATCCACATTGACAATGCATTTTAGATTCAGATTCTCCTATCCAAAATTTGCTAAGAAAAAGTCAACTAAAGCCACTTCTTCAGAGGATAATTCATTCTTGCTTACTCGGGGAATTTCGAAGTTCTCTATCCAAAAGCAATTAATTCTTAGTTTTCCTTCCAAGGTTTCCTAGAACAAAAATGTTTTTAGAGCTCCAAACACCTTGAAGTAGAACGGTTTAAAGTGGTGGAAGAATTCTTCATACAAGTGGAAAACTTTCCAATTTGGTTCAGCTCAGAAAGATAACCAACTTGCAGTTAAACCTCCACCGCTAGGCCGAGTAACAGTGAAAGGACTGAAAAATGCGTTTGTTGAAGGCGAAACCTCGAGGTACTCACATATGATCTCGAAACCTCGGATCATCACCCGACTGTTCGAATGAAGCTGAGTAGGAGCGATCACATTTGTTTCAAGATGTAGAATTGAAAATGAGTGAAGGGAATATGAACTCCAAACTTGGAGATCAGGATTTCATACATCTATATTCAATTCAAACTTTTACTATTATTAAGGTAGTGCAAACTCTTTCATCAACATGAAGGGGTTCTAACACATACTCCTCTTCGTGTTCACCCTCGGGAGTGATTAAGTGTTCTTCCCTTAACGACTTCAGAAACTTGGAACTAGCCATTGAAGGAATTCCTAGAACCGTGGGATCTACCCATTTGTATATCCAGTGGATTAAAGGCGAAAAGATGAGTGGTTGTGACTTCGCCCTGAAGCAAACCTACATAGGAAAACCACCCCTATTAACAAATTCAGAAAACTAATTTGGAAAACCAAAAAATCAGGGACTACATGCCTATGGTGGTTTTCCTCACTAATAGGTTATAAATTGCTACAAGGAAGCAGAGAAGAAAAAGAGTCAGGGGTGATAACCACCCCTTAATGGCGGAGAAGCACAAAGATAGGGTGGTAGGAGACCAAACCCACCACTACAAGACCACATTTCACTACAAAAACAAATCACGAATATGGAATGCAAGAATAGGGAAAGGAACATACCTATAGGAGCAAAGAAAATACGAAGACTTTGAAGATGAAATAGGCCCGAAGGACACTTTGCAAATTGTTGCTCCTCGAACTCCCTCTCACATGCTCAAATAGTTTTCTTTTGTAGAAATAGGAAAATAAGAGAGAAGGAAGAAGAAATGCATTTGAAGTGGATAACACATCCCTTACCGTGCAACTCAAAGGTCGCGAAGGGCAAAAGGTGTCTTTTCACATTATGAAGCTGGGGCTAAATAGGGAAAATAACCTAATTCGAATGATAAGGACGCACAAAACAAGTTGCCAAAATGCCACGCATTATCTCTGGAAATGAGACGTGACTTGCGACCCTACGACAGAAAGCAAGTAACGCGTCTTTAGGAAAAAACTGGATCAAATGCAAAGTCATCATTCACTTTCCAACGTTGAATTTACTATTATGAAATTGAAGAAACTCGGCATTCAATATTGTCATATCGGAAACCAAGTTTGGGGCACTATTCCAAACCCGGTTCAAAAGCCCAAAGTCATGGATCACCCATAAGGCCTTATCACCACAAGGCCCAAAGCCTAAATAAAAAACTGTTGGAAGCAACACCATGAAAATCATTTTCGGGTACAAGGACAATAAATCTAGCTTCTATAACATACGAAGCCGGATTTTGTATCATACGCAAATCATTATGAATCTAAGATCGTTATCCGAGAATCTAGGAAATTTGTTGCTATTTCAAAACCTCTATAAATAAAAGGTCTTATTCCATAAATAGGTACATATATACTACCTATAAAGCACACCTTTTACTTTGACTGACTTGATCGTCCGAGTCCTTATAGGTAACCCCTATTCTCTCATCATGGAATTCAACCACTTTAACAATTACCACTATGAGCAACGTCCTCAAAAGTCCCATTCTAAGGTCTGGAAGATCTTTTTTCTAGAATCCGGCAATCCTTCACCGAACAGAAACTAATTTAATACGAAATAATGATACAAATTTAAATTACTAATTTTAGCTAAGTTTTTAATAAGTATAAAATTATATGAATAAAAATATAAAAATATATGTTACATATATTAAAAATTCATTTTTCTGGTCCAAGTTTTTTCTTTCGATATCTTAGGCCCCGTGGTTAGGAAAAAAGTTTTCACTTGATAATTTTTTTCGCTCAATAAGTGTTATTTTTTTCTTTTGAACTGGCACTCAATTTTTTTGGTAGAGAAAAGTTTAGTGGATTTGGCATTGATCACCTCATCAAGGTCAGAGCATAACTTTCGGACTCAAAAAGTACTTATAAAGCACTTACAAGATTACTTATTAATAGAATTCTCATATCGATAGTATAAATCAAACTCATATCTTTATAAGATATGAGTTTATTTCTTACTAACTGTGTAAACTCTCATCGGCAAAGATGGTGCTCGATTAATTACTTAAAAGTTATTTACTTTCCTAATGACATAGACGTACGTGAAAAGTGAATAGCGGGTAGATTTTTTAGCTAATCGACACTATAGCCGAAAGAATATGAGGCCTTTCCAATGAAATCAACTTTTGAAACTTCCAGTTTACCTTATTTCAACTTTATTTTTATTTTTTTTAAAGGAAAAAGTAAAATGGTTAAATACACATGTAATTAGAGGTGGTAAAGCGGGCCGACCCATCCCAGCTCGCCAAAAGTAATGCGAGAAAGGACTGGCCAAATTAAGAAAATGGACTCAACATCCTAGCTTACCGTGTTTAAGGGCTAGTTGGCAGGTTAGTCCATAAAAAAAATAAAAAAATATATAAATAATTTTTATTTTAAAAATACAAGAAAAAAATAAAAATCCAACTCCAAGACAAAACAAATGTACTAATCAATATTTTAATCATAACTCATTAACTCTAGCTTATATTAAATTACCAATAAATTTCAGACGCGAAACTCACTACCTCATAATCATAATCAAATATTCAGATTAATTGCAAAATAATGATTAAAAAAGAAGAAAAATTGATCTAAAAAAGTCAAAATAGAGAAGAGCAGGGCTGTCCTCCATGAACCACGATCTACTGCTACTTGCTGTGCTCACTGCTGCTGTCACTGTGTTATTCGCCTGCAACCGCGATGCTTTCCCCTGCCACTCTATTGCTCAGCAGTCACTGCAAAAGAGAGCACCCTATGTGTTGTTTTGTGGAGAGTGAAAGGCGAGACAAAGTGAAGATAGACGAAAGACAGCAAGCAGAGCATGTTTTGTGGAGAATAAGAGTCCATACTAGAGAATAGAGATCAGATCAGAGGATATAGACAAGAAAGGAGTATGTTGTTTTGTTTTGGTGAAAAATGAAAAACCCTACTCCTTAATGTATGAGAGCGATGTTGGAAGAGTGGAACTGGATGGGGTTAATGGGCTTCAGTTGGCGGATTTGACAAAAAAAATGCCTAACTATCTTTAAAAAATCTAAAAATTAAAAAAAAAAGAGCCACTTTAGCCCGGGGTCCCAACCTACCTCTTCTCACCTCAGCTTGCAAGTTAGGTAGGGTGGGTTAGGTAAGCTGAAAATTTTTAGCAGGCCTAAAATATCAACACAACCTGCCATTTTTGGCAAGTTTCTTAGGTCAACCAGGTGGGTTGAGCCCATTTTGCTATCTCTACATGCAATGTCAATTTTTTTAATTGTGGGGAGCTCCTTAAGAGGGGGGTTTGTAAAGGTCCTCTACCCTTGGGATTCGAATAGAGTCCCTTTGCTTGTCATGAGGTGTAGTAGCAACCACTGAGGCAAGGCCTCATCTGCCACAAGCAATGTCAATCAACATTAGTAATATACAAGAATTACCTCTTGATGGGTAAGGAGAGGTGGTCCATATATACCAAGGACAACGGGGTCCAGTTGGTTTGTTTGCCATATCTTCACAATTTTTGCCACTTTGGGTTAGGAGTCTCTTTTGTCAAAAATTTATTGGATATTTATTGATTTATTTTACAAAACTGATTTAATGATAATAAGATTTTTTTTATATTTAATTTGATACGTTAGTTGAATTATTAAAACTCACATGTTTTGAGCCTAAATAATGTTGTGTTTAAATATATGTTGATTTGATTGCTTGATTTGTAACAAAGTTTTTGAAAATTACATCGAGTATCAAATCGGACAAGGTATATTATATTATATGTTATACTGAGTAAAATAAAATTTTAATATGAATTAAAATTTTTAAAATAAATACTATGTTATATATATATATATATATATATATATATATATATATATATATATATATATATATATATATATATATATATAATTATTTATATTATAATTAAATACATTTAAACTACAATAAATTATAAATCTACTATAAAGTATTGCACTTTTCTTTTTGAGATATGAAAACGCTCCAAAATCTTTAAACTTTATTTCTTTTCCAAGGTGATAGGTGACACAAACCATTGCTAATTACACATGATACCTTATCTCTCCAATCTTCATTAAGTCCAACATAATAACCTCTCTCTTTTAAATTTTAATTTTTAAAAGGCAATGAGAAATGAAAGGACATCATTCCCACTACCATTCCTTTGGCTTCTTTATCTTTACCCACTGGTCTTCCTCTCAAGCAGCAAGCACAATGGTGAGCGACAGTAGACAAGGAATGGAGCATGACAAAGGCTGAAACATGACGAGACCGAGTGTCACTACTTCTTCTCTTCGATGATACTTTGCTTTCCTTCTTCAATTCTTTTTTTTTATTTTTTTTATGTGATCTTCAATTATACTCTTAAGGAAATATCTCAACCCATTTCTATTCTTTTTTCTTTTTTCATTTTGGTAAAAAAAATAATAATTAAAGATGAACTGATTAACCATGTGGACAGGTCTAGGTTAGAATAGTTCACTAATTTTTTATTGGTTTACATGATTTTAATTGATTTTTTAAATTTCAATTTGTTTTTGCTATGACCGCACCTACTAGGGACTGGTTCCTAGTTCAACTGTTTGAACTGGCAAGTCCAGTCCAATTTTCAAAACTATGTGAATAGAACAAGACAATCTCCCATAAAAGAGCAGATTTCTTTCCTACTCCCTCTATATAGACTAGTGGTTTAATAGATACAAATGTGTCTACATATCCATGTTTTTTTTTTTGTTTTAATTTTTGAGTGTAAATTTAAATATTTATTTTTGTTCATTTCTAAAAAAGTTAAATGAAAATTAAAATGAGTAAATTTATGTTAGTTTTCTATTCACTTATCATACCTTTTCTGAAAAATTAAATTAAAACTAAATGAGTAAATTTATTCTTAAACAACTCCATTATTCAAGGCATGGGTTATACAAGAAGCACATTATTTAGTTATGCTTAAAGAACACAAAAACACATATAATTCACCTACATACTCATGCATAAATTTTGAAACCTACATAAATACAAGTGATCATATTCTTATGCAAAACAAGGCTTCAAGAGTAATTCAAAGAATAGTTCAAAACACTTGTTCTTAAATAGAGATGGCAAAGCGGGTCAGGCCGCCTCGGCCTGCCCCAACCCGCCAAAAGCGGGGCGTGGCGGGGCGGGCCGAATTAGGAAGACGGGCTCAATATTCTAGCTCACCCCGTTTAAGAGCAGTTTGATGGGTTAGCCCGCCAAAAAAATAAAAAAATATAAACAAAATTATTTTAATATTTTTTATTAGTTAAATTACTTTAAAAATTAGAAAAATATATTGAATGAAAAATCTACTTAAATAAAATAGAACAAAATAATTAAACTATATAATTGGTATCCAAATTTAACTCAAATACAAATATAATAAACTAATTAGGATATATAAATAGTTTATAAATAATAATTAACTATAAATTTATAATATAAAGTTTATACTATAAAGTTCACAAATTAATAAAAGTATAATAACAACATAATTTATAATAATTTTTAAAAAAAAAAAAACTCTTAAACCTAAAAAAAATAGACATATCGGCGTGAATCAACTTTGCCGACATGAAAGTCTGCGGGTTAGACGGGGCAGGTTAAGCAGGCCGAAAATTTTTGGCGGGCCAAATATATCAACTCAACCCGTTATTTTTGGCAGGTTTGGCTGGCCAACCCGGTGGGTTGAACTCATTTTGCCATCTCTATTCTTAAACCAAAGTTTAGAAAACCACTTCAAGCAAGAAATTAGATAGTTCATGTGACATTTCTAATAAGACCTTTAGCTTAAATCTTCAAGTTTAAGGTTCTTTAATGTGATTAGAGATGTGATTAAGTCCAAGGTCCTTAGACAAAGTCCAATGTCCACATCCAAGCAAAGGTTCTCCAATGCATAGATATAACCTCAAAAGGTTTCAAATAGGTCTAATATGAGTCTCATAGTCTCATGACAATTCAAATAAGTCCACACAACTCCAATAGCATAGGTTAAGGTTATAAACTCTAAGCAAAGATAATGACTCATTTTATTAAGTTTTAAGTGGCTTTTAATGTCTTATTAAGTCTTAATGGTCCTAAAAGAAACTATCACATAACTACACTAATTTAATCATACTCAAAGGTTTTGAAAACATCTCAATGTAGAAAACTAATTAAAACAACTTCTAAGTTAAAAAGAAGGCCATGACCGAAATATGCATATGGCCAAAACTAAAGCATTTTGCTTTATATCTTCTCAAACTTGTGCATAAAGCTTAATCAAGTAAAATCACATGATTCAAGGCATCAAATGAAGTTTATGAAACACTAAATCAAGAGAAATAAAAATGAAACACATGCTATCCAAAAGAGGGTAGCAAATAAAATTAAACTTTAATTATAAAACCAACTCAAAATCACAAGAAACTTGTCATATAAACTTGTAACATATTAATATGGATTCCTAAGCATCAAAACAATATTTAAGAACACAAAACACTTTCAAAAACATGTTAGAATGTCACAGCCAAAGGTGCAGAATTTATAAAACCATACTTATTCATACATTCAAGTGCACAAATTAAAGATTTAAACATGTATCTTACATATACTAATTCAACAAGCTTAATCAAGTGATAGTGCATCAATAGAGACTTAAAACCAACCATTTAAAAGCTAAAAATACATAATATAAATTGAATTAAGCTGCTGCCCAAAATAGGGCAGCCTATAAAACCAAAAAAAAAGCTCAACTTTCATGAACCAAATTCATGTAGAATTAACATATATGCACATATAATTGAACTATAGGTTAAGTGACATAAAATAACAAATTTTCATACTTAAATGTATGAGTTATCCTGCTGAAAAATCACTCACAAAACAGGGCAACATGCTTGATCATGAGAGAAATCACAAACACATAGTGAAAGCTACATTTTTCAAGGAATCAAGTTCACATGTGTCAAGTGCACCATTTTAATGCTTTGAATCATCATTCATATCATCGTAAAACACGTAAGAACACATGAAGATAAAAGAATCATCCACTACCCTAGGTGAGGCCATGGGGTTCATATAGGTGTAAGAAAGGATTAATGAACTTGAATCACTCATAAATCATGTCATTATTTTATTTTATTTTATTTATTTTACGTTTTATGACTTAATTTTGGCCTTTATGACACAATTGGGCCCAAAATTATTTCAAAAATCGTATGGTCCGAGGATGCAACTGCCAAGGTCAATTTGGAGGCCCAATCATGTGGTCCTTCAAGCCCAGGACCAAAACTCCACTAATTCTCTGCTTTATTGCAAGTTAAAAGGGTTTTATAGGGTTTTCGATGCCTTCTTTCACCCCGGTAAGGTTATTTTTGTATAATTATGCAACTATTGCTCAATTTTGCTAAAAAATTTATATTTATCTTCAAAAATATATTAAAAATACATTTATAGTTTTTCAAGAATTTTTCGGGGTCTTTCGAGTAGTTTTTGGCCTTTCATAAGCCCTTTAACATTTTCTATCTGTTTTCTGTCAGAGTTTTTGCTATATTTTCCATTTTTTGTAACTAATGGCATGTTCATAATTTTGAGCAAGTCCAAGGGCATCCCATGTCATTTCACACCTGGATATCTCCACGGCTCAATTGACTAAGATTTAGGTTTTTACAATTGAAATGCAAGTGAAAGTAAAGATATCAAAAGTTAAATATTAAAAATAATGGAATGTTGTTTCTTAAGGTGAAAAGGAAATCATGAAAGTGTGTTTTCCAGGTTTTGCATGTGTTGGGATTGAATTTCCAAATTCAGAGGTTATTTAACTAGGAAGTCGTCACTTGGAACTTGGGAAAAATAAGGAAGAGGTGAACTTTCTCATGAACTCAAATCACGAGATATTTGGGAAGAAAGAAGTGAACTTATGAACTTGGAACTTAGAATCCATTGAATACTCTAACTTGGAACTTGGTGTCATGAACTTGGAAACCTAAGTATCTCATTCCACTTGAACATGGAACTTGTAAATTCGGGGAAACAAGGAAGTGGTGAATGGACCTCGGAACTCAGAACTCGTCATATTTTGAAGTAAGATTGTTAAGGTCGATTTTTCGGTTCACATGAACCCAGAATTTGGAAAGCCTAGAGTTGCTCCACTACTGTGAGGTCGAGCCTTGGAAATCGAAACTTCAATTTAGAAATCGGAAGTCATTTTGGCTTTCGAGTTAATCCATAACCATTAAAATCAGATTTTTTTTCCCTAATTTCCACTATATGGCAGTGCCGTAATTCTAATGATAGTGTTATACTGCCCAAAAGTTTTAAGTGTGATAGTTGTCACAGTATAGTGCTGCCTAAAAAATTCTTACACTGCCTAAGTAAATTAATTCAAAAAATATACTATGTTATATTAAGAAAAATGGGGATTTTACATGTGTCAATAAGAATGATTTTACCTGATATGGAGTTTTTTTATGATGCAATGAGAAGGTTCACACACAACTTTGTAGCCTTGGTCACAAAACTGACTAATGATCAAAAGGTTATGAGTGAATCCTTCTACCAACATAACATCAATAATCAAGTTAGAATTATTCTTACCAACATTACCTTTAACAATGATCTTTGATTTGATACCATCAGCACACTTCATGGCTCTTCTATCTTTAGGTCTGAGGTTTTTGAATCAGACTTGGTTCCAGTCATATGTCTGGAACAACCACTATCAAGATACCACTTCATCTCTTTCTGGTGGTGTGATTTAAGACACAGCTATACAAGAAACAATCTTTACTTTAGATACCCACATCTTTTTGGGTCCTTTTGGGTTAGTAGTGTTTTTGGGCATTTTCACCTTATGTCTTTTTGCCTTTCTTCTTGATAAGCATTTATCATAAGAGTGTCCCTTCTTGAAATAGTATATGCAAGTAGGAATTTTTCTTTGAGAAATTTTGACTGAACTCTTATCATCTTCCTTTTCAAATCCAAGTCCCATTTTACCAAAATATGGCCTTTGACTATCAAGCATCATGTCTAGATTTTTAGAGCCAATTACCATTTTCTCAAGATCAGATTTGAGAAGCTTATTTTTTTTAAAGTTTAGAAATATCAGAAGATGTTTTCTGAACAGCTTTAGAAACTTCAGTTCTTAAAGCACTTACATCCTTCTAGAGAAGGGCCTTTTTTTAAAAAAAAAAAAAGTTCATTTTTTTCGTACCCTAGCTTCTCTTTCTCATTCTTGAGATTTTCAAACTCAAGGGGCATGTTTTGAATTTTTTATTTAAAGAAGCATAATGAAAAGCAAGTGTTTGAGAGTCATCCAAAAGTTCATCATATGCTTTCTAAAGATCATCATATAAGAGTTTAGGTTCAGAATCTAATACTTCAGTTTCTTCCTCAGAGAGCATATCTGCCATGAAATAGAGATTTGCAATTATCTCCTCTTCTTCTTAGGATTCCGTACCTTCTTGCTCCTTATCTAAGTCTTCTCATGTAGCCATCATGGCCTTTTTCTTGGGTGTTTTCTTCTTGGAACTTTTCTTCAGCTTTGGACAATCTGATCTCAAATGACCAAGCTCTTTGCATTCAAAGTAGATGATTTCACTCAGCTTAGCCTTCCCTTTTTTGTCCTTTTTAGGAACAAATCCTTTCTTCTTTTTCCTTCTAATCCAGGCTTTTGATATCCTTTCAGTTAGATGAGCAATTTCATCTTTTTCATCATCATTATCATCAGAGGATTCTTCTTCTTCTGATTATTCTACAGCCCTCATGGCCTTAGAAATGTTGGATCTTCTTTGAGTAGAGTTTAGGGTAATGGAATTCATTTAGCTCGATCTCATGAGTTTCTAAGGACCCAATGAAAGCATCAAGATTGAGCATATTCAAGTATTTGGCTTCTTGAATGGCTATTACCTTGGGGCCCCAAGCCTTTGAAAGGCTTCTCAGAATTTTTCTTACCATTTCAGAATTGGTGTATCTCTTGCCCAATGCCTTCAACTAATTTATGATGTACATAAATCTAGTTGTTATCTCATCAATATTTCATGCTCTAACATTTTGAACATTTGATATTGATGCACCAACATACTAATCTTGGTTTCTTTAACTTGATTGATTCCTTCATGAAGAGTCTGGAGTTTGTCCCAGATCTCTTTGGCAGAGTCACATGAAATGATCTTATCATATTCACTCTTGCTCAAAGCACATGTGAGGAGGTATTTTGCTTTAGCATTCATCTGCTCTTTGGCTTTATGTTCATCAGTTCACTGGTTTCTAGGAATTGTTCTAACCACTACTGGTGAGGCCCGATCTAGATTAGCAACCACATGAGGCATAGGTTGCTCAATGGTTGGAATATAGTCACCATGTTCAATGATCTCTCACATATCAATGCTAGTAAACTCAATGAAAAGTCTCATTCTATCCTTCCAATAAGGGTAATCTTCACTATTGAAGTATGGAAGGCAATTGATGGAGTGTCCCTCAACAATATGATTGATCTATTATGCCTTTCTCAGGATCTTTTAACCTCTACAACTGATTGGAAGCTTAAACCTAGAGGCTGATGTAACACCCTAATAATTCCATTCTATGCTTAAGTCATATTATGGAATTACTAGTTGTTACTTTTACTTGCAGAACTAACATTACCTTTTTGAAATTACTTTACCTGAAAATAAGGGTAAAATTTTTTTTTGAACAATAAAAATAAACTGTTTGAAAATCGAGAGCCATAAATGCATCATGAACGTGTAAACAAATGTCACTATCTCATACATACATCGCATTTAACATAAATAAAAGCAATAAGAATAACCACAATCTTGGATAAAGATAACATTCATTCCACGCCCATTCATAATAATATAATAATAATCATACCAAAGTCATACATAAGATTATAATGGGTCCGATATCTACTGTCGGCCTTACATAAGAAACCTACCAAATACATGATAAAAGGAAATATATCAGAAAACCTTATTGCCCAAGCATGCCATACAACAGAATGATAACCCTATAACTACAACCAAAAGGGGCTATCCTTGTGCTCAGCTCCGCATGCAATCATCACATCGCGCATCAGGCGAGAGGAAACCATTCCCATATCCACCGGGAGAAACATCAACACTTCCTCCTCCTTGAGCACGTCCTCGTCCACGGGACACAGTGCAAGTACGAATGAACCCACGTCCACAAACTGGGAGTGAAGCTGGGCCAGCAGATGAGGCAGAAGAATCGGAAGATAGACGAATTAACGAAGGCCGGGACAAACCCGAACGGTGAGATCCCCCAAAATGAGTTGGATAGAAGGGCTCAAAGGGGTCAGTCTCTACATTGTAGCTCGGATAAGACAGCTCCGAGGGATTGGAATCCAATGAAACAGTTGGAGTTAAATAGGTATCCGAGTCAGTCTCATCATCGTCAGTGGGGTATCTCGGTGGCTGAAAGTAGGGGCAAATGTCATCCATAGTAACCTTGCCGAATGGCTAATGCGATCGGAAAAATGGGCTCATCACGGGAGTCTAAAACTGGAGGTCATGGAAGATGTAGACCCTCATCACTACATTCACAGACGGCATGGAGGCGTTCAGCACCGGGTCAAAGCGCCAATGCCACACTAGGAACTCAACGTAGATCACCATCGTGCCCAACGTCAACATCCTTTGAGGAAATGTATGAGTAAGAAATACTAAATTTCTCAGTAAGATCGCGACTAGACAAACACTGTGTCATCGTCATCGTCATCGTCCCAGCCACTTGGGGTTTAATTATAAAAATAATGGACAGATATAAGTTCAATTTTAATGGTTTTGAAAACTTAAACCCCAAAGTGGGTTGCTTTTAAACTTAACGTTATAACTACATCATCATAACTAACATACATATTGAAACATAGAATGAACATTCATAATGCAAATGGATAACATAAATACATACAAAGACATGCTTCATCATAGACATAACCATGGTTATACTTTGACTTTACTGTCGTTTTTGGCACGTGCTTAACATTCATTACTTTCCTTTGAAATAGACTACTTTTGGACATGAGCTCATTCCATGACCGTTGTCACGCAGTACTAAATCAAATCAGACTAAGCCGATATTGGTTACCCCTAAGTTGGAGGGTCCTCCATATCACCCTTGCCTCCCTCATAGAGGTTCCTTGTGGATCACCGTCTTTCACTTCCGGGAAGTGATCGAGGGGTCATATCCCATGGTTTCTTTTCTTATTACTATACTTTATATGCATAGTGCTTCTTTGACTAGACACATGCAATAATATGACTAAGTCCATAATTTTGACGAAAATCTGATAGCATAACGGCTAGACTGGCGCTTCTCCCAAAATGCCAATTATAAGCTTTCAACCAACATCACAATAATCAATCAAGCATGCGACAAAGCTCAATCAAACTCATCATTCATTATGTCGAATGGCATCATACATTCATACCCTAAATAGGGGGTTCATAGTTATGTTATTCTTTGTGAAGAATATTATGAATCATCATATGATTACTCATGGTTACCTATGAGATAATCACATAGTTAAGATATATGTATGTGGTCTTTTAGTTACTTAGCTCTCATATGAAATTATTCTTTACTTTAGTTTATGTCTTATGGAACACTTATTCAAATTAATTAAGTTAAATGATTATTTACTTTCCTTAAGATAGTGCTCTTAGTGATTCCTAGGTTCATGGTATGCTCAGAAGCCCTAATCATACTTCTGTTCCCAAGGAGTTCGAGATCCCTCTAATCCTTGAGTCATGACAACGCATAACCATATCATGAACCCAACAACACCATGTTCACTAATCACCAAGGGTGATTTTTAACTTAACTAAGTTATAAAGTTTCAAGCTTTTATCACTAACATAACAAGATCTTACCTTAAGTATTATAAAAGTTATCATTCTTATAAAGTAGTCATAAAGTTTTATTCTTTATGAAAGTAAGTGCCTTTAAAATTAAGCTCTTATCTTAAAGATTAGATCTTCATGAAATAATGATACAAGTTACTAGCTTTTTAACTAAAAAGTCTTGTTCTTTATAAAAGTTGACTCTTTTGATTATTCTAAGACTATCAAGGTCACAACTTTATAATTTAAAGTTGTCTCTACTTAAAAAGATTCCTACTTTATCAACTAGTGATATAAGACATTAACTTTAAAGTTATAAAGTTTTGATCTTTTTAAAAGTTAGCATTTCTATGATCCAAAAGTGACCCTTTTGATTTCAAATTTCGAACTTTATGAAAGGATTTGCTTCCAAGGATCAATCTTTGAAACATAAAGTGACAAGACATCATTTTTCTAACTCAAAAGGCTTATTATTCCAAATAGCTTAGACTTTTACATGTATTCTTACCTTCAAGACAAAACAAAATAAAACTTTATGGAAGCTTAAAAGTTGCCACTTTTGAGGAATTAAGAAGCAAACTTTTTAAAGGTTTAAGCTTTTAGGATATTCATAGTCTTATCAAATTATGAAAAACATAAAAAGATGAAACTTTTCTAATCATTAACTCATCATAAGAAAAGGATCAACTTTAAACAAGATACCATCAAGAACGCTCAATAATAAGAACATATTTTTCCAAAAGTAGAAACATCAAGAACACTTGAAGAACATCAAGAACATATTTTGCCAAAAAGGGAAACATCAAGAACATTTGAAGAACAAGAATATATTTTTGCAAAAATGGAAACTTTTGCTCATGAAGAGCATGGAGGATCTTCTCAAGTTTTCACTTAAAGATCTTGGTCATGAAAAGAACCAAACTTCAAGCTTTCTTGAGCAAACAAAATAAAAAGATGAAGATCACTACCTCTTCTTGAAGATGGCGCAAAAACAAGAGAAGAGAAAGAAGAAGATGATAGCTCCTCTTGATGATGATGGTGGTGGTTTTGCAAGAATGAAGGAGAAGTTCTTGAGATCTTGTGAAAATGGAGGTTGTAGTGTTTAGATCTTGTCTCCAAAGACCCAAAGATGAGTCCTTGAAGGGCTAAGTGAGAGATTTTGGGTGGTGGTGGTGGAGAAAGGAAGAAGAAGATGAGAGAGTTTAGAGAGAAGTAGGAGGATTTGGCTTGAAGAGAGAGAATAGGATAAGTGAAAATGAAAATAGATGGGGTAAAAGAGAGAGAAAGTGGCATCCTCATCATAAACGGAAGGAGGGAGATATTTTCTTAATTTTGTGTTAATTAAGATTTTTGGGGACAAATTGGATGATGGAGGAACAAAGCATATACTAACTCTTACATAAAGCACTCTTGTCTAATGCTTTATTCTTTAATGACATCACTTTTTACTTTATTGTCTAGTTGACTAAATTTGAATTTAATTATGTGATTAAGTGCTCATACAACTTAATTAAGATGATTGAGCAATGATTAGTGATTAACAAATAAGAACATGATTAACAAAAATTAATCTTGCAATTAAGCTTAATTAACCTTAATTAAACTCAATTAAGCTAATTAAAGGCGATTAGTGCTTAATTAAGCTATAAAGGCTCTAACTTGCTTAATTAGAGATTATCTAATCTTGATTAAGTATTCTCTTGACTTTTCTCATCCGAGTTAACTCATAAACTTTTCATTAACCCCTTAATTAAGCCTTAATCTTATAATTTCTCATTAAGTGCCTAATTACTCAAGAATACTGAGGTAATTTAACATGACGAGAAATTGAGGATGTTACAGCTAAGCTCTGATACCAATTGTTGGAAGAAGTAACATGAGAAGGGGGTTGAATCGTGCTTCTAAAAACTTTTGTTCTTGAAAACTTTAAACAAATTTTTTCTCAAGTCTTTTAACTTGGAGTAAGGAAGCACTTAAGTTAGAAGCAAAAGCTATTGTTTTCACAATGCTTTCGTTAGGCAGCAAATATATATATATATATATATATATATAAGACAAGTAAACTAATTATGAAAGATAGTAAAAGTGATAAGGATAGAAAATCACATAGGAGGATTTTATATTGGTTTGGCCAAAACATGTACCTACATTCAATCCCTAACAAATCAGTTGAGATTTTATAAACGGAGTGTTCTTTGTCCAAGCTTCTCCAAGCTTTTAAAACCAAGTAGTTCTTCCTAAACTCTCCAAGCTAACCAACTGAGTAGTGTTTATAAAGCCTCTACAAGCTAACAACAAGTAGTATTTTATCCTAGGCTCTCCAAGTTCACAAATATCACTACCGGGTTAGGTTACAATATTCAGATTGAATGGTTTGTGTTTGGATAACACTCACACTAAATCACTCTAAAGTGTATAATCATTTAAGAATAATATGCAATGACATTTAGAATGTTGAGAAAGATGAAGTTTTAAGAGATTTTCAAAGGCGTAGAATGCTTGACTAACCAACTGACTCTTGATCATCTTCCAAGTTTATATAGGCTTCAAAAATCTAGTCGTTGAGATTTTTCATATCTTAAGTCCAGAGCCTTTTTGATCCACTGGTCTAAGATTAGAGAGAGAAGCAGGTTACTTTCTTTTTCAGCAAGTAGAAATATCACCAAAGAAGGAAAAACTAGCCATTGATGATTCACCGACTTTTCAGACTAGTAAGTGCTTTTTTTTGGATCTTATCTTGTCAAGTTTGACCTTTAGGAATGACCCATGAATTGTGCAGAAGAAGCTTTGAGGATGAGGTACTTCATATGAATCAACTTTTTAGAAGTCACCCTTCAGGACATAGCCTTATAGATAATTTATCCTTCTGAAGTGCTTGTGACCTTTATAATGGCATGATTTCCTTTTGATGACATAGATGCACCCTTCTGGACATCTTGATACGCATCTTGAGAGATAGAGCATAGAAGTTTTGCCAAAAAGTTCTTTCCTTACGGTATACATATATATATATATATATATGAGATACGTATAAGAACTTTTAGCTTTGTATGATCTTATTCTTATCCTTGTACATATGTGTGATCTAGTGCAAATGTAGATAAATATTTGAACAAACCGTTAGTTCACACAAAAGTCTTTTTTATTAAGAATTGATTTGTTATTCATCAAAACCCTTAGCCCGATAAAGCTTAATTTGGTGGCTTCTGAAGAACATTGGAGCTTATTGATCTAAGATGTTTAAGATTTCAACTTAATTGTTTAAATGTTTAAAATAACGTTGTGCAATTAAAAACATGAAGTATCTCACACCAAAATCATTCTTTTGCTCCATACATAATTTCACTACTTTTCAATCCTCTTCCTCAGGTCATTCAATGACTCATTTAATTATGAATTTGCTATTAAAAGTGTGATACATTTTAATACAAGAAACTTATTTTGGTTTCATAATAAACAAAATAACATATACTTAATTAAAAAATAAACAAAATAATAAAAAAATATCAAATAAATAATTAAAAAAATTCAAAATAAACCTATGAAATCACATATATATATACTAGTTAGTCTCATACTCCTTCCAATTCAAAATAACTGTCACTTTAACTATTTACATAGATATTAATGAACCCAAAATCAAAAATTAATTATAAACATGTTTACTAAAGCACCCTTATTTAATAATTAATTTATTATTTTAATATTTTATTATTTGTTATACCTGGAATTATATGAAAGATAAAATAGGAAAATTTATTATAAATATTTTATTAAAATGTGAGAATAACATATAATATGAACCAAAAAATATTGCTCAAAGTGACAGATAATTTGAACCAGAGGGAGTATATAAATAACTTCACAGAGCATCTTTCACCACAATTATATCAATATGTGCAAAGGAGTCAACCAGGTGAATTCTATTAAATTCTACATTTAGAAATAACATTAACTAATTGTTCATCTATATAATCACATCTTCACTTTGTTGTCCAGGTCCAACCCTTCTCTCTGTACAGTAGTGCAGTAGGCTTAATTATCACACGGAGCAATGGATTCCAAATATTGCATGTATGTCTTATTCCAGCAGGCTATAATTATCTCCGATTGATTCATGATCTGAGGCAGGACCACAAAACATTCCTCCCCATTGAGGGAAGTAGATCAAAGCTACCGAAAGAGTGCAAAATATCATCACTAGGCCCATCAGGGATATGCTTGTTTGCTTAGATAAGTTGCCGCCTGAGAACAATAGCATTTGAGTGACAACAGCTCCTATCGTTCCACCGCTCCCTGTCATTCCTGATATTACTCCTAGTGACCTGCAAATAAAGATTCGTGGAAGTTGTCAGATGTCAGACATTTTGTTTTGAGTAATGTTATTTATACATAATAAATGAATAATAGACATTCATAAAGATGAGAAAGATATAAAGGCTTGATCCTACTACTCTTTCCGTCCATAGATAATAACTGTTAGTTTGACAAAATTGATATATTCTAAAATCAATAAAATGTAAATGTACCAATTTTGTCAAATTTTGTTTTCTCAGCCGTTCTGTTGATTACCAAATCGTTTTCGATGTTTCCTAAGAGAGTCACCGAGGTTTTTCGAAGGTTTGAATGGAGTTATGAGAGATAAAACCGAGGTAGATAGGAAAACGCAAAACAGCAATGAGAGATTCACGGATTCTTATGTCACGTATATTATACTTTACGCACTAGTGTACCCACAAATATATTACTCATTTCTTACATATATAATAAGTAATAAACTCCTTTAATTTGCCTCATTATCAGTTTTGATATTTTTGTCTAGATATTCGATCTATTTCATTTTATGTACTTTAACAAGATAAACGTGGGATAAAAAATCTAAGATATTTGTAACTCAAGTGACATCTCCTTTTATTCTTATGCTAATGAGTTATTGATAGTTGATCTCTGTATGCTCATCCTCTCTTCCATTCATCTAACTCCACTCTAAGCTCCTTAGAACAAAAAAAAAAAAAAAAGACTTACGTATAAGATGAAAGTTTATTTATGAAGTACTTTCATTAAAATATTCCTACTCCATTTTTAACATCTGATATTTTTTAGATAATTCATAAAGCTCAAACAACTCTCCTTAAGGAGAGGAGCAAGGATACCATTAAGGCAACACCCTTAATGCTCTTCGTGGGTCAAAGGAACTCTGTGCACCATGTGATCAAATGGTATAGATTTAAGGTGTATTGATATATTAATTACTCATGAAATGTTGTAGTAAATTTTTAAGTTTTTCCAATACTAAAAATATGGTTAAATATATTTTACAATTGAATAAAATTTATTTGTAAATATAATTTTTTAAGATATTTTAACAATTTCAAAATATTATAAAATATTTTTTAATTTATTTGTATGATTCTAAAATTAAACATAATTATCCTAAAATTAAAAAAATATTTCTCAAATATTCTTAATAATTTTAGGATTATACAGATAAATTTTGATTATTTTTAAAATATATTTAATTACATTTTTAAAGTTTAATTAAAATTATAAAATTATTATAGTATATCATAGATAATTGATATATGAATATATCATTAAATCTTAATTATTAGATAATAAGGGCATTATGTCCATTGACTGGCTAAGTACACGATAGCATGCACCTACAATCAAAAGGAACAATAAAAACAAGACAAGAGCTAGCAAAATAGAACTAGCTATCGAGATCAAATATCCCAAAACAGATGTGTTATTTGTACACAAATTTTTGATACAGATCTTGACTCATCACCACATCCATGGCTGAAAACATTCAACTTTGAGTAGTGATAGGGGCATTTTTTGTGGCGTAGTACGCGATGCATATAAAAAAAATGAATAAAACAATAAAAATATTTGAATGATGGATTATACATAATTATTGTTACTTTTGTTTAGCTTTTTTTTTTATCTAAAAATTTATCAGCGTATTGTTGAAAAACGCTAGTAAATTTTATATATATATAATGCAAAATTTACTGATAAGTTTTCAAAATATAAAATTTATCAATATTTTGAATAATATATTAATAAATTTTTGAATAAAAAAAGTTAAATAAAAATAATAATAATCATATAAAATTCATCATCTAAATATTTTTATTATTTTACTCACTTTTTTTTCATAAACATTGCATAATAAATTGCAAAAAAATATGTCTCCTCAACATTTCTCTTCAACTTTTTGTTTCAAATTTTTTATTTCATGATTTTCATCACACCCAAGGCTCATAGAAAAATGTGTCTATTAGTTTTAAGTACAGAAAACACCAGACAATGGATACCCGAACCAAACCTATAGGACGCCTCTAATGCCGGGCTCCACATTTTCCTTTCTCCAAAGAGTGAAAAACTAAACACTCCTTTTTATTGCAGAACCACTTCACTTTTGCATTCCCATTCACAACTCCAACATTTTTTTAACGTCTCATTGTAACGCTCTACTAATGTGAAAGTATGTTTATAAATTATGAAAATAAAAATTAAAAAATTAATCATAATTTTTTTATATAAAAATAATAAATATTATAAACCAATAAATTTATTCTAAAATAACAATTAAATTAAAAATTAATAAACTTTGAATAGTAATAGCTAAGAAAAATAGATCGAAGTAAGTTTCATTTTCGGGCTCCATCTACAGTATTTCTTATCGGTCGAGGAGTATGTACACCTTGCAATCTGATGGTGAGATTATGAGATGTATCAATATATCAGTCACCTATAATGCACTATAATAATATCTAATTTTAAGAAAATTTAAAAATATAATTAAATATATTTTAAAAATTAATTATCATATATTAATAGTATAAAATTATACTGATAATATAAAATAATTTTATATTATCAGTATAATAAAAAAAATTTATCAACATAATTTTACTTTATCAGTGTAATTTTATACTGATAGCATAAAAATATTTTATATTATCAGTATAATTTTATATTATTAGTGTATAAAAATTAATTTCTAAAAATCATAAAATTTTATTAATATAATTTTACTCTATCAATATAATTTTATATTATCTGTAAGTGTAATATTATATTGATAATATAAAATTATTTTATATTATCAATATAATTTTATATTATTAATATATAAAAATTAATTTTTAAAATATATTTAATTATTTTTAAAATTTTTTTAATTAATATATTATTATAATATATCATATATGATTGATATATCAATATACTTCATAAATTTCAACTATAGGTCACAAAGTGTACTAATTATCTTGCACTGCGAATTGAAGTGCAGACGACGTCTCATCTTCAGACTACTTAAAATGAACATGATCGTGCTGTGATGGCATCACAGTTGTAGGTATCAACACGGCACTTGGTTAGTTACGTGATAACATGAGCAAGTAATGTGCATGATTACAGCCGTTTAATGTTAATGTAGGCCACCACCGTGTGACAATGGTAGTAAAATGATATATTCCTCTTTCCACAGCTACCTTTTATTGCGGACAATTCTATTCCACGTAGTCACATAAACTACTTGTGATTACCTCCTAACTCAAATAACTGTGATTCGACGTATATAAGAGACTAGTGCTCTTAGTGGCGGTAAAAATTAAAATGATGTTTGAAAAAACTGATGTTCGCTTGTCTTTTTCGTTCAATCTTGGTTCCCTTTGGATGTAGTATTTTCATTTTCCTGAAGACTGTAAATATAGGTGTGTTTAAAGTTGAGCCACCTATTGCTTTCCCAGTAGAATATATACACTCAAGTTGTTGGTGTTTTTTTTCTTCAGTGAGAATATACTCATGTACTGACACGGAATGACTCAACTAATTAAATAAGAAGATATTTAGAAATGATTTACAGACATAGTAATAATTACATATTAATAATTAAAAATTTTAATTATATTATTAGTCAATCTACATGCAGAAAATCATAAGAAAATATGTGTAATATAATTTAAATTCTATTAATGATGAATTTGTAAGGATAATAAAATCGAATCACTTTCATCATATTAAGTAACAAGATCATTGAAATTATCACAACATGAAGAGTGTCCGAAAATCTTACTCATAAAACAAAGTACTCTTAAATAAATTATGAGCAGTGTGATGATAAAAGAGCTAACCTCATGGAGACGAAAGGAACCACGCCAAACGTGAGGCCAGAAGCTGCTTGAACAAACACAGAGAAGCAGCACATGACAAGGACCGAGCTCCAGAGCGAGTCAACTCGACCAAGCAGCACACACAGCAAACCCGCCACCGTTTGGACTGCCCACAGTCCCCACAGCCTCCCCCTCATCCCGAACCTCTTCCCCATGCGGTCAGAGAGCACCCCTCCCATTGGCCTCGAGAACAAATTCGCCATCCCAAAACACGCCGCAATGGTCCCTGCGGTCTCAACATTCACCCCAAACCTGTCGTAGAAGTACTCCGCTACGATGTTGTCCATGGTAAGCTCCACCCCAAACGAGGACCCGTAAAGCAACCCCAGAATCCACCCTCTGTAATTGGACAACCCGCGAAACACAACCACGAAGACGTTCTCGTTCTCCTTTGGAGTACCCTTCTTAGAACGCACGTTGTAATTCCCAGAAGGAAGGTCCTGCCCAAACGCCAGTACCAAGACACCCGTGGCGAATTGAAAAATTGCGGGGACTACGAAGGATAACCGCCAAGCGGTGGAGGAAGGGACGTTGAAGAGTGACAGGATGAGTGAGTAGACAAGAGGCATGACGACTTGGGTCACGCCGGAGCCCACGTTGGCCCAACCGGCGGCAACGCCGTTGGCGAGGCCCACGACATTCCCGGAGAACATGGAGCTCATCCAGAACTGGTTGGAGACGAAGTTGGCGAGGCAGAAGCCGACAAGGAAGCGGATGGCGATGAAGGAAGTTGGGGTGGAGGCTAAGGAGGTGGCGAGGATGACGGGGGCGGTTAGGAGGGAGAGGGTGCCGGAAGCTATACGGGGCCCCAGGAGGTCACAGGTGGGGCCCATGAGGAGGCGGGAGAAGATGGAGCCAGCGAAGGAGGCGGTGCCGGCGGCGCCTATGTCGGCGGCAGTGAGGTTGAGGTCTTCGCGGATGATGGGGAGGAGTGGGGGGATGGAGAAGGTGGAGAAGAAGCAGGAGAAGAGGTTCAGCCAGGCGAGGTGGAAGGCACGCATGTGGGGCGGCGCCGCCGAGAGCGGGCGAAACTCGGTGGCTTTGTCGTCGGCGTCGACGGCGAGGGGGAACGAGGACTTGAAAGAGAAGTGTGGGTGAGGTTGCATGGTTTTTTTTTTTCCCCTCCTTTGGTTGGATATAATTTGGAGAAGCAAATTCTGTAATTTGAAGTAGCTAATATCAAACAGCAAAACAACACCTGTATATATATGGAGGCTGACTCTCGTATGCTAATGAGGTAGTTAAGAATAAAACAAGGGTGTTTGGGACTTGATTCCGCGCTCACTAGCTAGTAAATGTGATGGTCGTTGTAATGAGCAGTGCGGTCGATGTATTTTATTTTATTTTGTTTTCGGTTTGTTGCTTGTCCAACGCATCAAAACAATCTTTCCACATCAGGATGGTCACACTCTTGCTAGCTAAATCAGCATGCTCATGTACAAACAAAAAAAAATAAACTAAAATAAAAATAAATCGGCATGCTCTCAATGAGAAATTTATAAGTGCCTACAGAATAAAAATAAAAGTATTATTATTTATAAAAAAAATGAATTTACCAAAAACAAATAAAAGTATTATTATGTATTATTTACAATTTAACACCTTAATTTTTGTTGGCTATTATTATCTTTTATTTTTACTATATTTTATACAATAACAATACTGTTGAGTTACGAATAATATAAAACTACACATTTTTCTTACTGTAAAGAAGCAATTAAGAATTTCTTCAAATACATTCCCTCAAACTCATCTAAAGGCTAATTTGGATAACACCACTTGTTATTTTTTTGAACATTTTAAAAATTAAAAATTACATTTTTAACTTTTGATCTTAATTAGCTGTATAACTTATTATTTCATAAAAAATTATTTTAAATATTTTTTGAGAAATTAAAATATTTAATTTTTAAAAAAATATTTATTAAAATACTTTAAATAAATATTTTTATTAATATATATCTAAATACAAAATAATTTATTCATAAAATACTTCGCAAAAGTTACTTCAAATAAATACTTAAATAACTCTTTCTCACGAGCACAAGGTGTCTGTCCCTAAAGATTAACGTAGAGATTGCTTGTATAAATTTCTCGTCCGAATGTTATCTCTGATGGCTGTTGGCTTTATTTGATTTGTTTTCCAAGCTTGGAGGGTCGTCTGTTGGGGCCACATCAAACATGCCCTAATGCACCTGCAAACAAGCCGTGGAGAAAGAGAATGCCAAAGAACATGTAGTAAAGTTAAAATTAAAAGAAATATTATGTGTATATATTTTATATAAGATATTATATTAACTTATATTTTATTTATCATTAAATCAGATATCAATCTTATTTAGATTGAGCAACACCTTATTTAATAATGAGTTTAATTTAGGTATATTGACGGTGTAAAAATTTGTTATACTGTTATGTAATCAAAACTTTCTATTTGTATAACTATTCAAGTAGTGGATGATTATATCAAAAAATTTTATTAATATAATAATTTATGATTAAATATTTGTATAAAAAATTTTACACTGATAATATATTCCAATTAAATCCTTTAATAATAAATAAATTATGAATCAACATGAAATATTTAGATATAACATAACTCTAAAATTAACGTCGGGGATCCAAAGGAAGGACAAGGATACGACTCTCGTACTTGAAATTTCAGGGTCCTATAGTCACATGAAATTTTAGGAAATTTAGTTTATTAATAGGAACTTAAAAACTTTTTCTCCACTTTCCTTTTTTTTACGTGTCATGACATTATTAAAGAGTTAAATGTTATATAATTTTTAGAAATTTTATTATTGGAGATTTGAATTTTCTGTCTATTATTTTTTATGTATATGTACATTTGTGAGATTCTCTCAAAAAAACCATATTAAAATCCTCAAAAATCAATACTTCTATCTATAGCAATATCATGACACAAAAACAAAAATATAGAAATAGAGAGAATTTTCCGAAATTTTTAAATCCGTATTATTGAACTGAATTCTCCCAAATGTTGTACATAAATCTCTAGTAAAATATCTTTTAAAAAAATAATAATGCAAGTATTGTTAGTATGTGACTCTCTATACTTTTGTTGCAAGGACTGTAAACATTCTCGCAACAAACGGAGAAAAACCCAAAAACTTCAAAAAGGCATATAAATAAAAAGTGATATATATGCATAAATAACATTCTTTTTTATTAATTTTCTGTGACGTGACTGGCCTCTACGACATGGTTGGTTTAATTAAACTTTGCTTCCTCTGAAGCTTAAAATTATCTACCACAGTCTCATGTCACATTGCATTGCAGAATCGAGCTCCATTGCAGAATCCAAATCCTCTCCCCGGTGCAAATCAGAATTTTCCTCAAGGTAACAATCTGAATCACGCATTCTTGCAAGGTCAGTTTTACAATCCAATGGCTGATCCAATGAGTCCTTTTTATTTGCATCCTGGTGAGAATCCAGAACCTGTTTAGTCTCAATCCTGCTTACTACTCAAAACTACAATGTCTGGGCTAGGGCCACGCGAATAGCATTGAAATCTAAGAACAAATTGCATTTCATAGATGGATTAATTCCCAAGCCTCCTGAACATGATCCTTTGTTTCTAGTATGGGATAGATGCAATACATTTGTGGTTTCTTGGATTCATCAGTCTTTAAGCCCTGAAATTTTACTAAGTATTCTATGGATAGAAGTAGCTTCTAAGCTTTGGAGAGATCTGAGGCATAGATACTACCAAGGTGACATGTTTCAAATAGCCATACTGCAGGAGGAACTATTTGCTATTAAGCATGGGGATATGTCAGTCACCTCTTATTTTACCAAGCTCAAATCAGTTTGGGAAGAACTGGAAAATTTCAGGCCAATTCCAGGATGTCCATGTGATGGTCAATGTACTTGTGGACTTGGAGTTGTGAGGGAATATAAACAGAATGATTATATGGTTAGATTTCTCAGAGGACTAAATGAGCAATATGCAGATGTAAGGTTGCAGATCATGCTGATAAGACCCCTTCCTAATATGAACACTGCATTCTCTTTGTTAACACCACAAGAAAGACAGATGTATAATAAGGTTTCAAATTCAAGAACACTCTTGAACACCAGTGATCAATCAAACTCCTACGGCAGGAGACAGATTAAAGGGAGAGGTATGAGAGGCCAACCAATGGACACTGGTGGGAGAAGGACTAGTGGAAGAGGATAGTCTCAGTCTCAGTCTCAGAAATTTTGCACCTAATGCAAAAAAGCTGGTCACACCCATAGATACCTATTACAAGAAGCATGGCTTCCCTCCTCATATGAAGCAAAGGAGCTCCATTAATAACATATTCTCAGATGATGCTAAAGAAGAAGAGAATGCTGACTATATCTCTCAGAAAGGTGAGGGTCAGGAAGATCAACATGATCTTATTTTCACCAAGGAGCAGCAAATGAAGCTTCTTGCCTTGCTACAGCAGTCAGAGTCACAACACTTCCAATCCATACACACTGCAAACCAAATTGTCACCCAACCAACTTCAGGTAAAGTATTTTCTTGTAGCACCAACTTGTTTGAATGGATTTTAGACACAGGAGCCACAGATCATGTGTGCTTCTCTCTATCCAAATTCCATAGCTACAAGAAGATGCGGCCAATCTCAGTCAATTACCTAATGGCAATAAAATCGTTATTAAAATAGTTGGTATTATCATGCTCTCCAATGAATTTTTTCTTACCAATGTATTATACATTCCTCAATTCTCTTTCAATCTTATCTTAGTTTCCAAGCTTATTTCTCACCTTGAATGCCAACTCATATTTTCTGCGACTGCTTGTGTGATTTAGGATTAGGTTTCATTGAGGAAGATTGGTGTTGCTGGACTCAAGAATGGCTTGTATACAATGCAGTTGGACTGCTCTGCAGGTGTCTCTTTTGCTTGGAATGAGTCATTTCCTATACCTTTTACCTCTACTGTAACTTGCCAATCAAATACTAATTATAACTTGTGGCATGCTAGATTAGGCCATCCATCTAGTGAAAAACTAAAAATTTTACAATCTCAATTTCTTTTCATTTCATGTAATCATGTAAATAAGCACTATGAGATTTGTCATTTCGCAAGAATGAAAAGATTGCCATTCCCTATCAGCTCTGCCAAGTCTGATGAATGTTTTAACTTAATTCATGTTGACATTTGGGGTCCATTTAGTGCTCCTTCAGTTTTTGGTCACAAATATTTCCTCACCATTGTAGATGACAAATCTCGACTCACTTGGATATACTTCATGAAACTTAAATCTGAGACTTGGAATCTCTTGCAATCCTTTGTTAACATGGTAAAACTACAATTCAATAAATCAGTAAAAGTTATCCGGTCTGATAATGGTAAGGAATTTCTCATGACTAACTTCTTTCAATCTACTAGTATTTTACACCAAACCTCATGCCCTGAAACACCATAACAAAATGCTATAGTTGAAAGAAAACACCACCATATACTTAATATTGCAAGATCCTTAGTATTTCAATCCAAATTACCAATTTGTTTCTTCAATTTTGCAATTACTCATGCTGTGTTCATTTTGAATAGGCTTCCTAGTCTCAAACTTGATAACCAATGTCCCTACAAACTTCTGTAACAACCTCTATCACATAAGCCATGCTCAAGTCATGGAGTTATATTAAAAGGTTGTCACTATGCTAAGAAATCTTTAAAATATGAAAAATATAATATATGGCCCTTTAACTGCTCACTTTATTATTGACTAATAATCTTTGATACATAGAGAATAAAATAATTACACTTTAAAAGAAATTGGGACTGAATAATACACAGCGTCTATTTCCGACTAGTCATTAGCTAGCTTTAATAGCCTCTTGGTCTAGTTTGCGCCCAAGTCTTGATTAGTAAATGTCCCAGTATTCCACCTTACACTTGATTTCCAACTTGGGTACTAGAATGTTTACGGAAAAGAAAGACATACAAGTAGGCAGTGAGAACCTAAGGTTCTCAGTAGATAAGCTCAAACCAATCTTACAGTGTCATCATAAACATTCCAGCCGCTTCGATTTATTATGAAAATATGAGCCCATATACTCAAATAGTGGTTCAATTTAAGTTGAATACATCCTTCTCAAAGCAAGTTATATTTTTAACAACCACTTACCATAATGTATGATAGAAATAGAAATATGAATAGTACAATATGCTTCAATAAGAATCATAATAACAGTATGACTTAACGAGATAATTGAAGATGCACATATAGATGCTTATACTTGACTGTATGCAAGTGCACTTGACTTAATTCGTATCTTTGTTTAACTTGCAACTTAACCTTGCTATTTTGTACTTGGTCCCCCGAAGGTGAATGGCCTCTCTCACCCCTGGATAATAGCCTGCTTTTCAGGTCCGAGCTCGTACCTATACATGAGTGACGAGTTTACTTTCCCCGACCCTCACACCAGTCTATTCCCCTTAAATCTGGTCAAGAGCTGGCCCAAGTCTTAGACAATACCATTCTGGTCCACGCTAGCTGGGTCTATGCCATGCCTCACATGGTAGCTTGGTACGTCTTTCTTGTAAGTTCTCATAAATCTTATTCTTTTTTGGACATGATTATACATGCATATGCTACATGCATTCATCCATATATTTCATATCATACTTAAATCATTCTTGCATATATGAATCTTATGAGCATAACATATAAATGTATAGCATTCATATAATTCACATATTTCTACCGGAATTTCGGCAGCATAACGGATCAAGTCCGCTTCCCCATGAATAGTGTCAGACAGCCAGGAAACTTTAATCAAATAGCAAAACCAAGATAGAACATTATAATCATACCAACAATATAGCAATTTCATTAGGTGCAAGTTTTAGGGTCTTAAGCCTTAATCTATCTCGCAAGCTTTTAACTTCTACTGATGTTCCCGAGTTTGAGCTCAGGATTGATTTCTGAGTTCCGAGATAATATTAGTCTCATATGTAAGGTCAATGTCTTGATTCCCGACTTCCGGGGTTGTATTGAAGACCCTAGACTTCCGGGTTTAAATATCTTAGGTTCTATATTCTCATCCTTGACTCTAAATTTCAAGTGATTTTCGACATCCGACCTTAAGCCACAATCAGTCTTTCAACACTTTTATGAATGTTTCCTAAGTTTCGAGTTTCCGACATTAATCACTCCTGATCGGGTTTGCTATTTACCAAGTTCCGAGTTCCGGTATTAACTATACCTGATCGGGTTTGCTATTTACTAAATCCCGAGTTCAACGTTAAGTACACCCTTCCGAGTTCAACCTTAAGTACATCATTCCATGTTCAACCTTAAATATATCATTCCGAGTTCAATCTTAAATATATCATTCTGAGTTTAACATCAAATATACCCGATCTAGCCTTCTGTTTCACTGAGTCCCAATTTCAACCTCGAGTATTCTCGACCTAGTCCCTTATTTACTAAGTTTAGAGTTCAACTTTAAGTGTATCGACCTAGCTTTCTATTTACTAAATCCCGACTTCTGACATGAACTCAAGTTGTTTGTGTCTTATCCCAGACTTGTCGTACTTCTAGCCAGAATTGCACCCTTATAAGAAAAATTTCACTAAAAATAGAAATCTAGGTAAAATCATGCGAAATTTATATCCATGTAAAGCTAACAGAACAAGCTTTCAAATGAAGCAAAGTTTCATATCATTTGAATAAGTATAATTCGAGATATAAGCTCTGAAACTTGACCCTACTGGACTACCCTGTTCTAGCCCGGATTGGACATAGGGCAACTTTCTTGACTCACTGGAAACAAACAGAACCTTATCAAATTCGAAAATTTTTATGGAATATTATCCTATGTGTATGCTTTCTAACAAAGTTGGTTTCACTCAATTTGAAGTTGTATAGGGTGAGTTACACCCTCTCAACTCATACTGGTTGGATGAAAGTCCTGATTTCTAGGTCAAACTTTAAAAATTCATAACTTCCTCTTTACTAATCCAATGGACGTATATTATATATGTATGGAAAGCCCTGAATGTCTAGTTTCATATAAAAATAGATTCATGGAGTTTAAAAGGCTATAGGTGGAGCCGTACACCCCGCCATACGTATTGCCGAGGAAAAACCCTACCAGCTACTTGAGTTTCCTCCTTTCTTCAAGTTCTTTCATACCAATTCTAATTCTAATTATAACATACATACATAATCAACTATAATTCATCATCATCACTTCAAATTTCATCAGTATCACAAGATATCCAAGAACCCCATACAGTCCCAAACCAAGGAAAGTAAGAAGGGAAGTAGGATTCCTACCTTATCCAATTGAATTTGAGTTGATTTAGTGTCTTTGATGGAAGCAACTTTTGATGAGACTTGAAGAAAGAATGAGGATGGAGTGAAAATGAAAGTGAGGAGAAGAGAAATGAGATGAGCTTCAGCAGCTAAGGGGGTGACCGAAAGTTACAAGAAGGGAAGGAAAGAAAAGGTGAAGATTTTTGGAAGTAAGGCTCATGGTGATTGGTGGACTTCACCTTATCTTCCAATTTAGCTTGGCTTCCCATCCTCAATGGCTGATCAAGGTACCACATGAGGGGGTGGTTTGGCTAAATCTTAGCCATTCATCCTAGGGTACTCATAGAAAAATTTCTATTGGTCCGGTTTCGACAGTTTAAAATACCGAAATCTTACCGATTTCTCTTAAATCGGTAAACCGGTTTGAAAAAATTTTGTGAGGTTTCCTATATTCCTCATCTAATTCCATCAAGCCTAATCTTTTTAAATCACACTTAATTGGCTTTAAGTAAATGTTTAATCAGATTCTGATTAAAACCACTTATTCGATAAAAACCGAACAACTCAGTTGTTAACAATAAAATTTCTTGGACATTACAACTTCTACATAACAAATTACCTACTTCAACTCACCTTCGAATTTTTGGCTCCTTATGTTATGCCACCACTCAATCTGCTCAAAGAAAGAAATTTAACCCTAGGGCTCGTCAATGGGTTTTTCTTGGTTTTCAGAAAGGAACTAAATGATACATTCTATTTGATGTCAAAAGTAAAGAAATTTTTTTATCTAGACATGTTGCATTTCATGAATCATTATTCCCATTCCACACATCCATCAGTCAAACACACACACCTAATTTCCCTATGCCTTCATCTTCACCCTGACCCCATATCACTGATGCATTTCTTTCATGTTATTACACCTTCCAATCATCACCACTGTCGACTATGACACATCAGCATACACAACCACAACATATGTCACCACACCCTCCATCACCACAGCCTACACCATCACAACCTACTCACCATATAGAGCCACATCAGAACCCACCGCTCAACCTTTCATCCAATAATTCTAGCAATGACTCACTGCAAGTTAGAAGATCTTCCAGAGTCAAAAAACCTTCATACCTTAAGGAGTATCATTGTATCCTTGCCACCCGAGATCAGCAACACTTGTCTTCATCTGCAACCTATCCTCTATCACAAGTGGTAAGTTTTGATCAACTCTCACCTAAATACAAAGCTTTTTCCTTTGCTATCTCCTCTCAACTTGAACCCACCACTTCTAAGGCTGCTGTGACTCATGAATGTTGGC
The DNA here is from genome assembly GCA_031439585.1 of Pterocarpus macrocarpus. Classification (NCBI taxonomy): domain Eukaryota; kingdom Viridiplantae; phylum Streptophyta; class Magnoliopsida; order Fabales; family Fabaceae; genus Pterocarpus; species Pterocarpus macrocarpus. The sequence continues at coordinate 30,413,263 of CM062515.1, forward strand.
ACAAAGCCATTGATGCTAAATTAAATGCTTTGAGTGCAAATAAGACTTGGGTTCTAACTGACCTTCCTCTTGGAAAGAGGACTATAGGCTACAAATGGGTCTTTATGACCAAACACAACCCTGATGGATCCGTAGAAAGGCACAAGGCACTCCTAGTTGCGAAAGGATTCACTCAAATTGAGGGCATTGATTTTTTAGAAACCTTTAGTCCTGTTGCCAAAATGACCATTATTCGAGTTATATTTGCCTTTGCTGCTGCTCACAAGGGTCACTTGAAGCAAGATGTTAACATCGCTTTCCTACATGGGGACTTGCATGAAGAGGTTTACAGGGCTCTCCTTCCGGGTGTCACTCCAACTTCCCCTAGCCAAGTTTGCAAACTCCAAAAGTCTTTATATGGCCTTAGACAAACCATTAGACAATGGGATTGCAAACTGATCGAGGCTCTTTTGTCCTATGGTTACACCCAATCCAAAGCTGATTATTCTCTATTTGTTAAATCTGTCTCTAACAAATTCACAATTGTTTTGGTGTATATTGATGACTTGCTCCTAATAGGAAATGACATTCATGAAATCAACCAAGTCAAATAGCTTTTGCATGATAGATTTAGAATCAAGGATCTTGGCGATGCCAAATATTTTCTAGGAATGGAGTTTGCTAGATATTCAATAGGCATAGCATTGTTTCAAAGCAAGTATGCTCTCGAATTACTCCAAGACACAGGTTTGTTGGCCATCAAACCAGCATCCACCCCTATTGATGCTTCCTTAAAGTTGCAAAAATCTTGCACTGCACCTTTTCATGATGCTTCTTCATATCAAAGATTAATTAGCAGATTGTTGTACCTTACTAGCACAAGGCATGACTTATCATTCACTATCAATCAGTTAAGTCAGTACCTGGCCAAACCCTTGGTGGGACACTATCAAGCTACTAGACGAGTTTTGAAGTATGTTAAGGCAGCTCCAGCATTGGGCCTGTTCTTTCCTGCAAGTTTTGATCTGAAGATGACTAGTTTTGCTGACTTTGATTGGGGTTCTTGCTTGGACACTAGATGTTCAGTCACTGGTTTCTGCTTTTACCTTGGTCAAGCCTTAATTTCGTGGAAAATGCAACCAACTGTGGCATGCAGCTCCTCCGAGGCTGAATATAGAGCCCTTGTTGCAACTAGTTGTGAAGCTCAGTGGCTCTTTTTCCTTCTCAAAGATCTCATGGTTGATGTCGCTAAGCCTTTTCCCATTTTCTGTGATAACCTTTCAACCATGCATATTGCCACAAATCCAATTTTTCACGAAAGAACCAAGCATATAGAAATGGATTGCCACACTGTTCGGGACAGGATCCAATCCAGGTTGATTCATCTTCTTCCTATTCCTACATAACATCAAACTGCCAACATCTTTACTAAGGCTCTGCACCTTGGTCCGTTTCATCATCTAGCTTCCAAGCTTAGCCTTATTGACATATATCGACCAGCTTGTGGGGTGCTATCACCCAAGATCAATGACATAAGCCGTCGACACAAGTCAACAATTCATTACACTGATGTACAAACTAGTTAATTCAGTTTGTTGGTTAACAGTATTGCTTAGCTGTCATTTTCTGTTATAGTGGTTAATGAGTTGCTTCTGCTGCAAGCAATTCAACTCTAGTATAAGTAGCTTGTAACATAACAGATTGAAGTAAGATTCATTTTCCACTTCACTCACAATTCAACCTCTCTTGATTTCTCTCGTTTCTTCTTGCTCACGGTTCTGTGAGTTTTTCTCTCTTTACATTTGTTAACAATATTGTTACTTATATTCATTGAAAAAGAAAGGAAGGAAGAATTCAAATTTTATGTCGGTCTAAATAACTGAAAAGGGCTGGGGAGAAAAGTTATCCAGATAAATCTCTAATCTCTTAGCTCCTAATATATATATATATATATATATATATATATATATATATATAAACCAAACATTGGTGAGATTGACCGGGTTACTTGATTTGATTACAGTCCAAGTGTGTGTGATAGGAATTATACTAATGACACAGTAGTTACAGAAAAATATAGATCCTCAATTCAACAATTGTCAATGCAACTAAAATTCACTGGATTACAGTAAGTGTAATGTGGAACAATAAGATGAAAAACAAAATGAAGGTAACGGAGAATTAGATCTCTAAAAGCAACAACAGCAATTCCGCCCAAAGACAGTGAGAAGCCTGTCCTTGAACTGTCACACCTGTAAGGAGTATTTGGATCAAAGAATGTTTAGATGGAGGAATAGAAGAAGAAGGTTCAGAGAGTCTTAGAGGGAACTCATGCCAATTCGATACATGCCTCTGAGCCCATAGTCCTCCCACTTTCTATTGCATTTGGTTAGCCGGGTGCTTTTCCTCATGAGTGATCGTACTATATATCATGGACTCCACCCTTTATTTTCACCCCACAAGTTTTGAAGGAAGTACAAAAAATAGATTCATGTAAAGTTTTATATGGTTATAACTTATTCTAGAGGATTCTTCCTCAGTAGAGTGTATTAAAATTTTTCTTTCCTCATTCTGTTGCCTTCCGAATCAAGTGACTTGTGTCCTTGCTCTATAACTAGCTTTTTGCTGAGCTGTCCAATATTACCCATCTTAATATGAAGTATTCCTATATCTTTTATGGAGTAAAAGGTTTTTATTTTAATATAATTTTAACATTTGATTTTGAAAAATAAATAAAGAGAAAAAATAAAGAAAAAAAATTAATAAAAAATAAAAAAAATGAAGTATGAAAAAATTTTCCTCTGTAAAGTATGGATTTTCCCGTCAACATGCTTGCTGTCATCTTTGATTTTACACGCAGCAGTGTGGACCAGAAGCAACTCCAAAAAAGACAACGAAGTCATCACTGCAGTGTTTGTCATCTGTCTGCTTGATGAAATCATTCTTCAATAGTCCACATTACTTAGCTTTGACGTTGGATCATAATGGTTGATAGTAACAACCAGCTGGATAGCCAAAATGACCAAAGAGCCCCAACCGGAATCATTCAGTAACTTCAATTGATTTACTTAGAAACGGTAATTTTGTGACTCGATGTTATAATGAGGTGAGCAACTCTGCATTCATGTGCATATGCACGGTTGTCGTTAACCTGTTGGCGTGGTGTGTGTTTTAAAAATTGTAAAATAAAAATTGTTTTAATAATCGATTATAAATATAATTATTTTTATACTTAATTATATAAAAATTAATTTATATTTATATACATTAATTTAGATATAATTTATGATTAGATATGTTAATTTAAATATAATTTTAAAATAATATAATCTGCTTATAATTAAAAAATTTTAAAAATTACTTATATTATAAATTATTTTTCATCTTAGAATTATAAGTTTGGCTTATAATCCACCTTTACTCAAATACAACAACTTATTTCAAAATAATTTTTATATAAAAAAATATTTTCAAATTATAAGAGTTGAACACAATTTATTTTACATATAAATAATTTTTTAAGTATAGTAGATAAATCGATTCTTTATTGTGTATTTAATTTTTTAATTTAGTATAATATTTTAAATAAACAAAGCTTTAAATTAATCGATGAAATTATAAGCATCAATTAAAGTAGTCAATGATATTTAAAAATTATCATTTTAGTCCTTGATATTATAATTCATTAATTAAATTAGTCCTTAATATTTCATTTTGGTCAAATTAATCCCTAACATTGTAATATTATAAATCAAATTATTAGTCCTTGACTTATATTTAAGATAGTCAAATTTGTCTATGCTATGTTAACATAGAATTGATTTGATTGACAAATTACAATATTAGGGATTAAAATAATAATTTTTAAATATCAAAGCCTATTTTAATTAATACTTATAATTTTTAGCACCAATTTAAATTGAGTATTTACTCTATTTTAATTCATCTACCAATCTAATTTTTCATTACTATCATATTATAAATCCTAATGAAAGTAATAATATGTTATTAACATTGATAATTTAAGTCAATAAGAATTGATCCAGTTGGTATGGAACAGGTTTATATTGCACAAGAACGTGAGTTTGATTTCCGCTACCAATATAAGGACTATATTGGTAAACGATCTTTTAAGTCTTCTGTAAAATGTTCTTTGATTTCGGAAGCCGTGCCCTAACTTTAGTGAGATGACCAGCGCCAAACCTACTTATACTTTTACTAATAATAATAAAAAAAAGAAGTACGTAGCATGATTGTAATGTAACGACAACATAATATTATAGCGTAATGACTAACATCACTTTTCTTAGTGAAACTGATCAGAAAAGTGACACACGACTAAATTAATAGAGGAATTGAAACATAAAAAATTAAAATTAAAAAAGTAAATGCTTAGAAACTAATTTAATACGAAATAATGATACAGATTTAGATTACTAATTTTATCTAAGTTTTTAATAAGTATAAAATTATATGAATAAAAATATAAAAATAGATGTGATATATTAAAAATTCATTTTTCTGATCTAAGTTTTTTTTGGGGGCATCTTAGGCCCCGCAATTGGGAAAAATGGAAAATAGTTTTCACGCAATAATTTTTCCGCCCAATAAGAGGTGATTTTTTTTTTTTGAGCCGACGCTTAATTTTTTTTGGTAGAGAAATGTTTCATGGGTTTGGCACTAATTACTCCACCAAGGTAAGAGCATGATTCTCGGGCTCAAAGAACATTTATAAGGGACTTACGAGATTATTTATTAATGGAATCATCATATCGACAATGAAAATCAAACTCACGTCTTTATAAGATACGAGCCTATTCCTTACTAATTGTGTAAACTCTAGTTGGCAAGCTCGCGCTCGATTGAGTACTTAAAAGGTATTTACTTTCCTAATGACATAGACATACTTGAAATGTGAACAGCGGGCAGATTTTGTAGCTAATCGACAATATAGCTGAAAGAATATGAGGCCCTTCTAACGAAATCAACGTTTGAAACTTATAGCTTACCTTATTTCAACTTTATTTTTATTTTTATTTTTTTTAAAGGAAAAAGTACAATGGCCAAATTGTTACACCCTCCAAAATATATATGTTATGTTCGAGTTATGGGGTTATATCTAGAGATTGTAATAGGTGCTGTGAAACTTTTTTAAATGAACTAATATAATATATGGCTCTTGAAATCTCAAACTTCATTATTAAATACAAACTTACAATTCGAATTGTTCGATAGATATTTATACCTTAAAAAATTACAAGTTCAAAAAACTTAACTAATATGATACACAAAACATGTATTGTTTTGCATTCTTCACTTCAGCCACCCACCTTGATGCTTGAGTTGGAGTCCAGGTATTGTGCTCAAGTCCATGTTCCCAGTTCGTAGTAGTTCCAAAACCTTGTCGTAGACTTGAAGTCTAGTTTATATATACTAGAATGTTTATGAGAACAAATAAACATATAGTAAGAATCTAAGATTCTCAGTAGATATACTAAATCCACAAAGCACATAAAATATTATCGTAAATATTCCAGCTTCTTTGGTTTATTATGAAAGCATGGACAAAGACACATAAGCATAGGTTCAATTTTAAAGTTGAAAATGTATTTTTTTGAAGCAGGTTGCTTTTAGCAATCACTTGGCACATTCCAAGGCAGGAATAATAGCAATAAGTGTATGAATTCTACCCATAATAATAAAACTATACAGTATAATAAGATCATGAATAATGCATATATTAATGCATATACTTGAATTATGCAAGTACACTTGACTTTGTTATCTCTTTCTTTAACTTGCAACTTGAACATCTATACTTGGTCCTCTGGAAGTGAATGGCCCCTTTCCATTTCTAGACAATAGCTTGCTTTTCAGAACCGAACTCGATCTTATACGTGATTGTCAGGTTTACGTTCCCCAACTCTTACACCGACTTATTCTTCTTAAATTTGTTGAAGGGCTGGCTCAAGTGATTATCTTTGATGTTATAGCCCTAACCCACTACAAGGTGGACGCTTGATACGTCTCTTTGCAAGTTCTTGTTATCTTTTTCATTCTTGTACATAGTTATACATGAATATGATATATACACTTATGCACATGCTTCATATCTTATTGTCAAAACACTCTTGCATGCATGACGTCGTTAGAGATTAAAGGCACATAGTATAACATACTCAAGAATATACAACATTATCATGAACATGCCATTGGTGGCACATTAATCATAAATATTGCCATAGCCTAATTCATAGTTCTGTCTTACTTAACACTTAGGTTAAGCAAATAGAAATTTGCCCTTACTTTAGAAATTCACCATAAATCCATTTCTCATCTTCTGACCCTTATATTTTATAGATATAGTCCTTATCATATCCTTTACTTGACCTCTTGGTCCCATGGGATTAGCTATCATTTTTTACCTTCGAATCTGGGCAGCAACATTGGAAAATTCACTATAATTCCATTTTTGGTCAATAAATTCTAAATTTTTGGTTCTACTTAGATTGAATTTTCAAATGAACTTGGTCTCACCTAATTCCAAGCTCTAGAGACTGAGACATTAAGATCCCAAAATAGGGTTCACAAGATGACTCTATTTCTATTCTGTTTTGTTCTAAAAATCATATCTAATTTAATTTGGCTTATCTAACCATGATTTTTGGTAAGCATGCTCTACATACATCGCAATTTCAAGAAAAAAAGTTTCATGTCCAAAAACTACTCAAATTACTCCAAATCGGCAAATAAACCCACTGCTCTGTTCTGAATTCTAAATTCGGACTACTAAGTTGTAGAATTTCTTAAAATTTCATTTCTAGTTATATTTTCGCCAAGTTTTAGCTGTAGGTAACCCTTTGTGTTAACTTTCAGAAAAACAAGTTTCATTTAAATCTAACATATGTAGCTCTACAAATAATTTTTGTGGTACGATATGTTCAATATAGAGCTTCATTTGGCTTTCTTTTGATATCTAGTTACTTCTGTAACATCCCAATTTTCCTTGTGTTAAATTATTCCATTTTACCTCCACAACGAGTTCCGAGTTCATTAGTTTTTATGATTTCCGACTTCATTCTCGAATTCCACATGAAATGGAACAATTTCCGATTTCTGAGTTTATCTTCAATTTTTTCAACCCAATTTACGATTTCCGACCTTATCCCAGCATGTTCTTCATTCCCGACTTCATGTCCTGTCCAACTTCCGAATTGGTCTGCAAAATTCCGGCTTCATGACCTTTCCGATTTCCGACTTAATGTTCTAATTTCGAGTTAACTGGAGTGGCTTCCGAGTTCCAATATTCGGGTTAGAGTATAGTGAGTATAATTTCCGACCTCCGATTTCAACTTTAAAATTCCTCGGTTCAGACTCCGAGCTTGGACTTCAAGTTCGAACAACATGGCGTAATTCCACAATATCCGAAACCGTATGTCTCAAGAAAATGTCTTAGAGTTAGATCTAACCTTAATAGTGTACATGGTTTCCTCATAAGTTATAGTTTAACGTAATGGTGCAAAATCGAAACACGAGTAAAATGTCACGAGGTCCCGCATTAAAGTGGAATTCAATTAGAATGGACTCGAGTTCGGATCTTTGAGCTGGTTCCCAAATCATCCACGAGTTCCGATTTCATCTCATGAAATGCACGAGTTCCGACTTTAAAGGAGTACGAGTTCCGATGTCATCTTAGAATATCTTTGAAACGAGTCATTGTTAGAGTGACGTGGAGAGCAATTTCGTCAGAAAAGGAGGGCGACGTGAAGAGCAAGTTGTCACAAAAGAGGGGAAAGTTGGCTGAATTTCAGCCTTGTGTTTTAAGGCCAATCAGAACCCTCCAAGTTAACTATCACTCATGCCTATATAACACCTTCTTCTCCCCTCACTCAGACCCATTTTCTGCACCCCCTCTTCTCCCTCACTTCAGCTTTCTTTTCTCTTCTCCATTCACCCAACTCCATCATTCCTTCAAGCTTGGCCAGGTCCTAATAATTCAAGCTTCAACACTTAACTCAAGATCACACTCCAAAGAGGTAGGATTCAACCTCTAATCTTAATTTCTCTAAACTAAGGATGCATGAAAGATTACTTTTTATGACTATTTGATGATATATTGAGTGTGTATGATTGGATTAATATGGGATTAATATGAAATCTTGAGTGGCAATTAGAATTAGAAGAAGAAAACTACGAGAAATGAATGGATGAGTGTGCTGTCTTGGTGGAGATTCCATGGCAGTTCGTACGGCGGAGAGTACGGCTCCGTCTACAACCGGTTAAATCCGATGAAACCATTTTTAGATGAAAGTAGACATCCAGGGCTTTCCATATATATGTCATATAAGGTTATTGGATTAGTATTGAGAGAGATACGAATTTTTGAAGTTTGACCTAGGGTTCAGGATTTTTATCCGAGCAGGGTGACTTGAGGAGGGTATAATTCACCCTATACAACTCCGAATTGAGTGAAACCAACTTTTTTAGAAAGCTTACACATAGGGGAACATCCCAATATGAGATTCCGAGTTTGTTATGGTCCCAATTGTTCCCAGTAATTTGAGGAAGTTACTCTATGTCCAAACCGAGCCAAAACAGGGTAGTTCAGGAAGGTCGATTTTCAGGACTTATAACTCGAGCTATACAATAGAAAATGGAACGAAACTTATGGCAAATGAAAGGTTGTCCTGTTAACTTCAATATGAGGCCAATTTCGTATGATTTGAGTTTAGTTTCGATTTTTAGTGAATTTATACTTCCAGAAGTGCAATTCGGGCTAGTGACTGAATAAGCTGAGCCAAAAGTCAAATATCTTGAGTTATATAAATCAAAATGATATGGGACCAAAGGGGTTACAAAGTAGACATATAGAGCTATGATATATCCAAAATTCAGGTTTAAATGAGTTGAATAGAGATAAAGGTGGATTATACAAGATTCGGGTAGAACTGAATAGAATTGGCAGAATGGCCAAAGTGATAGTTTCACAAGAGTTGGTGGACATATAAGGTTTGAGTTGAGAATTGCCAGTTCTATATTGATGTATCTATATATATGTTACATTGATTATATTGCTATGATTGAATTGTCTGTGACAACTAGCACTATTCATGGGGAGACGAAACTGATCCGTTATCTGGGATTTAGCGTGAAGTCTATGAAACTAGGAATGTTTACATGTAAGGATGAACTTGAATATGATAATGAGTTATCAAAGATGAATTTTAGGCATGATATGAGTTATGAGAGCTTATGCAATGAGAGATTATACCTTGAATATATTACATTCACATGTTATGTTCATGTATGCCATGCATGCAAGCATAATTAGAATATGATATGAGAAATAAGACATGAGGCATATTCATACGACGCACAAAAGCATCTGTCATGATAAGATATGGAAGGAAAGATGATAAGAACTTTCAAGAGGGCGTGCAAGCTACCACGTAAGCATGGCATAGACCCAGCTAAGCGTGGGCGAGGCGATACTGTCTAAGACTTGGGCGACCCTCGACGGATTAGTGGAATAGACCGATGTGAGGTCGGGGAAAGTAAACCCGTCACTCATGTATAGTGCGAGCCTCAGACTTGAAAAGCGGGGCTATTGCCCAGGGGGTGAGAAAGGCCATTCACTCCGGGGACCAAACCTGAAAAAGTAAAGATCAAGTTGCAAGCTAAAGAAACATATGAATTAAGTCAAGTGCACTTAGTCTGATCAAATACATAAGCATCTATAAGCGCATCATTAGTTATCTCATTAAGTCATATTATTATTATCATGATTCTGGTTGAAGCATACCATACTAATCATATTTCTATGTTTGTAATATAATATGGTAAGTGATGGTTAAAATATAACCCGCTTCGAGAAACGTATTTTCATCTTAAAATTGAATCACCATTTGTTCATATATGCTCACATTTTCATAATAAACCGAAGCGGCTGGAATGTTTATGATGACATCATAAGTTTTGTTCAAATTTACCTACTGAGAACCCTAGGTTCTCACTGCCTACTTGTATGTTCTTCTTTTCCGTAAACATTCCAGTACCTAAGTTGGACATCCAGTGCAAGACGGAACGCAGGACCACTCATTGAGCACGACTCAGGCGCTAGCCAGATCAAGGGACCATCGAAGCTAGCTAATGATTAGTTGAAAGTACACACTGTTTACTCTGTCGGTCACAATTTGCTTTTAAAATGTAATTATTTTAGTCTCTATGTATTAGAGTGTAGTAGTTAGTAATAAAGTGGACAATAAAAGGGCCATGTATTATATTTTCCCTATTTTAAAGAATTTTTCAGCATTGTGACAACCTTTTTATGTAATCCCATGACTCGAGCATGGCTTATATGATAAAGGGTGTTACAACTTCAAAGCTATTCAACCCAATTTCTATGGACTCCCTTTACTCCAATTCTTCTTTAAGGACCTCAAGAGATTTACTTAAGAGTAACTAAACATTTACTTCAATTTACATATGACTAAACACATGCACACACAATCACCAACAATTAAGTGCAAAACTAAACTCACATCAACATTTCAAGGCATACCTTCCTATAATCACATCATCAACACCATCATCCAACCAACCAATATAAAATTTCAGCGGGAGACCTAGGGTTTGAGCATGACATAGGGCATAAGTAATTAAAGGAAAATAACCTAAGATTTGAGCTATCTACCTCAAGGTTATTGGGGCCATAGAAGAAAAGGAGTTAAGAACAACTCCTAGCCTCTTCTCTATCAAGGCTGCAACTCTTAAGGGCTGGACTGGCTCCATAAGTAACTTGAATCCTTAAATCTTTTGAGGGATTTTGAAGAAGAAAATATGAGGGTTAATTTTCATAAAAAGAGTAAGGTGTTTTGAGGCCAAGAAGGCCATCAACTATGAGCTTGAAGCTCATGGCTATGGTGGTGGTTAGAAGGATGATGAAGAAGATGATGAAGATGATGGTGGAGTTGGTATGTGTGGTGGTGGCATAAATTAGAAGGAGAGGAGGAGATGATGGAATTGTTGAGATATTTGTAAAAGATGTGGTGGTGATAAATCCACCAATTGGGACTAATGTGGCTTACTTCTGGCCAAATACTTTGGTTGCTCTTAGGACAAGGTTATTTAGTCTCTATAGGATTATTTTCTTAGATTTGTCATGCCCAAAGATAATATAGGACCTCTGAGGATTAATTCAAGGTATCTAGTTATTAATTTGGATACTCTAAGTTGACCAAAATATTATATATTGTGTGAGAAATCTCACACTTTCATTTAAAATCATGTGTGCAGAAAATATCAGTTATAAAGTTATTACATATATTCTAATTATCTACTAGTGTCATGGGTCCACACCTTCTCGGAATTGGGATTTTTTTGCTAATGCCTCTCCTGACAATCGTAGACCTTTGTTTACAACTTTGCCATTATGGTCTAACAATGTCAATTTTGCTCCTTCTTTTACTACGGTTTACCTATTTATGATTTTGCTCTTGCTTCGGGCTTGAGCTTCCTTTTATACTGGTTTACCCTCAGAGTTGGGGATGTTACAATTCTCACAATGGCTTTATTGAGGTTCCCTTGGAAGTCACCTCAGCTATCTTTCCTTGACCTATTTTTATTTTACCATTCGTTGGCCCAAAAGTGAGTCTCCTTTCTTTTTGATCATGGTTCCTGTTAGTCTTCTTCTTAGTCTAACTTCCCGAAATTCTATTCACAAGTCTTTATTTTGAAGTCTAATCCTTTGACGTGTTTACTCTACTTCATCACTGAATTCCTCAAGTATTCATTTTCGATTTCTTATTATCAAGGTATAGGTAACTCTGTGTGAAGACGAGAATTAACATTCTTACTTTCCTATTGAAATTGTAGAGTTTTATCACTCCATTTTTCTTACGAGGTGTTATTCTGGTACATGCGGAGAGTCCTCATGGATTATGTTGGCACCAAAGTTCACCTTTTCTCGATAATGCATTGGTCCGTCACTTAGTTCTTCGAGAAATTTTATTTTCCCCCCTCTTGTGTAGCTAACTATTCTTACTCTATGGTTGCTGACAGACTTCTTGTCACTTTTTCTCCAGAATTTAGATACTGGCACAACAAGTTTTGCAGTTACTAAAGTTATCAACTACATCGGTGGTCAACTTTGATATGTAGTAGTCACAGTGGCTATGTCAAAGTTCTTTGAAACTATTTCAGTTATTCCTCAAGATCCTTACTTACTAGGTTGCCTAACCTTCTCTTGCTTAGACAACATCTCCATTCCTCACTAGTTTCCTTAAGGAGTTTTCTTTATTTGATCGACCATATATTTGGTTGTTCTTCGATGAAGCGGTGGTTCTTTGTATGTCACATTTAATCCAACCTCAAGTGGAGAATCAGTTGCCTGAGATTGAGAGTCCTCTAATCCTGCATCGTAATCCTTGACTACCATGGGCTATAGTTCCAAACTCTTTAATCTTATATTGGTGCATCACCTAGTCCTTCTTGGGGTGCATTGGGCCATCCAAAGAGTCCTTCAAATTCAATAACATCATTACTGATGTCAAAACAAGTCAACACGTAAACTCCTATAAATTTTCACTTATACCCTGAATCTACACTATGTGTGGTTTTGTGACTCCAAGAGAGTTTTAGAGTTGTTGGAAGCAATGTTTAAGCACCCGTAAGCTTGGAAGTGAGGTAGGCTCTTAAACCATCTTATATGAAGTTATGTAGCTAGATGAGTTAGGGTTTTGTATTCTCTTATTTCTCATATTTCTTGGTTCGAAATGATGTTCTTTAGGCTCATATCAATGAGTTAGAACTAGTAAAACTCATGTTAATGAGAGAAATGAGTTAGGAACCCAAAGAGCTTCATAAACACAAAATAGGAAAATAGGACAGCTCTAATATAGTAATAGATCTATGGCCCATATCTTGAGTTAGGGACCTTCAATTGAAGTAAAAGCAATTTTACTTGAGACCTTACTCGTAGAAAAGTATATCCACTAAATTTGAGGTCAATTGGACTTAAGCTAAAAAATTTATGAACTTTTGAAGTGGGCTATAAGCAGAGTAAGTTAGATGTGAGCAAGGTGTGTTCTATCAGGCGTAACTAGCCCTATGGATTGTCAAATTGAGTACAACCAATTTTTTTAAAAAGCTAACACATAGAAGAACAAACCTATAAAATTTTAGAGTTAAACTTCAAGTGAGTTCCTCGAAACAATTCCACAAATTTTCCCTATGTTTAGTAAGTGTCAAAATAGAATAGTCCTAATGTAGAGCTTATAACTTAAGCTCTGCTTAGCCAAACTAAGTGGGACCTAGTTTGATTGAAAGATGGCTCATGTTAGTATAAGCATATAAAATTTCAAGAAAAAATGATAAGAAATGGATTTTTAGTGATTTTTAACTTTTAGGTGGCCAAGTCTGTCTCAAAACAAGGTAACAATAAATCAAATATACATATCTCAAGTTATACTTATCAAAATATAGTGGAACTAAAGAGGTTTGAAAAGAGACTAATAGAGCAACATTCCTATAGATTTTAACATCAAAAAGGTTTGAAATGGAATTTTGGTGTAATTTACGAATTTGGGCAAAATTGAGAGAACTAAACCTAACTTGTAGCTAAATGGTCCATAACTTAACTTAGCAGTTTCCAAACTATATGTTACCAAAGCTAATTGAAAAGTTGATGAATATATGTAGATTTTAATGCTATGTTGATATGCATACCATGATATAGCCATTTATTTGGAATCCTTGAGATTGGGCAATTTTTGCCTCATATCACTATGAAGTGATTAAGACTTATTATAGATGATGGAGATTGTTTTCTCTATTGATAGGCATGATTAAAGTACATAGTATGTCACATGAACAAATTATGCATGCTAATAACATGAGAAGATAAAGTACATAGCATACCACATGAGCAAATTATTTATGCTAAGAACATGAAAAGATGAGATTCCTCCAAATTCCTCCATTTGGAGGCAGTTATAGTAAAATCATGAAATCCCTCCACTTGGAGGCAATTATATTAAAACTATGAGGTCCCTCTACTTTGAAGGTAGTTAGCCAAATTGACATGCCTCCAATTTAGAGGCATGTGGATCCCCTTATCAGTTAGTACTGTGTGATGATAGTCACAGAATGAGCTCATTTCTCATAACAATCTATCCATAGGTAGTAAAGATTAAAGGCACATGATAAGTAAGAAAGTAAATAAAAAAGTGCATCAAATTATGCATTCATGAGCATGAAGCTTATTTGCTTCTATTTGATAATTTGTTCTATCAGAACAAAGCATTACTGTCAGTTGTATGATTATTGCCATGCTTGAACTAAGTGTGTTAGTTAAAATTTACCTGCTTTAGGATATGTTTTCTGAACTTAATAAATGAATTTTTATCCCTATATATGATATCACAGTTTTCTTAATAAACTAAAGTAGCTGGAATGACAACGATGACATTAATTGCCTGATAGCTTAGGATATCTACTGAGAATGTAAAATTCTCACTCCTATGTGTGTTCTTGTGTCATGTCCAAACAACTCAGGAGATCTTGATAATGACCATCTTAGAGACAATTTCATTAAAAGCCAACCAAACATATTTTCGTTTTTGACTAAAAACAAAAACAATGAACACAAACTAAACACGTATGTTGCTAAAATATGAATGGCCAATCTAATTTCATTGAACAAATGCATACAAATATATACAAGTTTAGGAAGGTAGTCACTCCATGTAATTCTCCTTGTATCATGCTAACACAACACACACCTTCCTAAGATAGCAAGATCAAAGGTATGTACAGATTGTCCTAAACTACCTACAAATATATCTCTTAAATTACAGCCCAATCTTTGGTGATATGGTTGGATATTAACATAGAAACAAATATGGTAACAACATATCATTGTATTACCCCCCCTCAAGTTGGTGCATACAAGTTTTGGATGCCCAACTTGCTTAACAAGAACAAGAACTGCTTTGTCCCAAGGGCCTTGGTGAATATATCGGCAAGCTGAGTACGAGTAGGGGCATAAGATGGGTGAATGTTATTCTTGAGAATCTCATCTCGAACAAAGTGACAATCAACCTCAATGTGCTTCATTCATTCATGAAAAATAGGATGCTTAGCTATATGAAGGGTTACTTGGCTATCATAATAGAGGCGCATTGGTTGAGTATGAAGAACACTGAGACTGGATAGAATATCCTTCAACCACTTTAATTCACATATGGTGTTAGCCATAGAGTGGTATTCCACTTCGGCAGAGGACTTGGAGACCCTGTGCTGCTTCTTGGTCTTCCATGAAACTGGTAAATGACCAAGAAAGATGAACTAACCCATAAGAGATCTTCTAGTAAGAGGACAACTTGCCCAATTTAAGTCACACCAACCATATAGGTTTAGATCATTGTCTCGACACAAGAGAATACCTTGGCTGGGGTTCCTTTTCAAGTAACGAACCACATGCAAAGCAGCATGCCAATGCTCTTCCCTGGGTTGCTGCATAAATTGAGATAAGGTATGGACACTGTAAGAAAGTTCAAGTCTAGTGAAACACAAGTAGATGAAGCACCCAAAAAGGCATCGATAACAGGCAGGATTAAAGAACAAAGGACTCTTGACTAATACTAAATGATGATTTTCCTCAAGAGGAAGAGAAGCCGATTTGGCCCTAAGCAACCCAGTCTCAATGATAATATCCAAGGCATATTTTCTTTGACACAAGTAAATTCCTATGGGTGATCAGGCAACCTACACTCCTAGGAAATACTTTAACCTTCCCAAATCCTTCATATGAAAGCAAGTATGAAGATAAAGCTTAAATTAGTGAATAGCCTCGGAATCATTACCTGAAATAATAAGATCATCTACGTACACTAGCACCAAAGATGCACATTTGCATTCTGCAAGGTGAACAGGGAATAGTCGGAGTAAGATTGATGGAACCCATAATACTTCAGAGCAGTCGAGAGCTTGGCAAACCAACATCTAGGAGCTTGCCTTAAACCGTACAGTGATTTACGAAGTTTGCATACCATCCTTTGGTGTTGCACCATGAACCTGAATGGTAGTTTCATGTACATATCTTCCTGTAGTTCACCATGCAAGAAAGCATTATGAACATCCATTTGGTGTA
Source organism: Pterocarpus macrocarpus (assembly GCA_031439585.1). Classification (NCBI taxonomy): domain Eukaryota; kingdom Viridiplantae; phylum Streptophyta; class Magnoliopsida; order Fabales; family Fabaceae; genus Pterocarpus; species Pterocarpus macrocarpus. The sequence continues at coordinate 30,429,392 of CM062515.1, forward strand.
GCTCCCAATCTTTAGCAGCAACCACAGCCAAAACTATACATATGGTAACCATTTTTGCCACTAGGACAAAAGTTTTATTGTAGTCTAACCCTTCAACCCGATGATTCCCCAAAATGACTAGCCTTGCTTTGAATCCCTTAATGGTACCATCTAAATGATACTTGCTTTTGTAGAACCACTTGTAACCAAGATCTCTCTTCCCTAGAGGCAAGCTTGTGATGGTCTATGCACCATTATTTTGAAGAGCTTGAATCTAAGTTGCCATGGCTTCCCGCCAACGTACATCTTGTAAAGCCTCAGAAAAATGCATTGGCTCTCGATCTGCACTTATTGCTACAAGAAACTTACGGTGCTGATATGAAAATTTGTCACAGTTTACATAATGAACTATAGGATAACACACACCTGAGTTTATATGATGTAGCAGAGAAATGGGAAGACAGGCTGAACTTTATCATGGTGTTTGTCACATAATCACGTAACTTCCCAGATGGTTGCTTGATTCGATGATCTCATCCAAGTTGAGGAGTAGGAGCAGTGTGGGTGCCAGGTTCTGCTTGTTTGTCACTGCTATACGGTACTGTATCTATGCAATTCTGAATTCTAGTGTAGGTTCACAGATTCGGGGTTCATCATGAGTTGTAGTGGTGCCCTCCTAGCTTCAACACTTGAGTCATCATGGTGGCTATCCTTAACAACATATTCCTCATTTTTGCATGTATCAATGATGGGTACGTGTGATGCTTGTGGGATATTGTTTGCTTCTTCAAAAGGAAATTCTGTTTCAACAAATTTTACATCTCGTGAGACAAAGAAGACCTTTCTCTCTAAGTCAAATAATTTCCACCCTTTTTGTCCGTAAGGATACCTAACAAAAATGCATTTACGGCTTCTACTATCGAATTTGTCTCCTATTCTATCTTGATTGTGTGTGTAACAGAGTGACCAGAATACTCTTAAATGATCATAGGTAAGAACTTTTCCATGAATCATTTCATATGGAGTCTTGCCATTGAGGATAGGGGATGGTGTCAAATTAATTAGGTACCCAGCAGTTAGAAGGCATTCACCCAAGAAACAAATTGGAAGTTTCCCTTAAAATCTTAGTGCCTATATTTAGAATATGTCTATGTTTTCTATCTACTCTTCCATTCTGTTGCGGTGTGCCAATGCATGATTTTTGGTGACTAATCCCATCATCAAGAAAGTATTGTTTTAAACAAGTAAAATCTATTCCATTGTCACTCCTAACCACATTGATGCATTTATTATATTGTCATTCAACTAGAGCAAGGAAATTCATTATTGTCTATGACACTTCCCTCTTTTCACACAACAAGTATATCCAAACAGCTTAAGAATGATCATTAACCAATGTCAAAAAATAGGAAGCACCATAGGATGAGAGTGTTCTATAGGGTCGTCATAAATCACAATGTATCAAATCAAAATTAGTTGATGCTTGATAAGTGCTTAAAGGAAAATTTTATTTTGTTTGATTTGCTTTCTCACATATTTCACAAGCTTTATTCAAACACTCACTTCTATGACTACTTCTTGCATTGGGAATCAGTTAAACAACCTTAAAAGATGGATGCCCCATGCATTTGTGCCAAAGATCAAGTTGATTCTCTATACTAGTCTGATAAGCCCTTGCACTTCGAACACCATGATATAGATAAAACCCATCCTTTCGCTCACCCGCTCCAATCAGCATCCTTGAAGTTTAGTCCTGTATCACACATAATTTGTCAGTAAACTTGACAACACAATTTGTTTCATCTATCATTTGTGATACAGAGATTAGATTTTGGCACATAAAGAACATTCTCAAGTCTGAGACCCCCATCGAGAATCATTGTCCCTTCCTTGGTTGCAATTACTTGTTCTCCATTAGGTAACCCCATCGGACATCCTTGTCTTGTTCTTTGTTGACAAAGGTTCTTCAAATTCCCTGTCATAGGATTAAAAGCACCAATGTCTATGATCCATAAATCATGTGGATTCTTACCTGTCATTTTCTCATTCTCACTTGTCTTACAGGTGTTCAGCATCTCAACAAGAGTCTGCCATTGCTCATTGCTCAGACCAACTAGCTCAGATTTCCCAGTTTCTATGTCAGATTTGGTTACATTACTGCCTGCAACTTATGCTGCATTAGCATTGGCCATCCCTTCTCTGCCATGTCTTGCTGAGGCCCCATTTTGTCATTGATTTCTGCCACTAGTTTTGCCTTTGTTTCGTGGGCATTCACCCACCACTCAGGATATCTGATGAGTTACTTCTAGCATCATGTCCTGCCTTTCCATAGTGAGAGCACACCATTGATTTATCCTTCGTTTCTCCTCGCCCCTTAGTCCTAAGTCCTGCTTGTACCACAGGACCCATGACTGCTTCCCTTTCTTCCTTAGATCTGGTGATTGCTTTCATCCTCTCTTCTTGCATTAGAGTAGCATATACTCGATTTAATGAGGGTAAAGGATCTGCAGCTAATATGTTAGAGCACACCGTACCTTAGCTCACATCATCCAAGCCCATCAAAAACTGATGGACCCTCTCTTCTTCTCTTCGTTTTTCAAGTTTAGATGCAATATCACATTTGCATCCTCTGCATGAACACCTTGCGATTTGCTCATAGTTTGCCAACTCATCCCAGAGTGTCTTCAATTTCCCATAGTAGGCAACCATTGTCATCCTCTATTGCTTGCAATCTGCTAACTTCGCTTTTAGTTGCTGGATTCTTGGACCATTCACAACTGAGAAATGATCTCTAATATCCTCCTATAACTCCTTTGCATTCTCCACATATGCCACGATTGAACGCAAGGTAGGTTCGATGGTATTACACAAGCATGGATTGAACAGTCCACTAATCCTCCATTTTTGGTGCACCTTCGTTGGGCTGTTTATGGGTTCCATCTATGAAACCCCACTTTCTTCAAGCACACAATGAAATTTTTATGGCTCGAGCCCATTCTTCATAGTTTTCTCCCCGCAACTGCACTTGTGTGATCACATTCCCAGGATTGTCATTTGAGTTCAAATCATATGGTGATGGAGTTTTCTTGGTTCCATCAGTCTGAGGATTCTTGGTTTCTTTGATCATCTCTTCTTTTTCTGCCATGATAGCAATAGAGGTCTATCAAGGCATGGGATATTTATCAGAGCCTAGTTGGCTCTGATACCATGCTAAAATATGAATGGCCAATCTAATTTCATTGAACAAATGCATACAAATATATACAAGTTTAGGAAGATAGTCACCCCACATAATTCTTCTAGTATCATGCTAACACAGCACACACCTTCCTAAGATAACAAGATCAAAGGTATGTATAGATCATCCTAAACTACCTCCAAATATATCTCTTCAATTACAGCCCAATCTTTGGTGATATGATTGGATATTATAGAAACAAATATGGTAACAACATATATAGCATATCATCATATTATATGTATCAAGTTTCTTAGGCTAGAGGCCAATTTGGTTCCATTTTAACATCTTCTCCCCTGCTCATTCAAAGTCTAAGATCTCTTTTGTAAAGACAAAAATGCAAACAGAATATTTATTAATAAAAAACTAGTCCAATTTTATTTTCTACATTAGTACCAAGTAAATATGCTTCCTAGGTGTCTAATAAGATGTAGAGTTCTTCAATGATCATATAAGCACCATAGGGCTGGCGAACAAATGCAGCACCATTAAATAGTCTTTTTTTTTTTTTCAGAATTTTACTATAATTCTTTTAATTTTCATGGTAGGATAATGGAAGTAAAGCTTAATTTGGTATTACTATAGAGCTGTTGAGCTCTTTGAATTCTCTAAAAGCTACTCTTAAAAGGATATAGCAGTACTATTTGGTAAAATAATATAAAAATTGCTCTTAATAAGTAGAAGCCATAAAAGTATTATTTGATAAAGTTACTTTTAAAATCTAAAATAACTATAATAAACATAAATACTGAAGAGAATAATTTTTATTTTTAATGTTATTAAAAGGAGTAAAGTTATATTAGTCTTTAAAATTTTAAAGAGTGCCAAACAGCTCTGGAAAACACCCTATGAGGTCTCCCAAGAGCACCCTTAGGTTTTCAAAAGCCAAAAGCAAAAATAACCCAACTTTTTTGTTTACCAAACAGAAAAAATTGGCTTATATTTTCATAAGCTAGAGTACCTTTTTAAAGAGCACTACTAAACTAGTTCTCATTATCATTAGAAACCCTTTTATGAATGTTGGCAACAAGAAGGATAAGGTGAAAATAGGTCTAGCTTGGTAATGCTCTCTACAGAGGTGCTCTGACTTATTAAAAACATAAGCCAATTTTTTTTATTTGGTAAACCAAAAAACCGAGGTACTTTTGCTTTTAGCTTTTTAAAGTCAGAGTCTTTGTCGGGAGCCTCGTAGTCTTTCAGAAACTTATACTTTGCAAAATTTAAAAGACTAATATAACCTTATCTTATTTAATAATATTAAAAATAGAAATTATTCTGTTTACTATTTATAACCATTAAAAATAAACAACCATGCTGTACCAACAAGAAGGCGGTTGCGCTACATGGATCGATCCAAATTAATATGTTGTACTAAACCAACATAACATCACTACATCAGAGCATAATATACAGGCAAACAAATTCAAGATCACAGCAATAAACTGGCCCTCCCTTTTAATGTTTTGAATTTTGACAGTGGACCGAAAAAAAGGAGAAAGTGCAAAACATTTGTTTTGGGGTTTGTTTTTCCGGTTTTTCCTTTTGTTGGGGGGGGGGGGGGGGTGAGAATATATTGATTTATATGTAGTTTAAGGGAAGAATGCGAGAGATACAGGGGAAGATACCCTTCATCTCCAATGGGAGCTAAAACAACAAATGCAAACTGAATGTTTACAAATGAACTCCACCTAAACGGAAAAGGGTTTTGTTGTTTTTTAATATAACTTAACGGAACCATCCCCAACAAACTAACTGAAAAGTTTTACGAAGTAAGAACTAGCTGAAAACTTCCAAGTTCCCAACAAATTCTCAGCACAAAAGTAAATTGCAAAGTATTTTTTGGATCAAATACCCCAGTCCCGGTCAATTCATAATCGGTTTATAATAAGCCATAGGTTAATGCAACCATCCACGGACACACGGTTTAAGGTCAACCAAATTATGTAACATAAGTAACGGTCATATGGCAGACTATATATCTTCTCACATAAAATATATTTCTAGAGAAAAGTTATTTGAACCCTTCCCCCCCTAGACATCCAACACCGCTCTCTCTATCTCTCTCCTCTCTCCCCTGCTTTTTTATTTTTTTCTTTTTCTTTCATAATTTTTTTTTCCAACTTTGTGTGTGGATGTTTGGGGTGTTTATACTTGGGAGTGGTACAAATATCAACCCTCATATTTCTATGCCTCATTATAGATGTTGTGATACAGAAGTCAATCTTTCTATGCTTGCATGCACATCTTCAGAAACGACGAGTTCATTGTGATATAAATTGTCAGGAAATCTAATCACCCACCAAATAAACAATTAAGTTTGAAGGTAATAAGCTTCACCTAAGAGCTCCGAACCCTCATCACTAAACAAAAGGCAAATAGAAGAGACACCTTCTAAGCAAAGGTTCTTGAGCAGTTAATGCAGTATTCCATGTGTTTCATAGTTCTCACAGGAGTGACAAACTTTTCTAGCAACAATTGCCATAATGTAAGAATTATTGTTTCACCAGTCAAGCTACTATTCCAAGACATTCAACGAAATCAGCACCCTGCCGAATCCTTCAAGGTAAACAGAAGAAAAATGCAGATACAATTCAGCAACCCATTGCTGGCGACCTGAAAAACAAAACCAACAATAGCTCATCATAGAAGTTGAAACTAATGCACAAAAAGCTAAACCCCCTCAAGCTTTAACTTCCACTTGCTTAAGTCCACCATGGTCAGGAATCAACAATTCAGTCCCTTCCTCCTCCTTCCCCACGTTTAAGCCAGATGCCTTGCCCTTATTCCGATACAACGGATTCGATGTCAATATCCGCAATCCAGAATCCGTATTTACCTCCAAAACCTCAGGCAAACCATCAACACACCCCCTGGACATACCCACATCGATCCGAATCGCTTTGTTATCACAAATGCCGTTAATCCCAGCCGTCTGAATGGTGTGACCCATGATCATCCTCTTCACGCCAGGCACCGTGGACAGAACATGCTCAAGAGTCTCACAATCACAATTCTTAGCAAGCTCACGCGAGAATCTCCTCACCCAAACGACACCGTTCCCCTCCCTGCAATGCTCTGGGGAAAACCGCCCCGCAGAGCCGTTAATCCAATCCCTATCTTCCTCATTAATCCTCTCCAAACCATAAGCAACGTGCTGCGGCAACAACCCTCCATGAACAAAAATCGAATCGCCAACAACCAACACAGTAACATTCTACGACAGAAACCTTCTCGAAATTGGGCCGTTGGGCCGCAGGGCCGCAACCCTGGCCCGGAACCCGTCAACGAACTCCGCCCTCACGCCGGGAAAAGACATCGGAACCCCTTCGAACGGGTCTTTGGGGGTTGCCAAACCGTGGCAGAGGCTCTTTATTTTGTTTCCCACGCGGAACCACTCCGCCCAAACCTTAAATTCGTCGAGGCCGGCTTCCGTGACGTAACTGAAATCGCCCTCCACGTTCATGATTTCGTGATTGCCGTTCATGGTGAAGATCGTGCCGCCGCTACGCGCCGCCTCGCGCTTCAGCTTCTCGAGGAAGTAGAGGGTCTTGAGCTCCTCGCTGCCGCGGTCTAGGACGTCGCCGACCTGGACGACCGTAGCAGAGTCCCCGACGTAGCGATCGGAGGCGTCGATCAGGCCGGCGAGGCGCAACGCCTCCTTAGACTTCTCGAGGTCGCCGTGGAGGTCGCCAATGGCGATGAGGCGGCGCGGAGAGGGCAGCCAGGTGGGTAATGGTGGCTGAGAGCGGGAAAACGGGTTGGGATTTTCCGGCGGCGCAGCCGTCTGTTGTGGTGGCGGCGGCGATGGAGGGAGGAAGAGGCTGCTGACTGAGAAGTCGACGAAGGTGTCAACGAAGGATGAGAGGAGATTAGTACGTCTTTGCACATTGAGGTTGAGGTCTCTTCTTCACTTCCCATTTCGATTCAGTACTCCCTCCCTCTCAGAATCTTTATTTTCAATGTGGAGAGTTGTTTCTGCGTTCCTGGTAGCAATGGCAAACGGGCCAATATGCTCTGCCTCGCCCCGCCTTGCTGCGGGTCAAGCCTGCCAAGCCGTCCTGCTCGTTGTGGGTTAGTGGATTGGTCCGCTAAAAATTAGAAAATAAAAAAAATATATTTTTTATATAAATTAATTTATTAAAAATTTTTTAAAAGTAAATAAATTTTTAATTAAATATAATAAAATAATATCTATATAAAGAGGTATATTTTATTTATTTATCCAGTATTAAATTATTTATTTAACTCTAAAATGGTTAAAAAATCATAATTTTTGATAAAAATAATATGAAACTTCTAACTAAAATAATTATAATAGAAAAATTCACAAGCTAATATTCAAATCCAAAAATGCTAAAAAATTCACATTATACAAATTAACTATTCTCACAATAAAATATAAATTCATAATCAATAATATAATAACATAGTCCATAAAAACATAAATATAATTAATAATATAGTCCAAAAAAAAATTATGGAGTCCACCAATATAATATAAACATCAACAAAAAAACCTAATATTATATGTATTATGTGGGAAAAAAATAAAAAATAAAAACAATTTGACCCGCTGGCCAAATCCATCCTGCCTCGCTTTAACCCGTGAGGATTATGCGGGGCAGAGTTATGCGGGTTGACTTTTTTTTGCGGGTTGAAAATACTAACCCATCCCGCCAAAATTTGCAGGTTATGCGGGTCAATCCGGCGGGTCTGACCCATTTTGCCATCTCTAGTTTCTTGTAGGCAAATGAGAAAATAACCAATTTTTTATTTTTAATATAGTGGATGAGTGTGATATATATATGGCTTTATGGGTCAAAATACATGGATATAAGAATGAAAAATTGTCAGTGGCGATTTTTTGTTTTTCAAAAAGTGCTAGTGGCGATTTTTGCTTTTTTTTAGTATGTTGCAGGAAGATACATGATTTATTTTTTGATTTTTCAAAAATTGCCATTGACGATTTTTGCATTTTAAAAAAGCTGTTGTATTATGAAAAACCGTCAATGGTGGTTTTTCTTAAATTCTCATATATCCGTAATTCACCCCAAAACCCCATATTTTGGTACAAATTATTTTCAAATACCATATAAAAAAAAAGGACCCCCAATAAGCTCGTTTGGTTTGGCAAAGCACTTTTTTTTTTCAAAAAATATTTTTATAATTTTTTATAGGTATTTAGATATGACTTAAAAAAATATATTTCTCAATTTATTACCTTTTTTTTAAAAAAATTTTGGAATACCTTCCAAAAAAAAGCAGAAGCAAAAGTAATTTTTAATAAAATTATCTTCCAAAAATATCTTTTATCTTTATTCAAAATTACAACACATATCATTCATTTCTTATCCTTTATCAAACTTTAGTTCTCTTTCCTCTTTTTGAATATCTTTTTTTTGTAATTTGGATATAAAAAAAGTACTTTACCTCTTTTGTATCCAAACAAACTTATAAATATTTTTAATAATTAAAAATACTTCTCAGATAGTCTATTCAAATATAAAATAACTTTTTGTAAAAATTAAAACTCTACTAAAAAAAAATTAGAGGAAAAAGTCTTTTTTTTTTAAAAAATTTATCTAAACAGATAACGTGGTCCAACATAAGTTTTGGACTATCTCATGATCCATTGTTTATGATTGTTAGATTTTGTTTAGACTGTTCAGATTTAAAAATGAAATAATTACATAAAATTATAAAATAAAATAATAATTTTTAAATTTAAAATATTAATTATTAAAATACCAAATCATTCGTTCAACTTTAATTCTTTCTATTTCCATCCCTACCACCACTATCTCCGCTATCTAAACCTGCACTGCCACCACCCAAATTACCACTAAAGCTCCCCAGTCATCACCAATCCACAATTGGAAAAAAAAATGAAAAAAGACACAAAACTACCACTACCCTCCCCCAAATCACTCCTAAAACTCTTTTATAACACCACTCAAAAGACTACCATCGTCTCAACTACTAGCACCACCACAAATCACCATTGCTACCCCCAAAACAAACATGACAACCTTAAATTTTTTATTTGGGCATACACTAGCAATTCTAAATTTAGGTGTACTCGAGACATAAAGACATAAGAGAGTTATTCTAATATTAACAAAGAATAAAAAATACAAAATAAATCTTATATCTTGAGCACCAAATTCGAAAGCAACTATAAAAAAATGACAAGATCTGCTATAGTCAAGACTAGGCTTCTACTGTCTAAAAATGGTGCTTGGGTGTGATAGGATGAAGCACCATGAGTTAGATGCTTAAATCTATGTAGCAGTGGGCCTATGTTAAGTAGTGCAGCGTTGTGGGAGGCAACGCTCGTGCGAAGGCTGACCACAGCCAAGGCTGTGTGGAGGATGGGTGCGAATAACGGTGGTCGTGTGGTGATGCGAAGTAGTCGTCATGCGTGCATATTATAGCATCATGGTGGAAGGCGTTGGTTCATGACATGAGCTATTATGGAGCTTGGCGCGACTTTGGCTCCATCATGAACTTGGATGCTGGGGTGAAAGGAAGTTGGTGATGGTAGTGATGAGGGTGGAGTTCGGATGCAACGGTATAGGGGTTGTGGTGGTTGGAAAAGTAGAAAGGCAAAAGAAGGAATTAAAAATTAAAAGAGGGTCAAGTTATTAATTTGAAGAAGCTAATGGTGGACCATGTGAAAGTCCTAAACATGTGGTGGACTATGGTAACACGCACATATATTGTCATACAAAATTCAAGTGTTCACGGAGAAATTCATCTCAACCTTTTTTCTTTCTACTTCCCTAGACGTGTGGAAATGTTTAGCCTCTTTGCTTCTTTTTTCTTAAAAATAAAAAATGAGGGCAAACCGTCAATTTAGCCCCCGAAAGATGCTATATTAACTTGTGGTCCCCCAAAGATCAATTTTGTTTGACAAATTCATCCCAAAGTCACTTGGGATCAGTTTTCGTTAAAGGAAGAACCTATGTGTCACGTTATCTTCCACCCTAGCAGCGTTATCTTCCCACATGGAATAAATTCATCAATGTGGTTATAACATAGAGGTTGGTGTAAACTTTCCTAATTCAAGAAGCCCTAAAACATAAGATTCCCAATTGAAGAAATCCTAAAACCTAAGAATCCCAATTCCCAATCTTGTGAAGAATCAAATTGACGGGTAGTGATAGCATGGCAAGGGTTAGTCGAATGTCAAGGAATGGGCCATTATTTGAAGGAAGCTTGAGCGAGAACTGTTTGAAGATGAACCAACATGCATATGGTGGCACTTGCTATTGTGGACTTGACTTGGTGCTATTGAAGTCGATAAACCTGAAAGGTGGTTCCTTCACTGCCCTTTATGTAAGGTATGGCATGCCATTGCTATTGTGTTTTCTCTCAAATTTTTATTTGTAAAGCAACCTTTTTGACAAACCAAATGGTTTTGCAAAATCCTAAGCTAAGGTGTAAATCTTTTCAATGTTTTGATAAGGTTGAAACTGACTATGAAGACAATGACGATGATAATGGCATTGTCAAGGAAGAAAAGTTGAATGAAAGCTCTATTGGAAATTATGTGAAGGGGTTCGGAAATGAAATAGGACATCAAAAGGATAGTAAAAGTGAAACTAAAATGAAGGTGTTGATGAGGCTGTGTTCAAAAATTAAAGGGGACATCAAGAGGCTGGAAATGTTGATGTTTGTGGTTTGTTTAGGTGTAGGAGTGTGTGTTGCTTAACTTGCATACTTTGTTTAAGTAGCTATTCCTTGTGTAAGAAATGTGCTATTGTGATGCCTTTTGGGGTTAGCATGAAATTGGACAACGGAATGTAATGTTACAATCTTGATCAATGACAAGTGAACTGTATGTTGATTTATCTAGCTTTGGCTTATCCTTTACCTAAACAAAACTAAGTCATTGGTTTAGAATTGTAAACTAGATCCATTCAATGAAAGAAATGAAAGAGAGTTCCTATATTCAGCATCCACAACTGGACACTTTATTGGGCATCCACAAAATGGAATATATGACAGCATATTTAAAATGAAAAAGGAAATTAGGATCAACTAAAAGGACACAATTTGCTCAAAGGAATCATCAACATTTGCCATAAATTTGGAATAAATTCAAATCCAACAATACATAACCTTACATGGTTGAACCAAAAGAAACAGTAAACACACCATAAATCTCCAACATTAAAATAAAACATTACATTTTCCAGTTCATATAATACCATAGATATCCCAAAAAAGATAACATCTATCCTAATATCAAATGCAGTCTTATCCACTCTAAACAAAAATAGAACCACAAAAAATAGAACACAATCGACTCCAACTTCAATTACAACACTTAGGTTCTTCATGGCATTTTTTCGTTAGATCCTGGTTGTGTTACACTTGGTCCACTTGAATTTGTTCTTCTCAAACTAGGTGTGGGCATGCAACTCATAAATCTTGAAGTGGTTGTAGGGCTTGCTACTTCCATTATTTGTAAATTGACTGTGGATGTGCCATGAAGGTCTACACCATAGAAGGAAGCTAGAAAGGGGTCCTTGCTAATGGAGGTCTTAATGGTGGTGGAACTCCTGTAGCTGCAACATTACTCAAATGTGGGGTTAGAGTCCTTGCTGTTGGAGGCCTTATTGGTGGGGCCTCACCGATCTTCCTTGGGCCTATAAAGGTAGAAGTAAATTAGAAACCACAATTTGATATAATATACATAATATGCAACAATGTAAAGCAAAAGACTAATCTGAGGGTCGTGATCTTATGCAACATGTGCTCTAACATTAGATTGAGGTTATGGTGATTGAGGTTGTTGTGTTTGAGGGGGAATTGACTATGAGTGTTGCAACAAAATAGGTGCAAGTTAAACCGAAAACAGATACAAAATATCAAAATATAGCAAGAGTATATAACTTTAATACCTGAGATGTCACTCCAACTTCTGGCTTAACCTAAGACTAGGGGCAACCTTGTGTCAGATTCATCTCACATGCAGCATCTATTATTTCTTCCCAGTGGTTTTCTGCTTCCTTATCTGTTGCCTTCTCTGCTTTCTGCTGCAAGTTGCTCTTTCCTAGCCTGACAACTTCTACTATTGTGACCCACTTGACATCATAAATAAAATCATGCATTATACATAATAAAATATAAATTGCAAAACATGTGAATGTTGTAATTATTTAAATATAACATATTTGCTTACAAAATTGACATGTAATTTCACCATGTTTTCTTTTCAACCTATAAGGAATGACCTCAAGTTCATTGCCATCTTTCCTTCTTTGGTTCTTAGGTCTTCCTATAGGTTTTTTGTAAGCTGGTGGGATTGGTGGAATCTACTCTATTCTTTGTCAAAATTCTTGATTAGGGACAGGTTGAATATGGTATTGGTAGTTGGAGTTATATGCTCCCATACACAACTACTTATGTACAAAATCCTATAGCCTATGATTTTTGTAGGCAATGGCAACAATTGCATGCTTGCAAGACAAGCCAGTCAGTTGCCACTTTCTACAACTGCAAGTTTTTTGGGCCAAGTTAACACTAACTTTGCATGGCAACTTCTGCACTACATGCAAATCACCATTATCATCACCTGACCATATTGGAGTCCAGTTGCTTTTCCTTTTCTTCTTTTCCAATCTACTTTGTTGGTTAGATGCTCCTAAACCTAATACCCAGTGAATGCCCTTTTTAGCTATTACAACTATAAAATCTTGGTTAGTTAATGCTCTTGCACACTCCCACACTACTCCTCTTAACTCCTTATCTTTCCATTGCTTAGTAAAATTGCTCCACGTGTGCATAGCACAAAATCTATGGTGAATCCCGGGCATAACTTCCTGCATGACTAGTATAAGACCTTATGATAACATACAAGACAAAATCAACAATTTCATAAACTGTAAACTTGAGAAAATGTACAATGCAAAATATAAGTCCACTTTCTTTACCTTCTACTGATCATACACGAAATTCCAGCCATGAATCTTGTAATCTCCTAGATCTTCATGCAAAAGTTCAATAAAGAACTTCCAATTATCCCTTGTCTCTGAATCCATAATGACATATGCTATGGGGAACCAATGGTTGTTGGTATCTTGTTCAATAGTAGTCAATTATCCTCCATAAAAACCTTCAAAAATACTCCATCCAAGCATATGAAAAGGATTGTATGCAGCCTTAAGCTCCTTTTTACATGCATCCAAACAAATATACAGCCTTTTAAATTATGGTGGTAAGTCAGGTTGTGGGATGGTATCCATTTTTGCAGTTGAACCTGGATTGGTTCTTAGCAATTCTCCCAAGTAATCCCACAGTCTTGCATATTGCTCCGTCTTTGAACCCTCAATATTCTCAGCCTTTTTTATAGCTCTATATATCATACTTTTATTCACATGAATCCCAAACTGTGTTTTGAATAATCTTCTGCCTCATTTGCTATTAGTGAAGGTTGGCTTCTAATCTTTTCTTCCAATTCTTCAATCACACATTCCCTATTTGCTTATTTGTACTTGAACCCTCTACCGCAGCTATGCTCGTCAACAAAGGTTTTAATATGAAAGCTTCTTAGGAAGGTCCTTTGGGCACAATATATCTCCTTGAGCAATTTTCATTATAGCATATTGCCCTTGCCCTGTGCTTCTCATTTTTAATCTACATAACCTTTCTACCAAGATGGATATTGTATTTCCTCATTGCCTTCTTAAATTGATCCATGGTTTCAAACTCCATTCCCTTCTCTAACTTAATTTGGCCAAAAGATGCATTACGGTTATGTTGAGGGAAAATAAGGCCATCTTCCTCCTTTCTATCAATTCTAGCTGGGAGTGTAGTTCTTTAGAGACATGTTGGTAAACTACAGGCTTTAAGCCTGATATTACAAGATCATCAATTGGTACCATAATCTTGGGGGCATCATCTTCAACACTTCTTTGCACAAATCCTCCTCCACTTGATGGTGGCCTATGGTGTCTCTTCCTTTTAACATTTGTTGCACCCTCTTGCTCAACCTTATTTTCTGTTTGGGCTCCTTCAGTTTCATGTTCTATAGGTTGAATTTCTATTAGGGGTACCTCTTCTTCATTTTGTTATCTTGTAGTTTCAGATCCTGCACATGTCTCCTTCTACTTAGTGATGGCCTATAGTGTTTCTTTCTAACCCTTCTTCTACCATGACTCTGACTACATTGATTTTGGTGTTCATTTTTTGCTGAAGGCCATCCAGATTTGGGTGCTGTTGTAGATTATGGATGGGTTGGGCTACTAGTTCTGATTCTACTAGTGTAGGTTAGGATTGGGTTGCAAGTGCTACTTCTAGTATATTTACTAGTTGGATTGCGTTGATGGTGCTGATGTTAGTTAGGAATGGGCTGCAAGTGCTACTTTTCTTGCATTTGTTGGTTCTGGTGCATTTGTTGGTTAGGATTAGGTTGATGGTGTTGGTGTTAGTGTTGGTTGAGGTGGAGGTGTGGTTCATGTTGGGGTTCTAGTGTAGGCCTAATTTGGTTTTAGGCTATTTATGGCTAGAGTTAAGGTTCATTTTGCTATTGGGATTGGGTATTAGGTTTAGCTTCTTAGGCTACTGCTTTTTTTTGGGTCTGTTTTGGTTGTTTTTGTCCTTTGGATTTCTTTGGTGTTTATTTTTTCTTTGTTGGAGTTACTTTCTTATTAGCACACCACTTTACTCTGCCTCCAGGATTTTTAAAGGGTGACACTTCTAGGGTTGTGTGTAATGGTGAATTATATGCTAAGGTGTTGTAGGGTGGAGTTGTGTGGAAAGGGAACTACACTCTGGTGCTTTAGGTACATCTATAACCTCAGAATTATCAACCACAAGGTGCTCAAAATACAAATGGACCTTATTGCCCTTTTTTATGGCAACCTCACACATTTTAACCACATCCATGTCCCTCCTTAATAATCTTAACCCTACATCCAACTCCATTCTAGATTCCAACCAGTAGCATTCTTTAAAACCTGCATACCCAATGCCCATTAATAGCCCTTCAACAAAAAATATGTCCAAAGTGTCAACATTTACCCTCTTCATTTCTGTTAGTTCATCTCCTACATATTGGAGCCTACCTATTATGTCTTTATCAAATCTCACCATATGGTGAAACATAAGGGTGATAAGGGTTGACATCTGTAAAGAGTAATGCAAAAAAAAGTCATATAAACAAATAAACAAATGAAACAAGCAAAAGAAAGGGTACCCAAAAAAGTAACACGTATGTATAGAAACCAATGAAGTGAACAATAAACAATAACACACACACACACACACACTTTTCTTAATAAACAATCCAACAAACACACTAGAGAGGACCACAATCAACCAATGGTTTCAATATTGCCATTGGAATAAGGGACCAACAACTATAATGAAATGAGGATAGGGATAAGGACTACCTTTTCAACCCAACCCTCCACAAAGATTCCCAAGTTGTTAGGACCACACTCTTGTCACTAGTTGTAAGATTCTTCATTGTTGATTGAGAGAGATGTGAAAATGAAAGGAAATTAAGGTGATTTCAAGGGTTTTTACTATAGTGAATAGGGAATTGGAGGAAAATAGCGCAGGAAGAAAACTGATGGGGTTAGGGGACTTTTGGGTTTATATGTCACAAATTTTTCTTCCACATTCGGGATTTAGGATTTCTAATTAAGGGTTTAGGGTTTTTAAATTAGAAATTTAGATTATGATAATTAGGATTTTGTTTCTTTGGGGCACGTTGATAAATTTGATTCCATGTAAGAAGATAATGTTGCCAAGGTGGAAGATAATGTGACACATAGGCTTTTCCATTAACCGAAACTGACCCCAAGTGATTTTGGTTGAATTTGTCAAACGAAATTGATCTTTGGGGAACCAGTGGTGATATAAGCTCAAGAAGGCAAATTGGACATTTCAGTACTAAAGGGCAACATGGGAATTTCAATATGCCCATGGGACCTATCACAAAGGCGAGAGTAAAGGTGCTGAAAGAAAGCTTTGAAAATTTAACCAAGTCATTTGTCAAAGAAATGCATCAAGAATGGGTTAAAGAAGAGAACACAAAGCTAAATAGGCCAAATGTTGAAAATGGGCAGCCCAAAACTCTAATTGTGGCACAATGGGCCAAATGTTGAAAATGGGCAGCCCAAAACTCTAATTGTGGCACAATGGTAATAAAATGTGTTATGTCCATATTAGGCCAAGTTTTATTTATTGACTTTTGTTAGTTTTTGTTTAAAGACATGTAGTTATTTTGAGGTATTTATTCATCCCAATTGTTAGTTTAATAAGTTGGGCCTTTTTGTAATGGGCTTAGGCTTATTTTAACCTAATGTAAGAGGTATAAATATCTCATAAACAACTGCAGCAACAACTTTTTGATTGAATGAGAATTTCATTTTCTTGTTTCTTCTAAAGAAACTCCCAAGTATGTGCAAGTGAGAAATGATCATCTTTACTTGTTGTATCAAGAAACTGAATAAGCTATTACAAAGGTAAAGTCTCTTGTGATATTTAATCAGTTTCATCTTCTTTTATCCCAATCTCTATGTTTCTAAGAACGGGTTTCTTAGGGGTTTAGTAGGAAGGGTGTTTATCCTATTGCTTATTTCATATCAATGTGTTGCTTGGGGTTTCGGGATCATTATATTCTTGGGGTTTCGCATCATTTTTAATATAGCATATATAGCATTTTTCGGGTGCCAAATTATCAGCATTTTCATCTTTTAGGAGCCAAATTGGTGGTTCAACCAAAAAATTAGCATTGCTAAAATGCACAAATTGGTTTTGGTGAATTTGTCGCGAAACAATTCATAACTAATCAGGAGTGGAGAAAATGTTAAGTGGGAAGAAAAAGAGGGTGAAAAGAGAAAAAAAAAGGGGTGGGGTGTGATCACCACTTTTCCTTAGCCATTTTCACCTAATAACCACATTCTCCATTACCATCTTCATCATTCTCAAGCTAAAAACCATGCATCCCCATAAACCACCATAGACACTATAACCAAATCTCAACCACTTCAACCTTTGAACAGAAAACTATTTCCATATGAAACAAACTAAACCAAAGAACTAACAAACCCTAAGCACCCAAATCCACACCAAGAATCAAATCAACAATATTGTTATCTCCCTTGCACCATTAACCGAACAAAAATTTACCAAAATCTTAACATCCAACATCAATAGCCAAACCATTTCAGGTCATTCCCTTTAAAACAAATTGTAACATCCCGAGTTCCGATTTCCGACCTAACCTTCAAACCCATGATTTCCGGCTTCATTTTGGAATATCAGTTAGAATATTATTTCCAATTTCCGAGTTCCGACTTCGCCCTCAGGACTGATCAATTTCAATTCCCGACTTCATCATCGAATTCTACACAGAATGGATAAATTCCGAATTCTGAGTTCGCCTAACCAAATATACGATTTCCGACTTAGTCTTGCTCAATATCCGGCTTCATGTTTCAAGGATAAATATACCCGGTTTCCGATCTCATCACAGTATATAAAATCCCGACTTCCGAGTTTAAGTACTTGGGTTCGAATGCCCGAGTTCCGACCTCATGCCTCATGCTTCACAATATGAGGTGCGTAGTTTCCACCTCGAGTAATGGTTTAACACAATAGTACATGAGTTGAACTCAATGGACATGAGTTCAAATCTTTGAGTTGATTTCAGTTATACACGACTTCCGATCTCCAATTTTATGTGCATTGACATTCCCGAGTTCATATGGGGAGTTCCGAGATTTTATGATTTTCAGCTGCATTACTTCCGATATCCGACCTTGATTCCAAGAATCAGAATAAACAAGATTTCCTCAAGTCACCAACAACATGGTACGAGTTACGACATCCGGTTTCGGCTTCAAACCTTTGTAAAATCAGAAAAGGTCACGAGTTCGACTTCAAATAATATAGGGACGAGTTCCCATTTCAGTAAAGCGGGCGTATCGATTTTCGGACGACGTGGAGAAGCGAAGTTGTACAAAAGTGAGAGCGTGGCGAACTTCAACCACAAATCTTGACCAATCAACACCACATTTTCTTGTATTTAAGTCAGACTTCCCCCTTCAACCCCAGCTGATTTACGTCTCCTTTTCCTCCTCTTGTTCCAGCCTTTTTCCTTCCCTTCCTCTCTCAACCAAACTCCATCAAATCCCCAAGCTTGGTTAAGGGTCCATCAATCCAGAAATCAGATTCAGCAAGATCATACTCCAAAGAGGTAGGATTCAATCTCCAATCTTGATTTCTCTAAATTGAGGATGCATGAAAGATTACTCTTTGATGATTGTTTGATGATATATGTGATGTATGTGATAAATTATGATGGATTATGATAGGATTAATATGAAATATTGAGTTGAAATTAAAGTTAGAAGAAGAAAGTTAGAAGGAACCAAGGGTTAGGATGCTATCTGGATGAAGAATTCCACGGCAGTCTGTACGGCGGAGTGTATGGCTCCGTCTACAATCAGTCAAATCCGATGAAACTATTTTTAGATGAAAGTAGACATTCAGGGCTTTCCATAGATATATCATATAAGGTTATTGGATTAGTATTGAGAGAGATATGAATTTTTGAAGTTTGACCTAGGGTTCAGGACTTTCATCCGGGCAGGGTGACTTGAGGAGGGTATAACTCACCCTATACAACTTCAAATTGAGTGAAACTAATTTTTTTAGAAAGCTTAGACATAGGGGAACATCTCAATATAATATTCCGAGTTTGTTATGGTCCTAATTGTTCCCAGTAATTCAAGGAAGTTACTCTATGTCCAAACCAGGCCCAAGCAGAGTAGTGCAGGAAGGTCGACTTTCAGGACTTATAACTCGAGGTGTACTTAAGTAAATCAAGTGAAACTTGTGGCAAATGAAAGGTTGTCCTGTTAGCTTCAATATGAGACCAATTTCGTATGATTTGAGCTTAGTTTCGATTTTTAGTGAATTTATATTTCCAGGAGTGTAATTCGGGCTAGTGACTGAACCAGCTGAGGCAAAAGTTAAATATCTTGAGTTATATAAATCAAAATGATATGGGACCAAAGAGGTTAGAAAGTAGACATGTAGAGCTATGACATATCCAAGTTTCAGATTTAAATGATTTGAATAGAGATAAAGGTGGATCATACAAGATTCAGCAGAGTAGATAGGGTGTGAGAATAGGCCATATTGATAATTTTACAAGTATTATAAACCTATAAGGTTTGAGTTGAGGATTATCGATTTACATTGATATGTATATATTAGATTGATTATATTTGCTATGACTGGTTTGTCTGTGAGAACTGGCACTATTCATGGGAGATGGAGCCCGATCCCATTATCTTTGTCAATTTACGAAGTTTATGAAACTAGGAATATTTACATGCAAGGATGAATTGGAAGATGATATGGATTATCAGGATGAATTAGAATATGAATGGGTATATAGAAACCCTAAATTCAAGAATGACATGAGTATGAGATGAGGTATATGAAAGTAAAGGACAAGGCATATGTATGAGTGCTTAGAGAATGAGTAAAGAGGCTACGGACCTTTATATGTCACTTATGCATAACCATGTATGAGAATGAAAGGACATGAGTATATTAAATGTGAATCCACTTCACTCGGAGGTAGATTAATTGAGATCCCTCCTCTGAGCCAGCGATTAAAAGATAAAGATATGAATCCCTTCACTTGGAGGCAGTTGCACTTTGAATCCCTCCTTGTGAAGGCAGTTAAGACTATGAGATCCCTCTACCTGGACAAGACGTGGTGGATGAGATCCTACATGTTGAAGGCACGTGGTGAGATGAGATCCCTCAATTTTGAGGCACGTGACGAAGAGATCCCTTCAATTAGAGGCACGTGACCAGAATGAGATCCCCTCAAGACTAGAGGCGCGTGGGTCTCTTGCGAGTGTGACGGCGGTCACAGCGAGCGACGAGCTCACTCCAAGGCCGAAGGCGAATAGCACCCTAGGATGCAATCGTAACGCCCTGGTGTGCCAAAGTAAAAGATTAAAGATTAAAGTATATGCAGACACCACACTACGCATGAGCGCATGGCCGACCCAGCTAGTGTGAGTACCAAGTCGAAGATCCCATATTCCTAAGAAGCGTGACATGGCGATCACGCTACGATGGGAGTATGACATGGCGATCATACTACGGAATGTGTACGTAAAGATTTTATGATGAAAAAGAAAAATGAAGAAAGAAAAAGCAAATTTTATGAATAGGCATACGTTTAAATATGAGTAAAGTTGTATGTGGTTGTTATGTTCTCAACATATTAATGTCATGTGGGCATCATCTTAATATCTTGTAGTTCGATGAAAGTATATGAAGTTATGTCTCTAGTGCATTGATGCCATTGTACTTTATTGTATTTAGGTTATTAGTCCCAATATGATTCATGACTTGAATTTTGTATGGATTCTCTCAGATGCCAAGTGTATGATAAAAATGAACGCTATTTCTGGATAATATATTTTTAAGCTGTAAAATTAAATAGTCTACATTATATGATCCCTTTTCATCTAAATCAAAACAAGCGGAGATGACAATGATGACACTACATGTGTATTATAGAGAATCCTCGAGAATTTATAATTTCACCCCTACTTTCCGTGTTGTCCCAGGATAATTACGTAGAAGTTTTGAAGCTGACGGAAGTTCTTTGATAGACAAGGTCCGTTCAGTGTATGATAACAACTCAGGTGTGGTACTATGACTTAAGCATAGTACTGTACTTAGGAGGGTGTTACACAAATCAACCCAAAATCAATGAAAATAAACTCAGAACAACAAATCAGATAAACCATTCCTTTTTAACCAGATCAAAGTTTAGCCAAAACAAAACCCTTTTTAGGAAACACATTACCACAACATCTATGAACCATAACAAAACAAAAAAAAAAAAAAAAAATAAAGAAAGAAAAAGAATAGAACAACAAAACTGAATCATCATAATACCACACTCTTTATCCTTCAGCATTACCATGATAGCCACCCTCAAGCCTAAACTACACTATCATCACTTCGCTGGAGTGTCACCATGCCACCCTCTTAGGAGCCAAACCAACACCCACACATGCCACCAACCATTGTGATCACCCCTGTCTTGCCACTGCAAGTCAGTTGTCACCGATGCCATTACCCGACTTGCTTGTTGGTTGCCGCTTCTGCTTCTCCATGGCCGCCGCCCAATATCCCCAAACCACTCCTCTCTTAGTTTAACACCCAAAGCCTTTTTGGTTTCTATATCTTTATTTTTATGTTTTTGTTAGTTATTACACAGAGCTTAAAAAGATTCTAACAACCTAGTTAATTAAAAGGATGAAATATTAGTGAATTAAAATTATGTTGAGAAAACTTGGACATCTACCATCACTAACAATCAACTATCAAATTCAAATAACTATCCTAGTAAAAGAAAAGGACGTGAGATCATATATGACATGGTTCAAAACTAATTAAAAGGATAGAAATACTAAACTAAACACCAAATGTACTAACAAAAAAACTAAACACCAAAGAAAATATATTAAAACAAATGAGAAATACAAATACAAATCTAAATAAGAAAGTTAAAATAAAATAAATGGAAAGGAAAATAAAACTAAGAATAATAAGGATAGAAAAGTACTCTCTTAATTTTGTTTGCCAACCACTTGTTTTCTTTTTATATCTGGTGATTCTTTTTGTTTGGTTCAAGAAGCATAGCTCCTCAAGTTTCCAACACCAACCTCCAAATTGCATTTCAAATTTAGATCAAGTATAGTGCCTATCAAAACACAATAACCCACTTTAGACATCATTATTAGGGGTGTTTGTGTTTCAATTTAGATCAATTTTAAGTAAAAAATAATCTGATCCAAATAATATAATTTATTATAGTATTGATGGGATCAACTTAATTTAAACTTTGAATCCAATTCAATCCAGTTTTTATCTATTTGGATTGGATTAGTTCGATTGATTTTTGAAAAAAAATTAAAATTTTAAATTTAGAATATTATAAAATTAAAGTAATATAAGTCAATAAAATGAATAAATAAAAAAATTAAAATAAATCATTTAATATTTATAAAATATTATATAAGTGAGAATAATATATAAATAAAAAAATTATGTAATAATAATTATTATAAGAAAAAATATAAATTTAATAATGAAAAAAAATATCTATATAATATTATGAGGTTTGGATTAGATTGGTTCAGTTTTGAAAATTAAATTCGAAATCCAATCCAATTTATACAGTTTGTAAAAAACAGATCCAATCAAATCTAAGTTTTTACGGTTTTAGTTGGTTTTCGATTTGGATTGAATTGGTTTAGTGATTTTGATTGGGTTGGATTGGATTTAAATATCACTAATAGCTATAAATCCTTAAAAAAATATGAAATTGGTGGTTTTTGGGACACTACAATGTCCCAACCTAGAATTGTAGTGTAAGACCCTAATAGTCCCATACTATGCTTAAGTCATATTATGGAATTACTAGTTGCTACTTTTATTCGTAGAACTAAAGTTACAATTTGAAAATACTTTATAATGAAAATAAGGTAAATTTTTTTTTTTTGAACAACAACAAATAAACTGTTTTAAAAATCAAGAGCCATGATGCATCCTAAATGTATAATATAAATATCGCTATCTTATACATACGGTGCGAATAAAATAAATAGAAGCGACATGAGTAACAATTATCTTAAGTAAATATAACATTCATTCCACGACCATTCATTGTTAATATAATAATACCAAGAGTCATATATAGAGATATAATGGGTTCGATATCTACTGTCGACCCTACAAAAGAAACCTAACTAAATACATTATAAAGGAAAATAGATAAGAAATCCTTACTGCCAAGCATGCCATGCAATAGAATGATAACCCTACAACTACAAACAAAAAGGGCTATCATTGTGCTCGGCTTTGCATGTAATCACCACATCACTCATCAGGCGGAAGGAAACCATTCTCGAATCCTCCGAGAGCGACATCTCTACGTCTTCCTCCTCGGGCACAACTACGCCCACGAGGCACAGTACAGGTACGAATGACCCATAACCACGAACTAGTGGTGGAGCGTGACGAGGAGCTGCTGAAGAAGAAGATCAATCAAACATCAGGTGAATCACGGACGGGTAAGAGGGCTCGGATGGGTCAGTCTCCACATGGTAACTCAGATAGGACGACTCCAAAGGATCGGAATCCAAGGAAACGGTCGGAGTCAGATGGGTATCCAAGTCAGGCTCATTGTCAATAGGGTACCTCGGCGGTTGAAAGTAGGGGCGGATGTCATCTAGGGTAATCTCGCTGCGTTAATGTGGCAGAAAAAATGAGTCCATAACTGGAACCTGAAATGGACGGTTGTGGAAGATGTAGACCCTCATCGCTACCCTCGCTAACATCACCGAGGCATTCAGCACTGGGTCAAAGTGTCAATGCCAAACTGGGAACTCAATGAAGATCACGTAAACGTAGAAGTGAGAAATACTAGATTTCTCAGGAGGATCGTGACTAGACAAACACTGTATCATCGTCATCTTCCTAGCCACTTCGAGTTTAATTATGAAAACAGTGGACATATATAGGTTCAATTTTAATGATTTTGAAAACTTAAGTCCTAAAGTGGATTGCTTTTAAACTTAATATCATAACCATATCATCATAACTAAACATACATACGAAAGCATAGAATAAACATTCATAATGCATATGGACAATATAAATATGTGCACTGACATGCAACCCCATAGACTTAACCATGGCTTTACTTTAACTATACTTTCATTTTTAGCACGTACTTAACTTTCTTTACTTTTCCTTTGAAATAGACTATTTTTGGACATGAGCTCATTTCGTGACCATCATCACACGGTACTAAACCAAATCAGACTAAGCTGATATTAGTTATCTCTAAGTTAGAGGGTCCTTCATGTCACCCTTGCCTCCCCCATAGAAGTTCCTTGAGTCTTTGTAGATCACTGTCTCTCACTTCCTTTACCGAAGTGATTGAAGGGTCATATCTCATTCTTTCTTTTCTTATCATTATACTTTTCATGCATAGTACTTCGTTGATAAGACACATCCAATGATATGACTAAGTCCATAATTTTGATAGAAATCTGGTTGCATGACGGCTAAACCGAAGCTTCCCCAAAATGTCAATCATAAAACTTTCAACCAACAGTCCATTATATCCATATCATATCATCATACTAATAATTCAATCATGAGATAGCTCAATCAAACTTGTCATTCATCATGTTGAATGGCATCATATATTTATACCCTAAAGGGGGTTATAGTTGTGTTATTCTTTGTGAGAAGTCTTATGAATCATCATATGATTTCCCATGGTTACCTATAAGAGAATCATATAGTTAAAATAAATATGTATGAAATATTTTAGTTACATATTCCTTATGGGAAACTACTTTTTACTTGGGTACATGTCTTATGGAATACTTGTTCAAATTAACTAAGTCAGGTGATTATTTCCTTTCCTTGAGATAGTGCATTTAATGATTCCTAGGTTCATGGTATGCTCAGAGGCCCTAATCATACTTCTATTCCCAAGGAGTTCAAGATCCCTCTAATCATTGGGTCATGACAACCCATAACCACACTCATGAACCCAACAACACTATGTTCACTAATCACCAAGGATTATTTTTAACTTATTCATGTTGCAAAGTTTTAAGCTTTTATTATTAATATAACAAGATCTTACTTTAAATATTATAAAAGTTATTATTCTTTATAAAGAGGTTATAAGGTTACATTCTTTAAGAAAGTAAGTGCCTTTTAAATTAAGCTCTTATCTTAAAGATTCATTCTTTATGAAATATTGATGCAAGATATTAACTTTAGAACTAAAAAGTCTTATTCTTTATGAAAGTTGACACTTTTAATTATTTTAAGACCATCAAAGTCTCAACTTTATGATTTAAAGTTGTCTTAAAGTCTAAAAGATTGCTACTTTATGAACTAATGATATAAAACATTAGTTTTAAAGTTAGAAAGTCTTGAGCTTTATAAAAGTTAACATTTTTATGACTCAAAAGTGACATTCTTGTTTAAAGGTTAAAACTTTACTCAATATATTCATCTCAAGGTTCAACTTTTACAAGACTAAAGTGCAAGCTTATAATTTCATGACTTAAAGTTACCTTCTTGATTAAAGTTTAAAATTTTATGAAAGGATTTGTATCTAAGAGTTAATCTTCAAAACATAAAGTGACAAGATGTCATTTCCATAACTTTAAAAGGCTTTATATCCCAAAAAGCTTAGACTTTTACATATATTCTTGTCTTCACGACAAGATAAAAGAAAACTTTAAGGAAGCACAAAACTTGCACCACTTTTAAGATTGTAAGTAACAAACTTGTTGAAATTTCATGCATCAAGAATGTGTTTAGTCTTGTCAAATCAAGAGAAAATGATAAAAATGACAACTTTTCCAATCATAAGCACCATCATAAGAAGATAAACTACTTTCAAGCCAAACACCACCAAGAACATCAAGATCTCATGCATCAAGAAAGGAAAATAGAAACTTTAAAGCACTTAAAGAAAGGAACTTTTCAAAAAAATCAAAAGCACTCATGAACAAGAACATGAACATATTTTACCAAAAATAGAAACTTTTGCTAATGAAGAGCATAAAAGATTTTCTCAAACTTTCACTTGAAGATCTTGGTCATGAGAGGAACCAAGATTCAAGCTATCTTGAGTAAACAAAGTAGAAGAGTGAAGATCATTACCTAGGATGAAGATGGCGTGATCTTGGAGGTGAAAAATGAAGAAGATGGTGGCTCCTCAAGGTGGTGAAGGTGGTGGTTTTGGAAGGAGGAAGAAGAAGCTCTTGAGTTCTCTTGAAAATGAAGCTTGTAGTGTTTAGATATTGTCTCCAAAGAGCAAAAGATGTAGTCTTTGAAGGGCTTAGCGAGAGTTTTGGTTATGGTGGTGGTGGAGAAAGGAAGAAGAAGATGAAGAAGAAGAGTGTAGAGAGAAGTATGAGGATTTGGAAGCAAGAGAAAGAATGAGAATTGAAAAATGAAAAATGAAAAATGAATGAGTATGTGTGTTGTTGTTGTAATCATAACATGTAGTGGGTGGAGGAAGAAGATATTTTCTTAATTTTGTGTTAATTAAGGTTTAAGGAGACAAATTGGATGATGGGGGAACAAATCAAGTACTCATTCTTATATAAAGCACTCTGGTCTAATGCTTTATGCTTTAGTGACATCACTTTTACTTTATTATCTAGTTGACTAAATTTGAATTTAATTATGTGATTAAGTGCTCTTGCAACTTAATAAATATGATTAAGCAAGGATTAATGATTAACACACAAGAATATGATTAATAAAAATTAATTTTGTGATTAAGTTTAATTATCTTTAATTAAACTCAATTAAACTAATTCAGGGTGATTAGTGCTTAATTAAGCTATTAAGAGTTTGACTTGCTTAATTAAAGATTCTCTTATCTTAATTAAGCATTCTCTTAACTTTTCTTCTCACATTTAACTCATAAATACCTCGTTAATCCCTTAATTAATCATTAATCTTATAATTTCTTATTAAGTGCCTAATTACTCAAGATTATTAAGGTAATTTAGTACGATAGAAAATTGAGGATGTTACATGTAATGCTCTCTTGGCGTTGTAGTGCTCCTAGAACTGTAACACTCTCTTAGAGTAGTAGCACTGGGTTTTTTTTTAAATAGTGCTATGACAGTGATGTCGTTGCATAAAAGATAAAAACTCACCTAGAGGATGTTGTAACATCGACATTTTGGCATATCGGCATATTTTAGGCGTTGTAGTGCCCTATAGTGCTAATGTCTCTTTCCTAGTTATCATAATGACTTACAACAATAGTCTTGCGCCACACCTAACATCAAAATTAATAAAATTTACAAAAATATTGAAGAACAAATAAACAAATCTAGAAAAGAAAAAGGATAGAAATTTGTGCTGCCTCCTAGGAAGTGCTTATTTATAGTCCTAGCTCGACTATGTGTGTCTTATGTTTGGATCCCATATTAGAATCACAAATTTTCCCACTACTTCTTTAAGTTGGTGTAGCAACTTGCTCTTTTGAACATCGGCTTTTTCATCAATTATGCGCAATATGGCATATGCTTTAGCATTTCAACAATTGAAAATTTTAGAGGCTAAGAAAGTTATATGTCCTTCTCCTTCTCTTTCTCAAGAGATGGGATTTTTATGGATGGGTTGTGTAACATCCACTGGATTTTTTTTATCGTTTTCGCCTAATTATTTGATTTTTATTCAATAATTGAGATTAATTAAAATTCAACTAAATATTTATTTAGAATCAATTAATTAGCAATTAATTGAGTTTAGACATGAGGGAATTAGGTTAGAAGCATATATGATTTCATAGAAATTTTCTCAAAACCGTTTTACCGATTTGAAGGAAATCAGTAGAATTTCGGTATTTTAAACTGTCGGAACCGAATCAATAGAATTGTACACCCAAAACCCTATAACTCAAGGCCGATTACTCAGCCATTCAACCCTCTATGGGTGACGTCACTAAGGCCACAAGGAGGAGGAAGCATGGCTGAAAGTTGGCCACAAAATCTCAACCAATCAAAACCCACAATTCCAACTACCTTTCTTTATACTTGAATCAGATTTTCTCTCTTCGTTCCCGGCTAACTTGTGCCCCCTCTCTTCATGTTTCAGCCTTCTTCTTCTCTTCTCCTCTCAACCAACTCCATCAAACCTTCAAGTTTTGCTAGGGTTCCATCAAAGTAAACTCAAATCTAGTAAGATCACACCCAAAGGAGGTAGAGATTCAACCTTGTTCTTGTTCTTTTGGTTATGGTTGGCTGATTTAGGGCTTTATTTTCTCACTTATTGATGTGATGATTGAATGAATATGATGATCTTTGGCTGGTTTTTTGGTTGTTTTTGGTGTTAAAATCGATTTAGAAGTAGGAAGGAGTGAAAGTGGGATGCAGGGAGGGGGTGAAAGGTTAAAACCCTTCGGCAGTCCGTACGGCGGAGTGTACGGCTCCGCCTACAGCTGTTTAAATTTGATGAAAATATTTTTATGTGAAACTAGACATTCAGGGATTTCCATACATATATAATATAAGGCCATTAGATTAATATTGAGAGAGAAATGAATTTTTGAAGTTCGACCTAGGTTTTTGAGTTTGATTCTGGGCAGACTGGTTTGTTCAGGGCAAAACTTGCCCTATACAGCTTGGAATTGAGTGAAACTAACTTTTTTAGAAAGCTTACACATAGAAAAATATCCCATAAAAATGTCAGAGTTAGATACGATCCTGTTTGCTCCCAGTGGTACGACGAAATTGCCTTATGTCCAAACCAGGCCAAAACAGGGTAATTCAGGAAGGTCAAATTTCGGGGCTTATAACTCAAACTCTACTAAAGCAAATGAAACAGAACTTCTTTCAAATGAAACCTTGACCTATTAGCTTTAATATGATACTAATTTCGTATGATTTGAGCTGGTTTTCTATTTTTAATGGATTTTTACTTTTAAGTGTGTAACTGCTGGCCGAGATAAAACTTAAATAACTTGAGCTACATTTATCAAAATTAGATGGGACTAAAGAGGTTCAAAAATAGACACATAACATTCTATCATATCCAAAATTTAGGTCCATATGAGTTCAATAGAAAATTTGGCTTGATTTACAAAAATCGAGTTGAATGAATGTGCTGAGACAGCAACTATGTTTAAATGCAATAATTGTTCCTATGAGATTGATAATTGAATTATGAGTGAAATGTTATGATTTCTCTAAAAAATTGTTTTCCTGAGTACTGGCACTATTCACGGGAAAGCGGACTCGATCCGTTATGCTGCCGAATTTTCGGTAGAATTGTAAGGAAGTTATAAGTATTTATGTATTAAGAATATGTATATGGAAATCATGTATGCAAGGATATATGAAAGTAAATGATGAAGCATATGTATGAGTGCATTCGACATGTCTATGCATGATTATGTATGAGAATGAAAGGATGTGAATATATTAAATGTGGGTCCCTTCACCTGGAGACAGTTATGAGATCTCTCTTTGTGAAGGCAAGCTAACAAGATAAGTTTCTGGGCCTTCACTTGAGCGCGCATTAATTGGGTTCCTCCCTGTGAAGGCAGTATAAAACTATGAGATCTCTTTGCCTTGGAGGCATGTGGTCAGATGAGATCCCTTTACATTGAAGGCAAGTGGTTAGCTGAAATCCCTCTATTCTTGAGGCACGTGACCAGGAGAGATCCCTTCAATTTAGAGGCACATGACTAAAATGAGATTGTAACACCCACCCAAGTACGGTACTATACTTAAGTCATAATACCTCACATAGGAGTTGTTACTGTCACTTGATCGGACTCGTCTCAAAGAACCTTCGGCCACCTTCAATCTTACTAGTCAACTCCGCCTCAGAGGACCTTCTTTGGAACTTTTGAATTATCTGGAGATAACACGGAAATAAACATAGGAGTGAGAATTATAAATTCTCAGCAGGACTCATTAAACTACCATATGCTGTGTCATCGTTATTATCTCCAGCTGCTTTGGTTTATTATGAAAAATGTGAGCATGTTAATTAGACTGTTCAGTTTTATAGTTTGAAAAATATATTGTTCGAAGCAAAATTCATTTTATTCACGCACTTGAGTCACATTGGCAATATTTCATATTCGGAATAATAATCACAAAGATAAGTAGATGTAATAGCCTCAAAGATCAATAAAAATGGGATATAATTATACAAATACTCATACTTGAGTTCATGCAAATGCACTTATATTTTTCTTTAACTTTCTTTTCTTTAGTCTTTACTGCCCTTAGGTAGTCTAATATAGGAGTGAGCTCAACTCGTGACCGTCGTCACACAGAACTGACCTACAAGTGGATTCATGTGCCTTTAGTCTTGGAGGGATCTCATTTTGGTCACATGCCTCTAAATTGAAGGGATCTCTCCTGGTCACGTGCCTCAAAAATAGAGGGATCTCAGCTGACCACTTGCCTTCAATGTACAGGGATCTCATCTGACCACGTGTCTCCAAGGTAGAAGAATCTCATAGTTTTATACTACCTTCACAGGGAGGGACCTAATTAACTGCCTCCAAGTGAAGGGACCCAATCTTATCTTATTTAACTGCCTTCATAAGGAAGGATCTCATAACTGCCTCCAAGTGAAGGGATCCACATTTAATATATTCATGTCCTTTCATTCTCATACATAATCATGCATATAGAATTTCATGTTCATATCATGAATATTCATAACAGAAACTATAATAATTTTATAAAATTCTGCCGAAAATTCGGCAGCATAATGGATCAAGTCCGCTTCCCCATGAATAATGCTAGTACTCAGGAAAACAATTTCTCATAGAAGTCATAACATTTCATTCATATTTCAAACATCAAATTCATAGGAGCATTGGTTACATTTAAGACAGGGTTGCTGCCTCAACAAATTCATTCAATCCGATTTTTGTAAATCAAGCCAAATTTTCTATTTAACTCATCTAGACCTGAATTTTGAATATGTTAAAGTGTTATGTGTCTATTTTCTAACCTCTTTAGTCCCATCTAATTTTGATAAATATAGCTCAAGTTATTTAAGTTTTATCCTGGCCTGCCCTGTAGCTAGCCAAAATTACACACTTAAAAGTAAAAATCCACTAAAAATAGAAAACCAGCTCAAATCATACAAAATTAGTATCATATTAAAGCTAACAGGACAATATTTCATCTACAAGAAGTTCCATTTCATTTTCTTTAATAGAGCTTGAGTTATAAGCCCCGAAATTTGACCTTCCTGAACTGCCCTGTTTTGCCCCAGCGTGGACATAGGGCAACTTTCTCGAACCACTGGGAGCAAATGAGACTTGATCTAACTCTGAAATTTTTATGGGATGTCCCTTGTATGTTAGCTTTTAAACAACATTAGTTTCACTGAATTTAGAGTTGTGTAGGGTGAGTTACACCCTTCTCAACTCATACTGCCCATATGAGAATCCATATTTCTAGGTCAAATTTCAAAAATTCATAACTAACTCTATACTAATCCAATGGCCTTATATTTTATATGTATGGAAAGCCCTGAATGTCTAGTTTCATATAAAAATATATTCATCAAATTTAAACAATTGTAGCCAGAGTCGTACACTCCGCCATACGGACCGTCGAGGGGAAAACCCTAATAGCTTCTTTAATTCTTCTTGGATTCATATTTTCCTTAAATCAATCCATCCAATCTTCAATTCAAACTCACATATACACCTTAAACCAACCTTAATTCATCATCTCCACTCATCACAACATCAGAATCATGGAAGAATAAGGGACCCTAGACAGCCCCAATTCAAAGAAAAGAAGGAGAAAGTTGAAATTCCTACCTCAAATTGATGTAGAAACTAGCTAGATTTGAGCTCTCGGTGTAGGAAGTGGGTGGAGCTTAGAGATTTGAGGAAGAGGAAGTGAGGAAGAAGAAGAATGAAGGGAAAGAAGCTGGCATGAAGGAAAAGCACAAAAAAATGAGGGGAGTTGGATGGGATTTTAGAGTCTTAAAGCATGACAAGTGAGTGGTGATTGGTGGAGACTTGGATGGTGTACATTGAGCCAAGTTTCTCCACTCTTTGGGCAGCCACTTGGTGCCACTTAGGTGGGGGATGGTGGCCGAATTTTAGCCACTCTTTCTAGGGTTTCTAGTGTATAATTCTATTAGTCCGGTTCTGGTGGTTTAAAATACCAAATCTCTACCGATTTCTTGCAAATTGGCAAAATGGTTTTGAAGAATTTTGTGAGGTTTTCTATATGTCTATTTTAATTCTTCTTAATCATAATCTCTCTAATTAACTTCAAATCAACTCCTAGTTAATCTTTAATTAACTTTCAATTAACTTTACAAACTCAATAAAAATAAATAAATCGATTAACGGTTTAACTTAAATGTTTTACAAATTTAGGGCCTTCTATTTTCTGTTTTCTATTTTCTATGGCTAAGGGCATTTTCATAATTTTGAGCAAGTCTAGGGGCATCCCATGTCATTTTACATATGGATACCTCCGTGATTCAATCAGCCGAGGTTTAGGTTCCTACGTTTTCGCTACATGATTCTGCTTCGTTTAAAACCTTATTCTGCTGATTCTATTGATATAGGGACCTAAATGTCATTTTCCAAAAAGTTTAAGGGTAATTATGGAAAAGATCTTTAGGGTAAATATATAATTACCAAAAGTTTTGGCCAAAGTCGTAAATAATCGAAATTTGCCCACGGACGTATTCATTATTTCTTATTACATTAATGGGAATGTTACAAAGATCCCTCCAAGACTAGAGGCACGTGGATCCCCTTGTAGGTTAGTTTCAGGTGACAACTCACGACTGACCACTCAGATCGACACCCAAGCAAGAAAGACTAAAGATTAAAACATATGCAAGTGCCCTGCGACAGCGGGACACGTGAACGCCTAGGTGTGCCAAGAAAAGAAAGCAAAGAAAGTTAAAGAAAAATACCAGTGCATTTGCATGAATTCAAGTATAAGTATTTGCATAATTATATCCCATGTTTTATTGATGCGAAGACTGTTCTATCTACTTATGCTGTGATTATTATTCTAAATATGACATATTGCCAATGTGACTCAAGTGCGTGAATAAAATGAACTCTACTTCAAACAATATATTTTCAAACTATAAAACTGAACAGTTTATTTAACATGCTCACATTTTTCATAATAAATCGAAGCAGCTGGAGATAATAACGATGACACAGTATATGGTAGTTTAATGAATCCTACTGAGAATTTATAATTCTCACTCCTATGTTTATTTCCGTGTTATCTTCAGATAGTTCAGAAGTTCCGAAGAAGGCCCTCCGAGGCAGAGTTGACTAGTAAGATTGAAGGTGACTGAAGGTTGCTGCCAAACAAGGTCCGACAAAGAATAACTCCTAGGTGAGGTATTATGACTTAAGCATAGTACCATACTTGGGAGGGTGATACAGGTTGAGTTTCAGTGGCTCCTCCCATTCCTTTTCTATTATCTCTTTTTTTTATTATTTTTCTCTTCATCTTTCTCCTCGTTATAATTTTCTTCTAGCTCTTTTTCTTGCTCACTCCTATCTTCAACCTCCTCCTTTTCACTCATTTTATTCTCACATTGTTCCACCATTTCCTTGTATGAAATTAATGGCATTACATAACTCTTTTGGGGTTAGAACAATACAGTTCAGACATTTGCTTAGATAGTTGGCTAATCTGTAGCTCTAAGTTCCAGATAGTCACTTTTTGGTTCATGAAGCTTGCTTTGATCTCTTCCTTCAATAAATTAGTCTATTGAGAAAGATGGGCACCAAGCTTTTCAATGGCTATTTCTTAGTCGGCCTTCTTTTCCTTTGGAGTAGCAGATGGCTATGAACTCATAATCCCCTTATTACCCTAAGAGAAGTTAGGATTGCTTT
The DNA here is from genome assembly GCA_031439585.1 of Pterocarpus macrocarpus. Taxonomy (NCBI): domain Eukaryota; kingdom Viridiplantae; phylum Streptophyta; class Magnoliopsida; order Fabales; family Fabaceae; genus Pterocarpus; species Pterocarpus macrocarpus. Next base: position 30,463,099 of record CM062515.1, read on the forward strand.
CAAATCAATGTGAGTCACCCAAGTAGATCACTGTGCTTGAATGAGGTGCTTCTCGCGTGCTATTTCCATTCAAATTATTTCTTCCATAGAAGTTACACATTAATGGAGGGAAGTAAGTAGGTGGCGGGTAGCCCCAGTCAAATATGGGTATTGTGCAAAAAATTGAGCCATATAATTCCCATTTAAATGGTTTCATCTACGGAATTCACATTCAAATGGAAGATGATCTATAACTCCAATCTGCATCTGCCTTGTTTGTGTTGTCGACTTAGAAAACTGTCCAGTTTACCCTCTATATGAACCAAATAGAGCATCCAACAAAACAAGAGCTAACAACAAAATAAAACTTCACAAGGTGTGAGTAGTGAAAGTGACTAATGAAAAACAAAGTTTTTTTTCTACAAAAATGAAATAAAATAGATCAAATAAAATAATGTAAAAAAATATCTATTTTTATTTTATTTTTTAAAAAATGAAAAACAAAATCATAATAGGAATGAAAATTAAAAAAAAAAACAAAAAACAAAAATACTAGAATTACCAACAACTAAACTATTAATGATTGATTAAACAATTCCTAGCAATGGTGCCTAAAAATTGTTACCCAATTTAGAAAATTAGCTTTGGCAATTATTTGTGGTCACGAGTGAAAAAGAGTGAGTATAAAGTATCGTTCTTACCAAAATTGTAAATCAAGTACTAGTTTGTTTAAAATGGTTACTATTTGGGCAACTAAAAATAAGAAGGTTGAAAATAAAAGTAAATAATAAACAAAACAAAACAAAATAAAATATGAAAAATATAGAAACTAATAAAAAGAAAGATAAGTGTTCACATGACGTCATCTTAATTCCTAGGTTTTGTATTACCTAATATTAATCTAATTTCTGAATCAATTCAATTTCTAGTTGAATTCATCAGTACCTATAATTACAATGTCTTAATATTGCAATCATCTTAAGATAAATTAAATAAATTAATTTTTTAATGTTGTTATAAACTTATCCTAAGGATGAAGAACATAAATTCCTATGAACACATAAATAAGTAATTCTATTTCTATCTACTCTAACTTATGGCAATTTTTAGATCAGCTTATTTTATAAAGTAAATTTTCATTCGACAATATAAAATTTTACAACATTCAAAGGAGGGCTCAATTCCAAGAAAGCATTAAAAAATTAAAAATTGCACAGTTGATTGAAAAAGAAAATTAAATTAATAAACAAGAATACAAAACCTTCTCCTTTAGACTCTATCTTCCTAACACCACAAGAAAATTAAGAAAACATAGGAAAAAAACCTCAATAATAGAATAGTCATACTAACTGACAAAATCATTCTTTGTCTCTCCCTGGCTCTCCTCCCCCTTTCATAAATTACAATTATTTATAAAAGAAGAAAAAAATCAACTTGAAATCCCTTAATTTTCTCCTCAAATCAAATCTTCAGATCAAATCCTTATTTACTCCTCTTCCAAATCTCTTTTGTTTTGTTGGTGCATCCAAACAAATTTGATGAAAATATTTATTTATCAAGCTCGACAGAGTAAATTAAATTCAAATCAAAAAAAATATTTTAACTAATAGCACTCATAAATTAAATTTATTAAAATAAATAAGGGAAGTTATCATGTTGAGACATTTGGAATAATTAATACAAAAATATGGGAGAAAATTATATATTTTCACAAGTTATTAGACTTCCATCAATCCTCTTCCTTCAACCATATCTCATAAAAAATAGCCTTTAATAAAAAGAAATATCTAACATAATCAGATCCCAAATTCACAAACCTCCTATCTTCTTCCTAGCCTTTGTTCCCTCATTATGCTCTTCTTCCTCCAATTTCTCAAAATCCATCTTGCTAGTTACTCTTCCCTCAACTCGGTTAGACGACATCCAGGATGCACTAGTGGTGGATTGAACCAGCAATCTCGCAATCGAATCGTGATGGCAAAGCAACACTCCATTGGTAGCAACAAAATAAGGTGATGATGAAAGCTTGTGACTATCTTGTTATTGCATACCCATACATTCGAGGTTGTTAAATAGAGTTTAGTTGTTAAATAGTGCATTAAGGGAGTTTATATGAAAGGGGTTTTAAGAATCACTCTTTAACATTAAGGAGGTAAATTGCACCTTTTTAAATCTTAGGGGTAAATTGCACATAAAAATAAAATTTAAGAGGGTAAACTATATTATTTTATCCTTATAGTTGCCAAGTTACATTATGTTTTCCAAAACAATGAAACTATTTGTTTTCAAATTTGGCTTCATTCTAAAAAATGCTTTATAAGAGAACCTATACATATATAGTGCATAAAACATGAGATCCAAGTTGTGGCATAATGAGATATTAGCATTTCATATGTTTCCACATTGGCTTCTTATTGAAGCTATCACTATCGAATTTAATTACTTCTTATTGACTGTCTTCTCCCTCTTTGTTCATCTTTACGTTACAAGGAAGAAGGGAAGAATAGGAATTCAAATCAAAGATGCGAGTGCTGCTGTTTATAATTTTTGGCACACTTTATGATTCATAAAGACGTCAAGCAAGCCCTAGAAGTGGCAATGCACATTTAGCATAGTATGCTAATATGGCAATATTATGAGACATTGAGATGTTAACGCCACAACTTGTGTATCGACTTTTACACATTATAAGCATGTTACAATTTTAGTAAACATAGTTCCCTCTCCTATGTGGTGCAACATACACATAATGTATCATCCAAAAGCAGCCACTTAATCCGTAATATTCTCATGCTTCTCAAATTACACCTCTATGGTATATTATTTACAGACAAGGCTACCATGCACCTTCTTATAAATGGTGCTTGATGCACCTTGAATCTAGGTCATTAGATTTGGTTGTTTTTATATGTGCTAATGCATCTAATTCTTTCCAATAATTGTGACTATCTCTGCTCCTAACCTTTCTCTAGTGGCCCTCTCACCCCCTGACCACCACCAGCCACTCTTCGAACCACCACCACCAACAGCCACAACCTTGACTGTGCGATAGTTGTGCCCTTCTCTCCACCTTGACACTACCGCCGCCTTAGGAACACAAACTCAGAATAATAGTAGCTCATACAATACAACAACATTTCAAAGAATATAGTTTGCGCACAAAAATACTATATGGAAAGTTGAAATCTTTTTGGGGGGAAAATGGGACTCATAAGGGAGTTGCTCCAAAGTAGGTGCTCCAACTTCTCTAAGATCCTAGATGCAACAAAGTTGTTCTTCTATTTTGTTCTTTTGTGTTGGAGTGGAATGGTGCTTGCTAGAACTAGATAGGCTTGTTTGATCCTTCGCTTTGTTGAAGCACATCAACAGGTATAGTGCTCCTCTTAATGTTGATGGGATTGTCTTCTAGGTCTTTGTCTTTTGACAAGTGTCATTAAGAGCATGGGGTGGTGCTAGGGTTGAAGGAACAAGAAAAGGAGGAAGAAGAAGAAAGAAGAGAAAAGGGAGTGAGAAAAAAGAAGAGTGGGGTGGCGTTATGGTGCATCACATGTGCTGGATGGAGGATTACCATATAAAATCTACGTAATCAAATATCAAGGTGGTTGATGCACCATAGATAACAAGGTGCATTAAAGACAACACCATTATTTACATTTTCTCGAGATTTGTATGAACCAATCTATGAATGGTTCATGAATAAGCACATTGAGTCAATAATTTTCTTCTCATGATCTAATAGATGTACTGCCTAAGATATTCCTCTAGGATGAATATATTATAGCTTTTACTTGGTGGAGCAAAATATAATATATAGCTTCTATCTTAAGGATTATATTTAAGAACAACTTTTATCCCCCAAAAAAAGGAAAATTAACAGTAACTCAATAATGCAGTATCAATTTATAGAAGATAACATTTTGGGTCTTCTTTTTTTTCGGTTGGGAAAGGGGGTTTTTGTTTTTTTTGGTTGGGGGGGGGGGGGGAAGGGTTCTACCCACTATTAGTCTCTGCCAGTTTGAACCCGGGTGCAGTGTTTGTGAAGCACACAAAGTGACCACACGAGCTACACCTCACCTGCATTTTGGCTCTTCAATTGAAGAGTTTAGTTGAATGTTCATGAGCTATATGGCCATTTATGAGGTAAAGCATCTGGATTCAACTATCAATAAAGTAGGCAGTTGAACCCACAAGAGACGAGGCGGAATTTTAGGGGTTGAAAGAAAAAACGACTTATCTCTTTTTGAAATAGTTAAACTAAGTAACAAAAATTTTCTTTCCCTTTTCCTTTAGCTCAAGCATAAAAAAAGAAAGAAAGAAAGAAAGAAAGAAAAAAACCCAAATAACAAAAGAAAAAAAAATTCTGCTACAAATGAATGGCAGTAAATCATGGCCTTGTTATGCCAATGACACGGTTTGAGGGTATTTCGGGAAGTTTAACACACTACTATGCCACATGTGGTTTGCCACTTCTAGGGCTAGCTCTATATCTTTGAATCATAAAGTATGTAAAAATCAAATAACCTGAATCAAGTTTCATTAGAACCCAACCAAACATATTTCCGTTTTTGACTAAAAATGAAAACACTGAACATACAAAACAAGTTTGTATCAAGCTTCTTAGACCAGAGGCCAATTTGCTTCCATTTCAATCTCTTCTCTTCCCGCTCATTCAAAGTCTAAGATCTCTTCTGTACAGACAAAATTGCAAATACAATATTTATTAAAAAAAAATTAGTCCAATTTTATTTTCTATAGTGGTACTAGAGATGGCCAAATGAGTCGGACGCGCCAGGTTGACCCTCATAATCCGCAATTTTAGGCGGGGTGGGTTGGTATTTTCAACCGGCAAAAAAAATTCAACCCGCATAACCCACCCCGCTTAACTCGCGAGTTAAAGCAGGGCAGGGTGGATTTGGCTAGCGGGTGAAATTTTCTTTTTATTTTCTTCTTTTTTCAACACAATACATACAATATTAGGCATTTTTGTTGATATTTATGTAATATTAGTAGACTCCATAGTTTTCTTTTTTTACTATATTATTGATTATATTTATGCTTTTATGGACTATGTCATTGTCTTATTAATTATGAATTTATATTTTATTGTGATTATGGTTAATTTGTAGAGTGTGAATTTTTTAATATTTTTGAGTTTGAATATTGACTTGTAAGCTTCTCTAATGTGATTATTTTGGTTAAAAGTTCTATCTTATTCTTATTGAGAATTATAATTTTTAATTATTTTAGAGTTAAGTATATAATTTAATACTTGATAAATAAATAAAATTAGATTCTTTGTATAGATATTCTTTTATTGTATTTAATTAAAAATTCCTTTATTTTTTTAAAAAAATTTAGATGAATTAATTTATGTAAAAAAATATTTTTTTCTTTATTTTCCATTTTTTGGCGGATCAACCCGTCAACCCACTAACCTGCAGCGGGAGGGGCGGGGCAAGTTGCCCCGGTAGCCATTACTAAGTGGTACCAAGAAAACACAGTACCTGTGTCTAATACGATCTAGAGTTCTTCAATGATCTTATAAGCACCGTAGGGCTGGGAAACAAATGCGGCACCATGAACTAGTCAATTCTTTCAGAATTTTATTGCAATTCTCTTATTTCAATAGTAGGTTTATGGGAGTGAGTATCATTAGCAAACATTTCCCATAGAGAGAAGATTTATACCCAGCGTGCTTCTGTGCAGCTCACAAATCACAATTCAGAGGTAGGACATCAAACATTCTAATTTGCATTATTGACTTATTCACTGGGTTTTAATTATATATGAGTGGGAGAAACCAGGCTTTAGTAATGTCTCAAGCATAATTTGATGAATATCAGTTAATTGTAATATATATGTAGTTTAAGTAAGAGGTTCAATCCCGTTTGCTCGTCCATTCCCCTCTTCCTTCTTACCACTCTAGGGGGTTATAGGTATCCCAAAAAAAAAAAAAAAAGAAGAAGAAGAAGAAGATATAACTAGTTTGGACCAGCCGCATCATGTTTGAAGGGCTCGACCTATTTTTTTCCTACCATGCGAGGAACCCTAGGTATGCCCCACACCTCATAGGTACCTGAGAAGGGACTAAAATAACTAAACTAACTACATTTTTTCCATTACTAGCAGCATGAACTAAGCCTATCAGAGAATCAAAGGAGTGAAGGATGTAAAAAGAATTATCAGAATCTGCAGAAATATGAAGGATAAGAAATGGTCAGCTCAACCAAATTATGTAACATAAGTAATGGTCATATGGCAGACTATTCATGAACTAACGGCCATGTAGTTTAACATATTTAACTTCTTCTCACATAAAATATATTTATATGCCTCATAGATCTATTGATATAGAAGTCAGCCGTTCTAAGTCTGCATACTCATCTTCAGAAGAACAAGTACATTATGAAATGAATTGTTAGTAAATCTAATCATTTACCAGATCAATGATATCAACAATCCACCAAATAAACAACAATAAAGTCTGAAAGTAATTGGAAAGAGCTCCAAATCCTCATCACTAAACAGAAAGGCATAAAGAAAGACACCTACTAAGCAAAGGATCTTGAGAAACTAATGCTGTACTCAATGTGTTTCATGGATCTCATAAGAATGATAAACTTTTCCAGCAACAATAGCCAAAAGCCCACAATTCAAGAATTACTGTTTTACCAGTCAAGCCATCATCCCGAGTACTTCAATGAATTCAGCATCCTGACGAAGCCTTCAAGGTGGAGAGAAGAAAAAAGTGCAGATAAATTCAGAACGCTGTAAACAATCCTCAAACCCATTGGTTGCCACTTGAAACAAAAACCAATAATAACTCATGGAAGTTGAAACTAATGCACCAAAAGCGAAACCCGCTTAAGCCTTAACCTCCACCTGCCTAGGTCCACTATGTTCAGGAATCAACAATCCAGGCCCTTCCTCCTTCCCCACATTTAAGCCAGATCCATTGCCCTTATTCTGATACAAGGGATTCGATGTCAATATCCGCAACCCAGAATCCCCATTTATCTCCAAAACCTCAGGCAAACCACCACCACACCCCCTGGACATACCTACATCGATCCGAATCGCTCTGTTATCGCAAACGCCGTTAATCCCAGCCGACTGAATGGTGTGACCCATGATCATCCTCTTCACGCCGGGGACCGTGGACAGAACATGCTCAAGAGTTCCACAATCACAATTCTGAGCAAACTCATCCGAGAATTTCCTCACCCAAACGACACCGTTCCTCCCCCTGCAATACGCCGGCGAAAACCGCCCGGTGGAACCGTTAATCCAATCCCTAACTTCCTCATTAATCCTCTCCAAACCGTAAGCAACGTGCTGCGGCAACAACCCTCCATGAACAAAAATCGAATCGCCAACAACCAACACAGTAACATTCTGCGACAGAAACCTACTCGAAATTGGGCCGTTGGGCCGCAGGGCCGCAACCCTGGCCCGGAACCCGTCAAAGAACTCCGTCCTCACGCCGCGAAAAGACATGGGAACCCCATCGAAGGGGTCTTTCGGGGTTTCCAAACCGTGGCAGAGGCTCTTCATTATGTTCCCCAGTTCGAACCATTCCGCCCAAACCTTAAATTCGTCGAGGCCGGTTTTCGTGACGTAACGGAAATCGCCCTCCACGTTCATGATCTCGTGGTTGCCGTTCATGGTGATGATGGTGCCGCCGCTACGCGCCGCCTCGCGTTTCAGCTTCTCGAGGAAGTAGAGGATCTTGAGCTCGTCGCCGCCGCGGTCGAGGACGTCGCCGACCTGAACGACGGTGGCGGAGCCCCCGACGTAGCGGTCGGAGGCGTCGATCAGGCCGGCGAGGCGCAGCGCCTCCTTGGACTTCTCGAGGTCGCCGTGAAGGTCGCCGATGGCGATCAGGCGGCGCGGAGAGGGCAGCCGGGTGGGTAATGGTGGCAGAGAGCGGAGAATAGGGTTCGGATTTTCAGGCGGCGCCGCCGTAGGTGATGGCGGCGGCGGCGGCGGGAGGAGGAAGAGGCCGCTGACTGAGAAGTCGACGAAGGTGTCAACGAAGGATGAGAGGAGATTGGGTATGTCTTTGCAGATTGAGGTTGAGGTCTCTTCTTCCCCTCCCATTTCGATTCAATACTCTCACTTTCCCTCTCAAATCTTTGTTTTGGTTCCGGAAAATTGGGTCTGTGTTTGTTGGAGGTAAACGACACGATATTATATTATCATTCCGAAACTCAAATGAGTTGCTAGTAAAGAAATTCAGCCCAATTTGTTTTTTTTTTTTTAAATTTCTTCGTCACCGAACATGTGGAAATCTTTGGCCTATGTCTGACATTGTACTCGGACGAGAATGAGAATAATACTTTTATTTACAAGTGTCTTTTTTTCATTATTTATGATTTTTTTATAGGGCATTATTTATGAGTTTTCAAAACTGGTAGGAGAGAGAAGAAATTAAAAGGAATAATATTTGAACTTAATTTTGATATATAGTCACTATAAAAAAATTTTATATAGGCATATAATCTTGTATTATCACATCAACAAGAATAATTGACTTTTATACCTATTGATTGAATGGTCATGCAAATAAAAAGATTTGATTATATGATAGTATAAAAAATTAAACTAAATGGTGTAAAAAATTAAACTAACTACCACCATCTAGTGTATCAAAATTAAACTCATAAATTTTGTAGGGTATTTAACATTAATCATCATCTAGGTTTGGAAAAATCATGGTTAAGAAAATTAGACCAAACTAGTTAGTCCAACCGATCTATCTGAGAATCGGTACCTAAGTCAGTTTGGTCACACAAAAAATATGGAATTCTAAAACTGGAGAGAGCCAATGTGAATCGATCTATAGCGAATGAACCAGTTTGAATCGAATGTCGTGTCACTTAAGAAACAAAAATACTACTTGGCATTTTACTCTTTTAAATAGAGTTTAGAGGAAAGAAGTATCAAGTAATGTAACATATGAGTATTTATATTGTTTTAATAGTAAAAAGTTCTCAATCTAGGCAATGTAAGACTTAGCTACTTTAAACAATGTGAGATTTGAGTGCTCTATATTCCAACTCCCTTAAATAAATGCTCCTATATAACAAAAACATAAGAATAAATTAGTTTTCGAAACATTTTTTAAATAAAGATTTAATTTCAATATACTGATAATGTGAAACTTCTTTACATTGTCCTCCAAATAAATCCTCCGATATGCATAACTTTGAAAAAGTAAGTGCGAGAGTCAAACATATTTGCTGATATAGCAATATATAATTAAATGACAGTGAAAAGAAGTTTTACACTATAAGTATATCAAATTAAAATCTTATAAAAAAATTATATTTATATATAACTGATATATTAATATTGAGCTGATATAAGTTATAAACTATGTAAGCAAGGTTTTGAAAAAATTAACTCAACATTAATATCATCAAGTTATCATGTTAAAATTTTATTCTACTCTTCCTTCGCATCATCTAATAATTTTTATTTATTTTGTAGCATATAATTAATCACGTGGGTATATATTTATATATAGGGAAAAAAAAACTTTTACTTTTCTAAACTATAGGTAATGTGCATTTTATCTATAGAATTTTGAAAACTTGTAAATTGACCCCTAACATTTCCTAAATGTGTAAATTGACCCTTTTGTATCTTGGTGGACCAATGGCTTGCCCCATTTAATGCTTGATCCGATTTTCAAAGCCTTGGAAAAAATTGTATGAAGGCCCATTCTCATGTAGAAATTGCATTCCACCCCTATGGAGATGATGAAACAAATGTTTTTGTTACTTTCCTGACTCTTTGACCATACCATGGTAAAAATTTAATCGTGGTTCATTATAATGAGACGAAAAATGTTAACCATCCATACCAACCCCAGGTTAGTGTGATTTCTCGCAGTAAGAGAAGAGAGGAGTGTCTCATTATCTACTATCATCCATGAAACACCAAAAGAGATGAAGTTAAAATAACCACAACCTCACCTCCATTTTCTTAGCCATCCTCAAAGCCATTTCCTCTACAAATTCATGAAGAAGAAGACAAGATGTAAGTAACTAAAATATGACCCCAAAAAAAAAAAAAAAACCAAGTAGTGATAGAAGTAGTCTGCAGCACTTACTGATATTGCTCAAGTGCCATGGCCCTATTAGAGGCTGATAGCAACAACTTATTACACAAAAAGTTTTTAGGGAAGTCGAGCTTGTCTAAATATTTCACTATAGCTCGTTCCTCTCAAGATAGACTTTGAGGCTTCACCTCTAATATCTTCCTAGCCTTGAAATTCTAATATAGGGGAAACCTCGCTAAGTGGTGCTTATCCAAGGAAAAAGGGAACTCAGCATTGGGGGACTTCACTTTGAAGTACATGTCTTTGAAGTCCTTATAAGAACTTTGGTAAAGACGAAAGATCTTCTTCCTACGGTGGTCACTCAAGGAAATCCAAATACCTTTTCCAAACCCTTTTTTTTCTTGGAAGAAAGAGAAGAAAGCATTTAAAGAGAACCTTACATCTAGAAACTCCATCAAAATTTCGAAACTCTGGGTAAAGGCCCAAGAGCCTGAATAAAGTTGCAAGGGGGCCACATTGACCTAAGTCTACAAGCTGCACTCAAAATCGATAAAAGGAAGCCTAACAGTTATAGTACTAAAAAAATGTTTATGCATAAAGAACTCAAGGCTCTATAGATGGAAAGCAAGAGATAATCAAAAGAAGACTCCTCATCATCATGAGAAAGATGGAGACTTCAATGAAGCACTTCTATGCTCTCATAGTCATTTATCAAGTATGACAACTTCTTGACCTCACTGTGAATCTAACAAACTAGGCCCTCCCTTTACTTCACAGGATCTTTTTGCCTATCCCCTTTTTCCTTTTTGGCAATCCAAGATGATTTCCTCGACTATTTTGGAATGCTAGAGACTATAAACAAAGGACTTAAGCACATTAAAATCCCAGTACAGCCCATCACATATACTACAGGCAAAATTGACTCGTTTAGGGTTTTTTTTTTTTTTTGTAGAAATAAAGAAAGAAAGGGATCACTAAATTTAGTAGAGTTAAGTGGGGAGATTGGACCTAAGAGAGGAAAATTAGAAATGGACGGTAGAAGCCATAAGGAATTCTTGAAGAAGCATGGAATAGAGAAAAGACTTCTAGTATTGAAAATGACGAAGTGAAAAGGAGGAAACGTCAATGAGCATTTAAAAAGGTCTTGAAACGGCCATTTTTCACGGGACTACATGTAGAGGGTAGTGCCGCTAGAAACACCACTGGAGAAGGGTATGGAGAATGAGCAAGTGAACAATGACGAAAAAGAGAGGATTTCACAGGATGGCCATACTAATTTGGATGCCAATATCATGAATAATTCGAAAATTAAATCTGGGAAGATTCTTTCCATTGAGAATGAGAAAGGATGGACATTGATGGAGAACAAAAGGAAGGCTAAGGTGCCGAATAAGGAAGGAAAGGATGAGAAAGGAAAGAATATCTTGACAATGTCAATGGGCGGCCCATGGTAGAGCAATCATCACATGCAGAAACACACAGTATGGCTACCCAAGTCACCTGAACTATGAGGCATTCAGGGGTCTTACGCAAACCCTATGTTATGTAACTCAAATGAGAGGGCAAAGGCAACAGCAAACACCACAAGTAGTTAAGCCAGTGAGAAGTAGTCCTAACCATTGACGTTCAGTGCGATTAGACCAACAGGGATAAAAAAAGGCAGACATATGGTGCCAATACAAAATCCGAATGGTGAGGTGTCCAAGGGAGTTGTCCTTCGTATCTTTCCAAGGGGTAAAAGAAAGAGACAACGGCGAGACATTTTAGATAAACCACTGATTAAGGAAGCCACATTATTGCTTTAGTAAATACAGAGCTGGGGCATCCGGGTGGGGAAGCTGGTGGACGTGAAGCAGCCAAGGTGGGGTTACAATCTAATGATGCTATTGACAGTAGGATGACCGAAGGCGTGGTGCGAGGTTTGAGAAAAAAGCAGTGACAATGTAGATAGGGTTTTCACTACTTCCCTAAGTCCTTGTGTCTTATAGATTTATCAATTTTTATGTGGCATATTAAGGGGCAGTTAATCCCAACGGGTAGAGGGGGGCGAAGGAACTTGTGAGGGAATTCAAGCCAACTTTTGTTATTTTGGTTGAGATTCATACACCTTTTTCCAAGGCGCAATAGTTTTGGCTTCGACTAGGCTATTTTACGGTGGAATTGGACGAATCGCATGGCCATACAGGAGGTATCTGGATTTTAACTAATAATGATAAGGTGCATGTTCAGGTGCTCGAGAAAATCCTGTAAGTCATCACTTTTACGGTGTGTATGGATGGGAAGATATGGGCTTGTTCGACAGTGTATGCGAGTCCTATTCCTACAATTTGCTCTTTTCTCTGGGACTATTTGATTAATGTAACATCCCAAATTTTGTATAACTAGCAATGTCGAATAATTAAATTTTTAGATACATTATAAATATATGAGTAGCCAATATTAAAGTGCATCTATCAGGGTTAGACGAATTTGATTTTCCTTGTAGAGAAATTTCATGTAGACAATGAGCAATGTTTTGCTGATTTAAGAGAAATCGAGTGGATTACGGTGTTTCATAATGCAAGGATCGAATCAGTAGAAATTTGTACTATAAGATAACATGAGTCCCAGTTAAAAAACCTAAATCATGTGGCAAGAAATTAGCCACCTACCAATATTTGTTGGCCAAATCATGGCCATCCATCCATCTTTAGATTCAACAAAATTTAAAATTCCAATAGAATCCACCAATCACCTTCTCTTTTTCATTCTTCCAACTTTGTCCATAAGTCACCAACAGTTTCCCTCCTTGCCCCCAAAAATTTTATCCACCACCTTAAAGCCACTCACCCTCCATTTTCTTCTTCATCTCTATTCTCTTCTTCTACCTCTCTAATTCTACTCAAAATCGATCATGATTTAGCCTTCTTATGATCAAAACTTTCACTTTTTCCTTGTATTTCTTTAAGAAACCTTTAGACCAACTAAAAATCTCCTCCCTTTTTGAGTCATCTAACCTCAAAGGAAGGGATCATCATTAATCTTGGAGCCATAGTGAAGAAGAGCTACCAAAGAACCCAAATTTAGGAGCTACAAGAGTGGTTGAGGTAGGATTTCTTGGATTGATGGATATTTTAGGGTTTATGAGACAATTAGGATTTCTTATATCACCCTTTATTTGATGTTGTTTGTGATGATATGACTTGATTATGGTAATTTAAGATAGAAAATCATTAAATTGAGTTGAAGGTTTGATCAAAAGACCAAACGAAATCACAAACAAAATGTTATGATGAAACCCTAAGTGTACTATATGTATAATGTAGGGTATGGCTTCGTTTGTATGTATCAAAATTAAGTGAACATTTTTATAAAACTAGACTTTGAGAGCTTTCCAACCATATAAATTATAGGTTTATTGGAATTAAAATGAGAAAGTTATGAATTTTTAAAGTAGACTGTTAAGTTTTATTTACTACCTTGAGCAGTGTGCATTGAGAAAGGCATAACTCGCCTATATAACTTCAAATTGAGTGCAACCAATTTTATTAGACAGTTAACACATAGATAATCATGTCATAAAAATTTTATATTCATAACTTAAGCACATTGCTCTTAGTAATCTTCTAAAGTTACCCTCTTGTTCAGGTGGGGATAAGGTAATATAGGAAATCCTACTTAAGAAGCCCCTAACTTGAGCTCTACCTACCCAATTATGATATTGGGTTCAAAAGATGGTTCAATTAGCTTCAACTTGGTATGAAATTTGTATAGAAATGATAAGAAATGAAATTTTAGTGATTTTCTAAACTTAGGTAGTCAAGCTTATCCTGAAATAGAGTAATTTTCAGCAAAACATTAATAACTTAAGTTATGCACCTTAAAACTTAATAGGACTAGAGAGATTTAAAAATAGACTAATATTACTATAACATATTAAATTTTCATATCAAAGTGAGTTAAAATGAAATTTTGGGGCAATTTACAATAACAGGACAGAATTAAATAACTTAAGTTAACTTGATAACTTCAAGGATTAAGAGCCCTATAAGACATAAAGAGCCAACAGCTGAATCATTGATGTAATTCTTTGTCATAATAATATGATATTGATATATGAATATAATGCTTCTGATTACTGTGACTAGCTTGCTGAAATGAAATTGTCTGTACTTTGGAAAGTTTTTTATTTCAGCTGTTATGATGTCGAATTCCCAGTAGAAATATATGAATTATGCATTATGATTATGATTTCTCAAGCATATGCATTCAAGATTATATGATTAAGGATATACGTAAGATTCCCTAAGACTTGAGCCAATTCCTGACCAGATTTAAAGAGAATAAACCAGTGTGAGAGCTGGGAAAAGTAAATCCATCACTCATGTATAGGTACAAGGTCGGACCTGAGAAGCAAGCTATTACTATAACGTCCTCCTCTGTATAGTACTATACTTAAGTCATAGTACCATACCTTGGAGGTGTTACTATTGCCTGAGTGGACCTTATCTGACAACAACTTTTGCCGTCTGTGAAACTTTTGGAACTATCTAGAGATAACACAGAAATATGAGTGAGAATTTTAAATTCTCAGTAGGATTCCTTAAACTACCATACATTGTGTCATCGTTATTATCTCCAGCTGCTTCGGTTTATTATGAAAAATATAAGCATGTTAACTAGACTGTTCAATTTTATAGTTTGAAAATATATTGTCCGAAGCAGAGTTCATTTTATTCACGCACTTAAATCACATTGGCAATATTTCATATTTAGAATAATAATCACAGCATAAGTAGATAGAATAGTCTCAGCATCAATAAAACATGGGATACAATTATGCAAATACTCATACTTGAATTCATGTAAATGCACTGGTGTTTTTCTTTAACTTTCTTTGCTTTCTTTTCTTGGCACACCTAGGCGTTACGTATCACCGTTCCTAGGGTGCTTGCATATGTTTTAATCTTTAGTCTTTACTGCCCTTGGATAGTCTGATCATATAGAACTAACCTACAAGGGGATTCACGTGCCTCTAGTCTTGGAGGGATCTCATTCTGGTCACGTGCCTCTAAATTGAAGGGATCTCTCCTGGTCACATGCCTCAAGAATAGAGAAATCTCAGCTGACCACTTGCCTTCAATGTAGAGGAATCTTATCTGACCACGTGCCTCCAGGGTAGAGGAATCTCATAGTTTTATACTGCCTTCATAGGGGAACCCAACTAACTGTCTCCAAGTGAAGGGACCCAATCTTATCTTATTTAACTGCCTTCATAAGGAGGGATCTCATAACTGTCTCCAGGTGAAGGGATCCACATTTAATACATTCATATCCTTTCATTCTCATACACAATCATGCATAGACATGCTAAATGCACTCATACAAATGCTTCATCATTTACTTTCATATATCCTTGCATGTAGAATTTCATATTCATAACTTAAATCTTCATATCTTCATTAGTTGTCACATACAACGAAGTCTTATGAGCAAAGTTTAGATATTTAGGCGTAATTTTAAAATCTTAAGTCTTAATCTATCTTGCAAGCTGCTAACTTCTATTGATGATGCCGAGTTTGAGCTTAGGACCGAGTTCCGAGATTGAATTGGGTCCGAGTTTCGAGACTATATAAGTTCTGACTCCCTAGGTTATGTATGTAAGGTTAATGTTTTGATTCCCGACTTCCGGGGTTATGTTCGATCTCCGAGATTCGTTCTGGGTCAAGTTTTAGAATTACGGGTATAAAACTTTTAAAGCATCCTAGTTCTTGACTTCCGAGATGTGGGTATAAAGTTTTATATTCTGGTATCAACTTCCAAGTTTGTGTTGAAAATTCCCGACATCCGGGTTTGGGTATTTTAGGTTTTATATTCTTGTCCTTGACTTTTGATTTCAAAGTTTTCCTAAGTTCCAATTTCCGACATTATACATACCCGATCTAGTTTTCTATTTGCTAAGTTCCGAGTTCAACATTAAGTATACCTGATCTAGCTAAGTTCCGAGTTCCGATATCAACTAAACTTGATCTAGTATTCATGCATGTCTCTAACTAGAATTGCATTCTTATAAGAGAAAATTCACCAAAAATAGAAATCTGGGTGAAATCATACGAAATTTATATCACTGTAAAGCTAACAAAGCAAGCTTTCAAATGAAATAAGTTGCATATTATTTGAATGAGTATAACTCGAGATATAAGCCCTGAAACTTGACCCTACTGGACTACCCTACTCTAGCTCGGGTTGAACTTAAGGTGAATTCATTGATGTACTGGGGATAGTTGGCAACGAATCTGACTCTAAAATTTTTATGAAATGTTCCTTCATATGTTAGCTTTCAAATAACATTGGATTCACTCAATTTGGAGTTGTGTAAGGTGAGTTACACTCTTCTCAACCCACACTGCGCGGATGAAAGTTCTTGATTTCTAGGTCAAGCTTCAAAAATTCATAACTACCTCTATGCTAATCCAATGGCCTTATATTATATATGTATGGAAATCCCTGAATGTCTAGTTTCTCATAAAAATAGGTTCATGAAATTTAAATAGCTATAAGCAGAGCCGTATACTCTGCTGTATGGACTACCGAGGAAAAACCCTAACAACTTTTGAGTTTTCTCTTCTATTCAAGTGCTTTTATACCAATTCCAACTCTAATCACAACACACATGCAAATTCAGTTATAAATCATCATCATCACTCCAAATCACATCAATATCATGAGGAAACAAGATCCCCACATTGCTGTAAAACAAGGAAAAATAAGAAAAGAAGTTGGATTCCTACCTTATTTAGTTGAATTCTTGTTGATTGGGTGTCTTAGATAGGAGCAACTCTTGATGAGACTTGAAGAGAAGTTGAAGATGGAGTAGAGAGGAGTGTGAATGGAAGAGAAATGAAGGGGAGTCAGCCCCTTATCTTGGTTGAAATTCACAAGGGTAAGTAAGAAATTGAACACAAACTTGTGGAGCAATGAGTTGTGTGATTGGTGGATGTGTTTTCCTTCTCCAATTTGATTTGGATGCCCTCTTGAAGGCTGATTGTGGCGCCACTTGTAGGGTGTGCTGGCTGAATCTTGGCCATCAATCCTAGGATTCTCACAGTATAATTTCTATTGGTCTAGTTCCGACAGTTTAACACACCGAACCTTTACCCACTTCTAAGAAATCGGTAAATCGGTTTCAAGAAGATTTCTATGAACCTAATTTCCTTACATCTAATCTCAATTAATTGCTAATTAAGTGATCCTAAATAAACATTTAGTCAAATTTTAATTAATTTTGATTATTTGATAAAAATCGAATAATTAGGCGAAAAACGATAAGAAAAATTCCGGTGGATGTTACAATTACCCAGAGGTGAGAAAGGCCATTCACCTCCAGGGGACCAAGTAAAGGAAGATAAGAAAGGTTGCACTTTGAGGATAGTGATACGTAATGCTCAAGTGTAGACCTGTGCAGACACTTTAGGGATGGCGATACGTAATGCCTAGGTGTGTTAAGTAAAGAAAGCTAAAGAAAGACAAATGCGCTTGCACTAAGAAATCCTTTGCATTCATCTATGCCGTTTATTCAATTGTTCTTCATTTTGTTATGAATCTATGCAACTTATTCAATTGTCTTTTATCTTGTTATGTTAATGATTAGATTCTTTCTCTATTTACTAAGTGTATGAATAAAATGAAATATGTTTTAGAAGGATATTTTTGAACCTTCTAAAATGAAATTTATAGTTTATATAGCATGATCATTTTTTTTGTAAATCGAAGCAGCTAGAGATAAATAATGATGACATTGTATGTAGTAGTCTAGGAAATCCTATTTGAAAATTTGTAATTTTCACTCCTATATATGTTTCCGTGTTATTTTCAGATATCTCAAGAGGTATAGGAAATGGTCATATTAGGCAGAGTTGTTTAATATTAGAAGATGGCCAAGGGTTGCTGTCAGACAAGGTCCGTTTATATAACAGTAACAACTCCTAGGCGTGGTATCATAACTTAAGCATAGTATTGTGCTTGGAAGGGTGTTACAATTAACTTGCGGAGTAGATTGGGTAGCCATGGTTAGTAGTTAGGGACTTCAATGAAGTGTGTTTGGAATCTGAATCGAGTGGGTGTTCTTTTATTCCTAACAAGGCTCGTTTATTTTATGATTGTCTAGATTGTTGCTGCCTTGCTGATTTGCATATGGTGGGAGGTAAGTTTACTTGGTAAAGAAGCTATCATGGGCATCCTACGATGTTTAAGAGATTAGATAGAGGAATTATGGATGCTAAGTGGCGTTTTCTTTTTCCAAATGCATTTGCGTAAGTCTTACCTTGTATTTAATCTGATCATAATCCTCTATTTTTAAGATATACGGGGCTCCCTTCAACTACTAGCCCTTGCCCGCTTCATTTTGAGGCTACTTAAGTGACTCATAAAGATTTCCCAGCTGTTGTCTCTCAAGCTTGGGGAAGGGGCTCTCTGAATATTGTGCTTTCATTGGAAATAGTGAAGAAGGGTTTTGCTGCTTTTAATAAGGAAGTTTCTGGAGATATTTTCATAAGGAAGCGGCTTCTTGAAGCTAGAATTATGGGCATTTGAAGAACTTTGCACACAGTTGATTCTTTGGCATTGGTTCAGTTAGAGAAGAATCTACAAGCTGAATATGATCAAACTCTTAATCAAGAAGAATTATTATGGTTTTAGAAGTCTGTAGAGTAGTGGGTTAGGTTTGGTGATAAGAAGACATCCTTTTTTCATGCGCAAACCTTGACTTGAAGGAAGCAAAACAAGATTGAGGGGCTTCATATTGCTAGGGATGTGTGGTGTACACATGGAAAGCTTCTTAAGCAGGAGGTTCTTAGTTTCTTTAAGAATCTTTTTGTTTCAGCTAACCCTTTAGGACTCTAGAATGAACCTTTTCTTATTGTTGCTCATTTGAGGGGAGAGGCTCATGCTGTTCTCGAGAAGGAGGTGCCTAGGGAAGAAGTGTGGGAGGCTCTTTCGTACATGAAGGCATTTAAAGCTCTAGGACCTAACGAATTTCAACATTTCTATTTTAAACACTTCTGGCATATTTTGGGTGATGATGTGTATAGGGTGATTTGGGAGGCTTTTTATTCTGGAGTTTTTGATGAGAAGTTATTTGAAACTCTCATTGTTCTCATTCCTAAAGTGGATGTTCTAATGCGAATGACTCAATTCTGTCCTATTAGCCTATGCAACGTAATCTACAAGTTAATCACTAAGGTGTTAGTGAATAGGCTGCATCCTTTTCTTTCTGATCTTATTGGGCCCTTGCAGAATAGTTTCATTTCGAGAAGTGGTATGATCGATAATGTAATTATTGCCCAGGAAATTTTGCAGCGTATGTGCAAATCTAAGAGCAAAAAGGGAAGTATGGCTATCAAAATTGATTTACACAAGGCGTATGATAGTGTGGAGTGGAGCTTTCTGGCGAGATCACTCATTGATTTTGGCTTCCCGGATAGCATCAAGAAACTTAATCATGTTTTGTGTGTCTTCTTCATCTTTATCCATGGTGTGGAATAGAGTGAGGCTTGAAAGTTTCTCGACGAATAGGGGGTTACGTCAAGGGGATCCGATGTCACCTTATTCACTTGTGCTGTATATGGAAAGATTGTCCATGATGATATCTGAAAAAGTGGACTATGGTAGAGGAGGCATTGGGATCTCTCATTTATTTTTTGCGGATGACATCTTACTCTTTGCAAAGGCCAAATAGGCCCAAATGAGAACTATTATGGGAGCGTTGAAGGAGTTTGAAGAGACCTCTAGGTTGAGAGTTAGTGTTGAGAAGTCTAAAGCTATGATGTCCTAAGGGGTGACTAAGAACACCAAAGAGCAAATCTCGATAGTTTCTTCTATTCCCCTGGTTGCCAATCTTGGTAAATATCTGGGCTTTCCTTTATTTTAAAGGAGAGTTAAGCCGGAAGATTTTAATTTTCTAATTGATAAATTGAACACTAAACTTAGCGGATGGAAGGCAAAATTATTGAATAGAGTAGGGCAAATTACTTTGGCCAGATCTGTGCTTACTACCATACCACTTTATAATATGCAAACTATTTGGATTCCCCAACAAGTTTGTGATGATATTGATGGTCTCATTAAGCAGTTTGTTTGGCATCAAGGCCGTTTTAGAGGTTTAAATTTGGTTAGCTGGGATATTGTGTCTAGACCTCAAGTCTGTGTTGGCTTGGAAATCAGGTGAGCTAGAGATATGAATGTTGCACTTCTAGGAAAATTGGTTTAGGAATTCACTCGCCCAACTTCCAAGTTTTGGCTATCGGGATGAGGCCGAAGTATGAGCCCAATTTTGATGCTTTAGCACTAGTCTTTGGAGGTAAAGGATCTTCTCCTAAGGCAATGATGAACAACAAATTACCAGGACTATCAATGTCATCGCCGGAGGTTTTGCAGGTGGCAGAGCGACAAAGTCATCCCAGAAAAAGCATTTGCAAGAGGTCCTCAACGTATCTTCAAGAAGATAAAAAAGCTAGCACTGACATTATAGGCAACACCAGAGATAGTCTTCTTAAGCCCCAACTTGGAAGGCGTGATTCCTGGACACGACGACCTTATGGTGACTTTTGTTGCAATGGTCAATGCTGAAGTAAAAAAGGTAATCGTTGACCAAGGGAGCTCGATGGACATTTTATTCCAAGATGCATTTGATAAGCTCAGACTAAATAACATTGACCTCGAAACACACAAGGAAGAGTTGATCGATTTTTCCAGGGAAAAAGTCCACCCCTAAGGGTTTGTCACCCTCCACCTAGCCCTGGGGTCTAGACCCAAAACTCGGACTGTTAAAGTCAATTTCCTAGTTGTCGACTACCCCTCAACCTATAACGTGATACTCGGAAGGCCGACATTAAACAAGATAGGTGCCGTTATCTCAATGGTATCCTTGACAATGAAGTTTTTTACTGACAAAGGAGAAATTGCCATGGTAAAAGTAGACCAGGTCACGGCTTGGCAATGCTACAACGCCAGGCTCAAAATTCAAAGGCAGCAGAAGGAGGTGTCCCAAGGCGATGCCCGACCCCCCAATGCTTCAAAAGTCATGATGGTAGACCTGGATACAAGGAAAGTTGAAAGAGGAAGACCAAAGCCGGATGGCAAATTAGAAGAGATTCAAGTCAGAAAAGAAAGTAGGCAAACAACTCGGATCAACAAAAACCTCCCGACCATGTTGAAACAAGACCTAGTCACCTTCCTCAGGTTTAACGTAGATTTGTTCGCTTGGATTGCGGCCGATATGCCCAGAATCAGCCCGGAGTTTATATCCCACTAACTCTCCATTTTCTCCAGTTCAAAACCGATAGCTAAGAAAAGAAAAAGAATGAGCTCAGATAGAGCCCTCGTGGTCCAAGAACAAGTTCAAAATCTTCTGGACGCCAGGTTCATACGCGAGGTCGTATACTCGATGTGGTTATCTAACGTCATTATGGTTAAAAAGTCCAACGGAAAATGGCGAATGGCATCGATTACACAAACCTAAACAAAGCCTGCCCGAAGGACCCATATCCCTTACCAAGCGTTGATGGGTTGGTAGATGCCGCCTCCAGTTTCTGATTGCTCACCTTCATGGACGCCTACCTGGGATATAACCAAATCCCGATGTGTCACCTTGACAAAGAAAAAACAGCGTTCATAACTCCAATGGCCAACTATTGTTACAAGGTCATATCGTTCGGTTTGAAGAACATGGGAGCCACATACCAGAGGCTTATGAACAAGGTATTCGCAGTGCTGATCGAAGATTTGATGGAGGTTTACATCGATGACATGTTAATCAAGACAAGAGAAGAAGGTAGTCTCCTGTCCAACCTTGAGGTCGTGTTCAGCCGGCTTCGATAGCACAACATGAGACTAAACCCGCATAAGTGTGCGTTTATTGTGGAAGCCAGAAAATTCTTGGGATTCATGCTCACACATTGGGGAATTGAAGCAAACCCTGAAAAGTTTCGAGCAATTCTTGAAATGAAAAGTCCGATAACAGTGAAAGAAGTATAATGTCTCACGGGAAGAATTGCCCCCCTCTCGAGATTCATGGCTGCATTTCCCAAAAAGCCATTCCCCTCTTTTCTCCCTTAAAAAGGGGAATACCTTTGAGTGGATACCAGATTGTGAAGCCGCTTTTTTCGACTTTAAGGAATATCTCTCCCGCCCTTGTATCTGTCAGTTAGCAATGCTACCATAGCAGGGGCGCTATTTAGGGAAGATTCCCGACAACAGCATCCCGTATACTTCATCAGCAAAGTACTACAAGGTCTTGAGATAAGATATTAGAAAATTGAGAAAGTCGCCCTGACCTGTGTTATAGCAGCATGAAGGCTCCGCCAATATTTTCAAGCCCATACGATTGTTGTCCAAACTGGCTAGCCAATCCGGTAAATCCTACAAAAATCGGACTTGACAGGTAGGATGGTATCATGGTTTGTGAAACTTTTTGGAGTTCGACATCCAGTATGTACCAAGGACGGCCATTAAAGCTTAAGCACTAGCAAATTTCTTAGTCGAAATGGTGGACGATATAAATACCCCAGAACCAAGATGGACACTACATGTGGACGAAGCCTCCAGCTCAAAAGGAAGCGGAGCTGGGGCGATACTTGAAAAAGAAGGCAAAATAATCATCGAGCTCTCTATAAAATTCGACTTCCTGGTTTCCAACAACCAGGCTGAATACGAGGCCATTATTGCTGGCTTGAAGTTAGCTAAAGACGTCGGAGTATCCCGACTTTTGATATGTAGCGACTATTAAGTCGTGACTTCCCAAGTAATCGGGACGTACCAAGTTAAATATGTCTTGCTGCAAAAATACCTTCTAAAAGTAAGAGAACTCGTAAAGGAGTTTTCAGGTGTAGAGTTTCGACACGTTCCCAGGGAAGAGAACGCCAGAGCTGACATGCTCTCCATGCTGGCAAGCACTAAGCTCGGAGGAAACAACCAGAGTTTGATCCAAGAGACTTTGAAGCTCCCCTCAATAACGGAACCTCTTCCGACCTTATCCATTGATGGAGATGGAAACTAGATGACTCCGATTGTTTAGTACTTGCAGAATGGAACCCAACCAGAAGATTTCGTCGATGCAAAGAGGCTAGCCAGAGAGGCCCCTTACTACATCATCATCAATGAACAATTATTTAGAAAGAGGATTGTCCCAGCCACTGCTAAAATGCATAGGACCAGATCAGATTCCCGTCATTCTTGAGGAAGTCCATGAAGGTTCTTGTGGCCACCACTTCGGAGGAAAGTCATTCCATTGAAAGTATTGTGAGTTGGATTCTATTGGTCGTCAATGATCAAAGACTCGATTGAGTATGTAAGGAAGTGCTCTAGCTGCCAAAAACACGCCACCTTTCACCTCGCCTCTTCCGATGAACTAACCTCGATCATGTCCCCTTAGCCTTTCAGCAAGTGGGGACTCGACCTCCTAGATCCTTTCCTACTCACCTCGGGACAAGTGAAGTACCTAATTGTGGCAATAGACTAATTTACAAAGTGGATAGAGGCAGAGCCGCTTTCCACCATTACTGCCACCCAAGCTCGGAAGTTCATGTAGAGGAACATTTTCACCCGCTTTGGAATACCCGACTCCATTGTTATTGATAACGGAACCTAGTTTATAGATTAAAAGTTCCGAGGATTCCTCTCGAGCTACAAGGTCAAACACCACTTCACTTCGGTCAAGTACTATAAGCAAATGGTCAAGCCGAAGCCCCCAACAAGGTCATCTTACGAGGGTTGAAGAATAGACTCAAAGAAGCAAAGGGAGCATGGGCCGACAAGCTTGAGAGCATTCTATGGTCCTACCGAACCACCTCGCATTCGATGATGGGAGAAACTCCTTTCAAGTTAACTTACGAGGTGGACGCAATGATATCGATCGAAGTCGAGGAGTTCAACCCACGTGTCATGTTCCGACTTACATGCTATCAAGCACTTCGGAAAGAATCCAACCTGTCCAACAAAGCAAGGGAAATGGCTCATCTAAGGGAGAAGGTGCTGAAACAATGAATCTCCCAAAGATACAATGCCAAAGTAATGCCTTGGGCGTTTGATTAAGGTGAATTGGTTCTCCGACGTGCTGATATTGGAAAGCCTCCCACGGGCCATGGGAAATTCGCTGCAAATTGGGAAGACCCATGCAGAGTTATTGACATCTTGGGAAAGGGGGCATAAAACTCTCCACACTATCAGGCACATAAATTCCGAGGTCAGGGAACTCCTCCAACCTTCGGAAATTCTTCGTATAAACCACGCGAAGTAGCTGTACTCTTTTTCCTACCTCAGATTTTGTCCTATTGGGTTTTTCTGAGGAAGTTTTAACGAGACGGAACTTCATGGGCTAAGCAGTATCCGGTAAACTCTTCTCGGTTTCCTGCTTTTATGTATTATCTCTGTCCTACTTTTATACATTATCTTTGCTACTATTTTATCCCATTTCTATTTTGATTATTTGTTATCATCCTCACCTTTTTATTTCTCATTATACTTATTATGGTTGTTGTTTAACACTCTCAACCCACTTTAGTTCTCCTAAGGGATTGATCACCCCTTAGTCGAGAAAAACGGATCCCAATATTCCCTTCAAGTTGTAACTTAGGTGAAAAGCAGGTGCATCAATCAGCTAAAAATAGGCATATCAATAACCTCAATTGGCAACAAATAAAATCGTAAAATTACGGGAAATTTTATTATAAGACCCCGGATCCCAGGGAGATATTCATTACAAAAAAGCCCATGATAGGGCAAACCAAAACAAAAAATTACAAGCCTATCAAGGGTCTGACGCCGAATTCACTGGATCAGGTTCGGGGTCCTTGGTACCTTCTTCATCTTCTTCTGGAGCTACCATGATGTGGCCGTTGACCACGATTTTGTCTAACCTGACCTCGCTAAAATCAGCATTGGGACAAATAGTCTGGCATTGCTCTAGAAGAGATGCTTTAATCTCTTCGGCCAACTTCGCCCACAGCTGCTCCACTCGGCCGCCTTGTCCCTCGCTCTGGTAGCAGCCTCAAAAGAGTCGGCGCAAGCCCTCTTGAGTTCCAACACCCGAGAATAGGAATTCTCCAATTGCTTATCTTTCGACTCAAGTGCTTCCTTCAGCTCGTTGGTCTTGTCTTGCTTGGCCTTTTCCAAAGCCGACTTCTTATCTTGAAGAAGGGAGAGCTTCTCCTTCAAGACTCTGATCTCCTCCATGGCTTGGACGCTGGAAGTAATGACTGGCTCCGAGTAACAGAGTAAGGCTGCCGACTTCATCATAGCATGCCCTGCCCATTAGAACTTTGCGGCCAAGTTCTCATCATCCCTTTGCAAGCGCTCGAGGAGGGCAGGGACCATCAGCGCCTTATCCATGAAGTCGGGATAAGGGAAATCCTTTTCCATAACATGGAATTTCTACCTGTCCTTCGCCACGGGAAAAACCTTGGAATCAATAGCCACAGCTTTTTCTTTGGCTGCCTTCTTCAACTTTTGTTTCTTCGAAGGCTGGGCCATAGGGGCTGCTTCATCGGGGGCGGGAGTAAACACCGGCTCTCCGGATCCACCGACCTTGGGCTGTTACTCCCGTCCCCCTCATGGGGCCTCTTCAGTATTCTACGACAAAACTCGACAAGTGCGGGCTTTGGGGCCATTTCGTCTACAAAATAGAAATCAACAATGAGTATACAATAAAGAAAGGAGGAAGAAGGTGCAGCAACAATAGAAAAAGACAATAACCTAAATATCACCTGGCCTCCCAGATTTCTACGCCAACTATGTTCTTTAAGTTTAAATGATTTTTCCCAAAGCATTCGAGAAGGAAGTCGACAACAACCTTCTCCTTGGGCTTAAGGGAACTCTCCTCTATTCGGGAAGTGTCGAAGTGCTTGCACCAGAAGACATTAAATCGGAGCTCTCCCTCCAAGGTTTCCCAAAAGGGGATCAAATTCGGGCACCCAAAAACTTTAAAGTAAATAGGCTTGAAGTTGTGAAAAGATTCCTCGTAGAGAAGGAACACCTTCCGATTGACATGAGCTCGGAAGGATAACCAACCCGAGGTTACTCCGCCACTGGTAGGTCGGGTCAAAGTAAGAGAAAAAAGAAAGCTTCCGGGGATGGTACTACTCCGAGATATTCGTGGATAATCTTGAACCCCCTTAATCATCGCCCAACTATTTGGGTGTAGTTGGGAAGAAGCGACCTCAGTTCGGCGTAGAATCTCCACTTGAAAGTGGGAGAACGGGATCCAAACTCCTAGTTTGGAAATAAGGATGTCGTAAAACTACATCTATCAGGGACCCCCCTCAAGATTGATATTGCTCACTCTCTCTTGCTTGGACCAGGGGCCTCCAAGTAATACTCTTCCTCGTAGTCGCCCTCTAGTGAGATTAGTTTCTCCTCTTTGAAATGAGTCAGGAACTCTGAGGTTATGACTAAAGGGGTTGCAAGGACTATGGGATCGACTCATCGGTAGATGAAGTTGATCTCGGGAGGAAACGTTAGAGCCCTCTTTTTGACCATTTTCAAGATCTCGGGCAACCTACAAAGGAAACCACCCCTATGTCATAAACTCGGGAAAGATCTAAGTCAGAAACTCTCAGAAATGGAATGGAAACTAAAAAGGCAGACCCCATATGGTGGTTTCCCTCTAAACATAAAGCCACTGGTAGGCGATGGAAATAAGAAAATGAAGCAGAACAAGGGTTAAAACAACCCACAAGTAGTGGAAAAATGCGATTAATGGTGGAAGGAAACCAAACCACCACTAATGTCACATTTCATCCTACAAAATAGGCATTACAAACACTAGAAATGGGAAATGAAAAGAAAGGACATACCTATTACAGAGGCTCGAACGAACGCTTGAATGCTCGAAAATGGCAAATCTGCGATGAAGCACCCACTTCTTCACTAACAAAGGTTTCAGCAAGCAAGAAAGTGGAGGAATGAACAAGCAAAGGGGCATTTATAGGCCTAAAGGTGCCCCCCTTTACGGCGCACACCAAACGTCACTAAGAGCATGACACGACATTTTGCATAAAGGAGTTGGGGGCAAAAGTGAAAAAAGAGCCCCGATTCAAATGATGGGGCACTCGAAACGAGGTGCCAAAACAACACACGTCCACTCGGGGCAACAAGGCGCTACTCATGAGGCGAAAGGACGTCTTCCCGAAGATCCAAGACATTGCCACAGGTAAACGTCAAATCATTTGAAAAATAACGGCCTAATTCTCATAACACGGAACATTATCTCAAAAAATCACGAGGGACTCGGCACCTGACGAAGTCACCTCAGTCACCAAGTTGAGGGCACTGTTTCGGACTGAAGTGTACGAGCCCAACTCAGCCCAACAACTAAGCCGAATTAGATGTTGGACTCATCAGTATTTGAGGCCTATCTCGAATCCCCGTATGAGATAGGGCCCAAATCTAGATCGAAGCCCAAGTCTAGATTGAGTGTAACGATCCTCTAACATTACGGATCGGTACTTACCTTGCGTGTTGCCAATAAACTCGGACCTATCCATTAATTCCAAGCTAATGGACATCCCGAGTTATCTCCTACGATGACGGAACCACACCCCCATCTTCTCAACTACCCACTCATATATATGAGTCCAGTTACGGATTTCAAGTACTCATTTTTTTTTTTTTTTACCTCTCATACACTTACCTGCACTCACTGACTTGAGCATCGGAGTCCTTGCAAGTACCCTCACTGCCATGGACCTTAGCTTCAACAACTCACCAATCACATCAACAACAGTTTGAGATCCCGATCTTAGTTCGGAGACCATTCAGGTAACCCACATTCGAACAGCACCCTAAATTTATCTAATGCTAAGATTAGAGATAATTATTAGTTAGTTATGATTAGCTTTTCATAAGGCAGCTTATGTTTTATGCCGTCTTTCTTTTGTGTGGATTGTTATGGTACTAATCCAACGACATTATGTAAACTTTTGGCTTGATTAATGAAAAATCTGGTATTATATTGCTTCCTAAGATTATTGACTGTATAAATAAAAAATTAGTTTGTTCCCGTCATCATATTCATATTCATATATTAGTTAAAAGAGGGCCCAAATTACAATATTCAGCGGTCAGTGCAAGCCACGTGGCGTTCCCGCCGAGAGGACTTCATCCAGGTATAAATGCCACCCTATTACGATTTTGATTTCGTTTTCGTCTGCCTTGTTGCTTATTAGATTCAAAGTTCCTAACCGTGCGGCCTGGAACTGCATCTTCTTCTTCTCTTGTGTTCCTCCATCCCTTCCACTTCCACCATACTGAAACGCACGCACGAATGCAAAACTGAACGTACCTCTGAATTTTAGGAATCCATCTTTATCTTCTACCTCTCTTAGGTTTCTTTCTACCTTCCTATACCTACTTTTTGAAACTTGCTCGAGAAGTTGGATCAGCCTCTGAACTAGTATCACTTTTCTTTGTTTTTAGTTTTTTACTTTTGTTTCTGATATGTTTTCATATTTTCATGCATGCATCTCAAATTCTCGTTTTCTATTTTTCTTTTCAAGTCATAATTTGTAGTCCCCTGTGCACTGATGCATTTCTACTTTGTATAATCTCAGATTTGTTGAATCCACGAATTGTTGCAGTACTTTTGAGTTTTCAAGAAATCTTCTGCAGCGAAATGATTTTCTTGCTTTTTCTTTAGTCAAATTACGATTACGATGGACTCCATAATCTAAAATAGTGAAGAGTTTCAGAGTATGAATTGGATTTATCATATTCTTCGATTCGTTCTTTTTTTTTTTTTTTTTGTTCGGTTGGTTTCTGCTGCCATGAATTTTTGTAGTTCTTGATGGCTAGTGGCCGCTTGATTTGATGATTTTTATCTTCTTCGTGAGTTATCTGCTAGCAAGGGATTTCGCTTTTGCATGTGTGTGTGTGGTTTTTTTTGGCTTGACAGTTAGTAATACTTGTTTTGACAGAGTTTTAAAATTTGGTTTGAATATAATTGCTAAAGATGTTCAATGATCTCTTAACTTTTTCATTGTTCAGAAATTTTTGGATTTCGTTTTTTGTTTTTTTTTTAAATTTATGGAATTGACTTTTATTTCACCACTTTTTGTCAATATTACTTTATTTATGGAGTGTCCAATGTTCACATTTTTTTTTTTTGGAATATCACTACTGTCTGAAGATTAGTAATACGCATTGGTGATATGCAATGTTATATCTTATGATATTGGCTTGATGATGTTACCTTAAGCATGTATGTTTCTATATATTGAACTGATGCTCTCTTTTCAACTGCTGTTTGTTTAGTTAATTCAGCACTGTCATGGACTCATATTCTCTGAAGTCTGTGTTCGATTTGCCTGCGCCTTTTCGTTCATGTTTTAGTTTCAGGTACTATGTTTTTCCTATGCGGAAGATATGCCAAGTTGCTGCACATAAGTTTACCTGCTATGAAGCTTTTGATTCTATAAATTGTTGTAGTCGATTATTGTGTGTGGTCTTTCACATTTGATCGTCAATTTAAAAAATGAGATGTGATGATTATCATTTATCATTTATCTTTCTGACCTTACATAAAATTTGGTGATTTGCCTGTTTGGTTTCAAATGTCAGATTGTATAGGTCTAATAAGCTGCACCTGAAGTGCTCATAAGGGATGCTCTCTTGATTAGCATAATGAGCTTGCATGTTATATCGAATGCAGGTATTTTAATTCACTTCAGAGTGAATGCTTTCCTATCTGTTTCCACTCTGATGTAAACATGATCATCTCTGCACCGACTGGGAGTGGAAAAACAGTGCTATTTGAGCTTTGCGTTTTGAGGCTTCTCTCCAGGTTCATTTCTGCAGAGGGAAGATTCATACATTTAAAGGGATCTCTTAAAACAGTAAGTCCTTATCCAAAAGACATCAGCAATGACAAATGAAAAATTTTGTCATAGTAATCCTTATGAAGAGTTATTTGATTTGTGCAAGACAAGAAGAATCCTATTGTCAGTTTCTCTTGCCATTTGTCTAAGTCATAAGCATAATATCTTTTTCCAATAAAGAAAACTCATATTGTACTGGCACATATACAATGGCCCAATCTTTTGCACATGGTGAATCATATGAAGCTTACAATTTAATTAGCATTTCTATTGTCTTGTCTCAGTAACTAATAATTGCGATAATGATCTTCACTTGGTGTCAAGGTCTATATAGCCCCATCTAAGGCCTTGGTACAGGAGAAGCTCCGTGATTGGAATCAAAAGTTTGGGCCATGGGGAATAAATTGCCTGGAGCTGACAGGTGACAATGAATCCTACACTTCAAGGAATATACATGAAGCAGATATTATTCTGACAACTCCTGAGGTCAGTATGCGAATACAAGTTATAAAAACATAGGTAGACTAAGGCCATATTTTCCTTAGCTTACTTTGCTTTTGCTTCCTTCAAATATTAAATGGATATAGATTTCAATAGTATCTTGAATTTAAGTTTATGAATATGTTCTTCGCAACCAAAAGAAGCTGATTTTTTTCAATAAGAAACTAAACTACACTAGTTAACTCTTTCGTGATAAGTTAGCATCCCCTCTTTGGCTTCCAAAAATAATGTCCTTTTGATTGTCTTTTCCCTGGCCTTTTTTCACCTTAATTGGGATCCTTGCTGACTGACATTCACACATGCACAAGCAGGTGGGTGACTGATTATCGATACTATAGGAAGTGGCTAAACTTGACATTTTTTCCCCATGAATAGAAATTTGATGCAGTGTCACGATATGGTATAGAAGGTGGTGGCTTGAGCTTTTTCAGTGACATCGCACTTCTACTTATTGATGAAGTCCATCTGTTGAACGATCCACGTGGAGCAGCTTTGGAAGCAATTGTCAGTAGAATAAAAATTGTTTCTTGCAATCCAAAAATGAAGTTAAATCCTCTTGCTCAGGTCCGCTTGGTTGCTGTGTCTGCCACAATTCCAAATATTGAGGATCTAGGTAATTTTTATTTTAATTTATTTTATCACAAGAGTTATGGAAATGAAAATGATATGCAAACAAACATGGGAAAATTTTATATAATATACATACTGTTGCAGCTGAGTGGATTAAGGTTCCTGACCAAGGGATTAAAAGGTAGGTTTCCGCCACCAAATCCATAAGATAGTATGTTCTATAATGTTGAAAGCCAATACCCAGAAAAAAATTTAACTTTCTTTTGAATGTTCACAGATTTGGAGAAGAAATGAGGCCAGTAAAGCTGACAACCAAGGTTTTCGGTATGCAAATAAAAACTGAAGTCTTTAAATTAGTTTCTTATCAGTTCTCATTTATTGTGTCATATTATACAATCCATACAGTCAAGTTGGATGTGCTTTTCTTTAGGAAAAGATATGGCAGCAACAAAACATTCCTAATTTGAAATTTGTGAATTTTTATAGTATAGCGGTTAGTGGTTAGTGTCCTGCCTTATAGTCCTAGATGTTATTTAGAGATGTTTGAATTTGTTCTAATACTAAATTTATGCAGGCTATGCCCCAGCCAAGAATGACTTTCTATTTGAGAAGGTTGGTTTTCGGTTGACAAAATTCAGAAAAAATCAATCTTCAGTGTTTGCTCTATGATATGCTATTTTAAAAGAAGCCATTTAAACCAAATAAACTTATCTTAATTTCTGATTTTTATTGTTTTTACTTCCATGCAGCGCCTTCAAAACTATATTTTCGGTAAGAACGGATACTTCAGCCTACTGCTTAATAGCTTTACTCTTTATAACTTGTTCTCTGCTGTTGACATTCCTGTACAAGGTGAAAAATAATCTTTCTATTTATAAATCTCATTTAGATATTCTCATGCAATACTCAAGAGGAAAATCTGCGCTTATATTTTGTTCAACGAGAAAAGGAGCACAAGAAGCAGCTCAGCGACTATCTCAAATAGTCATGACTTTTGGTCATACAAATCCATTCATTAGGAACAGAGAACAGCAAGATCGGCTGAGGGAAGCTTCTCTATCATGCAGTGACAAACAAATGCAATCGTATATTCTTTATGGGGGTATGCAAGATACCTATGCTTAGTTTTGGCTAACACAATGCCTACTGGAAAGTGATTGCAATTCCATGCACTAGGTTAACATTTCAAATTGGTAGAAGTGTTACATTTAGAAATTGCTTTGCTTACAGTTGGTTATCACAATGGTGGGCTTTGCCTCAAAGATCGCAATCTGGTGGAAGGCCTTTTCCTCAAGGGTGACATTCAAGTACTTTGTACCACAAATACACTAGCCCATGGAATCAATCTCCCAGCACATACAGTGGTTATTAAATCAACACAGCACTTGTATGTTAACATTTTTTTGAAAAAATAAAAAAATAAAAATTATGCACTCCATTGAAGCATATCAATTTTTATTTTTATTTTTGCTTTTTACCAACTGACTTATTGAAATGTTAAATGTTAACTATGTCCAGCAACAAGGAAAAAGGTCTTTATATGGAATATGACCGTTCCACAATATTGCAGGTTTGTTTCTTAAGATACCTTCTGATAATTTTGGTTTATCTGTGTATAATATTGCAAAATGGGTGAGGTTATAAGTGACAACGAATTTCAGCAGTATAGGTTCTCCTTAATTTGAATCTATTATGTATATCATCTGCATAGAAGTATGTCCTTGACAATATCCCCAGCATAGAGGATTTGTTTTGTGATTTTAAAGAATTTATTTAGTTACTACCTATATGGGATAGCCTATGATTAAGATGTGCCTAATATGTTAGTGATTTTATTCTCTTTGTCTAAATGGCCAATGATTTCATATTTTCAATAGTGAAGTGAACTTACATATATGGCTATACATGTCAACTAGTAGTTTGGTTTTAGAAAGTCATTTCTGTTAGAGACTTCATCTATACAGACGTATAATCATTGCACTTAAAACATAAGCAGATATAGCCAGAAGATATGTTTATTTTTTTCTATTCCTTCAGTCTCACTATGACTATCAAAAATGGTAGGGGCGGGGGGAGTCAATTCTTGACTATTTTTCAATGTTATTTAGTCCCACTATTGGATTATTAATATATCATTTGGGGTAAAATTTTTATGGTACAGATGTGCGGAAGGGCAGGGCGACCACCATTTGATGATACAGGCATGGTGATAATCATGACAAGGAGGGAAACGGTGAACTAGGCTACAGTCACATATATTTTTCTCTTCCCTTCTCTCTCCTTTGACTCACTTGTGTGTATTGTTTGGTATTGGACTGTATAATGCTTTTTTACTCGTACACTCCCAAAATTCTTCAATTTTGTTCATGAGCTCCACTCTTTCAAAATAAGTGCTCTTATGTACTCTTTTTATTACAGGTTCATTTGTATGAGAATCTTTTAAATGGGTGTGAAGTGGTGGAATCGCAGTAAGACTGCCTCTTTCTGAGTTGCAGAATGGATATGATGTCCATAAACGTTGATCATATTCTGTAAACATTGTGCATTTACTCTGATTAGCTAATTAAAGTTTGCTTCAAATAGATTGCTCTCATGTGCGACGGAACATTTACTAGCGGAAATAGTTCAACTGACAGTAACTGATATTACAAAAGCAATTGAGTGGATGAAATGCTCATACATGTATGTTAGAATGAAAACGGTATGTGAGTAAGAATGTCTATTAGATTTATCATAAAGTTTTTCGGTTCGTGACTGATCTAAATTTCTATGCGCAAGCAGAACCCCGAGAACTATGCAATTAAGAAAGGAATTTCTGGCGATCGTTTAGAGAAGCATGTTCAAGGTACAATTGTTGTCATGCGGTTGTCCTTTATAGCTTTCTATTTTTATCCCTCTCTTTCTCCAAGATCTTTGTTTCTTTCCCATTCCCTTGATTAATTATTTAAGCTATGGTATCTCAGAGATTTGTGTTAAGAAAGTTAATGAGTTATCACAGCATCAAATGGTCTGGGTTGATGAAGATGGTTTCCTCTTGAGGCCATTAGGTATTGATATCTTCAAGTATAATTAATTTTCTTGCCGTATTTATGCAGATTAAAATATAAACTGGTTGCTGATATTTTTTCCTTTTCCTGCCTTAGATCCTGGAAGGCTAATGACTAAGTACTATTTGAGATTTGATACTATGAAACGGATAATGCGGACACCTGAAAACTGCAGTTTAGAAGATGCACTTCATGTTGTTTGCTCTGCAGAGGAAATTGCTTGTGCGGATATATTCGTGATAACTTTTTAATGTATAGGGAAAAAAATTTTTCGCATTAAGTATTGACACAATTTTGTACTGGAAAATGAAGGGATACAGCTCAGGCGCAATGAGAAGAAGCTCTTAAACGAGATCAATGCTGATAAAGATGGCCGGCTTCGCTTTCACATCCTTGGAGATCGGGGGAAAAAGAAAAAGCGCATTCAAACAAGAGAAGAAAAGATATTTATTTTGACAAATGACTGCTTAACTGGTGATCCTTCAGTTCATGACCTATCTCTAATTCAGGTGTGATATATTAACTCCAGTATTTTGTGTTACAGACCAACATACTGAAATCTTAGTGATTACATAAACTTGATGCTACAGGATATGAATTCTATATGTTCAAATGGATGTAGAATTGCAAAATGCATGAAAGAATATTTTGTTTTCAAAAGGAATTACAAAGGAGCTGTGAATTCTGCTCTTCTAGTGAAATCACTTGATCAAAAACTTTGGGATGACAGTCCATACCTCTTGAAACAGTTACCTGGAATTGGGATGGTTACAGCAAAGGTAATATTTATTGGATTTTATTTTATTTTATTTTATTGTGTTATTAATGTATCTAATAGTTGCTAATACTTGTGCTCCTTTAAGTGCATGATCTTATTTTGATGTTCTATCCAGGCATTGCATTCAATGGAAATTAAATCATTTGAGGCACTTGCTGAAGCTGATCCAAGAAGAATAGAGATAGTAACTGGTCGAAAATACCCATTTGGCAACCATATTAAGGATTCTCTACTATCGCTACCTCCGAAAGTTGAGTTGAAGCTTGAGGAAACTGAAAGCCATAG
Source organism: Pterocarpus macrocarpus (assembly GCA_031439585.1). Lineage (NCBI taxonomy): Eukaryota > Viridiplantae > Streptophyta > Magnoliopsida > Fabales > Fabaceae > Pterocarpus > Pterocarpus macrocarpus. The sequence goes on from CM062515.1 coordinate 30,498,169, forward strand.
ACAAGGAAAGTTCAAGCTAGTAGTAACATTGACTAGGATATCGCAGTCAAGCCAGTCAGTTAAACGACATTATGCTGACATGGTGCGTTTACTGAATGTTTCCCACGAAGGCTTTTAAGCATCTAATAGTAATTAAAATAAGTTGCCAAAATTTCTTTCTTGCAGATCATTGGTTTGGAGGAAGACAACAATATTCTTTTTCATGAAAAAATAAGGTGATGATGGCTTACTAATTAACATTTTATGACTTGATAGTGTGAACCACTTAAGAGAGTTCGCATCGATGTTTCATTGATGCTGTTGATTCTGGAATTATGACAATCTGTATGTAAAAATTGTTCTTTCCTCATCTAATCACAGTTTAATGTTCTCCAAATTACTGCTGCAGGGTGGATCAGTTCTCCAGGTACATGAATCAAATCCTTGGCTTTATTTATGCAGTAAAAACTTAATATTGTGGAGTATTCTAGACTAAAAGAATCTAAGAATTTTACTATGGAGGATTTTCAGTGCAATATTGAAACAAAAGGTCACCCTACATAAAACACATTCTTATATAATGGTCATTGTATTTATACGACGGCTTGAAAATCATTTTGCTTGCAAGTTGTAATGGTTGAACTTGCAGGAAAATAACAGAGATGGAGTAGAAGGGGAAGTGAAACAATATGTTTGGCTGAATAGCTTAGGCTTTTAGGTTACTTTCCATAGATAACCAGCTGCACTGTATCTCATTAGTAAATAAATACATGCACAGTTTCAAGAACATGTATATCAATACTTAGCTATTTCCTAAGACTCTTATTTTTCCAATATCACACACCAATCACATGGTGAAATTCAACAGTCATTCATTATTCTTAATAGTAATAATTTATGATTTCTTATTGAGTGGATAATGAAAACATTTTTCTTGAATAAATAAAACTATCTGCTGAGTTGTCAACTGCTCTTCTGCTACCTATTGTTTATGGTCCCACAGAAATTTTAGGCTGAGATAATTGTTTATTTCATATTGCAGCCCATACGGTGCAACAATTCTTGTGCCCGTCCTGCAAGGGAAGCAGACTATCAAGGCTGATTTTATATTTGAGGAATACAGTAAGAAGTGCATGATATATGTCTAAATTGTAAATCCTCTCCAATAATTTTCTTTAAATTGTGAAATTATAACTCAATTCTTCAATATTTCCTTACAGTTGGTATTGATGTCCACCAAAAGCTACACATGATGAAAGAGGGAAACTCAAATGTTCTTTCAAAAAGAAACAGGAAGCAGGCTTATTTTCCTCCACCTGAAGAGGTATATGTCATAGAAGATGACATTACTGTAGCTGAGATGCCAGTGAAAAAGCTATGCACTTTGAGCAAGGAGAAGGAGGAAAATAATTCCATGTTAGTCATCTTCCCTTGAAATGTCTGGCATAAGATATTTATCTTGTCCATATTTTAGTATGGCTTTTTCAAAACCTGAAATTATTCATAAAAATGATATCTTCTGTTGCAGTCCGAGTTTCAACCTCTTGGATGAAAGGATACAGGGAGGTAACACTCATGAGACGATTTTATTTTGTTATATGATTGTCAAAACATTCTTCCCTTTACCTGCTTGTTCTGTGTGGAAGGTGGGTATGCTCTTGAAGTTCAAGATGATGAATGCAAAATTATCACTGAGAAAACAGTATTTGACCACATACGGGAGAAGGCCAAAAACTTTTCTCTCGTATCTGCATTTGATAATATTTGTTGTCCACCACTGGAGGTCCTTCTTACGAGAAATCATGCCCATGACAAGAGGCCTGCCCTCAGTCATGACATAGTTGTTCTGGATGATGCAGACAGACCTAAAGTTCCTCAAACAAATGAGGCCAGTTTGCCTGCAGAGCTCAGAAAGGCCGAATGTAATGATATCCATAAGACAGCTGGAAGCTCAAATAACATGAGCAATATAGTTGAAACAGGTAGACCTTAACTAGCATGTGACTTAACAATCAATTTTTGCTTTTAATGTCAAGTTATCATTGTTTCTTTTTTATTCCTGAAGGTGTTTTCCTCCCTGAATCTGAAGCAAGAACATATGCAACATCAACTGAAGAAACAGTTTTTGACAATATACGGAGAAAATCTAACGATTTTCCACTGATTAATAATCTTGATTTCCTGGAGTCAGTAATCCAGGAAACGGAATTATTCTCCAAGAATGGTCCCATTTCTCCTTGTTCTTTGAACGCTGCTTTTGGTATTGCAACAGAGAGAAATTCAACGGACATGGTCGCTGATAACATGCTTGCTTCATATATGGAAAGTGTTGAAGTGGAAAAATATACATCCGGTATTCAAGTTGGTACTGAGGTAGATATAATAAATTGAAGGTTTATATGGCATAGATGGAGTCATAAATATTTCTACGGGTGTTTCCAGCACCAATTCCATTAGACCTTCCATTTATGTACTAACTGTTAGTGTTTCAATGTTAAAGGAGAAAAAGCGATCATCAGATCCCAGAAGCTTTGCAGAGAGTAGCAAGAAGCAGCATTGGGCTTCTACAGAATCAAAAGAAGTGAATTCTAGTTTAAGTGAAACAAGAAGACAGTGCTGTTCTTTGGAAACTGCAGTCCAAATGAAGGAAGCAAATTCATATCTTGGGTTCAAGAGTGTTTTCTCCTTTCTATGATTTTCTCTGACAAAATATAGTGATAATACGGCAGTGCTGAACTTTGACTCAGTGAACTAACTTCTGATTGAGGTCCTGTACTGCTCGGTTAACAGTTAGCTCTTGGCACTGCAGGATTGCAGTTATAAGCATGACTTTGTAGTGCTCGTTATCAGGGTTGTTTTCTACTTGCATAATCGTAAGCTTTGTCTTTGTGAAGTAGGGAACTGTCCGAGGAACAGAACCAAACCATATTAATAACCCGTATACTAAACGTTAGTGTTTAACTTCATAAAGCTCAAGGGGATTGGCCATCTTACCTGTAATTTGGAGCCTTTTGCCGAGTTGGGAATTATGATAGGAAAAGAACTAAACATCCTTAGTAGGCGACAAGTAAAGGGAGATAGTAGAAATTTAATGGAGAAATATAGTTAACAGTGTATGAATTTACAAACATGACTAATTGGATCATCAATGTAATTTAATCATGTTATAGAGTAGTAAACCTCATTAGTTAACATAACACGATTCACCTCATAGTTCTTTATTACCCTACCTTTTTTGCATTTTGAGAATGTTATAGCGAACTGATCTGTAATTTGAATGCTTTCCAATCATATCATGAGATCATTCCTGATCCAATCAAAAGAATTACTGACACTTGGGCAAAAAAAATTATTGAAGAAGAAATTTTAACAAAAAGAGGTGCAGCATAGATTGTAAGATATTTCTTTATGGATATAGAATAAGCTATTCAAGGTTGTGTAATTGAAAAAAAAAATTGTGGAAAGTTAAAGTTAGGGTGTGTTTGTTTGTGATTTTTTTAGGCATAAAATCACTTTTTCAATGAAAAAAATAATTTTCATATATTTGGATAATTTTTTAAAAATAATCAAATTAAAAAAAAATGTTTCCAATTTTTTTTTTAGAAGTTGAATAGAATAATTTCTGAAAAAAATTAATTTTCAATTTTCTTAATTATATATAAAATTTAAATTTCATATTTACTATTTCTAAAAACTAAAACAAATGCATGGGATAACAAAGGTGATGAGAATTGAAAGCCAACTAGTGGTTGTCATTAACCAACCTGAGTTAAATAGTTCTTTTTTTTTTTTTTAATGAGAAAGAAATATTCATTCATAAACAAACCTAGTGACACTTAAGCCACTAAGATTTGTTTAGTAGCAAGGGATTTGAGTAGTTAGTATAAAATCTTAAGTTCAAATCTTATTGCTGCCAATATACCAAAAATAAAAAATAAAAAAAGAAACTTAATGACACTTACAAATTATAAAAAAATACATATATCAAATCCAAATTTAATAAGAAAATGGATTCTATATTCTGAACTAACCAACAATTTGTGACTATTACTTGGCTAGAGACTATTGATGTTCGTGCATTTTTCACATCGAAGATCAATACGAAAAGTGCTGCAGCTTGAAGAGTGTATTACACCTCCATTCAAAATAGATATGTACATCTCTTGCATGTGTATAAGTATAACGAAAAAACCTGTTTACATTGGTACCCATGGGGGTTATTTATGATAGGTGCAGGTACAAAGATGGTTATAGTCCCCATCGGAATGGGACCCTATCCATATTTACTAAACGGGGTGGGGAATAAGGTCCTAGTCCCATGGAGCGCTGCCAAGTACGCGCGCACACACACACACACACACTAATACACATACACAAATATTAGTGGAGATATTTGTTATTTTGATTTTTGTAATTGCCTTTTATGATTATAATTTTATTAAAATTATTGAATTTTCATCACGTATTGTTATTTGTCCTGTGTTTGAAGTGTTGTAATAAATTATGGATATTATGTATACTTTATTTAGTTTTAAAAGTGTTTGTTTTTTAAATGAAATTCTCTCTTTTTTTGGATTTTTTTAACTTTTTACATAAACATACAGATATTCACGAAGATTTAAATCCCACAGAAAATAAGAAATGGGGACCCATAACCGGAATGGGGATGGAGACGAGGGGTGTAACGTCCCCGATTTTGCTATATTTGTAACTCTGCGTAACAAATTAAATAAATAATATTGTATAAAAATTATTAAGGAATAAAACACATTTAAATTTAAATTAAATTATTTAGAAATCATAAATTTTAAATAAAAGCTAGCAAAGAAATTTATTTGCGTAAATGTAGCTAATAAAGATTTACTAGAGAGATAAAATAAGATAATAGCAGATTAAATTACATCGTTAAAATCCTGTCAGTAGAAGTTCGGATTTGAAAATTTACAGACTTGTTCTCCTACTTCTTAGAAAATTGGTACTAAAATTGAAGGTCTATAGAACATGTTATGCCCGTTAGAATACATATTGCTCAGGTTTGTTCCTCCCAGCCCGCAACCTATTTCAAAAATCTATAACTTGTCAATCTTAAGTCCAATGGACCTCAATTTTTGTGGATATACTCCCTTATGAATTAAGTTTCAACTAAAATTAGCTCCACCTCATTTTGAGTTTCTTAGCTTGAGTTATAAATCATGGATTTCCTGCTGCCTAATTTTACTCACCAAGACAAAATTTGAATTTGTGTAGGTTTTCTTTATTTTATGTTATTTTATAAATTGGTAATTAGTAAAAGGTGAAGTTTGACTTTTTGTGTGGCTAGGATCCTTTCTTAGCTTATGACTTTTGTGGTTAATTATAAACCACAAAAAAAAAAAAAAAATTGTTGCATCCTAATTAGGCTTTTTTGTATTTTTAATTCCTACCAGATCAATGAAACTGTTCTTAAAATTTTTACGGTATAGTTAAAATTCTATTAGTAACAAAATTATTAACTGTAGTATATTATTACTATTATTATTCTACCTTCTTCTCTTCTATTTATAAATTTAGTGTTGGTTAATCCCTAACAGTGTTAATTATAGTTATGGCTAAATTAGAGTGTTATATTTACTACCCAAGTTATAAGAGAATTTTTGCCCTAAAAAATTCCATTTTTCTTAACCTATAAGGGAAAAAATTTCTCTTCAATCTTGTTTTTGCCTTCAGGCTTACTCACAAGTAACTTTTTATTTCATATTGTCCGGATTATAAATATGAACTTACTGCCGTGTCAAAAAGAGTATACGACTCTTTCTCACACTCTCTCTTTTGGTTTTGTTGGGTCTTTAGATTCACCAAGCCACTCTGATAAAGCAACTGCTACATGCTGCGGAGAGTCATGAAGCACGTAGCAAGATTGATTAAGGTGAATAACAACTCTACCAGAAGGAGCCACTCATCTTATCCTTCCCTATTTGAATCATTTCATGATTTCTCACTCTTATGGTAGTATACTTGCTTCCTCTTGGTGTGAAAGTGAATTGTGAGAGGATTTGTTTCCCTCATCTTTGCTTTCAAGTATTTTTCCTTTGCTTCTTTTCATACGAGGTTTTCCATTCAATCATGCAACTATTGACTTTTTCCCCAATTCTCACTATATAGGGTCAAGTCCTAACATTTTTAATTCTTCCCAACTTCTTTGCAACATGTGGGGAGATAGTAACTTTCACATATCAAATTTCCTTGTAAGATTGCTTCATTTGTTTGTAGTCATTCTCTATCAACGTATCTTAATTGTCCCACTATACTTGATGGATCTTGTACACTCATGCCTAGGCTATCTGCTAGCACTTGAATAGTTCTGACAACATGACCATGAGTCCGTGTTGTTTTGAATAATCCCTCATGAAGTCTCTTTGAGTCCATGAACCAATCCAAACCCTTAGGTATAAGGGATAGTGGCTAGAATATTAGTTTGCCTGACGATTCCTTCCTAACCTTCTTTAGTGAGATGCTTGTGTTGACTAACAATAAGCGTCTCATGTTAGGAATCTTCTCATCATAGTTCCTGCAGAGTCACACTTGGTTGGCCTTGACATTCTTGCTCCGTGGTCACTGATAGACTCTCTGCCACTTTTTCTACTAATTTTTGATACTAGCACAAGGAATTTTACGGTTATTAGAGTTCCCACTTCCATTGGTGGCCAAATTTCGATATGCAGTGGTCACAGCGGCCATGCCGAAGTTTTATTTGAAGCCATTTTGGCTATCTTCCCGAGATCTTTACTTTGGCACTTTTAGTTCAATAGTGAATCTTTCTCTGTTGGGATTTTCTATGGAGTGTAGGCTTAGGGTCTTCTTGGGATTATGACCATGACTTAGCTTTAGAACTTCTTCATCCTATGTGAGCTTTATCTTATTCCTCGTCATTCATTAATTAGGACTAATGTTGCTCTTACTACTAAACTTCTTAATGCCTATTGTGATTTCTTGTTCCTAAGATATAATCAACTTAGCGTGAAGGAAGGAATTGGCAGTCTCGCTTTCCTGTTAAGTCTGCAAAGTTTTGCCATCATATATTTCTTTCGATGTGTTAACCTAGGTATGTGCAAAGATGCCTCGTTTATTGTGTTAGTGCCTAAGCTTCTCTTGCTTGGATAACATCTCCATTCGTCACTAGATTGATCGTATATCTAACATTTCTACAATGGAGCTGAGGTTCTTGGTATCTCACAATTAATCCAACCTCAAGTATGGAGACTTGTTAAGTTGCCTGAGGTTGAGAGTCCTCTGATTATGTGTCATAGCCTTGACTACCATAGGGCATGACTTACAACTCCTTGATCTTGTATTTGTGCATCACCTAGTCCTTCTTGGGGTGCATTAGGCACTCACAAAGGAGTCTTGCAGGTCAAATAACATCAATACTGACACTGAGATAAGCCACGTTTTAGACTCCTTAAGCTTTCGCTTAAACTCTGAATTCAAACTAGACAACATGCCTTCTTCTAGTGAGCCTTTACGAAGGGTAAGATTTCCTCCTTTACTTCTTATGGCATCCTACTGTTCTCATGGGAATGCTTATCCTTATCTCAATTCATTATGGTCCCCTGCTTAACTGCTATCTCTATCATATTAGGATAGGTCACAATTTCCATAGTTGTAGCATGCCCCTTCGTAAGTTCCTAGCTTTCATCACCTTATCATAGATGCAGGTGCTTCAACATCGAATAAATCTGCCCGCTAAACTCATAGTGATGTCTAAATATGGCCATTATCTCCCCTTCTCGTCTCTGAGCATCTCAAACCCTTTTGTTGATAACATGTTGAAGATGATATCTGCATACATCTTATGGCATAGGTCCTATGGTTATTCAAGTTTGTTAAAGTTTAGAGTAACTCAACTTGTACCTCCGACACTTGAATTATCCTTAATGGGTATGGGATGTTGCCTTGGATTCATTTGTTTACTTTATCATGTCTGGAGAGTGTTTTCACTTCCAAGTTAGCAGGAGATGTACCATATTCTCTTTCAGAGGATCTTCTGAATCTTACTCCTATACCTCTATCTTCTTTTCATTATCGGAAAAAAGCAGCGACTTCACCTCAATAACATATGGGATTAGAAAAGTTCCTCCAAGGTGTTTTTCCAACTATTTTCTACTTCCCTGAGGCCGCCTCGTCTAGAGTTTTTTAGACTCGTAACTGCTATCACATCATTCCACGATGTCTTTAAGGGAGAAGTCTATTCCGTTCACTTGGCGAAGTCCTAGAGAGGCCTTCTTGGCACATGTCTAGGTTTCCAATCTTGATCATCTAGCTTGGTCTCTACTTCACCTATCTAAGCTTTTTAAGAAAAAGATTTAATCTTATCAGTGTGGTATTACCACAACCCATTGTAACATAGCTTAGCTAAGCCTACCAATGGGTTACTCCAAAGTTAGCCTAACCTGTAAAGGGAGATAAGGGTGCTATCCACACAACCTAATATAATCCTGTTAGCAGATAATTACCTTACTCATATTGAATCCCCTTAAAATCTATAGAATCACACTGGAGAATTCCCTGGATTCAATATAGAGAGAATAGTTTGAGCAAATTAAACAAACTCAGGCTAATTTCTTTTGATAGGGCAAACATTGCTAGAGCTTAAAACAGTCCCAATAGCATCAATTTGTTATATCCATGCAATCACTAACTGCAAACACTTAACATCCAAAACCACATCATGTCACAACTTTATCAGCATCCATCATATACTCACCTTGTTAAAATTAAAGAGGTCCTTATCTTACTTGCCCAATACCAAGATCTCATTCTTATTGACTAGAGCTTTAAGCTTCTTGCTAGTGAAAGATAGAACAATCTTTTCCTTCCTGTGGCTAAAGACACCATGTATAAAACAAATCAACTAATAAGTCCTCTTAATCTAGTTTTGAGCTTCCTGTAATCCCTAACATAATGGCTATTTGCCTTCCTATGGCAATAGCTGTTCCTTAGAAAGTTCCCCATGTACCAGCTACACTACCAATTTTTATATCAAGAAAGTTATGAATAAGCCTGCCAGGTGTGATAGGCTCCTACCCACACGAAACGTTATATTGAGGTGATCAGGATCAACATTACATTAAGTGTGACAGATAGGCTACAACATATACGACAAGGCTATCATGCTCAAATATCTATGTCCTTATCATGTAAGGATCTAAATTATGATCTTTCTAGACTCTCAAAGTATGCCTCAAAAGCATAGTTAATCCACCCTTAGGCTCTACAAGGATGAACAACCCTGATACTAAAATGTAACACCTTCTAATTACGGCATCATGCTTAAGTCACAAATACCCAATTAGAAGTTGTTACTGTTATTCTTAAAAGAATACAATTACAGAATGTAGGGGTAATAAATATGAAAATAGAAATTTTCTGAAAAAATGAGCTTATACAAGAATTGTGATCATAATACTTGCAAGTATACACCACTAATTTCCCTTGTCATCACATCAATTACAATGTCATAAGAACTTGTCTTACTCTTTACACTTCTCGAAAATTTGAAAATACATACACACTAGAGAATAAATACAAATTATGTCCACATAGCTATCAAGTGCATGTGAGTTCATATACATATGCAAGTAGTCCTGGATACAAGCATTTTGTAGTCTTCAAGGGGCATGGAAACTATTTTCCCATGTTGTTGCCACCTATACTATCTAGAGATAACATAGGAACACATACATGAGTAAGAATTATAAATGGTCAATAGAAAATCCTAGACTACAATATATAGTGTCATCTTCATCATCCCCAACTGCTTCAGTTTATTTTAAAAATTGTGCTCTCAACAAATAATAGAGTAAAAGTTTATTTATTCAATTTCTAAAACTCTATTCGAAGCAGGGTCATTTTTTTCATACACTTCTAATTAGAGAATAATTGATAGCATTAATAATAGTACAGTAAAATAAATTGTGCAAATGCAATTCATGTAATGGATTATGCAAATACAATTGTCTCATTGTTCTTTCCTTTAAATTATAACATGAGCACTTGTACTTGATGATCCCTAAGATAAGTGGCCTTGCCCACTTCTAGGTAATAAGTTGCTTGTAGCATCCCAAATTTCGTATAACTAGCACTATCGAATAATTAAATTTTTAGCTACATTATAGATATATGAGAAAGCCAAATTGAAATGTATTTATTAGGGTTAAAGAATTCAACTTTCTTTGTAGAAGAAATTTTAGGAAGATAAATAGCAATGTTTTGTTAGTTTAAGAAAAAATCGATTTAATTGCGGTGTCTTGTAATTCAAGAATTGAGTTAATAAGAATCTATACTGTAGGATGACATGAGTACCAATTAAAAACCCTAGATCATGTGGCTAGAAATTAGCCGCCGAACCCCTATTTGTTGGCCAAATCATGGCCATCCATCTCTAGATTCAAAAAAATTTAAATTTCCACCTAAATCCACCAATTACACTTTTTTTCCATCATTCCAACTTAATATACAAGTCATCAAATTCTCCCCTCCATGTCCCCAAAAATTCAGCCAGCCCATTAAACCCTAGACCCTCCATTTCTTTCTTCGATTTTATCTTTTCCTCTATTCTCTCCATCTTCACCCAAGCTTCCAAGTAAATCTTACATTTTTCTTCTCAAAATTTCCACTTTTTCCTTGTGTTCCTCAAGAAAAACTCAAGACTACTTCATAAACTCCCTACCTTTGGATCATATGGCCTTAGCCACAAGGAGAACAAGAGCAAGCCATCATTATCTTGAAGCTTTATTGAAGAAAAGCTACCAAGAAACTCCAAATTTCAAGCTACAAGAGGTGTGTTTAGGTAGGAATTCTTAGATTGAGGACTTCTATGGATTATGTGGCTCCTAGGGTTTCTCATGTCATCTTTTGTTTGATGATATTTGATGTTAATATGACTTGTTTCTAGTGATTTAAGATAAGAAATCTTAGTTTAGGTCAATGAAGTGAGAACCGGACTGGACCGGTATCGGGAACTGGACCCCAGGTTGGCCGGGTCTTCACCATAAAACCAATTATGGTCAAAACTGGGAAAAACCAGTGAACCAGTGTGAACCGAATTAATCAAACCGGTTGATTGGTTTTCTTTTTTTTGTAAAAAAAAATTTGGTAAAAATTCTATTATTTCTTTTATAAAAAAAGAAAAAAGCTCAATCAAAACAAAATTTCATTTTTTTTCGAACGTTGATTCTTTTAATATGCTTATTTGCTATATACTCTTAAATTAATTTAAAAATAAAAAAATAAAAAATTATTGTTATACTGTCTGTGAGTACTTTTCAAAAGAAATGTAAATGAAAATTAAAATAAATGAATTTTACATTTAAGATGTTTGATAAAGTGCCTCATAATAAATATTATTTTGCATTATGTTATTATTAATAATTTAATATAATTTTTTATTTTTTAATTAATCATATGTATACATTTTATTATGTCCCGGTTGAACCTCTAAACTTTTGAACCCCTGCCTTGACCGGTTTGATGCTCGATCCGATTTTCTTAATCTTGGTTTAGGTTGAAGATTAGGCCAAAAGAACAAGATAGAACCAAAACAGAAAATTGTTAGATGCAAACCCTAGAGCGATGTTCGTATGGCAGAGCTCATATATGACCTTACCAAACTTGATATCATGACCCAAACCCGGGCTGTGACCGGCGCATAGGGATAGGTCCCCACGCAAACCTTCCACCACAAAATTTTAAGAATATTTCGACAGAGTCCCCTTTGTAATTAGGATGTTTCCCAATTACAAAATGTTACCTTACAAGATAACCAAACATAATCTTCCATTGGGGATCCAGGTATTCTCAGAATTCACCCCTCAACACACAACAAAATTATTTACAAGCACATCAATCACATCATATATATATTTATAAACCAATACAGAAGGTTACAGAACATTTTCATATACAATTCAAAATCAAACATATAATAATCAATTTAATCTAACATACATCATTAATACACTAGCAAGGGTCGGACCCTACCTGCAGTACCATGGAGCTATCACTATCTAAGAATATCTTAAAATATGAACATTTACTATATACCCTTGAATAGAAAAGAGCTCAACAACCAAAACTTGAAATCCCATTATGGGGGAATGAAGGATAGATTCTACTTGAACATCTGTATCTGGAAAAGAGAAAGAAACAACAAGGTGAGTTTATGAAACTTAGTGAGAGATAAAGTATCCCTAACCTACATGAAACAATGTACAAACCGTAATTGTAACACCCTACTAATTCAATGTTATGCTTAAGTCATAGCATGAAATTAAGTAGATTGTGTTACCATGTTAATACTCAACTTACGTTTCCTTTCCTGTATCACTCTTTTCTTTTCTTTTTTGTAATTGAAGAAACGGAGTGCTGTATATAATGAACGTAATAGAATTTAATACATCACAATAGAAAAGATAAGAACAAATAACATATATGCTGTCAACTGTATATGCGTGTATATATATATATATATATATATATATATATATATATATATATGAGAAGTCACTATTTTAGCTTATGTACAAGTTTCAAAATAGGATACAAAAGTGGGGCCGGTGTAGCAAAAAGACATAAGGCCCGTGTCAGTTAAAATGATCCTATATGGGGTCCTCAGAGGATATTTCAAACCTACTGCTAAACCTACTGCTAAGTCTATGACCCAAAACTGCGTACTGTCAAAAGAGGGTCATGCTGTACAACACCATCTGTGGCTAACCTACTTAGTCAGATAGCCGTTGGCCATGCCAAGCCCGGCTGGTGAGTAGTCTGCACTGGGTCCTGAGGAGGATGAGGATGATGAGCTGGTGGACTTAGAAGGGTCATTCTCAGAGCTGAGCTGTACGTCTAGTACCACCTGCAAGGGTGACTCGTGCAGATTAGCAGAGTCAGAGGTGTTGGCGTGCGGAGGTGTCTTGAGGGTGTGCCGCGTGTAGTGGGACCGCAAAGTATGGGACAGCAGGGTCAAAAGTAGGATGGTGTAAAGGGACGGCAAAATTCCTATCACTAAAAAAGTAAAGACGGAAATGGCAAAAGCCAGCTATATACAGAGAACCCACTGCGGGGTCGTGGTGGAGCTGCAAGTCGGGAATCTCAATGAAGAGGGTAGCCATCAAGTCCATCGTCCATGTCTGAGAATGAGGCGAAAATGCAGAAAGAGGTGAGAATTTGAGGAAATTCTTAGTAGGGTTCGCGTATGGTGTTTAACTGACGTCGCATTCATTCTCAGTTGCCTCAGTTTTTATGTAATTATGAAAACATGAGTTCAAACAAAACTATTTTTAATAAGTTTAAGAAAACGTCTAGTCCAAGGCAAGATTCAGTTTTACTTAAGATAACATAAGAAACAGAATAGATTACTAATAGTAAAATATAGAATAAAGAGCAGGATAATTGAACATAGAGCAGTAAGTAAATATAACAGATAAACAATAAACATCTTGTAATGACTGTTCAATGTAATCATGCACTTGATGTAATCATGCAATTGATGTAATCATGCAAATCTTATTCTTGAACCTTTCTTCATAAACTTTTCCATTATTTGGTCCACTGGGAGTTCTTGGCCATTTTAGGCTCTTGGGTAATAGTCTGCTTTTTAGGATCGAGCTCGTTCCTATACAGGAATGCCGAGTTTACTTTGCCTGACGTCCCCACCGATCTATTCCCCTTAACTTTTTATCCAGGGCTGACCCAAGTATCATGGAACTTTCATCATAACATATTCCTTATGTTCATCATAACATAGCTTTCATATCTTCCTTGTAAATGTACATGCATCAACATGTATATCATAACTCATGCATAGGTCTTACCGAAATTTTGGCGGCATAACGGAACGTGTCCGTTTCCCCATAAATAGTGCCAGTACATTAAAACACCAATTTCTCATATAAGTCACAATATTGCATGCATAATTCATCATTGAACTTATAGAAGCACTAGTCCCATTAAGGCAGAGTTACAGCCTCAACATAATCATTCAACCTGATTTTTGTAAATCAAGCCATAACTTCTATTTAACTCATTTGGACCTCAATTTTGGATATGTTAAAATTTTATGTGTCTATTCTCTAACCTCTTTAGTCCCATCTAATTTTGATAAGTGTAGCTCAAGTTATTTAGGTTTTATCCCAGCCTGCCCTGTGGCTGGCCAGAATCGGACACTTAAAAGTAAAAATCCACTAAAATTCGAAAACTGATTCAAACCATACGAAATTGGTCTCATATTGAAGCTAATAGGACAAAATTTCATTTATAAAAAGTTCCATTCCATTTGGCTTAGTAAGACTCGAGTTATAAGCCTCGAAATCTAACCTTCCTAAATTGCCCTGTTCTGGCTGATTTAGACATAGGGCAACTTCTTCATATTACTGGGAAAATTGAGATGGTAAACACTCGGAATTTCTTTGTATCATGTTCTTCTATGTGTAAGCTTTCTAACAAAATTAGTTTTACTCAATTTGGAGTTGTGTAGGGTGAGTTACACCCTTTTCAACTCACACTGCCCGAGTAAATGTCCTGATTCCTAGGTCAAACTTCAAAAATTCATATCTTTTTCAATGTTAATCCAATGGCCTTATATGATATATGTGTAGAAAGCCCTGGATGTCTAGTTTCACAGAAAAATAGTCTCACTAGATTTAACCGGCTGTAGTCGGAGCTGTACACTCTGCCGTACAGACTGCCGAGGGTTTTTGGTTTTTCCAGTTTCTCAGCTCTTTCTATCTTCATCCTTTCTTGCTTCCAATTCGGCTTTAATCTCACAAACAACCAATAAACCAGCCATATATCATCATAATCAATCAATCAACACATCAAAGATTGAGAAAATAAGCCACCACTAGTCATCCAAGAATCAGAAAATCAAGCAAGAAATAAACCTCTACCTCTTGTTATTAGGCTTGAGTTTGGAAATAGAACTTGGTTGAACTTGAAAGTTGGATGAAGTTGGGTGAGTGGAGAAGAGAAAAGAAAGCTGAACAAGGGTGAAGGCAGCATAGAAATGGGGCTGAAGAAGAGAAAGAATGAGTTATTTAAACTTGAGGTGGTAGTTGGCTTTGTAAGCTTTGATTGGCTGAAATTTTTGTGGGCAAAGTTCAGTCATGTCTCCCTCTTTTGTGATAAAATTGCTCTCCACGTCACCTAAAAAGTGAAACTCGCTTCCATTGTATCTGAAAATGACATCGAAACTCGTGCTCTCCTTAAAGTTGGAACTCGTGCGCATTTCGAATTTTGGAGATGAAATCGGAACTCGGAAATATTGTCGGGTTTATTCGAAACTTAAAAGCAAAGTTCGGATGGGAACCAAATATATAAACCCGGAAGTCGGGGACATTAGGTAAACTTGAATCGATTCTAAACATAACACCGGACATCAGGAATCAAAACATTATCTTATGTTCCAGGAAATTGGAACTTATGGAATCTCAAAACTCCAAACTTTATATTGGAACTCGAGAAATCAAGAGAAATGAAAAGCTCTTGGCAATAAACTCAAGATCGGAACTCGTGCAAATTTTGTTCGAACTTGGAGACCAATTCAGATCTCGTGTAACACCCTCTATCATATAAGCCATGCTCGAGTCATGGAATTACATAAAAAGGTTGTCACAGTGCTGAAAAACTCTTTAAAATAGGGAAAATATAATACATGGCCCTTTTATTGTCCACTTTAATACTAACTACTAAACTCTAATACATAGAGAATAAAATAATTACACTTTAAAAGCAATTTGTGACCGACAGAGTAAACAGTATGCATTCGACTAATCATTAGCTAGCTTCGATGGTCTCTTGATCTGGCTAGCGCCTGAGTCGTGCTCAATGAGCGGCCCTGCATTCCGTCTTGCACTGGATGTCCAACTTAGGTACTGGAATGTTTACGGAAAAGAAGAACATACAA
This sequence comes from Pterocarpus macrocarpus, assembly GCA_031439585.1. Classification (NCBI taxonomy): domain Eukaryota; kingdom Viridiplantae; phylum Streptophyta; class Magnoliopsida; order Fabales; family Fabaceae; genus Pterocarpus; species Pterocarpus macrocarpus. The sequence continues at coordinate 30,514,088 of CM062515.1, forward strand.
GCAGGCAGTGAGAACCTAGGGTTCTCAGTAGGTAAATTTGAACAAAACTTATGATGTCATCATAAACATTCCAGCCGCTTTGGTTTATTATAAAAATATGAGCATATATAAACAAATAGTGGTTCAATTTTAAGTTGAAAATGCCCTTCTCGAAGCGGGTTATATTTTAACCATCACTTACCATATTATATTACAGACATAGAAATATGATTAGTATGATATGCTTCGACCAGAATCATGATAATAATAATATGACTTGATGAGATAACTAAGGATGCACTCATAGATGCTTATGCTTGACTGTATGCAAGTGCACTTGACTTAATTCATATCTTTTTTTAGCTTGCAACTTGATCTTACTTTTCTGTGCTTGGTCCCCCGGAGGTGAATGGCCTTTCTCACCTTTGGGCAATAGCCTGCTTTTCAGGTCCGAGCTCGTACCTATACATGAGTGACGGGTTTACTTTCCCCAACCCTCACACCGGTCTATTCCCACTAATCTGGTCGAGGGTTGGCCCAAGTCTTAGACAAGATTTCCGCTCTGGCCCACGCTAGCTGGGTCTATGCCATGCCTGGCGTGGTAGCTTAGTACGTCCCTCTTGAAAGTTCTTATCATCTTTCCTTTCCATATCTTCTCATGCGTACAGATGCTTTGTACATACATGAATATGCCTCATGTCTTATTTCTCATATCATATTCTAATTATGCTTGCATGCATGGCATACATGAACATAACATGTGAATGTAATATATTCAAGGTATAATCTCTCATTGCATAAGCTCTCATAATTCATATCATGCCTAAAATTCATTTTTGATAACTCGTATCATATTCAAGTTCATCCATACATGTAAACATTCCTAGTTTCATAGAAACTGCACAAGAAATCTGCAAAGACATAACGGATCAGTTCCGTCTCCCCATGAATAGTGCCAGTTGTCACAGACAATTCAATCATAGCAATATAATCAATGTAACATATATATAGATATATCAACATAGAACTGGCAATCCTCAACTCAAACTTTATATGTCCACCAACTGTTGTGAAACTATCACTTTGGCCATTCTGCCAATGCTATTCAGTTCTGCCCGAATCTTGTATAATCCACCTTTATCTCTATTCAACTCATTTAAACCTGAATTTTGGATATATCATAGCTCTATATGTCTACTTTCAAACCTCTTTGGTCCCATATCATTTTGATTTATATAACTCAAGATATTCAAATTTTTGCCTCGGCCCATTCGGTCACTGGCCCGAATTACACTCTTGGAAGTATAAATTCACTAAAAATCGAAACTAAGCTTAAATCATACGAAATTGGTCTCATATTGAAGCTAACAGGACAACCTTTCATTTGCCATAAGGTTCATTCCATTTGCTATCGTATAGCTCGAGTTATAAGTCCTGAAAATCGACCTTCCTGAACTACCCTGTTTTGGCTCGGTTTGGACATAGAGTAACTTCCTCGAATTACTGGGAACAATTTGGACCATCACAAACTCAGAATTTCATATTGGGATGTTCCCCTATGTGTAAGCTTTCTAACAAAATTGGTTTCGCTCAATTTGGAGTTGTATAGGGTGAGTTATACCTTCCTCAAGTCACCCTGCCCGGATGAAAGTCCTGAACCCTAGGTCAAACTTCAAAAATTCGTATCTCCCTCAATATTAATCCAATAACCTTATATGATATATCTATGAAAATCCCTGAATGTATAATTTCATCTAAAAATGGTTTCATCGGATTTGACCAATTGTAGGCGGCGCCGTACACTCCGTCGTACGGACTGTCGTGGGATTCCTCACCAAGACAGCATCCTGATGCTTCTCTCCTTCTAATTTTCTCTTCTAACCATAATTTCAACTCAAGATTTCCTATTAATCCTATCATAATTCAGCTATTAACTCATCAAATACATGAAGAAGAATACAAGTTCATACAGCCTTAGGGCAAATAATTCAAGAAGAGAAGTAGAATCCTACCTCTTTGGAGTGTGATCTTGAGTTAAGTGTTGAAGCTTGAATTATTAAGACCTGGCCAAGCTTGAAGGAGTGATGGAGTTGGGTGAGTGGTGTAACATCCCGAGTTCCGATTTCTGACCTCCTTCACACATCTTCCCGATTTCCGACGTTATTCAACTCCAACAGCGGACGTTCGACTTCACCTTCAAGTTTGATCAAATCCCATTCCCGACTCAATTTTCGAAATTCGGATAGAAGGGATTATTTCCGAGTTCCGAGTTCCTCTTGCACAATTTTCGACTTGATGACCTCCTATTTCCGATCTCATCTAATCTTGACTACTCCCGATTTCCGACTTCATCTTTTGCATATTCTACGATTTCCGAGTTCGTCTCAGACTTCCGACTTCATCTGGATTATTCCCACGGTTTCCGAGTTTGCTATTCGAGTCCAAACAACGTGTGATTTCCGATGTCCGATTTCATACCTCAAAGGAAAACGGACCCATTTCCGATCTCATAACTTATCTCCAAGTTTCAAGCAAGATACACGCGAGCTCCGACTTCATACCTCATGGATCAAACTACTGTACATGGTTTCCGACTTCGTGGACTCGGACATAAGGTTTCCTACTCGGATACCATTTCCACCTTATGTTTAAAAATCCCGAATTCCGAGTTCAAGGTTTGATTCCTTCGAACTACCGAGTTCCGACCTCAAGGAGCCCATTCCCAGCAGTAATATTCCCGGGTTCAAATAGGAGTTCCGAGATCATATGATTGCGAACAGAATGATCCCGACTTCCGACCTTGCTCCCAAGATTCGAATAAACCAGACGGGATTTCCTCGTCACTAGCAAGAAGGCACGATTTCCGACTTTAAACTCAAATGGGACGATTTCCGACTTCAACCATAATAGACACGAATTCCGATTTCAGGTAGAGCGGAAGCGTATCCCCCTTTGGGCGACGTGGAGAGCAATTCTACCACACAAATAAGACGACATGGAGAGCAAGGCTGGCTGAAACTCAGCCTTATGTTTTGAGGCCAATCAGAACCCTCCAAGTTAACTATCACTCATGACTATATAACACCTTCTTCTCCCCTCATTCAGACCCATTTTTCTGCGCCCTCTCTTCTCCCTCACTTCAGCTCTCTTTTCTCTTCTCCACTCACCCAACTCCATTACCCCTTCAAGCTTGGCCAGGCCCTAATAATTCAAGCTTCAACACTTAACTCAAGATCACACCCCAAAGAGGTAGGATTCAATCTCTAATCTTAATTTCTCTGAATTAAGGATGCATGAAAGATTTCTTTTTATGATTATTTGATGATATATCGGATGTATTATGATGGATTATGATGAATTATGATTGAATTAATATGGGATTAATATGAAATCTTGAGTGGGAATTAGAATTAGAAGAAGAAAACTAAGAGAAATGGATGGATGAGGGTGCTGTGTTGGTGGAGATTCCACGGCAGTCCGTACGACGGAGCGTATGGAGCCTTCTACAATCGGTCAAATCTGATGAAACTATTTTTAGATGAAAGTAGACATCTAGGGCTTTCCATAGATATATCATATAAGGTTATTGGATTAGTATTGAGAGAGATACGAATTTTTGAAGTTTGACCTAGGGTTCAGGACTTTCATCCGGGCAGGGTGACTTGAGGAGGGTATAACTCACCCTATACAACTCCAAATTGAGTGAAACCAATTTTTTTAGAAAGCTTAGACATAGGGGAACATCCCAATATAAGATTCCGAGTTTGCTATGGTCCCAATTGTTCCCAGTAATTCGAGGAAGTTACTCTATGTCCAAACCAGGCCCAAACAGAGTAGTTCAGGAAGGTCGACTTTCAGGACTTATAACTCGAGGTATACTTAAGCAAATGGAATGCAGTTTGTGGCAAATGAAAGGTTGTCCTGTTAGCTTCAATATGAGACCAATTCCGTGTGATTTGAGCTTATTTTCGATTTTTAGTGAATTTATACCTCTAAGAGTGTAATTCGGGCTAGTGGCTGATAGGCTGTGGAAAAAGTTGAATATCTTGAGTTTTATGAATCAAAATGATATGGGACCAAAGAGGTTAGAAAGTAGACACATAGAGCTATGATATATCCAAATTTCAGATTTAAATGAGTTGAATAGTAATAAAAGTGGATCATATGAAATTCGGGCAGAACTGAATAGATGGGCAAAAGTGATCCAATTGGTGATTTCACAGGTATCAGAAAAACATATAAGGTATGAGTCGAGAATTGCCAGCTAGACCTTGATGTATATGCGTTAAATTGATTATATGGCTATGATCGAATTGTCTGTGAAGACTGGCACTATTCATGGGGAGACGGAGCTGATCCGTTATCTTAATTCTACAGAAGTCTAGGAAACTAGGGAATGTGTACAAGCAAGAATGAAGTAGAGTAAGAATGGGTATATAGAAGCCCTCTATTCAAGGATGACCTAAGTATGAGATGAGGTATATGAAATTAAAGGACAAAGCATATGTATGAGTGCCGGTAGAATGGCTAATGAAATTAAAGGATAAAGCATATGTATGAGTGCCGGTAGAATGGCAAAGAGGCTACGGGCCTTTATATGTCAAGACTATGTACGTGAAGATCATGTATACAATGACGTATGAAAATAAATGAAGTATAGGTACATTCAGTGTGACTATGCATGACCTTGTATGAGAATGAATAGACATGAGTATATTAAATGTAAATCCCTTCACTCAGAGGCAGTTACTTGAGATCCCTCCTTGTGAAGGCAGTTAAAGATAAAGATATGAATCCCTTCACTTGGAGGCAGTTGCACCTTGAATCCCTCCTTGTGAAGCGGATACCCTCTACCTTGGAGGCACGTGGTCGATGAGATCCTCTATGTTGAAGGCACGTGGTCGGATGAGATCCTGAGTTTTGAGGCACGTGACCAGAAGAGATCCCTTCACCTAGAGGCACGTGACCAGAATGAGATCCCTCCAAGACTAGAGGCATGTGGGTCCCCTTGCGGGTGAGTCGGTGTGACGACAGTCACGGGTGAAGCTGACGAGCTCACTCCAAGGCCAGGCTACCTAAGGGCAGTAATAGCACCCTAGGGACGGCGATACGTAACGCCTAGGTGTGCCAAGTAAAAGACTAAAGACCAAAGGCTAAAGATTTAAGTATATGCAGACACCGGAACTTACATGAGGCATGGTATGACCCAGCTAGTGTAAGTACCAAGTGCAGATCCCATATTCCTAAGGAACGTGACATGGCGATCACGCTCTGATGGGGTGTGACATGGCGATCATACTCTGGAATGTGGCACGTAAAGATTTTATGATGACAAAGAAAGAGATATGAAGAAAGAAAAGCAAGTTTTATGTCTATGTATGAATTCATATACAAGTTAAGTTGTGTGCAAATATTATGTCCTCAGCATAGCGATGTTATGTGGGCGTCTCAAGATGATGTAGTTCCAGTAAAATATATGTTAAAGTAATGCCTCTAGTACATTGATGCTATCGAACCTTATTGTATTTCAGTTATTAGTCCCAATATAATTCATGATTTGATTTCTATGGATTTCTCTTAGATGCTAAGTGTATGATTAAAATGAACTTTGCTTCGGAATAGATATATTTAAGAAATGTAAAATTAAACGGTTTGTGCAGCATAATCACCTTTTTCATAATAAACCGAAGCAAACTGGAGATGACAACGATGGCATTACATGTGTATCATAGAGAATCCTACTGAGAATTTATAATTCTCACTCTTATTTTCCGTGTTGTCTCCAGAAAGTTCAAGAGGTATCAGAGTAGCGCAATGAAGTTCTTTGTCGATAAGGTCCGTTCGTAACAGTAATAACTCAGGTGTGGTACTATGACTTAAGCATAGTACTGTACTTGGGAGGGTGTTACAAGTGGAGAAGAGAAAAGAGAGCTGAAGTGAGGGAGAAGAGAGGGCGCAGAAAATGGGTCTGAATGAGGGGAGAAGAAGGTGTTATATAGGCATGAGTGGTAGTCAACTTGGAGGGTTCTGATTGGCCTTAAAACACAAGGCTGAAATTTTGCCAACCTTCCCCTCTTTTGTGACAATTTGCTCTCCACGTCGCTCTAACAGTGGGACTCGTTTCCAATACATTCTGAAGATGACATCGGAACTCGTGCACTTCATGAGATGAAATCGGAACTCGTGGATGATTTGGAAACCAGCTCAAAGATCCGAACTCGAGCCCTTTCTAACTGAATTCCACTTTAATGCGGGACCTCGTGACATTTTACTCGGAAGTCGGTACTTGCACCATTATGTTAAACTATAACTTTTGAGGTCGGAAATCATGTACACTATTAAGGTTAGATCGGAACTCGGGTAAATTTTCTTTGAGACATGAAGTCGGATATCGTGGAATTAGTCATGTTGTTCGGACTTGAAGTCCAAGTCGGAAGTCGTGAAAATAGGAGGTCGGAAATTATACTCGCTATCCTTTAACTCAAATATTGGAACTCGGAAGCCACTCCAGTTAACTCGAAGCTAAAGCATTAAGTCGGAAATCGGAAAGGCCATGAAGTCGGAATGAAGAACATGCTGGGATAAGGTCGGAAATCGTAAATTGGCTGAAAACTGAAGACAAACTCGGAAATCGGAAATTGTTCCATTTCATGTGGAATTCGAGTGCAAGTCAGAAATCATAAAACTAATGAACTCAGAACTCGGAACCCGTTGTGGAGGTAAAATGGAATAATTTAGCGCAAAGAAAATTGGGATGTTACATCTCGCATCCATTTCTGGTTGAGATAAACTCGGACATTGGATTTCGTGTCCATTGTAAATCACCTAATGTCGAAACTCGTATATTACGCAATCATAAGGTCGAAAATCAGAAAATCAAGCCAGTCCATTTGAAACTTTGAGATTAAGTCGAAAATCGGAAATTCTTTTACTGATAAGGTCGGAGGTCGGAAATCGGGACGGTACAGTAATTATCAAATAGATATTAAGGTAATACAATAATATGTATAATAAAACTAAAATAGAAATCTTAATCAAACATTATCCAATTTTCCTTTTTTTTCTGAAAACATAGAGTCCATCTATTCCAGGATAAACAGGCAAGAATCACACTTAGCTGGCCCTTCCTTAGTGTGAATCCCGTAATCAGGCACGCACCAGTCTTTCAATGGCCGTGAATATCAGGTACACACCACTCCCTTGAGTGGCTATGAAATATATCATCTCAGGTGCACCCAAGGCTAACGGCTACTGCTGTTAGCCTACAGATCCTGACCTAGACTTTCCCAAGTCTTTCTTTTACCATCTCACGTGACATTTTAACACATAACAATCATCAAAGGTTTCACAAAATCCAATCGTTCCTTTTTCTTATAAAAACATTATTTAGAGTCTCGTAAGACCAATCGTCATTTAATATATAAAGCTTAAATCATATTGTTCAAGGAAGTCAAAAGCTTTGACAAAATCATGCTTTGAAAATTCATATAATTCCATAGGTGTCTAATATATATATATACACATGTTAAAAAATTCACCCAAAATCCTTTCGTTGTCTCATGTGCCAATGTGAATAAAACATGCATAAGAGAAATAAATAATTATCCACATAAAACTTACTAATTCATTTGCATATATATATACTAGAAAACAAGTCAGGGACAACTATCCACTCACAGACTTAAATCCAATGGTGGAGTCCTAATCCCACGACATTTTGGAACCAATAACCGAGCCTCCAGTGAGATCTATCACCATAATTATGACAATCCAATTCAATATTGGTCATTGAGCCTAAGAATTAGCCTAAATTACATTTAGGAATCAAAATCCCCAATTCTTCTAACTTAGGGTTCTCTATGAACTCACTATAGAGTAAATAATCCATAATTCATAGGAAAGGAAGAGAAAAGCAGTTTGAAGATTACCTTTTGGAAGGGAAAAAGGAAGAAGAAACTTTAGGAGCCTTGGTGTCACCTCCTCTAAGCTCCAAGACCAAATGTGTCGATTTTTGAGATTTGAGATTAAAGGAAGAAATTGAAATTTAGTGAGTGAGAATGGTGTAATTTGATGAAGTTTTGAGGGAAGGATTGAAGGATTTGAGTAGTGATTGAAGAGGAATGGGTTTTAGAGAGAAGGGAGAGAGTTTTGAGGGTAGAGAGAGAAAGTAAATCATGAAATGAGGGGCAAAAACGCGTTCGAGCCTTATATAGACCCGTTGTAATCGATTACACTGCCTGGTAATCGATTACCACAGACCCAATCATTGTAATCGATTATCACTCCATGTAATCGATCACAACAGGCAAAAACTCAACATGAAGGCGTAAGGAGAACACTGTAATCGATTACCAGCCCCACAGTAATTGATTACAATGTGTGTAATCGATTACGATTCCATGTAATCGATTATATCAAGGGAAAACTCAGCATGAAGGCGTATAGAGAGCACTGTAATCAATTGCCAGCCCTACGGTAATCGATTACAACATGCAAAACTTGATTCCTTCCTTCTGCAGTCCATTTCCAGGCTTAGGATATTGTATACACTTATTTACAACTTTAAAACATAAATATAAATAATGGAATACCCCCCACTTGGATTCAATAAAAATATCTAAAAATTCAAGATCCTTAGGAATCAAAATCCAACTTTTGGGTTTTAGTACAATCCTCCGAAAACTTGCATTTTTATAAACTTTAGGGTTGAAAACGAAGGGGTTATCCATTCCCTAAAATTTGTTAAAAATCCCTTTTCAACTCATTGATACCTAGGGAACCATTACCGGGACTTTTAATTTTAAAAAAATGCCTCAATCCTATAGCCCTCCAAGGAGGCATAGGGTTCAGACTCAGAATTTTTTTCAGGTTCTGATTTTGACAGGTAACAGTAACTTAGGCTGGGGTGTTACATTCTTCTCCCCTCAAAAGAATTCGTCTCCAAATTCTTAAACAACCAGAAATTATCCCAACCTTCATCGCCTTCCTTGAAATCTTAGAGCTCATCACTTACAACACATGTACCATTTTCTATATACCTTGCCTTCTTTGCTACTCTATTAAGAATTCTCCGGTCCAACTTCTAACCTTCGGATTATACATCAGGGTTGAATTATATTTTCTCATTGTCCTGTGCATGTTAGAATATCTGAATTCTCTAACTCCTCATCATAGCCCCTCAATGCATCAATTCTGATCAGAAGAATAATGCCATTGTGCTTCACTCTTTGTTAAAAACTGTTATGAATGTCAATTTCTACGATCAGATTCCAACACTTACCTATTAGAGTTAACTCATTTCCTTCCTTTCTCAAGATCCATATTACTTATACCTTAACGCACTTAGAGTTTCGTCTCCTACTTATTCACCCATGCCTTAGCTTAGAATGATTTAGTCTAACTTTAATTATGCTCAGTTATGCAATTTTGAGGTATCTCTCAAAACTCTGCCGAGAGATTTCAAACCTTTGGTATACTATGACCTTCAACTTCCATCTTACCTTCTCATCATGCCCTTGGGAACTCCCTAGTGCCCAAGACCTCCCTGATTCAATGTTGGATACTTTTTCCTAACCCCATTGCCATCGAAACAAGCCAATTCCCTATCTCTTTTCCATTTTCTTCATATATTCGAGTCCTTGACAATCCCATGCTCATCGAAGCATCCCGAGAACATAATCCTTCACAAACGTACATCTTATCTTCTTTGTCTGAGCATTCAGGCTCACGTATCATCCTAAAAGAATTTCTCCTTCATTAGCTTCAAATTTTCTTATTCCTTATCAGAGTTCATCATCTTCTGATTCCTTCCATCCTACATATTACTATCTTCCTTCTTCGAAACGTGCAAGCACTCCCAAGGGAAATGCTCAAGCTTACCCAACTCGTTTTCAGTTGGAGTATTCATTACTACTATCACATCTTTGGACCTATCTTACCCTCTTCTTATTTCCTATCAAGCCCAAGTGGGCCCGACATTCTTCTTGGGGGAAGCAAGAATTCCTTATTCAAACTTCAAACATTCGACTTTTATCAGTGTTGCTCACCTATTTCTTTATCCTTGTGTGGTCTATGCCATCCTGAGTTTGACAACCCCACACTGAAACCCATTACTACTGGCAGTTTCCAAGGTCAAACTACAAGACTTGCTTTTCTTATTTGATATGGTTCTCCTTTCTCCTTACAAATCCTTACAATTGTAAATTGGTCCTCTTAGGATTCTTCCCTCCCATTGCATTACCAATCCATCTATTCCAAAAGGAACCATAATCAGGTCCCTAGGAACATTCTAACTTAGCTACCAATCGTAACACTACTTGTAATCTGATGCAATGTATAAGACTTAACTTTGCAACCATCGGATCTTGGATTAATCCATAATCCTACGCCTTAATATCTCCTTAACTCATGCCTTGTCTTCACTATATATCCTAGTTGCTACCGTCGGCCTTTTAGCCTTCTCCATCTCATTAATATACTCATTTGAGGAACCTCATCATGAGTGTAGTTGTCACCATTCAAAACTCTCCAATGCACTTCCTAAGAGTATCTTACACTAGGTAATGCTCCACCAAGTGCTTTTGGATTTACCTTGAGCTACCACTGAAAATTGGATAGCCTTCCTTTCTAGCTTCACGTGGTATGGAAACAATACCCACGGTGCTAACATGATCTGCTTGAGAATATTTAACATAAGTTACCGTCGGCCACGGTTGGAAGGAAATTCATTAACTCTATTGGCTACAACAACTACAACAATCTCTAAAAGTCTGGAATCGTATCAGAATCAAAGCATCCGATACAAGGAGTAGCTTTTGTATGGGCCACATTGTTCAAGTAGCCCTAAATGATTGGAGTGTACCCATTTGACAAGTCAAATAGCGACTTCAAACTTTATTCGATATATTACTTAACTGAGGGTAATAATCAAGACCAATTGAAGTAATTAGTAACCACTTTCCAACATCTTGCATCCTTCGAAATGAGAGAATTACTCATTGGCCTAAGCCCGTCAATTGCTTGTTGTAGTAACCCGGGTGATCTTCTTTCTTGAAGTCAGTACGTTCAATCAATACTTGAAAACTTTGCATAACAAGCTCCTCTATGCCCCTTTTTTGTAACAAAGGACAGGATGAACTTCACCATAGGTTCTAAGCATGTGACTTGCATTCTTGAAGAAACCAAGCACAAGGTCTTTACGTATCCTGATCATTGTTAAGTTGTCTTCTCTCTAAGATTTCTAGCATTCTTTCCACTAGCCATGGAAACAACCTTTGAGATGGGGGCTCTCCTTGCCCTCATACTTTATCTAATCCTACTAGACCAAACCTACTTATCGCTTAATGACTTAGCAGGCCCTCTTGATCTTGTCCACTGTAACAACATTATCATGTCAGGTCATGGATACCACACCCATGTCCTCTGCCCGAATGGCCTTCTAACTTGCCTAATCCATTATGCCCTAATGTTCAACCCTACTTCATCTCAGACTCTCTTGTCACAAGAGAGGATATCACATTTAGATCACACAGTGGAAGCCCTGCGTCTTATTGCTTCCACATGTACTAGGAGGAATATGTTCACTTAGTGAAATGAACTGATGCGGCTCCCGCAAGTATATTGGATCTTACAAGTAATAAAGTGATAAGTAAAGTATCATTCCCACAAGGATAAATCAAATACCGAAATAGTCTAAGGGAATAACTATATGGACATAATGGAATTACTAATAAGGAAATTAAAATTTGAATAAAATAAAATAAATAAGAAAAATAGTAATGCAAAAAAAAAAAAAATTCTAACAGTATGGATAAATGCAATGGGATGGATGCTATGGCTAATTAATTTCACATATTGTAGACACATTTACTATGAATTTCTGTTAATCAGTTCCTATCCTAATTGACTCATGGTCGGTTCCTCTTAATTTATTCTTAGCCTTTCTCGAGGTCAAACAATACTCTTTATCCTAAACTGATTGCCTAATCTTTTAGCACAAACTAATCTAGAAAAAGGTTGAAGCTCTATGGGTTCCTATGTTGATCGTGATGAATCAGCGTTTGTCTATCTCTAGTTTTCGCTTAGCTCACGGTGTTTATGTTAAGAGGCTCTATTCACAAACCCTCTTTCGAGTTATTGTAAATCCCAAAATCAATTAATTGGTGATCAAGCAATTAAAAGCGTTAACCACAAACAAAAACACTAAGCAATAGAGATAGAAAATAAGATTAACATTAATCCATGAGTAAACTTGTCATACAAAAAGGGTCCATTAACGCCCTAGCATAAGAAAACTAGTTCATAACTGAAGAAAAGAAAACAATGAAAGAGTATGAAGATGAGAGGATAGAAGAAACAAAAGCCATAAAGATTTCTGGCTAGAGACAAAAGATTCGGAAGAATGTGGATCTCTTCGTGTTGAACTTGAGCTCTGGAATCCTTGAATCTTCATCTTCAATCTCTCTGGAAGAAGTCTTCTATCTTGTGAAGGGTGTGTGTAAGTGTCTAGCGATCCCCTTTGTGATATGTGTGTCCTCCTTTTTATAGCGCATATATCCCTCTTTTAACTCTCAGCTCGAATGGATAATCCACTGCAAACGGTCTTGCGCTTTAGCGCAAAGGGTTGCGCTATAGCGCAAGCCTCAATTCTTGGCTCATTTGCGAAATCCGGTGGCACGCTATAGCGCACTGTGTTGCGCTATAGCGCCACGAAAATTTGTTGACAGAGTCTACGAACATGGCAGCGCGCTATAACGCAACTTAAAACCTTGGAAATTTGACAAAACGGGAGTGCGCTATGCGCTGGGTTGCGCTATAGCGCAACTTAAAACCTTGGAAATTTGACAAAACGGGAGCGCGCTATAGTGCAACATGAATGTGGCATATTCTTCCTTATCTTGGCGGTCTTATTTGAAGGCCTTGACTGACCGATTATAATAAGGTGCTAAGTCTGAATTCATGGCTTGGCCTCTTCCAACTTTGTTTGGGCCCACTTGCACCTACAATAAATCAAATAAACCCAAAATAACTATCCAAACAAATAACTGAAAATAATAAAAGGCTAAAAATATGAATTAACCCAACTATATACTAAAATGCAACAAAAACAAAAGCTAAATTTAACAACCATAACTCAAATTCAACAAAAACTAACCCAAAAATATGACTCACCAAATGGAGTTATCATAACCCCCAACTTAAAAACTTGCTTGTCCCCAAGCAAGACTCAAAACAAGGACTCAAAAATAGAGAAAGAACAAAAATACAAAAGACTCAGACAAAAGCACTTAAAATAAAAGGACTCACTAGACAAAATGGTCAAGATAAAAGTTGTTGCCTATGAAATTCCTCATCACTGCTCCATAACTTAACTCAAAAGTTACCAAGGATCAAAGTCTAAATACCAAGACCATCTAATTGTGCAATCACATTGTCAAAAGAATGGATCAAGTGTATGTGTACAAGAGAAAACAACAAAGAATTGACTCACCCTATGCTTATGCCATGTTTAAGAAAAGACAAAAATATCACATTATCGACAATTCTCTCTCTCCGTTTCTACATGAATGTCACTTAGCTAAAGATCAAAATGACTTCTCTTAGCTTGTAACGGTAGGCCAAGGTAAGGAGTATGATGGAATAGTCATTTAAGCTTAATTAATTTCCTCGACTTAAGGAACCCTCACCCCTAATTCATTGTCCTTAGGGTACCCCCAACTTCGTTGCTTGGTAACTATCATGCTTTTCTTGTTGAACCTTAGCATTATATTTCCTTGTATTGCCAACTTTTCTCAATTTTTTTCTTTTCTTTTTCTTTTTTTGTTTCTTCATTCCTCCTTCCCTTTTCTTTTTCTTTATTTTTTTTCTTTTTTTTCATATTTTCTTACTCCACCTTTTGATTTTAGCAAGCATGAGGTTGTGGTAGTGGAGATATTACCCTATTCAAATGAATTTAGAAGCTAAGGCTTGAGGGTAAACTATGGGATCAAAAAGGGGAAAGAAAGGAAGGGCATTAGGCTTATAACGTGGTTCAATCCAAGAATAAGCTTTAAGGCTCAAATAGGGTGACTAAGGATCAATGACCAAGGGTGGGCAATGAGGCTCAATTATAGCTACCAAACATGGCCTAAATCACTTCTAAGGTTAAGATTCACTCACATATATTTCAAGAGAGATTCACATGAATAAGAATGCATGTCTCAACCTAAATAAACCATAAAAGCATAAAGATCACCTATCCTAAGTTGCTAACTCTTATCAAAGTGCAAGAAAATAATCCTTCTCAATTCAATAGTAAAAGCATAAGAAGATTTTCAAGACTTAAATCTGGATCCAAAGTTACTTAAGAGTTAACAAACAGAGCAATATTTCATATCATAGGCATAGGCAACAACAACCTAATTGACCAAAATAACAAATACAAAAAAAGGACAATTTTTTTTTGGTTTTTTTTTTAGCTGAAAATTGAAATTAAAAAACAGTAACAACCTAATCAACAAAACTAACAAAAGGAAACAGGAACAAATAAGAAAGTGCAATAATGGATTTTCTCAACCCCCAACTTAAAATTATGCATTGTCCCTAATGCATGAAAATAAAATTAAGAGGGAAAAGGAAAGGAAAGGAAAGTTACTCCCCAGTACACGTATCTCTGCTGCACGCCCCATGTGGCTTTTTCCTCCACTTATGCACTTCCTAATTGCTCTGATAAACCTACAAAATAAAATAAAATAAATTATAATTAATCAAAACTAAAATTTTATCCAAATCAAAAGAAAAACTAATAATTATAAAAAAATTAAAATTAGATAAGAGTTAGAAAAGTTAGGTTGTCTCCCAACAAGCACTTTGGTTTAATGTCCATAAGTTGGACAGGTCTTGTCACTCAAGGTGGTTCCCTCCTCCTCTTCATTGGTGCCTTGTCACCAAGATGGTGGTTCTTCTTCCCAAAAACTAATGAGATAGAATTAGGCTCGAATAGCAAGTGGAGAGCTTCTGGTGGCTTCTCAGGTGGCTTAAAATCATCATCCTCTATCCTTTTCTTTTTCTTCTTTGTTTCACTCTTCCTTAATGGAGGCTTCCAAGGAGGTGTGGCATGTGATGCAGGTACTGAAGTACTCAAGTTAGCTTCCACTACATCCACTTTATAGCATTGAGCTGTCTTTGTGGTAGAGTCTATTGCTTGGAAGACTTTGAACTTCACTTTATTCTTTTGAAATCTCAGAGTTAGCTCCCCCTCTTCTACATCTATCAGGGCTCTACTAGTGGCCAAGAATGGACGCCCAAGAATTAGAGGGAGATTGACATCTTCCTCCATATCAAGAATCAAAAAATCAGTGGGAACGAAGAAACGGTCCACCTTCACCAAAACATCTTCAATAATACCATAGGGAAGTTTGACAGATCTATCAGCCAACTGTAGAGATACCCTTGTAGGCTTCACTTCATTAATACCCAATCTATGCACAAGTGACAAAGGCATCAGATTGATACTTGCTCCAAGGTCACATAGTGCCTTGTCAATCCTCAAATCACCGATGGTGCACGGAATAGTGAAGCTCCCAGGGCCCTTCAACTTAGGTGGCAGTTTTCTCTAAATGATTGCTGAATACTCCTCAGTGAGTGTACAGTCTTATCAGCATCCAATTTCCTTTTCTTAGAGAGTAGCTCCTTCATAAACTTGGCATCGTTTGGCATTCGCTCCAATGCCTCAGCAAACAGAATATTGATGTAGAGCTTTTTAAGCACATCAAGAACCTTAAGAAATTGCTGCTCCTTTGGTTCCTTCTTTTGCTGCTTAACCCTTTGAGGATAAGGAATTGGAGGGTCATAAGTAAGAGGTGCCATATATCCTTTCTCCTCAGGTGGTGCCATATTGGAATCTTTAGCAAGCTTTTCTTCTACCCTTACTTCTTCCTTTTCAGATTCAACTAATTCTTTACCACTTCTCAGTACAATTGCATTCACATGCTCCCTTGGATTTTCAGTGGTATTGCCAGGTAAGGAATCTAGTGGCCTCTCAGCTAGCTGCTTGGAAATTTGCCCCATTTGATACTCTAAGTTTTTTATTGCAGCATCATGAGCTCTAAATTGAGCCTCTGTCCTCTCTATAAAAGCTTTAGTCTTCTCCACAAAAGACATATGACTCCTCATGAACTGCTGAAACATGTCTTCCAAGTTGGGCTTCTTCTCTTGTGGAGGTTGATTGAACTGTTGCCTAGGAACATAGGTATTGGAGTAGAAGTTGTGCTTCTGGGCATTCATGTAGTTAACCTGCTCATCAGAAGAAGGAGCTGTAGTGCACTCTCCATTCGGATGGTTCCCATTGCAAAAATCACAATGCATGACATGTGTTGGTGAAGTGGTGCTGAGTAAGCCCAATTGTTTCTGAATGGCTACATTTTGGACAGAAAGGGCTTGCATCTGGGCCAAGAGGGCAGTGGTATTGTCAATTTCCAGAACTCCCCTTTTCTAGGTTCTCTCACTAGGCCTCTGGTAATTGTTGCTAGCCAATACTTCAAATAGCTCCCAAGACTGCTCGGGTGTCTTATTGTTCAAAGAACCACTAGCTGCTGCATCAACCACGATCTATGTGGACATCAGGAGACTATTGTAGAATGTTTGGATTTGCATCCAGAGTGGGATGCCGTGATGTGGACACTTGGCCAATAACTCCTTATACCTCTCCCATGATTCATAGAAAGATTCACCATCTGCTTGGGTGAAGGAGGTGATATTATTCCTCATCTTGGCAGACTTGGCAGGAGGAAAGTACTTCTCCAAGAATTTCCTGGCCACCATATCCCAAGTAGTGAGTGTCCCTTGTGGTAAAGACTTCAACCAAGCTCTGGCCTTGTCCCTCAATGAAGAATGGAACAGCCTTAATCGAATAGCATCATCCGTGGCACCATTAATTTTTATGGTGTCACAGATTTCTAGGAAGTTGCTGAGGTGTTCGTTTGGATCCTCACTAGGTAGTCCAGCAAACTGGCAATTTTGTTGCATGAATTGAATAAGTGACGTTTTTAGCTCGAAGTTATTTGCTTGGACAGGTGGTCTCATAATACTTGATGAGCACCCTTCAAGAGTGGGTGCTAAGTAGTCCTTCATGACTCTATCATCATGCTCATTTTCATTGGCCATGGTAACCTCAGGGACTTCTTCAATTGCTCTCTGTGCTTTCCTGAGTTGACGCAAAGAACGCTCGATTTCTGGATCAAAGAGCAAGTCTTCAACAGATTAGTTCATTCGCATAAACTGCAAAATAAAACACAAGAACAAGTGAAAGTAGAAAAAAAAATACAAAACAAAATTAAAATAAAAAAATCCAATCTAGTATCCCGTCAACAAAGAATGATATTGATATTATCCTCGACAATAGCGCCAAAAACTTGATGCGGCTCTGGCAAGTATATCGGCTCGTACAAGTAATAAAGTGATAAGTAAAGTATCGTTCCCACGAGGATAGATCAAATACCAAAATAGTCTAAGGGAATTACTATTTGGCCAGAATGGAATTACTGATAAGGAAATTAAAATTTAAATAAAATAAAATAAATAAGAAAAATAGTAATGCAAAAAAAAAATTATAACAGTATGGATAAATGCAATGGGATGGATGCTAGGGCTAATTAATTTCACCTATTGTAAACACATTTACTATGAATTTCTGTTAATCAGTTCCTATCCTAATTGACTCACGGTCGGTTCCCCTTAATTTATTCCTAGCCTCTCTCGAGGTCAAGCAATACTCTTTATCCTAAACTGATTGCCTAATCTCTTAACACAAACTAATCTAGGAAAAGGTTAAAGCTCTATGGGTTCCTATGTTGACCGCATGAACCATGTTTGTCTATCTCTAGTTTTCGCTTAGCTCACAGTGTTTATGTTAAGAGGCTCTATTCACAAACCCTCTCTTGAGTTATTGTAAATCCCCAAATCAATTAATTGGCGATCAAGCAATTAAAAGCATTAACCACAAACAAAAACACTAAGCAATAGAGATAGAAAACAAGATTAACATTAATCCATGAGTAAACTTGTCATTCAAAAGGGTCCATTAACGCCCTAGCATAAGAAAACTAGTTCATAACTGAAGAAAAGAAAACAATGAAAGAGTATGAAGATGAGAGGATAGAAGAAACAAAAGCCATAAAGATTTCTGGCTAGAGACAAAAGATTCGGAAGAATGTGGATATCTCCGTGTTGAACTTGAGCTCTGGAATCCTTGAATCTTCACCTTCAATCTCTCTGGAAGAAGTCTTCTGTCTTGGGAAGGGTGTGTGTAAGTGTCTAGCGATCCCTTTTGTGATATGTGTGTCCTCCTTTTTATAGGCATATATCCCTCTTTTAACTCTCAGCTCAAATGGATAATCCACTGTAAATGCTTTTGCGCTATAGCGCAAGCCTCAATTCTTGGCTCATTTGTGAAATCCGGTGGCACGCTATAGCGCGCTGTGTTGCACTATAGCGCCACGAAAATTTGTTGACAGAGTCTACGAACACGGCAGCGCACTGTAGCGCAACTTAAAACCTTGGAAATTTGACAAAACGGGAGCGCGCTATCCACTGGGTTGCGCTATAGCGCAACTTAAAACCTTGGAAATTTGACAAAACGGGAGCGCGCTATAGCGCAACATGAATGTGGGATTTTCTTCCTTATGCGGCAATGCGTTGTAAGACTGACTTGGCGCTTATAAGCGCAAGGTCTGAAATCCGAATTCATGGCTTGGCCTCTTCCAACTTTGTTTGGGCCCACTTGCACCTACAATAAATCAAATAAATCCAAAATAACGATCCAAACAAATAATAGAAAATAATAAAAGGCTAAAAATATGAATTAACCCAACTATATACTAAAATGCAACAGAAACAAAAGCTAAATTTAACAACCATAACTCAAATTTAACAAAAACTAACCCAAAAATATGACTCACCAAATGGAGTTATCATGAACATTTAGAGGGAAGGGGAAGACAAGAAGTGTGACCAGAATAGGAATAAACAACATTTGATAGAGTTTAAACAAAGATGATATTCTTAAAGGCCTCTCGTAGTGCCACAATCTGTGAAAATGGGGGCGCTTCCATTTGTACAGTTGTGATTCGACCAAAGGACACTTGCTCCTAGTACACAGGAAAACCTAAAGCTCTGATACCATCTTTGTCACAACCCAAACCCGGGCCGTGACCGGCGCATAGGGACAGGTCCCCACGTAAGCCTTCTACCACAGAATTTTAAGAAAATTTCGATAGAGTCCTCTTTATAATTAGGATGTTTCCCAATTACAAAAGGTTACCCTGCAAGATAAACAAACACAATCTTCCATCGGGATCCAGGCATTCTCACAATGCACCCCTCAGCACAAAAGAAATTATTTACAAGTACATCAATCTCATCACATATATATTTATAAACCAATACGGAAGGTTACAGAACATTTTCATATACAATTCAAAATCAAACATATAATAATCAATTAATTTAACATACATCATTAATACACTAGCAAGGGTCGGACCTGTCTGTAATACCATGGAGCTACCACAATCTAAGAATATCTGAAAATATGAACATTTACTATATACCCTTGAATAGAAAAGGGCTCAACCACTAAAATTCGAAATCCCATTATGGGCGAACGAGGAATAGATTCTACTTAAACATCTGTATCTGAAAAAGAGAAAGAAACAACAGGATAAGTATATGAAACTCAGTGAGAGATAGAGTATCCCAAACCCACATGAGATAGTGTACAAACCATAATTATCAAATAGATATTAAAGTAACACAATAATATGTATAATAAAACCAAAATAGAAATCTTAATCAAATATTATCCAATTTTCCTTTTTTTCCAAAAACATAGAGTCCATCTATTCTAGGATAAACAGGCAGGAATTACACTTAGGTGGTTCTTCCTTCGTGTGAATCCCGTAATCGGGCACGCACCAATCTTTTAGTGGCCGTGAATATCAGGCACGCACCACTCCCTTGAGTGGCTGTGAAATACATCATCCTAGGTGCACCCAAGGCTAACGCCTACTGCTGTTAGCCTACAGATCCTGGCCTAGACTTTCCTAAGTCTTTCTTTTACCATCTCACATGACATTTTAACACATAACAATCGTCAAAGGTTTCACAAAATCCAATCATTCCTTTTTCTTATAAAAACATTATTCGGAGTCTTGTAAGACCAAACATCATTTAATATATAAAGCTTAAATCATATTGTTCAAGGAAGTCAAAAGCTTTGACAAAATCATGCTTTCAAAATTCATATAATTCCATAGGTGTCTAATATATATATACACATGTTCAAAAATTCACCCAAAATCCTTTCATTGTCTCATGTGTCAATTTGAATAAAACATGCATAAGAGAAATAAATAATTATCCACATAAAACTTACTAATTCATTTGCATATACATACATATATATATATATATATACTAGAAAACAAATCAGGGACAGCTATCCACTCACAGACTTAAATCATGGCGGAGTCCTAATCTCACGACATTCTGGAACCAATAACCGAGCCTCCAGTGAGATCAATCACCACAATTATGACAATCCAATTCAATATTGATCATTGAGCCTAAGAATTAGCCTAAATTACATTTAGGAATCAAAATCCCCAATTCTTCTAACTTAGGGTTCTCTATGAACTCACTATAGAGTAAATAATCCATAATTCATAGGAAAGGAAGAGAAAAGGAGTTTGAAGATTACCTTTTGGAAGGGAAAAAGGAAGAAGAAGCTTTAGGAGCTTTGGTGTCACCTCCTCTAAACTCTAAGACCAAATGTGTTGATTTTTGGTTGAAGATGTGATTTGAGATTAAAGGAAGAAATTGAGATTTAGTGAGTGAGAATGGTGTAATTTGATGAAGTTTTGAGGAAAAGATTGAAGGATTTTAGTGGGGATTGAGAGGAATGGGTTTTAGAGAGAAGGGAGAGAGTTTTGAGGGTAGAGAGAGAAAGTAAATCGTGAAATGAGAGGGAGAAACGCGTTCGAGCCTTATATAGACCGGTTGTAATCGATTACACTGCCTGGTAATTGATTACCATAGACCCAGTTATTGTAATTGATTACCACTCCATGTAATTGATTACAATAGGCAAAAAGTCAACATGAAGGAGTACGGAGAACACTGTGATCGATTACCAGCCC
Source organism: Pterocarpus macrocarpus (assembly GCA_031439585.1). Taxonomy (NCBI): domain Eukaryota; kingdom Viridiplantae; phylum Streptophyta; class Magnoliopsida; order Fabales; family Fabaceae; genus Pterocarpus; species Pterocarpus macrocarpus. Next base: position 30,535,240 of record CM062515.1, read on the forward strand.
CACAGTAATCGATTACAACGTGTGTAATCGATTATGATTCCATATAATCGATTACATCAAGGAAAAACTCAACATAAAGGCATACAGAGAGCACTGCAATTGATTACCAGTCCCATGGTAATCGATTACAATATGCAAAACTTGATTCCTTCCTTCTGCAGTCCATTTCCAGGCTTAGGATTTTGTACATACTTATTTACATTTCTTAATTTTAAGTTAATGCTATATTAACTTTAAAACATAAATGTACATAAGGGAATAACCCCCATTTCGATTCAATAAAAATGTCTAAAAATTCAAAATCCTTAGAAATCAGAATCCAACTTTTGGGTTTTAGTACAATCCTCCGAAAACTTACATTTTTATAAACTTGAGGGTTGTGAATGAAGGGGTTATCCATTCCCTAAAATTTATTAAAAATTCCTCTTTAACTCATTGATACCCAGGGAACCATTATCGGGACTTTTGATCTTAAGAAAATGCTCAATCCTATAGCCCTCCAAGAAGGCATAGGGTTCAGACTTAGAACTTTTTTTAGGTTCCGATTTCGACAAGTAACTATAGCTTAGGCTGGGGTGTTACACTTGAATTTTATATGAAACTAGACTTCAATAGCGTTCCAACAATAAAAATTATAGATCCATTGGATTTAAAATGAGAGAGTTATGGTTTTTAGAAGTAAAATGTTAAAATCCACTCACTATCTTGATCAATATGTGTTGTGAAAGGCATAACTCGCCCTATACAACTTCAAATTAAGTGGAACCAATTTTTTTAGGACTAACACAAAGAGAACTATGTCAGAAGAAATTTAGATTTATATCTTAAGTACGTTGCTCCTATTAATTCCTCAAATTTACCCTATTCTCTATTCAGGTTGAAACAAGGCAGTCCAATTGAGGAGCTCATAACTTAAGCTCTACTTAACTAATTAAGATGTAACTTGCTGGAATTGAAAGATAATCTAGTTAGCTATAAATTTAAATAAATTTTGGGTTAAAATGGTAAAAGATAGATTTTTAGTGATTTTCTAAAATTAAGTATGCAAGTCTGTCTTGAAACAGGGTAGCCTTGAGTAAAACTTAAGAACTCAAGTTATCCATGTCAAAATTTAATGAAACTAAAGAGGTTTAAAAGTAGACAAATATAACTACAAATATTAAATTTCTAGACCAAAATGATATAAAATAAAATTTTGGTGTAATTTAAAAGAATAGGGTAGATTTATGGATAAAGGTATAACTTAAGAGTTGTCTTAACTTAAGAGTCCCATAAGCTATGAAAAGTTCAAAGGCATAAGTTTTATATAATTTCACACTAATGTAATGTTAAACTGATACATTATTTATGACAAATATGATTGTTTATGTGTTATGCATATGAAACTCATGCATGCAAGAATGTTTGAAAGTAAGATATGAAGCATATGCATAAGTCTCCCTAGCATATTTATACATGAATATGTGAACATGTGAACCCTGACGAATATGAATAGATAAGATGAGATCCCTTCACTTGGAGGCAGTTATTTGGATCCCTCCTTGTGAAGGTAGCTAAAACTATTGGGTCCCTCTACTTTGAGGTAGTTGGCCAGCTAAGTCCCTTCAATTTAGAGGCACACGGATCTTCTTGTGGGTTAGTACTATGTGACGATAGTCATCAGTTGAGCACACTTCTAGATCAGTCTATCCAAGGGCAGTAAAGATTAAAGACATATGCATGCAGACACCATAGGGACGACAATATGTAATGCCTAGGTGTGTTAAATAAAGAAAGTTAAAAAAAGCCAAGAAAGACATGTGCATCTGTATATGCATAAGTTATATTCTATTTATTTCTATCATGAAACTGCTCTTCTAATTGTCAAGTGTGTGAATAAAATTAACATGCTTCGGAAGGGTATTTTTTAACTTTATGAAAATGAAATTTATAATTGTATGGCATGATCACTTTTTCATAATAAACCGAAGCAGTTAGAAAGATGATTGTAACATCCACCGAAATTTTCTTATTGTTTTTCGCCTAATTGTTTGGTTTTTATCAAATAATTGAGATTAATTAAAATTCGACTAAATAATCATTTAGGATCAATTAATTAGCAACTAATTGAGTTTAGATATAAGGTAATTAGGTTAGAAACATAGAAGATTTCATAGAAATTTTCTTAAAACCAATTTACTAATTTAAAGAAAATTGGTAAGATTATGATATTTTAAACTATCGGAACCGAATCAATAGAATTATGCATCCAAATTTTATGGTGTTAGGGCTGATTACTTAGCCACTTAACCCATGAAAGTGGCGCAAGAAAGGCCACAAGGATGAAGGGAGTTGGCTGAAATTTGGTCACTGTAACACCCTACCAACTTAATATTATGCTTAAGTCATAGCATGAAATTGGATAGGTTGCATTACCGTATTAGTCTTCTGTCTAAAGCTGTATTCATTATTTTATATTCTGATATATATGTATATGACTGAAGTATATACCTACGAAACAGGTGCTCTATATAATAAACGTGATTAGCATAGAAATATCATTTGTTGCATATATACATATATAAGTTGGAAACCAAAGCTTCAGTTTATAAATATACATATCAAAAGCAGAGTGAAGTAAAGGGACAACAAAAATCCCTATAGTTAAAAGTAGAGCAGGAAATGGTGGAAGCCAGCTAGGTACAGCGAGTCCAACTCGGAGTCCTGGTGAAGCTGCAGGTCTGGAATCTCAATGAAGAGGGAAGCCGTCGAGTCCATCGTCCACGTCTGAGAATGAGGCGGAAATGTAAAACGAGGTGAGAATTTGAAGAAATTCTCAGTAGGGTTCGCATGTGGGGCTTAACTGACGTCGTGTTCATTCTCAGTTGCCTCGGGTTTTATTTAATTATAAAAACATAAGATCAGACTTAACTTTCATATTTAAAAAGGTTGGGAAAAATGTCTGGTCTGAGGCAAGGTCCAGTTTTTACTTAAGGCAATAATGAACATACAGCAATAAGTGAATGTAACAAACGAAATGTAAATGACTTATAATAACTATTCAATGTAATTATGCATATAATGCAATCATGCAAAACTTGCTTGTGAACCTTTCTTCAAAAACTTTTCCATTCCTCGTAAACTTTTCCATTACTTTTCATCATTTTCCATTACTTGGTCCCCTAGGAGTTCTTGGCCATTTTAGAATCCTGGGTAATAGTCTGCTTTTCAGGATCGAGCTCGTTTCTATACAGCAAATTGCCGGGTTTACTTTCCCCGACATTCCCACGGATCTATTCCCCTTAACTTTCTATCCGGGGCTGGCCCAAGTATCATGGAACTTTCATCATAACATATTCTTTGAGTTCATCATAACATAACTTTCATAGCTTTCTTGAAAATGCACATGCATCTACATGTATTTCATAACTTATGCATATACTTTACCGCAATTTTGGCGGCATAACGGAACGATTCCGCTTCTCCATGAATATTGCCAGTACATCAGAATACCAATTTCTTATAGAAATTACAATATTGCATGCACAATTCATCATGGAACTCATAGAAGCATTAGTCTCCTTAAGGCAGAATTACAGCCTCAACATAAATCATTCAACCCGGTTTTTGTAAATCATGCCATAATTTCTACTTAACTCATTTAGATCTCAATTTTGGATATGTTAAAGTGTTATGTGTCTATTTTCTAACCTCTTTAGTCCCACCTGATTTTGATAACCATAACTCAAGTTATTTAGGTTTTATCCCGGCCTGCCCTGTGGCTAGCCAGAATTGCCCACTCAAAAGTAAAAATCTACTAAAAATCAAAAACTGGCTCAAATTGCATGAAATTAGTCTTTTATCAAAGCTAACAGGACAAACTTTCATATACAAAAATTTCCATTTCAATTGCCTTAGTAAGGCTCGAGTTATAAGCCCTGAAACTTAACCTTCCTGAACTCCCTACTTTGGCCTGGTTTAGACGTAGGGTAACTTCTTCAAATTACTGGGAACAACTGAGATGATAACAAACTCAGAACTTCTTTGTATGATGTTTTCCTATGTGTAAGATTTCCAACAAAATTATTTTCACTCAATTTGGAGTTGTATAGGGTGAGTTACACCCTTTTCAACCCATACTGCCCGGGTGAGTGTCCTAATTTCTAGGTTAAACTTCAAAAATTCATATCTCTCTCAATATTAATCCAATGGCCTTATATGATATATGTATAGAAATCCCTAGATGTCTAGTTTCACATAAAAATGGTTTCATCAATTTTAAATGGCAAGAGGCAGAGTCGTACACTCCGACGTACGGACTATCGAGGGTTTTTGGGTTTTCCAGCCTCTCAACTCTTCCTATCTTCATCCTTTCTTATTTCCAATTCAGTTTTTTTCTCACAAACAGCCAATAAACCAGCCATAATTCATCATAATCATTCAATCAATATATCAAAATTAAGGAATTTAACCACCACCAATCATCCAAGAATTAGAAAATCAAGCAAGAAGAAAACCTCTACCTCTTGTTATTAAGCTTGAGTTTGGGAATGGTGCTTATGTGAACTTGAAGGTTGGATGGAGTGGGTGAGTGGAGAAGAGAAAAGAGAGCTGAAGTGAGAAAAAGGTAACATAGAAGGGGTTCTGAATAAGAGGAGGAGAGTGTGTTATATAGGCATGAGTGGTAGTTAACTTGGAAGGTTTTGTTTGGCCTCAAAACACAAAGCTGAATTTCAGCCAACCTTTCCTTCTTTTTGTGACCAAAATGCTCTCCACGTCGTCCTCTTTTGTGTAACAAAATTGCTCTCCATGTCGCCTAAAAGTGGAACTCGTTTCCATTGTATTCTGAAAAATGACATCGGAACTCATACTCTTCTTAAGGTCGGAGCTCGTGTACATCCACTCAGATGAAATCAAAACTCGGAATTATGGTCTGGTTTGTTCGAAACTCGAAAGCAAAGTCGAATGTGAAACCAAACACTGAAATTCGGAAGTTGGGGACATTAGTAAACTTGAATCGATTTTAAGCATGACACCGGAGATCAGAACTTATAGAATCTTGGAACTCCAAATTTAAGCTCGGAAGTTTGTTATAGACAAACTCGGGAGCATCAATGGAAATAAAGAGCTCTTGGTAATAAACTCGGATATCAGAACTCGTGTAAATTTGGTCGGACTTGGAGACCAATTCAGAGACCTAAGCTCGCGTCCGTTTCTAGTGGAGATCAACTCGGAAGTCGGATTTCGTGTACATTCCAATTCACCTAAGGTCAGAAATCGTGTATACTTACATAAGGTCAGAACTCGGAAAATCCCAGCTAGTCCATTAGAGCCTTAATAAAATTGGAAATCGGAAATTGGGACATTACAATTCCACCCTCCTTAAAAAATTTTGCCCTCAAAATTTAGTATCTGAGAATAGTCCAGGATACTATTTCCTCATGTCTAATTCCAGTTCCCAAGTGTGGTCTTCAACATCTTCCTTTCCCCATGCTACCTTTACTAGTTGCACGGATTTATTTCGAAGTTGTCTGCTGCTCACATGCCTACTATCGTCTTTGGTTGAACATGGAAAGTCAGGTCCTCCTTTAATTTTATTGATTCAGGTTCTAGCACGTGTGTAGGATCAGGCTGATATCTTCTAAGTTGGGAAACATGGAAAACATCATGAAGGTTGGACAAATATGGAGGCAAAGCGACTTGATATGCAACTGATCCGATTCGCCTTAAGATCTGGAAAGGACCAATAAAGTGAGGATTTAACTTCTTGATCTTAATGGCTCTACCTATCCCCGTTGTAGGCGTAACCTTCAGAAATACATGGTCTCCTTCTTGGAAGTCCAGAGGTTTTCTCTTGGTATCCGCATAACTCTTTTGGCGGCTTTGAGCGGTAAGCATCTTGCTCCGTATTTTCTTGATCTGCTCAGTGGTCTGCTCAACTAAATCAGGCCCCAATAGAGTTGATTCTCCTGTTTCATACCAACACAGGGGAGATTGGCACTTCCGTCCATACAACGCTTCGTAAGGAGCCATACCGATGCTAGCGTGATAGCTATTGTTGTATGCAAATTCAACTAGCGGTAAATATCGATCCCAATTCCTGCATTGCTCTAGTATATAGGCTCGTAATATATCTTCCAAGGTTTGAATTGTCCTTTCTGTTTGGCCGTCCGTTTGCGGGTGATATGCAGTGCTTAGGAATAACTTAGCACCGAACGCCTTTTGTAAGGCTCCCCAAAACTGTGAAGTAAACCTTGGATCTCGATCAGAGATAATGGTCAGAGATAATGGTTGAAGGGGTTCCGTGCAGCCTTATAATCTCTTGAATGTACAATTGTGCCAATCTTTCCAACGGATAATTTGCTCGAATGGGTAAAAAGTGAGCGAATTTGGTCAATCTATCCACAACGACCCATATAGCATCATATCCTGTTGGCGTTCTTGGTAATCCCATCACAAAATCCATGGAGATACTCTCCCATTTCCACTCAGGGATTTCCAAGGGTTGAAGCATCCCGGAGGATTTCTGATGTTCCGCTTTCACCTTTTGATAGACCAAGCATTTACTCACGAAGCTCGCTACGTTTGACTTCATGCCTGGCCATGAAAACATCTTCTTAAGATCTTGATACATCTTAGTAATGCCAGGATGTACGGTGAATTCACCCGTATGTGCTTCCTCCAAGATTTTCCTCTGGAGATCATTCCCCTCGGGTACACATACCCTATTGTGATATCGCCAGATGACTTCTTTATCCTGAGCAAAAACCCGTTAATTTCCTTAATTATATGAGACTGATCGTACGTTGGAGATTAGCATCCTGCTGCTGTGCTTGCCGAATTTGCTCCTTGAAGCTACTGGCTATCTTAATTTGATGTAGCTGAAGGGTCTTGGCAGTTATAAGGATTCCCAAATTAAGATTTTGGAAGCTTTCAATAAGTTCCGTCTCTTTGATTATCATCCAAGCTACAGTCAGAGATTTCCTACTCAAAGCATCTGCCACAACATTTGCCTTGCTGGGGTGGTACTTCAATTCAAATTCATAATCCTTAAGAAGTTCCATCCACCTTCGCTGCCTCATATTTAATTCCTTCTTATCAAAGAGGTATTTCAAACTCTTATGATCAGAAAAGGCTTCGAACCTTACACCATATAAGTGATGTATAAAGCAAATACTACTGTTGCTAACTCGAGATCGTGTGTAGGATAATTCCTCTCATGTGGCTTTAATTGTCTGGAGGCATACGCGACCATGTTTCCGGCTTGCATCAACACACATCCTAATCCTTGCTTGGACGCATCACAGTAGACCTTAAAGGGTCCATGCCGGTTTGGTAAGGCCAACACTAGTGTCGTAGTCAACCTTCTCTTCAAGTCTTGAAAACTCTGTTCGCACTCCGGCGTCCACTCGAATGAGACATTCTTCCTGGTTAGCTTGGTCAGGGGCAAGGCTATACGAGAGAAATCCTTAACGAATCGCTTGTAATATCCAGCTAAGCCCAGAAAACTCCTGACTTCAGTGACTGTAGTCGGCCTTTCCCAATTTAGAACTGTTTCTACTTTGCTGGGGTCTACAGAGATTCCTCTTTGGGACATTACATGGCCAAGAAATTTTACTTCTTTCATCCAAAATTCACATTTGGATAACTTAGCATAGAGTTTCTTTTCTCTCAAAATTTGCAGAACCAGCTGCAAGTGTTCCGCATGCTCTTGCTCCGTCTTCGAGTAGACAAGTATATCGTCAATGAAAACCACTACAAACTTGTCCAAATATGGGCGGAATATCCGATTCATGTAATCCATGAATACTGCTGGTGCGTTGGTCAGTCCGAACGACATCACAGTGTACTCATAGTGCCCATAACGAGTTCGAAAGGCTGTCTTAAGGATATCTTGTTCCCGAACTCGAATTTGGTGATATTCGGAGCGCAAATCGATCTTGGAAAATACCGTTGCACCTTGTAGCTGGTCCATGAGATCATCAATCCTTGGCAGTGGATATTTATTCTTGATCGTCACTTTATTCAGCTGCCTATAATCCACGCATAGGCGCATGCTCCCATCTTACTTCTTGACTAACAAGACTGGAGCTCCCCAAGGTGATACACTCGGTCGTATGAATCTTTTTTCCAAGAGCTCTTCGATCTGTCTCTTTAGTTCGGTCAGCTCCAAAGGTGACATTCGATACGAAGCTATAAATATTGGTCCTGCACCTGGAACCAATTCGATGGTGAACTCAATCTCTCTCTCAGGAGGGAATTCCGGAATATCTTCTGGAAAAACATCAAGATATTCCTTAACAACTAGGATCTCTTCTAGTCTCTGTTCAACTTCCGTCACATTAGTTGACAGGAGGATGTATCCTTGACTCTTCGACCCACTATAGTTTATTAATAAAGAGTTCAAGTAGAAGAGTATTGAGGCTTGGGATTCAGAAGATGAGACAGAGGGGAATACCACCGTCTTATCAAAACAATTGAGCATGACTCGATTAGCGAAAAGCTAGTCCATGCCCAGAATTATGTCAAGTCCAGAGAGAGGGAGGCAAATCAAATTGGCTGCAAAGGCTCTACCCTCAATTTGAAGAGGAACATTGATGCAAATTTGACTAGTTTTAACAGGTTCATTAGTAGGAGTAGAAACCAGTAAATCATAGGGTAATTCAAAAGTTGACAATTGCAAAACAGCCACACAATTATGAGAAATAAACGAATGTGAGGCACCCGAATCATAGAGTACAGTCAGGGTCTCACCGTCCACTTCACAGGTACCTTGGATTAGTCCCTCGGACTTATCAGCTTCCTCCGCATCCATGGTAAAAACCCGTCCTTGACGTTGGGGTCGAGTCGGCTGTGATGGATTCTTGGTTGGGCACTCATAAATTTTGTGGCCTGGCTTGCCACACCCATAGCAAACATTCTGGCTTGCCAAACACGGCCGATCACCGTGATTCCTACCGCACTTCGTGCAAGTTGGATTCGGAAGAGGCCTTTGAGGCTGCTTGCCTTTGTTGCCTGCCGGTGGGAATCTCCTCTGCTGTTGAAAATTAGGCTTGAATCTTGGGCTCTGCGAGGCCAACCTCCTCTGGAAACCACCACTAAATGCCTTGGCTATCACTAGTTTCGAGTTACAATCTTCAACAAGTCGGCATTTATTTACCAACGTGGGAAAATCTCTAATCTCCATTGGCCCGATTGTGGTGAGGATATCTTCTCGTAACCCTCCTTCAAACTTGATGCACTTCCAGGCTTCATCTAGGTTCCCTTGATAAATTGTAGAGAATTTGCATAGCTCTTCAAATCGAGCAATATATTCGGATACTGTCCGATTTCCTTGACGTAGCTGCATGAACTCGAGTTACTTGGCATTTCGAACTGAAGCAGGAAAGTACTTTTGGTAAAACACATCTCTAAACACCATCCAAGTGACTACTGTCTGAGATTCTTCAAACAGTCTTTGTACGCCGTTCCACCAAAACTCGGCGTCTGCCTCGAGCATATAGGTGGCAAAAGTCACCTTCTAATGATCTGAGCAATCTAGGATAGAGAAAATCTTCTCTATGGCTTTGATCCATTCGTTAGCTTTATCAGGATCATATGCCCCTCGAAAGCTGGGTGGATTTACCTTCCTGAATTCAGCAAACTTAAGGTAGTCCAAGTCAACTCCCGGGCCATGTGGGTTTCCTCCACAGTTTACCTCTGGTCGCCTGCCTAGCTGATCCATCATTTGGTGAGCTGCCGCGGCCTGTTCCCACATCGCCTGAGCCATCTCTCGTACTATGTCCATAAGGTCAGCAGGATCCCCGTGAGCAAGTTTTGTGCGAGGTCTACCTCGCCTTCCGGAAGCCATTAAGTTCGGAGCACACAAAACAAAAATTATTGAGTTGATCAGGCTCAACACTAAGTCTAATGTGTTAGTAAATAACAGCTCACACAGTCAAGCACTTCTTACACATGCACACCTATATCTCAACCGTATAGGCAAGATCTAGTGCATATCATCAGCTAGAAACATAGAATATGCGTGAAGCATAGTTAGTCCAATTCTCAGGCCTTAGCTAGGACGAACTGCTCTGATACCAAAATGTAACACCCTACCAACTTAATGTTATGCTTAAGTCATAGCATGAAATTGGATAGGTTGCATTACCGTATTAGTCTTCTGTCTAAAGCTGTATTCATTATTTTATATTCTGATATATATGTATATATGCAACAAATGATATTTCTATGCTAATCACGTTTATTATATAGAGCACCCTGTTTCGTAGGTATATACGTCAGTCATATACATATATATCAGAATATAAAATAATGAATACAGCTTTAGACAGAAGACTAATATGGTAACGCAACCTATCCAATTTCATGCTATGACTTAAGCATAACATTAAAGTAGTAAGGTGTTACATTTATGCAAAACGAGGTGAGAATTTGAAGAAATTCTCAGTAGGGTTCGAATGTGGGGCTTAACTGACGTCGCGTTCATTCTCAGTTTTCTCGGGTTTTATTTAATTATAAAAACATGAGATCAGACTTAACTATTCATATTTAATAAGGTTGGGAAAAATGTCTGGTCCGAGGCAAGGTCCAATTTTTACTTAAGGCAATATAAGAAACAGAATAAACTAATATCAACAATAATGAACATACAGCAATAAGTGAATGTAACAAACGAAATATAAATGACTTATAATAACTATTCAATGTAATTATGCATATAATGCAATCATGCAAAACTTGCTCTTGAACCTTTCTTCGAAAACTTTTCCATTCCTCATAAACTTTTCCATTACTTTTCATCATTTTCCATCACTTGGTCCCCTAGGAGTTCTTGGCCATTTTAGACTCCTGGGTAATAGTTTGCTTTTCAGGATCGAGCTCGTTCCTATACAGGAATTGCCGGGTTTACTTTCCCCGACGTTTCCACCGATCTATTCCCCTTAACTTTCTATTCGGGGCTGGCCCAAGTATCATGGAACTTTCATCATAACATATTCTTTGAGTTCATCATAACATAACTTTCATAGCTTTCTTGAAAATGCACATACATCTACATGTATTTCATAACTTATGCATATACTTTACCGCAATTTTGGCAGCATAACGGAACGTGTCCGCTTCCCCATGAATAGTGCCAATACATCAGAATACCAATTTCTCATAGAAATTACAATATTGCATACACAATGCATCATGGAACTCATAGAAGCATTAGTCTCCTTAAGGCAGAGTTACAGCCTCAACATAAATCGTTCAACCCGATTTTTGTAAATCATGCCATAATTTCTACTTAACTTATTTGGACCTCAATTTTGGATATGATAAAGTGTTATGTGTCTATTTTCTAACCTCCTTGGTCCCACCTGATTTTGATAACCATAACTCAAGTTATTCAGGTTTTATCCCGTGGCTGGCTAGAATTGCCCACTCAAAAGTAAAAATCTACTAAAAATTGAAAACTGGCTCAAATTACACAAAATTGGTCTCTTATCAAATCTAACAGGACAAATTTTCATATACAAAAAGTTCCATTTCAATTGCCTTAGTAGGGCTCGAGTTATAAGCCCCGAACTTAACCTTCCTGAACTGCCCTCTTTTGGCCTGGTTTAGACATAGGGTAATTTCTTCGAATCATTGGGAACAACTGAGGTGATAACAAACTCAGAACTTCTTTCTATGATGTTCTCCTATGTGTAAGCTTTCCAACAAAATTAGTTTCACTCAATTTGGAGTTGTATAAGGTGAGTTACACCCTTTTCAACCCATACTGCCCGGGTGAGTGTCCTAATTTCTAGGTTAAACTTCAAAAATTCATATCTCTCTCAATATTAATCCAATGGCCTTATATGATATATATATAGAAATCTCTAGATGTCTAGTTTCACATAAAAATGGTTTCATCAATTTTAAACGGCGAGAGGCGGAGCCGTACACTCCGCCATACGGACTGCCGAGGGTTTTTGAGTTTTCCAGCCTCTCAACTCTTCCTATCTTCATCCTTTCTTGTTTCCAATTCAGTTTTAATCTCACAAACAGCTAATAAACCAGCCATAATTCATCAGAATCATTCAATCAATATATCAAAATTAAGGAATTTAACCACCACCAATCATCCAAGAATTAGAAAATCAAGTAAGAAGAAAACTTCTACCTCTTCTTATTAAGCTTGAGTTTGGGAATGGTGCTTGTGTGAACTTGAAGGTTGGATAGAGTGGGTGAGTGGAGAAGAGAAAAGAGAGCTGAAGTGAGGAGAAGGTAATGTAGAAGGGGGTCTGAATAAGAGGAGGAGAGTGTGTTATATAGGCATGAGTGGTAATTAACTTGGAAGGTTTTGATTGGCCTCAAAATACAAGGCTGAATTTTAGCCAACCTTTCCTTCTTTTTGTGACCAAAATACTCTCCATGTCGTCCTCTTTTGTGTGACAAAATTGCTCTCCACGTCGCCTAAAAGTGGAACTCGTTTCCATTGTATTCTGAAAAATGACATTGGAACTCGTACTCTTCTTAAGGTCGGAGCTCGTGTACATCCACTCAGATGAAATCAAAACTCGGAATTATGGTCTGGTTTGTTCGAAACTCGAAACCAAAGTCGGATGTGAAACCAAATACTTAAATCCGGAAGTCGGGACATTAGTAAACTTGAATCGATTTTATGCATGACACCGGAGATCGGAACTTATAGAATCTCAGAACTCCAAATTTAAGCTCGACAGTCTGTTATAGACAAACTCGGGAGCATCAATGGAAATGAAGAGCTCCTGGTAATAAACTCGGATATTGAAACTCGTGTAAATTTTGTCGAACTTGGAGACCAATTCAGAGACCTGAGCTCGCGTTCGTTTCTGGTGGAGATCAACTCGGACGTCGGATTTCGTGTACATTCCAATTCACCTAAGGTCGGAAATCGTGTATACGTACATAAGGTCGGAACTCGAAAAATCCCAACCAGTCCATTAGAGCCGTAATAAAATCGAAAATCGGAAATCAGGACGTTACAGCCACAAAGTTCCATCCAATCAAAACTCTCCATTCTAACTACCTCCTCAAAGCTTTACTAACATATTCCTTTCTTTTCCTTTCTTTTCCTTTTAGCCAAATTTGCGCCACTTTCTCCCCTTGCTTCAGCCTTCTTCTTCTCTTCTCCACTCACCTAACTCCATCAAACCTTCAAGCTCAACAAGGTTTTATCAATTCAAACTCCAAAATCTAGCAAAATCACATACAAAGAGGTAGAGGTTTTATTTTGTTCTTGCTATTCTGGTTGTGGGTGGCTTATGGTGGCTTTATTTTCCCAATTCTTGATGTGATGATTGAATGAATATGATGATATTTGGCTGGTTTGTTGGCTGTTGTTGATGTTAAAATCGGTTAGGAAGTCAGAAAAGGTGAAAGTAGGAAGATGTGAGAAGCTAGAAACCCAAAATCCCTTAGCATTCTGTACGGCGGAGTGTACGGCTCTATCTATCTCCATTTAAATTTGATGAAACCATTTTTATATGAAACTAGACATTCACTGCTTTCCATAAATATATCATATAAGGCCATAGGATTAGTATTGAGAGAGATATGAATTTTGGAAGTTCAACCTAGGTTTTTGAGTTTGATTCTAGGTAGACTAGGTTATTTAAGGCAAAACTTGCCCTATACTACTTGGAATTGAATGAAACAAACTTTGTTAGAAATCTTACACATAAGAGAATATCCCATAAAAAAGTTCAGAGTTATATAAGGTCCCGTTTGCTCCTAGTGGTTCGAGAAATTTGCCCTATGTCCAAATCGGGTCAAAACAGGGCAGTTCAGGAAGGTCAAATTTCGGGGCTTATAAGTCAAGTTCTACTAAAGCAAACGAAATGGAACTTTTTGAAAATGAAATATTGTCCTGTTAGCTTTAATATTAGACTAATTTCGTATGATTTGAAATATTTTTCGATTTTTAGTGGATTTTTACTTTTAATTGTGTAATTCTGGCCAGCTACAGGGCAGGCCAGGATAAAACTTAAATAACTTAAGCTATATTTATCAAAATTAGATGGGACCAATGAGGTTAGAAAATACACATATAACACTCTAACATATCCAAAACTCAGGTCCAGATGAGTTAAATAGAAATTTTGGCTTGATTTACAAAAATCGGGTTGAATGAATGTGCTGAGGCAGCAACCCTGTCTTAAATATAACTAATGCTCCGATGAATTTGATGTTTGAAATATGAATGAAATGTTATGACTCCTATGAGAAATTGGTGTTTTGAGCACTGACACTATTCATGGGGAAGCGGACATGTTCCGTTATGCCACCAAAATTTCAGTAAAGTCTATGCATCAGTTATAATATACATTCAGATACATGTGCATTTTCAAGAAAGTCATAAAGGTTATGTTATCATGAACCTAAAGATTATGTTATGATGAAAGTTCCATGATACTTGGGCCAGCCCCGAATTAAAGTTAAGGGGAATAGATTGGTGGGGGGGTCGGGGAAAGTAAACCTGGCATTCTTGTATAGGAACGAGCTCGATCCTGAAAAGCAGACTGTTATCCAGGAGTCTAAATGGCCAAGAACTCCTAGGGGACCAAGTAATGGAAAAGTTTATGAAGATAAGTTCAAGAATGAGATTTTGCATGGTCGCATTTAATAGTCATTATATGCTGTTTACAGATTGACTGTTATATTTATCTATTACCGTATGTTCGTTTATTCTGCTCATTATTCTGTGTATCACTACTTAATCGTTTATTCTGTTTCTTATGCTGTCTTAAGTAAAACTTGCCTCGAACCAGACGTTTTCCTAAACTTAGTAAATATGGATAGTTCCGTTTAAACCCATGTTTTTATAATTAAATAAAAACCGAGGCAACTAAGAATGAATGTGATGTCAGTTAAACACCATACGCGAACCCTACTGAGAATTTCTTTAAACTCTCATCTCGTTTTGCATTTCCACATCATTCTCAGACGCTAGTGATGGACTCAACGGCCACTCTTTTTATTGAGATCTCGGACCTGCAACTCCACCATGACCCCGAGTTGGACTCGTTGAACATAGCTAGCTCTTGCCATTTCCGTCTTTACCATTTTAACAGTAGAAATTTTACTGTTCCTTTATTTCACCTGCTTTTGAACCCATATATAAACTGAAGCATTGGCTTCCAACTTACATATGTATGTATACGACTAATGATATACTACTTGTCTTTATTCCCTTCTGTAGTGTTTTTTTTATGAAATTTTGTTACATTCGGCGATGTTGATCACGTTCATTATATACAGTGCGTCGTTTCGCCTGTTTACAAAAAAAAAAAATGATGCAATATGATAAATAACCAGTAATTAGAGTATCCACACGGTAACACAATCTACTTAATTTCATGCTATGACTTAAGCATAACATTAAATTGGTAGGGTGTTACATTTTTGTATCAAAGCAGTTCATCCTAGCTAAGGCCTAAGGATTGGACTGACTATGCTTCATGCATATTCTGTATTTTTAGCTAATAACATGCACTGGATCTTGCCTATACTATTGAGATATGGATGTGTATGTGTAAGAAGTGCCTGACCGTGTGAGCTGTTATTTACTAGCACATTAGACTTAGTGTTGAGCCTAATCAACTCAATAACTTTTGTTTTGTGTGCTCAAAACTTAATGGCTTCCGGAAGGCGAGGTAGGCCACGCACAAAACCTGCTCAAGAGGACCCAACTGACTTTATGGATACGATACGAGAGATGGCTCATGCGATGCAGGAACAGGCCGCGGCAGCTCACCAGATGATGGATCAATTAGGCAGGCGACCTAAGGCAAGCTGTAGAGGAAACCCCATGGCCCAGTGATGAATTGGATTTTTATACTATTTTTATCCTTCATACTTCTCTCATTAATCCTCCTTTGTGCTTAATTGGTTGAGTTTAGATCATTTTCCTTTTTTTGGATCTTAGTGAGACTTAGTTAATTTTTGCAGCATTTCGGTTATTTTGACATGCTTCAGTGTTTAGATCATATCTTGAGCTCTATACCTCATTTTATTATGCTTCTTTATTTGTAGGAAAGCTAAGAGATAGATCTACAATTTCTATGAAGAGGGCAAGGGCTAATTCTGAGATCTTAAAGCCGAAATCGGGCCCGGAAGTGAACTGAAGCATTTGGGCGCGGTTTCTGAGCAGCCTTCAATGATTGGACCATATCTTGGGTTACAGGGACTCAATTGAGCCCATTCCAGTGGCATTGGAAAGCTAACATCCAGGGCTTCATCTTATGTTCAGAGCACTAAGCCAAGAAGAACCGTTATGAGGCCCAAAAACATGTTGGAATTCGCTGCTGAGTCTAAGAGAGCCCACTCAACTTGTTTTGGGCACAACTTTCTCTCTAAGCATCCAAATTGGGCAAATGAGCTATCCAAATTTAGCTTAGGAAAAGAGGATTATTTTAATTAAGTAATTAGTGACTTTTAATTAGAGGTATATATAGAAATTCTGATTATGCTTCAGGACCTTTTTGCTCATTTTGTAATCTTTAGTTTTATTGAATAAAAAAAACTCTTTCTCTCTCTCTCTCTCTCTCTCTCTCTCTCTCTCTCTCTCTCTTTTGCGTTTTCCTCCATTAATGGAGGGGTGATTCTCCTCTGATCCAAGGCATCAAGAGAAGCATTCAAGCTCTTGAGGATTGGTGCATCAAGACATGGAAATTCCAATTTCGGTTTCACTCCTCTTCTCTTCTTCTTAATCTCGTAATTGAATTGGAGGTTTTCATTCATGCATGTTGATTAAGAGTCAATCAAATCATGTATAATTCGGTTGATATATGTGATTCGATTGTTCAAGAGTGTGATTCATATTTCGGATCTGAATATGAGATTAGAGCATTGGTTTGGAAGCTAATCCAAAACCAATTCGGTTTTAGAGGTCTCTAAACCGAATTGCTTGAGTGATTAGTTGACTGCATGGAGATTTTCATGTGAATGCTAGGTTTGATTTGAGGTTTCAATTGAATCTAAAATTAATCATCGAATTGGAGTGTGCATGTATATTTGAATCCAATGATTGAGTGTTGATTGCTTTCTTCTTGTGTGTCTTGGATTAGAATTTTAATTCGGTTTAGCCTTTTTGTTTTCTGTTTGCTTTGGAATTCAGTATTGCATTTTAAGTGTTTGTTATAAAAATCCCCCTGAATTTTCTGATCAAATAGTGTGTTCATCTTTGGGAAACGATCCGAGTTGGCTACTATACTATAGTCGCTATTCGGTTTAATTTGCTCGTGTTACGACGCGCGAGCCACCCAGGAGCTGATCTTGACTATCTTAAATTTGCTGAGTTCAGGAAGGCAAACCCGCCTAGCTTTCGAGGGGCGTATGACCCTGATAAAGCTGATGAATGGATCAAAGCCATGGAGAAGATTTTTTCTGTCCTGGATTGCTCAGATCATCAGAAAGTGACCTTTGCCACCTACATGCTTGAACTAGACGCAGAGTTTTGGTCGAACGGTGTACAAAGACTATTCGAAGAATCTCAAACGACAGTCACCTGGACTGTGTTTAGAGATGTTTTCTACCAAAATTACTTTCCTACCTCGGTTCGAAATGCCAAGGAACTCGAATTTATGCAGCTTCATCAAGTAAACCAGACGATATCTGAATACATTGCCAAATTTGAAGAGCTATGTAAAATTTCTACAATTTACCAGAGGAACCCAGATAAAGATTAGAAGTGCGTCAAATTCGAAGGAGGGTTACAAGAAGATATTCTTACAGCAATAGGACCAATGGAGATTAGAGATTTCCCCATGTTGGTAAATAAATGCCTACTTGTGGAAGATTGCAACTTGAAACTAGCTGCAGCCAAGGCATCTGGTCGTAGTTTCAAGAAGGGGTTAGCCCCGCAGGGCCCTAGATTCAAGCCCAACTTACAACAGCAGAGGAGATTCCTGCCGACAGGCAACAAAGGCAAGCAGTCCCAAAAGCCTCTTTCGAATCGAACTTACACGAAATGTGGTAAGAATCATGGTGATTGACCGTGTTTGGCAGGCCAAAATGTCTGCTATAGGTGTGGCAAGCCAGGCCACAAAATTTATGGGTGCCCAACCAGGAATCCACCACAACCGTCTAGACCTCAACGTTAAGGACGGGTCTTTACAATGAATGTAGAAAAAGCTAACAAGTTCGAAGGACTAATCCAAGGTACCTGTGAAGTGGACGGTGAGACTCTAACTGTACTCTATGTGCCTCACATTTGTTTATTTCTCATAATTGTGTGGCTGTTCTGCAATTACCGATTTTTGAATTGCCTTATGATCTACTGGTTTCTACTCCTACTAATGAACTTGTTAAAACTAGTCAAATTTGCATCAATGTTCCTCTTCGAATTGAGGGAAGAACCTTTGCAGCTGATTTGATTTGTCTCCCTCTATCTAGACTTGATATAATTCTGGGCATGGATTGGCTTTCCGCCAATCGAGTCATGCTCAATTGCTCTGATAAGATGGTGGTATTCCCCTCTGTCTCATCTTCTGAAACCCAAGCCTCAACACACTTTTATCTGAACTCTTTATTAGTAAACTATAATGGGTCGAAGAGTCAAGGATACATCCTCTTATTAGCTAATGTGACGAAAGTTGAACAGAAACCAGAAGAGATCCCAGTTGTTAAGGAATATCTTGATGTTTTTCTAGAAGATATTCCTAAATTCCCTCCTGAGAGAAAAATTGAGTTCACCATCGAATTGGTTCCAGGTGCGGGACCAATATCTATAGCTCCGTATCAAATGTCACCTTTGGAGCTGACAAAACTAAAGGGACAGATCGAAGAGCTTTTGGAAAAAGGATTCATACGGCCAAGTGCGTCGCCATGAGGAGCTCTAGTCTTGTTGGTCAAAAAGAAAGATGGGAGCATGCGCCTATGCGTGGATTATAGGCAGCTGAATAAAGTAACGATTAAGAATAAATATCCACTGCCAAGGATTGATGATCTCATGGACCAACTACAAGGTGCAATAGTATTCTCCAAGATCGACTTGTATTCCGAATATTATCAAATTCGAGTTCGAGAACAATATATCCCTAAGATAGCTTTTCGAACTCGTTACGGGCACTACGAGTACACTGTGATGTCGTTCGGACTGACCAGTGCACCAACAGTATTCATGGATTATATGAATCGAATATTCCACCCATCTCTGGACAAGTTTGTAGTGGTTTTCATCGACGACATACTTGTCTATTCCAAGATGGAGCAAGAGCATGCGGAACACTTGCGACTGGTTCTGTAAATTTTAAGAGAAAAGAAACTCTATGCTAAGTTATCCAAATGTGAATTTTGGATGAAAGAAGTAAAATTTCTCAGCCATGTAGTATCCTATGGAGGAATCTCTGTAGACCCTAGCAAAGTAGAAGCAGTACTAAATTGGGAAAAGCCGACCATAGTCACTGAAGTCAGGAGTTTTCTGGGCTTAGCTGGATATTACAGGCGATTCATTAAGGATTTTTCTCGAATAGCTTTGCCCTTGACCAAGCTAACCAGGAAGAATGTTCCATTTGAATGGACACCGGAGTGCGAATAGAATTTTCAAGATTTGAAAAGAAGGTTGACTACAACACCAATGTTAGCCTTGCCAGACCCTCGTGGACCATTTGAGGTCTATTGTGATGCTTCTAAATAAGGATTAGGATGTGTGCTGATGCAAACAGGAAATGTGGTTGCATATGCCTCAAGATAATTAAAGCCACATGAAAGGAATTATCCTACGCACAATCTCGAATTAGCTGCAGTAGTATTTGCCTTAAAGATATGGAGACATCACCTGTATGGTATAAGGTTCGAGGTCTTTTCTAATTATAAGAGTTTGAAGTACCTCTTTGATTAGAAGGAATTAAATATGAGGCAGGGGAGGTGGATAGAACTTCTTAAGGACTATGAATTTGAATTGAAATACCACCCAGGTAAGGCAAACATTGTGGCAGATGCTTTCAGCAGGAAATTTCTGGCTGTAACCTGGATGAAGATTAAAGAGATGGAGCTCATTGAGAGTTTTCGAGATCTTAATTTGGGAATCCTTATAACTCCCAAGACCCTTCAGTTACACCAAATTAAGATAACCAGTAGCTTTAAGGAACATATTCAGCAAGCACAGCAGCAGGATACTAATTTTCAACATATGATCAATCTCGTACAATCAGGGAAATTAACGGGTTTTGCTCAGGATAAAGAAGGCATCTGGCGACATCATGACAGGGTGTGTGTACCCGAGGGGAATGATCTTCAAAGAAGAATCTTGGAAGAAGCACATAAGGGTGAATTTGCCGTACATCCCGGCATTACTAAAATGTATCAAGACCTCAAGAGAATATTTTGGTGGGCAGGCACGAAGTCAGACGTGGCAAGCTTTGTGAGCAAGTGCTTGGTCTGTCAGAAGGTGAAAGCAAAACATTAGAAACCCTCCGGGATGTTACAACCCTTGGAAATGCCTGAGTGGAAGTGGAAAAGTATCTCTATGGATTTTGTAATGGGATTACCAAGAACGTCAATAGGATATGATGCCATATGGGTCATTATGGATAGATTAACCAAATCTGCTCACTTTCTACCCATCCGAGCAAATTATCCATTCGAAAAACTAGCGCAATTGTATATCCAAGAAATTATAAGGCTGCATGGGACCCCTTTAACCATTATCTCTTATCGAGACCCAAGGTTCACTTCACAGTTCTGGGGAGCCTTACAAAAAGTATTTGGTACTAAGTTGTGCCTAAGTACTGCATATCACCCGCAAACAGATGGCCAAACAGAAAGGACAATTCAAACCTTAGAAGATATCAACCTGACCCTAAATACTTCCTAGAACCCGAATCAATACAGTTAAAAGAGAACCTGACTTTCCATGTACAATCAGCACGGATCGTAGATAGAAGCAGCAGGCAACTTCGAAACAAAACCGTGCAGCTAGTAAAGGTAGCATAGGGAAAAGGAGATGCTGAAGACTACACTTGGGAACTGGAATCAGATATGAGAAAAGAGTATCCTGAACTATTCTCAGGTACTAAATTTTGAGGACAAAATTTTTTTTTAAGGAGGGTGGTAATGTAATATCTACCAGAATTTTCTTATCGTTTTTCGCCTAATTGGTCGATTTTTATCAAATAATTGAGATTAATTAAAATTCGACTAAATAATCATTTAGGATCAATTAATTAGTAACTAATTGAGTTTAGATATAAGGTAATTAGGTTAGAAGCATAGAAGATTTCATAGACATTTTCTTAAAACTAATTTACCGATTTAAAGGAAATCGGTAAGATTACGGTATTTTAAACTGTCGGAACCGAATCAATAGAATTATGCACCCAAATTTTATGGTGTTAGGGCTGATTACTTAGCCACTTAACCCATGAAAGTGGCTCAAGAAAGGCCACAAGGATGAAAGGAGTTGGCTGAAATTTGGCCACAAAGTTCTATCCAATCAAAACTTTTCATTCCAACTACCTCCTCAAAGCTTTACTAACATATTCATTTCTTTTCCCTTCAGCCAAATTTGCGCCACCTTCTCCCCTTGCTTCAGCCTTCTTCTTCTCTTCTCCACTCACCAAACTCCATCAAACCTTCAAGCTCAACAAGGTTTTATCAATCCAAACTCCAAAACCTAGCAAAATCACATACAAAGAGGTAGAGGTTTAATTTTTGTTCTTGCTATTCTGGTTGTGGGTGGCTGATGGTGGCTTTATTTTCTCAATTTTTGATGTGATGATTGAATGAATATGATGATATTTGGCTAGTTTTTTGGCTGTTGTTGATGTTAAAATCGGTTAGAAAGTAAGAAAAGGTGAAAGTAGGAAGATGTGAGAAGCTGGAAACCCAAAATCCCTTGGCAGTCTGAACGGCAAAGCATACGGCTCCGTATACCTCCATTTAAATTTGACAAAACCATTTTTATATGAAACTAGACATTCACGACTTTCCATACATATATCATATAAGGTCATTGGATTAGTATTGAGAGATATATGAATTTTGGAAGTTCAACCTAGGTTTTTGAGTTTAATTCTGGGCAGACTAGGTTGTTCAGGGCAAAACTTGCCCTATACTACTTGGAATTGAATGAAACTAACTTTTTTTAGAAAGCTTACACATAGGAGAATATCCCATAAAAATTTCAGAGTTAGATAATGTCCAGTTTGGTCCCAGTGGTTCGAGAAATTTGCCCTATGTCCAAACTGGGCCAAAATAGGACAGTTTGGGAAAGTCAAATTTCGGGGCTTATAACTCAATCTATACTAAAGCAAACGAAATGGAACCTTTTGAAAATCAAATATTGTCATGTTAGCTTTAATATGAGACCAATTTCGTATGATTTGAACTAGTTTTCGACTTTTAGTGGATTTTTATTTTTAACTGTGTAATTTTGGCCAGCTGCAGGGCAGGCCGGGATAAAACTTAAATAACTTGAGCTATATTTATCAAAATTAGATGGGACCAATGAGGTTAGAAAATAGACACATTATACTCTAACATATCAAAAATTCAGGTCCAGATAGTTGAATAGAAATTTTGGCTTGATTTACAAAAACGGGGTTGAATGAATGTGCTGAGGCAGCAACCCTGTCTTAAATGTAACTAATGCTCCGATGAATTTGATGTTTGAAATTTGAATGAAATGTTATGACTTCTATGGGAAATTGGTGTTCTAAGTACTGGCACTATTCATAGGGAAGCGGACACATTCCGTTATGCCGCCAAAATTTCAGTAAAGTCTATGCATGAGTTATAATATACATTCAGATACATGTGCATTTTCAAGAAAGTCATAAAGGTTATGTTATGATGAACCTAAAGATTATGTTATGATGAAAGTTCCATGATATTTGGGCCAGCCCCGGATTAAAGTTAAGGGGAATAGATCGGTGGGGAGGTCAGGGAAAGTAAACCGGGCAGTCCTGTATAGGAACGAGCTCAATCCTGAAAAGCAAACTATTACCCAAGAGTCTAAATAGCCAAGAACTCCCAGGGGACCAAGTAATGGAAAAGTTTATGAAGATAAGTTCAAGAATGAGATTTTGCATGGTTGCATTTAATAGTCATTATATGCTGTTTACAGATTGACTATTATATTTATATATTACTGTATGTTCATTTATTCTGCTCATTATTTTGTGTATAACTACTTAATAGTTTATTCTGTTTCTTATGTTGTATTAAGTAAAATTGAACCTTGTCTCAGACCAGACATTTTTCTAAACTTATTAAATATGGATAGTTCAGTTTGAACCCATGTTTTTATAATTAAATAAAAATCGAGGCAACTAAGAATGAATGTGACGTCAGTTAAACACCATACGCGAACCCTACTGAGAATTTCCTTAAATTCTCACCTCGTTTTGCATTTCCGCATCATTCTCAGATGCTGGTGATGGACTCGACGGCCACTCTTTTTATTGAGATTCGGGACCTGCAGCTCCACCATAACCCTGAGTTGGACTCGTTGAACATAGCTGGCTCCTGCCATTTCTGTCTCTACCTTTTTAACAATAGGAATTTTACTGTTCCTTTTATTTCACCTGCTTTTGAACCCATATATAAACTGAAGCATTGGCTTCCAACTTACATATATATGTATACGACTGATGATATACTACTTGTCTTTATTCCCTTCTGTAGTGTTTTTTTTATGAAATTTTGTTACATTCGGCAATGCTGATCACATTCATTATATATAGTGCATCGTTTTGCCTGTTTACAAAAAAAAAAGATGGGATATGATAAATAAACAGTAATCAGAGTATCCACATGGTAACACAATCCACTTAATTTCATGCTATGACTTAAGCATAACATTAAATTGGTAGGGTGTTACAATAATAACAATGACACTTTATGTAATAGTCCAGAAAATCCTACTGAGAATTTATAATTCTCACCCCTATATATGTTTCCATATTATATCCAAATAGCTCAGGAGGTATAGAAGATGGTCATGCTAGGTAGAGTTGTTTAAGATTGGAAGACGGTCGAGAGTCGCTGCCAAATAAGGTCCATTTTTGTAATAGTAACTACTCTCAGGCGTGGTACTATAACTTAAGCATGATATTGTGCTTGGGAGGGTGTTACACTGCTTATCAGGACGGAGCTTGTTCTTATATGTGATTGTCAAATTTACTTTCTTTGACGCGCACATAGACCTCAAACTAGCCAGGTTTACTTTCCCTAACTCAATTCAAGGGAAATCAGATTTACTTTCTTTCACTAAAATTGGATTCACTCTCTCTAGCCCAAGTGACATAGAAATTATATTTGATCTTGAAAATATTGATAACTTATGTTTCATATACTGATTTATACACTTGAGCTCATGATTGATGGTCTCACTTTCAAAATATTTCTGCTGAAAATTCGACAGAATGATGGCTATACTATCAAGCTTCCCCAAAATTACAAACAGGCAGCAGACTAGCCAAAAATCTAGAGAACCAATTCCATCAAGTGTACATCATAAAACTCCAACACAAATTTAGCTAAGTAAGGTATAAAACTACCCAATTTCAGAATCTCCAAGTGAATAGCTATTCAATATTGAATATGTACAAAATCAATGCATCATACAAGGCTTTCCAATTAGATTTGGACCCAAGTCATTTGGAGACCTCTACTTTGAATTATGACCACTTATGTTAGAAGTTAGTTGTAATTCCTCAATTCTAGCCAGATTTAAAAAATGCACCAAATTCTCAATTTAATTCATTTTGATCTCAAATTTCATAAAGCTGATGCTCTACTAGTCTATTTTTAAACCTTTTTAATCCCACTAAATTTTGCAGTGTATAGCTTAAGTTATTCAAGTTTTCCCCACTATTGTCCTATTATGTGACAAACTTGAGTATCTAAAAGTGGAAAATTACTAAAAATTTATATTTCATTATTTTCCTCCAAAATTTTGCATGCTCATACGTATGTGAACCCCCATTCAAATCAGATAAGTCCCACTCAATTTGACTGAGCAGAGCTTAAGGTATAAGCTCTATATTAGGTCTACCTTGTATTGACACTTATAGCATATGAGGTAACTTTGTGGAATTTCTGGGAAGAACTCACAAAGGAGTTTGGATATGAAAATTTACAATGTTCTCCAACTTCTTAGCTATCTGATAAAATTGACTACACTCAAATTGAAAGTCTATAGGTCATGTTATGCTCGTTAGAACGCATACTGATTAGGTTTGTTCCCCCTAACCCACAACCTAATTCAAAAATCCATAACTTGTTCATCTTTAGTCCAATGGACCTCAAATTTCATGAGTATACTCTCCTATGAGTTAACTACAATTAGCTCTACTTCATTTTGAGTTTCCTAGCTTGATTTATAAATCACGAACACCTAGTTGCCCAGTTTTACTCACCAAGACAAAATTTTTGTTGTGTTCTATTGATTCTTTACCTTGATATTACTCACTAATCCAATTTCACAAGCTCTAAATGACTAGAACAAGACCACATAGCATCTTATTCAGCCACCAATTTGCATAGACAATGAAACCCTAGCTTCGTGAAATAAATGCAACATAATACAAGTTCTAGGACACCTACCTTGGCTCCAAAGCTATAAATGTGACATCCCGAATTTCGCATAATTAGTATTATCAAATAATTAAACTTTCAAATATATTATAGATATACGAGTAGTCAATTATGAAATGTAAATATTACGGTTAGATAAAATTCAAATTTGTTTGTAGAAAATTTTATTAGAAAATTAACAATATTTGGATAGTTAAAGGAAATCGATTTATTTATGGTATCTCGTAAATCAGGAATCAAGTTAATAAGAATTTATACTGTAAGATAACATGAATACTAGTTTGAAACCCTAAATCCTACAATTAGAGATTAGCCATCTTCCCATGTTTGTTAGCCAAATCATGGCCATCCATCTCTACAATCAACAAGAATTAAAATTTCAATGAAATTCACCAATCACATTCTTTTTCCACTTTTCCAACTTAGAACACAAGCTTTCACAATTTCCCCCTATTGCCCATGCAAATTTCGACTAGCCCTAACCCTCCATTTTTTCTTCTTCTTCATCTTCTTCTCCATTTTCTCCATTTACACCCAAGACCCCTCATAGTCTTGTCTTCTTATGACCAAATCTTTCACTCTTCTATACAGCATCAAAGAAGCCTTAAAACAAGCTTAAATCCTCCTTCCCTTGATCATATAGCTTCAACCAACTAAAAAGAAAGAGGGGATTTGCATCTATTTTAGGGCATTAAGGAAGTAGAGCTAGCAAGGCTTCAAATAGAATAGCTCAAACTTTGAATTTTTGGTAGGATTTCTTAGATTGATGGACTTTTATGGATTATGTGGTTGCTAGGGTTTCTCATATCATCTTTTGTTTGATGATATTTGATGTTAATATGATTGTTTCTAGTTATTTAAGATAATAAATTTTGGTTTAGGTTGAAGATTATGCCAAAAGAACAAGATAGAACCAAAACAGAAAATTGTTGGATGTAAACCTTAGAGCGACATCCATATGACAAATCTCATATCTCACCCTACTGAACTCAATTTAAATGAAACTAATTTTATATGAAACTAGACTTCAAGAGCTTTTCAACCATATAAATTATAGGTCCATTGGATTTAAAATGAGAGAGTTATGACTTTTAGAAGTCAAGTGTTAAAATCTACTCACTGTCTGGACTAGCATGTATTGTGAAAGGCATAACTCGTCCTATACAACTTTAAATTGAGTGCAACCAATTTTTTTAGGAAGCTAACACATATATGTCATAAAAAGTTCAGATTTAAATCTTAAGTACGTTGCTTCCAGTAATTCTTCAAAGTTACCCTATTCTCTATTCGGATTGAAACAAGGCAGCCTAATTGAGGAACTCATAACTTGAGCTCTACTTACCCAATTAGGATGAAACTTTTTGGGATTGAAGGATAATCCAATTAGCTATAGATTGATATAAAATTCGTACAAAAATGATGAAAGATGGAATTTTAGTGATTTTCTAAAGCTAGGAGCTCGAGTCTATCCTGAAATAAGGCAGCTTTGAGTAAAACTTTAATAACTCAACTTATACACCTCAAAACTTTATGGGACCAATGAACTTTAAAAATAGACTAATAAGAATAAAACATACTAACTTTTCATATTCAAATAATTAAAATGGAATTTTAGTACAAATTATAAGAACATGGTAGAATTGAAGAATTTAAGGTAACTTGATAGCTTCAAGGGTTAGGAGCCCCATAAGCCATGAAGAGCCAATAGCTAATTCATTGATGCAATTTTTTACCATAATAATGTGACATTGATATATAAATATGATGTTTCTATTTATTGTGACTAGCTGCTTGAAATGATATTGCCTGTACTTCAGGAAATCTCCTGTTTCAGCTGTTATGCTACCGAATTTCTGGTAGAAATATGTGAAAGTTATGGATGTTTATATGTTACGTACATGAATATCATGCAAGCATGAATATTTGAAAGTAAGGTATGAAGCATGTGCATAAGTCTCTCAAGCATGTTCATACATGAATATATGAGCATATGGACCATGAAAGAGTATGATCAGACAAGATGAGATCTCTTCACTTGGAGACAGTTACCTAGTCCCTCCTTGTGAAGGAAGTTAAATAAGATAATATGTAGGTCCTTTCACTTGAAGGCAGCTAAAACACTGAGATCCCTCTATTTTGGAGGTAGTTGACCAAATGAGATCCCTTCAAATGTAGAGACACGTGGGTCCCCCTGCAGGTCAGTATTGTGTGACGATAGTCACAAGTTGAGCTTACTCCTAGATTAGGCTACCCAAGGGCAGTAAGGATTGAAGACACAACAGACACCCTAGGAATGGCAATACATAATACCTAGGTGTGTCAAGTAAAGAAAACATGAGTGCATTTGTACAATTTTATGATGAGCAATTGCATAAACATAAGTTATGTTGTTGTTATTATTATTATGAAACTACTCTCGCAAATAACAAGTGTGTGAATAAAATAAAACTGCTTTGGAAGGATATTTTTGAACTTTATAAAATGAAATTTATAAATGTCATGGCATGATCACTTTTTCTTAAATAAATCGAAGCAGCTGGAGATAATGACGATGACACTATATATATATATGTGTGTGTGTGTGTGTGTGTGTGTGTGTGTGTGGTAGTCTAGAAAATCTTACTGAGAATCTATAATTCTCACCCCTATGTATGTTCCCGTATTATCTCCAGATAGCTTAGGAGATACTGAAGATAGTCATCCCGGATAGAGTTGCCTAAGATGTTAGAGATGGCCAAAGGTTGCTGTCAGACAAGGTCTGCTTATGTAATAGTAACAACTCCCAGGTATGGTATTATGACTTAAGCATAGCACTATACTTGGGAGGGTGTTCCAATAAATACATCAAAACTTGGCTCCTTGAAGCTCCAACTCTCCTAAACTAAGCAAACAAACACCAGCCATCTTCTTCCTTCTTCAATCGCTATAGCTTCCTTGGACCAAAAGAGGAGGTTTTTGGCTTCACTTTGAGTCAAGTGAAGGTGGTGGAGCTTGGGTTACGGAGAGCAAGTATAAAAGCAAATCTATAGAGAAAGGAAATAAAAACTGGAGGTAGCGAGGGAGAAGGGAAGTTCACGGTTTCTTGAGGGAAATAGAGAGAAGAAGATGATGCATTTGGTTAGGTTTTCTTTATTTTGTGTTATTTTATAAATTGGTAATTAGTAAAAAGGGAAGTTTCACATTTTGTGTGGCTAGGATTCCTTTTCAGCTTATGGATAATGTGGTTAATTCTAAACCACAAAAAAATAAATTTCATCACATGCTAATTAGGCTTTCTTGTATTTTAAATTCCTACCAGGTCAATTTCTTGTGTTCCAGGAAACTATTCTTAAAATTTTTATGGTGTGGTTAAAACTCTATTAGTAACAAAATTATTAACATAGTACTATTACTATTATTATCCTAACTTCTCCTCTTCTATTTATAAATTCAGTATTGTTTAATCCCTAATAGTGTTAATTATAGACATAGCTAAATCGAGGTGTTACAGCACTAGGTTGAACCACCTAGGGCCCAACATATCAGTCTATATATCATAACCTATTACAGTAGTAAAGATCAATCAAGAAAAAGAGAAACATATAGGAAGAGCTATCCCTATTTTCTCGTACAACTTGTGTCTATCTAGTTGAGTTGTTTTATTATGAGAAAGTTCACTATGTAAGCATACTTTCTATCTTTTTCATTACTCTGTATGAGTTATATTGTAGTTGTAGTTCTTGTGAGTGAAAGGAAGCTAGTAAGCTAGAGAGTAACTTAAAGAACTAGGGAGAGTGCCTTGAGGAAACCATAGAGAATCTTAATTAGTGAGGAAGAGGACTTGAAGAGGTTGTTTTAAAAGACTACTTGACATAGTGAAAAATCTCACCGAGTAGGTAGGGACTGGACATAGTTCGCATTCGAGATCGAACCATATAAAAATCTTTAGTGCAAACTTCTCTTATCCCTCTTTCTTAGATTATACATATTATTGTTATGTTTACTTTTAAGTTATATTTCTAAAATAACTGAAACATAATCTGCATTCTATACTTTACATTATCTCTATGTTTATATTGAGTTTAGGATAGATATCTCCTAAACACGGGATAGACATTGTGTAAACTTTGTTAATAAGTTTTTCAAGTGTGCAGAAAAATTTAAAAGGACCAAGTAACTTGATTTAAACTGCCCCTTTCTATAGTCCTCTAGTACCATCAATTGGTATCAAAGCTTGACCTCAAGGGATCAAGCTTAACCACTTGGAGAAGTAGATCTAGGACCAAGAATGGCAAATGTGGTTCCCTTTTCCCTTTTAGAGGGTCAATCCACAACTAGGTCACTATTCTTCAATGGGAACAACTATCTTTACTAGAAGGAGAGGAGAAGGATCTTCATACAATCAACATATTATGTATTATGGAAGATTATCACCAATGGACCAGAGATACCCACCATCACAAACGAAGATGAGCAAAGGTTCCTAAGCCTGAAGATCAGTAAAGTACAGAAGAACAAAAGAAAGTTCACTACAACATTTTAGGCCCATGGCAACACTTGTCAAACGTTGCCTAAAAGTATAGAAAGTGTGGCCTTTGATAAGCGTTGCCTAAAAGTATAAACAATGTTGCCTTTGATCAAAGGCCACACTTTCACACCTAAGGAAACGCTTTCTGGGGGGTGGCTTAAAGAACTGTTACATTTTCTCTAAGACAACGCTTTTGGGAGGAAAAGACAACGCTATTCATCGCAACACTTCTCAAGCATTGCCTATTCATGACAAAAGGCAATGCTTGTTGCCAGCCTCTATGACAATGGTATCCAAGTGTTACCTATTCTCTTAATATAGGTAACAACAATCAAGCATTGCCTTTTCTGATGACAAAAGCAACATGTGATAAGCATTGCCTATTCTCTTAATATAGGTAACATTAATCAAGCATTGGCTTTTCTCCTAATAAAACCAACATATAATAAGTGTTGCCTTTCTTTTAATAAGTATGGTCTTATTAAAATTGTCACCTTTTATAAACTATAAAGTACACTTTCTAAGAATAAACCAACCTTATTTATATTCAAATTTAAATTTTTTTATTTTTAATTTTATATTTAATCAACTTAACTTCATAAATAAAATAAAATAATTACTATTAATCAATTAAGTAAAAAGATCAGCCGAAGTAAATAATGATAATATGCTTAGTTCCAAATACATATTATCAAGCATTAATTGAAACCAAAATGTACACACGTAAACAAAATACATCTAGTATGAACTTAAACAAAATACATTTGGTAATGAACTTAAACCAGTTAAACAAAATACATCTAATTATATCTATTGCAAGTTTTGTCCTCCATATTCCTTCTCCTAGCCTTTCTGAGTTGCACTTGCAATATCAGCTCAATCTGCGACACATAATAGATATAGTGATGAGATAAATATAAACATAGTTAAAGTAAGCAAATTGTGTATATACTTTTATGAATTTTCATGATTGTTAAAAATGACTATGCAATAACATATTAAAATTTCCTTTTTTCTGGTAGATTTATTGATGATAAGGCTTAGGATTTTCAAAGGAGTCGCTAGCTTACAAAGTCTCAAAACAGAAGCAATACAAAAAATACTAGCATTGATGATAAAAAAAAAAATGTTGCAAATTTAAATACATATGCTAAAGAGAATTTAAAATTAATTCTTGGGACTTGTTATAAAATTAGGTACAATTTCTAGGCTAGCAAACAAATATTTATTTATTTTATTTAGAGCACAATATTATAAACAATACTGAAGTAGACAAACTCTTTATTTTTAAATAAAATGAGGAACATTGATTAACTTTATATTACTCTTTACATATCAATTTTTCATAAGAGTTAAACTTGAAGTAATGCCACAATTAAATTTTACATGAAAACATCCTGGTATATATCATGTGCTCTTTTACATATGATAGCATATAGTCCCTGGACAAAGAAACCAAACACACCGAATGCAAATTAATCAGATGAAGTTACTTTTCCTTTTATGTTGGCTCAAGCAAGTAGAATAATTTTGGTATTCTCAACTTTGCCTAGATGTTTCAAATGCAATTTAGGTAAAATCCATTAGAGGTTTCTGGTTTAAGTTTCTGGTGCCAACTTAGAATAATTCAAGTTTCTAGTTTAAGTTTCTGGTCCTAATTTGCTAGTAAGATTCTAAATAGAAGCATTCATGAAATCCAGAAGAGGTTTTGACTATAACATAAACTTAGACAAAAGCATAAAGCACACATATTTCCTACCAAACTTAACATAAGGCAATGCATAATGACAACTTGAAAGGCATCATGTATGGATAATGAACTAAACTAACTTAACCAGGCAGATAATGAACAAAATAAAAGTGCAGTGGTAAAAACATTACCCAAAAAGTGTGCTTGTACAAAAACAAGAGCTGCTCCCTTATCTCCTCCACAATTTGCATAGAAGCTAACTATAAAAGATTAATATACATAGTAGCTTTTGTTAGGGTAGATGCAACAGTCTAAAAAATCAAACAAGTACCAAAAATATTAGGGGAAGTTGCTTCCTTACTCTAAGCACAGTATGCAACTTTTGGTAAACTATAAAGCTATGAAGTAATGATGTAGTGTTCACTTTCACCACACCATATCTGTATTTGCAACTCTATCTCCTTCTCAAAAACCTTTATATCTAGCATGGATTCAATACCCATGTCACAGCAAATGCAAACATTTTTTATGAATACTTGGCTTGTTTCATGCGTGATTTATTTAAACTAAAGACATATATGCTAGCAACATATGCACAGACAAATTATAGAACGTAATATAAGCTTCAAGTTGACCGGAATAATTCACAATAATAACTGCCAAAGGAATAAGAAATGTCTAAAACATTCATCCCTCGTAAGTCTACAAGCATTAGCTGGCCCTAAAGACAATGAAGAGCTAGTGACTTATTTTGATCGTTGAAAAGAACTGCAAAATATTTTCCAGTTTTCTACTGATGATTTTGTATTAAAAATTCAAAAAGCAAATAGCATGAAGACAAGAAGTTTCTTGCTTTAGTATTTGCAATATGCACAAGCCAAATACAAAACTTAATTAGCTTGACAATCATGCCCATTATTCTCAACCAAAAAAATTCATAAAGTTAGGAGAAGCAAAATGCAAATTGAAGGATTTGATCCTTTAGCAAATGCATGGAAAACTAAAATATCATTCAGAGCTATTCCAAATACCCTAACAGAATATCCTCCAAAAAAAAATAAAAGAAGAAGAGACCTCAATCAAAAATTTCAATAAATAAATACATGATGAAAGGAACTATGTACCTTCCCATTTTGATGATCCACTAGCAGACCATCTCGGTGACCTCCAACAAGAGTCATAAGCTTACGGTCTGGACTGATTGATGTGTGCTGTATCAAAAGCAAATTGTTAGGAATCAAGGAAGTGTCTTTCAAATTAAAATCACCAATATGTTTAAAAAGGTAAGAAACTCAATCAAAATTGCAATTTCCTGGGTCTAATTAGACATAATAAAGATATAGCTAAAATAATGGAAGTTCATATAAACTGTGAATGCAAATGATCATGTGTGAAGCAAGAAAACTAATGTGAGAAAATCCAATACTATAAAAGAATGAAAATAGAAATGAATTGAATGGAAAAGTAATTGGACAATGAGCTAAGCAGTAATTAAAAACAAGAAATGAAAAGAAAACATAAACTGCCTCACTGAGACTACTTGAAGAGTGCTCACATTCACGGTAACACCCACCGAAATTCTTTTATCGTTTTCCGTTCAACTGTTTGGTTTTTATCGAATAATTAAAATTAATTAAAATTCGATTAAATAATTATTTAGGATCAATTGATTAGCAATTAATTGAGATTAGGTACAAGTTAATTAGGTTAGAAATATAGAAGATTTCATAAGAATTTTCACGAAACCGATTTACCGATTCAAAGGAAATCGGTAATATTATGGTATTTTAAACTGTCAGAACCAAACCAATGGAATTACAAGCTTTAAACCCTATTTTGAGCGGCTGATAACTCAGCCACTTATCACCTAAAAGTGGCGCAACAAAGGCCACCAAAACATGAAGAAGCTTGGCTGAATTTCAGCCATACAAGATTAGCCAATCACAAGCCAAGAAGCCACCTACATATACTCCTTCAATCAGATTTTTCCTTCTCTTTCTCACTTATTCAGACTGCACCTTCTCCTCCTCTGCCCCAGCTCTCTTCTTCTCTTCTTCACTCACATAATTCCAGCCAAGCATCAAGCCTAATCAAGCTTTGTTCATCCAAGCCTCAAAAATCAAGCAAACTCACTTATAACAAAGGTAGAGGTTTGATTCTTGCATCAATTCTATGGTCTTGGCTGGCTGAGGTTGGATTATTTTCACAATCTTTGATGTGTTAAATGAATGATTATGATGATATGTGACTAGTTTTGGGCTGTTTGTTTGGTTAAAACTGAATTGGAAGCAAGAAAGAATGGAAATAAGAAGAGCTGAGGGGCTGGAGAACCAAAACCCCTCAGCAGTCCGTACATCGGAGTATACAGCTCCACCTACAGCCGATTAAATTTGATGAAATTATTTTTATATGAAACTAGACATCTAGGGCTTTCCATACATATATCATATAAGGCTTTTGCATTAGTATTGAGAGAGATATTATTTTTTGAATTTCGACCTAGGGTTATGACTCTGGTTCTGGGCAAACTGGCTTGTTCAGGGTAGAACTTGCCCTATACTACTTGAAAATGATTGAAACTAACTTTTTTAGAAAGCTTACACATATGAAAATGTCCCATAAAAATTTTAGAATTAGATATGGTCCCGGTTGTTCCCAGTGATCCATGAAATTTGCCCTATGTCCAAACTGGGCCAAAACAGGGCAGCTTAGAAAGGTCATAATTTGGGGCTTATAACTCGAGCCCTACTAAGTCAAATGGAATGGAACTTTTTGCAAATGAATCTTCACCCTGTTAGCTTTAATATGAGTCCAATTTCGTATAATTTGAATCAGTTTTCGATTTTTAATGGATTTTTACTTTTAGGTGTCTGATTCTGGCTAGCCATTGGGCAGGCCGGGATAAACACTAAATATCTTGAGCTATAGATATCGAAATTAGATAGGACTAAAGAGGTTAGAAACTAGACAAATAACACTTTAACATACCAAATTTGAGGTTCAAATGAGTTAAATAGAAATTATGGCTTGAATTATAAAAATCGGGTTGGTTGACTATGCTAAGGCAGAAACTCTGCCTTGATGAGTTTAATGTTATTATGAGTTCAATATTGAAATATGTGTGTAATGTTGTGATCTTTATAATAAATTGATACTCTGATGTACTAGCACTATTCATGGGGAAGCGAACTCATTCTGTTATGCTGCCAAAATTTTGGTAGAACCCATGCATAAGTTATGAATTTCATGTTAATGCATATGCAATTTCAAGAAAGCTATGAAAGTTATGATAAGAATTATGTTACTATGAAAGTTCCATGCCACTTGGGCCAACCCCGGATAAGAAGTTAAGGGGAATAGATCGGTGGAAAGGTAGTGGAAAGTAAACCCGGCATTCCTGTACAGGAACAAGCTCGATCCTAAAAAGCATACTATTACCCAGGAGTCTAAATGGCCAAGAACTCCAAGGGGACCAAGAGATGGAAAATGATGAAAAGTAATGGGAAAGCTTATGAAGAAAGGTTCATGATTAAGTCTGCATGATTATATGAACGCATGATTTCATGAAATAAATTGTGTCAGGATGGATGCAGTGCCTATTATGTTTATTAATTGCCGTTATCTATTCATTCTGTTTATTATTCTGTGAATTATTATTAGCAATTCTACTCTGTTTCTTATGCCACCTAAAGTAAAACTGAACCTTGTCTCGGACTAGACGTTTTCTTAAACTCATTAAAAACGTATAGTCTAGTTTGAACACATGTTTTTATAATTAAATAAAAACTGAGGCAACTGAGAATGTATGTGACGTCAGATAACCTCTATGCCCAAACCCTACTGAGAATTTCTTTAAATTCTCACCTCGTTTTGTATGTCCCGCATCATTCTCAGATATTGGCAATGGACACCACGGCCACCCTCTTCATTGAGATCCCAGATTTATAGCTTCACCATGATCCAGAGTTGGATTCTCTGTATATAACCGGTTCTTGTAACTTCCGCCTTTACCTATTTAGCAATAGGAACTTTGCTGTCCCTTTACATCATCCTAATTTTGACCCTGCGACCCCTTACATTGCTGTCCCGCTGTACATGACACACCCACCTCCAGCTCTTTCTCTCAAGATCCGCAAGATGTGCCTTCGCTAACCCTGCACCGGAGTCACCACCGCAGGCAATTCTAGATATCCCACTTAGTTCAGAGAGTGACCCTTCCAAGGCCACCGGCTCGTCACCCTCTTCCTCCTCGGGACCCATCGCAGAGTATTCTCTAGCCGGACCTGACATGGCTAACGGCTATCTGACAGAGTAGCTCAACCAGCAGGAGATGTTGTACAACATGACCCTCTTTTGACAGCACGTAGCTCTGAGTCATAGACTTGACAGTAGGATTAGCAATAGGTTATGAAATGTCCTCTGAGGACCATAGGATCTTTTTGACTAATATGGGCGTCATTATCTTTTTGGTTCGTCGGCCCACTTATGTATTCTACTTGGAAACTTTGTACAGAAACTGAAGTAGTGGCTTCTGATATATATATATATATATATATATATATATATATATATATATATATATATATATGATGAGGAGAGGAAACACGAATCATGAAAGATAAGCAAAGCGGTATTACGGTAATACAATCTACTTGATTTCATGCTATGAATTAAGCATAACATTAAATTAGTAGGGTGTTACATTTTTTGTATCAAAGCAGTTCGTCGTAGCTAAGGCCTGAGGATTGGACTGACTATGCTTCGCGCATATTCTATACTTTTAGCTGATAATATGCACAAGATCTTGCCTGTATGGTTGAGATATAGTTGTGCATGTGTATGAAGTACTTGACCATGTGAGCTGTTATTTACTAGCACATTAGACTTAGTATTGAGCCTGATCACCTCAATAACTTTTGTTTTGTGTGCTCAGAACTTAATGGCTTCCGGAAGGCGAGGCAAACCACGTGCAGAACCTGCTCCAGAGGACCCGACTAATTTTATGGCCACACTGCGAGAGATGGCCCATGCAATGAGGGAGTAAGCCGCGACAACTCACCACATGATAGGACAACTAGGTAGACGACCTGAGGCAAGCTATGGCTGGAACCCTCATGGCCCAGGAGTTGACTTGGACTATCTCAAGTTTGCTGAGTTCAGGAAAGTGAATCCACCCAGTTTCCGAGGGGCATATAATCCTGATAAAGTTGACGAATGGATCAAAGCTATGGAGAAGATTTTCTCCGTCCTAAATTACTCGGATCATCAAAAGGTAACCTTCGCCACTTACATGCTCGAAGCAGACGCCAAGTTTTGGTGGAACGACGTACAAAGATTGTTCGAAGAATCTCAAACGGTAGTCACCTGGACGATGTTTAAGGATGTATTCTACCAGAAGTACTTTCCAGCTTCAGTTTGAAATGCCAAGGAACTTGAGTTTATGCAGCTTCGTTAAGGGAACCGGACGATATCTGAATACATTGCCAAGTTTGAAGAGCTGTGCAAATTTTCCATGATTTACCAGAGGAACCCGGATGAAGCTTGGAAGTGCATCAAATTTGAAGAAGGGTTACGAGAAGACATTCTTACCGCAATAGAGCCAATGGAGATTAGGGATTTCCCTACATTGGTGAACAAATGCTGACTTGTGGAGGATTGCAACTTGAAATTAGCTACAGCACGAGTATCTGGTGGAAATTTCAAGAGGGGGTTAGCTCCGTAGGGCCCAAGATTCAAGCCCAACATACAACAATAGCGGAGATTTCCGCCGGCAGGCAACAAAGGTAAGCAGCCCCAAAGGCCTTTTCCAAATCCAACTTGCACAAAATGCGATAAGAATCATGGCGATCGGCCGTGTTTGGCAGGCCAGAATGTCTGCTACGGATGTGGCAAACTAGGCCACAAAATTTATGAGTGTCCAACCAGGAATTCATCACAGCCTCTTCGA
Source organism: Pterocarpus macrocarpus (assembly GCA_031439585.1). NCBI lineage: Eukaryota > Viridiplantae > Streptophyta > Magnoliopsida > Fabales > Fabaceae > Pterocarpus > Pterocarpus macrocarpus. Next base: position 30,572,917 of record CM062515.1, read on the forward strand.
CCCTAACATCAAGGATGGGTCTTTATAATGAGTGCAGAAGAAGCTGACAAGTCGGAAGGACTAATCCAAGGCACCTATGACGTGGACGGTGAGACTCTAACTGTACTCTATGATTCGGGTGCTTCACATTCGTTTATTTCTCATAGCTGTGTAGCTGCTTTGCAATTGCCAATTTCTGAATTACCTTATGATCTATTGATTTCTACTCCTACCAATGGGCCTGTTAGAACTAGTTAAATATGCATCAATGTTCCTCTTCGAATTGAGGGTAGGACCTTTGCCGCCAATTTGATTTGTCTTCCTCTATCTGGTCTTGACGTAATTTTGGGCATGGATTGGCTTTCTGCCAATCGAGTTATACTCAATTGCTCTGATAAGATAGTGGTACTCCCCTCTGTCTCACTTTCTGAATCCCAGACCACAACACTCTTTTATCTGAACTCTTTTGGGCCAACGAATCAAGGGTATATCCTCTTGTCAGCTAATGTGACAGAAGCTAAGCAGAAACTAGAGGAGATTCCGATTATCAAGGAATATTCGGATGTTTTTCCAGAGGATATTCCTGAATTTCCCCCGGAGAGAGAGATTGAGTTTACCATCGAGTTAGTTCCAGGTGCAGGACCAATATCTATAGCTCCATATCAAATGTCACCTATGGAGCTGACGGAACTAAAAAGACAGATCGAAAAGCTTTTAGAAAAAGGATTCATACGACCAAGCACGTCGCCATGGGGAGCTCCAGTCCTGTTGGTCAAAAAGAAAGATGGAAGCATGCGCTTATGCGTGGATTATAGGCAGCTGAACAAAGTGACAATTAAGAATAAATATCCACTGCCAAGGATTGACAATCTTATGGACCAACTACAAGGTGCAACATTATTCTCCAAGATCGACTTGCATTCTGGATATCACCAAATTCGAGTTCGGGAACAAGATATCCCTAAGACAGCTTTTCAAACTCGTTACGGACACTATGAGTATACCGTGATATCGTTTGGACTGACAAACGCACCCGCAGCATTCATGGATTACATGAATCGAATATTTCGCCCATATCTGGACAAATTTGTAGTGGTCTTCATCGATGATATACTTGTCTACTCGAAGACGGAGAAAGAGCATATGGAACACTTACGGCTAGTTCTGCAAATTTTAAGAGAAAAGAAACTTTATGCTAAATTATCCAAATGTGAATTTTGGATGAAGGAAGTAAAATTTCTCGGCCACGTAGTGTCCTCTGGAGGAATCTCTGTAGACCCCAGCAAAGTAGCAGCAATTCTAAACTGGAAAAGGCTGACCATAGTCTCTGAAGTCAGGAGTTTTCTGGGCTTAGCTAGATATTATAGGCGATTCGTTAAGGATCTTTCTCGGATAGCCTTGCCTTTAACCAAGCTAACCAGAAAGAATGTTCCATTTGAGTGGACGCCGGAGTGCGAACAGAGTTTTTAGGATTTGAAGAGGAGGTTGACTACGACACCAGTGCTAGCCTTGCCAGACCCTCATGGACTATTTGAGGTCTATTGTGATGCTTCCAAACAAGGGTTAGGGTGCGTGTTGATGCAAACTGGAAAGGTGTCACGTATGCCTCTAGGCAATTGAATCCACACGAAAGAAATTATCCTACTCACGACCTCGAATTAGTAGCAGTAGTATTTGCGTTGAAGATATGGAGACATCACCTGTACGGAGTGAGGTTCGAGGTCTTTTCTGATCATAAGAGTTTGAAGTATCTATTTGATCAGAAGGAATTAAACATGAGGCAGCGGAGATGAATGGAACTCCTTAAAGACTACGAATTTGAATTGAAATACCACCCAGGTAAGGCAAACATTGTGGCAAATGCTTTGAGCAAAAAATCATTGACCATAGCCTGGATGATGATTAAAGAGACGGAGCTTATTAAAAGCTTCCAAAATCTTAATTTGGGAATCCTTACAACTCCCAAGACCCTTCAGTTACACCAAATCAGGATAACCAGTAGCTTTAAGGACCAGATTCGGCAAGCACAGCAGCAGGATGCTAACTTTCAACATACGATTAATCTCGTACTATCAGGGAGATTAACGGGTTTTGCCCAAGATAAAGATGGCATCTGGCGGTGCCACGACAGAGTGTGTGTTCCTGAAAGGAATGATCTCCGAAGAAGAATTTTAGAATAAGCACATAAAGGTGAATTCACTGTACATCCTGGCATAACCAAGATGTATCAAGACCTCAAGAAAATGTTTTGGTGGCTGGGTATGAAGTCAGATGTAGCAAACTTCGTGGGCAGATGCTTGACCTGTCAGAAGGTGAAAGTGAAACATCAGAAACCTTCTGGGATGTTACAACCCTTGGAAATCCCTAAGTGGAAATAGGAGAGTATCTCCATGGATTTTGCAATGGGATTACCAAAGACGTCAACGGGATATGATGCTATATGGGTCATTGTGGATAGATTAACCAAATCTGCTCATTTCCTACCCATCCGAGCAAATTACCCGTTGGAGAAATTGGCGCAATTGTATATCCAAGAAATTATCAGGCTACATGGTACCCCTTCAACTATTATCTCGGATCGAGACCCAAGATTTACCTCACGGTTTTGGGGAGCTCTACAGAAGGCGTTCAGTGCGAAGTTGTGTCTAAGCACTGCTTATCACCCACAAACAGATGGCCAAACTAAAAGGACAATTCAAACCTTGGAAGATATGCTACGAGCCTATATACTGGAGCAATGCGGGAATTGGGACCGATACTTACCGTTGGCCGAATTCGCATACAACAATAGTTATCACGCTAGCATCGGCATGGCTCCTTACGAAGCATTGTATGGACGAAAGTGCCAATCTCCCTTGTGCTAGTATGAGATAGGAGAATCAACTCTATTGGGGCCTGATTTAGTCGAGCAGACCACCAAGCAGATCAAGAAAATACAGAGCAAGATGTGTGCCGCTCAGAGCTGCCAGAAGAGTTACGCGGATACCAAGAGAAAACCTCTAGAATTTTAGGAAAGAGACCACGTATTCCTAAAGGTTACCCCTACAACAGGGATAGGTAGAGCAGTCAAAGTCAAGAAGCTAAATCCTCGCTTTATTGGTCCCTTTCAAATCTTGAAGCTAATCGGATCAGTCGCTTTGCCTCCATATCTATCAAACCTCCATGATGTTTTTCATGTCTCCCAACTCAGAAAGTATTAACCTGACCATACACACTCCCTAGAACCCGAATCAATACAGTTAAAGGAGGACCTTACTTTCCGCTTACAACCCGCACGGATCGTAGACAGAAGTACTAGACAACTTCGAAACAAGACCATGCAGCTAGTAAAGGTAGCATGGGAAAAAGGAGATGCTGAAGACTACACCTGGGAGCTGGAATCAAACATGAGGAAAGCGTATCCTGAACTATTTTCATGTACTAAATTTTGAGGACAAAATTCATTTTTAAGGAGGGTGGTAATGTAACACCCACCTAAATTCTTTTATCGTTTTCCATTCAATTGTTCGGGTTTTATCGAATAATTGAAATTAATTAAAATTCGGTTAAATAATTATTTAGGATCAATTGATTAGCAATTAATTGAGATTAGGTACAAGTTAATTAGGTTAGAAATATAGAAGATTTCATAAAAATTTTCACGAAACCGATTTACCGATTCAAAGGAAATCGGTAATATTACGGTATTTTAAACTGTCAGAATCAAACCAATGGAATTACAAGCTTTAAACCCTATTTTGAGTGGCTGAAAACTCAGCCACTTATCACCTAAAAGTGGTGCAACAAAGGCCACCAAAACATGAAGAAGCTTGGCTGAATTTCAGCCATACAAGATTAGCCAATCACAAGCCAAGAAGCCACCTATATATACTCCTTTAATCAGATTTTTCCTTCTCTTTCTCACTTATTTAGACTGTACCTTCTCCTCCTCTGCCCTAGCTCTCTTCTTCTCTTCTTCACTCACATAATTCCAGCCAAGCATCAAGCCTAATCAAGCTTTGTTCATCCAAGCCTCAAAAATCAAGTAAAATCACTTATAACAAAGGTAGAGGTTTGATTCTTGCATCAATTCTATGGTCTTGGCTAGCTGAGGTTGGATTATTTTCACAATCTTTGATGTGTTAAATGAATGATTATGATGATATATGACTGATTTTGGGCTGTTTGTTTGGTTAAAACCGAATTGGAAGCAAGAAAGAATGGAAATAAGAAGAGCTGAAATTTGGAGAACCAAAACCCTCGGTCAAACTGTCTGTGGAGTGTACAGCTCCGCCTACAGCCGATTAAATTTGATGAAATCATTTTTACATGAAACTAGACATCTAGAGCTTTCCAAAATATATCATGTAAGGCTTTTGGATTAGTATTGAGAGAGATATGATTTTTTGAATTTCGACCTAGGGTTATGACTCTGGTTCTAGGAAGACTGGTTTGTTCAGGGTAGAACTCACCCTATACTACTTGAAAATGAGTGAAACGAACTTTTTTAGAAAGCTTTCACATATTAGAATGTACCATAAAAATTTCAGAAATAGATATGGTCCCGTTTGCTCCCAGTGATTCAAGAAAGTTGCCCTATGTCCAAACCGGGTCAGAACAGGGCAGTTTAGGAAGGTCAAAATTCGGGGCTTATAACTTGAGCCCTACTAAGTCAATTGGAGTGGAACTTTTTGCAAATGAATCTTCACCCTATTAGCTTTAATATGAGTCCAATTTCATATAATTTGAGTCGGTTTTCGATTTTTAGTGGATTTTTACGTTTAGGTGTCTGATTCTGGCCAGCCACTGGGCAGGCCGGGATAAACACTAAATATCTTGAGCCATAGATATCGAAATTAGATGGGACTAAAGAGGTTAGAAACTAGACACATAACACTTTAACATACCCAAATTTGAGGTTCAAATGAGTTAAATAGAAATTATGGCTTGAATTATAAAATCCAGGTTAGTTGACTATGCTGAGGCAGAAACTCTGCCTTAATGAGTTTAATGTTATTATGAGTTCAATATTGAAATATGTGTGTAATGTTTTGATCTTTATAATAAATTGATGTTCTGATGTACTGGCACTATTCATGGGGAAGCGGACTCGTTCCGTTATACTGCCGAAATTTCGATAGAACCCATACATAAGTTATGAATTTCATGTTAATGCATGTGCAATTTCAAGAAAGCTATGAAAGTTATGATAAGAATTATGTTACTATGAAAGTTCCATGCTACTTGGGCCAGCCCCGGATAAGAAGTTAAGGGGAATAGATCGGTGGGAAGGTCGAGGAAAGTAAACCCGGCATTCCTGTACAGGAATGAGCTCGATCCTGAAAAGCAGACTATTACCCAGAAGTCTAAATGGCCAAGAACTCCCAGGGGACCAAGAGATGGAAAATGATGAAAAATAATGGGAAAGCTTATGAAGAAAGGTTCATGATTAAGTCTGCATGATTATATGAATGCATGATTTCATGAAATAAATTGTGTCACGATGGACGCAGTGCCTATTATGTTTATTAATTGCCGTTATCTATTCATTCTGTTTATTATTCTGTGAATTATTATTAGCAATTCTACACTGTTTCTTGTGCCACCTAAAGTAAAACTAAACATTGCCTCGGACCAGACGTTTTCTTAAACTCATTAAAAATGTATAGTCTAGTTTGAACACATGTTTTTATAATTAAATAAAATCCAAGGCAACTGAGAATGTATGTGACGTCAGATAACCTCTATGCCCAAAGCCTACTGAGAATTTCTTTAAATTCTCACCTCGTTCTGTATTTCCTGCATCATTCTCAGACGTTGGCGATGGACTCCACGGCCACCCTCTTCATTGAGATCCCAGATTTACAGCTTCACCATGATCCAGAGTTGGATTATCTGTATATAGCCAGTTCTTGTAACTTCCGCCTTTACCTATTTAGCAATAGGAACTTTGCTGTCCCTTTACATCATCCTATTTTTGACCCTGTGACCCCTTACATTGCTGTCCCGCTGTACATGGCACACCCACCTCCAGCTCCTCCTGCACTCAAGAACACAGCAGCCTCGCCGACCCTGCACTGGAGTCACCACCACAGGCAATTCCAGATATCCCACTTAGTTCAGAGAGTGACCCTTCCGAGGCTACCGGCTCATCACCCTCTTCCTCCTCAGGACCCAGTGCGAAGTATTCTCCAGCCGGGCCTGACATGGCTAACAGCTATCTGACAGAGTAGCTCAACCAGCAGGAGATGTTGTACAGCATGACCCTCTTTTGACAGTATGACCCTCTTTTGACAGCATGTAGCTCTGGGTCATAGACTTGATAGTAGGATTAGTAGTAGGTTATGAAATGTCCTCTGAGGACCATAGGATCTTTTTAACTGATACGGGCATCACTATCTTTTTGGTTCATCAGCACACTTATGTATTCTACTTGGAAACTTTGTACAGAAACTGAAGCAGTGGCTTCTGATATATATATATATATATATGATGAGGAGAGGAAACACGAATCATGAAAGGTAAGCAGAGTGGTATTACGGTAACACAATCTACTCGATTTCATGCTATAAATTAAGCATAACTTTAAATTAGTAAGGTGTTACATTCACTGCATCACTGAAAGCTTTCTACATCATATTCTCTCACACCACAATCATTATTGGAAGCTACAAAGTGAGTTGCACCATTGCAAAAATTTCCATGTTAAGCAATGCTCCAAAGTGAAAGACAAATAATTCATTACAATAACTACTCAAGACATGGAATAAGAAATACCTCGAGCTGTCATATATTTCAATTGCATTTGTTATAGCATTATCATCATGTGTGACACATATACAAAAGGTTACTCCCTTTTTATCCAAAAACTGCATTCAATATAGATATTATAAGCTCCATTCAATATAATTCTAATAGCATAAACTGGAAAAATAGAGTACGCTAAAAGGATCAGGCTTGTGTAGCAGACTACATTTTCAATACAATAAATAAATTATTTCATTTGCTAAGTATACACTGCCAATCCAATTGGCAGCAATGACCCAAAAAAAGAAAAAATAACAACAACAATATCAAGAGAAATAGAATGGAGAAAAAATCCTAGGTGACCAAGTAAAGTTATAGTGTAAAGGTATTGTCTTACCCAACATGTACCTAAGAATCTAAGTATAAATACAGAAGTAGGCTAAAGGAAATTTGTGCTTCATTCAATTTAGATTATCTCCCTTTTCTTTTGTCTATTTCTCTTTATCTAACTCCACCCTCTCTTTCTCTCTAACTGTTGAAGAGATCGTAGTGTGGGTAATCTTATACAAATACAAAAAGTAATGACCTAAGTATCAAGACCTCATGAATGACCTATAACAAATTTCCTAAGAAACACTAACATAACAAATGTGAAACACAACATGAATCATACTTTGCTATGGACAAAAGATTACTAAAATTAACTAAACAAATCAAACACAATTTTTTACACCAATTCAGCCATATTTTTTAGGGGGAGGGGGGATAAGCTTAAATCCCAGACAAGGTATAACTACACAATTTGATTAAGAAAAAAAAATTCCACTAATACAAATCAGCAAAAAAGGGCAACACATTCATACAATTAGAACCCAAAAAAAAAAAAAAAAAGAACCTAGATACGAAGATTAGAACTACAATCTTATTCCATGAAAAAGCACAAATCTTGACACTATTTTCGGGATAATTTTGGGAATGGGGATGAGGGATAATACCTTGATGAAATGGGGGCGAAGTTCTCCAATAACGGCACCAATCTTCAAGTAGTTGGAGGGGGCATCATCAGATTTGGATTCAAGTGGCCTCTTCTTCGTTATAGGAAGGACTAAAGTGAAAGAAGGCAAAATATTCAAATTTGCAGAGGAAACAAAACCAAAGCAGGGGAAAAGGCACTCACCCAAGGGCTGGCTACCTCGAAGAACGGAAACTGCTTAGCCACCACGAAGATATGGATGGCAGAGAGCGCACAACAGACGGTGATAGTGGAGGCCGAGAACTTCGCGAGGAAAGACAGAGAGAGTTTATGATGAACAGTGGTGGTGGTGACAAAGAACTTCTTGAGGAGAGAGACAGTGTGTACGATGGACGGTGGTGGTGGTAGAAAGCATGCCACAGACAGGTGGTGGTGGTGATGGGAGCTGGAACAAGTGGCAGAGGTGGTGGGAGCTCGGACAATGAGGGGTGAAGGAACGATATGAAAATAAACTCAGGAAGAAAATGGGTTGGGCTTAGAAATTAGGGAATAGAATGAAATTGGGTGTTTTGGGTGATTTAGTTAATGGTGGGAAGAAGTAAAAATTTTAGCAAAAAAATTAGTATTTTGGCACTTAATAACTTTAGGCTACATTTATGAAGGGTGGGTGAATATAATTTAAAAGGCAACACTAACAAAGTGTAAACTATCATCAAAATAAATGTTGCCTATATGTACATGATAGAGCAACACTTTAAAAGCGTGCTCTTTGTTATTAAAGAGTACATTTTCCAGTTGTGGCCTAAAAAGCTGTTGCCAAAACACATATTAAAGGCAACTAGGAAAAAGCGTTGCCTATATGCATCAAAGGCAACATTTTTCACGCGTTGCTTAAAATAAGGGTTGCCTTAGCCCAAAAATGTTGTAGTCATTGAATTTAATGCAAAGGCAATCAACATGATGCATTGTGCTATCAGTTTTGAGTAATATAGAAAAATTCTCAAGATACAAAACTGCAAAAAAGATGTGGGACAAACTCTAGATTACACATAAAGGCACTAAGCAAGTGAGACAAACCAAAGTAGATATATTAATTCATGAATACAAGTTATTTCACATGAAGAAAGATCATAACATTGATGAAATGTTCAAAAAACTACCTATTATAGTTAACAACCTAGACTTGCTTGGAAAGTCATACACAGATAAAGAATTGGTGACGAAGGTGCTGAAAGCCTAACAAAACCGTGGTTTCCCAAGATTTTAGCAATTCAAGAAGGATGTGATATCAACAAACTTACATATGGCGAGCTTAAAGGAAATCTTATAGCTTATGAAATCATTCACCTCAAAAATGAAGGCAGCACCAAGAAAACGAAAGAGTTAGCACTAAAGGCCAGAAAGGAAAAAGAAGAAGAAGAATCTGAACCTGAAATCCAAATTACTAAAGAGTTTGCACTTGCAATTCAAAGGCTAAATAGGATGCTGAAAAGAAAAGGAAAATTGATGAAAGGGAGCAATTCTAAGAAAGACAGAGGCAAAGAACCATTCAACAAAATGGATGTGATCTATCATAAATGCAAACAACCAAGACATTTTGAAAATGAATTTCCTGCACTAAAGAAAGTGCCAAAGAAGAAAAAGAAAGCACTTCTATCTACATGGAAGAATCTTGAGAATGATACCATAAGGGAGGAAGAAGAAGACGAAGAAATTTCCAACCTTTGCTTCATGGCAATCAATGATGATAAGGTAGATTTCTCAGACTTTACTGATGAAGAATTACTTGAAAATTTTAGATGAAATGTTTCTTAGTTCACAAACTATATTGTCAAAATATAATGAGTTAAAGAGGGAAAACAAAAAGCTTGCTAAAGAAAATTCTACATAAAATATCTGAAAACAATGCTTTAAAAGAAAATATGCAAATCCAAATTCAGATGATTTAAAAGCAAAAAATCAAATTCTTCATCAAAAGGTTAAGACATTAACTAAAGACTTTGTCATCTTTGTCAAAGGAACTGAGAACCTTGAAAGGTTGCTAGGTCAGCAAACATGCAAGATCAACAAAGTTGGAATAAGCTATGTTCAAAGAAATCAAAATGGATTTTATAAGAATCTCTTTGATAAAAAAATCCACACCATCTTCCAGCAAAATTATGCAAAGAAAGATGCCATATTTTAAGCACTTTGTAAAAGCTACAGGAAATTAAAAAACAAACTTTACCCAATCAACCGAAAGACTATTATAATTGCAGAGATAAGGGATATTTGGCAAATGAGTGCTTTATCTTTTGGAAAGAAGATGGAGATAGATTTATTCATGTCTTGTGTGAGACTAACATTGCAGGTGAGAAAAAAGGAGCTAATTACAAAGGATCCAAGCAACTTTGGATACCCAAAAAAAGTTAAATAATTTGTGCTGTAGGTCCGTATGGCATCCAAAGATGATTTGTGGCTATTGGATGGTAGGTGCTCAAGACATATGACAGGGAATCCATCAATTTTTTTGTAGCTTCATATATGTGACAGTGGATATGTGACATTCGGAGACAATGCAATAGGACATATTAGAGTAGGTAAAATCAATAAAGGACTCTCAACCACAATTGACAATATATATCTAGTTAAAGGTTTGAAACACAATATGTTAAGTATAAGTCAATTTTATGATGAAGGTCATCATGTTGTTTTTGAAAGATCTAAATACATCATTCATGAAAGAAACAATGACCACATACTTTTTGCTAGTCAAAAGTGTGGAAACATCCATGGTGTTACCTTAGGGGATTTAGAGGATCAAGATGTGAAGTGTCTAGCATCTTTTGAAAATGAAAAATGGTTATGGCATAGGAGATTGGGACATGCTAGCATGTACCAAATATCACAACTTTTGAAAAGGGAGTTAGTGAGAGGCATCCTAAGTATAAAGTTTAGCAAAGATATTATTTGTGGAGCTTGTCAAAAGCGGAAACAAACAAAAACCTCTTGCAATCCTAAGGATGTTGTCTCAACCACCAAACCTCTAGAGCTTTTACATCCTGATTTGTTTGGTCTAACTAAGACACAAAGCTTGGGTAGGAAAAGGTATGGTATCGTCATTGTTGATGATTTCTCAAAATATGAATGGGTAATGTTTCTAGCTCATAAGGATGAGGCTTTTAAGCTTTTTGAAAAATTCTACAAGAAAAATCAAAATGAAAAAAAAAAAAGGCACCTCTATAGTTTCAATTAGAAGTAACCATGGAACTAAATTTGAAAACCAACATTTTGAGTCTTTTTGTGAAGAAAATGGAATTGCTCACAACTGCTCTTGTTGACTCTAATGATGATTACAAACATTATACTACTTGATGTATTTCCTTTTATGTTGCATGAAGTAAGTTGTCAAAGCTAATCAAAATGGAAATAAGCATGGAAAAGGAAAATGGAGAAAATATTTGCTAAAGAGTTACAATTTGTTTAGCCTATCTGGGAAAGATCCTAAGGCATATTTTGAGAAGCTAAATAAGGAAAGAAAGGAGCATATCACTCAAAGATATGCTACAGATCACATGTAGAAAAAGAAGAATGCTCAATGGCTTAATGGATCAACAAGAAGGGAAAAGATTGAAATAGCACATGAAGATAAAAGGAAACTTCCATTCTCAAAAAAAGGATTAAATCATCAGCAAGCCAAGAAGGGAAGGCAACGGCCATGTGCTTAATGAGGGATCTATATTTAGAATCAATCAAGGATTAAAATAGCTATTGCACTAAAGCAAACCAGTAGTGGCACAACATATCTGTCTATATATCAGAACCTATTGCAACCATGAAGATCAATCAAGAAAAAGAGAAACACAGAGAGAGTTATCCTTGTTTTTACCTACAACTTGTGTCTATCTAGTTGAGTTATTTTGTTATGAGAAAGTTTAATGTGTGAGTGTACTTTCTATCATTGTCACTACTATGCGAGAGTTATATTGTACTTGTAGTTCTTGTGAGTAAAAGAAAGCTAGTGAGCTGGAGATTAACTCAAAGAACTAGAGGGAGTGCCTTGAGGAAGCCACTAAGAAAGTGAATCTTAGTTGGTAAGGAAAAGGACTCGAATTGAATTATAGCTTAAAAAGGCTATTGCAAAAGATTACTTGACATAGTGAAAAATCTCACCTAGTAGGTGGAGACTAGACATAGACTCCATATTCGAGATCAAACTAGTACAAAAATTTGTGGTGCAAACTTCTTTTATCCTTCTCTCTTAGATTATACATATTATTATTATATTCGCTTCTAAGTTATATTTCCAAAATAACTGAAATGTAATATGCTTTATGTGCTTTACATTATCTCTATATTTATATCAAGTTTAGGAGATATCTCCTAAACGCAAGATAGATATTGTGTGAACTTTACTGATAAGTTGATCAAGTGTGCAAAAAATTTAAAAAGACCAAGGGACTTGATTCAAACTACCCTTTCTCAAGTCATCTGGTACCATCACTAGTCACGTTGGTCCTCTTACCACTAGTGTCAGTGTTTTGGTCGCACTGCTGCCTGGGTTATGCATGGATGGGGACTACTCAAGTGGTAAGGTAGTTGACGGCGTTAGTTGGGGTGATGATCTTCGAAGGTGTTCTCGCTATGCTAATTCTCTTATTGTCAATATTGGTGCTTTCACCGCAATGTTGCCCAAGTTTGGAGACTACTTGGTAGGTAAGGTGGTCAACAACATCAATTGGGGTTATGATTGTAACATCCCAAACTTCGTATAATTAGCACTGTCGAATAATTAAATATTTAGATACATTATAGATATACGAGTAGGCAATATTGAAATGCAAATATTAGGGTTAGATAAGTTCAAGTTTTCTTGTAGAAAAATTTTAAGACAAATAGTAATGTTTTACCAGTTTGAGGAAAATCGGTTTAATTGTGGTGTCTTGTAATGCAAGAACTGAATTAGAAGGAATCTATATTATAGGATGACATAAGTATCAGTTAAAAACCCTAGAATATATGGCTAGAAACTAGCCACCTAACCTATACTTGTTAGCCAAAAAATGGCCACACAATTAGAAACTTAACAAAAATTGAAATTTCTTTTAAATCCACCAATAAGAAGTGACCCCCCCAAGTAAGATGACTTAACAAGAAAGGAGGATCATCATTTTCTCTCCATTTTTCTCCAAAAATTTGTGCATCCACCCCCTCACAGCTTCCATCTTCCTTTTCTTCTCCAACACACATATACTCACCCAAAACTCTTGTGCTCTTGTCTCCTTTGATCAAATCTTTAACTCTTTCTTTGTGTTTCCTCAAGAAAACTCAAGATAATCTCATAAACTTCCTCCCTTTGGATCATTTAGCTTCAGCCACTAAGGAGAAAAGGAGAAATCATCACCTTCATGAAGCCATAATGAGGAGGAACCATTAGAAGCTACAAGTTGGATTTGAGGTAGGATTTCTTAAATTGATGGATCTCTATGAATTATATGGCTGTTAGAGTTTCTTATGTCATCCTTTCTTTGATGATATTTGATGTTAATATGTCTTGTTTTGAGTGATTTAAGATAGAAATCATTGGTTTGGGTTGTAGATTTGATCAAAAGACCAAAAGAAAACATAAATAGAAATGTTGTTGGAAGGAAACCCTAGAAATCATCTTTACATCAAATAGTATTTCTCAATATGTAGGTATCAAATTCATATCAAACTAATTTTATATGAAACTAGATTTCAAGAGTAATCCAAAGATATAAATTATAGGACTATTGGATTTAAAATGAATTAGTTATACTTTTTAGAAGTTAACTATTGTAATTCAATCTCTGTCCTGACCAGAGTGTGATGTGAGAGTATAACTCACCCTATATAACTTCAAATTAAGTGAAACTAATTTTATTAAAATCTAGTACAGAATTATGGCACAAAAATTTCAGAGTCAAATCATGAGTAGAATTTCTCCAGTAATTCTTTGAAGTTAACCTATACTCTATTCAGGTTAAAACAAGGCAGTCCATTTTAGGAGCTCATAACTCGAGCTTCACTTACTCAATGGAAGTGAAACTTATTCGGATTAAAATATGGTTCTAATAGCTAAATTTGCTACAAAATTCGGATAAAAATGATGAAAGATGAAATTTTAGTGATTTTCTAAATATAGGTGTACAAGACTGCCCTAAAATAAGGCAGTCTTAAGTAAAACTTTAATAACTCAAATTACACACCTCAAAACTTAGTGGGACCAAAGAGGTTTAAAAAAGATAAACATAGCTATAACCCATTAAAGTTTTAGATTTAAATGAATTAAAATAAAATTTTAACAGGACAGACTTGAGGGAAGTTAGGATAACTTAACAATTTCAAGAGTTAGGAGCCCCATAAGCCATCAGGAAACAATGGCCGAGTTAATACTACAATTCTTTATCATAATAATGTGATATATGACATGATGCTTTGTTTACTATGATTGGCTAGCTAAGATGATACTATCTGTACTTTGGGAAATCTCACGTTTCGGCCGTTATGTTGCCGAATTTCCAACAGAAATATGTGAAAATTATAAATGTTTATATGTTATGTACGTGAACATTATACAAGCATGATTATTTGAAAGTAAGGTATGTAGCATTTGCAAATTCTCTCAAGCATATTTATACATGAATATATGAGCATATAAACCATGAAAGAATATGAAAAACAAGGTGAGATCCCTTGACCTGGGGCTAGTTATTTGGGTCCCTCCTTGTGAAGGCAGTTATTTGGGTCCCTTCTTGTGAAGGCAATTAAAACTGTGAGATCCCTCTACCTTGAAGGCACTTGGCCAAATTAAGATCCTTCCAAGTCTAAAAGCATGTGGATCCTTTTGTAGGTCAGTACTGTGTGACAATGGTCATAAGTTGAGCTTACTCCTAGAGGGCAGTAAAGACTAAAGACACCCTAGGGATGACAATACATAACACCTACGTGTGTTAAGTAAAAGAAGATAGAAAAGCTGCATTTTGAGGACGGCGATAAGTAACACTTAAGTGTAGACTGATGCAGACAACCTGAGAATAGCGATACGTAACGCCTAGGTGTGTTAAGTAAAGGAAGATAAAAAAGGCTGCACTTTGAGGATAGCGATACGTAATGCTCAAGTGCAGACCAATGTAGACACCTTGGGGACAGCAATACATAACACCTAGGTGTGTGAAGTAAAGAAAGTTAAATAAAGACGAGCACTTGCATCATTACATGATGTGTGCACCTGCGTATGCATATATTATATTATGTTTATTATTGTCATGAAACTACTTTCCTACTTGTCAATTGTGTGAATAAAATTAACTTGCTTCAGAAAGAAATTTTTGAACTTTCTAAAATGAAATTTATAGTTTATATGGCATGATCATTTTTTGTTAAATAAGCCGAAGTAGTTGGAGATAATAACGATGATACTATATATGGTAGTCTAGGAAATCCTACTAAGAATTATACCCTACTAAGAATTTATAATTCTCACCCTTATATATATATATTCCCTTGTTATCTCCAGATAGCTCAGGAGATATTAAAGATAGTCATCTTGGACGGAGTTGATTGAAATGTTGAAGACGGCCAAAGGTTGTCGTCAGACAATATTCGTTTATATAATAGTAACAACTCCTAGATGTGGTATTATGACTTAAGCATGATATTGTACTTGAGAGGGTGTTATAACGATCTTTAAAGAGGTGGGCTTGGAAGAACTTTGATGGCTATGGTGGATGGTGGATGGTGGATTTTCTAACGGAGATTGAAAAATTAGAGCTCACGGGTTTAGAAGGAGTAGACGAATAGTTAGGGTTCTTGTGATTTAGGATTAGGGTTCTTGTAGATTTGGAATAAAAATAATATTTAGATGTTTGGAAATCAAAATAATCAAGTAGGTTTGATGGTTAGGGTTGAGAAATTTTTAATTTTTTAAAGAGACCTTGTGGTAAAATTGTAACAAAAAAAATAAGTTAAAGGGTTGTAATTCTAGATTTTAATGTATTACTATATCATTATTCACATGACTTGTTATTTATCGCATGTTCAACTACAGTTGAACAAGATAGAAAGAATTTCAAATCCTTATAAATTAAAGAAGTACCCAAAAAAAAAAAAAAGCATCTTCAAATAATGGGAACTCAAATGATATAACATCACTCATATTACTAAGGTTCTATATGAGGTAAAACAATCTCAATAGAAAATTTATTGATAAGGCAAACATTTTTTAAAATACTTATTAAATCATATTTTTGAACATTCTAAGGATATAAAAACTTGTAAACTTGGCATGGACCTGGTAGCTCAATTGGGTATGATGTGATGTTGATATTGAAGTTGTCGACATTTCTACTTTTCTATTTGGATGGTAGCACTTCAAATTTTACTAGAAAGCAAATTTTTTTTAAATAAATGAATATAATAAAAATTGCATAAAGTCAACATAAAATAAATAATCAAGCAGTAACACGATATTAATCTATCATTGTCAAAATAAATAAATCGGTTTTATTAGACGGAAGTTGTTGGTGAAGCAAGGTAGTTAGGCATTGCTTGTCATATTGAATGAGCAGGACCACGATGGCTTTCTATCGGTTGCATTGTTTGTGAAGCTTAGCACTTGCAAATGGTACGCTACCACAAAACCTCACTCACGTTCACTTCACGTGACACCCCAGGTAATGGCTGGGATCCGCAACCTGTGCTATTAGCAAGTAACTCGCTAGCTGTTGCGTCAGAAAGAAAATTCATTGCATTGTAGTTGTCATTCATCTTTCTATTTTTGAAAATTGGTTTACATCAGCATCAATTTGAATTTCTGCTGCCAGGGCCTACAACATCAATGTCCTTTTTCTTTTCTAGAGAACCACAATAATGGTTCTCACCTATGTTATTTAACGCTAAAGTGAACACAGACGAAGAAAGAGTTGTGGCTTGGAAGGAGGATAAATTCACACGTTTGATGTTATTGGAGTAAAAGAATGAGTCCGATTGATTTTGGATCGGTACAAAATAGGTATGGAAAACATGAAGGATTAATTTATTTGTAATTTAATAAAAAAAAGTATTAAAACATTTATTTTTTTCTATGATTCATTTAATAAATGATTATCAAACCTATTAATTAAGCATGTTTAATATATGGACATCTGATATATTTATTTAAAATTATATTATATTAAAAATTTATCTTTTATCTTTTTGGAGTGGTAAATTTTGATGGTGATTGCTCTGGTGCAAATTTTGAAGATATGTGCTGTGTCAACTAAATATAGGACATGTGGAAGGGTTTACCATACAACCCACCATATATGATACATCCTAAATATTTTCTCTCTCTCCCTCCCCATCTTTCTTTCACCATTTGTCTCCCAAACACTAGTTAGCAAACAGGAGCACTGCCGCCAACCACTATCATGACTCAGGACTGCGACCACCTCACCTCCTCACCATCACGGAAGTGATGGGTTGGATCCGGCTAACTGTGGCACTGCTCGAGGGGGCCGCAATGGGGTGCTAGGCAAAGGGCAGTGGAGGGTGCTACAATGTCAGGGACTACGAAGTGGGGGGGGGCCGCGATTGTGGTGGCGAGATTGGCGACTGGTGGTGGTGAGCTCGCCTATGGTGGCTAAGTTGGTTACTAAGTGGGTTTGCCTACAGTGGCGAGGTCAACTATTGTGTGAGCTTGCTTGTAGTGGTGGTGGTGGCGAGGTCGGCTGGCAGTGGTGGTGAACTTGCCTGTTTTGGGAAGCAGAGGTTGAAAATGATTTGGGGGAAAAGAGGAAAATGTTAAGATATATCATATATGATGAGTTGTATGATACACTACACTACATGTCACCTAATCATTTAATGGAGTTCATATCTTCATGGTGCAGATTTTTTTTTATTAACACCAAAGAACTACCCAATCTGGATAGATTATGGATGACCCATTAATTATCAAATATATAATTTAATTTAATAAATTCAATATAGTCAGAACTACTTTTTTGACACTTAAAAGATCAATTTGCTGACAAATTAGTCTCTAAAAGGTATTTTATTTGGTCGTGATACTCCTATAATGAATTCCATTATTACTAATGGATTTTATTAATATTAACAAAAAATATTTTAGGGACTAATTTGTTAATACATTGAATTTTTAAAAATTAATTTGTCAAAACGTTGATCTTTTAGAAATTAATTTATCAATATATTAATTCACTGATATACCATAGGCTAATAAAATAATCTTTAAGAACTAATTTATTAGCATTTTAATCTTTTGAATATCAAAATGATGATTCTCCCTTCAATATATTAAAAATTGATGCGTAAGTCTTGTTTAGATGGATTGAATAGAATGTCTAGTTGGACAAAATGGAAAACATGCCTTTTTTTGGTATATTAATAATAATATGATTTAAATTTCTGACTTTATATATACTATCTAAATACCTTATCACTATATCACTCCTAATAACTTGGAAAACGATCATTTTGCAATGCCAATGTTAGTAGCAACGTTGGCAGAGAAAGTTCATCAATAATATTTATAAATACTTGTATAGAAAACATAGTAATTTAAGGGATATTTTATAAATCACAATTTAGGATACCAGATCAATAGTTATGGGAGAATTTCTATGGTATCTTCAACTTGTTTTAACAGTATCAATACCTTATAAAAATTAGGTGGCTAATATTAACTCTTTTTAAAATTAAAATATAAAAAAACAAATTTCAAAGTAGCGAGGTCATGATCAAACGTGGCTTTAAAGGATATTAATACCTTCGCAATTATCAAGAGTACGAAAAAAATCTCGGTCGTTAGTCTCAATTTCAATGTTTCGAAGTGGAATCATTAAAAACTGTACTCTAGTATAGCCTTTAGAGCGTTTTCAATAATAAAGAAATATTTGATCCCACTTTAGGTCCTATTACATTTAGATCCTATTACATGCAATATCAACACCATGGATCAATGCATTATAAAAGTAAACGTTTAAAAAATGGAACTCTTCTTTTTTATGGCAAAGTTCTAACTTTTGTCCTATATATTTTTTAAATTAAAAAAATATTAATATATTTATCAAATATTTTATTATAAATATTATTTACTACATAATAATATATTAATATAAATTTAATATATTATTTAAGTTGTGAATAAAAATTTCATTCATTTATTTTTTTAAAGCTAAAATATAAAAATTTGAAGGAAATTTATTTAAAAATTAAAATAAGTCTTCAAAATATCAGAAAATATAACTACAATGGACAGTGGCTATGTTTCGGATTTAGCCATAGTTACGGTTCATGATGGCTAAATTTTGAAGTTAGCCACATTTATCCGTAGCTAAAAATTAGTATAAATAAATTGAGGCGAATTTATATTTAATTATACTAGACGAATAATAATTTAATTTTGTCACTCCTAATCTAGCCAACCTTTAAAAAATGAAGGGTCTGTTTAGTTACTATTTCCATTTTCTATTTTCATTTTATATTTCTAGTTTTAATTATATAAATGGCCACTTGTTTTTAGCTCGTTTCCTACCTTTAGAGTTTTGTAAAAGAGATAGTGAAATCAGGAAATGATAATAGGAAACATATTGAAAATAGGATGACATTTTTGTAACTATAATTAAAAATAAAAAGTGTCTCTCTCATTGTAACTCTTCTCTATAATGAAAGGCCCCAATTTCAGTTCCAACTTTAGTCCCATATGTTTTTCAAATTAAAAAAAAGATATCAAATCATTTATCAATTATTTTGTTATAAATATTTTTTAATATGCAATTTTATTTTTGGATTGAATAAAAATATAAAATTTAAAAGAGTGGAAGAATGAAAGAGTGAAATTTATGTGGTAAAAATTTAGAAAATATTGGAAAGAATTAGGAAGATATATGAAAAAGAAATTGAAATAGATTGATATTTATAGAATAAAAATAGAAATAAAACAATAATATTTAAAATTTAACTATTTAAAAGTAATGGTAAAAAGTGTTTTTTTTTTTTTTTTGGAAAAAAACTAACACAAGCTAGCATGTGTCAAAGTCCAAAAGTCCTCCATACATAGAGGGAAGAGTCCCACTTTGGTGGGATAGAAGCACCTCATCCCAATCCCATTTTTCCACTCCAATGGCAATTGCAAAAGGCCAATTCTCTAGTGCCCAGTTTAAAATATACATTTAGTGCCTTTTGTGGGCGTTATCTAATGGAGAGGCAACACATGGGTACGATTTGCATGAACAACTTTAATGTGATGCATGGTAGAGAGGTCTGACGAGGGAAATTAAGCAACGATGTGAAGGGTCCTCGTGGCAGCGTAGCGTAGCACCCTCCCTACCACCTTCGCTGGCAACCACACTCTCTCATCTCCCCACATCACACATCCCCATTCCCATTCCCATTCATTCCTTTCCCCCCTTATTATTCCCATTCCATTCATTCATTCATCCCTTTCTCCCCTCTCTCTCTAACCCACACACTCACCCCCCTTTCTCTCTCCCCACGATGGACCTTCGTCGCTGCCCTCCACCCTCACCCAACACCACCAAGAGACCCACCCCCACCTCACCACCACCACCACCCCCACAACCGAAAGCCTCTGACGCCCTCCCACTTCCGCTGTACCTGACCAATGCCATATTCTTCACAATGTTCTTCTCAGTAGCGTACTACCTGCTCCATCAATGGCGCGACAAGATCCGCACCTCCACCCCTCTCCACCTCCTCACCTTGTCACCTTCTTCGAGATCTCCGCTATAGTCTTCCTCATTGCCTCCTTCATCCACCCCCTCTGCTTCTTCGGCACTGACTTCGTCCAATCCTTCATCCCACGCGCCTCACATGAGGCCTGGGAAGAAGATGAGCTTCTGAATAATTCCAAGCAAGATTTACTCTCTCCTTATCAATTATCAAATATAAAAAATCAGAAGTAACAGTGTGATTAATTGAAAATTACCACCTTTTAATAACACATAACAACATTATCATAGACAATAACTACTTACTCTCTTGCGAGTCCACCATACAACTTAATACAAATGGCAATATCCTGTCCCTTCACACCATAATGGTACCAAATGTACAACATGCATGAGGCACCACAGCATTCCCCATTGAAAAATTGTCCCTGACATACACAGAAAGTGGGACGCTGATTTTGCACTATTGGAGCTGCTCTAATATTCTTAAGCTACATTCTTGATGTGCAGCCTGTGTAACATGAGAATTGAATGTTTTATCATATGTCGATATTTTTAGCAGAGTTAAATTCTTCGTATGAAAGAATCAACAATACAGAATCATCCATTGAGATTATGGTAATATTGCAAACAAGAGTATGGCAAAGATGCTGTGTTACTCAAATTTCTACAGTTAGTGAACTAGTTTTCAACCTTAATCACCGTTGCTTCGTAGCTACACGCCCCTTTCAACAAGCGAACTTCTTTCCGTTCTATGTTACACTCTTTCAGTTAATGTAATTGACTTCCTAAGCCCTAACTCTAATATTCCAATCTTTCCTACTCATAAGCAAAATGTGGACATTACCTCCCAAACCTTGGAATATATTGGAAGAATAATATTACTTGTATGACTTTTAGAGACATTTCAATTAGACATTGATGAGAGAGGAGCTGGGATCCACGATGAACCAGATGTCTCTTCAAAGATGTCACAAAAAATGCTACAAATAACATTTCTCATGTATTGGAAATCAAGCTTGGACAATTGGTTCTTCATTCGTTGATGGCCTATCTGAACTTCCAGAACTAGAGGACTCTGAGAAGCTGTTGGACACCCCAATCTTCTTTAAGGCATTTGACACAAAGCTGCCTGTGCTATAAGACCTAATGGAGCTGTCTGAGTCTGGCACGCCGGTGTTCAAAAAAGGAGGTTGACTTGGTGCAGGAACATCTACATATGAATTACTTAACAAGAGCACAACTTGAGCCATGGATGGCCTCAGGGAAGCAGAAGCTTGTGTGCATAGCAATCCAATGTGAAACACCCTTGATGCTTCAGTTGCAGGAAAATCATCTCCCAAAGAAGAATCAACAGCTTCAGCCAATGTGTTTGATCGGTACAGTTTCCAAACCTGGTGCCAAAAGGACAATTTTTCCACATTGGCAAACATAAAGTATTGAACACAGAAACTTAAAAAATTAAAAAATAAAAATAAAGAAAAATTAACGAGGCTTGTTTCAGGTCTTATGATTATTAGGCACAAGTCTTACTGTTTGCAGAAGGGAACCAGAGTCCTCTCTGAAGACATTATTCCTCCTGCCACATACAATCTCAAGAACAAGTACTCCAAAACTATAGACATCAGCTTTATCGGTAAGTTGTCCTCGGATTAGGTACTCAGGAGCCATGTATCCTCTGCTCCAAAAATGAAAAATGAAATGTTAATTAATTAAACTCTGGAACCCGTTATAGAATAAATAATAACTTTCACTATGCTTCAACTGACAGTTCAATGTCTCAAGCATTTGTGTTGAATGTTTGAGTACCTTTTCTCACAAAGGATTGTGCTAGAAATATAATTTATAAAACACCGCCTGACCCTTATTAAAGGGCTTGTGGGGCTTCATTGTAAGAGAAGCCGCAATTGAAAGAAATGAATCAAAACTTATTTTTAGTTTTTACCTAACAGATAAAATTTTTTGGACTGTATAGCTCCAAAGTGGAACCGAATTCAAGAAGGACATGCTAGAATTACTAGTATGCATAATATAATATGCAAAAACCAGGGACTTACAGAGTTCCAGCAATTCCAGTGCTCAAATGTGTCTTATCAGCAGCAAAACACCGGGCAAGGCCAAAATCTGCGATCTTAGGCGTGAGATTCTCGTCCAGAAGAACATTGCTGCTTTTGATGTCTCGATGGATGATTCTTATTTTAGAGCCTCCATGAAGATATGCAAGCCCTTCTGCTGTTCCAAGAATGATATTAAACCGCTGTTTCCAGTTTAGATTCTGAGTTTTGTTCTGTTCTGCAAGGCACATAAGTATGTCACCTTCCTGAAACTACAGAATAGATAGACATTTGATCTATCTTACCCTTCTTTCACAGCACGTATTGGCTGGTATTTTCTGAAATTAAGAAATTAACTTAATGATGTATCACAATAAAGAAAGAGAACTTACCGAAGATAAATTGATCTAAACTCTTGTTGGGAAGGTACTCATACACAAGGAGGCTCTCAGGGCCTTCAATGCTACAACCCAATAGTTTGACAAGGTTCTTGTGTTCAATTCCACTAATCAAATTCACTTCATTGAAGAACTCGTCCACCCATTGCCTGTTATTGAAGATCAATCTCTTAACAGCAACAACTTTCCCATTTGGTAGAACACCTTTGAATACTGAACCTGCTCCTCCTTGGCCTATTTTTCTTGAAGGGTTGAAATAATCCGTGGCTTTCTCAAGAGTTTCATATTTGTAATTCAAACTAGATTCCCTTATGGAGGAGGAAATCTGACCAAGATTATTGTTTTCTGAGTGATGCAGAAGAAAAGAAATACAGCATCAGAAAGTTAACAACACATAATAATTTGCCAATATATCTTGTTGGTGTACAATAATAATTTCATTTTCAGAATGTTCACCTTTTTTTATCTTTGAAAATTTTGTGAACGCTGCATAAGAGGCAGAGAGAAAAAGCATTATAACTGCAGCTATTGCTAACACTGTTGCTATTATGGCTCCTCTTCTTAAAGGCCCTGAAAAAAATGAAAACTCAGACAAAGGCATCAATAAAGGTCTGATCGTTTGGTTGTTGAGATATAATTACATAAATAGTAAATAGAAAAGAAACACTTTCTCACTCAAAGCCATCTTGAACTAAGATCTGGAATCTATTATGGACAAAGTTCAGCAGGGAAGGAAAGTTGAAAAGCATTTTAAGTCATAATCAATCACAGTAACAGAATCTTGCTATACAGCAGACAAGAAATTTAAAAATTCCATACTAAAAAAAAAATATGAAAATTCCCAAGTGAGATTCAGTTCCCATTTCCCAATAATAAATAAAATTAGAAAAGTACAAAAACTTTTAAACTAAAAAGCAGCCACAGTACTTGCTTACCATTTCCACCCTCTGCTGCACCTTCTTCATTGTAGAACTTCTCTGTTGAATACCTCAAATAACAGCCAGCATTCAAGGCCCTCCCTTGTCTGTTTGGCAAGCAACCTCTCACCTCCTTCCCAGCTTTCCTCAAGCAGTTTCTGCACCCATGACTGCCAACAGTGTTCCAGCACTGTGCCAAAGCATAAACACCCTCAACTTCTCCCACAGCAAACCCACCTCCCTTGGTCACAGCCATCAAGGCCACACTATCAACCACTCTTCCAACCCTCTTCTCAAGCTCCAGCCTCCCGGCTTCGTCCACCTCCGCGCCACGCTGGGAGGTGCAGTTCACAGTGTCCCTCAAAGGGTCAGTGTCCTCTGCATAGAAGCTGTAGTTGTCGTAGCGGAGGAAGCAGCCGTCGAGATAGATGCGAGCAGAGACAGAGGGGAGGCAGCGGGGGAGCCTGGTGCGGCTGGCGGCGTAGCAGAGGAGGCAGTCGGTGTGGGAGAGGTCATGGAAGCATTGCGCGAAGCCGAAGATGGGAATGGACCCTGAGATGTTGACAGAGTGAGTGCCCCAGTTGTGGCTTGTGACCTGCTGGGAGAGGCTCTCCATTTCCTTGGTGAAGCTTGGGATGTAGTTGGCTTTCAATGGGGCTCTGGTTGTGCCGCAGTAGAGCCCGGCTTCTGAGATTCTTGGATCGGAGAGTGAGTGGGAGAGAGATGAGAGGAAAACTATGGACAAGAGAATCCATGGTGATGGGTTGTTGTTGTTGTTGTTGTTGTTGTTGTTGTAGATGGGCTTTGAGTAGTGCTGTTGGGAACTCATTTTCTGACTCTGCTGTGGTTGTTATTTCTTAACTACTGTTACCCCGCATGGAGGAGTTATTGTCACTTGATATTTTTCCCCTCCGTGTTCTCAGTGTGTGTAAGAGAGTTTTGGAGGAATATCCAACAGACCAGACGAGAGAGAGAGAGAGAGAGTATATCAGTATATGGGAAGGAAAGTCACAGTAGGCATCTTGCCAACTTCAAAATTTCTTCTTCTTGTTGCTTTATTGCTGTCTTCTCCCATATTTGCGGACCTCTGGGCTATGACGGTGTCCGGTCCTAACTCTGCTAGTTTCAGACGGTAAACACCTAACATAATTGAAAATTTGAATTCGTTTTCAAATTCGTGCAGACTAAAAATAGCCTGATAAATTAGTTTACACGAAATGAAGATTTTTACTATATTAGAAATAGATAGCGATAGATACTTTAGTTTAGTTTCAAGAATATTTTTTTAAAATTTTATTTATGCTCTTAATATTTTTAAGATGATTTAATCTTACTTTTTGGATGAATAGCATCTAAATTATAAATAAAAAAAAGCTTTTGTAGAGGTTGACTCACATTATTTTTTTTATATTTTTGTAGGATATAAAATATTTTTTCTTTAATATGAATACCTTATCACGCTTAATTAATATTTCTTCTACTAAAATTTATATTCAAAGTTTTCTTTTGAGAAATTAAAAACGAACAATCTTTATTAATTGTGCTTGGACATTAATAACAATGTAACTAGATCTCTACATTAGTTTTTTTTTTTTTTGTTTATAATTTAGATGTCATATACTAAAAAAGTAAATTTTGAAACATTTAAAAAATATTAGGATATAAATACAACAAAAAATTTGAGATTAAATTAAAATCTTTATAAAATATGAGAGCCTTATATAAAACTTTATAAACCCTAATAAAAACCTTTCACTGTAGTTTTTGAAATTAGCTTCTTCTTTTTTTTAATTTTTAACTGCCAGGCATTTTAATCTCTCAAAAATGACTAATATAGCTAGCAAATTTGGAAATTTACTCTAAAATTGCTTTCTTGTGTTTACTACAATTTTAGTAAAATTGCTGAAATATTATTATTAAATAATTTAAATAATAAAGTTGTTCTTAATGTAATAGCACCTAAAAACCTCTCAATTTTATTTTTCTTTAAAACTGTTATTATATTTTGTTTTCTCAAAATGAATCAATATTTTTTTTAAGTCGAGCATATTTTGGTATTTTCATTTTTAGAGGGAGTATTGTATTACTCTATATGCTTTGTATGGGTTAAAAGAGACAAAAAAAAAAAAAAAAAAAGAACAAAGAGAATGGAAGAAAAGAAAATGAATAGAAAAATATTTTTTTTGTTTATATACTTAGATGGAAAGAAAATAAGAAAAAAGAAAATGAGACTTGTATAAAAATATAGATAAAAACAAATTATAATTATACACAATGGCATATATATCCCACATTGCTAATGTTATCTATTTTGGTTAGGCAAAAAAGCAATTTATTCTCCTAAACTATAGACTATATGTACTTTAACTCGTAAATTTTAAAAATATACAAATTGAACCTCTGAACCTTTTTGAATGTGCAAATTGACCATTCTGTTAAATTTTTCATCAATTGTTAATAAATATGTCACACATTCAAGATAATTTAGAGTATCGAGTTACACATTTAGGAAAGTTTATGTGGTTGATTTACTCATGACCCAAAGTTTATGGATATACAATATACTTATTCTGGCTAAAATACACATTTACGAAAGTTTAAAGAGTCGATTTGTATATTTTTAATATATATTGGCTAAAGTGAACATGAACGATCATTTAGGAGAATAAAGTCCAATTTTTCGTGCTGGTTATCTCACTTTTTAGGGTATAATTGTCACTCATGCAAGTTCTCCTCATTCTTTCCCATTTTCTTTGTTGTAAGGAGAGGAAAACTTTTAAGTGGGTCTCATGCAAATTTTCTTTCCTCCCTCCTATCTTTTCCCACAATCAATATCGAATAAAACATAAAATTTGTCTATTTTCTTTCTTTGCTACTTCTACCCACCCAATTTCTATAGGAAAAAGAATGAGTGGAAATTACACTTTTGCCTAGAAAAGTTACGGTTATAAAACCAAACGTGGACAACATGGATGGAATATGCTTGAATAGTGATAACCCTTATATTATCACGCTATTCAAGATGTAACATATACTCCTAACATGATAACTTTCAATAGCATAATTATAACAAACTATAACTTTTTAAGAGATAGCATGGTAGTCTCTCCAAAAAATAAAGTACATTAAAGACCTTTTATGTACATTATTTTTCCTTTTTGGGGTAAGTAAACAGGGCCAAGGTTAAAAAACAAAAAGAGAACCTTAAAATCATCCTGGGTATAGCCACACAGCTCGTATTAGCTATACGATCCGACAACAACTTCACAATATGCATGCACCAAGTTGACATCCTAGTCCTTTTTAAGAAACTACTACACTTTCGCAATCACACTTGCATAAGGGTGTCTCCTATTATTGCAATGAATAATATGAGGCTCATAGCACTAAGTGAATTAGTCCCGAAGATGACTCAACAAGGGCCGAAAGAACAAGTCAAATATAAAGCATAATAAGCACCCTATATCTCTACTAGTGTAATGGGGCATATACCAAGATAAGTCCCCCCTCCCCCAAAAAATTAAATCAAGTAGGACACCACTACAAGTAGCCATCCAAGGGAAGTTAACCAAGCCATCACTATTGGCCTTAATACAACCTTTTAGAAGCATTTTCCATTTAATAAAACTTAAATGTTTGGTCGGCTTGATTAAGGCCTGATCAGTTAGCTTTCTAGGGAGAAGGTTGCGAAAGAAAATTGTCCAAAAACCTTGATAGATATCATCTAACGAGGGAGTTAAAAATTCAAAAACCTCTTTATTTCAAAGATACCATAGATAATGGATTGCTAAGCCGACAAGATGAGCCCAATCATGCCCAATGACCAGATGGCCACCCTGAGGTTTTAAATGAGCTAACTTTGAATGTTTCAAGTGAAAAAAGTGGCCTAGTGTCATGACCTGTCTTAGAGTCCATGACTGGAGCACAGACTATATTAAATCCAATATAGCCTAGCTATCTTGACAAAATAAATTGTTTCTCAAATATCAATATTCCTTATAAAAGCATAACTATTTCTTAATCTTAATCTCATTATCATTGTCAGATAACGCTTATATCTCAAATTTATCTGAAATAACTAGGAAAGTCAATACATAACCCTATAGCTACAGATCCCGAAATCAGAATTGCAATATCCACCCAAACCATGTTGGAGTCATACCAACAATACAGTCAATTCAACAAGTCGCACCCAAATCCAATGAACAACTTACAAATATGTTAATGTATAAAAGGGCGAGTCAAACAAACTCAGTAAGGGCATATAAACAAAATGGACAAGAAGGACAAATTAAAAGACGCACGAGCTTTTTAAAATAAAACGAGATAACAATCATACAATCACTAAAAGGAATTGGTAGAAATCACAGTTTATGAGTTCTATGCCATCTCAATATCTTCATAAGTAGAAACTTATTCATATATCTTATTCATAAATAGAAATCATAAATAGAAACTCAATAATTTTCAATTTGTCTTCTCAATATTTTTTTTTTCCACAAATCATTCTTCTCAAAATAAAATAAAATCTTCCTTAAATATTCCATGAGGGTTACATAAAAAGAACTAAATCACATGGAGAGTAATCTCAACCCATCTATGCATAAATCTTGTCTTATATCAAGCCCGGTGCTTTGCCTCACTAAGTACTATCTCATAATCAAGGTTTTCTCACCTTTTATCCTCATCTGGATATACAATGTGCACATAGGCCATTATATTTCTTTGCTACAGCAAGCAATGTCGTTATATCTCTTTGATATGGCTAGCGGTGGTGTCATTATATTATATCTCTTCACTATGGTGAGCGGTGTAATTCTAACTTAGAACTAATCATAGTTTTCTCAAACAACTTATATTAAAACATAATTTTCAAATCCATTAAATCAATATCAATATGATTCTACTCTTGAGCATAACAGCTCTTACAAATTATTTTAGCACAAATATGAAATAAGCTACAACAACATCATGAGGTTATAAAAATAACAAGTAAAACTAGTAATAATTTCAAAGTAATCATTGAATCATAATTTAATCGTCATCTAAGAAGAGAAAGGTAATTAACAACAACAATTAATTAAATAAAATAAAAATTAAGTAAGTTAGTTTTTCCCATGAAAACAACTTTTAAAATAATGCCACTAAGTAAATATCTGCTCACAACATAGATAATTTATTTGAAAACAAATTAACAAGAGAACTGATAAGGGGACGCACAAACAGTGGACGCAAATGCGATGCATACAGAAAAGTGAAAAAAACGAAAAAAATATTTAAATGATAGGTCCCATATAATCATTGCTATTTTTGTTCAAAAATTTTATTCAGAAATTCTACACAAAACTTACCAACATGTGCACTGTACATGCTGGTAAGTTTTGTGAAAAAAAAAAACTAACCAACGTGAACAGTGCATACGCTGGTAAGTTTTATGTAATATATTCAAAACTTACAAGCGTGTGCACTGTTTACGCTGGTAAGTTTTGTACAAAAAAAAAAAAAACTTACTAGCCTATTGTTCAAAATGCTAGTAAGTTTTGCATATATGTATACAAAATGTAAAACTTATCAGCATTTTGAACAATACACTAGTAAGTTTTTGGATAACAAAAAAAACTGAATAAAAGTAACAATGATTATGTGGGACCTATTATCAAAGCATTTTTATCGTTTTGTTCACTTTTTCCGTATACGTCTTGTATTGTGTCGCAAAAGATGCATCCCCCAAACATTTTTCAATTAACAATTCGTAAAGCTATTGGGTAAAACCCCCAATTGTGAGATCTGGGGTTCCCAAGATTAGAGTGAAATTCAAAGTTTGGCTACCCATTACAACCTATTAGTGTGCAAGCTCCTCACTCACTAGATTTCTACCCAAAACCTCAAATATTTACTCACCCACCATTTTTACAACTCACTAAACTTGAGAAAAAGAAAACTTGAGTTTACCGATAAGAAGAAGGTTTAGGCTTAGAGACTTACATCAAACTTTAGAAACTAGTGGGTGCTAAGGAATCGAAGACAGAAGAAAGAAAGATGGAGCTTTGATGGTTGGGTAGAGAAGAAGAGGAAAAGAAGTGAAGGAGGAGGAAGAGAAAGGAAGATCGATGGCAAGAATATGGTGGGGGGGTTGCTATGTTTATAAAAAAGAAGACATCCTTCTTTTTGTTCCTTTTTCTATTTTATTACTATTTCATCAAAATTACAAAAATGCCACTACTTCCTTTTTTTGTGTTTGCCTTACCGCTACGTTACACCCAGTCAACCCGTCTTACCAATTAGTACCAAAAATTCTCCAGCATAGGACAATCTCATAGCACATGAAGAGTTTCATTCTTACTAATATTGCATTTCACGTAGAAGGAATCATTTGCCACCAACTCTTTCCATCTCCAAATTAACCTAAAAGCAAATCAATAACCTAATCAGAAAAGTCCGCAATAGTTGTATAAGCAGAATAGACAGAAAAGTTCTCATCATGACTAGCAAACAAAGTGTCAAGACTAGTAGTGTTGGATGGAAGAGGAGTTTTACCCAACAAGTTTAGATTGTCTAACATTGAATAGCAAAATGAACACTCCAATTCCAAGAGTTTGAATTGGAGACATAATTGCAGACCTTATCATTCGTCATCCCTTCTAAAATTGGGCATAAAGCATGACCCAAAAGTCTTTCATCATTGGGCATCCATCTATCATGCCAAAACAAAGTAGACTTGCCATCTCAAACTCTCTAATTGTTCTTAGTTGAACTCCAAGCATTTTACACATCTTTCCACAAATTCAAAACCCTTGTTTGGACTTGAACTCTAGGAATAAGATTTGTCCCACATTGATAACAACTCATTAGAACTTTCACCTAGAGCTCATCTCTTTTATGTATTAACTCCCAACCTACTTTGCCCATGAAAGCAAGATCGAGATGTTGGGGATAATAGAGCCTCAAGCCACCTAAGTCTTTAAGAGAGCAAACATGATACTAGGAGCACAAATGAAGCTTCTTTTTTTCCCTCTAACTCTCCCCATAAGAAGCTCCTAAATACCTTATCAATGTTCTCACAAATAGTAGGAGGAAAATAACTAGTTTGCATTGAATAGGAAGGGATATAAAAAAGAACCTATTTACATAGCTATAATCTCCCACCTAATAATTGATAATTAGCCCTCCAAGAATTAAGGCATTGCATCAATTTATATGCGACATAGCTATAAGACTTGGATGAGGTTCTTTTATGATGGAGAGGAATCCCAGATACTTACCAGGATCTCTTGTCAATAAGAAACCAAAAGCTTTCACAATTTCAATAACTCTACAGTGATGAATATTTTTGGAGAAATGAAATTTTGCTTTCTCCCTGCTCACTTTCTGCCAAGAGCTCTCACAAAAGATATCAAGACTTTTGTTAATAACTGCAACCTAATTCATGGATGCTTCCACACAAAAAAAATTGATCATTCGCAAAGCGTAAATGAGTGAGATGATGACCCCTTTAGACAAAGTGATCGAGTTCCCAAGATTCTTATAAACCACCAACTGAATAAGATAAGATAACCTCTCAATGTAAATAACAAATAACAAATAGGTAAGTAGAAATATGATCACCTTACTTTATACCTCTACAAGGAGAAAATTTGCCTATGCACTCTCCATTCCATAGGATATTCATCGGAATAGATGAGATACAATACCAAATGAGATTCACAAAATGGCTATTCAAACCAACATCCCTCAAATAATCTATTACAAAATTCAAAGAAAGATGATCACAAGCTTTCTCTAGGTCTAATTTAATATCGAGGGACAAAATAGTCTCCCAAAACTTGAAAGTCCAATTGAGGTCCCTTATCATTCAAAATATAGGACATTTTGGTCCTTATCTATTTAAAATGTGACGCTTTAGTCCCTTCAAATTTGCTTGTTTAGGGACCAAAATGTCATATTTTTTGAATGATGAGGGATCTCGAATAGATTTTCAAGTCATGAGAGACCACTTTGTCCTCTAGTATTTTGATCAAGGATCAAATTAGGGGTTTACTCTAATAACTTTTAATAAGTAATTTTCATTCGTATTATATTTATAGAGAGTGTTTATTGTTATTCTTATTCTATTAACTTTTATTTAATTTCTTAGTCATACGTTTCTTCCTTCATGTTAATGAAAATAATAGTTTATTATTAATTATTTCTTATTAATAATAGTTTCATTGAAAATTAATATTATAAATTTAATTCATAATTAATTTAGTTTCTTAAATCTTTAATTCTGATTACATTTGTATGCGATTTTTAAATATTATAGATATTTATAATTAGTTTATATAATATAATTAATTAAGAATAAGATATTTTTCTAAAATATTTTTTATAATACTATCATTATCCAAATAATATAGTAGTGAGTATTTCAAATAAAAATTAAAAATTAAAAACAGTAATAGTAAACTAATAAATTATAACATCCACATCCAATATTATATGATCTAGTGTTTATGTAGTTTAATTTAGTATTAAATAAATATATTATTCCAGCATTTGCAATATTGATCTCTCATTGAAACTTATTATTTATTTGTCATTTTTCATCTTAAAAGTTAAGATAATGTGATACACTAAGTTAGCTATGTATTTGCTACCACATTGTTGATCCATGTCATAAAAATTCAATAAAATTTTATATTAACTAATGCATTTAGTTAATATGTTTTATTAGGATTAAAAAGAAATTATAATGACATCTAATGACATATATCACATCATTCAAGAAGTTTGATAATATATAAGATATCAAATTCATTAAATAATATGACAAACACATTAGGATGAACGTATAAAATTTGTTTTTAACATTGATAGTGAATATTAATTAAACTTTGAAGTTATTTTAAATACTTATTTAATTTAAAATTTATTATGATAATAAAAATTTACTTAACTTATTTTCTTTTCATATGAAGTTTATATAATATTAAATTGAAAAAATATAAAAAAAATGTTATGCTTAGAGGAAGTTATATGAAATAAAAAATTTGGAATAAATAAAATAAAAATAAGGTGATATTTTAATAATTAATTTTAAAAATAAAAAATAAAAATAGAACACATTTTTTAAACTAAAAGGAATATTTTAATCTTTCTACAGTAATATACTCACAATTTTAATAGTTGTTTCCTGAAATCAGTATTTTAATTCAATTAAGACTAAAATTCAAACATGGTGGTGAAGTTTTTGTCGATGCTTATTTGGTTTAATATTTGAAAGAATTATTTTTAAAAATTTTTTTAAAAGAATTATTTTTAAAAAAATAATTTTTATTTAATTTCAATACATCAAAAATAAATTTAAAAAAATAATTTTTATTTAAATAAAATAAAATAAAATTACTTTTAATTATTGATGTAAATAAAATAATAAAATTTTTTTATAAATAATATTTTCTTATAACAAAAAATAATTTTAAAAATATTTATTTATAAAAAATTTTTAAAATACCAATAATAAATTTTAAAATTTTTTATATATTTAAATATATTAATTATTTCATATTTTTATTTTCATACCAATAAAAATCTCCAACCGAGACGATTGTGTGTTCGAGAAGCCAACCGCATAAGTGGGACCCAATTTGACTTTGAGTAGGGTGCTTAACTTGTCGGTGTACTGCGTGTGCCACTCTGTTTTGGATGAGACCTTTGTTAGATAACCAACCATGTGTCATGTGTGCACCGCAGGCATTGACAAATGGGCGGAGGCATTTCCCACTTGAGAGGTTACAAGCTCATTGGAGTCATAATTTCACATACAACTTCTCAATCTACAAAAATATAGTTATGGATTAATTATGTAGCTCGTCTTTTAAAATATCAAGCTTTTTTCTTTTTTGGATTAGGCCCCTTTTCTAAAAGGTTTTTGTTTAATTTTTTAAAATTAATTGTTATTCCCATTTAATTTGATCTCTCATATATTATTTTGTTAGTGTGTACTCTTAAAATGCCAAATTGGTAAGTAATAGTAGAAACTAACAAAATACTAACGAAGAGATCAAATTGAAATGAAAATGATTTTTGCGAAAGAAATATTTTAAAGAGAAATTAAATAAAAATTTCGTTATTTTAAGAACTAATATTATAATTAAGCCTATAATTATTATAATTTGTTGCGGTATGCATATAGC
The DNA here is from genome assembly GCA_031439585.1 of Pterocarpus macrocarpus. Taxonomy (NCBI): domain Eukaryota; kingdom Viridiplantae; phylum Streptophyta; class Magnoliopsida; order Fabales; family Fabaceae; genus Pterocarpus; species Pterocarpus macrocarpus. Next base: position 30,606,837 of record CM062515.1, read on the forward strand.
TTATTTCGCCGCGCAAAATAATATCACCAACATCACTGAGGTAACATTTTCCAGTTCTTCCAACTTGGTACTTATGAATGGCAACTTTATGAATTAATTCACGATTTCAAGTCAAAATAATCATTTCCATTGTGCTATTCATGCTTTGTACTGTTGACCCTCTCGAAAGTTGAAGACAGCAACTTATGCTGCAGGAACCAGAAAGTACTCTTGCAGACAAAGTCGGAAACCTTTTCCCATGAAGGTGACTACGGCAGAAATCCTTGTTTTGAAATGGTGATTGGATGTTGAATAGATTAGGCAAAGAGCATATTCTATAGAAAGCTATGCATTCCAATTTTCACAACGTGAATTTTATGGTCCAAGACCAAATATGTCCTATTCTATATTTCCATTGCATTTTCAAGCCACCTACGTTTCCCTCTCTGTACATTTGGTCATTTGGCTGCAATAATTCTTTACCCACGATAAAAAAAATGCTTCCTGTCAAACTATGTAGTAGAATAAGAAAACAAAAAGGAAGCCTAGGGTAAAAATGAGAATTATACACTCTCGTGTCCAAAATTTAAAGGCACTGATGGATCTGATACATCTGAACATTGTGGTTGCCAACTAGATCCTACATGTTGTGACAATTCCAAACAATCATCAGTAAATGGAGGTTTGGAAGGTACTGGCATTGCGGCATCCTTTTGTCTAAGCATTTTTGTCACCTCTGTCATGCTGGGACGTAAATAAGGCAATTCTTGTGCACACAAAAGTCCCACGTGGATAACTCTTGTAATTTCTTCAATATCTTTATCTTCCATGCTTTCATCAATAATTTCTGATGTGGTGTTTGATTGGAAATGCTTCCATGCCTAGCAAGAGCAGCCAAAACAAAAAATCTTCCTGGTGAACTACAAGCATATGACTGGGTACGTATACTGATATACATTAAAAACACAAGTAAAAATATACTAATGGGATGGGAAAAATTTGAGAATTTACATGAGAAACAAGAGTTTCGATGGATTCTTCTGCAGGCTCAAACTTTCTATTATCCACTCCACTGACAATTTCGAGCACTAGTACCCCAAAGCTGTAGATGTCTACTTTCTCTGTTATTGGACAACCAGCAAGATATTCTGGTGCCATGTAACCCCTATAAGACGGAGAGAACATAGGCAATAGATGGATAAAAGTCATATCATACCATTTAAAAAGACTAAACAATGGGAAGCTTAGTATACAAGGCTCCCACTTGGTAGAGTCCGGAGAGGATAGGTAACTTTAATTTTGCAAAGAGGCTGTTTTCAGAATTTGAACTCGTGAACTCCAGGTCATATGACAGCAATCTTATAATTGCGCTGAGGCTTACCCTCGTGTTTTAAAAAGACTCTGCCAGAAAAATTCTTCAAAATGGAAAATAAAGGCAGCAAGATACTCACAATGTGCCTACAATAGAAGTACTATCACACGGCTTCAACTTTGCCAGGCCAAAATCAGAAATCTTTGGTCTGTATTTCAGGTCTAATAAGATGTTGCCGGCTTTGATGTCTCTGTGAATTATCGGCACTTCAGAATTGTTATGTAGATATTCCAAACCATCAGCTGTGCCAATGATTATTCCATGTCTTTTTGGCCAATTCAACTGCTTTTTCTTCTCCGGGTCTTCCTTTCATGGGCAGTAAAGAAATAAATAACTAGATAAAACACATAAAAAAGTAGTGCATGGTCACACCCTCACTATGAATTCACTAGGCTGTCATACACACACACACACACACACACACACACACACACACACACATATATATATATTGCCATTTACTGGTGCTAATTTATAAAAGATTGATCTTGTAATATATGGCATCAATAACTTACCAAACAAGTTGTAGTTCAGGCTTCTGTTTGCTAGAAATTCATAGACCAGAAAGCTTTCTGTCGAGGTGAAGCAGCAGCCTAGGACACGAACTAGATTCTTGTGTTGAGCTCTGCTGTATACATCCATTTCATTGTAAACTTCCTCTTTCCCATCCCTTCCACTAACAAAGAAACGCTTTATTGCAATTTCTCTACCATCTTGTAAGGTTCCCTATCCAAAATGCCTAGCAAGTCATCATGTATAGAATATGGAAATTATTACAAGGGAAAAAAAAGTTGAGGCATATACCTTGTAAACTTCACCATATCCCCCTTGACCAATCTTATGGCATTCATTGAAGCCATCGGTTGCTTTCTCTAATGTTGAGCACTCGAACTGCATGAACCACGAGCTCATCCTTACTGCTGATGAGTTCATCTCTTGTCCTTTAGTTGACATTGAAACGGCAAGAATGATATTAGAAGTATGTTAGCTGTGAAACCAAAATCGTTAATCATAGCCAGTGAGGAAATAAGAAAAGGACATGCTTCTTATAGTTGAAGATTACCTTTCCATTTAATTGGAAGACTATGTAGTTTGTAAATGTTTTTGCCTGCGTAGTATCCAATTGTAATAACCAATGAACACATAGCAGTTGCAGCAAGAACAATCGCTGTACATTTTATCAAAATATCTGCAGGGAGTTCATGTTAGAATTCATCTAGTCTGTTTATTTTCTTGACGGTTTAACATGGATGATTTTGGGGTTATAAAGAATTAAACATCTAATACTTCAACCGGCAACTAAATAATTATCAACAACATATACACAATATGACATCGACATAATTCAAAGTTGCATCTACGTGACATGCAAACTTCTCCTATCGATATGCTTAACTTTTTAAATACCCTGATTTCAGTAAGTTTAAGAGTGATATAGATTATAGACTATCAAGGAAAAAAGATTGACATTGACCTCTAGCTTTTTCACTTCTTGCATCATTACTGCTGAAGTCATAATCAGCATAACGTAAAACACATCCAGCATTGAGCACATGGGCCTTTGTTGATGGTAGACAAGATAAGGAGGTGCTAGCTGCATTTGCAAGGCAAGCAGAACACATATCATGGTCCAATGTCCTCCAACAGGAAGCCAGACCATAGATTGCCAAACCCGAATGCAAACGTCCTTCCATATACATAAAGCCTCCCACATCAGGTGCCTTCATTGTCATTTGATTGATTAAATGTATCGCCAAACTAGTAAACTCTTTTGCCTGTTGTGCTTTGCCGTCACTGCAACCCTGTTTTCATTCAGTCCCCATAGACATATCAAACAAAATGTGTTGAACGAAAGAGAAATCATTGCTGCACACTCCAAATTGAATTGCATCAAATTAGTTGAACAGAATTCATGGCAAACTTTTTTCAGGTAAAGAACTCATGATAATTTAAACAAGCCTTTCTATGGTGAAATAGCGGTGCAAATAGTTGTGACTTGTAATCACCTAGTTATGACAATGTTTAAAGGAGTTCCAAAACTCCAAGGAAATCTCCTTTCAAGGACTTTGTGAGCAACCGCATTTATGAGCTTGACATCACATATTTAGACCTTCAGGCTTTATGCCGAGACTTTGACATCATGAGAAATTTTTAGATATTTTTAGAGTAAAAATTTATTTATTTTTACTTTGTATTGATTATTACTTAACAGGCTAGCTATTGCATTCAAAATGTAAGAAAAATGGCAGACAACGATAGTCACAAAGCTAATGCGTTAAGTAACAAATAATATAGAGCAATTTTTTTTTCTTATTTTAAGAGTATCTAAAAATTTCTCTTATATATTTTAACTCAAAATCTTAGGGAGTTAGTTTTTCACATAAATAAGGCCCATCTTTGGAGTATCAATATAGTTCAAAGTGACAATGATAATAATCATAGAAAATGCAAAATCTTAACAAATATAAGTTCAAGATAAAATGAAAATCAAACCATGTTGTAATAATCGTCAAGATGGTTTTAAATTGTGGTCTGCAACCACAATTATGACCATAATATTGCTGTTGCGGTACCCTCTATAAATGCATTGCAGTGGCAATTACAACCATGTTAGTTACATTTTCTCGCAATTTTTCGCAATCGTAGTAATCACAATGTTAAAATTAAAAGATGAGGAAAAGAAAAAGTACCCTTAAATCGTCAGGGCTAATGTTTTCCTGGTAGAAGCTATAATTATCTACACGGATAAAGCAGCCATCTGAATACGCACGGCCACCCGTGGCTGGCAAGCAACTGGGAAGAATGCCTTCAACGGATCTGAAGCAAGTTTTGCATTCTGAAGCAGAAAGATCGTTTATGCATTGCGAAAACACATAGATACGGTTTGGTGGATCACCTACTTCCTTGAATGAAAACCTGTTGCGACCCATTTCTCCCTTCATCTCATTTATCACTTGCCAGTAGTTTTCAAGATATTTTGCTTTTCCCTCTTCTGTCACGTTCGAATGGCTGCATGAGTGTGCAACAACGTCAACCAGCGAGTCTGCATTGCCGTGGCTTCGACAGAGCGATGAAAGGAACACAAGAATTATTAAGGGCAGAAATGTGTTGGCCATGCATCCATGACGGTGACAGATAGGGCAGAGAAAAACCAAAGCAATGAGACAATGATTTTGATGCTAATGCTTCCCTTTTCATTATATTTGCGTTTTTCTTCAACAAAACTAAATTCCCCTCTCTTATTTATTTTCTGTTATAGATATCGTTGTTCTTAAATCATATCCAGCGGTGTCATCATTTTTTTTTAGTAATTCTACACTTTAGAAGTGTAACAAAATTTGTTTTGAATTGTATAATATCGTCACAGAAAAAAATATAAACGATAAATATGAAGAAAATATATTTTGATATCAAAATTAGACTTCACAACTCACGAGTGGCCAGCAGAGAGAAAAATCCCATTCACTACCACTCCATGCTTTTTGTCTCTTCATAGTGTACACTTTTAATATTCTGTTTTTGATGTCAAAATAATATAAATTCAAAAAAAAAAAAAAATAGGTCTCTCGCCCAGGGCTTAATAGTGTAGCCTGTCTCCGTGTAAATCCATGCATTGCTAAAATTTGTTATGAATATTATTAAAAGGTGAGGGTTGAAAAAGCTATTAACAAAAGCTATAACTCAGTCCTATTTGATTAACATTTGATTACAAAATAACTTATATGTAGTTATAAGAAAACTTTCATGTTATTATGATTTTATATGGTTTTAAATTCTCGATTGGGTATGTACCAAAAAAAAATCTGGGTTGAGTGTTTTATGTAATCGATAATTGTTTAATCAATATATAACAATTTTCTCCTTTTATACTCCTTTTTTATCTCTTGAGTTGATTCTATTTATTCATAACATTTTATCTGCCCAAAATCTCTGCCATTCAAGTGGTGACTTGCTCAATAAGAGATTCTATTAATAGAGTAATTTATTTTTCATTTTTTTGGATCAATCTAAGAGTTTAATATTGACACCCTAATGATATAGAAATTTTTACACCATCAATTAATTACATATTATCATAATATGTATAATGTGAGGCGGCTAGTGCAAAACTCGGGCACTTTTTATGACATTACAGTGCATGATAGCACAGGTGTTCAAATTAAAATCGAAAACAATCTAAAAAAATTGAAATTAATTGTCTGAACTAAATCAAACCAAACTACGAACATCCCTAAGAATGATAGTATAAAATATTTGATACTGATTGTATTAAAATTAAATTCACAACTAATCCATGAATCCATATTTGGTTAACCCAAAGTTTCCAACTTAGCATATTTTATGGTGATGATTCCTGTAACATCCTCAATTTCATGTCATGCTAAATTACCTCAATAACCCTAAGTAATTAGGCACTTAATGAGAAATTATGAGATTAAAACTTAATTAAGGGGTTAACTCGGGTGAGATGAGTCACAAGAATGCTTAATCAAGGTTAGATAATCTCTAATTAAGAGAGTCAGAGCCCTTATAGCTTAATTAAGTACTAATCGCCCATAATTAGCTTAATCGAGTTTAATTAAAGTTAATCAAGCTTAATCGTAAGATTAATTTTTGTTAATCGTATTCTTGTGTGTTAATCACTAATCCTTGCTTAATCACCTTAATTAAGTTGTATGAGCACTTAATCACATGATTAAATTCAAATTTAGTCAACTAGACAATAAAGTAGAGAGTGATGTTATTAAAGCAAAAAACATTAGACAAAACTACTTTATATAAGAGTTTGACCATGCTTTGTCTTCCCATCATTCCATTTGTCCTCTTAATCACTAATTAACACAAGATGACACAAAATTAAGCAAAATATCTCACTCTCCTCCCTTAATGTTGGACGCCACTTTCAAGCACACACACACACACACACACACTCACATTTTCATTTTCACTCATCCTATTCTCTCTCTTCAATGCAAAATCCTCCAACTTCTCTCTAAAACTCTCTTCATCTTCTTCACCTTCTTCTTCCTTTCACCACCACCACCACCCGAAAACCACTCATTTAGCCCTTCAAAGACCTCATCTTTGGGTCTTTGGAGACAAGATCTAAACACTACAACCTCCATTTTCACAAGATTTCAAGAGCTTCTCTTTCTTTCTTGCAAAACCGCCACCATCATCATCAAGAGGAGCCATCATCTTTTTCTTCCTCCTCTCTTGTTTTTGCGCCATCTTCAAGAAAGGTAGTGATCTTCATCTTTTTCATTTTGTTTGCTCAAGAAAGCTTAGAGCTTGGTTCTTTCATGACCAAGATCTCTAAGTGAAAACTTGAGAAGATCCTTCATGCTCTTTAAGAGCAAAGTTTCCATTTTTGGCAAAATATGTTCTTGTTGTTCTTTAAGTGTTCTTAAGTTTCCTATTTTAGAAAAATATGTTCTTGTTGTTCTTCATGTGTTCTTGGAAAAATATGTTCTTGTTGTTCTTCATGTGTTCTTAAGTTTCCTTTTTCTTTTGGAAAAATATGTTCTTGTTGTTCTTTAAGTGTTCTTAAGTTTCCTCTTTTAGAAAAATATGTTGTTATTATTCTTCATGTGTTCTTAAGTTTCCTCTTTTGGAAAAATATGTTCTTGTTGTTCTTTAAGTGTTCTTAAGTTTCCTCTTTTGGAAAAATATATTCTTGTTGTTCTTCAAGTGTTCTTAAGTTTCCTCTTTTAAAAAAATATGTTCTTGTTGGTATCTTGCTTAAAGTTGTTCCTTTCTTTTTTTATGATAAGTTAATGATTAGAAAAGTTTCATCTTATTATGTTTTCCTAGTTTGATAAGACTATGAATATTCTAAAAGCTTAAAACTTTAAAAAAGTTTGCTTCTTGAAGCATAAAAAGTGGCGCAAATTTAGTGCCTTCATAAAAGTCTTATTTTGTTTTGTTTTGAAGACAATAATACATGTAAAAGTCTAAGCTTTTTGGTATAATAAGCTTTTTTGAGTTATAAAATGATATCTTCTTACTTTATGTCTTAAAAATCAAACCTTAAAGAAAAGACCTCTCATAAAGTTTCAAACTTTAATCAAGAGTGAAACTTTTAAGTCGTAAAAGTGTTGTTTTGTAACATTTAATTCATAAAGTTTTGATCTTGAACCAAAATAATGCCAAAATGTGTTAACTTTTATAAAGAACAAGACTTTTTATTTTAAAAAAAAAAAAGTTAGTAACTTGTATCATTATTTCATAAAGATCTAATCTTTAAGATAAGAGCTTGATGTCGAAGGCACTCAATTTCATAAAGAATAAAACTTTATGACTACTTTATAAAGAATGATAACTTTAATGAAGTTTAAGGTAAGACTTTGATGTGTTATTAATGAAAGCTTAAAATTTCATAAGTTGAATAAGTTAAAAATCACCCTTGGTGTTTAGTGAACATGGTATTGTTGGGTTCATGATGTGGTTATGCGTTGTCATGACACAAGGATTAGCGGGATCTCGAACTCCTTGGGAACAGAAGTATGATTAAGGCCTCTAAGCATACCATGAACCTAGGAATCACTAAGTGCACTATCTCAAGGAAAGGAAACAATCACTTAACTTAATTAATTTGAACAAGTGTTCCATAAGACATGTACTTAAGTAAAGAATACTTTCATACGAGGACTAAGTAACTAAAAGATCACAAACACATATCCTAACTATGTGATTCTCTCATGGGTAACCACGAGAAATCATATGAGGATTCATAATATTCTTCGCAAAGAAAAACACAACTATAAACCCCTTTAGGGTATGAATGTGTGATGCCATCCGGCATGATGAATGATGAGTTTAACTGAGCTTTGTCTCATGATTGAATGATGAGTGTGATGATATGATATAGATATGTTGAACTGTTAGTTGAAAGTTTATGATTGGCATTTTGGGGAAGCTCTAGTCTAGCTGTTATGCTGCTGGATTTCCGTCAAAATTATGGACTTTGTCATATCATTGCATGTGTCTAGTCAAAGAAGTATTATGCATGTAAAGTATAATGATAAGCAAAGAATTAATAGGATATGACCCTTCAATCACTTCGATAAAGGAAGTGAGAGATGGCGATCCACAAAAGACTCAAGGAACCTTTATGAGGGAGGCAAGGGTGACATGGAGGACCCTCCAACTTAGAGGTAACCAATATTGGCTTAGTTTGATTTGGTTAGTACTGCATGACGACGGTCATGGAATGAGCTCATGTCCAAAAGCAGTCTATTTCAAAGGAAAGTAAAGAATGTTAAGCACATGCTAAAAATGAAAGTTAAAGTAGGACCATGGTCAAATTGATGAGTTGCATAGTCATGCATGTTTCTATATTTCTCATGCGCATTATGAATGTTTATACCATGTTCTCCCATGTATATGCTCTTATATGGTAGTTTTGAGTTTCTTTATATTATGTTTATATGGGAAAGATTAAAAGAAACCCGCTTCGGGAACCTATGTTTTCAAACCCTTTAAAAATAGAACTTATACATGCTCACTATTTTCATAATTAAGCCTGAAGTGGCTGGGACGATGACGATAGTACAGTATTTGTCTAGTCGCGATCCTATTGAGAAATCTTGCATTTTTCACTCCTACGTTTCCGTGTCATCTTCAGATGGAGCTGATAGCATTAGTGGTAGCACTACTGGCAATACCTGACTGGATAAGACGAGGAGCTGCCATGTTTCTTCACCTAGCTAAGGAGGATCGAGAGAGTAGCATAGTATTTTCATTTTCTTAAGAGCCCTAGTTGGGCAGTTCATGTGTAATTAAGAGCATGTAGGAAGTCATGCTGTTTAATTTGACATATTACGTATGTGATACTTATTAAGTGTAATGATGACTTTGATTATCTCTTATTGCATTCTTGGCTTAAGGTATTGTGTTATATTGTTTCCATTTTGTCATATTTCTTATTAGTAACTCAGCGATATGAAGAATAACATTCACACGTATGCGAGTAAGTAAGCGCTTAAAGGCTCAGCTTTCAAGCATGAAGGCTTTACAAAGAAAAAAATTTCATACTATTTTCATGTATTATGCTAATTTCAAAGATAAGAACTTCCGTTAGTTAAGAGTAACAACTAGTAATGCCATAAAATGACTTAAACGTATGGTATTTTTAGGGTGTTACAATTCCAAACATTTTGATATTATTTACATTACATATTTACACTTGGTTTTAGTTGAAAAACTAATATGGAGATTCATCAAAGAAAGAATGAAAGTTTTTAAGCTATACAGTTGCATATTCACTTGAAAAGAATAATTTGAGTACAGAGTGGAGAAATCTTTCAAGAAGAGATACTACTATCATGAAAATCAAGATCAAGAAACCCAAATGGAACATAAGCCATTCCTTTAAAGATTAAAAGAGTATACTGCAAATCAATGTTGGTCTATGGAAGAAGCTCTTAGAAGAATTGAATACTAATGTTGCTTATGAATAAAGATTTGCTTGTCCAACTCATCAAAATTGATAGTTGTTCGAAATCATATGAGCTTACAAATTAGCGAGCTTATGACCCAAATCCAGAATCTAGCAAAAATTTTCAACAGCCTACCAATACTCTCCTATAGCTTAACAACACAAAAAATAAAATTGTATGAGTGGTTAAGAATGAAACCTTATGCATTTAGAAATGTGAAGGACACAGAAAAGAGAGAACACTTAAAAAGGCACAAAAGGACAAGACATGAAAAGGAACATTCTTTTGTTGAGAATGGGATCTATAGGTGTTTCGAAAATGAGCTCAAAACCTCAAATCATAGTCCAGCTATTCGAATGAAGCTAAGTGGGAGAAACTCAGAGAAGTTAATACCTCTGTTTGGAAGTGCATAAATAGCAAGCGAACCCTAAGTTAGCTAAAAAGCGTCTCATACGTATAGAGAAAATGGGGACTACTGCTGTGATTGGTGAAGCAAACCCTTTGGGACTCCTTTGTAGCTTCGATGATGTAGTTCTTGTTGTTGACCCCATTTGTTGTCAACACTAAACACTATTGGAGTTAGGCATACAAAGATACTCCAATGCTCAAGTAAAACATAGAAATGGTCATTTATGTGTATAACAAATATAGCATACCTTAAACTAAGAGGATGGGTCTAAGCAAAAGCAGAAATGGAGCAATTCTTGTAGAAAATAGTCTCCAAATGAAGTTTTGAGATCTTGGTAATTTCTTGGACTTGAGAAAATTCAAATTTCCTTTATTCAAAAGGCAGTTCTTAGGTTCAAGGCCTAACTAAGTGTAACATCCCCCACTTTTTTAATCGGAGTATAATAGAAACTTTGAATTATTTTTCTTCGGTAGTGTGAGAATTTCTTAGGCAGCGCTATGCCATGACGATTCTCACACTTGAAATTATAGGGTAGTGTAACATTGCCGTTGAAAATATGGCACTACCATATGTTAAAAATTAGGAAATGACAAAAGTGCCCCTATCAACTTTTGTTAATTTCACTCTTGCCTAAAAGTTTTAGAAATTGTACTTTAACCCCAAGTGGATATTTCCACAACAACCCTAAAACTTTTCATGAAATGACCTTTATGTCCCTACATCTATAAGATTAGCAAAATGGGATTTTAAGCAGAGCAGAATCACGTGGTAAAACCGTAGAAGTTTAAATCTCTGCCGATTGGGCCATGGAGGCAGTCTGGTGTGAAATGACAAGGGGTGCCCCTGGACTTGCTCAAAATTACGAAAATGCCATTAGTTACAGAAAATTGGAAATAGAAAGGCTCCAAATTTACGAAATTGTCTAATTTACTCCGTTAATTCACTTATTCGGTTTCAATAGTTATGTAAGGGCAATTAGAGGTTAAGTAAATATTAATCAAGAGTTAACTAGATATTAGTTGGAGAGATTAGGCTTAAGATAAATTAAAAATGAACATGTAGACATCTTACAAAACTATTAAGTAACGTTTGACCGATTTGGAGAAAATCGGCGAAGATTCGGTATTTTAAACCACTAGAACCGAACCAGTAGAATTTTCTGCTGGAATCCCTCACTTAAATGGCTGAAATACAGCCTCTCCTACCACATATGAGTGGCGCCAAGTGTTGCTCAAGATAGTGGAAAAACTTGGCTTTACTTACATCGGATTTTTTATCGTTTTCGCCTAGTTGTTCGGTTTTATCAACTACTTAAGATTAATTAGCATTCGATTAAATTTTTACTTAGAGCCAATTAAGTATCATTTAGAGAAAATATATATGAGAGAATTAGATTGAAAGCATAGGAAACTTCATAGGATTTTTCCAAAACCGATTTACCGATTTAAAGGAAATCGATAAGATTTCGGTATTTCAAACTGTCAGAACCGGACCAATCGAAATTTTTCTATGAGTGCCCTAGGATTAATGGCTAAGATTTAACCAAGCAAATCCCCAAGTGGCACCTTGATCAGCCCTTGATGATGGGGAAGCCAAGCCAAATTGGAGAAAGGAGTGAAATCCACCAATCAAGGCAAAGTGTCTCCAAATATCTCAACCTTTTCTTTCCTTCTCTTATCCAAATTTTCGGCTATCCCTCTCCAGCTGCTGAAGCTCATCTCCTTCTCTTCTCTTTGCTCTCATTTCCACTCCATTCTCACCCATTTTCAAGTCTCATCACAAGTGCTTTCATCAAAGACACAAAATCCACTTAAATTCAGCTAGATAAGGTAGGAAATCCTACTTCTCCTCTTGTTTCTCTGATTTGGGGCTGTATGTTGGGCATGCATAATCTAAGATGTTGGTGTTTTATAGAGTGATGATGATGTTTTATGATTGATTTTGCATGTATGTTGTGATTAAAATTGGAATTGAGGGCAAATAGCTTGAAGGAAGAAGACATATCTAGAGGCTATTAGGGTTTTCCCTCGGCGGTCCGTACAGCGGAGTATACGGCTCCGCCTACCGCTGTTTAAATCTGATGAAACTATTTTTAAATGAAACTAAACATCCAAGGGTTTCCATAAATATAAAATATAAGGCCATTGGATTAGTATGGAATTAGTTATGAATTTTTGAATTTAGACCTAGAAATCTGGGTTCTCACTCGGATAGCATGGGTTGAGAAGGGTGTAACTCACCCTATACAATCTCAAATTGAGTGAAACTAAAGTTTTTTGAAAGCTAACACATGAGAGAACATTCCATAAAAATTTTAGAATTTAATTCGTTGTCATTTGTTCCCAGCACATCAATGAAGTTGGCATAGGTTTAAACTGGCCTAGAATAGGATAGCCCAGTAGGGTAATGTTTCAAGACTCATAACTCAAAATCTACGTAGGCAAATGACATGAAACTTAACTCATTTTAAATCTTTTTGTGTTAGCTTTATTTTGATATAAAATTTGCATGATTTCACCTAGTTTTCAATTTTTAGTGAATTTTCTTCTATAGGAACCCAATTCTGGCTAAGAACAGAACATGCTAAGATAAAATGTTTATATCTTGAGTTATACAACTCAAAATGAGATGGGACTAAAGGGATTAGAAACTAGGCATATAAGGCTGTAACATATCCAAAAATGAGATTTAAATGAGTTGAATTGAATAAAATTGGGGCATGCCAAATTCGGGCAGAATAGGGAGGAATAAACTGAAACCTTAATGATGCTTGATTTGGAATTATTGAATGATGCTATGAATATATGTATGTAATTGCTGGTCTATTCTGAAATTTACAAGTTTGTATATTTGTACTAGTTGCCTGGCACTATTCATGGGGAAGCGGACTCGATCCGTTATACTGCTGAATTTTTGGCAGGAATTTATGAGAACTTATGCTATGGATGATTTATGCTTTGAATATATTTACGTTTACATGTCATTTTCATGTACATCATGCATGCAAGTATATATTTGGAACATGATATGATATATAAAGTATGAGACATACTCATGAATGCACCAAGCATCTGCATGCATGACAAGATATGAAAAGGAAAAGACAATAAGAACTTGCAAGAAAGATGTACCAAGCTACCACGTGAGGCATGGCATAGACCCAGCTAGCGTGGGCCAGAGCGGTACTATCTAAAACTTGGGCTAGCCCCCGACCAGATTTAAGGGGAATAGACCGGTGTGAGGGTCGGGGAAAGTAAACTCGTCACTCATGTATAGGTATGAGCTCGAACCTGAAAAGCAGGCTATCACCCAGGGGTGAGAGAGGCCATTCACCTCCGGGGGACCAAGTACAGAATGGCAAGGTTAAGTTGCAAGTTAAAGAAGAGATAAGTTAAGTCAAGTGCACTTGCATACATTCAAGTATAAGCATCTATATGTACATTTTCAATCATCTAGTTAAGTCATAATGCTATTATGACCTTTATTGAAGCATATTATACTATCCATATTTCTATGTCTGTTATATGACATGGCAAGTGATTGTTAAAATATAACCCGCTTCAAGAAAGGTGTTTTCAACTTAAAATTGAACCACTATTTGTTTATATGTGCTCATATTTTTATAATAAACCGAAGCGGCTGGAATGTTTATGATGACGTTGTAAGATTGGCTTGAGTTTACCTACTGAGAACCTTAGGTTCTCACTACCTGCTTGTATGTTTTTCCTTTCCGTAAACATTCTAGCACCCAAGTTGGAAATCAAGTATGAGGCGGAGTACATGGTCTTTCATTGAGCAAGAAGTAAGCCAGACCAAGAGACTCTTGAAGCCAGCTAATGACTAGTCGGATGTAAACGCTATGTACTATGTCAGTCACAATTTCTTTCAAGGTGTAATTATTTTATTTTCTATGTATCAGAGATTATTAGTCAGTAATAAAGTGAGCAGTTAAAGGGCCATGTATTATATTTTTCATATATTAAAGATTTTCTTAGTATAGTGACAACCTCTTAATATAACTCCATGACTCGAGCATAGCTTATATAATAGAGGGTGTTACACTAAGCTCCTTGTATAAGCTCAGTTTTAGGCTCTTCCAGAAAGGTTTGTGTGGGTGGCAAATGGGCCGAGTTGTTGTCGTTGGGCTAAGTTATATGACCTACAAAGTTTGTCCAACCCATAATTCTCGAGTTTGGTTATAATCCAAGGATTATGAGCTAAACTCTAGTAATGTCGAGCTTATGGCAGTTATTGGATACAACCCTTTATTTACAGAGTGGTAGTTATGTAGAGGAATGTCATGCCATGTGTTAGTTGGTTACTTATGGTTAACCTGATGAGCATTAAATCTAAAATGGTTGAGGTTGATAGATCAAATCTAAATCATTGATCACATTAAAGTTGAGCTACCACCATTGATGAATTCTTTGGCCAAGATTCATACATAATCAAGGGAACAAATCTAGGCCATTGGTTTGAAAGAGGTCATTTTATGTTCAAAAGCTTCTCTTCTAGCTATTTGTCTTCACTTTCACTTTCGAAGTGCTTATTGTCTCTTGGAGGTTCCTTTCCTTCTCCAACATCTGTGAGTTTAGGACTCTTAGAACACTCAATCACCTTCTTCAAGTCACCCTTCATCATCCATCATTCAAGCATCTTACTTTGGTAATTCTCTTAGCTTTTTGTCATTCCTTAATTACATTTTTTGTTTACTATTTTATGCAATACCCTAGGGTAGAAAATTCTACTTGTCGATAATGTCAATGTGATAGGCATAATAGTTGAAATTTAACGATAGAGTTTAATGTGCTTAGCACCTTAGCTTTTCCTACTTTTCATTTTCTTTGAGCATATGGGAAAGAAAAGTAAAGTTATCTCATTTGAAAAGGGGAATTAGCCTAAGGACCTTGTAAAGGAAGCTAGGGATCTTTTTTACTAGATGAACACTCATGTTAAGAGTGTGGCTACCTTATTTGATGATGCTAAGAGCATCGTGGTGTTCCAGTAGTATTCTCATCATTCTCAAGTAAGGAACAAATCCTTTTTCAAGCGCTTTCCTTGTGACACGAAGGACATGGTATGCCATTCTCAAGTTTCTAGCATAAATCCCAAGTTTGTTTTTATGCATGAGACCTTTTTCATGACTTAGGGCTTAGATTACCTTTGATTGGGTTTGAGCATGAGGTATTTGTCAAATGAATTTTGCTTCTCCATAGCTTCATCCTAATAGTTGAGCTTTTGCCTAATCATTTGAGATACTAATGAACTTCTTGGGCATTGAGCCCTCTATCAAAGTCTTTTTTTTTTTCCTTTTAAGTAAAAGGGGATTGGAAAGGTCTTTGGGTGTTTTTGAGTAGCCACCCACGGAAGAATTTCCTATCCTTATATTAAAGTTTGTATAAGGATTTTAAAGATAGGTTCTTTTAGATAAGATTTCATGAGGTTGACTTCCCCTTTTTTCTTAGATAAGTATAGCTTTGAAAGATATCCTTTCTATTGGAGCTTCGAGCTTAGTAGATTTTGGATATGGATTATAGGAGTTTGTTCACCAAGGAAAGATATTTCATGGATTACTTGGATGATCTCAACCTCCCTAAGCCTCTACAGTGTTGAACACTTGTTGAGCGGAAGGTCAATAAAGCTAGGGTGCTTAAGCACTTCAGTAAGTTTTGGCAACTTTATTTGTATTCATTTTGTCGTCCATATTGCATAGGCTTTTATCACCATAACTCTTTCTTTTTTTTTTTGTAGAAGAAGAGGCTCTTAAGATGTCCTCCAAGTCTACATTAAGAAGAAGGCTACTATCATTGGAGCCCTTGTTGGAGGTGTAAAAATAAAGGAACCCTAACTAGGTAACTTGGGGAATAAGGCTACAGTGAAGTCCTTAACACCACCTACTCACCAACCAGCCAGGAAAAAGCGATGAGAATGGCTGGACATGATTTAACTAGAAGATTCTTAGAAGAAACAAGCCCAAATGTTTCTTTGGGATTTCATCAGCTCAGCAAGCTCTGTCTTAGTGGAGCTAGGAGTTACCTGTTCAACCATTTTGTGGATGAAATCCTAGTAGCCCTTGAGGATGTAATTTATAGAGGAGAGTAGGAGTTTTCGTTTGACCACCCTACTTTATTTATGCTACATCTTTTTGCTTGGCTAACAAACTTCACACTAGTTAAATAAAAATGACTTTACTAAATATAAGGGTTATTTGGCTAAGCTAATGACAGCTTAACCAAGCTTGAAAATCTTTAAGTGTAAAACTTCACTTACAAATTTGAACCATAAAAGTTCATGGCTCGCTTTGATTTTCTAAAAGTTATATTGGGCTTAGTTTTTACTTTATTCGAAGCTTATTCTTGGCGCCATTCTTGATTCTTTAGTTAAAAGCCCCATTTTTGTCTTATAAGCCTATGCTTTAAGGTTTTGCTCTACTTTAATCTTGATTTAGCCTTCTTGGCCTTAATCTCGGCTTTAGTGTTTTTCGAATTCGAACCTTACCCTTGGGTTGATGTTCGTAGCCTTTATGTTGGCCTTATTCGAAGCCTCAATCTAAGCTTACTGTTCCTAGCTTTTTTTTGGACCTTATCGGAAATCTTAATCTAGGCTTATTATTTCTAGCCTTTATCTCGATCTTTCTTTCTTTATTTTTTATCTTTGTTGCATTTGATTGTGAAGCTTATTCTCAGGTTAACAATCTTATATAGTCTTTCTTCTTGACTTCTTCTTTTGTGTTTATCACATGGCATTTGAAATATGAAAACTCAGTAGAAAATATGAAATCCAACAATTTAGAAATTCAAAATTTCATTAATCTAAATAATACATCAAATGTTCACCAAGGTCTTTTAGTGCTCAACTTATGTAGGTGGTGTATCCTCAAAACCTCCATTGATAAAACTAATGGGAAAAAAATCCAATGAAAAAAAAGGAGCACACTTATCATGCATAATTTAAGGAATAGGACTTAGCTGTAGTACTTTCTACGTGAAGTCATATTCCATATGCATGATAATTCTCTTCCTATGAGCTCAACAATTTTGTAACCTCTTTCTAACACCTTTGGTCACTCTATAAGGTCCTTCCCAATTAAGGACAAGCTTTCCTTACCCAGCTAGCTTCCTTTGAAGTTCAATCTTTCTTAGCACTAAGTTGGCTTCTCAAAAACTCCTTGTTTTTACATTTTTGTTATATTTCCAAGCAATCTACTATTTTATAGCTTCTTCATTTATTCGTGCTAACTCTTTCTTCTTCTAATAAATCTTGCTCAACTTCTCTAATTTTGATATTGGCTTCTTTCATGAACAATTCCTTCACAAATTGGGTTCTAAAACTTCCATGAGTATATCATTTCTGCTCCAAAGAAGAGCATGTATGGAGTCTCCTTTGTTGAAGATTGGGCCATATATGATAGGTACATGACACTGCTAGTAACTTAATGGCCCAAAGTCCTTTTGGCCTTATCAAGCTTCTTTTTAGACCTGTCAATACAACTTTGTTGGCTACCTCTACTAACCCATTTGTATGAGGATGCTCTACCAATATAAGGAGCCGATGAATTTCAAGGTTTGAATAGAAATCTTCAAGCCTTTTATTAGTAAATTAGGTTCCATTATCACTCAATTTGTTAAGGGATACAATACTTGCAAAAATTCTTTTCCAAGCAAATTTCCTAATTTTGTTAATGTTGGTTGATGCCAAAGGTTCTGCCTTTGTCATAGTATAAGGATAATGATCTAACAATATTAATTCCCCACTTGTGAAATAGCTAACTTGTTTCTGAGCATTGTAATTGTTCAAGGTGCTTTTGCATAACCTTGGAGAACCGTTGACACTTGTCACATTTATAGACAAACACGGTACAATCCATCTTCATTGTGGGCCAAAAATACCCAACTTGGAGTACTCTTGCTGCCTATGATCTTCCCCTGATGTGATTTACATAAAATCCTTCATGGACTTTATACATGACATTTTTAGATTCTTTTTTCAAAGACATTCTAGTAATGGCAAAGAATAACCTGTCCTATAAAGTTGATCATCCACAATAGTGTAGTAGCTTTATAACCTTTTTAGCTTCATGGCTCCTTGAAAATTCTTTGACAAGTTTCCTTCAAGAGATAGCTCAATATTAACATTCTCCAGTCTTCTTTAACTAAAGTCGCTGTTACTTCTAGCTAATTACTTGGTTGATGGAGTGCTCCTTGAATAACCGACCTATGTTTTTTTTGGCTTTTTTATGCTCACTAATTTCTACAATATTTTGACCTTTGTGTTTTCCCATCGAAGAATGTGCTCAATAGTGTACTTATTGAATTTTGTTATTAAGTTCAGCACTTGGTGTAGATATTTTTCTAATGAGCAATCTTTTACATGATAGTCTCCATTAATTTGTCCAATTACTCATTGTAAGTCTCGCTTTACATGGATATTTCAAGCTCAAAGTTTCAATGCCATTACAAACCTGCAGTAAAAGCTTCATACTTGGTTTGATTATTGCTTGCCTTAAATTAAAATTACAACAATTGATCTATGGTGATTCCCTTGTCGTTTTCCAAGATTACTCCAACTATGCTTCCTTTTACATTAGAGGCCCCATCAACATATAGGGTCCATTAAATTGGGCCTTAATTGGCCCTTGGGGTTAGCATTCAATATTGAACTCCAAAATTTCTATTAACCAAGCTATCATTCTTCTCCTGAGCTTAAGCCAATGTGAAACTTATTTAATTGGCTACTTAGTCCTTACTTTGATATGATGGCTTTGAAAATATGGCTTGAGCTTTCTAGTTGATATAACTAGTGCAAAGGCGAGCATATCGATCTTCTCACTTTTAGACCTTGCTATGTCTTTATTATAAAATTTATGGGCATTTATTCTCTCCCTTGCTTCTTGACTTGAACCGAGCTTAGTGCATTCTCGGTGATGGAGAGGTATAAGTACAAGAGCTTTCCTTGTTTAGACTTTGTTAAGATTACTGGACTCATTAAAAGCTCCTTGCTCCTGAAAAGCTTGCTCACATATCATGTTCTAGTTGAATTCTTGCTGCGTTCAAGAAATATTTAAAAAATGGGTGTGCCTTATTCGCATCTACAATTCATCCTTTCAATTGTCATAATTATTTTATAGGTCAAGGGCTCCTCATCTCCTGAATTGCTCAACACCTATCTTGAATGGCATCAATATCTTTGTTTGTGAGCATAAAACCAAGGAACTATTCTCCATTCATCCTAAAGGCACATTTTTCTAGATTCAATCTAATGTTGTATTTTCTAAGCTTTTCAAAAGTATTTGCGACGTCTTCACAATGATCACCTTGTGCTAGGGTCATAGCAATTATGTTATCCACATAGACCACTATGTTTCTTCCAATTTGTTTCTTTGAACACCTTGCTCATAAGGTGCTGGTATGTAGCCCCTACATTTTTTTTTTAAATCCAAAAGGCATCACTTTGTAGCAAAAGTTTACCTCTTTGGTGATAAATGCTATCTTTTGCTCATCTTCGAGATGCACTCAAATTTGATTATAACTTGAATATGCAACTGTAAAGCTCAAATACTAGTACCTTGAGGCATTGTTGATGAGTTCATCAAACTTTGATAGGGTATATGACCTTAGGATAAGCTTTACTCAGATCCATGAAATCCAAACACATCCTCCATTTTCTTAAGCTCTTTTTCACCATCACAATATTGGATAACCAATTGTGAATTAGATTTCTCAAATAAATCTAGGCTTCAGCAGCTTCTTTATTTCTTCACTTCTGGCTTGTTGCCACTCTTCTTAAAGCTCCTTTTTGTTTTGGGCCACTACCCTGGCCTTAGGGTTGATTACTAGACTATGGCATAAGACCTTGGTATGAAAACTATGCATATTAGTAGGGGCCCAAGTGAGATATTGGCATTCGCTTAGAAAAGTTGGCTTAGCTTTGCTTTGAGTTTTAGAGGCAATATAGACCTAACATATGCGAACTGCTTTATACATTCTTCAATTAGAATAGGTTCCAAGGCAATTGTGTTGCTACTGCTTCTGGATATCCCCTTTTGGTCATGCTCAAAATTTTTTTGCTATGGCTAAAAATCCATGTGGAAAATAGAGTTGACTTACTATTCATCATTTTGGGTTGGCTTCTGTTGAAGACATTGATTATGACAAATTCGAGCTTCTTTTTTGTTGGTATGCACTGCGCCAACTTCTATTTCTAAAATTGGAAATTTGAGGTCCAAGTGAGATGTTGGAACAATAGCCCCTAAAGCATTTAATGATGGTTGTCCTAGGATCATGTGATAAGGACTTTAGTAATCAATAACCAATAGTACTACTTGTTAATGATTTTTGTCCTTGACTCTATCTTGAAGGTTATCCGTAGTAGAACATACCCTCAACATTCAGCTGCTTTCTTAAGAATCCAACTAAATCACCACTATATGGGCTAAGAGATGCCTCTGAAAGTTGCATCTTTCTAAAGGTGGACAGGAATAGGATGTTAGCAGAATTGCCTTGATCTACTAAGACTTTCCTTACAATGTAGTTTCCAACAATATTAGAAATTACAACAAGGTAATGCAAATTTTTTTTCTATCCCTTTGAAGTCAGAAGTTGAGAAGGATATTACTGAGACCCAATTGTTTGACCTCGACATAAGATTTGTTCCCTCGATGACCATAATAGCTTGGAAATCCTTTTTATGTGTCAAACTCATCTCATTTCCTCTTACAAATCCGCCAGTGATGTGACAATTACTCCTCGAGTCTTATTTGTTTGTGGATTTGATCTGTTTTTCTTTGAGCTACCTTATTCTTCTTGGGTGCAACTTTTTCTTTGACTTTTCCCTCTTTTCCTTTCTATCGTTCTTGACTTTTATTCTGCCTTCTCCTACTCACTCACATACTTGCCAAGGTGGCCTTGCTAAATCAAACACTTGGTCTGGTCTTTTAGGACAATGCACTCCTCTGCCATATGATTGTAAGTGCAATGTTAATAACATCTTTTGCTTCTGTAGGCTTTCATAGGGATTTATTGTTTCCCTCCATTAGATGGAAGCTTAATAATATGAGAATTATATACATCCTGCAAAATGGTTTATCTGTTATTATGAATCGTCATATCAAGATTATGGCTTTTTGAAAGCCTTTCGTTTATTGTTCTCTCTACTCCAATCTCGTTGTCCCTATTCTCTGCTACTCCTCCTCTCTTCTTTGGTCTCTTATTTTGCTTGAGGCAATCATCATTTATCTTCAAATTCGTCTTCCATGCTTTAGCTTTCTTGGCATCTCATACTCATACTCCTCTATGTTAGTGTAGCCAACGAATCATTTTGTTTAATCAATATTCTTAGCTAGTTGGATGGCCAAAGAATCAGCAAATGGTCTATTCTTCAGTCAATATATAAGTGACCAAATGAAGCTTGACCATGAGATCATGGTCCTTGATTTGCATATAACAACATTAAATCATGAGAGATAGTTTTTGAGGAACTGGTTTGGCTCTTATTTAACATGGTTCACTGCCGCCAAGGTCATTGGATAGATTCTACTGGAAAAGAGATGGTTGATGAATGCATAAGAGAGCTCGACAAAATTATTTATAGATCCTATAAGAACAACAAAGAATCATAAAAGAGTATATTTTTCCAAGAACGTAGAAAAGCTTGGCAAAAAAATGGATTGGTGACACCATTAAGAAGCATGATAGATCTAAACATGGTGACATGTATTTGTGGATCATTTATACCATCATATGGATGCAAAGTTAAAGAGAGTTTAAAGTTATCAAGTAATGGTACTAACATAATGAATTTTAAAAATGGTTTGGAGTTCATAGATAGGATGCTAGTGGCAGCCATCTTATTCATCTACTAGGGTTTCTGGTGTAAGAGACATTATCATCTTTCCTTCAATTGTTAACTTCGTGCTCTTATCTAGAGGCTTCTTGGACTTGATTCAGTGTTTCTAGCTTGCTCGCGAGTTTCTTATTCTAGTCCTGTAGCTATCGAACCATATGAAGTAGACTTTCAATCGTAGGGGTAGCTGCATTGTTATTATTGTTGTTGCTTGCATTCTCTATTAGATTGGTGTTCTAGTTTCTCATCATCTAGCCATGGTGGGGTAGGTATATTTTACTGGGTCCCATGGTTAGCATCGAATGTTCTAACCTAGAGGAATAATGTCAATGCAAATATGTTTAGATTTGAGCTTGAACAACTTTGGTAGGGGACCTTTAAAGACACTACGATGCTGAAGAAAGTGTGTTTTTGTGTGTATTATAGATGTAGCATACCTTAAATTTGGAGGTGAGTATATTTTAATGCAAAAATAGGGCAATTCCAGTAGAGATGGGTCTCTAGATGTGGTTTTGAGATACTTGTAATTCCCAAGATTTGGGAAAATTCAAACTCCTTTTATTCACGGGGTAGCTCCTAATTTCAAGGCCAAACCAAGTTGCTCAAATGAGCTCAATTTAGGCCCTTTTGGAAGGGCATGTGTAGGAGATGAATTGGCCAAGTTATTGTCATTAGGTCGAGTTATAGGGTCTAAGGAGTTTGTCCAATCCAAAGTCTTTTATTCCTTTAGCCATGAGCCAATCACCCCTTCTTGTAGTTTGATAGAAAATGAAGATTCCTTAATAATTCCAAAGACTGTAATTTTAGAGAATGCAGAACATAAAAATGAACATATACAAAATGTATTACAAAAAAATGGAGGTTACTTCCCTTGAAAAGATAAAGTTTAGGTTTTCATGCAATGAATGATGGAGAAATGTTCCTTTGACTTCCTCTTGACTCAATAGAAACTCTCTTGCAAGACTCTTGAGTGTCAAATGAGAAATTAAAAATTTGAATAATGAGTATTTAAGGGGGTGAGAGGTAAAACACTCAATAATTTGAAAGTAACTCGAAAGGCACTAACGACATGACCTGTATTTTCATGTGTAAGAACAAGGGTGTGAAGGTAATTTTATCATGATTTGAAATGGTTAAATCTCATGATTCAAAGGATCTCATGTGACACGAGGCCAATCCATATGAACGGATAAAACAATAAGAAAGATCATTATCCCAAAGGCAAGTTGATAGTTAATTTGGAAAATTAGCTCCGACAAGTATACTGGATCACAAGTAATAAAAGGTGAGTGAGTATTGTTCCCACTAGAATTGTTAATCAAATACCAGTTCGTTTTGAATAGTTGCTATTTGGGTGAACGAAAATATTAAGATTGAGAATAAAAAATAAAATAAATATGTAAAGAATAGAAAATAATCAATAGAAAGAGAGATGTTAAGGGTCGATTTCATCTAGGTTCCTTGGTTTTGCATTACCTAAATATTAAATTAAGTTCTTAAAAATACCACTACTGGTCGAATTGCTCAACACTAATAGTCAAAGTTCAATTCCCTGATACTAAGACCCTTTAAGATAAATTGAGTAGTTTAATTCCTTAGACTATTCTAAACCTATCTTAAGGATGAAGAATAAGAATTCAAAAGACCGCACAAGTGATTAATTCTATTCTTAGCTACTCTAACCTATGGTAATTTCTAGATTAGCATGTTTTATAAAGTGAAATTCTTTTTCATAGTATAAAACCATACATTAATGGGTAAACAGGCCAAAAACAATATTAAGAACACTTGAAATTAATCAATGTATTGAAAAGAGAATTAAAGCAATAAAAGGTATACAAAATCAATTCTCTAAGACTATTTCTCCCTAACCCTAAAAGAAACTAACAAAACACAGAAAAAAAAGAAGGAATCTCAACAATAGAAAAATCATACTTCCTTCTTTATCCTCAGCTCTCCTCCTCAAGGATAACAATTACAACCAATTTATAATAATTTATTTCAAAGTGAGTAGAATCTTCGTTTGATTTCCTTTTGATCTTCTATTCAAATCTTCATCTTCTTTTCAAATTTGCTCCAAATATTTTTGAATCCTTTTCTAAATCTTTTTCAAATCTTCATTCGAATCTTTTCCCTTTATCTTCTCATCCACTTGTGCCATCTTTATCCTATATCAAAACAAATCTGGTGAGAATCTTAATTTATTAATCAGAAAAGAATTATATTCTCACTAATAGCACTCATAAATTAAATTTATTAAAAGTAATTATTGAAATTATCATGTTAAGAACATATTTGGAATAATTAATGCACAAATATGGGGGAAACTTAATATATCTTCACAAGTTGTCATGGGTAACTGCAGATTCTAGATTCTTCTCATAAATATGAGTCACAAAATCATAAATTGGATTCATCCTTATAATAGAGCGTTTATATAATATTAAATAACTCCTATATAAAACTCGACATCTAAGACATATATATCTCGATAATGAGTTAAGGCAATGTTCCTATATAGGCCTTGGTTCATCCGATTTCTAAAGTGGGCATCGTGAAGGCCTACAATTAAGGGGGTTAGTTTATCCAGAAGGAAAATCACAAAATGATTGGATAAAAAATCTTACTAGAAGGATTCGATTTAGCCTATTCTTAAGCTAATGCATGCATAACCTTCGAGATCGGGGACATAATCTTCATGGGATCTAAATCCCCTAAAGATAAGAACCAACCTATCAATTTAAAGGAGATTCCACTTGCCTATCTAACTAAGCTACTACCTCATAGTTTAGGTTGCATTGATCCTTACTCCCTAATACCTCACATTTCACATCTAACTTGAGCATTGGAGTCTTTGTAGGTACACATCCAATTCGTAGGGAGCATGAAGACAAAGCAACTATACCTTTACCTCACCATTCCACTCAAGTTCTCATATAACTCCACTCTTGTAATTACCTATGAATAGGTTTTCATCCAAATTTTTTTAGGAAAAAAAAAAAGTCTCTATTTTAGTTCCTATCATTTGGTGACTTTCATTAAATGGTGACATAGGTAATAGAACTCCATGTCACACTTGCCATATCATTCGTATTTTTCCATATCACTCATTCCTTCTTTCATATTACCTATTCCTTCTTCCACATCATATATCCCTTCTTCCTTTATCCTTTCTTTTTCCTCACTTTCCTACTGTAACACCCTCCCAAGTACAGTACTATGCTTACGTCATAGTGCCATACCCTGAAGTTGTTACTATTACCTGAGCGAACCTTGTTGGACAAAGAACTTCAAATTGCCTTCTAAAACTTCTGAAACTATCTGGAGACAACACGGAAAATAGGAGTGAGAATGATAAATTCTCAGTAGGATTCTCTACTTATCATACATAATGACATCGTTGTCATCTCCAGTTTGCTTCGGTTTATTATAAAAAAAAAGTGATCATATATTATGGACTGTTTAATTTTATAGTTTGAAAATATATTATCCGAAGCAAAGTTCATTTTTATCATACACTTGGCATCTTAGAGAATCCATAAAAAAAATCAAGTCATGAATTATATTGGGACTAATAACTGAAATACAATAAAGTATGATAGCATCAATGTACTAGAGGCATAACTTCTACATATACTTTACTGGAACTATAGTATATTAAGATGATGCCCACATGACATCAATATGCTGAGAACACAACATCTGCATGTAACTTAACTTGTATTTAAATTCATACATATACATAAAATTTGCTTTTCTTTTTTCATCTCTCTTTTCTTTGTCATCATAAAATCTTTATGTGCCGCATTCCAGAGTATGATCGCCATGTCATACCCCATCAGAGCGTGATTGCCATGTCACGTTCCTTAGGAATGTGGGATCTTCCTTTGGTACTTACACTAGCTGGGTCATACCATGCCTCATGTAAGTTCTGTCCCCTGTACTCACACTAGCTGGGTCGATGCCATGCCTCATGTGAGTGGGGTGCTTGCATATGCCTTAATCTTTAGTCTTTAGTCTTTAATCTTTAGCTTTTACTTGGCACACCTAGGCGTTACGTATCGCCGTCCCTAGGGTGCTATTACTGCCCTTGGGTAGCTTGGCCTTGGAGTGAGCTCGTCAGCTTCACCCGTGACCGTCGTCACACCGACTCACCCGCAAGGGGATCCACGTGCCTCTAGTCTTGAAGGGATCTCATTTTGGTCACGTGCCTCTAAGTGAAGGGATCTCTTCTGGTCACGTGCCTCAAAACTGAGGGATCTCATCTGACCACGTGCCTTCAACATAGAGGGATCTCATCTGACCACGTGCCTCCAAGGTAGAGGGTATCTGCCTTCACAAGGAGGGATTCAAAGTGCAACTGCCTCCAAGTGAAGGGATTCATATCTTTATCATTTAACTGCCTTCATAGGGAGGGATCTCAATTAACTGCCTCCGAGTGAAGGGATTTACATTTAATATACTCATGTCTTTTCATTCTCATACATGGTCATGCATAGTCATACTGAATGTACCTATGTTTCATTTATTTTCATATGTCATTGCACACATGATCTTCACGTACATAGTCGTGACATATAAAGGCCCGTAGCCTCTTTACCATTCTACCGGCACTCATACATATGCTTTGTTCTTTACTTTCATACACCTCAGCTCATACTTATGTCATTCTTGAATATAGGGTTTCTATATACCTATTCATACTCTAATTCATCCTTGCATGTAAACATTCCTAGTTTCATAGACTTCTGCCGTAAATTCGGCAGCATAACGGATCAGTTCCGTCTCCCCATGAATAGTGTCAGTTCTCACAGACAGTTCAGTCATAATAATATAATCAATCTATTCATATATATGGATCAATGTAAAACTGGTAATCCTCAATTCAAACCTTATATGTTTCACTAACTTTGTAAAATTATCAATTTGGCCATTCTACCCATTCTATTCGGTTCTGCCCGAATCTTGTATAATCCACCTTTATCTTTATTCAAATCATTTCAATCTGAAATTTGGATATGTCATAGCTCTATATGTCTACTTTCTAACCTCTTTGGTCCCATATCATTTTGATTTATATAACTCAAGATATTTAACTTTTGCCTCAGCTTATTCAGTCACTAGCCCAAATTACACTCCTGGAAATATAAATTCACTAAAAATCGAAACTAAGCTGAAATTATGCGAAATTGGTCTCATATTGAAGCTAACAGGACAACCTTTCGTTTGCCAGAAGTTTTACTCCATTTAACTAAGTATACCTCGAGTTATAAGTCCTAAAAGTCGACCTTCTTGAACCACTCTATTTTGGCCTAGATTGAACATAGGACAACTTCCTCGAATCATTGGGAACAATTGGGACCATAACAAACTCGGAATTTCATATTGGGATGTTCCCCTATGTGTAAGTTTTCTAACAAAGTTTGTTTCACTCAATTTGGAGTTGTATAGGGTGAGTTATACCCTCCTCAAGTCACCCTGCCCGGATGAAAGTCCTAAACCCTAGGTCAAGATTAAAAAATTCATATCTCTCTCAATACTAATCCAATGACCTTATATGATATATGTATGGAAAGCCCTGGATGTCTAGTTTCATCTAAAAATGGTTCCATCGGATTTGACCGGTTGTAGGCATCGCCGTACACTCCGCCATACGGACTACCGTGGAACTTCTCCCTTAGACAGCATTTCAATCCTTCACTTCTCCTAGTTTTCTTCTCCTAATCTTAATTCCAACTCATTATTTCATATTAATCCAACCATAATCCATCATAATACATCCAATAGTTCATCAAATACATGAAGAGGAGTACAATTTCATGCAATCACAGTGCAAGTAATTTAAGAATAGAAGTAGAATCCTACCTCTTTGGAGTATGACTTTGCTGAATTTGAGTTTGGATTGATGGAACTTTGCCAAAGCTTGGAGATTTGATGGAGTTGGATTTGAGAGAGGAAAGGAAGAAGAAGAAGGCTGGAGCAAGGAGAAGGAGAACGTAAATCAGCTGGGAATGAGGAGGGAAGTCTGACTTAAATACATGAAAGTTGTGGTGTTGATTGGCTGAAGTTTTGTGGTTGAAGTTCGGCCATGTCTCTCACTTTTGTGGCCAATTTGCTCTCCACGTCGTCCCACAAGTGGGATACGCTTCCGCTCTACCTGAGATCGGAACTCGTGTCTATTATGGTTTAAGTCGGAACTTGTCCCATTTATGTTTAATGTCGGAACTCGTGCCATCTTGCTGGTGACGAGGAAATCCCGTCTGGTTTATTCGAATCTTGGGAGCAATGTCGGAAGTCGGGAGTCATTCTGTTCACAATCATATGATCTCGGAACTCCTATTTGAACCCGGGAATATCACTGCTGGGAATGGACTCTCTGAGGTCGGAACTCGTGTATGACTTGGAAATCAACTAAAGATTCGAACTCATGTCCATTGGATCCAACTCTCAAACCGGAACTCGTTACATTCGAATCCGAAGTCGGTACTATGTACAGTATTTTGATCCATGAGGTATGAAGTTGGAGCTTGCATGTATTTTGCTTGAAACTTGGAGATAAGTTATGAGATCAGAAATTGGTCTGTTTTCCTTTGAGGTATGAAATCGGACATCGGAAATCACCCACGTTGTTCGGACTCGAATGTTAAACTCGGAAGTCGTGGGAATAATCCAGGAGTAGTCAAGATTAGATGAAATCGGAAATCGGAGGTCATGAAGTCGGAAATTGTGCAAGATGAACTCGGAACTCGGAAATAATCCCTTCTATCTGAAATTCGAAGATTGAGTCGGGAATGGGATTTGATCAAACTTGAAAGTGAAGTCGGACGTCCGTTGTTGGAGTTGAATAACATCAGAGATCGGGAAGATGTGTGTAAGGAGGTCGGAAATCGGGACGTTACACCTACCACCACCATCCATTCTCTTTCTTTTTAACCCTCCTTCCACCACCAACGTCATCAACCTCGTAGTTTCACTTCTCTCTCAAGCACAGCCATTCTCTCTTGTATCCGTGGTGATCATTGCACTGAAGCAAAGGACCCATTATCCCAAATCTGCATCCCAGTCCCCACCATTCCTTTCATTATCAAATTTCAAACAAAAACCTTAACTTCCAACACAAACCAAATTGAAATTATCCCACAACAACAAATTAATACTTTGAATAGGGTAACATCTAAACCATATATTACATCTTTAATCAAAGCTCAAAAAACCCTAAACTACATCCCAAAAAAAAAAAAAAAACAAAATTCAAATCATAAAAATACAAATTAAGATCATGTTTGAACAATAAATCAAACCTCACAAAAAAACCAATAATTAGAAAAAAAAAATAGAACAACCCAGCCACCACCGTTCCTTTGCCTAGTTGCCTTCACTACTAAGTCCTTACAAATCCATCGCAAGCATTATTGTTGTCAAAGAAGTCATCTTCCCTGTTGCTAAAGTTCATGCTATACCACATCCAAGACCTATCCCTACTACTTGTGACCTTGCCTTCCGATTGTTGCCTTCGTCATCCATGCACATTGCCACACCCTCCTTGAAGCCTCTGCCCCCATTATTATGCACCTAGCTACTCTGTACCTCACACCACGTTGCCACTATAGTTGTTGTCACACTATAATCAGAGCTCCATCCCTTGAGCTTCAACCCCAAACCATTGCTGTCTCTTGAATTAAAGAGAAAGAGAATGGGTGGTGGTGGTGGTGGTGGTGAGAGAGAAGGGAAGATAAAAAAAGGTGGAAGATGAAGAAGATGGACATGTGGTAGAAGGAATAGGTGATATGGAAGAAGGAATGGATGATGTGAAACCAAACTAATAGAAGTGATAGGTGATATGGAAGAAGGTATGGAAGAAGGAATAGGTGATATAGAAGATGATATGGAAGAAAGAATAGGTGATATTTTCGTTACCCACATCACCACTTAACAAAAGTCACCTAACAATAGGGGCTAAAATAGAGACATTTTAAAATAATTGGCTTGAAACCAAACTAAAAATTTTGCAAAAACCAAAACTGATATTTACTAGATTTTTAGGAGACCAAAAACATATTTAAGCCTTTATATACTAATTTTTTAAATAATATTGGTTGATCCCAAAACTCATTATGCTACATGTTTCTAATGCTTTGTATTAACCTGTTTTTTTCATTGTGTAAACACTAATCTCATCATCTTTATAAAATTGTACATTGCTAATAATAGGAGTGGTTTCATTAAGAAAATATAAGTGCATGAAATATTTACTTTATTTTTTTTTCAATTATCTTATAAATTTATTTATTTTTTTCAATTCTAAGGAGCTTCTCATGAAGCTAAGGGGATGGGGGAAAGGATGGGCATACAGAGATCGAACCTCTGACCCAATGCCCCAACTTCTTGACACAAGGTTCAAGGGAGGTGCCATTTGAGCTATAGCTCATTGGATCTTACAAATTTATATTATTATCCTTTTTCTTTATTTTTTTTCTCAC
Organism: Pterocarpus macrocarpus; assembly: GCA_031439585.1. Lineage (NCBI taxonomy): Eukaryota > Viridiplantae > Streptophyta > Magnoliopsida > Fabales > Fabaceae > Pterocarpus > Pterocarpus macrocarpus. Next base: position 30,637,359 of record CM062515.1, read on the forward strand.
TACATATATGTGATAACAAATATGTATTGCCCAGGCTATGGCTAGTAAGTTATTTCTAAATTATTTCTTCATATGTAATATTGGAGACTAATAAAAGCATAAAAGATGAAAGAAAATTTTTTTTTTTTGACTGTAAATCATATAAATTATAATGTTTGGAGTGATACAAAATGAATTTTAATTTCATTTATTAATTTTTTATTACAGAATAAAAGAATAAGAGTGAGAAATATTTATAATGGAGCATGAAAAAATTGTCGAAGATAAGTGTGGTATTTATTAAGAGAGTGTTGCTCTAATGTTATTTATTAAAAATTAAGCACAAAATACATGTATTAAAAATTCAAATAATAAAGTTTGCATGTCATATTAACTACTGAATTAGTCAAAAGCAATGGTTGAACTGTGTGATTAAATAATTAAATTATATATAAAGCAAGAGAGAGAGATATATATATATATATATATATATATAAAACTTCGTAGCCAATTGTGCCTTCAATTCTTGGATTCGATCTTTGTTAGGGCCTACCACCAACATATCATCCACATACAATAGCAAAATGATGAAATCATTGTCACCAAACCTCTTGTAGTATATACAATGGTTTGAACTTAGTCTGTTGTATCTCAGGCGATTTATGAAGGAATCAAATCTCTCATACCAACACCTTGGCACTTGCTTTAGACCATACAGGGGTTTTGTTAACCTGTAAACCAAGTTTTCCTTTCCTTGTTCCTCAAAGCCTTCTAGTTAGAGCATGTATATCTCCTCTTCAAGTTCTCTATGAGGGAAAGAAGTTTTCACATCTAACTACTCAAGATGTAAATTAAATACAGCATACATAGCCAACATTACTCTGATAGTGATAAGTCTGACAACTAGAGAGAATATCTCATTGAAATCAATACCTTCTTTTTGAGCATATCCTTTTACCACTAGTCTTGCACGATATTGTTCCACTTGATCATTGCTATCTTGTTTGATCGTATACATCCATTTGATACCAATGGCTTTATGACCCTTTGGAAGTTCAACAAGCTCCCATGTCTGGTTCCTATGCAAGGCTTCCATTTCTTCTTGCATTGCTATCATCTACAGAGAAGCATTTAGACTATTTAAAGCCTCCTGATATGTTGATGGCTCTCCCTTTTCTATTAGAAGACAATATCCATTGTGGCTTGCCATAACACAGCCTGAGTACCCTAATGGCGATCTTGTCTGGTGTATAGATTGCGGAATTTTTGCATTATTGGCCTCATTTGGTATTTATTCATTGTGCATTGGTTTTGATTCAGAAGAATCATATCCAAATTTCTTATCTATTTGAACTATGGTAGTCTCCTTAACAGTGCTATCATTTTTTTGCTCTTCTTGCAATTCATTTTCTGCAAATATCATATTTCTTTTGACAATAAGCTTGCTGGTAGTGGGATTCCATAGGCGAGACCCCTTAACACCATTAGCATAACCTAAGACTATACACTTCCTAGACTTTGCGTCTAACTTTATTCTTTCTTAGGAGTTGAACATCACACATACAGGACATCCAAATATATGTGGAGAAAAATAATCAATAGACTTGCCATTCCACATCTCCATTAGCGTCTTTAAACTAATTGCAGTTGATGGCGATTGATTTATCATGTAATAAGCAGTTTTGACAGCTTTTGGCCCAGAAAGACTTGGCTAATCCTACAGTTCTAAACATAGCTCTTGTTCTTTCAAAGAGAGTCCAGTTCATTCACTCTAGTGCACCATTTTGCTGAGGTATGTATGCAATTGTGAATTGCCTTTGAATACCTTCTTGTTTTCAAAATGCAATAAAATCTTCATTAGTATATTGTCCTTTATTGTTAGTCGTCAAACACTTGATCTTTTTTCTGGATTCAAGTTCCATTCTTGCTTTGAAATTTTTGAATATAGGAAACACATCAGACTTCTTGATTGGGTACACCCATAATCTCTTGGAGTAATCATCAATGAATGATATAGAATATTTTGCTCCTCCTAGGGACATCTCCAATGATTCTCACACATTAGAATGAATCAATTCTAGCATGTGCTTGCTCCGAGTAGTTAATTCATCAAACTTCAATCTATGCTGCTTACTTTTAACATAGTGCTCACAAAATGATAGGTTAAGCGATTTAAGCCCAAGAATGAGATTAAAATTTGAAAGAATCTTCAAACCACATTCTGACATGTGGCTTAGTTTGTGATGCCACATCATTGTCATTTCTTCTTAGCTTTTTGATGCAATTGATGCCTCAATCTCCTGCAATGTATCTTCGAAAAGCATGTGAGATTTGCAGCAGTCTTTTCTGCCTTCAACACCACGATAGTACCTTTAACAGCTTTCAAGATCCTGTCTTCAATATGGGTTTTACACCCGAGGTTATCCAATTGTCCAATAGACAATAGATTCTTCTTCAAGCCTTTCACATGTCTTACCCCTGAATTGTGCGAATAGAACTATCAAACATTTTTATTTTGATAGTGCCAACACCAGCAATTTCGAAGGCATGATCATCTCCCATGAGCATAGATCTTTTTGAGATAGGTTCATAAGTGCAAAACTAGTCACAACATGGAGTCATATGCCAAGTTGCTCTTGAATCCATTATCCAAACATTAGTGAGCTGTTTACTGCCTTTAGTACCAATTGCTGGTTCGCTATACATGATTTCTCCATCCCTAGAGGAACTTGCAATGCATCCTTGAGAGGTTGTTGCTTTTGAAGCCTTCTCTATATTCTTCTTCTTATTCCAATAATCTTTCTTAAAGTGCCCTTTCATGCCACCAACAACGCATCTACTTGTTTTGAGCACTTTGATCTTTCTTCCTTATTTTTACGCATGGACTCTTCTTCAAGAGTAGCATCGTTGACATCATCAAAGGCTAGACAATAGGCAATATTATTATTTGTGATGTTGATGACGAGCTGATCATATGAGTCTGGAAGACTTTGAAGTAGAACTTTTGCACATTCGTTCTCTATTATTGTATAATCTGATGTTGTAAGCTGAGAAAATAGCGTATTCAAATTGTTGATGTGATCCATCATCGACGTGAATTCACTCATCCAAAGAGTATTTCTACTATTTGACAAGAGCATCCCAAATTTCCTTTGCCATTTTCTTCTCTACGACACTTGACAATACTGAATTCGCTAGCGTTAGATGTAGATTGGCAACAACATTGTCATCCATTTTCTTCCACTTGTCATCAGCTAATTCAGCAGGTGTGCCTTCAATTATTAGTAAGCAATTATCCTTCCTCAAGATTGGCTTTATCTTTAGTTTCCACAAGGAAAAATTATTCCTATTGAACTTTTCAATCTCAAATTTTATTGCATGGTATTTGGCAAGATCTGTTTTTCTACTAAATCGGTTCCAACTTTTTTCATCGTGAATAGTACCGTATATGTGAGTAGTATACCTTAACAATACTATAAAAATATACAACTACATGTATGAATAATGATCGTGAATAATAACTCATAGCATGTACAGCAACCTAACTCTGATACCATTATTGGGTACTAGAGTTATGGAAACAGTACAACGCAACTAAACCAAGATGAAAAAAATTGGATTTCATACAAAATATTTCACATGAAAAACGTAACACCCTCCCAAGTATGGTACTATGCTTAAGTCATAATACCTCACCTAGGAGTTGTCACTGTCACTTAATCATACCTTGTCTGGCAGCAACCTTCGACCACCTTCAATCTTACCAGTCAACTCCGCCTCGGAGGACTTCCTTCGGAACTTCTGAACTATCTAGAGATAACACGGAAATATAGTGAGAATTATAAAATTCTCAGTAGGATTCAATTAACTATCATATGTAGTGTCATCGTTATTATCTTCAGCTGCTTCGGTTTATTATGAAAAATGTGAGCATGTTAAATAGGCTATTCAGTTTTATAGTTTGAAAATGTATTGTCCGAAGCAGAGTTCATTTTATCCTCATACTTGAGTCTCATTGGCAATATTTCATATTTAGAATAATAATCACAGCATAAGTAGATAGAACAATCTCAACATCAATAAAATATGGGACATAATTATGCAAATACTTGTATTTGAATTCATGTAAATGCACCAATGCTTTCCTTTAACTTTCTTTGCTTTCTTTTCTTGGCACACCTAGGCGTTACATACAGCCATCCCTAGGGTGCTTGCATATGTTTTAATCTTTAGTCTTTGCTGCCCTTTGGTAGTCTGATCGAAGAGTGAGCTCAACTTGTGACCATCGTCACACAGAACTGACCTACAAGGGGATTCACGTGCCTCTAGTCTTGGAGGGATCTCATTTTGGTCACGTGCCTCTAAATTGAAGGGATCTCTCCTAGTCACGTGCCTCAAGAATAGAGGGATCTCAGCTGACCACTTGCCTTTAATGTAGAGGGATCTCATCTGACCACGTGCCTCCAAGGTAGAGGGATCTCATAGTTTTATATTGTCTTCACAGGGAGGGATCCAATTAACTGCCTCTAAGTGAAGGGACCCGATCTTAGCTTATTTAATTGCCTTCACAAGGAGGGATCTCATAACTGCCTCTAGGTGAAGGGATCCACATTTAATATATTCATATCCTTTCATTCTCATACATAATCATGCATAGACATGCTCAATGCACTCATACATATGCTTCATCATTTATTTTCATATATCCTTGCATACATGATTTTCTCATACATATTCATAACCTATAAGTGCTCATAACCTCCTTATAATTCTACCGAAAATTTGGCAGCATAACGGATTAGATCCGCTCCATAAATAGTGCCAGTTTCAACAGACAGTCAGTCACAGTAAGAAATCAAATATAATGCATAAATCTTTCAAGCACCAATATGGAATTGCAACACTTAGACTTTAATTGAACTCATATATGCATTAAGGTGCCAAATCCTTTAATTTTGGAAATCCTGCTCATCTTCTTTAACTCTGCCCATTTTTAGAAATTAAGCCTTAAATTCATTTTAACTCATTTAGACCTGAATTTTGGATATGTTGAAGTGTTATGTGTCTATTTTATAACCTCTTTAGTCCCATCTAATTTTGATAAATGTAACTCAAGTTATTTAAGTTTTATCTTGGTGTGCCCTGTAGCTGGCCAGCATTGCACACTTAAAAGTAAAAATCCACTAAAAATCGAAAACCAGTTCAAATTATACGAAATTGGTATCATATTAAAGCTAACGGGATAAGATTTCATTTACAATAAGTTCCATTTCATTTGCTTTAGTATATCTCGAGTTATAAGCCCGAAATTTGACCTTTCTGAACTGCCCTGTTTTGGCCCGGTTTGGACATAGGGCAATTTCCGCGAACCATTGGGAACAAACGGGACCGTATCTAACTCTAAAATTTTTATGAGATGTTCTCATATGTGTAATATTTCTAACAAAGTTATTTCATTCAATTCCAAGTAGTATAGGGAAAGTTTTGTCCTAAACAACCTAGTCTGCCCAGAATCAAACTCAAAAACCTAGGTCGAATTCAAAAATTCATATCTCTCTCAATACTAATCCAATGGCCTTATATTATGTATGTATGGAAAGCCCTGAATGTATAGTTTCATATAAAAATAGTTTGATCAAGTTTCGGTGGCTGTAGGCGGAACCGTACACCCTGCCAATATGGATGCCGTAAGGTTTTTCAAGGTTTCAGCTTCTGTCTTGCATCCGTTCTTGAATCCTCACCCAAGTTCTCATCCAAACTCAACATTTATACATTAATCCAGCCATAAGAATTCATATAAACATCATATATCATCAATCTAATGGAAAGAATAGGAATTCTACTCAGCCACAATAGCACCAATAATAAAAGAAATTGAAGAATCCTACCTCAAATTGATGTAGAAACTAGCTAGAATTGAGCTCTTGGTGGAGGAAGTGGATGAGGCTTGGAGTTTTGAGGAAGATGAAGTGAAAATTGGAGAAGGAAGAGTGAGAAATGACCAGCTGAAGAGGGAGCACGAAAATGAGGAAGTTAAAGGGAATAAATAAGGTTTTGTGAAGCATTGGTAATTGGAAACTTATGTTTTGATTGGTTATTGTTTATGTGGTGAGTGTTTGGCCGCTTTCCTTCACAAATTGGGCAGCAAATTGGCACCTTACATGGGGGGAGGAGTGGCTAAATCTTGGCCACTCATGTTAGGGTTTTTGGTGCATAATTCTACTGATTCGGCTTCGACATTTTAAAATACCGAATCTTTATCAATTTCCTTCAAACCAGCAAATAATTTTCGAATAGTTTTGTAAGAATTCCTATGCATCTATCTTAATCTTCTCTAAACTTAATCCTTCTAACTAACACTTAATTAAATCCTAATTAATCTCTAATTAATTTCTAACTAACTTTACTTATCCACTAAAATAGAATTAATCGATTAAAGGTGTAAATTAAACGTTTTGCAAATTGAGGGTCTTTCTATTTTCTGTTTTTCATGGCTAATGGCATTTTTGTAATGATGGATAAGTCTAGGGGTATCCCACGTCATTTCACATATGGTCACCTCTATGGCCCAATTGGCCAAGAATTGGGTTTCTACGTTTTCGCTACGTGGTTCTGCTTCGTTTAAAACCTTATTCTGCTAATTCAATTGATATAAGGACCTAAATGTCATTTTCAAAAATATTTAGGGTCAAGCCTGTAAATAATAAAAGTTTGCCCAATGACGTTTTCATTATTTCCTATTATTTTATATGGAGATGTTACAAAAACCCCCTAAAGTTGAGGGAAAAACCACAGGCAAGATAGCAAAGACTTTCAATATGTGGGAAGAAAAATTACAACTTCGCTTTAAAATATAAGGAGAGAATAGTAATGATTTCTCTTCTACTAGGAGAATACAACTCGCCCTATAGAAAAACTCTCCTAAGATGCTAACACACAAATGCTCCAAAGTGAGATGCGGAAAACCATTGGGGAGGGTCTTTATTCATAGCCGAGCATTCCCTTCAACTTGTTACACTATCGACCAAGATGCGAAAATTCTTCCACAATTCTAACACAAACATAGCAGGTTGAGAAACAAAATTCAACATGTAACATCCCCTATAGTCATTAGCTAAATATTTTGATTAATTTTGCTTAGATATAAATTAAATAGTGCTTTGTTGCTAATATATAGAATAAAAAATTCAAGATAATTATAAAAAATTCATATTAATAATTTTTCTTGTCAATTAAGTCCTAAACAAGGTTAATAGACACTAGAAAATTTACGAAAATTTTTGTGGTTAATTAGGGAATTATGAGTTAAATTATTAGTGCCCAAAACTCGATAAAAATTTAGAAATAATATCCAAAAAATTATGAAAATTTTTTTGAGGTTAATTAGGTTATAATAGCTTATAGAATAAAAATTAGAATTTTTAGAGTTTGTTTGAATTTTTTATGATTTTCGGGTAGTAGTTAGTAAATTGTAGGATTAAGAAAAATAATTTATAAATAGGTAAAAAATTGAGAAAAATTCTGAAAAGTTGGAGGCATACTTAGGATAATTAGTAAGACCAAATATAATTTTGTGCGCAATTATAAGTTAGGGCAAGTTAATTAACTAAATCTAGCTTAATTACCATAAGTTAAATCCCTAAAATTGCAAGAAAAATGGCTAAATAAAATATCACTCACAAAAATTTTAGAAATTTTCCTAGCCATTGATCTTGGACACTTGTCCAAGCAAGAGCTAGTCTTGGAGACCATGTTTTGCAAAGAAATATGAAAATAGTACATGAATAGTAAATTAGGTGAAAGTGTGTATAAGAGTGTTAGTGTGTGTGTGTGTGTTAACAAGAAATAAAACAAAACCACTCTTCCCCCTTCCAGCAGAAGTAGCCTTGGTAGTAGGGAGTAGAGAAGGGAAAGTCAGTTTGTGAGTGAGTGTGACCACTTGTTCTTCTTCTTCTTTTTCGAGAAGGAGAACTCTTTGAGAGAAACACTTGTGAGGCGCTTGTTGTGTTTCAATCTTCTTATTTTTTCTTCCAAGCTCTAGGATCATCATTATCATCCTACATCTTCTTCAAGTTCTTTTCACTTCACACAAAGGGTAAAGGGTTTTCCTTTTTCCTTAACTCTCCCATGGATCCTATATTTTTGGTTGATTCTAATATCTTGTTCTTGTTGATGTTGGTACTTGAAAAATGTTGGCTCAATTATCCTTCTTGGTTGTGGCTGGAACCCTCTATTTTTGAGGAAATTTCTTCCAATTCGTATCATGATTGAGAGTGTTATATAATGTAAATTTGGAGAGGAAATTTGTTGTAAGGAGGAGTGATGGTTTGTAACTTAATATGGGATTATTTGGGTTAGCTTTATGGGTGAAGCTAAACTATACTTACTAAGGGTAGATTTTAGGTTATTATTTCTCATGTTCTTGCTTGCATAGTATCTTTATATTCTGCCTCTGGCATGATTTAGCTTGTGTTATGTATGATTAGGGATGTCAATGGGGCGAGGTGAGGGCAGGGGGATAGCCCCTTGTCCCCCACCTCGTGGATAAATACTCGCCCTCATCCCTCGCCCCATATTTGTATGGATACCCACTTTTGATTTCCCTATGGGTTTATGGGTACCCGTGGATATCCATATATACCTATTAGAATGTTAAAAATTCAAAAAAATTAAATTAAATATAAAAATTCTAATATTATAAAATACTTAAATAAGCATAAATAGTAATCTAATTCCACAATTCAAATTCTAACAACTTAATATACTTAAAATAAAAATAAACATATAAAATAAACACAAAATAAGTATAATAATCCAATTCCACAATCTAAATTCCAACAACTTAAAATACTTAAAATAAAAATAAATATATAATAATAATCCAACTATTAGTCTAACACATAATAAGTAAAAATAAATCTAACTTTTAAATTTAAACCTTAGTCCAATTAATTTAAATAACAACAATATTAGCCTAACTAAGTTAATAACTTAAGGTTAAAATAGTAATTTCATATTGGGTACTCGCGGCTATGGAGATAGTGATTCCTGCCCCCGCCCTACTTAACATATGGGGATTTAAAATCCCTATCTCCATTACTTGTGGGGGCAAAATCTTCCCTCTATATCCCCCGGTTGCGGGTATTACCCGCGGATATCCATAGGGACAGATTTTTTTGACATCCCTATGTATAATTGGTGGTGTCTACATGCTTATCTTTGGATCTTTAGATATATCAAGATTGCTGGAACTTACCTTGACTCACTGGACTATTGAGATTATGCAATTTTTCTACCCTAGTAAATCTTATTATTTTGATTTAAAAATTTTATATATTGAAGCTAACATGTTAGTATGCCTTCCTATTCATGATTTTTGGTGAAGGTTTCCTATTTTAAAAAATTCATGACAAAATTGCCTTGTTTGGAACCTATGATGGATTACTAAAATAATTGAAATTATCCATTTTTGTTAATATATTGGCTCTACAAATTTTGACCTGATATTTTTATAGAATATTAATAACACTTGAAAATCTGATTGAGAGTTTTTTTGGGGATTTTAGAGTTGTTTTACTAATTTAAATAAATTTTAGAATATGAAATTGCCTGACTAAAAGGGGCAACCTAAACTACATGTGTTTTGAGATTTTATTACCCTAGCTAATTATCAAATTTTGACTCGAAATTTTTGTCGATTATCCTTAACACCCTAAAGGAATTGAATCTAGCAAAAATTAAATCTAGCATTTGTTGACTTTTCAATGCCACAAAAGTGGCTTTATAATTGTTGGATGTTCACAATCTCCTACTTAAAGTCACTTTTGTGAGCTTTCAAAACCTTTCTCATCTAGCCAGTTTCACGTTGCATACATTTCTGATAGGCCATTGGAGGATTTGCACTATCTAAACTTGTTAGTGCTGATCGGCTTTGTCATAACATCTCCTACGTTATCTTTTGTGTAAATCTCTTGCATATCCATGCTTCCTTCTTCTAATACTTCTCAAACAAAATGATATTGAACTTGTTGTGCTTTGTTCTGGAATGAAAAGCTGGATTCCTTGCAATGTGCAAAGCACTCTGACTATCACAATATACAATAATCTTCTTCTGTTTGTGCTTACCTTTGAATCCAAATTGCTTCTTTGTAAGCTTGTGTAGCTGCCATATATTCATCTTCTATATTATATAGAGCTACAATAGTTTGTAACTTAAATAACTAGCTCACGGCTCTACCTATAATTGTGAACACATAGCTTGTAGTAGATTTTCTTTTATCAAGATCACCCATAAAATCTGAATCAACATACCCTTTGACAATGAACCCAGATCCTCCAAAACATAATGCAACACTTGAGGCTCCTTTAATGTATCCAAGAATCCTCTTAATAGTGTTTCAATGCTCTTTATCTAGATCTGCCATAAATCGATTGACCAATCTAACTGTTTGTTCAATATCCAGCCTTGTATAGATCATGGCATACATGAGGCTTCCCACTACTGATGCATACTATACCCGAGACATTTCCATCCTCTTCTCTTTATTGCAAGGACACATTCCTGAGGATAATTTGTAAATTACAATAAGGGGGTAGAACTTGGCTTACAATCCTACATATTGAAGTACTACAAGATTTTGCTCATGTAATTCTTTTGAGAAAGTTAGATCTTCCTATATTTTCTATCCCGGTGAATTTGCATCCCTGAAATCTTATTTATGGGTCCTAGGTTCTTCATATCAAACTCCGTAGCCAATTGTGCCTTCAATTTTTGGATTCGACCTTTGTTGGGGCCTACCACGAAAATGTCATCCACGTACAACAGCAAAATGATGAAATCGTTATCACCAAACCTCTTGTAGCATATACAATGGTTTGAACTTAGTCTGTTGTATTTCAGGCAATTTATGAAGGAATCAAATCTATTGTACTAACACCTTGGCACCTGCTTTAGACCATGCAGGGATTTAGTTAAACTACAAACCAAATTTTCCTTTCCTTGTTCCTCAAAACCTTCTAGTTGGAGCATGTATATCTCTTCTTCAAGTTCTCCATGAAGAAAAGCAGTTTTCACATCTAACTGTTGAAGATGTAAATTAAATATAGCACACATAGCCAACACTACTCTAATAGTGATAATCCTAACAACTGTAGAGAATATCTTATTGAAATTAATACCTTCTTTTTGAGCATATCCTTTTACCACCAGCCTTGCATGATATCATTCCACTTGATCATTGCTAACACATTTGATCTTATAAATCCATTTGTTACCAATGGCTTTCAAACCCTTTGGAAGTTCAACAAGTTCCCATGTCTGGTTCCTATGCAAGGTGTAACAACCTACCAATTTAATATTATGCTCAAGTCATAACATAAATTTGAGTAGATTTTGTTACCGTATTAGTATTCTAATTACTATTTATTTATTATATTCATATTCTCTTTTTCCCTAATATATATATATTATTATTCCCTTCTTTTTTTTTGATGAAATTTACCTCGAGCCGCAGAGAACATATATGTAAACAGAAGAAGCGGCACGTTGTATAAAATAAACGTATTCAACGTCACAGAATGTAAAAAAATTCAAATAAAAATAAAAAAAATAAATATAACAAAGAGATAAAGATAGGTAATATATCATCAGCTGTATACATACATATATATGTCAGAAGCCAACATTTCAGTTTATTTATCGGTTCAAAGAGGATACATAAGTGGGGCCGGTGTACCAAAAAGACATGAGGCCCATATCAATCATAACAGTCCTACAAGGTCCTCAAAGGACATTCCAAACTAGCTGATATACACATGGCTAAGTCTATGGGCCAATGCTATACACTGCCAAAAGAGGGTCATACTGTACAACGTAACTTGTGGCCAGAACCTACTCGGTCATGTAGCCGTTGGCCACACCAGGCCCGACTGGGGAGTAGTCAGCTCTAGATACCGAAGAGGAGGATGATGAGTCGGTAACCTCCGGGAGATTGTTCTCAGGATTGACTAGAACATCTGGAACCACCTGCAAAGGTGACACTGGTGGAGGGCCGGCAGGGGCTGCGAGTGCTACAGGTGGAGCAGGGTGTGCCACATGCAATAGGATCGTGAAATACGGAGCGGCAGGGTCGAATATAGGGTGAAATAAAAGAACTGCGAAATTCCTATTAATAAAAAGATAGAGGCAGCAGTGGCAGGAACCAGATATATACAATGAGTCAAACATGGGGTCATAGTGGAGCTGCGTGTCAGGGATCTCAACAAATAAAGTGGCTTTCATGTCCATTACCAGAGTTTGAGAATGATGCGGAAACACAAAGCGAGATGAGAATTTAAAGAAATTCTCAGTAGGATTCGAGTACGATATTAAATTGATGTCATATTCATTCTCAATTACCTCGGTTTTCATTTAATTAAAAAAAATGGTGTCAAATGGAACTATCCACATTTAATAAGTTTAAGTAAATACCTGGTCCGAGGGAAGGTTCAGTTTTACTTAAGACAACAGAAGAAACAGAATATACTACTAAATAGTGTTACACAGAATACTAAGCAAAATAAATAAACAAACAGCAGCAAGTAAACATAATAGTCAAACTGTAAACAACTTGTAATAACTATGCAATGCGACCATGCAAAAACTCATTCTTAAAACTTAGCATCATAAGCTTTTCCATTAATTGGTCCCTTGGGAGTTCTTTGCCATTCAACTCCTGGGTAATAGTCAGCTTTTCAGGATCGAGCTAGTTCCTATATAGGATTACCGGGTTTACTTTCCTCGACTTTTCCACCGATCTATTCCCCTTAAACTTATTCAGGGGCTGGTCCAAGTAATATGGAGTCCTTTATAATATTCTTGAATTGCATGCACAATTAATTTTATCCTTTCAAACATCATGTGTTCATGCAAGTATAACTCATACAACATATGAACTCTTTGCCAAAATCATTCAAACATGCAAATCAATATGGAACAACAATTATATATTCACAATATCATTCATTAAATTTAATACAAACATCAATAGAGGTTTTTGCTTACTTCATCCCATTCTGCTTGAATTTTGTATAATCCACCTTTTGTCTAATTCAATTCATTTAAAATTAAATTTTGGATATGTCATAGCTCTATGTGTCTAGTTTCCAACCCTTTTATTCCCATCTTATTTTGATTTGTGTAACTCAAGTTATTATTATTTTACCTCAGACTGCCCTGTACTTAGCCAGAAATGCACCCTTATAAGTGAAAATTCACTAAAAATAGAAATCTAGGTGAAATCATACAAAATTTATATCAATTTAAAGCCAACAGAACAAGCTTTCAAATGAATAAGTTTCATATAATTTGCATGAGTATATTTTGAGATATAAGCCCCATAACTTGACTCTACTGGACTATCCTGTTCCAACTCGGTCTGGACTTAAGTTAAATTCATTGATGTTCTGGGAATAATTAGCAATGAATTTGACTCTGAAATTTTTATGGGATATGCCTTTATATTAGCTTTCAAATAGCATTGATTTCACTTAATTTAGAGTTGTGTAGGGTGAGTTACATCCTTCTTAACTCACATTGCCCAAATGGGAATCCAAGATTCTAGGTCAAACTTCAAAAATTCATAAATCCAAGATTCTAGGTCAAACTTCAAAAATTCATAACTAATTCTATACTAAGCCAATGGCCTTATATTTTATATATATGGAAATCCCTGAATGTCTGGTTTCATATAAAAATGGATTCATCAAATTTAATCGGCTGTAGGCGGAGCCGTACACTCCGCCATACGGACCATTGAGTGAAAACCCTAACAGCTTCTTGAATTCTCTCTATTCTTCAAGTCCTTTCATACCAATTCCAATCCTAATTGCAACATACATGAAAAATCAACCATAATCCATCATCATCACTCCAAATCACATTAATATCATGAGAAAAACAAGATCCTCACACATCCCCAAATCAAGGAAAACAAGAAGAGAAGTTGGATTCCTACCTCCTTGTATATGATCTTGCTAGATTTTGGAGTTTAGGTGGGTGGAATCTTGTCAAAACTTGAAGGTTGATGGAGTAGATTGAAGGGAGAAGAGTTGAAGGAGGCTGGAAGGGGAGACAAGGGGGCGTATTTCTGCTGAAGGGAAAAAGAAAGGAATATGTCACTAAGGCTTTAATGAAGTAGTTGGCAACTTGGATTTTGATTGGTTGAGAGCTACTAGCTAAATTTCAGCCAACTCTCTTCATTTTGTGGCCTTTCTTGCACCACCAATGGATGAATAAGTGGCTGAGTATTCAGCCATTGAGTCATAGGATTTTGGGTGGATAATCTTATTGATTCGGTTCTGACAGTTTAAAATACCGAAATCTTACCGATTTCCTTTAAATCAGTAAATCAGTTTAAGAAAATTTCTATGAAATCTTCTATGCTTCTAATCTAATTCACTCACGTCTAATCTCTCTAATTGCTAATTAATTGACCCTAAATAAAAATTTATTCAGATTTCATTAACCTCAATTATTCAATAAAAACCAAACAATTAGGCAAAAAACAATAAAAATCCAGTGGATGTTACACAAGGCTTACATTTCTTCTTGCATTGCTGTCATCTATAGAGAAGCATTTTGATTATTCAAAGCCTCTTGATATGTTGATGGCTTTCCCTCTTCTATTAGAAGACAATATATATGCATTATGGGTTGCCATAACATAGCTTGGGTACCATGATGGTGATTTTGTGTGGCATATTGATTGCTAAACTTTTGTATCATTGGCCTCATTTGGTACTTGTTTATTCTGCACTACTTTTGATTCAGAAGAATCATATCCAAATTTCTCATCTATCTAAACTATGGCAGTCTCCTTAATAATGCTATCATTTTTTTGCTTTTCTTGCAGTTCATTTTCTACAAATATCACATCTTTGCTGATAATAACCTTGCTAGTAGTGGGATTCCATAGGCGATACCCCTTAACACTGTTAGCATAACCCAAGAATATACACTTCCTAGACTCTGGGTCCAACTTTGTTCTTTCTTGGAAGTTGAACATCACAATAATAGGACATCCAAATATATGTGGAGAAAAATAATCCATAGACTTGCCATTCCACATCTCCATTAGTGTCTTTAAACTAATCGCAGTTTTGATTGCTTTCACCTAGAAAGACTTAGTAATCTTATAGTTCTCGGCATAGCTCTTGTTCTTACTAGGAGAGTCCTATTCATTCGCTTTGGTACACACCATTTTGCTAAGGTGTATATGCAACTGTGAATTGCCTTTGAATACCTTCTTGTTTGCAAAATGCAATAAAATCTCTGTCAATATATTGTCTTCCATTGTCGATCCTCAAACACTTAATCCTCTTTCTGGATTCAAGTTCCATTCTTGCTTTGAAGTCTTTGAATATAGAAAACACATCAGACTTCTTCTTAATTAGGTACACCCATAATCTCCTGGAGTAATCATTAATGAATGATATAAAATATTTTGCTCTTCCTAGGGACATCCCCAATGATTCCTACACACCAAAATGAATCAATTCTAGCATGTGCTTGCTCTAAGTAGTTGATCTATCAAACTTCAATCTATGCTACTTACTTGTAACACAGTGCTCACAAAATGGTAAGTTAACTGATTTGAGCCCGAGAATGAGATACGTTTCGCAAGAATCTTCAAACCACATTATGACATTTGGCCTAGATTCTGGTGCCACATCATTGTCATTTCTTCTTGGGTTGTTGATGTAATTGATGCCTCTATCTCTTGCAACATATCTCCTAAAAGCTTGTATAGATTTATAGCAGTCTTTTCTACCTTCAACACTATGAAAGCACCTTTAATAACTTTCAAGATCCTACCTTCAATATGGGTCTTACACCCAAGGTTATCCAGTTGTCCAAGAGACAACAGATTCTTCTTCAAGCCCTTCACTTGTCTCGTCCCTTGAATTGCGTGAATGGAAATTCTGATAGTGCCAATGCTAGCCATTTCTAAGGCATGATCATCTCCTATGAACGTAGATCCTTTCGAGATAGGTTCATAAGTGCAAAACCAGTCACAACATGGAATCATATGCCAAGTTGCTCCTGAATCCATTATCCAAGCATCAGTGAGTTGTTTATTGCCTGTAGTTCCAATTTCTGGTTTGCTATATAGGATTTCTTCATCGTTACAAGAACTCACAACATATCCTTGAGATGTTGTTGCTTCCGGAGCCTTCTCTATATTCTTGTTCTTATTCCTGTAATCTTTCTTAAAGTGCCTTCTTGATGAACTGGATATATATATATACACACACATACACATTAACCTTCTTTTATGCTTAATTGAATTGATTTGAATCATATTGATTGTTTGGGTCTTGGTTGGGCATTGATTCAATTTTTCTAGCATTGTGCTCATTCTGACATTATTTTGGATTTTGACCATAACTTGAGTTTTAGACCTCATTAGGTTGTGATTCTGAATTTATAGGAAAGTTGAGAGCTAGGCCTATAACTTTCATGATAGGTCAAAGGCTAATTCTCAAATCTTAGAGCTAAAATTAGACTTGAAATTGAAGTCAAGAAGTGCAACTGTGGTTCTTGGGCAATGTGCATTATTTAGGCTGTAACTCAGCCCGTAGGAATCCAATTGAGCCCATTCTAGTACCATTCGAAAGATAACACCCAAAGCTACATTTCATCTTTAAAGTACTTAGCCAAACAAAGGTATCTTGATGGCCAAAAATGTGTTGCAAATCCAGAAATGGGTCTTCAATTCAATTTTTTGTGCTTATCTCTCTCACCAAAACTCTAATTATTGAAAATTAGGTATCCAAATAAAGCTTAAAGAGATGAGATTAATATAATTCTAGATTAGTTAGTTAATTTTAGTTGTAAATAGGAAGGAACTGAAATTGAACACATATTTTTTTTTTAGCATTTTGAATCATTTTTTAGATTTTGGAATAAAACACTTTTATCTCTTGTCCTTCTCTTTCTTGTCTTTCTCTTCGAACTCTCTCTCCTTCTTTTTTTTTGAGTTTTCGTTTTTCTCCATTAATGGAGAAATAGATCTTCATTTAATTCAAGAATTCAAATGAAGCACTGATGCTCTTGAGAATTAGTTAATTCCGATTTAAGATTCCAACTCAGTTTCATCTACTCTTCCTTCTATTCTTGATCTAGTTTATGATTTGAAGGTTTTCAATCTGAAATAATAATTAAGAATGTGATTGTTTTCATATAAATTGGTTGATTTATGTGATTCAATTGTTAGATGACTAGGAATTAAATTTCAGATCTAAATCTACGGTTAATTGCATTGATGCTTGAAATTAACATAGGTCATGTGTTCTAGTGGTCTCTGAACTTGATTGATTATGTGTTAATTGAATGCATGGTGTAACGTCCGAAAAATTTTATCATTAGTAACCGAGTTGTTCGATTTTTATCGAATAAGTGGGTTTAATCAGAATTCAATTAAACATTTACTTAAAGCCAATTAAGTGTGATTTAGAAGTGATTAGGCTTGATGGAATTAGATTAGGAACATAGGAAACCTCATAGAAATTTTCTAAAACCGATTTGTCGATTTAAGAGAAATCAGTAAGATTTCGGTAATTTAAACTGTCGGAACCGGATCAATAGAAATTATATTGTGAGAACTCTAGGATGGATGGCCAAGATTTAGCCAAATTACCCATGCAAGTGGCGCTATCTCAGCCCTCCATATGGGCTGCCAAACCAAGTTGAATAACCTACTCAAATCCACTAATCACATGTAACTTGCTTTAGAAGTTTTTAAATTTTTCCTTTTCTACCCTTGCAAATTCGACCCCTATATGCTAACCCCTCTCCATTCTTTTCTCTTTCATTTCATCTTATCTCAACTCATATCATATTCATCTTCCACAAACCTTCAAGCCATGACAAGATTTCTTCAACTCAAACCACAAATCCAACAAGATTTCAACTAGGCAAGGTAGGAATCCTACTCTCTTCTTACTTTCTTTGGCTTGGAGCTGTGTGTAGGTCTTGTATACATTGTGATACTGAGGTTATGTGGGGTGATGATGATGTTTTATGGCTAATTTTGCATGTGTGTTGTGATTGAAATTAGAATTAGTATGAAAGAGCTTGAAGAAAAAGAAAACTCAAGAAGCTATTAGAGTTTTCCTCGATGGTCTGTACGGTGGAGTATACGGCTCTGCCTACAGCCATTTAAATTTCATGAATATATTTTTATATGAAACTAGACATTCAGGGCTTTCCATACATATATAATATAAGGCCATTGGATCAGTATAGAGGTAGTTATGAATTTTTGAAGTATGACCTAGAAATTAAGACCTTCATCTGGGCAGTGTGAGTTAAGAAGGGTGTAACTCACCCTACACAACTCCAAATTGAGTGAATCCAACGTTGTTTGAAAGCTAGCATATGAGGGAACATCCCATAAAAATTTCAAAATCAGATTCGCTGCCAACTATCCCTAGTACATCAATGAATTTACCTTAAGTTCAACCCGGGCTGGAACAAGGTAGTCCAATAGGGTCAAGTTTCAAGGCTTGTATCTCGAAACTCACTCAAATGATATGCAACTTCTTTCATTTGAAAGCTTGCTATGTTAGCTTTACATTGATATAAATTTTGCATGATTTCACCTAGATTTCTATTTTTGGTGAATTTTCTCTTATAAGAGTGCAATTTTGGCTAGAAGTAGGGCAGTCTGGGATGAAACACAAATAACTTGAGTTAATATCGGAACTTAGTAGATAGAGAGCTAGGTCGGGTATACTCAAGGTTGAACTCGGAACTTAGCAGACAGAGAGCTAGGTCGGGTATACTCAAAGTTGAACTCGAAACTTAGCAAACAGAGAGCTAGGTCGGGTATACTGAAGATTGAACTCGGAACTTAGCAGACAGAGAGCTAGGTCGGGTACACTTAAGATTAAACTCAGAATTTAGCAGATAGAGAGCTAGGTTGGGTATACTTAAGGTTGAACTCAGAACTTCGCAAACAGGGAGCTAGGTCGAATATACTTAAGCTTGAACTCGGAACTTAGCAGACAGAGAGCTAGGTTGGGTATACTTAATGTTGAATTCGGAACTTAGTGAATAGGAAACTAGATCGTATATAGTTAATGTTAGAAACTTGGAATTTAGGAAACACCTTCATAAAAGTCTTGGAAGACCAATGGTGGGTTAAGGTCAGAGATCAAACATAACCCCAGAAGTCGGAACTTATATAATCTCAGAACTCGAACCCAATTCAGTCTTGCAAGTCGAACTCGGGAACATCAATAGAAGTTAAAAGCTTGCAAGATAGATTAAGTATTTTAAGACTTGTAACTATTGATATTGTTATATTCTTGATGTGATTATGATGTTCTATATTGGGTTTGATGTTTAATTAAACTTTCTTGGTTGTCTGGTACTACTCATGGGGAAGTGGACATGATCTGTGATGCTGCCAAAATTTCGGCAAAGATTGCAATTAACATGAATTTACAAGTCTTGCATGCATTGATCAAAGTATAAGATGAGCAATGCTACCCTTATAAGAATGAGGAAGGATTTCCATATGACTTGGGCCAGCCCCTGAACAAAGTTAAGGGGAATAGATCAGTGGGGAAGTCAGGGAAAGTAAACCCAGCAACCCTGTATCGGAACGAGCTCGATCCAAAAAAGCGGACTATTACCCAGGAGCTTTATGGCCAATATACTCCCAGGGCACCAAGTATGGAAAAATATGAGTTAAGTTCAAGTGCATTATTTCTTAAGCATATCCATAATTTATGTTATCATGCATTGAGTTAATTACACCATTGGGTATTATATATGTATATCATTGTTCACTTTATGACTGTCACTTAACTATATCAAAAATACAGGTTTGGTTGCTTATTTCTTTGTTTAATTTCCTTTATTTCCTTAAGTAAAACTAAGCTGTGTTTCGGGCTATGATTTCTATAACTAATCTAGTAGAACATCCTGTTGAGGTAACATTTTCTTGTAATTAACCAAAACTCGAAACAACTGAGAATGACAGCGATGGCAGATATATATAAAATTAGGATCCCTACTGAGAAATCTTTATTTTTCACCCTACTATATGTTTCCGCGTCATTCTCAGATCATGGAGAATGCGGCCACTGGTGTCCTGTTCATTGAGTTTCCTAAGCTCCACATCCACCTGGACCCGTTTCTAGATTGTATATATGTATCTTGTAGATGTCAATTCCGTTTTTATTTCTTCTTTCGTAGAGATTTTGCTGTTCCCCTTGCTCATTCACTCTTCGACCTCACCACACCTTACATTGCTATCCCACTACACATGGCCTATCCCTTTCCACCGCCACCCACAACAGTAGCACCAGTAGCAATACTAGCCATGGATCCTCTAGCCTCACCACAGCAGTAGATCCCCTCCATCTCGATGTTTGAGGAGGATCCGTCTGAGGCGATGAGTTCATCCTTCTCGTCCTCTGCTCCGAGCATGGACTACACTCCCGATGATGTCGGTATGGTGAATGGATTCCTCTCCTTGGAGTCCACCTAGAGTACCTGTACAGCGCAGTTATGGGATATGTATAGAATGACCCTCTTTTGACAGTATTGGGTTCTAGACAGTAGATGAGTATATGCTGCATAGCACATGAAATGTCCCGTAGGGACCAGTTAGAGTACTGTTTATGTCAACAGGCCGATTTATTTTGTGAACGTGGCCTCAACTTTATTACCCTATATCATTTGTCAACTTTGAAAACAGACGTGTATATATATATATATATTTGATCAAATTTGTAGTAGTTCTGACTATTTCGCATTTTTATTTATATTACTTTATTTCCGGTACAACGATTATCTAGTATTTATTCCGCCATCAAACAGAAAAATATATTGAATGGACTAGTTAACTCTATATGGGTAATTAATAATGACACAGAAAATGGAATCTAATTAGCTCGCCAAACGTAATGACTTATTAGGTAATGTATTATGACTTAAGCATAGTATTTTGTCTGGTAAAGTGGTACACATGGAGGTCTTCATGATTGAATACTAGATTTAGACTGAGATTTTATTCAAATTTAAGATTAACCACTGAATTGGAATGTTGATGCATGCTTAGACTTTTGTGATAGAGTAGAAATTGTTTTCACTTGATTCTTGGTTTAGAGCTTTAATTTTGTTTTAATTCTTCTCAATTACAATCTGCACATGCTTTGTTTGATGAAAAAATCCCCCGCATTTATGATCAAATAGTATTATCATCTTAGGAAAATGACTTGGATTGCACTATACTACAGTTTCGTGTGATTCAATTTTGTAATTTGATCAAGCTCGGCACTTGAATCACCTCCCATGCTACAATTGTGGCATTTGAAGTTCTTCCTTCTTCGTGATTTTGATTTACTCTGACCATGACTCCCATTGGAGTCAAGCTCCATGATCTCCCTCTTGTCACCGACAATGCATCTACTTGTTTTGAGCTATCTAATCTATCTTCCTTATTTTCACACCTAGACTCTTCGTCAAGAATAGCATCGGTGACATCATCAAAGGCTAGACAATAGGCAATATTACTATTCGTGATGTTGATGACGAGCTGATCATGTGAGTTAGGTAGTATTTGAAGTAGAACCTTTTTGCATTCATTCTCCACTATTATATAATATGATGCTGTAAGTTGAGAGAATAGCATATTCAAATTATTGATGTGATCTGTCACCAATGTGAATTCACTCATTTGAAGAGTATTTTGTATTGTTTGACAAGAGCATCCCAAATTTCCTTTGTCGTTTTCTTCTCTATGACACTTGACAATACTGGATCAGCTAGTGTTAGATGTAGATTGGCAACAACATTGTCATCTATCTCCTTCCACTTGTCATCAATTAACACAGTGGGTCTACCTTCAATTATTGGTAAGCAATTATCCTTCCTCAAGATTGGCTTTATCTTCAGTTTCCACAAGGAAAAATTATTCCCATTGAACTTCTCAATCTCAAATTTTGTTGCCATGGTATTTAGCAAGATCTATTTTTCTACTGAACCAATTCTCACCTCTTTCAACGTGAATAGTACCATATATGTGAGCACTATACCTTAACAATACTGCAAAAGTTTACAACTACATGTATGAACAATGATCTTGAATAATAACTTGCAGCGTGTATAGTAACTTGGCTTTGATACCACTACTGGGTACCAAAGTTATGGAAATAGTATAACGCAATTAAAATAGAGATGAAAAAAATTGGAACTAACAAAATATTTAACATGAAAAACCTCCTAGTATTGAGAGAAAAACCACAAGTAAGATAGACAAGACTTTCATTACGAAGGAAGAAAAATTACAACTTTGCTCTAAAATATATGGAGAGAACAGTAACACTTTTTCTTCCACTAGGAGAATATAACTTGTACTATAGAAAAACTCTTCTAAGACACTAACACACAAATGCTCCAAAGTGGAATGTGGAAAACCGTTAGGGAGGGTTTCCATTCATAGCCAAGCATCCCCTTCAA
This sequence comes from Pterocarpus macrocarpus, assembly GCA_031439585.1. Taxonomy (NCBI): domain Eukaryota; kingdom Viridiplantae; phylum Streptophyta; class Magnoliopsida; order Fabales; family Fabaceae; genus Pterocarpus; species Pterocarpus macrocarpus. The sequence continues at coordinate 30,659,851 of CM062515.1, forward strand.
CTTGTTGCACCATCGGCCAAGGAGATGCAAAAATTCTTCCACAATTCTGACATAAATGCAGCAGGTTGAGAAACAAAATTCAACACATCGCTGTAAAGCATGAAGGAATTTTTCCTCTTATAGATTCTGACATGCACAGTAAAATGGAGAAGATTTTCTCCACCATCCAACCACTCATTAATGCACCAAAAATTGAATCTAACATTTGTTGACTTTTCAATGCCACACAAAAGTGGCTTTATACTTGCTAGACATTCACAAAAAGTCATTTATTAATTTCCAATAATACTATTCTGGCACGTTTTATTATGCACCACAGTGAAGATGGTGCATAATGCACCTTGTCATCTAATAGTCTGGATTGGATGGCATATGTATACAATTAACACCTATGATGCACCATAAAGTTTCTCACCCTCACTATGCCATCTCCACCAACATGGCTTCTCAGTTCTCTCTGTTTCTCTCTCTTTGACTCTGTAGAAGATAACGCTTCTCTCTCTATAGAAGCAGGAGCTTGCGGTGGCGGAGGCCTTGGTTGTGAAGTTGATCAGCTGCTGCTCCACCCACGATAATCGACAACACGAAGGCCAAGCTCGCCGACATCGACACCTACCTCTGGATTTCGTTCTACTTCGCGCAAGTAGCCAATGTTTCTCGAGTTCAAACCACTCCCTTTGATGGCCAAAAGCATGGAATGTATGGTCTCCGCAAGTGCTATTTTCAACTCCATTTGATCCTTTGCTCAATCCTTTCATATCCTTGCATTTTTTGATAGGTTTGTCTTTTTTCTTTTAATTTTCTTTATTTGATAATTAAATTACTGGATCGTACTTAAAATAAGATCTCTTGAACCTAATATGTTTGTGATCAAGTTGTTTTTCCATCATGGATGTTTTTGCTTTGTGATTTTTATGAATAGTGACAAGCTAACAGAGATATATGCAATAGTGTTGTTTAGAGCAACAGAGAGAAGTGATGGTGGATGGGGTCACCGGAGGAAGGCATGATGGTGGAGAGAGAGGAGTAGAAGGGAAAGAGGGAGTGTGTGAGAGAGTAAAAAAATTTTGTGGTGTATCACAAATGTTGGTTGTATCACTACACCATTCAATCCATACCATTAGATAATAATGTGTATTATGCACCATCTTTAGCAAGGTGCATTTAGAATGTCACCTACTATTCTTGTCATTAAAAAAAAAATTGTGAGGACCAAATCCTCCTAGCTAGTTTGGGAGGACCGTAGCCTCTTCAAGGTTTAGGGTCTATTTGCGTATTGACAGCTAAAATTTTTTAGTTCTTTATGTCAATTCTGACTATTTTTATTTTTTTCAATTTAGATGTAACCCAATCAACTCCAAAGTATGATGCGTAACACGGAAAATTTTGATATACTTGATATATGATCTATTGTTGTCAAAATTTTTTTTTTTCAGTTTTTCATTATGTGAAGTTTAAGTATTTTTTATTAAAAAAAATTTTAAACTATGCTAATTTTTTTTTTTTTTGGACGTCTCAATTTGTTTAAATTAAACGTAACACAATAAACTTCTTGCATGTGTGATTAGCACAGGGCAACATAGCTAGTTTATTCAGAAAAAGAAAAAAAAAAGGACACAAAGTCCAAACTAACCACGGTGTGCTTGCCCAGACTGAAAAATGCCTCTGGAAAATCCCGTTACCATGGGATGATAACGTACTTGGACTGTTAGGCCCCATGACCCGTTCTTCCTTTCTTACCTCCGTTCTTATATAAAATAGTATACAGACATGCACACACGCACGAATATCGTGAAGGCATCTTGTTAAAGTTTCGGGATTCCAAAGAAACAAAACAGACAGAAAGAGAGATGGCGTTGCCCAAAGCCAAGGAGATCGTTTCGTCCAATCCGGTCGTCGTTTTCAGGTCTCTCTCTGTTTCTCTTCTTCTCTGTCTTTCTCGTATGTGAAATTTTTTGTGGAGCTGATTGGGTTATTCTATTTGCAGCAAAACGTGGTGTCCTTACTGCTCCCAAGTGAAGCAGCTCTTCAGCAAATTGGGTGTGCCTATCAAGGCCGTCGAACTCGACACCGAATGTGAGTGCCTTTTCGTCCTTTTCTTTTCTGATGGTTTTGCGCATTTTTTTTTTAATCGCGAACCTTTTATTCGAGTTTTTGAGAATAGGTGGTAAGTTAAAATTGTTGTTCAGCATCGAGATGATTGATTTTAGAGAAATTGTTTTCAAATAACTATGTGTGATCGGCCTGTTTTCGATTATGCGCACCTGCGTGGTTTTGAATTCGAAGTGTTATATTATTCCGTGAATCTATTCTTAATCCCTGTTGCGTGCTTATTCGCTAATGCTAGGTCTAATTTGTGGCTGTGAGTGGTCATTTGTTTTTTTTTTTTTTTTTTTTTTTTTTTGGGTATCTGGTATGAAAATGATAAGCATTGATCCACCCTATCATTAGAGGTTGACAATGAGGAATTGTCAAACGGCGACGTCTTATTTTTATCTTTATTTATCTTGTTTTTATCTAGTACGTATGATTCATAGCTTTGGTTATCGAAAATGGTTCTATATGGTCGTCAAACTTTCAAATTAATTGTTAAATTTTTATGAGTTTATGATTTTATTATGTAAAAATAAGTTAATTCGCATATAAATTCTCTTTTTGTCATATTTATCAGAGTTTAAGTAAATTTTAATAAAATTAATAAACTTTCTATTCTACTAATAAGTTTACGAATTTAAATTTACACTTGATTTTGCCTTCAAAATGTATAATTTGGATCACCTTTGTTGGATACTTGAATTAATGTGTTAATGTTATGCAATATTTACTTAGTCTATTAAGCTAATTTTATATATTTATTATTATTTAGCTATGATTTGTGCAACGACAAAATAATATACTTATAAATGAAAGTATGGTTTAATAATCGAGACATACTTTGAGTTATGTTTTTCAAATATTTTTTTTTTCACTTGTTTTGTTATAAAGTTATAATTGTTTAAGATTAATCATAAATATGTTATTTAATTTTATTTAATTATTAACAAATATTTTTAAAACGATATTTTTGAAATATATAAACTCTTATGATACGGGTTTGTTGAGACTTTACAAGTTTATTGAAATTCTCAAGTTTGACAATCTTGGTTCTATAATTCCCTGATTTCTAGTCAAACTGCGTTTATGGATAAAATCAGCTTTATTTTAGTATTTTGCAAACATTAAGTCTTAGGTTTCACTGATTACTGTATTCTGCGGTTTGTTCCCTGCCCTTTAAGATGACAGCAAATTAATCATATTGATTAGCAGTAATTTGGCTAGTTGCCTAGTTCCAATTTGAATTTCACTGATCTGATTTCTGTTATAAAGATAGCTATTGAAAGTAACACGAATCATTTGGTTTTTGCGCCTTGTTCATTTCCGGCAATTTCATACTGTGCACATTACTACCGTGGTTCCTGTAGGGCTGTAGGCTATTAATAACACTGTTAAATCTGTGCCGATACTATCAAATCATATTACATGGTTTTTGGTGTGTGTTTTGTTGTTGGGAAAGTTTAATGTAGCATCGTTTGGTCCTCCCTCATATTATAAGGTCTTGGTGTGTTTTCAGCAAGAATATGCATTTGCCTAAACTGCCTTATGTGTAGCAACATTAAATTTTAAATTTGCTTTCTGTGTTAAAGTTCTTTCGATTAAGCTTTTTGTGATAGACACATTGGTAGCATGCTTTGGATTAGGGATTAGTTCTCACTAGAAATTAAAGTTCCATAGTTCTTTTCCACGTAGTCAAATCATATATTATTTTCACTCTATGATGCATAGATGCGGGTATGAATATCCGGTATGGTACAAGTACGATACAAGAATAAAGTATTTTTAAGTTAGGATATAGATAGGATTATACATACATACATACACACACACACATATATATATATGAGAGCGGATCCTCTCATTTTACACATTAACGTGTAAGTGTCATATGTTATGATCTTAGATAGTTTAGTAGATTTTTGGGTTTGATTTGAGGATGTGATTCACGCCTTTTTATTGAAATTAGGTCTTTGCTATAATGTATCTATGGGAGATGTAGTGATTGCTTTGTGTGGGAAATGTTGGTTTTTGGCTTCAAGGTGTTCGAGAGTAGGACTCAAAGAAACTTGGTTTTTTATATTTGCTTTAATCAGTAAAAGGAAACGCTAATTCTCATAGCTTTATAATTTTTAATTTTGATATATTTTGGAAATTAATCAATTCTAAAGTTGATTTTTTAATTAATTCTTTATATTTGAAATTTGGTTTCTAAATTTCTTGATAAGTTTTAAATCTATGCTATTTTCATTTACATACTATAGTTTATATCATCTACAAGCTAGAGCAAGATGTACCAGCTATATGTTACATGCATTACCAAAGAGTAATTTTATAAAGCGCACCATTTTTTTCCGAAAACAATAAAAATGGTACATGGCATTGTGTTTTGCCCGGAATTTGTCTCATACATATTTTACATTGATAAGCATCCTATATTAACCCATAAAAGGGACATAAGTATTTTACAAAAATTATATTTTATGATAAACAAGTCATTCAAGCTTGCTACATTGCAGCCAATTCTTGGTTTTCCAATTATTGTTTCCATGCATATTCTTCAACAATGGCGATCAAGATCATGCTGCAATTGTTTCTGTCCATAGTTTCTCTAGTTCTACCTGTCTTCTGATCTCCTTTGTTCACTAAGAAATTGAGAAGCATTAGTGTAGTTAAAATAATCAAACTCGGACACTAAATTACTTTATATTTCTAATTTGCTTGCTGCTATTTTGAGGAAAAGTTGTGAGTTGAAACTTGATGGGTATTCAGATTTTGTTGCTTTCGAACCCAAAAACTGAAGGTAAGGTACCATAACTGCAATAGATTGAATTATATAGGACCATGATTAGTACCTTTCAAGGCTTAATGGTACCAAAAAATTCTTGCAGCAATGAAGATGAAATGTAAATGCAAGAAACCAAACCTAGTTACAATTTACAGGGGTTCTCTAAATATGGTCTTCAATTTTGTAAAGCATAATATATATATATATATATTGAATATTAACAATGGTGGTAGTCCCTTTTGCAGTAGTTGTTGGAGGCAAGAGAAGCATGGTTTTATATTGAATTTGAATTGTAACAAAATATGAACATTTTTTTCGATGAAGGGATAAGCATGGGCTCAAAACCCCCAAAAGCAAAAAAAGGAGCCGAAAGAGCATAATTCATGCTGCAATACAAAACTCCAACTATCATTATACAAGCTAAGGAGAAAAAAAAGCACACTCAATAACATCTATCCCTACTGTCTCAAATTTAAAAACATTACAATTGCAACCTATATAACTTTGTCAAACATAATCATATGAGCCCAATTGCTTAGAGTCAATCCTTGCCATATCACCGCCGTTATGTAGAGAAATTAGCAATCTAAAATTTCAGCAGCATAAGAATTTTTCATATCAGAACACATTTGTTATTTACATCGTAACTTCAATATTATTAGTATTAAAAAAATATGAACCAATACTTGTTTATTTTGGTTCTCAATGTTTAGAGCTCATTTTGTCCATTTCCAAAATAGTTCTTTTAAGTTTTGATCTCTTTGTGTCTTAATATAAAGAAAACCAAGTTCTCTTGGTCATACTCTCAAATAACTCGGAGGCACTCTCCACAAGCCCACATTTTCTTCTATGGTGTTCTACTTTTCATGATCTAAAAAATTGCCTGAGCAGAATTTAATGTAATGAAGAAAGCAACTCAAATTTGCAAACTAAAAGCGAAAAAAAAAAATGGAACTTTATTTATTAGAAACGCAAGTTTCAAAATTCTTAGAATCTTATGCCAATGAGGTAAGTGAGCGAACAAAAAAAATTAAAAATGTGTATCTTTAACAAAAATCTTGTAAGTAATTGTTGGGAGGAAGAGAAGTTGAGAAAAAGCGCAGAAAGTTTCTTGCAAAGCTGCCATGTGAAGCTGAGAAAGAAGCAAAATCTTAGTGGTGATGGCTGACGCACATAGGCGTCAAGGGATGGTGGCAAGGGTGGCCTCCCGCATGGTGGCGATGGTAGCGTCGCGGTGGTGCTATAGTGTGTTTCGGAAGGGAGGGCAAAACTGAGTGGGAGCAGCATATAGCACAAGTATAGCATAAAGTATGAACGAAGCAGAGGAAATGTTCCTTTGGGGTAGAAGAGAAAAGTAATCTATACATACTTATTATTAACATACTTTGATAGTCTCTCTATCTCTCTCCTCTTCTCTTTTGTTTTTTCATTTTTTATTTTCTTTCATAATTTTTTTTTTAACTTTGTGAATGAATATTTAATTGGACAAACTTAAAGATATATACAAATAATATCCCTTAAGATAAAATAGCATATAAAGATTGAGTTTTATTGTTGACCATTGATTTTGTTTTTATGCTTATGGAAGGTATAGATCATAACACATGACACTGTTATATTAAAGTGAAAATTGAAACAATCCGCTACATATATATATATATATATATATATATATATATATATATATATATTTGAATATATGAATTTTATATTCAAAGAAAAGATATTAAAGATTAAAGAATAATAATAATTATTATTATTCAAATTTTAAAGTTGAATTATGTAACATCCCGATTTTCGAGTTCCAACTTAGCCCTCAGGATTGATCGATTTCAATTTCCGACTTCATCTTCGAATTCCAAACAGATGAGATTATTTCCCAGTCCCGAGTTCGTCTTAACTTTTGGTGTCCGATTTCCGGTCTCATGATGTAGCCTCTAGTGTCAACCGAGGCACCCGAGTTCCGACCTCAGACCTTATGCTTCAAAATAGTGTACGTGGTTTCCGACCTCAAAAGTTATAGGTTAACAACATAATGCCAGTACCGACCTCTGAGTTGAATGCAACGAGTTCCGGCCTTAGAGCTGAACTCAATGGACATGAGTTCAAATCTGAGTTGATTTCCAGTCATACGCGATCTCCGATCTCCGAGTTTATATCTAGCATTGACATTCTCGAGTTAAAATGAGGAGTTCCAAGATTATATGACTGCGAGCTGTATGACTTCCGATGTCCGACTTTACTTCCAAGTTTCGAATAAACAGATAAGATTTCCTCAAGTCACAAACAAGATGGGACGAGTTCCAACATCCGGCTTCAGCTCCAAGCTCAAGTAAAATGGCACGAGTTTCGACTTCAAGCAGAATAGAGACGAGTTCCGATTTCAGTCGGACGGAAGCATATCCCACTTTTGGAACGACATGGAGAGCAATTTGGCCACAACAGTGGGAGACATGGCCGAACTTCAATCACAAAATTTTAATCAATCAACACTCATAATCCTAACTACCCCCATGTATTTAAGTCAGTCTCTCCCCCTCATTTCTGACTGATCTACGCCTCCTTCTCTCCCTCTTGTTCCAGCCTTCTTCTTCCTTTCTCTTAATCAACTCCATTACTCCTTCAAGCTTAGCAAGGTTCTTACACTCCAAGTTTCAGCACTTAGCTCAAATCATACTCCAAAGAGGTAGGATTCTATTTCTATTCTTGAGTTATTTGCACTATGATTGCATGAAATTGTACTCTTCTCCATGTATTTGATGAATTATTGGATGTATTATGATGGATTATAATTGGATTAATATGAAATATTGAGTTGGAATTAAGGTTAGAACAAGAAAATTAGGAAAAGTGAAGGTTTAATGCTGTCTAAGTGAGGAGTTCCACGGCAGTCCGTATGGTGGAGTGTACGGCTCCGCCTACAGCCAGTTAAATCCAATGAAACTATTTTTAGATGAAACTAGACATTCAGAGCTTTCCATAGATATATAATATAAGGTCATTGGATTAGTAATGAGAGAGATATGAATTTTTGAATGTTAACCTAGGAACCAGGACTTTCATCCGGGCAGGGTGAATTGAGGAGGTGTAACTCGCCCTATATAACTCCAAATTGAGTGAGACTAACTTTTTTAGAAAGCTTACACATATGGGAACATCCCAGTATGGAATTCCGAGTTTGTTACGGTCTCAATTGTTCCCAGTGATTCAACAAAGTTACCCTATGTCTAGACTAGGCCAAAACAGGGTAGTTTAGGCAAGTCGACTTTCAGGACTTATAACTCGAGGTATACTTAAGAAAATCAAGTGAAACTTATTGCAAATGAAAGGTTGTCCTGTTAGCTTTGATATGGCATCAATTTCGTATGATTTGAAGTTAGTTTCGATTTTTAGTGTACTTATACTTCTAAGTGTGTAATTCGGCCAATGACCGAATAGGATGAGGCAAAAGTTAGATATCTTGAGTTATAGAAATCAAAATGATATGGGACCAAAGAGGTTAGAAAGTAGACATATAGAACTATGACATATCCAAAATTCAGGTTTAAATGAGTTGATTAGCAATAAATGTGAGTTAGACAAAATTTGGACAGAACTGAATAGACTTGGCAGAAGTGATCACATTAATGGTTTCACAAGTGATTAGTGAACATATGAGGCTTGAGTTGAGGATTGCAAGTTTTATATTAAGAGATATGTTAGATTGATTATGTTGTTATGACTGATTGGTCTGTGAGAACTGGCACTATTCATGGGAAAATGGAACTGATCCGTTATGCTGCCGGATTTACGGCAGAAGTCTAAGAAACTATGAGTGTTTATATTACAAGAAATTTATGATGTGAATAGCTACACAATTATGATTCTGTAGGTGGAAACTCTACGTTCAAGAATGATATAAGTATGATATGAGGTATATGAGAGTAAATGATGCAGCATATGTATGAGAGCCGGTAGGATGGTAAAGAGGCTACGAGCCTTTATACGTTATGAATACGTACATAAAGATCATATGTGCAATGATATATGGAAGTAAGTGATGAAGTATATGTATAAATACATTCAGCACATCTATGCATAACCATGTATGAGAATGAAAAAGTATGAATATATTGAATGTGAATCCCTTCACTTGGAGGCAGTTACACTTTGAATCCCTCCTTGTGAAGGCAGTTAAAAAATAAAGATGTGAATCCCTTCACTTGGAGGCAGTTGCACTTTGAATCCCTCCCTGTGAAGGCAGCTACCCTTTACCTTGGAGGCACGTAGTCAGATGAGATCCCTCTATATTGAAGGCACGTGGTCAGATGAGATCCCTCAATTTTGAGGCACGTGACCAGAAGAGATCCCTTCAATTAGAGGCACGTGACTAGAATGAGATCCCTCCAAGACTAGAGGCATGTGGGTCCCCTTGTGGGTGAGTCGGTGTGACGACGGTCACGGGTGAATCTAACGAGCTCACTCCAAGGCCAGGCTACCCAAGGGCGGTAAAAGCACCCTAGGGACGATGATACGTAACGCCTAGGTGTGCTAAGTAAAAGCTAAAGATTAAAGACTAAAGACTAAAGATTAAAGCATATGCAGGTACAGAACTTATATGAGGCATGGCATGACCCAGCTAGTGTAAGTACAAGATCCCATATTCCTAAGGAACGTGACATGGCGATCATGCTCTGATGGGGTGTGACATGGCGATCATACTCTGGAATGTGGCACGTAAAGATTTTATGATGAAGAGTGAGATAAAGAAAGAAAAGCAAATTTTATGCATATGCATGAATTCAAGTACAGATAAAGTTATGTGCAAATGTTATGTGTAGTTTAATATGTTGCAATTATTATCCATGGTATCATTCAGGAATTGATTTTTATGGGTTTTTCCCAAATGACAAGTCTATGCGTAAAACTGAACCTTTGCTTCGGACATTATATTTTTGAACTATAAAATTAAACAGTTTGTAAAGTTTGTTCACCTTTTTCTTAATAAACCGAAGCAAACTGGAGATGACAACGATGACATTATTTATGATACTTAGAGAATCTTACTGGGAATTTATAATTCTCACACCTGTTTCCGTGTTGTCTCCAGATAGCTTCAGAAGTTTTTGAGGACGGCTGAAGTTCTTTGTCGGATAAGGTCCATTTCAGATAACAAAGAATAACTCCAGGGTATGGTGCTATGATTTAAGTATAGTACTGTACTTGAGAGGGTGTTACAAATTAGAAAGTTGTTAAATTATTTATCAATTTTTTTCTACTTGTTCCTGGAGTAAAAAGAGTTCTATCTGCTTCTGAATAACCTCCTTTAAAAGGGCTTCTACCTCCCCAATAAATGTCTTGGTAGAAGATATTATTTCTTGGAGTTGAGATTTATTCATTTTTAAGTAAGCACGTAACTCAAATATACATACATATACACACACATACACATATATATATATATATATATATATATATATATATATATATATATATATATATATATATATATATATATATTAGGTTAAGTTATAGATAGGATTATATATATATAGGTTTTACAATTTGGATAACAACAAAGGAACCCAAAAAAGGAAGAGAACCAAATAAAGTATAGAAAATGCTCATACTATGTTTTATGGCTTACTTTTTTCCCATGGTTCCTCCATGTGAAATTTTGCATGTGAAAATAAACAACCTAATCCAAGTGGCTGGACATTGTGCAGCTGATGGAAGTGATATCCAATCAGCATTAGGCGAGTGGACTGGTCAGCGGACTGTGCCAAACGTGTTTATTGGTGGAAACCACGTTGGTGGTTGCGACGGTAAGATTTAAATGTTTTGGAATTTTTTTTTTTTTCGGTGAAGAAAAAACTTTTATTTCGAAATATGAGAAACACTTAAATGCTTTAGAGAAAAATTTTATTCTAAAATATTTATAAATTAACATATTAAATATTGCATTAAAAATGTGAAGTAAAAGAAAATGATGACCCATAAGATATGTTAATTTATAAATAATACAGAACAAAACTTTTCTTATTTCAAAGACATTTAAGAATTTCTAGAATTTCTCTTTGTATATCTTGGAATGTTGCTTAATCATCGGATTTCATTGAAAAGAATTAATTGAATTTGTTATCTTGATTTCTATGCAGCAACACATGCCTTGCACAATCAAGGGATGCTGGTACCTATGCTGACTTCAGCTGGAGTTGCTGTTGCTTCTGCTTGAAGAAGCTCAATTTCCGTTTATGTTGTTAAATAGCATAATAAGCCCTCACGTTTTTGGGTTAGATGTAATTCAACATCTTGCAACTTTTTATATTCCTTCTCTTAAATGTGGAATCTAATCTAACCTAATCTAATCTAATATACTATATAAAAGGAAAACTTTATGTTTCACTCTGCCATATAGAAGTTAACTTTGTCATCTAGAAAATATTTTTAACTTTCGTGTCTTTCTAAGTGAATCTTGTAGAAGTTAATTAATTATTTTTATTTGGATTTCTCATAGGTTTTCCATCACCTAATAAAAATTAATTAATTATTTTTAAATTAACTCCTAAATTAGTCCTTAATAATATCTTTAATGGATAAATTGATCTCTAATAAAAATAAATTGATTCAAAGGCCCTTGACAATTATAAAAATTAAGTACTTTAGTCCTGACTCACTTGTAATTGATAAAAAAGTGTTATGTATAAGTTACATGCTGACTAATACATCTTACTCTCATCCCATGTGGCACCAACACTCTTATCACGCAACCAAAAAAAAAAAAATCCAAAATGTTTTACTTATTAAGCCCTAAATGTAATATTTCAAAATTCCCAAATTTTATCTCCTCCCTAATAGCGTGATTGAAACAATGATGAGAAAAGAAAATACTGAGTAATGTAGTACATGATAAATTGACATCCAATGGAATAATGATGATACTACTCCTAAGCATATATGTTCCTTATTCTTTTTACATTTTGACAAAATGGTGATTTTTTTTTTTTGGTTGCATGTTTGGGGGGTGTTGGTGCTACATGAGATGTGACTAGGATGTTGTAGTTAGCATGCAATCAGCACATCACACTCTTTATTTTTTGTAAGTGAGTCAGAGACTAAAGTGTTTAATTTTCTCAATTGTGAGGGAGTTTGGGACCAATTTATTTTTGTCAATGATCAAAGTGTCTAATTTTTGCAATTATCAAGTATATTGAGATCAATTCATTTTTGTTAGGATCAATATATCTACTGAAGATATTGTTAGATACTATTTTAGAGGTTTAGTCATTATTTTTTAATTACTATTTTGCCACAAGCAACTTATGTAATTTGAATCAAACTTTAAAATATATCAAACAAAAAATTAATAGGCAAATTAAAAAAAGTTTTTAACTATTATACTACGTGTTTTTTATTTTTTCGTTTGAACTTTAGGAGATATTGTTTTTTCGCTTCCTCATCTCTTAATCAATCATTTGAGGATTGTTATGTATAACTCTTTTAAATTTTGCTTTCCTACTATTATTGCTACTAAAGACTAAGTTACTCTCAATTTTTTTGTTTCTTCCTCCGGTTGCCCCTCAATTATTATTTTCTTTAATTTTGTTTTGTTTATTTTGATATTAATTTTGATGAAGTAGTTATATCATGCGTGAGTTGGAGGTTGTATTAAAATGTCATGTTCTTCGGTAATATTTTGGTTCTTAGCACATGATACCTTTGAAATATTTTAATTTACAATTTATTGTAAAAGATAAATAAAAAAATAAAAAGATATATTTATTTACATTTTCTTGATGAAGTCAAACATACTCTAGACTCAGATATAAAAAAAGAACGATAGCTAGAGAACTCTGATTGAACTTGCTATTCTATATACATGGAATGAATTTTATTAAAGTAGATATTAAGATTAATTAAAAGTTGATTATTTATATCAAATATAATTCGTATCTAACATATTCTTTTAAAATATTTATTTTTGTCATATTTAAGTGTTGTTATATAATATTTAAAATTTATATATCTATGAATATATTTATTTAGGAATATATTGACAAAGATAAATTTTTATTTCATCAGTTGATATATGAATTTTAAAAATAGTTATTTGTAATTAATAGTCAATTTTTTAAATTTAGGGCTTAGTGGTTTAAGAAAATTACCTGTAAGAATAATTTATTGTCACTGACATGGTATATTATTGGAAATTAATAAAGTTGTTATCTTATAATTGAATTTATGAAATTTTTTTATATGTGATAAATAATTTGCATCAAAAACGTATTTATATCTACATATACAAAGTAATAATTGTAATTGAAATTTTAATAAAATCAATTTACATGTAATTATTATCATGAAATTAAATTAACATATTAAACTTTTTTTACATAATTGTTTCTATAAAGATATATGTTTTATTTTGTAATAATTAATTGTTTTACATTGCAATTTATGTGTTTATAAACTTTTCATACAATATAATTTGGATTGGACAAAGATTTTGGTCCCATTACCTCAACCCAGGACAAGAGACCCACGTTTATTTCCATGTGGACTTTTAGAAGAGGAATTCAAACTTGAGCTATGCTCCACCTTGAGTTCAGCGATCGTGAGAGGCTTTCAGGTACTCGCCCATTGGAATCTTGGAAGTGAAGGATGAGAACTCAAGGCTTGTGAGATTTGATCCTTTCCTCACTTTTAAAACACAAGTTTGTTACCAGACAGGTAATTAGAACTTCATTTCATAGAACTTCACCTAATACTGAATTTGACTCGAACGTCGAAGTTCTTTTGCAGGTCCCACCGAAGTCATGGAAACTTGGAACAAAGACCAGCAAGAGCGACCTCAACTCTTAGGTAAGAACATTTGTTGCCCACTGTGGGGCCGGGTAAAATGTCCTTACCCCAACATGGATGCTACGAGGAGCCAAAGTGCCAACGTCAATGAGCATAAAGACAACATTCCAAACAATAACCACGATAGATTTCCCAATACTATTGGTATATTGTAGTAGATTCGTAAGTTGCAAGCTTAAAACCGGAGAATGGCGAATCAGCTTGAAGCCACAATTGAGCTTTAGAGAACTCACACCGAGAAGGCTACAATAGAAGGGAAGAAGATGATGCCTCCCACACCGGAAATCCCGAGGAGTCCAATCGCACAACCACAACAAGTGTTTTCCAGTCAATTTGGGGCTTTTCTCTGAATTCATCATGTTGATATCTTTACTCGATAATTTTAAGCATCCCCTTACATTATGACCATATAATGGCACTGATGATCCTTAGATTCATGTCACTATGTTCAAACCTATGATGCCCTTAAATGGAGCTACTGACCCTTTTCCTTTGCCAAGCTTTTTCGACAATTTTGGGGGAAACAAAGCGCTCTTTTGTGGTTCTTTGCCTATTTTACAGGAGCTACACACAATTTCTTTGAGTTATCCAGCATGTTCATGAACCATGTCTCCTCCAATTGCATCATGGTGAAGATATCAAACATGCTTAAAGCTGTGAAACAAGGTCATTGTAAACCACCTAAAGTACTCTCTCGCATAGTTTAGTGTTGTGGGCATCCGTATTCTTGATCTAAACCCTATAACTGGACTTTCCACTGACTCACTCGCCATTTATCTAGTCCGGACCATAGGCAAGTTCTGTGAACTAGCAATAGCCTACATAAATATGGAAGAAATGAGGGAGACTGAAAGAGTAGAAGATCAATAAGCCAGTCCTTAGCCAAGAGGCAATGAGCCTCATTAGAATCAAAAAGATTGGTAGGATGGAAAATTGAATACCTGAGATAGGAGAGACCTAGGTAAAGAGGAAACTCATAGAAGAGCTTTCCAAAAGCCCCAATCTGGATATGATGATATACCCTTGAATGCTAAATGGATGGTGCTTGTTGACCGAGAAAGCTCACAGACGATGTACCTCTCGAAATCTTCCTTAATCCCCTACAATAGGGGCCTTGTGGGATTCTCGGGAGGAAGAGTTAATATATGGGGGTTATATACAACTCAGGACAACTTGAAAGAGAGCTTAAGACCAAGACTATTGATGTGGTATCTAGTCATTGATTTCCCAAGTCCATACCACATGATACTTGGGAGGACATCATTGAATACATTGGGGGTTATTGTTTCAAACCCATGTCTAGCTATTTAATTTCTGGTATCATAAACAAAAATTGGCATTGTGCATGCTAATAAAAAAGAAGTGAGGCTTTACTACAATGAATGGTTGTGGCAAAGACATTCACAGCAGTGGCAGAAACCGCAGTAGCAAGTGAATTCCATCTTTTATATGGAACACTAGCCTAAAATATCTAAATTGGACCCAAGAAGAGATTTGCAGGAAAGACCCTAGCCTACATATAAATTAGAATTAGTACAGATTGGTGATGATGAAGAGCAAGTCATATTCATTGGTGCCATGTTGCCGTTCGAGCCAAAATCAAGTCCCGAAAAGTTGTTAAAGGATAATGCCAACATCTTTGTGTGGACTCCAACTGACATACCAAGAATTGATTCGAGGTCATATGTCATTTTTGGGTGGTCTTCAACTAATGGCAAGGAATGGTCATTTGTCAATCTTAGTATTGAGAATTGTTTGACAATGGTTGAATATGAGTCTCTGTTGAAAATGTGCATGTGTCTTTTGAAAGTTGAAAGTTTGATAATTGCCTTAAAGGAATCATTGCTAAGTCTATAGCCATTGTGATGACGATATACGGAAGGTTGAATCATGTTTTTAACAAAGATTGTTCAACAGTTAGTGAAGTTTGTGAAAGATTTGTGAATGGAAAAGTGTTGACTTTGGTCAATGAATTACACGTTGTTGGGTCGAAAAAGGAAGCATAAACCCATGATTGAACGTGTTTGAGATTTCAGGAGCAATTACCGGTGATTATTGGGTCCAACTTGGCATGTCAGAGCATGGGGAGCGGTTATTAGTAGTTACCAAGCTAGTCAAAATGTGGAAAAGATGAATGGTTAACATGTTAAAGGGTTTGCTCATGACCAAGAGTTAGGATTGTGCCATGTGTTAGAACAGTTACTTGGAGTTTAAGTAGATTTTGTCTATAAATAAGATCCTTGGATCATTCAATCAGTCATGGTTAAATACTCACAAAGTATCTTTCAGTTTGCATGTCCCAGTGACAATGGTGCCATAGGGAAATGCTGAGTACAACACTCTCACCTTAGTCTAGTTTGCTTTTCTTTTCTATTCATTTCTTTTTCTTTCAGTTAGTTTATTTTCATTTACTTTCTATTGTTTTTCATTTCATTCTTGTTCATTTATATTCTTTGTAAGTACATTTACATTTCTGATCAATCAAATTTCTCAATTTACATCCTCATTTAAGAGTATTTTTGACAATTGAGTAATGCTTCTACATTGAATCTCCACTTTACCCAAACCCTACATCCTTTAAAAAGAAGTGATTTCCTTCCCTGAATTGAGATATGGAATCAAAATTGATATGTTGAATATATTCTTTGATGCTAGTACCAACAACAAAATAAAATTGGCACCTGGTGTGATAAGTCAAGTTGCTGGTGGATTGGTGGAGAAACAAATTGACATGCCTAGTGGGATAGGTTTGAATATTTTTGAGGATTTCGACACTATGCATTTGAGAAGCAGCATAATAGTGTCCTTGTCTAGTACATCATCTAGTGATGATAATTCTCCTACATAAGGGGGCAACGATACTAGCTCTAATGTTCCTGCAACGAGCAGTGAACAAGTTTTTACTAGGTAAAATGTAGTGGCTCAAACTGTTAATCAAAGTTTAATATTATGATTTTTTGTGCATATATAGGGCCTATGCCAATATATAGGTTACCTTGTGGGTATACCCTACCAATAGCCACTACTATCACAGGACCAACACCTAGTTTGTACCTAAATCCTATTTATACCACTCATTCTATGATGGCAATAATGTCATATTTTGGGTCACAATGGCACCAATAAGTTTACCACCTTATACAGTGTAGCCTACTATGACTCTAAGAGTGGGGGCATTCTGTCGTCAGAATCCTGTGAGTCAAAATGTGACTAGAACAGAAAAAGCATAGATGGGAAAAATAGGACCTGTGTTTCCAAATATGATCAAGCCATGCCTCCGAGCTCTCCCATTAATACTCTTGACATGTTGGCTACATTTTGCCAACATGTCAAAGAGAGTTGGTAACACATCAAATGGCCACAATCATGAATTCTTTCATAAAATCTACTAATTATTGATTAGATGTGATTAATTATCAAATGTTTAGGATGGTTGCAGTTCTAGATGTGAATGATTATCCTGATGAGCATAATGTGCACTAAGAGGGTGATTAACCTTTAGCACCACCACCTGAGCATGAGCATCAAGAATGCCCTGATATGTAATATAGTAATGTGCACATGGTCAAGAGAAATAAAAACCATAATAATGTAGTCAATCAAGTTTGAGAGAACAATAAAGGAATTCAATTGAATATGAATAAAGCTATTGAATAGGTGTTGAATAGGTTTGGTTTTATTGTAGGTTACTTTAATGTTACTTTGCCCTACTTTTCTCAACTACATGCAACAAGTTGAGTTGCCAAGGGGCTGGAAAGCCCTTAAGTCTTTGACTAAACTTTTAGGGGATAGTGGTGAATTCACTATTGAGCATATTGCTAAATATACCATTGAGATAAGTGAAATAGCCTTTATCAAATGCCTCAAAATGAGATAATGCCTTTACCTGATTCTTGAACATGAGTCCCAATTTGATTCCAACTTGGCAGCATGCAGATCAAAGCTTTCATGAGCAATTCTTCAAGTGTGAAATAAGAGTCAATTTAATTGATCTATTCTCTATTAAGAGATACCGTAAGGAGTCAATAGATGACTACTTAGCTTGTTTTTGGAGAAAATTGTGACTAATGGGCTCGACTACAACATAAGAAAAAGTTGGTGAACCAACAATTCCTTGACGTGGCCTAACTCGCTCAAAGAATTAGGCAAATCGAGCAATTGAGAGTTGAAAAGGAAATTATTAATTCTAGAGAAATCGTATTCTATTTAGCGTACTAATCAACCAGCAACTTGACTAATTGCACGAGGTGTGCCAATTTGTTTATGTGTTGATTCTAGCATTGAAAAAGATATTCAATGAATCAGTTTTGATTCTAGATCTAATTCGGGGGAGGGAATCACTTCCTCTTAAAGGATGCAGGGTTTGTATGAAGTGGGGATTCGACATAGGAGTGATACTCGATCATCGAAAATATTCTCAAATCGAGGATTGTAGTTGATGAAATTCAGAAATTTGATTGATCGGTAGCAATGTACGTACAATGAAACTAAATGAAATAAAATAAACTTACTAAAAGGAAATGAAATAAAAAGAAAAGCAAACTAGACAAAGGCAATGGTCTTGTACTTAGCATTTCTTTATGGCTCCATTGTCGCGGTGACATGCAGATTGAGAGATTCTTTATGAATGTTTAACCATGACTGACTAAATAATCCAAGGGTCTTATTTATACACAAAATTCTACTTAGACTCCAAGTAACTGCTATTACACATGGCAAAATCCCGACTCTTGGCAGTGAATCAATTCTTTAACATCTTAACCATTGATTTTTCCCACATTCTGACTGGCTTGGATAACTGCTAGGAATTGTTACCCATATTCTGACATGCTAAGCTGGACCCAATAATTGCTAGTAACCACTCCTAGAATCTCGAGCACGTTCAATCGTGGGTTTATTCTCCCTTTTTCAAATCAGCAATATACAATCCGTTGACCAAAGTCAGCACCTTCCCCATTCTCATATCTTTCATGAAATTTGCTAAGTGTTGAACATGGCCTTGTATCCTACACTATGCTAAGGTCGAAACATTCTCTGTTGAAAACATGATTCACCCTTCCATGCATCATCTTCACCAGCCTCAGAAACCTTCTAACTCATTAATGAAATCAATTGAAGCAACCAAACTTTTAACTATCGAATTAATATCCCAATAAGACAACCTATTAGTGTAAATGAAAGTAAGCCATGCTTGAAGTGTGTAGACTAGTCAATAATAGTTGATCAAGATGGTCATAATATGGAGGTAAGTGCTCAAAAGAGTCACAAAACATAACTATTGATGAAACCTAAGAAGTTCAAGTACCTGAAAATAATGGAAATAAAGAGAGCTCAATAAGTTGTGTCACTATGTAAAAATATGGAACTGAAAGCATACTATTGTCCACAACATTTTTGCATACAATGTTGTTGTTGAAATAATAAAGCAAGATGAAGATCTTATATTGAAATCTTTTGAAGACCGTGGACAAAGAAATGATTGGCTAAAGTGGAAAGATGCAATTCAAGTTGAATTAATGTCACTTGGAAAATCTAAAGCCTTTTGGAGCTATAGTCAAAACACCTGAGTGCCCCAATGATTGTGAGATCACTTGATGTAGATAAAATCCATTTTGACCTCATGAAAATAATGAAGAGGTTCTTGATCTTAAAGTACCATATCTTAGTGCTATTGGAGCACTAATGTATCTCGCCAATAGCACACAACCAAATATAGCTTTTCTTGTAAATTTGTTTGCAAGATTTGGCTCTATCTAATTAGAAGACACTGGAATGGTGTTAAGCATGTATTGCAATATCTTTGAGGATCTATTGATAAGGGTTCATTTTATTCGAATGAATCTAGACCCCAACTAGTTAGGTATGCAGATGTAGGCTTTCCATCTAATCAACATAAAGGCAAATGCCAAACAGGCTATTTATTCATAAGTAAAGATACAACTATATTATGGAGCTCAACAAAACAAACTATAGTTGTTGCTTCATCAAATCATGCAGAGATATTAGCAAGTCATGAAGCAAGTCGAGAATGTATCTGGCTTAGATCGATCACCCAACACATCAAGGGAATACATGGCTTGTCCATGGAAAATGAAATACCAACAATCATGTATGAGGACAACTCCGCTTGCATAAATGAGTTGAAGGAAGGATACATTAAAAGGGATAGAACAAAACATATTTCACCAAACCTGATGAAGGAACCCCGTGGATATAAAGATCCAGAAACCCCAGGCACACACTTTGATAGAAAACAAGATATAGAATAAAGACCCTCCCTACTAAACCCCCAAGAAACCTATCCTTGAAAACGTAGATAACAGGGAAAAGATAGAAAGTTCTGCATCTCACAGAACAAAATGTAGAAATTCTGCATCACACAGAATAAAGTGAGGAAAACCTCACAACTGTATTGGTAGTCAAACCATGATCAAAACTCTATGATAAAATTCCCCTATAGGCCAAGTTGCCTATTTATACATAAATCTTAAAAATAGAAATTATCTAGCCCTATCTAAAAGATCTGATTTGAAACTAAAATTTAAAAATTAAAGATATGATTCTATTCTAAAAGATTTATTCCTAATTAATTTAAATCAGATTTGATCTTTATAGATTAGATCAGATTTGATTTAAATCTTAAAAGATAAACTAATTTAATTTAAATATAAATAAATCTAGACTAAGTCAAAACAAATCAAAAAAGAATCTAGCTACAATCTAAACATATCTCCAACATGATCAGATTGCTTGTTCTTCAAGTTACTTTAATTATGCTTGATTCCTTGATTTCTAAGTAACTTGAAATAAGCTCTTGGTTTGCTTGATCTCCAAGGCAGAATCAACTTGCTAGAAACAAGCTCTTTACCAGTGTTGGAATAACCAAAATACCCTCTTGAGCACGTATCATTCTCCCCCTCTTCAAAAAAGATTCGTCCTCGAATCTTGCTTTTGTAATCTTCAAAGTCATCTCCACCATTATCTTCCCTTCGAAAAGCCATCTAAGAACCTGAAAATGAAGAACCTCACTAACACTCTATTCTCTTTTTTTCTTTTTCCTCTTTTTATTTTCTCTCTCTTTTTTTTTTCCTTCTTTCTTTTTCTTTTGTTTTTTTTTTCGATTTTTTTTCCTTCTTTTTTTTTTTCCTTTTTTTTTTGCTTTTTTTTTTTAACTGAATATACCTCAAATACAAAAAAAAAAAGTGGACAAAGTAGACACAACAATTAAGGAAACGAGACTCAAAACGCAAGAAAAAAAAAACTAGGGAAATAAAATTAACAAAGTGGAAACGAAATAGAAACAAAGGATAGTAAACATAGGGTTTTCCTACTAGACCTCTAAGAAACCTGTTCTTAGCAACCTAGGTCACCGGAAAAGGATTTTCCTACTAGACCTCTATGAAACCTGTCCATAGCAACCTAGATCAAAGGAAAGAATTTCCCTACTAGACCTTCAAAGAACATGTCCTTGACAACCTAGATCAACGGGAAAAAAATTATGCTTATAATCCTCACTTTTTTCTGATTTCTTCTCCTTTTTTTTTTCCTTTTTTTTTTTTTTTTGGATCTAAACTAACTACAGAAAGACAAATGCCACATAGAGAAGAAACATAGGGACAGATAAAGACGCGACAGCAAAACAAAAGGATAGAACGTACAAAAAAAAAAAAATAACGCTAACGGACAAGAAAAGAAGACAAAAGATGAACGTAAAAGATAAAGATAGATAAATAGGAATTTATCTAGACCTTGCTCTGATACCAAATGATGAAGGAACCCCGTGGATATAAAGATCCAGAAACCCCAGGCACACACTTTGATAGAAAACAAGATATAGAATAAAGACCCTCCCTACTAAACCCCCAAGAAACCTATCCTTGGAAACGTAGATAACAGGGAAATCCCTACTAAACCCCCAAGAAACCTATCCTTGAAAACGTAGATAACAGGGAAAAGATAGAAAGTTCTGCATCTCATGTAACAAAATGTAGAAATTCAGATCACATGAGAATAAAGTGAGGAAAACCTCACAACTGTATTGGTAGTCAAACCATGATCAAAACTCTATGATAAAATTCCCCTATAGGCCAAGTTGCCTATTTATACATAAATCTTAAAAATAGAAATTATCTAGCCCTATCTAAAAGATCTGATTTGAAACTAAAATTTAAAAATTAAAGATATGATTCTATTCTAAAAGATTTATTCCTAATTAATTTAAATCAGATTTGATCTTTATAGATTAGATCAGATTTGATTTAAATCTTAAAAGATAAACTAATTTAATTTAAATATAAATAAATCTAGACTAAGTCAAAACAAATCAAAAAAGAATCTAGCTACAATCTAAACATATCTCCAACATGATCAGATTGCTTGCTCTTCAAGTTACTTTAATTATGCTTGATTCCTTGATTTCCAAGTAACTTGAAATAAGCTCTTGGTTTGCTTGATCTCCAAGGCAGAATCAACTTGCTAGAAACAAGCTCTTTACCAGTGTTGGAATAATCAAAATACCCTCTTGAGCACGTATCAAAACCCCTTTTACGCACATGATCTTCAACATATCAATGATATAGATGTTCCACAAATTCATTTAAGTGATAATTTGGCAAATTTGTTTAATAAAAACATTGCCTACTTCAACATTTGAGAAGCTAGTATACAAGATTGGAATTAGGGATTGTAGTCTTTTTCTTAACCAAAGTTTTGTTCGAAAATGAGTTTTTTTGGTAAGGTTTTTAATGAAACAGCTAACTTTGCGTATTACAAAACATGTGTACTCTTTCCTTCACAAAGATGTTTTTCCCATACAATTTTTTTTTAGTAAGGTTTTAATGAGGCACGTTGTCCACCCAATGGACATCTAAGGAAGAGTGCTATAAATCAAATATATTTTGGATATCTATTACCATATTTATATAATTAATAGATCGAACTTTCATTTATTGTCCATTGGTATTATTCCATAAATCTTTCCTTTTTCATTGTATTCAAGGTTCTATAATTCGAGACCTAGAGCAACATTGTTGACACATCAGTCAAATAATTCCTACCCTACTTCTCCAATCTCTTGTTACTCTTCTCTCCCTCTTCGTTCTTTACATATTATTTTATACAAAATTCTTTTATTTAATTGTTTTTATAGGTTGTCACTTGTAAGAAATCCATTTATTCAAAAAAAAAAAAAAAGAAGGAAACAAAATCCAAACTCGTCACGCTGCTGCGGGACCCACCTCTTCACCGCTCTGCCTTTCTTTCCCACCATCTTTTGTATATATTTAATATTTAATAGAAACACACTCACGAATATCGTGAGGGCATCTTGATAAGGTTTCGGGATTGCAAAAAAACACACGGAAAGAAGAGAGATGGCGTTGCCCAAAGCCAAGGAGATCGTTTCATCCAATCCGGTCGTCGTTTTCAGGTCCATCTTTCTCTTCCTCTCCGTCTTTCTCGAATCTAAAATTTTTTGTGGAGCTGACTGGGTTGTTTCGATTTGCAGCAAAACCTATTGTCCTTTCTGCGTCCAAGTGAAGCAGCTCTTCGGCAACTTGGGTGTAACTTTCAAGACCATCGAGCTCGACACTGAATGTGAGTGCCTTTTTCGTGCCTTTATTTTAATGGTTTCGCGATTTAATCGCTATTTTCAAAATCGTGAACCCTTTATTTGAGTTTTTGAGAATAGGTGGTGGGTTAAAGTTTAAAAGGTGTCCAGCACTGAGATAATTAATTTTAGAGAAATTGTTTTCAAATAGCTACGTGTGATTCGGCCTGTTTTCGATTTGTCGCACTTCCGTGGTTTTGAATCTGAAGTGTTATATTATTCCGTTCTTAATACCTGCTAAGCGCTTATTTGCTAACGCTAAATCCAAATTGCGGCTTTGATTGGTTTATTTCGTTTTGGCATGAAAATGACAAATTTTGATTGATCCTGTCGTTGGAGATTGACAATGAGGAATTGTCAAACAGGAACTTTTTGTTTATATTTTTATTTTTATTCTATTTCACTTCTTTTTGTCGGGTGTGTACTTTTCGTAGATTTGATCAATGAATATGTTCATATGGTTCCCCAATTTCTAGTCAAACTGGATTAAAGTATAAAATCAGCTTTATCGTTTTCCGCGGTTTGTTCCCTGCCCTGTAAGATGACAGCAAGCTAATCCTATTGTTTGCAGTAATTTTGTTAGTTCGAACTTGAATTTCACCGATCTGATTATGTTATAAAGATAGCTATGGAAAGCAACGGAAATGATTTGGTTTTTGTGCCTTATTCATTTCTCTCGATGTCATACTGTCCAGATTTTACACCCGTGGCACCCGTAGGCGGTTAATGATTGTGTTAAATCTGTACCTATACTTTCAAATCAATATTACTCGGTTTAGTGTGTGTTTTGTTGCTGGGAAAGTGTAATTTTGCATTGTTTGGTCCTCCCTCAATTATATAAGTTTTGGTGGGTTTTCGGTAAAGAGATGCATGTGCCTACGCTGCCTTATGTTTAGCAAGGCTAAATTTTAAATAGACTTTGTGAAAGTACTTTCGATTAAGCTTTTGGTATATACTGATAGAAGCTTAGAGAGGTGTTGGTTCCTGTCATGTTGCACGAAGAGTGTTTTATAAAGTAGTTATTAAACATTAATAACATGCGCTGGGCCAGGGATTAGTTGTCACGAGAAATTACTTTTCCATTGTTCTTTCCCACATAATCAAATCATATATTATTTCCACTTAGTCATGTGGGAAGCTATTAAAAAAATGGAATGAGTTCACTGGTAATTTGATTTCCTTATGTTCAGAAAATGCTTCAACTATGTGTTATGGCTTACGTTTTTTTTTTCCATGGTTCCTTCTCTGTGGAATTTTGTCTGTGAAAATTAGCCACTTACTTAATCCAAGTGGTTGGACATTGTGCAGCTGATGGAAGTGAGATCCAATCAGCATTAGCGGAGTGGACTGGTCAGCGGACTGTGCCAAACGTGTTTATTGCTGGAAACCACATCGGTGGTTGTGACTGTAAGATTTAGATGTTTTGATTGATCTACGTATGTTTCTTAATCATCAGATATCATTGCAAAGAATTAATTGAATTGTTCTCTTGGTTTCTATGCAGCAACAACTGCCTTGCACAATCAGGGGAAGCTGGTGCCTCTGCTGACTTCAGCTGGAGCTACTGCTGCTTCTGCTTGAAGGAGCTCAGTTTCCGTTTATGTAGTTAAATATCATAATAAAAACCCCTAGTTGTTTGGGTTATATGTAATTCAACACCTAGCAACTGTTTATATATCTTCTCTTAAACGTGGGATTCTCTTTAAAGTACGACTCTGTCAATAAGTTCTAGTTTGTGCAAAGCTTTGTGTGCAATTTAAAATATAACTCTGACAATATGTTTTATTGTGTGCAATTTCTGTGGTATGAATCACGTCGTGGTATTTATTTCTTCAAAATCTTTTCTAAACTGAAAGTTCTTTTTCTTGCAGACAATTTAGTATACTGATGAAAAGTGCTAGTTAAAATATTTACTCCATTGGTCTGTCTAGAGATCCCAAGTGTCTGATTTTAATACTATGATGGACGTGCGATTGGGCAGAGTTTAGTCTCGATTCAATTTTTGAAGTAGCATATCTGGTGGGTCCTTTTTGTAGTTTTGGATGGTTTAATTATGCTAGTCCTTTAAAATATCGTGATTTTCATACAGTGTTTGGTGTCTTCGTTAGCTTCTGTTAATTTTCTTCATTAAACATCATTTTGGCGTCTTATGTATAGATAGATAAATAAATAGATAAAGAGATTGAGTAGAGATCTAATAGGAAAATCGTAATAAATTAGGGGGCTAAAAGGGCAAAAAAATTGTTATTTATATATGCCATTGAAAACTTTTTTATTGAAGAAATTATTTATAAAACTAATTATTAGATTAAAAATTTATATCTTATAGATCATATTTATAAAATTTTATATTAATTTAAAATAGTTGGATACGTATTTTATTTATATTTAAATTAACATAATAAATTTTTTTAAATATATATCAAAAAGAACTATTTGATTCCGTTCTTATTGAAGTTTAATTTTTTTAAAATTTGGCATAAACAGAATTATGTGATATGTAATTTTAATTTAACTGTTGAATTGATAAGAATTATACTCAATAAAAAGTTATTAAAATTATAAATACCCCGTTAACAACAGCCACATGTATCTGAGACATAATAACACAGCGATACCACAAATTAAATAATCACATGATTCAATGCATTGGTCATAAAGTACACAAAGAAAACCCTACGTATCTATAGTCTTATATGTCATAAACAAATCTACATTTCCAGATAAACCCTAAATATTTTACATGTGCTTGTGTGTGTATTCGCTTACACCCAGTTACATCCATTAGATCGACGTCAATTTAATGGTGGGGATTATTAACAAATTAAAACTCACATGACCTAAGCATATTATCTCTTTTCCTTTCTTTATTTGTGCTTATTATTCTCTGTAGATCTTTATCCTCATTGTTTTCTTCATCTTTCAACACCGTAACACCACCATTATTATTTTGGTATTTTAGCAATTTTCTCTGCAATTCTAAAACCTGTCACAACATCTCTTTTGACACCATATTGTATGCCTTTTTCCAAATTGTCATTTGTAATTAAGTTTTTTGGGTTTCTGTTGATATTTATTTCTCCATCAATCTATTGCTTTGATGGTTGACTCCCGGAACATAAAACCAAATTAGTTCTTAGTAGTCTTTTGTTGTAATCTTTGATCAATTACTCTCTCTCTCTCTCTCTCTCATGGCTTCATAATATGACCCATGAACTTAATTCCTTTGTATTTGTATTTATTGTAGTACTATCTGACTCTCTTATTTTTGTAAATACAAATGTCTAAAGTATATTGTGGGATGTTTCTAAAATAGTTCTTGGACCAAGATAATCTTTAAATCTTGTCCATAGAAAAAATTAATCAATGGTTATTTTATTATATAAAAAATATTATATAAAAAATTCAATAGACAAAATTTAATGATCATCTTGGTCCATAACTCATCAAGGGTCATCTTAAAGCTAGCCATTGTTCAATAATGTACAAATGTCTAAGATATCCATAGAAAGATACCGGTGGTTTCAACAAAAAGAGAAAAAAACAAAAAAAAAAACTTAAAATCAGCTATGTGAAAATTTATAACAAAACACAACATAAGCAAAAGTTAAGTGACCAAAAGGAAAAACGCAAAAAGTTTACAACCATTAACTATTCTAGTTTATTCTTCCAATTTCCTTATTCCAGTCAACATGTCATATAAACCTCTGTAAACTCAATTTTTTTAGAAAGCTTTGTTTAGATGGAGTCATATTAGTTTTAAACAGTTTTTTCAAGCCACTTTTACGCATGTATTAGTGTTAGTGTCAACTGTGTTTAACTACGCACCTGTAGGGCAAAAAGTAATCTCTCGCTTGCGTTACTTATCTATCGTTATCATTAAATCCAACGAAGTCCGCAGTGCTCAAGCATATATAGTCTTAACGGAAAACTATATGTACTACATGTTTCGGTCACAAGGGGTAGCTGGTACACCCCTAAGCCGTAGACACGGGAATGGATACACATCAGGGGCCTAAGCCCAAAACTAATCGAAACCGCAATACGGGAAAAGGTAATCGCTGTAACATCAGCGATAAAGGGAGCGAAAATAAAGGCACGCACAGAGGAGAACAACTTAATGCCACCAAGAAGATCATGCGCTCTCTTTGCTAAGCCATCCGCGCACGCATTGGCTTCCCAAAACACATGCTGAATCCTCACATCACGCTCCATTCTCGATCTAACAGGCCTCTCACGGCTCTAATGAGTGAACTACTGGGGTGAAGCTCCCTGTTTGCATCAGCAAGTAACCGCACAACACTGAGAGGATCCACTTCCAGAATATTACTCTTTGTAGACCCAGCTCCATCGCTACTTTGAATCTCCCAAGCCAGAATGGAAGGCTGCAACAAACTGGCTCCTATGGTCTTGGATAATCATGCCACAAGTTGCTGATATTGACGGTTTTGAAGCACTGATCCATCTGTGTTTGACTATTCCACTTTCCAGGTTTTACCTTTTTTATAGCATTGTTATAAAACATACCTGTGATTATAGTTTCTATATAACTAAGGAAGGTGTCGCATTTTCATTTTTCCCTTGATTAGGCAGAAAGCCACAACAGATATAAACTTGCTCTCATCTAGCTCAATAAAGTGGCCAGAAGCATGTGGGTGAAAAAGGAACAGAACTAGAGTGACCTTATGTTTGCAGTAACACCGCAGATGTGCAGTTTTTGAAAACAAAGTGGAACACATTTCCTTCTAAGCTATGTTAGCTTCCCAAAATGCAAAATTAGAGACAAAGATGGTGCAAAGTTCTTTGTATAAACAATTTTCTAAAACCCCTTGCCTTTTTTTTTTTTTCTCTCCCAAGTATACATGTATTTTTTGTTATGATCAGCCTAACAAACTGTAAACGCATGAGATATTCAGCAATAATAGGCATATGCCTTCTCAGTGGACTCCTGTGACAGGTATTCTAACTATCCGACTTCAAACCTGATTCAATTAATGAGGAACAGGAATAATAGTACCATAAAATAAAGAGCTCCTCCCTCAACTTGCTCCTAAATAAATCTTGCTTTGCCTTTGCTGTGGGAAGCATTTTGAGTGCCAGAATAAATTGAACTCAATTCTGGAAGCTTCACTTTACCGCATTGGCTGAATTTCAGAAATTAGTTGGAGCCATGAACATGTAACAGAGCTCAACCATCCTTTTTTGGAGGGGAAGAGACCTGGATGCAGTTTCGTGCAAGCCAAACTGTAACTGGCTCTAAGGCGACCTGACTCGGATACCACTCAATCTTCCTTTTAGCACTGATAAGAGGACGGGAACCATTTTGACAAGAAATAATGTTTCATATCCACAATCAGCACAAAGAATGCATAACATGGAATATGCAACAATGCAACCAACAAATACCTACAGTCCACGAAAAAACAAATTTGATTAGGCATTCATAATTGTGAATGTTAAATAAGGGGCGGGAAATAAAGAGGACTTGGACATAATCCTGGATACCATGGTACAAATGCCATGAATTGCAAGCTAAGGTAATGATCCCAACATTGATTCTAAAGTCTAAACAAATTTCTCAATCTCTATGGTGGTTATTTACTTCTATTTACTTAAAATCACCAGAACAAAATCTTACATGAAAAGGTAACAGTACAACCTTTCCTGCATGTACCACAGGAAATATACAGCCTCATGCACATGAGCACTAAATATATTCAGTAATGTTGTTTTTCCATATCATCAAATAATTTGAAAATATTAAATGTGTACAGAGTGGAATGACACACCACAGTGGAGCATAGGGTGATGACAAATCAAGAAATGGGTATGGCCACCTGAAGGAAAGAGAATTGCCACCACTGTTAGTGAAACCACTGTGTCTGCATATTCTGACATGCTAAAGTATAGCAAATCTTACCAAATTGACACACAAGCATGGATAATCCACTGAAAAATGACGAAAGCACCTGTCCATAACACAAAGAACGACATCCCGGTCCAGGGAATTTGCTGAAACATGGAGGTTAAACTAATTCAACATCAGTCTTAGTAAAGCAATAACTCCAAATAAGGATGTTAAAAGTTTGTGAAAATATTCACCAGACAATTTAGAGCTGTATCTCCAAGGAGCAAAATAACATTTAGTGTATGCATGTTCACTGTCATCTACATAAGACGGATAAAACTGATCAGAATAAATCATTAGGACAAGTGAAGGGTAAACAGATAATGCCAGAAATGAGGGGAAAATAGAAGAGACTATCAGAGCAACCAATGATATCCAGACCAAGCATTTTATGAATATACTTAATATGTGGTTAGTATTTCTTTCGGAAATTAAGCATACTGAGACCAAGGGTAGTCAAGTTCGGCAACACATGGTTATCCCTAAAGGAGATAGCCATAGTTGCAGTTCCAACATTTTAACATTAATTATATAGCATATCAGCATATGCATCAGCCCATGACAAATCTGATGAAATATTTACAATATTCTCTTTCAAATTCTCGACATCCTCAATGTATTTGTTACGTGGCATGGGATTTTAAATCCATAGCAAATCACATAACTATATTTACCACAAACATTATTTTGCTCTCCCGTATAACAATGTATTTGATTTGAGATGCACAAAAGATCTAGGGTACAATATTGCAAGTACTTCGTAGCAAAAATGCATCAATAAAATGCCAACATTAAAAACGAATTATGAAACTTCCTCCTTTGAAATATAGTAACCTTGGCCTCAGAGAGGAGGCTAAACTTCAACCATGACTAAACTATGTTAACCCAAGGATCACATCAACTTGCTCACTGTGAGCCCCAAGTTCAACCCTTTATGGCAGTTTATAGACAAGTCAACCCATTCGGTTAGCAAAAAGTGAAAAAAGTTAAGAAACAGTTAATTTGATCCACAAACTAGAGAGAAGAAAGTACGAAGTATAGGAATCTTCAGAAGGTTGATACTCACAAAGTTCAAATCGTAATCCCTCACGGTAAGAAATGGAAATATAATGAACCAATAAATGCAATCTGTGAGCATCACTGCCCCTGCATTCATCTGTTTAGAGACAAAATTAAACACATTAAAATTGAGAGGAGTACATGCAACAATGTAGTCAACATGTATAGATTTTTAAATTGTTGACTTGATTGAAAAAGAAGTTTAGTTCAGCCGGGTAGTATCCAGTTTAACTTCATTAACCATATCACACAAAAATGATCTGGCTTTCCATTCAATAAGGTCCAAAACCGCATAATTAGTCCGCATTCAGTGATAACCTTAAAAATTTAGCAAATTATGAACATAAAATTCGCATCAGCTTAACAAGCTTTGCTAAACTATGCATTTTAAGGAGAGAACAAAATTCAAGATGCAAAACAAAAGCGAAAGAGAAGGGCGGGGGGGGGGGAAATAGAAACATGAACTCCCACTTAAAAAGACAACAAAAGAGTAAAGGGAGTTCACAAGCATAAAAAGAAAGAAACAAAACATTACAACGGAAAGCAAAGCAGTAGCAGAGTAGTGTCTAG
The DNA here is from genome assembly GCA_031439585.1 of Pterocarpus macrocarpus. Lineage (NCBI taxonomy): Eukaryota > Viridiplantae > Streptophyta > Magnoliopsida > Fabales > Fabaceae > Pterocarpus > Pterocarpus macrocarpus. Next base: position 30,690,715 of record CM062515.1, read on the forward strand.
ATTTTAAATGGACAAGAAGCATGGAATCCATTTTCCTAGACAGCTATAATTATTGAATTTGTTTAGTTACCTGAAATAAAACTTGAAAAATATGACTCAAGGTGGTTGCAACTCTACCCTTATGTATTTCCACGTGGGTATCAGCAAGGTGTTCCATTCTGGACAGATTTGCAGCATCCTGATGTAAAAGAGGCATGTTTGGCCCTCGCTCTACATCTATTCTAGCAAAGTTAACATTAAAGGCGGTGCTTGTTGATGTTTTATACTGATAACACCCATACACGGACAGCACACATGCACACTACGAAATGAGAATTCAGATTGTTAGACCCAAATAACTAGGATTTCAGAAATTATATTTTCTGCGCTAAAGTTGTTGCCTGAGTAATATATTATAACTGTAAAAAGCATCCTGAAGCGGAATATTAAGATATATGAATAGGACTGATTCAACTAAAGGCTACTAAGAGGAATTAAGAGACCTACCGCAAAATAAATTGTAACTAGAGTGAAAGTCCACCTGCCACAAATCCAAAATAATCATACGAGAAGTTAGAAGCTAACGGGAAAGAAATGGAAAACACTGAAATGAAACAGAAAAAAAAAAACTAGAATCAGATTGGAGAATTTGTTCACTATTATTATAGATTTAAATCTCCAACTAGGAAAACTAGCCACAAAGTATATGGCATTGCCACCACTATAAGCATGATGGCACCCTTAAACCCAGTAAATATAGTTATAAGTCAACAAAATGAAAATTCTTACTGTGTGTAATAGTAAAATATGGTGCCACCGTTGATACTAATTTTGGCAATTAGTGTTGCCAAAAGAGAAGAGAACGCAATAACTCGAAAAGCTAGCAAACAAACAGGGTGAATTTCCTTAAGGCATGGTTTCCATGCTTCATCACCAGATGAAATCCACTCCCGGTCTTGCTGGTGTTTCCCTTTGCCAGATGTAGGGTCCCTTGAATCTTCACGCTTCCATATTACAAGAAACGCAAGAACCATAGGCAGCAAAACACAAACTGCACAAAGATAGACCCTCCAATTTAACCAATAACTGAGGGCAGTTGTATCTACGGTATCGTGCAGCTGCATTCTCCTAGAAAAACAATGATGCTAATATTAAAATTACAGACATTTGTTTCACAAAGGCTCACTCAACTAGTAAAGTAGCACTTGGACAAGTTTTTATAGCAGAAAGTTCAATCCACTGGTATGTCTGTAGCAATGTCAATCAAACTAATAATTGAATAACTATAGCTCTCTTAGGTTAATAGTTAGTCTCTGTAACCCAGATACTGCATCAAGAAATTCCTGTTATTATTATGCTGACGGTGACGGAATGTACTAGACAATAAAATGATTACACTAATAAAAGAATATATGACTTCCTGATCACAGTACGCTCCAAGGCAGATGCCCCTTCATCAGGAAAAAAAAATCCTTCATGTATTCAACTTCAGTTTTTAATCACATAAAAATCAAATTACATTGTGGCCAGCCCCTCATTTCGCTACTTTTTCTTCGTGGTCGGTGTTCCTCAGAAACAAGTAGAATCATAACAAATGTAATCAAACAGTATAATCTATACTCTATAATACTTTGATTTTAAATTCAATTAAACTATAAATGGCCAAAGCTTATGCGACCCCATTAGAAACAACAAAGGTTACAGCCATCTAAATTTGAACCCAACTGCTTCTGTTGCCAATTAATCCTAACCCCTTGCAAAGCTCTGCAATTTAGAAAGTTAGGTACGCTGCTACAATATCATTGAGTACAACGAAACGACAACCATTTTCCCAACTTTGAAGCTTAATTCCCCAAAACCAGCAATAACACATGTTTACATTAATAATAAACTGAACAAAAAGCAACATATCAAAGCGGAAAATAAAAATGAAATAAAAAATGGGAATTTGGATTTATGGAGATGAAAAATGTGACACAAGTATCTGAGAAATAATTGTGAAATATCCATCTGCATTTGGATTCTGCCAACAACTGAAGGACTTCAAATGAAACGGGAAAAAGAATAAGGGATTGAAGATTGGAGACATACGAGATAGTATGGAAAAGACGAATGCGGGCAATGATTTTCAGGCCTCCTTTGTTTTTTGACCTTACCGGTTGGCAAAGGAAAGTTTCTATACTGCGGGATAAATTACACAGAAAAAGGAAAAAGAAAAACGTAAAAAGGGCGTGGATTTGTGATTTATCCAATTAGGCGTTTCAAGGTGACGGATACTCAATGTCCTCTATTATGAGCATTATCCTCATGTAGAGCTTCCTTTCTTTTTTCTTTTTTTTTTCCTTTTAATTTATGGATCATTGTTATTATTCTGAAGTTGAATGAACATTACGTTGACGTTACCTCGTTCTGTTCTGGATTCTGTCCTTCCAGTGATTTAACAATTGACACGACAGATTTCGCCACACGTCATGCTTGGCATGTGTGGCACGTGGATTGTGGGATTTACTATGAAAATGTGTGGTGAGCTGCGATGGAAAAGACTCCCATAGTTCCTCCGGAGCACTGTGCTTTTAACAGAGTTCAGGGCATTGTATGTTAATTAGGGGCGGTTGGTACGAGGTGCATATATATATATATATTTATATATATATATATATATATATATATATATATATATATATCTCGTACCAACCGATATATATATATTTATTTATTTATTTATTTATTTATTTATTTGAGAATATGAAAATATTTCCATATTTAATAGGAGATTTGAAGTAATATTTTTGTGAGTTATTCATTTTTAGGAAGGAAAATTAACCAAAAAATATTCTCATCTCTATGGGAATCCAACATTCGAATAGGAAGGAAATATTTGCTATAGTAAAAAGACTAAAATACCTCTATCACTACCTAAAACCACACACCGTCGATCACTACCTGTCGCTACCAACCATCATCCACCACTGCCAATCGGCTACCGCCCACCACTAGCCTGCCACCCCCCATCACCAGCTGGCCGCTGGCGCTGCCCCTGCCGTCGGCCAACCACAACTGCCACCTCCATCAAGGTTATTTTTAAAAATTTATTAAATATTTTTAGGAATTCAATTTGCGTTAAGCACGCTTAAAATATCATGTCCAAAAAGGTTATTTTTAGAAATAGCATTATTGAGAATACTATTCGCAAGAATGAAAATTTATTTCATCTACCAAATACCCCCAAGAAAATACAAAATTTTCTATACTACAAGTGTGTATTTCGGGGATATAATTGGCTTAAGGACTTATATAAAAAAGCTTTAAAAAAATTAACTTAAAATGTATTCATAAATTTTGACTATGGAAAGAAGAGGAAGGGGTTCAAAATGTAAAATGGATCCATAAAATAAAATATATTTTGCTAAGAATTATAGAATAAATTGGGAATACTTAATATATTTGTGAGTTTTATTTTAGAATAAAATATATATTTTTTTAATTTATTATTTATGATATATTATAATTTTTTTTCACTTTAAAATGAGATAGATATTTATATTTTTAATTTACAATAAATACTGTAAGTAAATAAGTCTATAATGATAATAAATCATAAAAATTATATATTATTTATGATGCGATTATTTACATAAAGTGATAATAATTTTAAAATATTATTAAATTTAGAATATTATCTAAAATAATTTTGAATTTAATGATAATTTTAAATTATTAAACAAAATTTGTGTTATGTGATATTAGATTTAATGATTTAATTTATATACAGTGTCATTATAAAAAAATTTTATGCTATCATCTAATCATATATTATCATATCAGTAAATATGATTAAGTCTCACACCCACTACTTAAATAGTCATACAAATGGAAGAATATGATTAATTGATTATGTAAAAATCTTTCACAATAGCAATGCATCATAATTAAACCCTAAATTTAATTATATTAATCTTTTATAATTTTAAATTTTACTTAAAATTATTACATTATCACAATTATTTTGTAGATATCTAGATTTCCTTTATATATATATATATATATATATATATATATATATATATATATATATATATATATATATATATATATATATATATATATATATATTTACCATGTGGTTGAGAAGAAAAATGAGAAAAAAGAAAATATAGTTATATATAAATGACTTTTATGGTAACTACTTTTTGTGGGAGAAGAAAAAATCACAAGGATAAATTTGTAAATTTACATCCTAAACACATCTTCCCTCGTTTTCTTTTCACCCATCGTATTTCTCCTTATTTTCTTTTGATCCAAATGAAGGCTTAGCGGTCATAAATAATATAAAGGATAACTATTTTTTCCAACTAGGCCTTAAGACCAAAACTTTCATCTATAATTATACTTTATTTCAACACATAGAGAAAATAAAAGGAAAAAAAATTTATTTTCTCTCCTAATTATTTAGTTAAGAAGTGAAATGAAAGGAAAGAACATGTAGTTATATATAAATAACGTTTTTATCCTTCCTTTTAAGGAAGTAGAGAGAAGAGCATAGGGGTAAATTTGTAAACTTATAATATCAATCCTTTCTTTGTCCATTTTCTTTTTTTTATTCCATTTCTTTACTCAAAGGTTTTAGTTTCTGAGTTGGTTAACTAACTTATTTTGTTGTGTTGATTGTTAAAGATCTTGTTTGGAGCACTTGCATTCTGGTGCATTGGGTGATTGGAGCATTTTGTTGTATTAGGTATCTACATTGTACCTTTTTTTAAGTTTATGTTTTTCTGCAATATTAGAGACTTATATTTTCTAAGATAGAGTTATAGGATGAAAGAAGGAGAATGAGATTACATAACTAGAGAAATGCTTAGAGTTCCTTCCCATTGTTTGAATTATATGCTACGGTATTGTTTGCCTACATAACATGAAGTAAGGGGGTGCACTCTAGAATGGTTTTTAGGATTGATTTATTGATTTTCATAACTGGATGTGTTTGTTATTTGTGTTTGATTAATAAGTTAATTTTTGTGTAGGCTCTTAATTTAGGGGAGACTCTGCCTAAATTTTTTTGATCATTTAGAATATTATTTGAATTAAATAATTATTGTAATAAAATAGGTGAAGGCTAGCTCCTTATTCAAGGAGAGCCTCTGCACATAATTTTTTGGCTATTTAAAATGTTTTATAAATTACATAATTGTTTTAGTGTAATAATCAGAGGCTCCTATTTTGAGGGGAGGATTTGTCAAAAAAATTTTATAGTGTAGATTATTGTGGACCAAAAAAGTGTAGTTAGAAGAATAAGTGAAAACTCCTAATTTAAGGGGAGATTATGTCCAATTTTTTTTTATTAATATGTGATTGTTATATTCGGTAGGTGTATGATATTGTTGAGAGACAATGTTTGCTCCAAATCGAACATGGATGTATGATAGATTGTGTAACACCCTAATAGTCCCATACTATGCTTAAGTCATATTATGGAATTACTAGTTGCTACTTTTGCTCGCGGAACTAATATTACCATTGGAAAATACTTTTATATGAAAATAGGGGTAATTTTTTTTTATTGTAGCAATAACAATTAAACTATTTTGAAAGTCAAGAGCCATGAGCGCATCATGAACGCATATAATAAACAACGCTATCTCAACCATACTGCGCGAATAACAATAGACAGAAGCAACAAGAATAACAACAACTTAGATAATCATAACATTCATTCCACAACCATTTATAGCTAATATAATGCTAATAGTGTTACCAAAAGTCATACATATAGATAATGATGGGTTCGATACCTATTGTCGGCCCTACACATGAAACCTACCAAGTCATCATAAGGAAAATACATTAGAAATCCCTACTGCCTAAGCATGCCATACAATAAGATGATAACCCTATAACTACAACAAAAAAAGGGCTATCCTCGTACTCGACTTCGCATGCAATCACCACATCACTCGTCAGTTGGGAGGAAACCATTCCCGAATCCATTGGGAGTAAAATCACTACGTCCCCCTCCTTGAGCACGCCCACGTTCTCAAGGCACAGCACGAGTACGAATGAATCCGCAACCGCGAACCAGGGGTAGAGTGTGACGAAGAGCTACTGAAGATGAAGATGAGTCATATAACACTCTCCCAAGTATAGTACTATGCTTAAGTCATAATACCTCACCTAGGAGTTGTTACTGTCACTTAATCGGACCTTGTCTAGCAGCAACCTTCGGCCATCTTCAATCCTACTAGTCAACTTCGCCTAGGAGGACCTTCTTCGGAACTTCTGAACTATTTGGAGATAACACAGAAATAAACATAGGAGTAAGAATTATAAATTCTAAGTAGGATTCCTTAAAATACCATAGGCTGTGTCATCGTTATTATCTCCAATTGTTTCGGTTTATTATGAAAAATGTGAGCATGTTAAATAGACTATTCAATTTTATAGTTTGAAAATACATTATCCGAAGCAGAATTCATTTTATTCACGCACTTGAGTCACATTGGCAATATTTCATATTTGGAATAATAATCACAGCATAAGTAGATAGAACAGTCTCCGCATCAACAAAACATGGGATATAATTATGCAAATACTCATACTTGAATTCATACAAATGCACTGGTGCTTTCCTTTAACTTCCTTTGCTTTCTTTTCTTGGCACACCTAGGCGTTACATACCGCCGTCCCTAGGGTATTTGCATGTGTTTTAATCTTTAGTCTTTACGGCCTTTGGGTAGTTTGATCTAGGAGTAAGCTCAACTCGTAACCGTTGTCACACAGAATTGACCTACAAAGGGATTCACGTGCCTCTAGTCTTGAAGGGATCTCTTTTTGGCCACGTGCCTCTAAATTGAAGGGATCTCATTTGGTCACGTGCCTCAAGAATAGAGGGATCTTAGCTGACCACTTGCCTTCAATGTGGAGGGATCTCATCTGACCATGTGCCTCCAAAGTAGAGGAATCTCATAGTTTTATACTGCCTTCACATGGAGGGATCCAATTAACTACCTCCAAGTGAAGGGACCCAATCTTATCTTATTTAATTGCCTTCACAATGAGGGATCTTATAACTGCCTCCAGGTGAAGGGATCCATATTTAATATATTCATGTCCTCTCATTCTCTTACATAATCATGCATAGACAAGCTGAATGCATTCATGCATATGCTTCATCGCTTATTGTCATACATTCTTGCATACATGATTTCCACATACATATTCATAACTTGTATATGGATACTCATAACTTCCTTACAATTCTACCAAAAATTTGGCAGCATTACAGACTAGATCCGTTTCCACATGAATAGTGCCGGATAACCAGGAAACCTTAACCAAACAACAAACCCAATATAGAACATCATATTCATTCAATCCTCACATCAAGAAGTGAGAAAATAAAGCTCCAAATCAATCACACATAACCAAAAGAATAAGAATAAGGTTGAATCTTTACCTCTTTGTATGTGATTTTGCTAGATTTTGGAATTTGGATTGATAAAACCTTGTTCAGTTTGAAGGTTCGATGGAGTTGGGTGAGTGGAGAAGAGAAGAAGAAGGCTGAAGCAAGGGGAGAAGGTGGCGCAAAATTTTGGCTGAAAGGGAAAGAAAGGAATATGTTAGTAAGGCTTTGAGGAGGTAGTTGGAAACTTGCAATTTGATTGGTTGAAACATAGGGTTGAATTTCAACCAACTCCCTTCATTCTTATGGCCTCCCTTGCACCACTATTGTAGGTTAAGTGGCTAAGTTTTCAGCCACTTGATGTAGGGTTATTGAGTGTAAAATCCTATTGATTCGGTTCCGACAGTTTAAAACATCGTAATCTTACCGATTTCCTGTGAATCGGTAAATTGGTTTAAGAAAATTTCTATGGAATAAACTCAATTAATTACTAATTAATTGATTCTAAAGAAATATTTAGTCGAATTTTAATTAATCTTAATTATTGGATAAAAATCGAATAACTAGATGAAAACGATAAAAAAATCTAGTGGATGTTACAAGTCAGATGTCAAACATATCACAAACGGGTAGGAGGGCTTAGATGGGTCCGTCTCCACATGGTAGCTCGGATAAGACGGCTTTGAAGGATCGAAATCCAATGAAACAGTTAAAGTCAGATGAGTATCCGAGTCAATCTCATCGTTAGTGGGGTACTTCGGTGGCTGAAAGTAAGGATAGATGTCATCCAAGGTAACCTCATCAAATGGCTGATGTGGTCGGAAAAATGGGCTCATCACTGGAGTCTGAAATGGACAGTCATGGAAGATGTAGACCATTATCGTTGTGCTCACAGACATCACTGAGGCATTCAGCACCGGGTTGAAGCGCCAACGCCATACTAGGAACTTAATGAAGATCACCACCGTGCCCGACATCGACATCCTCTGAAGACGACATGGAAACGTAAGAGTGAGAAATACTAAATTTCTCAGTAGGATCACGACTAGACAAATATTGTGTCATCGTCATCATCCTAACCACTTCGCCTAACCACTTCGGGTTTGATTATGAAAATAGTGGACATGTATAGGTTCAATTTTTAATGATTTTGAAAACTTAAACCCCAAAGCGGGTTGCTTTTAAACTTAACATCATAACTATATCATCATAACTAAACATACATACTAAAGCATAGAATAAACATTCATAATGCAAATGGACAATATAAATACGTGCAAAGACATGCATCATCATAGACTTAACCATGGGTATACTTGACTTTACTTTTGTTTTTAGCACGTACTTAACATTCTTTACTTTTCCTTTGAAATATACTGCTTTTGGATATGAGCTCATTCCGTGACCGTTGTCACTCAGTACTAAACCAAATCAGACTAAGTTGATATTGGTTGGAGGGTCCTCCATGTCACCCTTGCCTCCCTCATAGAGGTTCCTTGAGTCTTTGTGGATTACCATCTCTCACTTCCCTTATCGAAGTAATTGAAGGGTCATGTCCCATTATTCTTTTCTTATCATTATACTTTACATGCATGATACTTCTTTGATTAGACATATGCAATGATATGACTAAGGCCATAATTTTGACAAAAATCTGGTAGCATAACGGTTAGACTGGAGTTTTCCCCAAAATGCCAATCATAAGCTTTCAACCAACAGTTCATCATATCACAATAATCAATCAATCATGAGACAAAGCTCAATTAAACTCATTATTCATCATGCCGAATGGCATCACACATTCATACCCTAAAGGGGTTTATAATTGGGTTATTCTTTGTGAAGAATCTTATGAATCATCACATGATTTCCCGTGGTTACTCATGAGGGAATCACATAGTTAAGATATATGTACGTGGTCTTTTAGTTGCTTAGTTCTCATATGAAATTATTCTTTACTTGAGTTCATGTCTTATAGAACACTTGTTTAAATTAATTAAGTTAAATGATTGTTTCATTTCCTTGAGATAATGCACTTAGTGATTCCTAGGTTCATGGGATGCTCAAAGACCCTAATCATACTTCTGTTCCCAAGGAGTTCGAGATCCCTCTAATCATTGGGTTATGACAATGCATAACCACATCATGAACCCAACAATACCATATTCACTAAACACCAAGGGTGATTTTTAACTTAACCAAGTTACAAAGTTTCTAGCTTTTATCACTAACACAACAAGATATTACCTTAAATATTATAAAAGTTATCATTCTTTATAAAGTAGTCATAAAATTTTATTCTTTATGAAAATTGACACTTTTATTTACTCTAAGACCATCAAGGTCTCAACTTTATGATTTAAAGTTATCTTAAAGTCTAAAAGATTCCTACTTTATGAACTAGGAATATAAAACATTAGCTTTAGAGTTCTAAAGTCTTGATCTTTATAAAAGTTAACACTTTTATGACTCAAAAGTGCTATTTTTGCTTTAAGCTTGGAACTTTACTAATATATTCATCTCAAGATTCCACCTTGACAAGACTTAGTATGCAAGCTTATAACTTTATGACTTAAAGTCACCTTCTTGATTAAAGTTTAAAACTTTATGAAAGGACTTACATCCAAGAATCAATCTTTACAATATAAAGTGACAAAATACCATTTTTATAGCTCAAAGAAGCTTAATATTCTAAAAAGCTTAAACTTTTACATGTAATCTTGTCCTCAAAACAAAACAAAATAAGACTTTTATGAAGGCACCAAACTTGCGCCACTTTTTATGCATCAAGAGGTAAACTTTTTAAAGCTTTAAGCTTTTAGAATGTTCATAGTCTTATCAAATCATGAAAAGCATGTAAAGATGAAACTTTTCTAATCATAAACTCATCATAAGAAAAAGAACAACTTTAAGCAAATACCACCAAGAACATCCAGAACATTCAAGAATAATAACATAAACATATTTTACCAAAAGCAGAAACATCAAAAGTAGAAACATTAAGAACACTTGAAGAAGACCAAGAACATATTTTTCCAAAAGTAGAAACATCAAGAACACTTGAAGAAGAACAATAACATGTTTAACCAAAAATAGAAACTTCAGCTCATGAAGAGCATGAAAGATTTTCTTACATTTTTACTCAAAGATCTTAGTCATGAGAAGATCCAAGCTTCAAGTTTTCTTAAGTAAACAAAATAAAAGAGTGAAGATCACTACCTAGGCTTGAAAATCGCGAGTTCTTGAAAGAGAGAATGAAGAAGATGATGGCTCCTCTTGATGATGATGGTGGTAGTTTTGAGTGAATCAAGAGAGCACTCTTGAGCTCTCTTGAAATTGAAGCTTGTAGTATTTGAATATCTTCTTCAAAAACCAAAAGATGTGGTCTTTGAAGGGCTAAATGAAGAAGGTTTCGTTATAGAGGTAGAGAATGAAAAAGAAGAAGAAGAAGAAGAAGAAGAAGAAGAGAGTTTTAGATAGAAGTTGGAGGATTTGGTTTCAAGAGAGAGAATGAGATGAGTGAAAATGAAAATGGATGAGGGTAGGAGAGAAAGAAAGTGGCGTCCCCAACATAAAGGGAAGGAGGGAGATATTTTCTTAATTTTGTGCTAATTAAGGTTTAGGGGGACAAAATGGATGATGGGGGAACAAATCAAGTACTAACTCTTACATAAAGCACTCTTGTCTAATGCTTTATGCTTTAGTGAGATCACTCTTTACTTTATTATCTAGTTGACTAAATTTGAAGTTAATCATGTGATTAAGTGCTCTTGCAACTTAATTAAGATGATTAAGCAAGGATTACATACAAGAACATGATTAACAAAAATTAATCTTGCAATTAAGCTTAATTATCCTTAATTAAACTTAATTAAGCTAATTAAGGGTGATTAGTGCTTAATTAAGTTATAAAGGCTTTAACTTGCTTAATTAGAGATTATCTAATCTCGATTAAGCATTCTCTTGACTTATCTCACCCGAGTTAACTCATAAACTCTTGTTAATCCCTTAATTAAGCCTTAATTTCATAATTTCTTATTAAGTGCCTAATTTCTCAGGGTTACTAAGATAATTTAGCACGACAAAAAATTGAGGATGTTCCAAATTGCACCCAGGTTAGGGGGAGATTAAACCACAATTTTATGAGGGGTTTAAAGAATTCATAATAGCTTGTGGTCAAGTAGAGCAATATGTGAAAGGATAGTTAGGTGTCCCTATGCTAAATGTAAATGTAGGATATTTTTAGACATTAAGTCCATTAGATATCACTTGTACAAGGATGGCTTTAAGCCTAATTATAGGGTTTAGACTGAACATGGGGAATTCCTTCCACCGAAGAATCAATTGGGTGTAGGTTATATTGGAAGTAGTTCCACTGGGGTCCATATGGATAACGAAGAAGGTGGTAATGTGACTTGGGAGGATAACTCTAGTTGTTATTACGGAATGATTTTTGATACTGCTAGCCAGAGTTTGGAATGTATTTCAAACATTCGGAAGAGGTTCCTAATCCGGATGCTAAGAGATTTTATAGTTTGTTAGAGGCAGTGATAGGCCTTTATAGGAAAGGTGTATATATTCATAGTTTTCTTTGGTAGTAAGAATGTTGAGTAATAAGTCAAAGGCGAAACAAAGTCTAAGTTCCTTTGATTAGTGGGCTTTATTAATGAGTGAGATTAGTCCACAACTAGAATCTATCCCAAAGGACTTTAACTAAGTCAAAAGGTTAGTTTCTAAGCTTGGGTTGAATGAAGTGAAGATTGATTGTTGTTTGAAAGGTTGCATGCTCTATTACAAAGGAGTGATAGTGTAATAGCACATTCTTCTCATGGTAAAACTTGACAATATTTTGATCGAGCCTATCCTAATTTTGCATATGATTCCCATAATATTAGATTACGACTTTGTGCCAATGGTTTTACTTGTAAAAAAAATTTAGTAAACTATATTCTTGTTGGCTTGTGGTTATTACTTCTTATAATCTTCTGTCTAAAATGTGCATAAAAGATCCTTATTTATTCTTAACTTATACAATCCCTGGTCTTGATAATCTAAAGGCCAAGATTTATGTTTATCTCCAACTTTTAATTGATAAATCAAATGAGTTATAGTGTGATAGTGTTTTGACTTATGACATCTTAACCAAGTAGAATTTTATATTAAGGGCAACAATATTGATGTGGATAATCAAAATAATAATTTGAAATATTTAAATACTAATTTCAAAATTTAATAATATAATCCAGATTTAAAAAAAAATAATTTGCCATTATTGACAGAAAATATGTCGGTAATATTTTATATTTAAAATATTATTTTCCTCAACTAATGGCAAATTATCCATCTGTAACCATTATGATTAAAATATTATTTTATTTTTATTGACAAAATTCATCGGTAATTTAGTTAGAAAAAGAATTATAAATTTAATTTACTAATGATTAATCCATCAGTAATTATAAACACTTCGTCAGTGTAAATCTGTTATGGTTTCTGACACTTATAACACCGATGATTTTGTTATATTCCAACCAAATTTTCCCTCGGTATAATTAGCAAAATTAATGACAGAACCTTGGATTTGTCAGTAATATTCGAATTTTTTATTAATGAATGTGTTTTGCCAACAAAATTTTGTGACTTTTCCATCGGTAGTTGATGCATTTCTAGTGGTGATAATTAATTCAATTATAGAAAGTAGTTAATTCAATTGTGGTGTTAGGAACAACCAGGAGAATGGAGAAATTTTTGAAGCTCACGAATAATCATGCATCATTTGGGAACAACAGAATCACTATTTTGACCATTAAAAGATCAATGCACTCACAAGCTAATCTTTAAAAGATGTTTTTATTAGCTCATGGTATCTCAATGATTAGTGTGCTAACAAATTAGTCCTTAAAATATCAATGTACTAATAGATTAGTCCTTAAAAAATCAATATGCTAACAAATTAGCTCCTAAAATACCTTTTATTAACACTAGCGGAGCCTATTAACAATGATAGAATTGATCATTAGCATATCACGAACTAATAAAACATCTTTTGGGAACTAATTTATCAATGGATTGATCTTTTAAGGGTTAAAATAGTAGTTTACTCAAAACAATAAAAGTGGACTCTTTTTTAACATAACTAAGTAGTTTCTCCCTCCCTCATTCTCTTCGATCCTATTTCCATTTCCTCTTTCTCCATTCCATTTCTTCTTCTTCTTTATTCAACCACCAAAGCCCTTATTCTTTTCACTTTTGTCACCAAATCTTGGCATTCGTTAGCTTCTAAGGGTTTCTGTAAGTCCTTAATCTTAGACTCTTCATTCCTTTATGCAAACTCTAAGATTTTTCTCAAAGTTAGTGAGATTCAGAATGGTGGATGAGTAAATGTTTTGGGGTTTTGAGTAAGTGTAACATCCTCAATTTCATGTCGTGCTAAATTACCGTAGTAACCCTGAGTAATTAGGCACTTAATAAGGAATTTCGAGATTAGGGCTTAATTAAGGGGTTGACTCGGACGAGAAGGGTCAAGAGAATGCCTAATCGAGGTTAGATAATCTCTAATTAAGCAAGTTAGAGCCCCTATAGCTTACTTAAGCACTAATCACCCTTAATTAGCTTACTCGAGTTTAATTAAGGTTAATTAAGCTGTCATTGAGATTAATTTTTGTTAATCATGTTCTTGTGTGTTAATCACTAATTCTTGCTTAATCACCTTAATTAAGTTGTATGAGCACTTAATCACATGATTAAATTCAAATTTAGTCAACTAGACAATAAAGTAGAGTGATGTCATAAAAGCAAAAGCATGAGACAAGACTACTTTATGTAAGAGTTTGACCATGCTTTGTCTCCCCATCATCCCATTTGTCCCTTAATCACTAATTAACACAAGATAACACAAAGTGAAGCAAAATATCTCATCTTCCCTTCTTAAAGTGGACGCCACTTTCTCTCTCTCCTCCCTCATTCATTTTCATTTTCACTCATCCTATTCTCTCTTCAAGCCAAATTCTCTAACTACTCTCTAAACACTTCTTCATCTTCTTCATCTTCCTCTTCCTTTCTCCACTACCACCACCCTAAACCACTCACTTAGCCCTTCAAAGACCTCATCTTTGGGTCTTTGGAGACAAGATCAAAACACTACAACCTCCATTTCCACAAGATTTCAAGAGCTTCTCCTTCCTTCTTGCAAAACCGCCACCTTCATCATCAAGAGGAGTCATCATCTTCTTCTTCCATTTCTCTTGTTTTTGCGCCATCTTCAAGAAAGGTATTGATCTTCATCTTTTTCATTTTGTTTGCTCAAGAAAGCTTGGAGCTTGGGTCTTTCATGACCAAGATCTCTAAGTGAAAACTTGAGAAGATCCTTCATGTTCTTCATGTGTTCTTAAGTTTCCTCTTTTAGAAAAATATGTTCTTGATGTTCTTCATGTGTTCTTAAGTTTCCTCTTTTGGAAAAATGTGTTCTTGATGTTCTTCATGTGTTCTTTTTCCTCTTTTAGAAAAATATGTTCTTGATGTTCTTCATGTGTTCTTAAGTTTCCTCTTTTAGTAAAATATGTTCTTGATGTTCTTCATGTGTTCTTAAGTTTCTTCTTTTGGAAACCTATGTTCTTATTGATCTCTAGCTAAGTTGTTCCTTTCTCTTTATGATGAGTGAATGATTAGAAAAGCTTCACCTTTCTATGTTTCCATGATTTGATAAGACTATGAACCTTCTCAAAGTTTTAGACTTTAAAAAGTTTGCTTCATGATTTCTTCAAAGTGGCGCAACTTTTAAGCTTCCATAAAGTTTTATTTTGTTTTGTTTTGAAGACAAGAATACATGTGAAAGTCTAAACTTTTTGAGTTAGAAAAAAAACGATATCTTGTCACTTTAGGCTTTAGAAATCAAACCTTAAAGAAAAGACCTTTCACAAAGTTTCAAACTTTATTCAAGAATGAGATCATTAAGTTATAAAAATGTTGTTCTATAACATTTCATTCATAAAGTTTAGACTTTGAACCCAACTAATGCAAAAGGTGTTAACTTTTATAAAGAACAAGACTTTTTATTCAAAAAACTAGTAGCTTGTATCATTATTTCATAAAGATCCAATCTTAAGATAAGAGCTTAATGTCAAAGGCACTTACTTTCATAAAGAATAAGACTTTATGACTACTTTATAAAGAATGACAACTTTAATAATGTTTAAGGCAAAACCTTGGTATGTTATTAGTAAAAGTTTAAAACTTTGCAACTTGACTAAGTTAAAAGTCACCCTTGGTGATTAGTGAACATTAGTGTTGTTGGGTTCATGATGTGGTTATGTGTTGTCATGACCCAAGGATTAGAGGATCTCGAACTCCTTGGGAGCAAGTATGATTAGGGCCTCTAAGTATCCCATGAACCCAGGAATCACTAAGTGCGCTATCTCAAGGAAAGGAAACAATCACATAATTTAATTAATTTGAACAAGTGTTTCATAAGACATGTACTTAAGTAAAGCATACTTTCATCCAAGGACCAAGTAACTAAAAGACTATAAACACATATCCTAACTATGTGATTCTATCATGGGAAATCATGTGATGATTCATAATATTCTTCACAAAGAACAACACAACTATAAACCCCTTTAGAAGGTATGCATGTGTGTGATGCCACTTGGCATGATGAATGATGAGATTGATTGAGCTTTGTCTCATGATTGAATGATAAGTGTGATGATATGATATAGATATGATGAACTATTGGTTGAATCTTTGATGATTGGCATTTTGGGGAAGCTCTAAGCGGATTATGCTCTTATTTCCGTCAAAATTATGGACTTAGTCATATCATTGCATGCGTCTAGTCAGAGTTATGCATGTAAAGTATAAAGAGATAAGAAAAGAATCAATGGGGCGTGACTCCTTCCAATCGCCGGTGGGAAGTGAGAGGCGGCGATCCACAAGGAACCTGCATGAGGAGGCAAGGGGTGTTTTGGAGGACCCTCAACTTAGAGGTAACCAATATCGGCTTAGTCTCGGATTTGGTTAGTGCTGCATTGACGGTCACGGAATGATGGCTCATGTCCAAAAGCGATCTATTCCAAAGGAAAGTAAAGAATGTTAAGCACGTGCTAAAAATGAAAGTAAAGTCTAAGTATGACCATGGTTACATCTGTGATGATGCGTGTCTTTGAATGAAAGTATATGGCCCATTTGCATTATGGATGTTATTCTATGTTTAAATGCGGATGTTAGTCATGATGATGTGTTTATGATGTTAAGTTTAAAAGCAACCCGCCTCAGGTTTAAGTTTTCAAAACCATTAAAAATTGAACTTATATCATCCCTTGTTTTGTAATTAAACCCGAAGTGGCTGGGCGATAGCGATGACACTGTGTTTGTCTAGCGCGATCCTACCGAGAAATTTAGTATTTCTCATTCCTACGTTCAGATGTCGTCTTGAGAGGATGTCGGCGTCGAACGCAGTGGTGATCTACATTGAGTTCCCGATGTGGCGTTGGCGCTTTGACCCGGTCTTGAGCAGCCTCAGTCTTTGTCGGCGGCCGCAAATGATGAGGTCTACATCTTCCACCGCCACGATTCGGACTCTCTTGATGAGCCCATTTTTCCGACCGCGCCGGCCATTTGGCGAGGTTACTATGGATGACATTTGCCCTACTTTCAGCCACCGAGATACCCCGCTGATGATGATGAGGCCGGCTCGGATACCGTTGACTCGGCATTTCTTTGGATTCTGATCCCTGAGCCGTCTTATCCGAAGCTTCCATGTGGAGACCGATCCGCCCGAGCCCCTCTATCCGGAAACTCGTGCAGGGGTTCTCACCAGATTCGGGTTAAATCGCGAGCCTTGATGATTCGTATCTTCGATTCTTACCGCTTCATCTGTTGGCCCATTTTCACCGGTTGGAGCGTGGGTTCATTCGCATTCGCCAGCGTACTCCGTGGGCGAGGACGTCTCGAGGAGGAGGGCGTGGTAGTACTTCTCTGGTGGATATGGGAACGATTTCCTCCCGCCAGATGCTTGATGTGCGGTACGCATCGGGCGAGCACGAGGATAGCCTTTTGGTAGTAGTTGTAGGGTTATCATTCTACGTTATGTGGCATGCTTGGGTAGTAGGATTCTACGATGTATTTCCTTTATTATGTCTTGGTAGGCTTTTGTGTAGGGCCGACGATAGATATCGGACCCATTATTATCTTATGTATGAACTGGTACGACTCTTATTGTATTATCATGGTTGGCCGTGGAATGAATGTTATGTTATTCTAAGAATTGTGGTTACTCTTATGGTCTCTATGCTTGTTAAATGCGATATATGTATGGGATAGCGGTGTTACTTTATATGTTCACGATGCGCTCATGGCTCTCGATTTCAAAAATGGTTTACTTGTTTTGTAGAAAAAATTTTACCCCTATTTTCGGTATAAAGTAATTTCTAAAAGGTAATGATAGTTCCGCGAGCAAAAGTAGCAACTAGTAATTCCACAATATGACTTAAGCATAGAATGGAACTATTAGGGTGTTACAGTAAGAATCTAAGGAGTTTGGAGCTTCAATAATAATAATATCAAATGGCTAAGCCAAACTTTGATTTTCACCCACATCCTTAGGAACCCTAGATCATATAATTTGTGATTTCATCCAATAAATTTACTAATTGTTAATTTGTCTTCAAATGAAATTCATAAATTCTAGTAACTGTAATATTTTTCAAAACAATAATAAGAAAAGAGTTCAGAGCAAGGTCCAAAAGGAAGTTTGAGTCTCTAAGGTTAATTCTTGATATGGGCTTTTGTTTAAATTATCTAAACTTGTCAAAAATATTTTTTATGGTTAGGTTCATTGGTTACTATGCCAATTGCTCCTCTCGAAGCCATCGGGGAACAGCTCGTTTAATTCTCTATGCAGTGAATGGATAATTTACTTAGTGGGAACAAACTTCTTAAAGATAATAATTTTATTTTATTATTTTTATTTATTTAGTTATTTATTTTTTCTTATGATGATAATTAAAGTATAACTTGATGGTCGGTTGGCTTTATTTGGCATTGTTATAAGTTTATGATTTTCTTATATCATGTTATTTTGCTTATGCAAATGTGATCTACCAAAGATATTAATTATAAGAACTAAATATTATTAATGTCGATGCATTGAATTTGAGAATTGAGTTTTACTACAATTTATATTAAAAATCAACAATTGGTTTTAAGTTAGAACACTATTCATCATTGGTAAAGAGATATAATGGTATTGTTCACCATTAGCCAAAAAAATACAATGTCCTATGTGCAAATACTATAATCAGTTAACTTACAAGGTGAGCAGACCCTAATCATGAGATGCTACCACATGAGAGGAGACCTATAACTTAGGATAAAGTGTGATATGTGTTATTTGTTTAGCTTTGTCTTTTCAATTTTCCCACCATGATTATGTGTTTCATCTAATTTTTATTCCCATCCTAGATGAAGAAGCCAATCAAGATAAGACATGCTCCACTCAACCTTATGCACCACCCTTGATAGGCCATTGATGTGGTTGCGACTGTGGAAAATATGTAGGGGTTAGCACAATATTTGAGGGCAAAGTTCCAATAGCTAGGCATAGGAACTCAAATAGCTGCTGGGATGCATGATGTTTATAATATCCTAATTTAGTCCTAACTGTAAAAGCACTATTAGAGATTGTTACTATTAACTATAGATAGAAAAAGAGAAATAGAACAAACAAAAACCCAAAAAAGAAAAAAAAGAAAGCAGCGAGAATTTTAAAAGGCAAAAGAGTTAATATAACCATACTACAAGCTTTATATTCATATGACATAAAATAATGTGTGGTTACAAAATTAACCACCTAGTTAGTTAGTAGATTTAGTGGCTAAATATTTCACCATATAACTAGGTAAATAAAACAAACTATGAACCATACATTTAACATAACCACTTTACTATCAACTTATCATAAAATTCACTCAAAAGTAACACAAATTATCTCATTTTCCTCTCCTCCCAACCGCAGCTCTCTCTTTCTCTCTCTCTCTCTCTCTTTCTCTCTCTCACTTCCTTCCTCTATTTTTCCTCCTTATTCATTCATCTTTGCATCCTTCTTCCATCTTTCAAAAACTACATCATTCCAATTCACTCTCACCATCATAAGACACAAGATCTAAGCCAAAACACTCTTTCCTTTAGCCAAACACAAATTTGACCAACGCAAGGACTAGAAGGAGTGGCCATATTTTGGGTGGATTGAAGGTGATTAGAGCACTAAGGAAACCAAGCTAGGAGTTACAAACACTAAACATGAGGTAGGAAATCATAAGACTTGAGTTGCTTTGTATATAATTGTAGCTAGAGTTTCATTATTTTCTTGATGGGAATATTGGAGTAGGAATTAATGATATTTATTTTTTGTGTTCTCATGTTTTAAAATGGTTGGAGTTGATTGTTAAGAAGTGGTTGTTGTTATGATTAAAGAAGAGCTAAAAATAGAAATTTGTGTATAGAGAAAATCTGCATAGTCAGTAGTTTAACCCCTATAACTAAAGTTAGGAAACTCAAAATGAAGTAAAACTAATTTTAAATGAAGTTTAACTTAGAAAGAAGTTTATCCATATAAAATGTAAGTCCATTTAAGTTGTGTAAAAGAAGTTATAATTTTTACAAATTAATCTTGTTCTGTAGAGAACACCATTGAATAGCTCATGCTTAAGACTTACTATCTTGCGCTATATAAATCATTTTTAAGTGAAACCAATTTTATTTAAAAGATAAGACATAGAGGACAACCCTGTAAAAATTCACGATCAGATTCCTTGTCTAGAAGTCCTAGTAAATCCACAAATAGGCTACTACCCTACTAGTACTAAAAACAAAATAGGTATCATGCAAGTCCTATAATTCAAGTTTGCTTAGAATTTCCATGGGATTTCTTTTGTTTGAAAGCAGGTTCATTAAGGTATAAGTCCATAAAATTTCAAGGCAAAATAATGGGATATGGAATTTTGGTGAATTTCCTAAGTTAGAAGTTCGAATTTGTCCTGTAATAGGACAATTAGCAGAAAAATATGCACACCCTGAATTATACATAATTAATTGGTGTAAAACCAAAGGAACTAGAAATTTTGAACTAAAAATAATGTAGATTAGAATTTTAGTAGAATTTCTAAATTTTGAGCAAATTCTAGGTATTATATGGATTATACTTTGACTTGAATTGCCATTGAGACATTTTGTTTTTCTTTTATTCTTCCAATTGAAATTTGAATGTTGATGTTTTACATATATATGTCAATGTGATTGCATTCTCTTCATAATAAAGTCCATGTACAAAATGAGATTGTATACAGTTTCTATTCAATCAAGATAAATAAAATTAGTGTTGTGCTTGGATCGGAGAAAGTAAATCTGGCTAAGCTAGAGAGAGTAAATCTGACTCCCTTGGATAAAGTCAACGAGAATGAACCTAACGTGGCTATATTGGAGATAGTGAATATAACCTTCCTATGATAGGTCAGCAAGAGTGAACCTGACTAGGGATAGATCTGCATGAGGGTATAAAAAAGTGAATCTGGCAATCACGTACATGAATAAGCTCAATCGTGCAAAATAGACTATCACCCAAAATACATGAATACTACTCAGAGTCAAGTGATTTCCAAGCCAAGCATGTGTATTATATCAAACTGAGCAACGATACATTCCATGCATGCCTAGTTTTACATATATGGCTCATCTAATATATGCTCTAGTTCTCTTATTATGCTATTAATATTGTTGAGTATATTTATCATGGTTGCACAAATAAAAGTGAAAATGCTTCAGAAAGAGTTTTACCATTTAAAAATGAATCTTTGTTTCCTCATCTGTTGAGAATATGTTTTGCCATTATAATTCGAAGTAACTGGGAATGATCACGATGACATCACATATATAACAGTCTAGGATTTCGAATTAGGAATTTAAATTCTCATATTTATTTTTTTTGTATCATCCTCAGACACTACCAATAGCATCCATAGTGATTTTCCTCAAGACACTTAACTAGACCGGGCACCACAATCTAGCTTTAGACTCAATAAGCTCGCTAAGTCAAGCAGCTATTAGGATGTACATGTTTTTTAGTAGCTTGTTTGCTGTCATCATGCTCAACACACAGTTTAACCCAGAATTTCCATTTAATGGTGTCCCATTGCATGCAACTCACCCACCTTACCTTTCACCATCACTCCCATATTCACCATCCACTAAAATATATCCTTTGGAGGTAGCTTTTCTTCTTCACCTTCTAGAGGAGACCAAGAATTGATAGAACTTGCACCAGAGGGCTTTGCCGTCATGGAAAATGGATTCTATACCCCATGAAGGAGACATGGTAGCTGCCTTAGGACACTTTTTGTTGACAGGCCCACACTTATCTATAGAGATCTTGCATATACTGTCGACGACTTACTAACCATTCATGTACATTTTGTGGATTCTTTTGAAATAGTTTTAAGCCACAGATACAATTTAAGTTGTAAGTTAGCAAGTGTGTGCTAGTGTTTTATTTAGTTCATAGTGATATTTGAGCTCTTGGAGTCCATAGGAAAATTTGAGGTGCATTAAAATTTGAAGTTTGATGTGTTTTAAGTATGAAAATTCCTTCTTCAAGTGCTATATGAGTTTCAGCCATGATGGGTAAAAGGAGAAGAAAATTAGCTTTTATCATGATTTATGAGTATTGAGGTTATTAGCTTGTTTAAGTTTATATGATTGATGATTGGTTTGAGTTAAAATGGTATGAATGTGATCCTTGAGGAGTTAGAAGGTGACAAGCAAGGATATTTTTTGTACATGTGTTTTTGGCTAGGATAATATGGTTAGCCTAGTAATATATTCCTTTAGTGCCTTGAATATACAAAGATGCTTAGAAGTGCTTTGGCTTAAATCTTGATGTGGATGAATGTTAGAATGCAAGTGTTCTAGTCTTATACGTGTTTGAGGTTCAGAGGTGCTAATTGACAAGGGAATTAATTTTTATATGCCTTAATGTTTTGTACTGTGACTTAGATTGTGTAACATCTCGAGTAACAATGTTTATAACTAACACTATTAAATAATTAATTTTTAAATACATTATAGATATGCTAGAAGGTAATAAGCAAATGTTAATTATAGGGTAGTATGATTTCTAATTTTCTCTGTAGAAAAATAATTATATTTTGCCGACCAGAGAAATTTTCTTACTAGTAGTGCCTTGTAACATAAGAAACTGATCTGGTATAGATCTATAATATAGGAGAACATAAATATCCTCCATAAAACCCTAGAATGTATGGCTAGGAATTAGCCATACTAGTCATCTTGGTGGATAAAGAATGACTACTCAATGGAACTTAAGAAGATTTAGGTTTCTCTTCAAATCCACTTCCAATGAAAATCAACCATGAGGCAAGGTGACTTAACAAAAGAAAACTCATCAATTTCTCTCTTTTTCCTTCTCATTTTTGCTAGGCTCACTCCATCTCTCTCTACTTCCATTTTCGTCTTCAACCTACTCAAACTCTTGTATCTTGATAGTTCTCACTCAACCTTTCCAACCCTTTCACTTGTTTTCCCACCAAGCAATTCTTATACAAGCTAAAAGCTTCGTCCTTTGAGCCCCATAAGTTTGGTCAAGAAAGAAGCAAGAAAGGGATTGGTGATTATCTTAGGTTTTCAAGGTTGTACACTAGGAGCGCGAGTTGAGATCTGAGATTTGAGCTCTTAATAAGGCAATAGAAACCAAACCGTGGCAGGTATCCTGAGTTTCGAGTTACTAGTAGGGAGATTATTAATTGAACTCAGAGAGGCATCCTAGTTCTAAGTTGGAGGGGTTGCAAATTTTGTGACCCTAGTCTCTAAGTTCGGATTTACTAGTCACGACTTCCATGTCCTTAGTCTCTGAGATCCATCTTTAATGGGTCACGGCTTTCATGTCCTTAGTCTCTGATTTCCGGGTTAAACGGGTTGCTACTTCTATGTCCCTTGTCTTCGATTTTCGAGTTAGATGGGTCATGACTCTTGTGCCCTTAGTCTTCGACTTCTAAGTTAGATGGGACACTACTCTTGCGTCCCCAGACTCTAAGTTCCAAGTTAGGTAGGTCACTACTCTTGTGTCCTACAAACTCTGAGCTCCAAGTTTCGACTTCATAAAGAAAATGAGATTTAGCTTTAAAGTGCATCATGGACATGAGAAACTAAGTAACCATTTGATGAATTAATGCTCTATTGAGATTATGTGGAAATTATTATTATTATTATTGTGACTTCTTAGATGTTATCTTATAGTTCATTCTGGAAGTTTTCATATTACAGTTATTATGCTACTAGATTCCTGGCATAAGTATGTGAGAATGAGTTATGTAGCATGATTACTGTCATATTTGAAATATGAACTTATGAGATGACTATGAATCCATATTGCTTAGGCCAACCCAGGAATGAATTAAAGGGAAGAAGTTGATGTGAGAGTCAAGAAAAGTAAACTTGACAATCATGTACATAAATGAGCTCAGTCCTGAAAAGCAAGCTATTACCTAGGAGTTTATATGGCCAATTATTCTTAGGAGACCAAGTATGGATATTTATGACACAAGTTAAAGAAGTGAAGAAGTCAAGTGCACTTGTATCATGAATATTTTTCATCTACCTATGCATAATGTTTATTCACATATTAACCTATTATGATTATTATGGAATTGCTCCTCTATTTGTCGAGTGTATGAATGAAATGAACCTACTTCGGATAATATGGTTTTGGAACTTATAAATTACAATTTATGTTCTATTATTTATACTTCCCACATTTTTGAAATAAACTAGAGCAGTTGAGAATGATAATGATGTCAGTGTATTTGGTAATCTAGGAGACACTACTAAGAATTGTAAATTCTCATACCTATTATATGTATCTGTGTCATTCTCAGATGACAGCAATGGCGACAATGGCATTCTTCGCCAAGGTACTTGAACGGCAATGGTATTACAAACTTGCCTTGGACTCCTTGTACCTAATAGTGACTTACCATGTATGTTTATATATATTCTTTTTGCGTCCTTTTGTAGTTTCATTCTTGAGCCCGGTCTTCGATCCTGAGGCTCCTTTTGATGGGATCCCCTAGTACATGGCATACCCGGCAACTGCCTCACTTCAGCCATCACACCTGGCATCCATGGTGATAGACCCTTCAGAGGCGAATGCCTCTTCCTCCTCGTCTTCTATGTTT
Source organism: Pterocarpus macrocarpus (assembly GCA_031439585.1). NCBI lineage: Eukaryota > Viridiplantae > Streptophyta > Magnoliopsida > Fabales > Fabaceae > Pterocarpus > Pterocarpus macrocarpus. Next base: position 30,715,336 of record CM062515.1, read on the forward strand.
GGAGATAGTGGGCACCCACCTGGCAAACCTAGAGTTGTAGGCATTGTGAAGAATAGCTTCCTCAACCCCAAGTCGAATTAGGGGATTATGTCGAACCTTTTGGAAGACCGTTCGGTTAGTATAGGTTTAGATATCACTACTTGTACAGGGTGGCCCTCTTTTTGGTATCTTTTTATAACAACTTGGACCACAAACTTAGCTACAATTTTCCTTTGTCCTCATGTGTTCCTACTTACTTTCAACAGTCATCCTTGCATGGATATGTTCTGAGGTTGTGATCAAAAGATGTGGATCAGAGGTATAACTTTTGGTAGTCCTCTATTTTGTACTCAGAAACATATATTCGAATACATGGGGCTGTATATAGTTTTGTGAATATACTATAAATATTTATTATGAATTACTTTTCGTGTCTTTTAATTTCTTAATATTATGATTTACTACACTCTATCTTATGCTTGTCACGTAAACATAGAAAATTTAAGAGTCACATTTTCTATTAAATTAAATTTGTTAAGAACTAGCATAGTTAAATAAAAGGCAACAATCCACATGTGACAAACTTTCGGATATAACATTACGACTTAAACATAGTACTATATTTGACAGGGTGTTACATTTTTGGTATCAAAGCAATTTATCCCAGCAAAGACTTAAGGATTGGATTGACTGTGCTTTATGCATACCTTAAATCTCTTAGTCATTATCATGCATTGAATCTTGTCTACCTAGATAAGATGTAGAAATAAGAGTGCATGATTGCCTGGCTGTGTGAGCCATTGGTTACTAACATACATTGAGCTTAGTGTTGACCCTGATCAACTTAATGACTTTTGTTTTGTGTGTTCAGAGATTAATGGCTTCCAGTAGGCGAGGTAGGCCGTGAGCACAGCATGCCCACAAAGGTCATGCTGAATTTATGTGTACTTGCAAGAAATGACTTATGCCATGAAAGAATAGGCTACAGCTGCACATTAGATCACGGAGCAGATGGGAAGATAACCTGAAGAAGGTCATGGAGGAAATCCTAATAGGGCAAAAGTCGATTTGAAATACCTAAAATTTGCAAAATTTAGGAAAGCAAATCCATCTAGTTTTAGGCGAGCTTTCGACCCAGAAAAGGCTGAAGAGTGGATAAAGGTGATGGAAAAGGTCTTCTCGATGTCAGCATGTACCAAGCACCAGAAGGTAACATTTTCTACCTATATGCATGAGGCAGACACAGAATTTTTGTAACATCCTCAATTTCATGTCGTGCTAAATTACCTTAGTAACCTTGAGTAATTAGGCACTTAAGGAGAAATTATGAGATTAAGGCTTAATTAAAGGGGTTAACTCGGATGGAAAGAGTCAAGAGAATGCTTAATCGAGATTAGATAATCTCTAATTAAGCGAATCTGAGCCTTTATAGGTTAATTAAGCACTAATCGCCCTTAATTAGCTTAATCGAGTTTAATTAAGGTTAACTAAGCTTAATCGCAAGATTAATTTTTGTTAATCGTGTTCTCGTGTGTTAATCACTAATTCTTGCTTAATCATCTTAATTAAGTTATATGAGCACTTAATCACATGATTAAGTTCAAATTTAATTAACTTGACAATAAAGCATTGATGACCTCACTAAAGTAAAAAGGTAGAAGATAATATTGCTTTATGTAAGAAAGGCATTAGGTCTTGTCTAAAGTAAACCCTTTAATTAACCATTTTGTTCCCTTAATTACAATAAATTAAAGAAAATATCCTCCCCATGCCCATATGAAGGCTATGGCCACCCCTCCCTCTTCATGCATATTCATTTTCATTTTGTGACTCTTCAGTCTCTCTCTAAGTCTCTAACACCCTCTTACTTCTCTCTACACCCTTTCTTCTTCTTCTTCATCTTCTTCATCATTCTCCACCTCCATAACCAAACCTTACTCACTAAGCCCTTCAAAGATCACATCTTTTGGTCCTTGGAGACAAGATTTAAACACTACAAGACTCATTTTCAAGAGAATTGAAGAGTTCTCTTGTCACGACCCAACCCGGGCCATGACCGGCGCATAGGGACAAGTCCCCATGCAAGCCTTTCACCACAAAAATTTTATAAAAATTTCGACAGAGTCCCCTTTGTAATCCGGATAATTCCCAATTACAGAAGGTTACCCTGCAAGAAAAACAAACACGCTCTTCCATCGGGGATCCAGGTATTCTCAGAATACACCCCTCAGCACACAGAATAACAGTAAAATATATAAATACAATCATATGTCCAAAAATACATAGTTCAAGTTCTTCAGAAAGCGAATCCTTTAAACAACTTTAATTCCATCAAGTTGAAATATACATATACATGTATGACTGAATATATAACAACAACAAAAATAGAATAAGGCCGGACTCTGCCTATAGTAGTATGGAGCTACATACTAAGATTACAACTAAAACAGAATTACAAATCAAGGCCCATTACTAAATAGGGCTCACCCAGATAGGAATCAAATGATGTTGAACTGAAGAATCGGCTCCCAAGCCTAAACCTGTATCTGAAAAGGGTAGAACAATCATGGGGTGAGTTTTGAGAAACTCAGTGAAAGATAGAATGTCCCTAACCCACATGAGATAATGTACAAACTTAGATATTAAGATGATACTATAATATGTATAATGAAACCAAAAATAGAAATCTTAATCCATATTATCCAAATCTTCTTTCAAAAACAGAGTCCATCTATTCCAGGATAAATCCGTCAGGAATCACACTTAGGTGACCTTTCCTTTGTGTGAAACCTGTAATCAGGCATGCACCATTCTTCCCATGGCCGTGAATAACAGGCACGCACCACACTATATGTGTGGCCATGAATAACAGGCACGCACCACTCCTTTGAGTGGCCATGAAATCCAACATCCTAGGTGCATCCAAGGCTAATGCCTACTGCCGTTAGCTTACAGATCCCAGTCTAGACTTTCTCAAATCTTTCTTTTCCATTATACAGAATATTTAATAAAGATTCTTATAAAACAAACCAATATATCTTATATAAAACAATAAAATCGTAACTTTAAAGAAAGTAAAGCTTTAACACTTTAATAAATCAAAAACAAGTAAAAGTCCGAAGCTTTTATCCAAAGCCTTTCAAAACAAAGAGAACTTTCCAAACTTTAATAGGAAACTAACGCAACAAACATTTGTCATATTTTCTTCCCAAAATCAAGTCATTGTCTCATGTGACTAAGTCGAAGTAAATAAGCTACCAAAATTTAAGTTATATTGCTAAGACATACCAAATCATTTGCATATGAATATATATAGACAAAAATACGTTAAAACTAAGAAAGAGATAAGCTATCCACTCACAGACTTAACGCCAAAAGTGAAATCCTAATCCCATGAACTCTGAGAGCCAAAGCCAGTCCTCCAGTGGTATATACTATCAATAATCCGGAAATTTAAGTCAAGGTCAATCCCTTAGACTATGAATTAATCTAATTTACTCCTAGATATGAAAATTGCTAATTCTTCTAACCTAGGGTTCTCCAGGAACTCACATAGAGGAAATAATTTGTACCTTATAGGAAAGGAAGAGGAAAGGAGTTTGAAGATTACCTTTTTGAAGGGAGAATGGAAGAGGAAATCTTTTAGGAACCTTGGTGTCACCTCCTCCAAGCTCCAAGATCAAATGTGTTGATTTTTAGATGAAGGTATGATTTGAGATTAAAGAAAGGAATTGAGTTTAAGTGATTGAGAATGGTGTAATTTGATGGAAGGATGTCAAGAATTGGGTTTAAGAAGGAAAGAGAGATATGTTTTAGAGAGAAGGGAGAGAGTTTTGAGGGTAGAGAGAGAAAGGAAATCGTGAAATGAGGGCGTGGGACGCGTCCGGGCCTATATATTGGCCTTTGGTAATCGATTACCATGAAGAACTGGTAATCGATTACCAATACCACAGCTAAAAAGCTGGTAATTGATTACCAATTCTAGTAATCGATTACCACTAACCTAGAACCGGTAATCGATTACCAAAGATGATAGTCGATTACCACGCGAAAAATTTCAACCTGTGGGCATACAGAGAGGACTGTAATCGATTACCAACTCCAAAAACTTGGTTCCCTCCTTCTGCAGTCCTTTCCTAAGTCCAGGATGTTGCACAGACTTATTTACATTTCTTAATTTTAAGTTAATGTCCTCTTTAACTTTACTCTCCATTAACTTTAAAACATTAATTTTAAGTTAATGTCCTCTTTAACTTTACTCTCCATTAACTTTAAAACATAAATGTAAATAAGGGAATAACCCCCCATTTGGATTCAATAAAAATATCTAAAAATTCAAAATCCTTAAAGATTAGAATCCAACTTTTGGGTTTTAGTACAATTCTCTGAAAACTTGCGTTTTTCAAAACTTGAGGGTTGAAAACGAAGGGGTTATCCATTTTCTAAAATTCGTTAAAAATCCCTCTTCAACTCATTGATGCCTAGAGAACCATTATCGGGACTTTTGATCTTAAGAAAATGCCTCAAACCTATAGCCCTCCAAGGAGGCATAGGGTTCAGACTCAGAATTTCTCAGGTTTTGGTTTCGACAGATAACTGCACTCAGGCTGGGGTGTTACATCTCTCCTTGCTTATTCAAAACTGCCACCATCATCAACCAAGGAGGAGTCTTCTTCATCTTCTTCTCCTTCCTCAAAGATGCCATTTTCCAAGCTTAGGTAGTGATCTCCATCTTTTTCATTTTGTTTGCTCAAGAAAGCTTGGAGCTTCGTTCTTTCATGACCAAGATCTTTAAGTGAAAACTTGAGAAGATCCTTCATGCTCTTCAAGAGTAAAAGTTTCCATTTTTGGCAAAATATGTTCTTGTTGTTCTTCAAGTGTTCTTAAGTTTCTACTTTTAGAAAAATATGTTCTTGTTGTTCTTCAAGTGTTCTTTAGTTTCTACTTTTGGCAAAATATGTTGTTGAATGTTCTTGATGGTATCTTGCTTAAAGTTGTTCCTTTTTTTTTATGATGAGTTGGTGATTAGACAAGCTTCATCTTATTATGTTTTCATGATTCGATAAGAATATGAATATTCTAAAAGCTTTAAACTTTAAAAAGTTTGCTTCTTGATGCACAAAAAATGGCGCAAGTTTTAGTGCCATCATAAAGTCTTCTTTTTGAAGACAAAGATACATGTAAAGGTATAAGTTTTTTAGAATAACAAGCCTTTTTGAGTTATAAAATGATATCTTGTTACTTTATATCTTAGAAATCAAACCTTAAAGAAAAGATCTTTCGTAAAGTTTCAAACTTTAATCAAGAATGAAACTTTTAAGTCATAAAAGTGTTGTTTTGTAGCACTTAATCCATAAAGTTTAGATCTTGAACCAAGATAATGCCAAAAGGTGTTAACTTTTATAAAGAATAAGACTTTTTAGTTAAAGAGCTAGTAACTTGTATCATTATTACATAAGGATCTAGTCTTTAAGACAAGAGCTTAATTTTAGAGGCACTTACTTTCATAAATAATAAAACTTTATTACTACTTTATAAAGAATGATAACTTTAATGATATTTAAGGTAAAACCTTGATATGTTGTTAATGAAAGCTTAAAATTTCGTAAGTTGAATAAGTTAAAACTCACCCTTGGTGATTAGTGAACATTGGTGTTGTTGGGTTCATGATGTGGTTATGTATTGTCATGACCCAAGGATTAAAGGGATCTTGACCTCCTTGGGAACAAAAGTATGATTAGGGCTTCTGAGCATACCATGACCCTAGGAATCACTAAGTGCACTATCTCAAGGAAAGGAAACAATCACTTAACTTAATTAATATGAACAAGTGTTCCATAAGATATGTACTTAAGTAAAGAATACCTTTATATGAGGACTAAGTAACTAAAAGACCACAAACACATATCCTAACTATGTGATTCTCTCACCGGTAACCATGAGAAATCATATGATGAATCATAATATATTCTTTGCAAAGAAAAAACACAACTATAAACCCCTTTAGGGTATGAATATGTGATGCCATCCGGCATGATGAATGATGAGTTTGACTGAGCTTTGTCTCATGATTGAATGATGAGTGTGACGATATGATATAGATATGATGAACCATTGGTTGAAAGTTTATAATTGGCATTTTGGGGAAGCTCCGGTCTAGCCGTTATGCTGCCTGATTTCTGTCAAAATTATGGACTTAGTCGTATCCTTGCATGTGTCTAGTCAAAGAAGTATTATGCATGTAAAGTATAATGATAAGCAAAGAATCAATGGGACATGACCTTTCAATCACTTCGGTAAGGGAAGTGAGAGACAGTTATCCACAAAGACTCAAGGAACCTCTATGGGGGAGACAAGGGTGACATGGAGGACCCTCCAACTTAGGGATAACCAATATCAACTTAGTCTGATTTGGTTTAGTACTGCAGGACGATGGTCACGGAATGAGCTCATGTCCAAAAGCAGTCTATTTCAAAGGAAAGTAAAGAATGTTAAGCATGTGCTAAAAATGAAAGTTAAAGTAGAACCATAGTCAAGTTGATGAGTTGCATAGTCATGCATGCTATTATATTCCTTATGTGCATTATGAATGTTTATTATGTATATTAGCTTGTATGCCTATGTATGACACTATGGATATGATGATAAAGTTTAAAGTAACCTGCTTCGGGATTTATGTTTTCTGAAATATTAAAATTGAACTGATATCTGTTCACCGTTTTTATATTAAACTCGAAGTGGCTAGGGCGATGACAATGACACTGTGTTTGTCTAGTCGTGATTCTACTGAGAAATTTAGTATTTCTTACTCCTAAGTTTTCGTGTCGTCTTCAGATAGAGCTGATGGCATCCATGGTAGCACTTTTGACGGTACCTGACTAGATAAGATGAGGAGCTGCCATGTTTCCTCATCTAACTAAGGAGGATCGAGATAGTAGAATAGTATTTTCATTTTCTCAAAAGCCCTAGTTGGGCAGTTTATGTGTAATTAAGAGCATGTAGGAAGTCATGCTGCTTAAGTTGACCTATTACATATGTGATACTTATTATGTGTAATGATGACTCTTGAGTATCTATGATTACATTCTTGGCTTAAGGTATTGTGTTATGTTGTTTCAATTTTATTATATGTCTTATCAGTAACTCAGCCATATGAGGAACAATGTCTATGTATATACAAGTAAGTAAGCGCGTAAAAGCTCAATTTTCAAGCATAAAGGTTTTACAAAAAAAAAATTTACATGCTATTTTCGTATATTACGCTAATTTCAACGATAAGAACTTTCGCTAGTTAAGAGTAACAACTAGTAATGCCATAAAATGACTTAAGCATAGTATGGTATTATTAGGGTGTTACAATTTTGGTGGCCTAGTGTAAAGAAATTGATTGAAAATTCCTAGATTGATATCACTTGGAAAATGTTCAAAAAGGCGTTTTATCAAAAGTACTTCCCTGTTTCTGTTCAAAACACTAAAGAGTTGAAATTTATGCAACTTCAGCAAGGAGGTAAGAGCGTGTCGGAGTACATTGCTAAGTTTCAAGAGTTTTGCAAGTTCTCCACCATTTACCATCAGAATCAAGACAAAGGTTGGAAATGTGTTAAGTTTGATGGTGGTTTGAGAGAGGACATCTTGGTAGCAATGAGACCCATCAAGATTAGAGATTTTGCTACATTAGTAAATAAATGCCGGCTTGTCGAAGAGTATAATAGGAAGTTGGTAGTTGCCAAGTCTACCAGTGGTGGTTTTACGAAGGGATTGGTGCCTTACAGCCTAAGGTTCGAGCCTACTTACCAACAAAAGAAGTTCTAACCAACTAGTAATAAAAGGAAGTAGCCATAGAAGCTCTTTGTGAAGCAGACCTATTCACCATGTGGGGAAAACCACAGTGATTGACCATGTTTAGCAGGGCAGGATGTGTGTTTTGGATGTGGCAAGCTAGGCACAAGCTCTATGAGTGCCCAACCAGGAATCAATGGCCTAGCCCCAGCCACAATGCCAGGGAACGATTTTCACCATAAATGCGGAGGAAACCGCCCAATCTGAAGATATAATTTGAGGTGAGTGTGAAGTGAATGGTAAAACTCTAGCTATGTTGTATGATTTAAGTGCCACCTATTCTTTTATCTCCCTTGATTGTGTAACTAACTTGCAATTGCCTATATCTAAGTTGCCTTATGATTTGCTAGTTTCCACCTTTACAAATAAGCATATTAGGACTTGTCAAGTTTGTATGAAACTTTTTTTTCAAATTAATGGTAAGAATTTTGTGGCTAATTTGATTTGTCTTCCATTATCTGGTCTTGACATATTTCTAGGCATGGACTAGCTTTCAGTTAATCGTGCCATGTTAAATTGTTCTAACAAAACTATTGTATTTTCTTTCACACCATCCTCTAAATCTGTACTCCCGTTAAGTCTCTACCTAAGCTCCTTATCAATAAATTGTTGTGGTACTGAAGGTCAAGAATAGATTTTCCTACTAGCAATTGTGTTGGAGTATAAGCAAAAGTTAAGTGAGATCCTAGTGGTTAGGGAATATCCAAATGTGTTTCCGGAGAACATCCTAGAATTTCCCCCATAAAGGGAAATTGAGTTTTCTATCGATTTGGTACCAAGAACGGGACCAATATCCATAGCTCCATATAGGATGTCGCCTTTGGAGCTAGCTGAGCTTAAGAAGTAAATTGAAGAACTTCTGAAAAAGCATTTTATTAGTCTGAGTGCTTCATCATAGGGAGCCCCTATTCTCTTGGTAAAGAAGAAAGATGGTGGCATGAGGTTGTGTGTCGATTACCGGTAGCTAAACAAGATCACAATCAAGAACAAGTATCCTTGACTAAGGATAAATGACCTCATGGATTAGCTATGAGGGGCAATGGTGTTCTCCAAGATCGATCTACAATTAGGATATCATCAGATTCGAGTTCAAAATAAAGATATTCCGAAGACGACTTTTCAAACTTGCTATGGGAACTATGAGCACACTGTGATGTCATTTGGGTTAAAAAAAAAAAAAACATGCTGCACACTTGAGATTGGTACCACAAATTCTAAGAGAACGAAAACTCTATGCCAAATTGTCCAAGTGTGAATTTTGGATGAAGGAGGTGAAGTTCCTAGGTACGTAGTGTCACAAGTAGGAATTTCTATTGACCCTAATAAGGTTGAAGTAGTAGTAAGTTGGGAACAACTAATCACAGTTACTGAAGTCAGGAGTTGCTTAGGTATGGTTGGATATTATAGATGGTTTATCACCGATTTTTTTTTCTAGATAGCCCTACCCTTTACCAAATTGACTAGGAAGAATGTCTCATTTGAGTGGACACCAAAATGTGAGAAGAGTTTCCAAGAATTCAAAGAGAAGCTGACCATGGCCCTAGTGCTGGTATTGCTAGACCCTTATTGACCATTTGAAGTTTATTGTAATACTTCAAGGAAAGGATTAGGGTGCGTGCTAATGCAAAACTGAAATGTGGTTGCATATGCCTCCAAGCAATTAAAGCCTCATGAGATAAATTATTGGAGTCATGATCTCGAATTGGCTACAGTAGTGTTTGCTTTAAAGATTTGGAGACACCATCTCTATGGGATTAAGTTTGAAATATTTTTTAATCACAAGAGTTCAAAATATCTTTTTGATCGGAAAGAATTGAATATGAGACAAAGAAGGTGGACGGAATTCATTAAGGACTATGAGTTTGAGTTAACAGCACAAGAAATAAAATTACTATATACAAATAGTATATTAAATATCCATCAAATAATGTAAAAGGCAATTAACAGTTACCTCCTTTAAGGTTTCTCCAAATTATACTCCACCTCATTCTTTTGAAAATTAAACATTCCGCCCCATTAACCCCAACCCACCATTAGTCCAGTCTAGCCCGTTAGTGACTCTAACCGAACCTAAGCAAATACACACCTATCTGGTTAACAACTCAATTTTAGCAAGAGAACAATGACATGCCAAAGTCCACCCCGTCACTTCATCTTCGACCTTCTTCACTTCTGTCATTCTTCATCTTGCGTCTTCTTCTTCTTCCTCATTCACTTCAAGCTCTAGCATTTTAACATCAATCATTGCGAAAACAACAATTTGGGATTCTTGGCCACCAGCCCACCAAAGGCAAGCTTTCTCGGTCCTCTGTTCTAAGCTTCCTCCTCTTTTTCTTTACCTTCATTTTTTTTAATGTGTTGTTTTTAATCTTCAGAAGCTCTTAGAAGCCTAAATTGTTGCTTTTTCCTATGGCAAAGGTTGATTTGTGAGTGTTCAAAGACAAAAAAAAAAAAAAAAATGCAAGCTTTATTCTTCCCTTATTTAGCTTCACGGATGTAGTCTCTGAATATTTATATGCTTATAAATCAATGGGAATGTTTTGAAAGTGTCTTTGCTTATGTTGGAACTCATATTAGCATTTTTGCACTTATGCTTATAGACTTGGCACTTAATATTTGATTCTGGAAATGTCTTTGCTGGAGTCTTATATATATGTAGTGTAGGGTTTATTTTGTGCCAAATTAATGTTTTGAAAGTGCCCTATCTATGCAGGGTATATCTTGCATTCATATTCACTTATGCATAAATTGTTCCTTTGTTCTAAAAATGCTAAAATAGAAACAAGTGCTATTTATCTTGTTTCAATGCTACAAAATTTATTCTCTTTTGACACCTTTTGATTTACCTCAATAGTTGCATTTGCTGAGATTTTGTTCGAGTAGTAAAGAGACATGAATGCCTATTTATATAGGTCATTTATAGTGCACATAAGCTAGCAAAACCACTTTGCTTCAATTATTTTGAATTGTTTGCTAGTATGATCATTTAGAATTATTTGCTTCAATTATTATAGTACAGCAGGTTTAGGAAAGTCATTAAAAACAAGTTTTGTCAAAGTCCAATTCCTTAATTATGTTTATATTTCATTCCTAGCGTATTCCCTTATCATTCATTGGCTTTGACACTTTGATGGTCTCGTGCATTTTTCAACGTGAATCAAGATGCTTGAACTACTTCAAAATCAACATTCTTCATGGGTTTACAAAGCAAAGTCTTTTTTTTTTTCTAGAAAAAAAAATAGCATTAAAGCAAACCACTAAACCACTTGCCTTTGGTTTGTCCTTAACAGGGGACCAAGAATAGCATTAAACTCATAGCAGCTCGTATATTTGCCAAAAGGCAACATTAACAATCGAGTAAAACATAAACTAGTTTGCCAAATGTGTGCATTAATTGTTGAACTTTCACATTTCTTACAAAACTATCCTACAAGAATTGGAACCTCCTTTTTCAAAATTGCACACCTATTTTGATTTAGCTCCAGCAACAATTGAACCCCCTCATTCCAATAGAGAGATTATGATTTTAGATTCATTGGAATAAGGGTTTACGGGGCTGGGTTGAATTTAGGTTAAGGATTTTAGGGACTAAGATAAGGGTTTTGATAGACTAAGATGATAAGAAGGGTTCGGTCAAAGGAAACAATGATGCTGGTTTAGAGGGTGTCTAGAATTTGTATGGGTTATGGAAGTGTGGTAGAGATGGTGAGGTTAAAGTAGATAATGAGTTGAGAAAGATGAGGAGAAACTCTGATTTACGGGGTAGAGAAGACAAGACCAGTGTTTTTTAACGCGAGCAATGGTAAGCTAATTTTTGTTAATACTTTTAACTAAGGTTAATTGGGAATATTCCAATAGAATATTCCTACTTAACCTGTTCCAGTAACGATGAAATAGGTTAATGGGGCGTAGTGTTTGATTTTGAAAAAAAATGGGGCTGAGTGTCATTTGTAGAAACCTCAAGGAGGATAAATGTTAACTACCTTACTGTAAAACATCAACATTAAACAATCTGTTAAGTATTGCAAACAATATAAAATTAAAAGAATGACAAGTTTAGGAGAACTCTTGCTCATCTAACGAAGTAAAAGAAAATGATGAGGATTGTCATCTAGTATTGATGGCCAATAAGGAGGGGGAAGTGATGAGCTATTGGCCTACAGATCTTGGAAGTATTTCTATATCTATCTTATGATCCTCTTCTCTGTCTTTTTCCTCACCCTTTTCTCAATAGCCTTTAGCTTTGCCTCCTTCACCTAGAACTGTAACATCCTCCCAAAATGCAGTACTATGCTTAAGTCATAGTACCACACTCTAGAGTTGTTACTATCACTTAATCGAACCTTGTCTGGCAGCAACCTTCGGCCACCTCAATATTACTAGTCAACTCTATCTCGGAAGACCTCCTTCAGAACTTCTAAACTATCTGGAGATAAAACAGAAAGAAATATGGGAGTGAGAATTATAAAGTCTCAGTAGGATTCATTAACTATCATACATATTGTCATCGTTATCATCTCCAGTTGCTTTTGTTTATTATGAAAAGGGTGAATGTATCATGTAAACTGTTTAATTTTATAGTTCGAAAATATATTATCCGAAGCAAAGTTCATTTTACTCATACACTTGACATTTGGGAGAGCCCATACAAAACAACTTATGAATTATACTTTGAATAATAACTGCAACATATTAAAATATGATAGCATCAATATACTGAAGGCATAACATCTGCACATATTGCTGTCCTCAAGTGCAGCATTACTCATCTTCCCTTACTTGTCATACATATTCCAAAGTACGATCGCCATATCATACTCCATCGGGGTGTGATCACCATGTCACACTCCTTCATATGAAGGAATATATATATATATATATTCCTTCATATTTAGTGCATTAACCCTCTTTTGTACTTAATTGAATTGATTTGGATCATACTTGTTGTTGGGCCTTGATTCAATTTTTTTCAGTATTGTGCTCATTCTGATATTACTTTTGTATTTTGACCATAATTTTAGTTCTAGACTTCATTAGGTTATGATTCTCGATTTGTAGGAAAGATTAAAGTTGGGCCTACAACTTTCATGAGAGGTCAGAGGCTAATTCTCAAGTCTTGGAGTTGAAATTAGACCTGAAACACGGTTCTTGGGCAGTGTGCATTTTTTAGGCCATAACACAACCCATAGGAGTCCAATTAAGCCCATTCTAGCTCCATTTGAAAGCTAACATCGAAGGCTATACTTTTTATTCAAGGCTCTTAGCCAAGGAGAGGAGTTTTCATGGTGAAAAACATGGCGCAAGTCCACAGATGTGCCAAAAGAGTTCAATTCAATGTTTTGGGCCTATATCTCTCTAATTAGTGCAAATTAGGTGTCCAAATGAAGTTTAGAGAGAGGAGATTAGTGTAATTACAGATTAGTTAGTTAATTGTAGCTATAAATAGAAAGTAACCGAAATTGAATAGAGTCTTTTAGCATTTGAATCATTTTTTTTTCAGATTTTGGAAATAAACACTTTTTCTTATTATTGAAGTTTTTTCTCTTTTCCCTCTCTTCTCTCCCTCCTTCTCTTCCAACTCTCTCTCCTTCTTCTCTCTAAGCTTTCATTTTCCTCCATTAATGGAGGAGTAGATCTTCATCTAATTCAAGGATTCAAGTGAAGCATTGATGCTCTTGAGAAATGGTTAATTTAGATTTAAGATTCCAACTCGGTTTCATGTACTCTTCCTTCTATTCTGGATCTAGTTTTTGATTTGAAGGTTTTCAATCCGAAATGATGATTAAGAATTTGATTGTTTTCTTATTAATTAATTGATTTGTGTGATTCAATTGTTGGATGAGCATAAATTAGATTTTAGATCTGGATCTAAGGCTAACTATATTGGTGTTTGAAATCAATAAAGATCAATTCAATTTTTGAGATTTTAGAATTTGATTGATTATGTGTTGATTGAGTACATGAAAGTCTTCATGTTTGAATGCTAGATTCAAATTGAGGTCTCATTTGAATTCAAGAGTAACCACTGAATTGGAATGTTGATGCATGCTTAGAATTCTATGATAGAGTACCAATCACTTTCTCTTGATTCTTAGATTAGAGCTTTAATTCTATTTTAATTCTATTTCAATTCTATTTTAATTCTTGTTAATCACATTTTGCGCATGTTCTGTTTGATAAAAAAAAACCCTACATCTTTGATCAAATAGCATTGATATTCTAGGGAGACAACTTGAATTACACTATACTACAATTTTGTATGATTCAGTTTTGTAATTTAATCGAGCTTCGCACTCGAATCATTGGTAAATTAACCATAAATCGTGAAGGATTTATCCTTCACTAAATTCGTCGATGATATTTACTTCCAGTTGGTGCCAAAAGTTACTGATAGGTTTACTAACGGGTATACATATCTGTTGGTAACTATATCATTTTTTTCAATTTAAAATTACCCGTAAATAAATCCACGGGTAATATCGACGAGTACATATCCGTCAGTAATATTCGACGGTATTCCACGTCTTTCTAGTAGTGTTGGACTCATTTTCAATTAATTAGAGTATGTTTTCTTGTATTTTATTATGAGAAAATTAGATGTTAGCTTTCATTTTCATCTTGTAGTGTACACAAATTTTTTTTGCAAAAAAAATAACAATTAATAAAATAGATGCACTGTGTTATTACGTGTTAATAATTTTTTTTTAGTAAATACAAATTTTGTCCAAAATTTTTTATGGAAAAAATCTTGAAAGACTTTTTTTGAAAATATTGATGAGAAAAAACATTTTTAGAGATAAAAAAATGAAGATAAAATTTTTTGAAAAGATTTATTTTGTAGTGAAAAAATTTACAGGGAGAAATATTTTTTTGAATATATAAACATGTATTTTTAACTAAAATAATTATTTTACACAAAAAATAAAATAAAGAAATATTTTATGGAGAAGTATTTTTAGAAACAGAAATATCTTTTAAATATAAAAACATGTATTTCTATCTAAAATAATTAAGTATTTTAGTGAAGGGCAATAATGAAAAAGGAAAATCATAAACCCTCCATTTCCTTTCCTTTATCTATCTTACACCTAAATAAGGGAAAGGCAAAGCCTCTAAACCCCTTCCTCTCCTTTGATGTCTTCCTTTTCATATCCCTCTTAACTCTCAAACAAAGCTTTTAACAAAATATAATAGTAAACATTTTGATATGGAGTATATCATGTGGAGTACATCATGGATCTTTCTTGATATATAATACATGTTTAATTCTCTTATGTACATTTTAATTTCTTTTATTATACATATGTATATTTTACTCACCTTATATGTAATTTTATGTATGTGTACACTGAAAGCAATTGAAATATATAAAAGAAGTACAAATAATGTGCTCTATATCAAGATATATTCAAGATGTACTCAATCTTAGGGATTTGCACATGTCATAGGTACACATGCCAAAATTGATTCAAATGGTTTGCTAATAAACTAATATTTGAATCATTTCTTCTGTATATCAAAAAATGCTTGCAGATGACGTCGCCAATGATTGTGGTAATGGAGACGACAGCAAGAACTATAATAACTGAGGTGACAATAGAAACATCTGTAGTAATATAGATAGCACCAGCAATGACTACTACTTTGATAATATCTTATTCTATTATCTGATTCCTATTAGACCACATCCTATATATAAATAGAATTACTACTTCCTACCTATATTCAATGAGAATCATTATTTTCCATATTATTTATTAAAAATGGTATTTCCTAGAATCACCTAGTTTGCACATCTCATCTATAGTTTTTTTTTTTTTATATATATAAATAAAATATCACTATCCCTTTTCCTCTTCCTTGATTCTTTGTGACTTTACATAGTTCTAAAATCCATCAAGTATCAAGTCAAATTACCTTTCCCCTATTTTGGGTAAGTTCAACTTTTCACTCAAACAATACCAATATTAATTTCTATCTATTACAATGTATAACCACCCTGCACCTTTATAAAGCATGTGACTTCTCATGAGATTGGGGAGCATGCCTCTTAGAGCCCCCTCCTCATTCTCACTATGCTCATAATCATGTAGCTCAAAAAATTGTTGGAATTTTGGACTTTTGGACCAAAATGGCCTCATTGAGCTGTCTCTTCGTCTACAGCATGTTGGAGAAAACAACGCATGCATGCACCTTAGACAAGACTGGTTTTGTGTGTTCCCAAAACTTCAAGAGAGAAAAAAGGCCGCTTCTACTGGCATTCCTAAAGGCATAATGTCTCTTGCGCTTCGCATGCATGAGGGTTGTGGACCATCAATGGCTCTATAAATTATTCTAAAGGACTACTAAGCCAAGAAGGGTGCTTCTTCTTGTAATAAACATTTTGATATGGAGTACATCCTGTGTAATTCTCTTATATACATTTTAATTTCTTTCGGTGCACATATATAGTTTACTTGTGATATATATATATATATATATATATATATATATATATATATATATGTGTGTGTGTGCATCAAGAGTGATTAAAATATATTTAAAAAATTACACATTATGTACTCCATATCAAGATAGATTCATGATATACTCAATCTAAGGGAATTGCACATGCCATAACTACACATATCAACATTGATTAAATGTTTTGCTAATAAGCTAGTATTTGAATCATTTATTCCAAACATCTAATAGAGCCTAAAAGGACACCAACAACAACTATAATAATTGAGATGATACTAGCAACATCTATTGTACTATAGATAGCACTAGTATCAACTTCTGCAAAAATATTATAGTAAGTGGAGAAAATGAAATGAAGAAAGGCTTCTAAATATTATTCATCAATATTACAATGTATCTATAATGACTGAGGTGAGTGCACTCCATGCAACGAAATACAACCTCACCCAATAAGCTCACACTAAGTCATGAAATACAGACACATAGTCTTTATTAGCTTTCATGTGACGCCCTTGAGTGTGGTAGAGATTTTACAAAGTATGCGCTAGGGTTTTAGTTGTTAGAAGAGATAACACGAGAAGAGGAGGTTGAACTTGTTGTTTCAAATTTAAAAAATAACCTGAAAAGTTGAAATGAAAATCTATCTCAAGTCCTAGACTTGGATTGCGGAAGCTTTGTGTTAGTTAATAAAAAACTTATCTATTTAAATTAAAGAAGGTAATGAACAGATTGGAGTAAAAAAAAAAAACAGATATATAACTTATGTGATCAAGATAAAGGCTAAGGAGCTAAGGAAGAAACACACAAGAGATTTTTATATTGGTTCGGCCAACCACTTGCCTACTTCTAATCCCCAACTCTTTGTTGAGATTTTATAAAACCTGACTATTCTTTGTTCAAGCTTCTCTAAGCTTCTTGCAATAGAATAGTCTTTTCTCAAGCCTCTCCAAGCTTTACTTCAAATATTCTTTGTCCTAGCTTCTCCAAGCTCTACCTGACCACTATTGGGTCTTTGTACAAGTTTTGAGATTTGAAAACAATTGGTGAACACTCACACTAACTTTTTTTACAGAGGATAAACAATATTTTCTTAGTGTGTGACTTCTCTTAATTCTCAAAGAGAGAATCTTATCAAATACAAAGCAGAAGAGAAGATTTTCTATTAAATAGAAGTTACGATGAGTAACTTTCTAGAGGTTCAGAAGGTTGAGAAAGTTGACAATGAAGCTCTATAAGCAAAAAAGATATTCAGTTGTTCTAACCATTCTTTTTTCAACATCCAGCCTTTTATAGACATTGAAATATATCCGTTGAAGCTTGCAATTCTTGACTTTTGAAGTTCTCTTTGGACTATTGGTCTATGATTAGACAAAGAAGCAATAGTCTTCCTTTTTCTCATTCTTCGAAGCTTGTGCAGAGATAGAAAAGTAGCCGTTTGTTGATATACCAACTGTGCAGACTTGTTAGCACTTCTTTTACGTCTTATCAAAACGTCTTATCAAATCACCTTTTTTTGACTTTTTGAATTTGTCTATGAAGCATGCTGAAGAAGCTTTGAAGGTATGACACACATGAGAACTATGTTTCTGATGATATCCCTTCTGGATAGGGTCATCCCTCTAGACAGAGTCATCTTTCTGAATTAGCAGAATTTAGCTTTCTAGGCTCGTCTTTCCTTTCTGAAGTGTAACATCAACCTTCTGGAATTCTTTCTTTTTGTTTCTAAACAAAATAGCTCAAGAGACACAAAGCATATATTTCATATAAAGCATATTCTAGTATAAAGCTATGGACAATGATGCTTTGATGGCTTTTTAAGTGGTTAAGCCATTTGTTTAAATTCTTTTTCACAGCAGAATTTGTTATTTGAATCAACCTTTTCATGGTCAAAAAGATTTGCTTGTATTCTGATTTGGTATTCATCAAAACCTTAAAAATCAATTTGGTTCATAGCCTCAGAATAGCTCATGCATATGCTGCAACTTATTTAGGCAGGTGGATAGCACTTGGTTGCTATCAAATAGAGGCTGCAATACGCCCTATAAGTTGAGTTGGTTTGGTGGTCTAGTGTGGAATATAGTGGGATAAAGCGATCAACGCTGCTTGTTTGGTGAGAATCTATCAGATAGTAAAGTCCATTAATCTATTCACCTGAACTAACACTACAAGAAAAATGCTTATTAGTAGCAAATTTTTTGCAACAAACATGATCTGCCACAAATTTGTGACAAAAATCGACCTCAATGTTACAAAAAAAATTGAATACCAAAAAAAAGTTTGCGGGGAAAAATCCGCCACTAATAGCATATAACAAACCAAAAAAAAAAAATAATTTGAGTGTAAATTAGCGGTGGAATAAATGTGTAAGAGATTATAAAAAAGAAAATACATCTTAAAATTAGTGGCGGATTTTCTACCGCTAATATTTATGCATGTTAAAAAAAAAAGAAAATACATCTTAAAATTAGTGGGGATTTTCCATTGTTAACATCAACCAACAAACACTGTTCACATTGTTAGCAGTGGAAATTCGCCACTAAATATGAAATAAATTTTTTAAAAAACGAATATGGATTTTTTAAATTATATTAGCCACTAGTGATGTTAAATTTTAAAAAAATAAAAGAAAATATGCTTTAAATTTAATAGGAGATTTTCCACCACTAACATTAACAAAAAAAAAAAAAGCTATTCACATCAAATATGAAATAAATTTAAAAAAAATGAAAATCTTTTTTGTTAATCTGCCGCTTATGTTGTCAATTTTTTTTTTAAAAAAAGAAAATATGGTTTAAATTTAGTAAGGAATTTTCCACTACTAAGATCAACCAATAAAATAAAAAAAGTATTCACATCATTTAGTGATGGATTATTCACATCATTTAGCTGTAAAAAATCCGCCACTAAATGTCAAATAAATTTTTTTAAAAAAGATAATTAATCGTTTTTATTTGATAATTTAATTCTTGTTGCGACGGAAAATCCGCCACAATATTTAAAATGCTGCCACAAATGAATTTTTATTTGAGATACATCAGAAGACTTTTCCTTTATTTTATACTCTTTTCTTCTCCTTGTTCATCATTCTCTGTCTCTTCTCCTTCCTTTCTCCTCCCACATCATATTCAATCTTCTTCCTCCTTCTCTTTTTTCCTCACTCTTTTCCTTTACTCCTCTTTCTCCTTCTCTTTTTTATTCTTTCTTTTTTCTTTTCCACACTTCCCCAACCACCTTTGCCATCACCCACCAACCGGCCGCCCACTGTTGCCGAGCAAGTTTTTTTTTTTTACGAAATTATTTTACTAATTTTAATTTTTGTATAATATATATTACTAATTATATTATTGTCGATATTGTTGACAATTATCAAGTATTTCCTTGTTAAAGACTTAATGGACAAATTTGAAGACATAATAAAGGTAGTGAAAGACTCACAAGAGAAACTAGTCGAAGACTCAATAGAAATTGTTGAAGACTCAATTAAAGTTGTTAAAAACTCAATGGAAGTTGTTCAAGATTCACTGGAGAAAGTCAAAGACTTAGTGTAAGCTGTTCAAGTTTTGTGTGGAAGTTGTTCAAGACTCAAAAGCCAAAAATGAACTACAATGGCTATGAGACAAACCATATGTAATTAGAAGAATGCTAAAAGTACTGCTTTCAAAGTTTTATTAAGACATCTCTCCTCCATATTTGAAAGAACTTGAAATATTTAGATTGTATTTTACTTTGTTAAATGATTTTGAATCTTTTTGGTGTTGCATGTGTTTAAAATATGATGATTGTATTTTTTTTTTTCCTTCAAATTGGCAAAAATGCGAGGAGGAAAATTATCTGCAAATTAGAGGGGAAAATTTACCACAAAATTAGGAGAGAAATCTGCTACAAACTAAAGGGGAAATCCCTTGCACAACGCACAAATTAGAAGGGGAAATCCGCTACAACACATTAGTAGCCCATATTTTTGTGATGGCCTGACTTTAACCACATATCCGCTGCAAATGGCTAATTAGAGACAGATTTGACCAAATCAGTTTTTTCCTTATAGTGTAATCATTTTTGGGCAATCCACTTCTTCCATAAAATAATGATTAGAGAAGAAAGTCAGTGAACAATGTGATTGTCTCATGAGTTTTGAGATAGAAATTAGGTTATATATAAAAGATAGGACACATAATACATCATCGAGAGCAAGACTAGAGGAGAAAATAACACTTCTAGAATAATGGGCTAAGATAGTGTTTTCTAAAGTATATTTTTGCTGCAATTGCATGGCTTTAATTTTAATTGATTAATGCTAGTATAGGGGGACAACATATACTTTTTGCCTTATTGTTATGGATGATCATATAAATTTTGATAATACAAGGCTTAATAGTATAATAATATAAAATTTATTAAAATTTTAATATTATGCAATATCAGGTCAAATATTGCCAAAAAAATTGTATTATTCACCCAAGAAGATACTATATGATATAAGATAATATGTTCTTTTTATTATTACAAATAATTTTAATCACAAATAAAACCTTAACAAGAAAAAAGAAAAATTATAATAAAATTGTAATTGTAATTAATTTTTAAATTATAAATTAAAAAATATACATTATTATTTTAAAAAGTGGTTATTTTTCATTAATATTAATGGGAAATTTATGTATAATATGAATTTACAACTTTTGTAGAAACTGTGAGAACTTGATAATCAGAGAAGAGAGAATTAAGAGAAATGGAAGATGAAGAAGATGGTGATTGGAATACAAGTTCTGATCTAAGATATGTACAAGTGTTGCTTTATGTACACGTAGCTACTTCCATATATCACTAAACTGACAACTTAGCATAAATAACTAAGCAACTAACTGATTCTAACCCCTAACTAAACTAACCACTAACTTCCAATAACAGAATTGATATGAGGCTACACCCCCCTCAAGCTGGAGTATGAATGTCCTTCATATCCAGCTTAGAATAAAGAGAAGTAAAGGGACCAGGGACCAGGGGATAAAGGCTTTGTTAAAATGTCTACTATTTGATGTGTGGTAGAGATAGGAAGTAACTTGAGAAACCAACTTGCACTTTATCCTAAACCACATGACAATCAATCTCTATGTGGTTCATTCTCTCATGGAACATGAGATTAGAAGCTCTATGAATCATAAATTCACTCTCACAGTACATTAGCACAGGTGTGGGATCCGAGACTAGGAAATCCTTAAGTAAGAAAAGGAGCCATTGTGCCTCACAAGTTGCCAAGGCCAATGCTCTACATTCAGCCTTTGAGGTTGAATGTGAGATGGTGGTTTGTTTCTTACTTTTCCAGGGAGTATGATTAGAACCAAGGAAGAAATAGAATCCACTGATGGATCTTCTAGTGTCCAAACAAGCTCTCTAATTTGAGTTAGTGAAGCCTTTAAGCTGAAGGTCTAATGCTAAAGAGAAGAAGAACCAAAAGCTAGAGCATGTTTAAGATATCGAAGGACCTTGTATATAGCTTAGAGATGAGATGTGCTAGCACAATCAAGGAACCGACTAATAAATTGGATTTTTATACATTTTTTATCCCTCATATTTAGTTCATTAATCTTTTTTTGTGCTTATTTGAATTGGTTTAGATCATTCTCCTTTGATTGGATCTTGATTGGGTTTTAGTTTACTTTTCTAGCATTATGGTTATTCTGACCCTACCTTAGCTTTTGGGCCATAACTTGAGTTTTATACATCATTTCATCATGATTCTTGTTTTTTAGGAAAGCTAAGAGATGGGGCTACAACTCTTATGAAGAGAGAAGAGGCTAATTTTGAGGCTACAAAGCTGAAACTGGGCTTGGTATTAAGGCATCCAGGCGCAGTTCTTGGCTGAAATGTTTGGACTATATCTTAGGCTATAGGGGACCAATCAAGCCAATTCCAGTGGCATTGGAAAGCTAACATCTAGAGCTTCAACTCATATTCATAACACTAAGCCAAAGGAAGTCATTTTTAAGCCCAAAAACTCGTTGGAAGTCACTACTAGGTCCATAGAACCCACTTGACATGTTTTGGACATAACTTTCCCTCTAAGTATCCAAATTAGGCAAGTGAGATATCAAAATTTAGCTTAGGAGAAGAGGATTATTGTAATGATACAATTAATGTCTTTTAATGGTAGGTATATATAGGAGAAGAGAAACTATTTAGAGGACTTTTACTACTTTTGGAACAATTTTTGAATTTGGAAAGAAAAAATCTCTCTCTCTCTCTCTCTTTCTCTCCTCTCTCTTTCTCTCTTGCATTTTTCCTCCATTGATGGAGGAGTAATTCTACTCTAATTCAAGAGCTCAAGGGAAGCAATAGATTCTTAAGGATTGGAAAAATTTTGGATCCAAAACTCCAACTCGGTTTCATCTCTCTTTCTCTTCTTCTTGATTCTGTTTTTGGAATTGAATTTCTTCATTTCAAATTCTAATTGAGAATGTAGTTGTAATCATATTATTCAGTTGATGATGTGATTCAATTGGTTAAGAGAGTTTGAATTAGATTCAGATCTGATTTCTAAGATTAATGCATTAGTGGTTAAATCAATTCAATCTACTTCGGCTCTAGAGGTTTCTGAAACCGAATTAGATGTGTAATTGGTTGCATGCATGGAGGTTTCTATGTGAATGCTGGATTCTAAATTGAGGTTTCATTTAGATCCAAATTTAATCTCTGGTTTGGTTTGGCTATGATGTTATATAGAATCCAATGATAAAGTGTTAATTGTATTCTTCTTGAGTCTTGAATCAAGCTTTCTTTCATCAATTTTTGATCCCTTTAATTTCTGTTATTATGTATTCATTCTCTTGTTGCATTTCAAGTGTTTGATTAAACAACCCCGTTGCATTTTCTGATCATTTAGTGCAATCATCTTTGAGAAACGATCCGAGTTGCATCCTATGCTATAGTTGTATTTGGTTTAATTTGATTGAGTTGCGATGCTCGAGTCACTGACTTAATCTTCCCATAGCATAGGAGATGTTGGGTCTTGTGTTGGCTAAGTAAAGAAGCTTGACCACCAATCTTCTACACATGGAAAGATAAGAGAAAGGTGTGCCTAATTCTTTGCTAAGCTTCATTGTGTAATATCCATGGGGGTTGAGATTGGCTTGGCCCCCAACATGCCACTATCCTCCAGCAAATCAAGTGTATGCTTTCCTTGATAAAGTGTGATGCCTTCCGTGGACCTGGAAGAACTTGAGGTTGCTAATATTTTTGACCTTGAATTTTTCATCCAAGAGTTGTTTGAGAGATTGAATTTCTGAGAAATAAACCCCAACTAGATCTAAATCATCAACATATACCAATATTGCAGTGAAACAAAATGAAGATTTCTTAGTTAACAAAGAGTAATTAGCTTTTGATTGAACAAAACTAGAAGCCATAAGTATTGATATTAATTTCTCATTCCACTGCTTGCTGGCTTGCTTCAAGCCATGCAAGGATTTTTGCAACTTACAAACCAAACCATAATGAGGAACATTGAGATCAGGAGAGACTTTCATATAGACTTCCTCATGGATATGTCTAAGGAGGAAAGCTATATTCACATAAAGTTGGTGGAGAAATCAACCTTTCATAGCAGTAAGGGATAGTAGAACTCAAAGAGTAGTCATTTTAACCCTTGGGCAAATGTCTCAATGTAATAAATTCCAGCTGTTTAAGTGTAGCCTTTTGCTACCAAACAGGCCTTATGCCTCTCAGCACATCCATTTGGTTTGAATTTCACTTTGGAAATCCATTTACATCCAATTATGTTCTTCCTAGGAGTTAGTGAAGTGAAAGGCCAAGTGGCATTGTTCTCAAGAGCAGAAAGTTTAGCTTCAATACCTTGCCTCCAATAATAAAAAACCACAGCTTCTTGAAATGTTTTAGGCTTAGATATAGATGAAATGGCAAGAGAGAATTTCTGATGGTTTGGCGATAATGAATCATAAGAGAGATGATTAGAAAGAAGGTATTTACTACATGTTGGTGGTGGTGTGTAGCAGAAGAAGCCAATGCACAATGATATTCCTAGAAGTAACTTGGAAGGTTTCTAGCCCTCTTTGATCTTCTTAGTGGTGGGGCAGGGTTAACAGCCTCAAGGCTAATAAAGGTAAGAGGTTCATGTGGAGGTGAAGGTGTTAAAAGAGATGAGGGGAATGGATGTACAAATGTTGTATTTGGTAAGAGAATTGATGGGGTAAGGTTTGGTTGTAAGTCATAAGCAAGTTGTGTTATAGGAAATAAAAGCTGTGGTGGTGAATTAGGCTTAGTGATTGAAGTGTTAATACGTAGGCAGGGAAAGATATGTTCATAAAAAATAATATTCCTAGAAATAAAGATTACCCTTGATTGTAAATCATATGCCATGCTTATACCCTATGAACATGCGTTTCCCAGCGCTAGGGTCAAGTTTGGTTCTGAGCTTCAAGAGTCGATGCATATGCTAAGCAGTGAAATACCCTCAAGTGATCTATCTTGGGAGCAAACTCGAACATCAATCGATATGGGGAAAAATTCTTGAGAAGTTGACTTGGCTGTCTATTGATAAGATATACAACATGTGCAATGGCAAAATGCCAAAATATTTTGGGTGCATGTGAATATGTTTTCCTACTCCAGTGCTTTCCTTTAATGGGTTTTGATACTATATTTCCTTCATGCATGTGTTTTCCCTCTTGAAATGTTTTTTGATACTATATTTGCTTCAAGTGGGGGAGCCATTGCTCTCACAAATCGTTGGTTCATTCAGCAACTTGATGTGAACAATGTGTTCCTCAACGGCGATCTTCATGAGGACATATACATGATCCAGCCACCCAATTTTGAATCCTCTAATAAAATGCAGGTATGCAAGCTTTGCAAGGTTCTCTACGGCCTTAAATAGGCATGGCGTGCCTAGTTCGAAAAGCTTGGGGTTATTCTACACAAATATGGGTTCCAAGGAAGCAAGTGTGATCCCTCCTTTTTCATCTGGCACACTCCTGAGTTAGTGACTTATATCCTTATCTACGTGGACGACATCCTCATAATGGGAAGCTCCATCTCGTACATTAAGTAGCTTGTGTCTAGCTTAATTGTGAGTTTGCACTCAAGGACCTGGGCAGCTTAGACTACTTTCTTAGGATTCAAGTTCATTCCCAGCCTAATGGCTCTATGTTGCTTAACCAAACAAAGTACATACAAGACCTCCTTTATCGAGTGAATATGGTTCAAACTAAGCCCGTTCCAACACCGATGGTGTCCTCTCTCAAACTCACTTGTACTAGCTCTCCACCTGTGGAATGCAACGTCATCAACAACATAGTGTGCTTCAGTACGCCATGATCACGTGTCCTGATCTCTCCTTTGCAGCGAATCGTGTGTATCAGTTCATGTCCTTTCCTCTTAAAGAACATTGGAAGGCGGTGAAGCGCATTCTCCACTATCTTGTGGGCACCTTTCATCATGGTCTTGTGCTTTCTCGGTCTACCTCTTTGCAACTTGTGGGGTTTTGTGATGCTTATTGGGCTAACGATTTGGATGACTGACGCTCCACCGCTTGTGCGTGTGTCTTTCTTGGCTCCAATCTAATATCCTAGTGCTCTAAGAAACAATAGGTCATAGCTCACTCTAGTACTGAAGTAGAGTACCGCAGTTTGGCTCACATCACTGCTGAGATTCTTTGGCTCCAGTCCTTCCTCAAAGAGCTTAGGCTTCACACACCGACCCCTGTTGTCTGGTGTGACAAACTTAGTGTTGTAACACCCTACTAATTTAATATTATGCTTAAGTCATAACATGAAATTAGGTAGTCTGTGTTACTGTGTTAACATTCTACTTAAATTTCGTGATTAGTATTACGAAACAGTCGAAACGGTGCGCTACTATACTATGAGCGTAACGAAACTCAACATAATACCACAACAGATAAGGAATAGTATAATAACATTAACTGTATACATATGTGTATATTTACATGATAGAAGTCATTGCTTCAGTCTATACATATATATATGTATGTATTAACAGCAGATGAAATAAGGAACAGCAAAATTCCTAGTGCTAAAAGCAGAGGCAGAACTAGCAGGAGCAGGCTGTGTGCAACGAGTCCCACTCGGAGTCATAGTGAAGTTGCAGGTCTGGGATCTCAATGAAAAGAGTGGCCGTTGAGCCCTTCGCCAGCGTCTGAGAATGATGCGGAAATACAACACGAGGTGAGAATTTAAAGAAATTCTCAGTAGGGTTGTGTTTAGTGGTTATCTGACGTCACATACATTCTCAGTTACCTCGGGTTTTATTCAATTATAAAAACATGTGTTCAAGCTAGTTATCCATTTTATTTTTAAGGAAAAGTCTGGTTCGAGGCAATGTTCAGTTTTACTTTAGTAGACATAGGAAACAGAATAACTCACTAATAAGATTCCACAGAATAGTAAACAGAATAAATAAATAAAATAAACAGCAGTAAATAAACTTGATAGACACTGCATTCATCTTGACATAATTATTTCATGTAAACATGCATTCATGTAATCATGCAAACTTAATCATGAACCTTTCTTCATAAGTCTTTCCATTTCTTTTCATCATTTTCCATCTCTTGGTCCCTTGGGAGTTCTTGGCCATTTAGACTCCTGGGTAATAGTCTGCTTTTCAGGATCGAGCTCGTTCCTATACAGGAATGCCGGGTTTACTTTCCCTGACCTTCCCACCGATCTATTCCCCTTAACTTCTTATCCAGGGCTGGCCCAAGTAGCATGGAACTTTCATAGTAACATAATTCTTATCATATCTTTCATAGCTTTTCTTGAAATTGCATATGCATCAACATGAAATTCATAACTTATGCAAGGGTCAACCGAAATTTTGGCAGCATAACGGAATATGTCCGCTTTCCCATGAATAGTGCCAGCACATCAGAACATCAATTTATCATAAAGGTCACAACATTTCACATAAGCTTCAGTATTGAACTCATAATAGCATGAACTTATTAAGGCAGAGTTTCTGCCTCAGCATAGTCAACCAATCTGGTTTTTATAATTCAAGCCATAATTTCTATTTAACTCATTTGGATCTCAAATTTGGATATGTTAAAGGGTTATGTGTCTATTTTTTAACCTCTTTAGTCCCATCTAATTTTGATATCCATAGCTTAAGATATTTAGATTTTTCCTCGGCCTGCCCAGTGGCTAGCCAGAATCAGACACTTAAAATTAAAAATCCATTAAAAATCGAAAACTGACTTAAATGATATTAAATTTCACTCATATTAAAGCTAACAGGGTAAAGTTTCATTTACAAAAAGTTCCATTCCATTTGGCTTAGTATAGCTCGAGTTATAGGCTCCGAATTCTGACCTTCCTAACCTGCCCTGTTCTGGCCCATTTTGGACATAGGGCAACTTCCTTGGGTCACTGGGAGCAACTGGAACCTTATGTAATTCTGAAATTTTTATGGGACATTATCCTATGTGTAAGATTTCTAACAAAGTTAGTTTCACTCATTTCCAAGTAGTGTAGGCCGAGTTCTATCCTGAACAACGTAGTCTGCCCAGATTCAGAGTTAGAACCCTAGGTTGAAATTCAAAAATTCATAACTCCCTCAATACTAATCCAAAAGTCTTATATGATATATCTATGGAAAACCCTGGATGTCTAGTTTCATTTAAAATTAGTTTCATCAAATTTAATCGGCTGTAGGCGGAGCCGTACACTCCGCCGTACGGACTACCGAGGGTTTTTGGTTCTCCCACCCATCAGCTCTTCCTATTTTCACTCTTTCTTGATTCCAATTCGGTTTTAACCAAACCAACAGCCCAAAACCAGTCACATATCATCATAATCATTCATTTAACACCTCAAAGATCATGAAAATAATCCAAGCTCAACCAGCCAAGACCACAGAATTGATGCAAGAATAGAACTCCTACCTTTGTTCTAGGTGATTTTTCTGGATTTTTGAGGGCTTGGATGAGTAGAGCTTGATGTTGGCTGGAGTTATGTGTGTGAAGAAAAGAGAAAGAGAGCTGAAAGAAGAGGAGAAAAGTGGCGCAAGAAGAGGTCTGAATGGGTGTTAAAGGGTGGAAAAATTCTGATTACTTTGAGTGGTTTTTCTTGAAATTTGATTGGCTTAGAATGCTTGGCTGAAATTCAGCCAAGCTTCTCCATGAAGTGTGGCCAAAGTGGCGCCACATTTGGTGCTAAGTGGCTGAGTTATCAGCCACTCAAGGTAGGGTAAAAGAATTGAAATCCTATTGGTTCGGTTCTGACAGTTTAAAATACCGAAATTTTACCGAATTCCTTTAAATCGATAAATCAGTTTTCAATAAAATTTTATGAGATCTCCAATATTTCTAACTTAATCCTCTCATATCTAAACTCAAGTAATTGCTAATCAATTGAGTCTAAAAATTGTTTAACCGAATTTTAATTATTCTCAATTATTCGATAAAACCGAATAATTAGGCAAAAAAATGGTGGATGTTATAAGTGTAGTCCATCTCACCAAGAATCTGGTTCTTCATGCTCGCCCTAAGCATGTTGAGCTAGACATTCATTTTGTTCGTGAATGGGTCATCAGTGGTGACCTGATTGTCACCCATCTTCTAGCCACTAAGCAATTGGCTGACGAGCTCACCAAACCTCTATCGACCGATGCTTTCTCTCAATTTTAGGACAAACTCCATGCTCTCGCTCTTCAGGCTCCCTCATGAGTTTGCAGGGGGCTGTAAGAAAGTAAAGCTCAGTTATAGTTTGTTATGAGTTAGTTATCGCTGACGTCAACACCTGAGTTTAGATGGGAGATTCAATTTTCAAATTTGTGTGTATTAGAGCTACTATATAAGCTCAAACCACTTGTATTCAATGTATGCATCATTTTATTTTTCATCATCTCATAAACTTCTCACAATTCTCTCAAATTCTATCTGTTTCTTGTTGTTTCATGGATATTGGAACCTCTAACAGAATGAAACTGCAGTGCTCTAGCAGTACCTAAAATATGCTTGTGTTTTTCTCTCAACTATGCCATTCTCTCTCAATATGGTATCAGAAGTGTACTAGTCTCGGCTTCTGCACTTTCTTTCATTTTCCCTCACTTTCTCGCCTCTTTCTTGCGCTTCTTTTTCTGTCAATGGCTCACAATCCTACCATGGATGACCTTGACAACCCCTACGTTTCCCGATCCTCGGATACCCCGGGTTTGGTTCTTATATCTCACCCTCTGATCGCTGACAATTACAATTCATGAAGCATTTATGCCTTCACATGACCAATCACACCACAGCGTGCACAAACAGGCCTATTTTCCTTAGCAGCTTTGGCCTCTACAGTTCGAACAGCAAAGGAAACAGGATTCTCATACAATATTTTGTAAGTGGCACTGTAATTGTAATCACTTCTAGTTAAAGTGGTATATATTTTCATTATTTATTTATTTTTGTTTATTTCGGTTGATTCCATGTTGGCGTTAATCATTCAGAAGCCTCCAGCGAAACTGCTTTCTTATTCACTTGTGGGACCTTCGTCCAATTCTATGATTAATCACCGTCCAAAATAAAAAATGAACATCAAAGATAAAAGAACAATAAAAAAATATGAAGTGATAAGCGTTGCCGCCTAGATAGAGAATGCGTGTCCGAATAAAAACATTTTGATTTTCGTGTAGACTTCTAATTCGCACAGCAAGAAATTCACAAAATAAAAGCAATTCCAGGGATAATTAACCGCTATCAAACGGAAAGAAAACGTTGAAAGAAGTGATCCTTTCTGGCCTATAAATAACTAGTGTTCTAAGAATCATGGACTCTAACGAACATATATTATTTATATGACGATAAGCTTGTTTCTTCAGATAAGCCCCTGAAGCAACTCAAGGAAGTACTGAAGAACCGATCATAGACGTTCGATTTGAAACCACCAAAACTGATGCTCAGAAAAGGAGGAAGAAGTAAGGTAAGTTTTTCTTCCAAAAGACATTCTGGATTTTCTTCTCTAATGAAGAAATTGGGCCGAAGCTTCTCAATGAGAAGGACCACCAAAAGAAAGCAGAGTTTAAGGTCAAAGATGGGTTTTTGTTTTCGAATGATAAGATTGAAGCGCATAGGGAAGCCAAAGGGGAGATCCCTACGGTGGTGGAGAAAATGAAGATCAAGTATTGCTTCTTGATCGTGACCCCAAAAAAAAATTAAAAAAAAAAAACAGAGTATCTCTTCTTGATTAGTTGCTTCCATTTTAAGGTAAGCAAGGAACAAGAGGGTTAAGTATTTGTTGAACCAAAAAGATGATGGTGAGCAGGAGCGCAAGAGGAAGTAGTGTAACCTTGGAAGTGGTTTCTTTTCCTGTATGTATGTTTATAATATTGTGACTTCTTTTATCAGGAAACACAGTTTTGCTTTGTGATGTAATTTGTGCAGGTTGTCATAATAATTTTCTTCTTGCCTTTGTGTGGGGGAAGTTTGGGAGTGATGGGATCAAGAAAGTTGCGCCTTATGTATGGGTAACTTTGTTGTATTTTACGATATATCAACAGTGTAAGAATGAATTAGATTATGTGTTACAATTTATTTTTACAATAGATTGAACCTCGACTGAAAGGTTATTGTTTAAAAAGTTGTAAGAACTTAGTTTAATTTAACCCATTATGTTTTCGTTATTTCATACCCCGATTTATTTTTCAATTTTTGAAAAAGCATTGTTTCTTGTCATTCACATATGTATACAATATTATAGAATAAGAATATTTTATATACATTAACAGTGTATATAAAATTGTATAGAAAAATTAAGACATAAATTTTTCACTTCTATATATATATATGTCTATACAAAACTCACCCTGTGTAACTGTATTAAATTTGTCTATACTAGTCTCTAGTAAAGAGTTGAGTTAATAAAAAATAATGTAGAGAACTTTAAACATAATAATAGAGTTTGACCATTCACGTCGCTGTAAACTAAAATATGTTTCGCTATTTTATTTCCACTGGAATTATTCAAATATAAAATTGATTTGATCTAGAAATTAACTTCTATATTTAAAACTTAATATCAAATATATATTTCTTTAAAACCACGGAGCATTCACACTCTTAGGTATGTGGAATTAATTTTTGAGGCATGTTATTTCTCTTATTTTTTATTCGAAAACGGGCTTGTCTCTAACTAAAAGGTGTTTATGATTCGTAAGAATGGCAGGCTTTTTTGGCTTAATTAAAAAAGTAAGAAAATGATTTGTAAATAAACAGAGGATAAGGTAAGAAAAATGTTTTTCCCCCCTAAAAATAAGCGAATGAAGTTACAAATGAGACTATTAGGTGAATTTGGTTGTCCTTTTTTGCACAACAAAAATTCTTTTTTTTTTTTCAAAGAAAAAGTATTTCTAATGATTTAGTGTTATTTATTTGTGCTTCTCAAAAAAAGTAGAAGCAATAAAAAAGAGAATTGTGCTATAAGAATTTCAAAATAGTACTACCTTTTGTTTCTTTTATGATTTTATGTACCTAGTCTCTTTCTTGTTCTACTCTCTCATTTCTTAATTATAATTTATAAAAAGAAATATTTTTATATTTATTACATCCAAACAATTTAACAACTTTTAATTTCAATAAAAAATATTTTTATAATGACATCCAAACATATATAATTTTTATTTCTATTTTTGTTTTTACTTCTGATTCTACTTTTAAAAAAATACTTCTCTCAAAATATTAATCAAATAGACCCATTAAAATGAGTCAAACTTGGTGAGTTGTTTTGTTTATTTGTTAAAATTAAGGTTAGACTTCAAAAGTGTTGAGTCGTTATATTCATTTAATTTAGTTCAACTCATTTAATCAATGAATTAGACATTCAGCTTAGCCATTAAATATTGACTTGTTTATCTATTTATTTATTTTACTTTTAAAAATAGCTCAGCCCAATAATCTGGCACCCAAGCCCATATCGCCCCCAAAAAAATATAAATTAAAATATAATTTTAGCTCCCATATGAGTATATTAATTTTAAATTTAGTCTCTATACGAATATAATTTTTAAATCAATCCCTACACATATAATTGTTTGTAAAGTCCCTTTTTCTTGATAGACGGAAAATATAAGCCCTTCTCACAAAATAGTAATGAGGAGCTACACAACTCAGACCTACATCACCCAAACCAAACACACACTTCATTTTTAACAATACTACTTGGACACCAGCTAAGAAATCATGACGAAAACAGCATTA
This sequence comes from Pterocarpus macrocarpus, assembly GCA_031439585.1. NCBI lineage: Eukaryota > Viridiplantae > Streptophyta > Magnoliopsida > Fabales > Fabaceae > Pterocarpus > Pterocarpus macrocarpus. The sequence goes on from CM062515.1 coordinate 30,747,830, forward strand.
ATAGTAGTAGCCACCTTGTAGCCTTGTCATTCTTTATATCAGCACTTGTAGATCTCCATTTCACTTATAATACACAATATGGAAGGAAACATGCCAATGAATTTCAGCAATGCCATATAGCATCTAAGCCATGTAACAATCATTAAAAATCTCACTATGCTTTCTTGAATGCATCAATTCCATCTGGCCTCCATCATCCAACATCAAAAGCTAACATGACTAATCCAATTGTAGTAAAACATATGAATCTTAACACCTATATACCTAAACATCAAGCCACCCACTCACTTTTCTTTCTCAGCATTAAAAATAGTATTAGTCTAATAGATTAAGCGCACCACACAATTGTCCTTTGCTCATAATTCCTTGCCTATTGGTACCACTTTCTTATCCAAATCTTCTTAGACTTCGTTATGTCCACCAAAGATATATTTTTCATCCACCCTTGAATATTCTTGAAGTGATTTCTCACAAAATGAAGCTCCTTATACATATGATTATCTTTCTTGAGCCAAGATTCAAGCATCTTTGAAACCAATCTGATCTCTAATTCTAATTTGTCACATTCGGCCTCTTCTAATGCTAATTAAAAAGACTCCTTTGATGCTAAAACCTCATCCTCATTTTGTGAGTTGGCTTTTAAGATATTTGTTAAGCAACACACCAGCTTTGAATCTAAATTTGTGAGAAGACTCCCAATTGCAAACATTTCCTTTTCTACAATGTAGTCATCATAAAATAACCACACTGATTTCCTTTGCATATTTTCTAGTCACAAAATCGTCATACTATTTTCTTTTCCTACTTCCTATCCATGAGTTATGCAAATTAGTCCCATTCAAAGGTAATTTAGAGTAGGGACTATAAACTAACACTACTCAGCAACCCCAAGAATACCATCTATGCTTTAAAATTTCTACCACATTATTTTAGTATATAGCTGCGTGCACATTCGCAAAGATAATATTATTTCTAAGCCCTATACAGACCATCTTACAACAAAGAACAGTAAACATCATGTTTCTTTTTTCTGAAAACCATGAGTCCACCCCATTCTAGGCTTCAAACATCATTTTTAAGTGATTTGGAATCACCCATGAAAGCCCTCTCCATTCCAGGGAACAACACCTTATCTTCCACGTAAATTCACGTTCTAAAAATAAATGATTAACAATTTCATTAGCGCATTTATAGAGGACACACCTTAAATCACCAACTTGTGGAACATTCAAGTTATAGTGGTAGTCCTTTGTCTTCAACCTTGCAATGATAGTCAACAACACCGACATCTCAGTTATCAGGAGTGCAGGTCTTTCCAAATATTTTTAAAAATGCAATGGGATTCCATATGAATATTCAGCAAGCTTCTAGCTAGTTGTATGAACAATCTAACAATGTAGATACTTGGACTATGATGTCTCCAAACCACTTGGTCCTTTGTTTTGGAACTAAGGATAACCTACAAAATCATTAACAAGTGTTTTTTCCACTCAAAGAATTGATGCCTTGAATGGAAGCTACACACCCACTCAACCCCATTCCAAAACCCACACTCTGAGATTACATGGCTTTTTTTAGATGGTGCTACACATAGCCTAGAGAATTTATCCCTCAGGCATTGCTCGCTAATATAAGGGTTTTCCCAAAACAAGATTCTCTGGCCATTTCCAACCAATATTCACAACCCATTGCAAACAACTTTTTCTATCACATTATTCAATATTGCAAATTGAAATCCTCAGCCCACCACTCATTTTACATTTTTGCTCAAAAATAGGTCTATCAGTCATTAGGTTATTTCACGAACTGATAGTTTTCTTCCATAGTGGATCATTATCTATAGAGAATATTCACCACCATTTATATAACATAGTAGCATTTTTTATCAAAATATCAACCATTCCTAACCCTCCAGCCTCCTTGGGTAATTGTATATATAAGCTCTAATGCCCTTCAGAAGCCACCAAGTGGTTTAGCTTTATCGAGCTTAGAGTTTTGATGAACAAAAAATCAATCCTTAATTAAATCTCTTGTGTATACTAACAGTTTGTTCAAGTGTTTGTCTACAAGTGCACTAGATCGCGAAAATACACACAAGGATGAGAATTAGATCATACATGGTTAAAAGTTTTTATGTATCTTGCATTTATTTCCTTGAAAAGAACTTTTCAGCAAAAAATCTATGATATGTCTCTCAAAAAGCATATCAAGAAGTCCAAAAGGTTGCACTTATGTCATCAAAAGCATACAAAATCATCAGAAGGGTCACAAGAACTTCATAATGATGACTCATCCAGAAGGCTAGGTCTAGAAGGGTAACTTTTAGAAAGTTGATTCACATGAATTACCTCATCCTCAAAGCTTCCTCTACATGATACATGGATCATTCCTAAAAGTCAAACTTGATAAGACAAGATTGAAAAGAAGCGTTGACAAGTCTGAAAAGTTGGTGAATCATTAACGGCTATTTTCTTCTTCTGTGACATTTCTACTTGATGAGAAAGAAAGCAACTTTTTCTCTATCCAGTCTTAGACTAGTGGATCAAAAGGCTCTAGCCTCAAAATCTGAATGTCTTAACGACTAGATTTTTAAAGCCTATATAAACCTGGAAGAGGATGAAGAGTTGGTTCGCTAGTCAGGCAATCTACATATTTGAATATCTACAAAGACTTCATCTTTCTTAACCTTTTGAACATCGAGAAAGTTACTTGTTGTAACTTCTAAGTAGAAAAATTTTCTTATTTGCTTTGTATTAGCCAATATTCTCTCACTGAAAGTATTGAGAAGCCACTCAACTTTGTACTTAAGTGCCTATACACTTTAGAGTGATTGAGTGTGAGTGTAACACAAACACAAACCTTTCAATCTGTACATTGTAACCTAATCCGTTAGTGGTCATTGTGAACTTAGAGAGCTAGGATAAAATACTACTCACTGTTAGCTTGAAGAGGCTTGGTAAATACTACTCACTTGGTTAGCTTGGAGAGGCTAGGAAGAACTACTCAGTTGTAAAAGCTTGGAGAAGCTTGGAAAGAGAATACTTGATTTATAAAAATCTCAACTGATCTGTTGGGGACTGGATGTAGGCACATGATTTGGCCAAACTAGTATAAATTTCCTTGTATGATTTTCTATCCTTATCACTTTTGTAGCTTTTCTTAGCTAGTTTATTTTTGTGTTTGATAATTTATCCACTATTGTGCTAAAGTATTATGAAAACAATACCTTTCGCAATCCAAGTCCAAGACTTAAGAAAAGTGTGTTTAAAGTTTTTAGGAACAAGAAAAAATTTTTAGAAGCACAATTCAACCCCCTTCTCATGCTACTTCTTCCTACAATTGGTATTAGAGTTGGCCTCTAGGGTTGAGCTTCCAAATGGCTGTAGAGGTTAAAAGATCTTGAGAATGGCATAACAGATAAACCATATTGCTGAAGAACACTCTATCAATTGCCCTCCATATTTAAATGGTGAAAATTACCCCTACTAGAAGGATAGAATGAGACTCTTTACTGAGTCTACCAATATTGATATGTGGGAGATCATAGAAAATGGTGACTATGCCCTAACCATAAAGCAACTAGTGCCTCATGTGGTTGCTAATCCTAATCAGGCTCTACCTGTAGTGATCAGAACTATCCTAAGAAATCAGTGGACTGATCAACATAAAACCAAAGTACAAATGAATGCCAAAACAAAATACCTCCACACATGTGCTTTGAACAAAAATGAATACAACAAGATTATTTCATCTGATTCCTCCAAAGAGATATAGGACAGACTCCAGACTCTTCATGAAGGAACTGATCAAGTTAAAGAAACTAAGATCAGTATGTTTGTGTATCAATATGAAATGTTCAAGATGTTAGAGCATGAAAATATTGATGAGATGACAACTAGATTTATGCACATTATAAATCAGTTGAAAGCATTGGGCAAGAGATATACAAATGTTGAAATGGTTAGAAAAATTTTGAGAAGTCTTTCCAAGGCTTGGCACCCCAAGGTGATAGCCATTCAAAAAGCCAAAGACTTGAATATGCTCAATCTTGATTGTAACATCCTTCCGAAATACATTACTATGCTTAAGTTATAGTACCACACTCAGGACTTGTTACTATTTCCTAAGTGGACATCTTCTGACAGCAACTTCAGCCGTCTTCGAAACTTCTCGAGCTATCTGGAGATAACAGGGAAATAGAAGTGAGAATTTTAAATTCTCAGTAGGATTCATTAAGAAATTTCATACCGTGTCATCGTTATAATATCCAGCTGCTTCGGTTTATTATAAAAAAAAGTGAACATATTATATGAACTGTTCCGTTTTATAGTTTGAAAACATATGGTCCGAAACAGAGTTCATTTTATTTCACGCACTTGACTCACATTGGCAATATTTCATATTTAGAATAATAATCATTGCATAAGTAGATAGAACAATCTCAGCATCAATAAAACATGGGATATGATTATATAAATACTCATATTTAAATTCATGTAAATGCACTGGTGTTTTTCTTTAACTTTCTTTGCTTTCTTTTCTTGGCACACCTAGACGTTACGTATCGTTGTCCCTAGGGTGTCTGCATACATATGTTCTTGCCTTTAATCTTTGCTGTCCTTGGGTAGCCTGATCTATGAGTGAGCTCAACTCGTGACCGTCGTCACACAGTACTGACCCGTAAGGGGACCCACATGCCTCTAAGTCGGAGGGACTTAGTTGGCTAATTACCTCCAACATAGATGGACCCAAAAGTTTTAGCTGCCTTCATAGGGAGGGACCCAATGCATAACTGCCTCCAAGTGAAGGGATTTCATATATTCTTCCTTCATTCATATGCAAATATGCACACTCTCATAAGAATAATTCATGTTCATATCACCATAACATATCCATAATTGTATAGCTTTTCATATCATAAATTTCTTGTAAAATAAACACTCATAGTTTCGTAGACTTTTGCCGAAAATTCGGCAGCATGACAGATCGAGTCTGCTTCCCCGTGATTAGTACCAATACTCATACAATCAATTATCCAGAAAAATCACAACAGTGCATTCACATATCAATATCAATCTCATAGAAATAATATTTGCACTTGGATTTAAGTTGTGTCTAAGTACCTTCATTCTACCCGATTTTTGTAAAATAAGACATAATTTCTATTTAAATCATTTGAATCTAAATTTTGGATACGTTGGAGTGTTGTGTGTCTATTTTCTAACCTTTTTAGTCTCATTTAATTTTGATAAGTGTAGCCCAAGTTATTAGGGTTCTATCTTGGCCTACCCTATAGCTAGTTAGAATTACACACTTAAAAGTAAAAATTCACTAAAAATTGAAAACTAGTTGAAATCGTACGAAATTTGTATCATATTAAATTTAACAGGACAAGCTTTCATTTACAATAAGTCTCATTTCATTTTCTTGAGAAGCTCCGAAATTTGACCCCTCTGGATTGCCCTTGTTTTGCCCGGTTTGGACTTAGGGAAACTTCCTTGAACTACTGGGAGCAATTGGGATCAAATTTAACTCTAAAATTTTTATGGGACTTTTATATATGTCTTAAATTTCTAATAAAATTAGTTTCACTCAATTTGAAGGAGTATAGTGCAAGTTATGCCTCTTGAATTCTAGTCTGCTCATAATCAGGGTCAGAATTCTAGGGTAAACTTCAAAAATTTGTATCTCACTAAATACTAATCCAATAGCCTTATAATTTATATGGTTGGAAAGCTCTCGATGTCTAGTTTCATATAAAAATAGTTTCATTATATTTAAATAGCTGTAGGCAGAGCCATACACTCCACCATACGGACTACCGTAGGGTTTCTCACCTAGACAACATCTTGATTTTCCACTTCTTCTAGTTTTCTCCTTCTAACTTGAATTCCAACTCAAGATTTCATGATCAACTAACTATAAAACCATCAAATACATCCAATATATCACCAAATGAATGAAGCAAAGTAGAATTTCAAATAGCCACAATCCATAGAAATCAAGAACAAAAGTCGAATCCTACCTCTGGATTGAAAAACAGTTTGACTAGATGAAGAGTTTTGATGTTGGAGGTGCTTGGAGCTTGAAAATGGGAAAGAAATGAAGTGAAAAGGAAGGAAGATGAGAGGGAATGATGGGAGGTCTGTAAGGGAGAAAGGAAGGCCGAAATTTTGAAGGAAGTAAGAAATGATTATATGAATTTGATGTAGAGGTGGTGGGTGGAAGAAGTGGTTCTAATTGGTGGAGAGGTCAAGTGGCTCATAAGTGAGCCAACCATGCTCACTCTTTGTGGCATGGGTGGCGCCACTTTGATGAGGGAGGTGGCTAAATTCTAGCCACTTGAAGTAGGGTTTAGTAGGTTAAATTTGGTTGGTTTGGGTTTTGACAGTTGAAAATGCCGAAATTCTACCGATTTCCTTCAAATCGGTAAACGGTTTTGAAGAGTTTTGTGAGGTTTTATATGTTTCTATTCTAATTATTTCTAATCCTAATATCTCTAATTAACACTTAATTAACTCCTAATTAACCTCTAATTAGTTTCTAATTAACCTTACTTATGTTATAAAATCGAATAAATCAATTAATAACGCAAATTGAGACGTTTTAAAAATTTTCGGATGTTACATTGATGCTCTCATTAAGTCCTTAAAGACTCATGAGATCGAGCTAAATGAAGCCTCCGAGGATTCCAACAGAAGAGGCAAATCCATTACCCTAAAATCCACTCAAAGAAGATCCAACTCTTCTAAGGCTATGAAGGCGATAGAAGAATTTGAAAAAGAAGAAGAAGATTCCACTAATGATGATAATGATGAGAAAGATGAAATTGCTCATCTAGCTGAAAGGATATCCGAAGCCTAAATCAGAAGGAAAAAGGAGAAAGGATTTATCCCTAAAAAGAACAAAAAAGGAAAGCCTAAGCAAAGTGATGTCATTTGCTTTGAATACAAAGAGCCTAGACATGTAAGATCAAAATGTCTAAAGCTGAAAAAGAACTCCAAGAAGAAGGCACCCAAGAAAAAGGCCATGATGGCTACATAGGAAGACTTAGATAAGGAGTAGGAAGGTATAGAATCTCAAGAAGAAAAGGAGATAGTTGCAAATCGCTACTTCATGGCAGACATAATCTCTGAGGAAGAGATTGAGATATTAGATTTTGAACTTGAACTCTCGTATGATGATCTTCAGAAAGCATATGATAAACTTTTGGATGATTCTCAAACACTTGCTTTTCATTATGCTTAACTAAAGAAAAATTTTCAAAAACTATCCCTTGAGTTTGAAAACCTCTAAAATGAGAAAGAGAAGTTGAGGCAAGAGAAATCTGAGCTATTAAAATAAAACACCCTTCTCCAAAAGGATGTAACTGCCCTGAAAACTAATGTTTCTAAAGCTAGTCAGAACACATCTTTTGATATTTTTGAACTTCAGAAAAAGGTTAAACTTCTTAAATCAAATCTTGAGAAGATGGTAAATGGCTCCAAAAATCTAGGTTTGATGCTTGGAAGCCAAAGGCTATGTTTTGATAAGACGAGACTTGGATTTGAGAAGGAAGATGATGAAAAATCACCCAAAAATTCTCAAAGAAAAATTCTTACTTGCATTTATTGTTTTAAGAAAGGACACACTTCTGAAAAGCACTTTTTCAAGAGAAAAAAATAAAAAATACAGAAAGTGAAAAAGCCCCACAAGGTTTTGAACCCAAAAGGACCCAAAAAGATATGGGTACCCAAAGTAAGGGTTGCTTCTAATGCAGCTGTATCTTAAATCACACTACTAGAAGGAGATGAAATGATATCTGGACAGTGGTTGCTCCAGACATATGACTGGAAACAAGTTCTGGTTCAGAAACCTTAGACCCAAAGACGATGGAGTTGTGAAGTTTGTTGATGGTATCAAGTCAAAGATTGTTGGTATAGGTAATGTTGATAAGGACAACTCAAACTTGATTATTGATGTTATGTTAGTTGAGAGATTAACTCACAATCTTCTTAGCATTAGTCATTTCTATGACCAAGGTTACAGAGTTGTGTTTGAACCTTCTTGTTGCATAATAAAAGACTCCACATCAAATAAAATCATTTTTACTGCCAAAAGGCGTGATAATACCTATGTATTATATCTAGATGACCTTCTAGATCAAAATATAAAATGCTTGGCATCATTTGTGGATGAGAAGTGTATATGGCACAAAAAAACTTGGTCATGCTTATATAAGATTAATCTTTGAGATTTCTCAAAAAGATCTTGTCAAAGGTTTACCCAAGATTAGTTTTGATAATGACTCAACTTGTGAGTTCTGCCAAAGGGATAAACAAACCAAAAGTTCTTTCCACAGTAAAAATATAGTATCTACTACTAGACCACTTGAGTTTTTACATCTTGATCATTTTGGACCAACTAGAACTGCTAGTCTAGGTGGTAAGAAATATGGTCTAGTCATTGTGGATGACTTTTCTAGATTCACATGGATTATATCCCTAGTCCATAAAGATGAGAAGCCTTCAAAATATTTTCAAAAAAGTCCAAAATGAAAAAGGTTTTTGCATTTTATCCATCAGATCAGATTACAGTAGAGAATTTGAAAATCATGCTTTTGAAAATTTGTGCAATAAAAATAGCATTTCTCATAATTTTTCTTTTCCTAGAACACCTCAACCAAAAAGAGATGGCCAGATCCATGCTTTTAAAAAGTAGTTTATTAAAAAGTTTTTGGGCAGAAGCAATTAACACTACTTGCTATATTTGAAATCGTGTTTTCCTAAGGTCAATACTCAAAAGATCCCTATGAATTATGGAAAGGAAGAAAACCCAACATTTCTTATTTCCATATATTTGGATCTGAATGTTATATTCTTAAAGCTATCAAAGTTTGATCCTAAATCTGATCCTAGTATATTCCTAGGATATTCTTCTATCTTTAAAGCTTACAGGGTATATAATAAGAAGACTTAGGTTGTGGAAAAGACTATACACATAACCTTCAAAGAAAAAAAGAAAGATATTGATCAGAATGTTCAAGACTTGGAGGAAGATATGGAGAATTTGTCTCTGAATAATGATCCTCAAAATTAGCAATCCCTTCAGATAGCCATAAGAGACAACAATGATTATTCTAAACCTCCCTATCCTCAACATGTTTTTGATGATATCCCAAAAGATTTAGAAGAGTCACCTATCAAGACAAGATACACTAGTGCAAGAAAGTTGAGGGTTATCTCTCAAAATCAAATCATTGGTGAACCTTCTCAAGGAATTGAAATCACAACCAGATCCTCCTTCATATTAGAATCCAACATGGCTTTAATCTCAGAAACTCAACCAAAATGTGTTGATGAAGCACTTCAAGATCAAAGTTGAATAGTGCAAGAAGAACTAAATCAGTTTGAAAAAAGAAAGTTCTAGACTCTATTTCCTCTGCCTAAAGGACATTTTGTCATAGGCACAAGATGGGTATTCAGAAATAAGCTTGATGATAGTGGGAAAGTAATCAGAAATAAAGCAAGGGTAGTGGCTCAAGGATACAATCAGGTAATTGATTATGATGAGACATTTGCTCCTGTTGCAAGATTAGAAGCCATTAGAATGTTGTTTGCCTTTGCAGCATATAAAACTTTTATTCTATATTAAATGGATGTTAAATCTGCATTTTCAAATGGTTTCATTAGTGAAGAAATGTATGTTAAACAACCACCTAGTTTTGAAAATGAAACATTTCCTTATCATGTTTTTAAGCTGACAAAAGCTCCATATGGTCTAAAACAAGCTCCAAGAGCTTGGTATGAAATACTTAGCTCTTTTTGCTTAAAAATGGCTTTAAAAGAGAAAAAGTTGGTACAACTTTGTTTATCATGCATGAGAAAAATGATTTTCTTATTATTCAGATTTATGTAGATGATATAATTTTTGGTGCTACTAATTAAAGCATGTACAAGAGTTTTTCTAAGCTTATGGAAGGAGAATTTGAGTTGAGTATAATAGGAGAACTCAAATATTTTCTGGCATTACAAATAAAACAATAGAAAGATGGGATCCTGATCCATCAAGAAAAATATCTAAGGATCTACTTAAAGGGTTTGATATGGACAAAGCCAAAAGCATCAGTACTCCCATATATCCCTCTCAAGTTCTAGAAGCTAACAAAGATGGAGAAAAAGTTTCTGATAAACTTTATAGAGGTATGATTGGATCATTACTCTATCTTACAGCTAGTAGACCTGACTTACAATTAAGTGTAGGGATTTGTACTAGATTTCAATCTAATATAAAGTAATCACACTTAAAAGCTATCAAAAGAATTCTGAGATATTTAGTAAGTACTAATGATCTTGGTCTTTGGTACAAAAAAGGTACTATATGTGATGTAAAAGGTTATTGTGATGCTGACTTTGCTGGAGACAGAGTTGAAAGAAAAAAGCAAAAGTGGATGTTACTCTTTTCTTGGACAATCTTTGATAACTTGGTCAAGCAAGAAGCAGAACACAATTATTCTTTCAACTACTAAAGCTGAATATGTATCTATAGCAAATTGCTGTATTCAGATTCTGTGGATCAAACATCAGTTGGAGGAACCTAAGGTATACCAAAATCCTTATCTTGTGTGATAATACAAGTGCTATTAATCTTGCCAAAAATCTCATTCATCATTCTAGATCTAAGCATATAGATATTAAGTATCATTTCATAAAGATCATGTTCAGAAAGTAGATATTGAGCTATGCTTGGTAAATTCAAAAGATCAAATAGCTGATATATTTACAAAACCTCTAACCGAAGATCATTTTTGCTATATTAAGAACCTTCTGAATATGATTAACTTCTGAGCATGCATACATATCATTTGGAGCTAATTCCCTACTTAAGTAAAAGCTTAAAGCTGAGATTGCTACATCCAAGTGCATTTCTTTTCTGAAGACGATTCTCAAAAATGGCATTCAGAATTTGTTCAAACAAATAGGTCCAAAATTGTCTTCAAAAATTCATCAGAAAAATCATGCTCAAAAAGGATTTTTAGAATTTATTCAGAAAAATCAATTCATAATAGCCTTCAGAAATGTTTCAAAAAGATCAAATTAGAAAGGTATGCAGATTGTTCTAAAAAAGATAGGTTCAATATATTGGTTTAGAAAGGGTTAATCAGAAAAATGTTTTCAAATTCTTGATTTTAGAAAGAAGACCTTCATCAGAAAGGTGACTTTTGTTTCTGATCGGAAACTTGAATGTGAAGAGTCAAGGTGGTTTCGGAAGATGGGACAATTTTGTAACGTCTTACTATGCCATCGTTTTTGTCCTAAAACCGTTCATATCTCTTTAATCATTAGTTATTTTCTTTAACCACTAAATCTTTTCACCTTCACTTTGGAACCTTTTCTCTCCCAAAGTTACAGAAAGCCCATACACTATTCATGATTATTCATCTTTACTCCCAAGCCTCAAAATTTCAAACTCTCTATTCTCTATTCCCACTTCCTACCCAAATTCATTCCCTTTTCTTTACTCAACCTTCAACATTCACTTTAACATTTGCACTACACTATGTCAAGAAAGGGTGATCAAAGCATTCCATATGTCTTTGAAGATGATGAAATGCAAGCAAATTTCCAAAGAAAATTCTTTCAAAGTCCCATTGCTAAGGGGAGGAGTTTTTATTTGGAGAACTTCACAATACTCCCTGAGGTGTTTAACGTCTTTGAGTTCTAGGGCTGGAATGATTTCTTAAGGATATCAGAGGATATTTACATAGGGTTAGTTCCTGCATTCTATAGCACCCTTGTCCCCACTGATGAAGACAACATCTCCCTCTAAGCATTGTTAGAAGCTTTAAGCCGCAAGTTCTACCCTCCGACATTGCACATATTACAAACACTCCAAATGAGGGGCATTCTATGCAGAGTTAGAGAAAGATAGTGTGAAGAACTAGGAGCTACAAAGGAGGAAGTTATTGCAGTCCTCACAGGGAAAAAAAGCATGTATATAATAGACATTCATACTTCTTACTCGTTCACTTTTGTTAGGGCTGTGTATTTTGTGGTCCAACATACTGTGCTACCCCGGAGTAGTAACATAGATGTGATGACTGAGGTAGACCAAATGGTGATATTCTGCCTCATGACCAAGAAAAGGATCAACTGGTTAATTATGGACTTCATCCTGGCTACTGTTAATGCTGAGAGAAGAAGGCATGCCACTATTTTCCATATGGCATGTTCCTTATAAGAGTCCTTATCAAGGCCTAGTTGCCAATAGATGGGTATAGGGTAGACAACAAATGACCAACAACAATAATGAAGACCATCTCAACCTTGGGTCTGAAGCCTCAAGCTCTAGAAAAGTAGAAAGAAGAAGAAGAAGAAGGACAAGAAGAAACCAATGCAAAGAAAGTAAAATCTAAACCTTCTAGTGAAGAGAAAAAGAAAAAAGATAAGAAAAAGAAGCCTATCACCAATCTCTAAAGAGAGAAGAATAAGCAAAGGAGATTGTTAAAACTTGTTGAAGAGTCCTCTTCCTCATTGAAGGCTGAAGATGAGGTCTCTACTATTGATGCAGAACCCATCAATTTGGCTAAGCTTGCAGTCCAATAACCAACTACTCAAGTTGCAAAACCAGCTCAAAGAAGGATAATAATAAAGGAACTTGTGCCTCAAGAACAACTAACTCAAGAAGAAGCTCCAAATGGAAAGGGCAAGAAGAAACTAAAAAAAGTTCCTATTGCACCTTCTAGAGACTCCACTCTCTACCCTTTGAGAAAAGTAAGAAGAAAAACTGAAGAAAACAAGCTTAGAGAGGAAGCTTAGTTGTAGAAGCAAAGAAATCTGGCTACTAGAGTTAGAGGTTCAAAACCAAGAAGCTCTTCTATCTCTCAGGAGGTGAAACAACAATTTGTGGTGATTGAACAAGCCAACCCACCATCCGAGATAAGAAGGGTAGTTGTGCCCTCAGTACAACAATCTGAACAAGTAGTACAGGCTGCTACTCAACCTCTGAACCCTCCATTAGTTCCTGTTGATAAAACAAGAACAATGGTTGAGAGGAATAGGACTACAAAGTAGCTACTACACCAGAAGGGACTGAGACTAAAAAAGCTTTAGCTTTGGTGACATATAATGTTGTTTCTGATCCTAAGGTTGTACCTTTATCCACTCCAATGCCCAATCCAGCCTCTGTGATTGTATCCTAAAACATCCAAGCCACCCCCACCACTACTAAGACTTTACTACTATTGACTTCTGATCCCAAGTTTGATAGAACACCAACACAAGCTGAATCTAAATCTACAAAATTTTCAGTTGGAAATACTGATAAGCTACCTTTTGGAGAACTACCCACTGCAAATGACTTTCCAAATGCTGCTGAAGTCCAACTGGATCTGATCTTGGCTAACCAACACCAAATCATGGCAAATCAGCATGAATTGTAGGCCAATTAGCATGCACCTGAGAGAATAATGGATAAAATAAAAAAAATCTACTAATACTAATGCTTAAGGCTCTTTAGAAAAGGGCAATCAGTGATGGTCTTTTGTGATCCCTATCCATCTTTTGATGATGTCAAAAGGGGGAGAAGAATGAGAAAAGCTTGGTTAGGGGGAGTTTATGTAAAAGGGAACTGAAGCTACCATATACATCTCATTCATATGTTCACATTTTTATTTCAAATAGTTTCATTTAGGTTTACTTTCCAAGAACAATTTTGTATTTCTTTGGTTACATTTATATCTACTTTAGAACATTTCACTTTATCTGGCATATTTAGTTTGTCTCATAGAATTATCTGCTTTGATAGTCATCTGCTCTAATATTATTTCTTGATGTTCAAATTTATTCTCTGATATTTATTTCTACCTTGATATCTTATGCAATTTTACAATATCTTCATACTCTGATACTTAGAATAATCTATTATTTAGAACATTCTTACTCTGATGTTTCTGATTGTTATAATACGATGATAAAGTCTCTCAGTACATCACCTCTTTGTTCTAATTTGTCATAAACACTTTTTTTTAACCTTACTACGAAATGTTAACTTTGATCGATTTCTCTAACTCATTACCTATATTTGCTTGAAGTTTCTGGATAACAAATGTTTTATTGTTAAACAACTTCAAAAAGTATAATTTCGTATCAGAAAGTTTAAATTGACACAAGCCATATGTTTATACGCTTTCATTTTTTTCAAAAAAAAAAAAAAATATTTTTCTTAAGTATTGGTTTGCCATTATTAAAAAGGGGGAGATTGTAAGCTCCAATGCCCTTCAGAAGCCACTAAGTTGTTTAGCTTTATCGAGTTTAGAGTTTTGATGAACAAAAAATCAATCCTTAATTAAATCTTTTGTGTATACTAATGGTTTGCTCAATTGTTTGTCTACAAGTGCACTAGATCACGAAAATACGCACAAGGATGAGAATTAGATCATACAAGGTTAAAAGTTCTTACGTATCTCACATTTATTTCCTTGAAAAGAACTTTGAGCAAAAAACCTATGATTTGTCATGAAGCGTATTTAAAAGTCCAAAATGTTGCATTTATGTTATAGTTTTGTACTCCAATTTAATATGAGAATGCCTCGACTCCTATTGCTTACCCTATAAAAATCTAGATTGCAAAGAAATAATATTCCTAGCCACCTCCTTGTGTAACACCCTCCCAAGTACAGTACTATGCTTAAGTCATAGCACCACACTCAAGAGTTGTTACTGTTACCTGAATGGACCTTGTCTGATAACAACCTCTGGTCATCCCCAATATTCCTTGAACTATCTGGAGATAATACAGAAATATAGTGAGAATTATAAATTCTCAGTAGGATTCAATTAACTATCATATACCGTGTCATCATTATTATCTCCAGCTGCTTTGGTTTATTATGAAAAAGGTGAACATGGTAATAGACCTTTTAGTTTTATAGTTTGAAAATGTATTATCCGAAGCAGAGTTCATTTTAGTCGTCCACTTGATAAACAAAGATAAACTTCAAACAATTAACTTATCAACATGAAGGAAAAGTAATCATAATGTAATGATTCATAATAAGATACGACATAATTGAATAACATGCAGAGATGGATGCAAATAACTTCTTGATGTGAGCGCATTCATCTATCTTTAGTTTTCTTTACTTTCTTTTTCTTGGCACACCTAGGCGTTACGTATCACCGTCCTTAGGGTGTGAGCGTAGAAGTGCCTATAATTGGAGGGATCTCATTTTGACCACGTGCTTCTAATTCAGAGGGATCTCATCTGGCCACGTGTCTCTAAGTAGAGAGATCTCATTGTCATGTCACATACCAGAGTATGATTGCCATGTCATACCCCATTAGGGTGTGATCGCTATGTCACACTTCTTAGGATGTGCAATCATCATCATATCCTTAATCATAGGGTTCATGGATGCATATGCTTCATAACTTATTTTTAAACATCTCATACTTGCATGATAGTCATGTACTCATCATATGAACATCCCTAACTCTCACATATTTCTACCGAAAATTTGGCAACATAACGGATCAGATCTATTTCTCCATGAATAGTGCCAGTTTCAATAGACAATCAGTCAAAGTAAGAGATCAAATATAATGCATTAATCTTTCAAACACCAACATGGAATTGCAGCACTTAGACTTTAATTGAACTTATATATGCATTAAGGTGCCAAATCCTTTAATTTTGGAAATCCTGCTCATATTCTTCAACTCTGCCCGTTTTTAGAAATTAAGCCTTAAATTTATTTTAATTCATTTAGACCTGAATTTTGTATATGTTGAATTATTATGTGTATAGTTTCTAACCTCTTTAGTCCCATCAATTTTTGATATATGTATCTCAAGTTATTAATATTTTACCTGGGTATGTCCAGTTAATAGGCAGATTTGCCTATCAAAAACTAAAAATTTACTAAAAATAGAAAATTAGTTGAAACTATACGAAATCTACATTGTTGTAAAGCTAACTGACCTAGCTTTTATTTCCAAGAAGTTTCATCTCATTTGAGCGAGTGGAACTCGAGTTATGAGCCATGAATTTGGGCAACCTTCACTGCTCTATTCTAGCCTGGCTAGGACTTAGGGTAAATTTCATGAATTACTGGGAACAACAGGGATTGAATTAAGTTCTAAAATTTTTATGGCATGTTAATATATATCTTAAATTTCTAAAAAAAATTGGTTTCACTCAATTTGAAGGAGTATAGGGCAAGTTATGCCCCTCGAAATCCAATCTGCTTAGAATCAGGGTTAGAATCCTAGGGTAAACTTCAAAAATTCATATCTCACTCAATACTAATCCCATAGCCTTATATTATATATGGTTGGAAAGCTCTAAATGTCTAGTTTCAACAAAAATAGGTTCATAAAGTTTCAGTGGCCGTAGATGGAGTCGTACACTCCGCCATTACGGACGCCGTAAGATTTTCTAGGTTTCAGATTCTAGTTTGTTATCTATCTTGTTTTTCATGCAAGATTCAATCTCAATCCCATCAAATACTTGATAAGCCAGTGATAATTCATCACATAACCATCATATATCATCAATTACATGAATAGAGAAGAACTTCCCAATAGCCATCAACTCAATAAACTCAAGCAAAGAATCCGAATCCTACCTCTACTTGATGCAAAACTAGCTAGACTTGAGCTCTTGGTGTAGGAAGTAGGTGGAGTTTGGAGATTTGAGAAAGAGGAAGTGAGGAAGAATAAGAATGAAGGGAGAGAAGTCAGCATGAAAAAGAAGCACAAAAATGATGGGAGTTGGAGGGGATTTGGTGTTTTAAAACTTGAGGAATGGCTTGTGATTGGTGGAGAGGTGTGTGGTGCATGGAACACCAAATCTCTCCTCTTCATGGGCACCATATGGCACTACCTATATGGGAGAAGAGTGGCAAAGTTCCAGCCACTCAAGTTAGGATTTTTAGTGTGGAATTCTACTGATTTGGTTCAGACAGTTTAAAATACCGAATCTTTACCGATTTCCCTCAAATCGACAAAATATTACTACGTAAATTTGTGAGATTTTCTATATCTCTATTCTAATCTTCTCAAGTCTAATCTCTTTAATTAACACTTAATTAACTCCTAATTAATATTTAATTAACTTCTAATTAATTCTACACAGTCAATAAAGTTAGATAAATAGATTAACATTGTAATTTAAACGTATTATAATTCTGAATGTTATACTGAATAATTTCTCATAGTCTTTTTACATAACAATCTAAATTTTCTTTAGCTCTAGTATTTATAATTCATCCCTAATTACTCTTATTTTTCTAGTAAATTGATTAACAGCGCAAATCAATTGCACTGTTTCTTTGGGATTGTTATCTTTTCGCTTTTTCGTAAATCCTTTAATATTTTCTGTTTGGTTTCCGTAACTAATGGCATTTTCGTAATATTGAGCAAGTCCAGGGGCATCCCATGTCATTTCACATATGGATACCTCCGTGGCTCAATTAGCCAAGGTTTAGGCTTCTACGTTTTCGTTACGTGATTCTGCTTCGTTTAAAACCTTATTCTGCAAATCCTATTGATATAGGGACCTAAATGTCATTTTTTAAAAAGTTTAGAGGCAAGGTTGTAAATAATAAAAATTTGCCCAAGGACATTTTCATCATTTCCTGTTATGTTATATGGGGATGTTACACCTTGGCCATTTGAGCCATTGATCACCGTTTTAAGGAGAACGAGTCGAGCTGCTTTCGACAACATATTTGGTCTACCCAATAAGTTTCTTCTCAATTTCTCAATTATTGTTTTTCACATTTTTTTACCTTTTTTGGGTTTATCCCCAATGGAATACCTAGATAGTTAATGGGCAAAGAAACAATTGAGCAACCAAACACGATTTTCACTCTATTCACCTAATCTTTTGGACAATTAAAAAAGATAAGAGCTAATTTTTCATAGTTTATTTTCAACCCTGACTGATACCAAAGTAGTCAAGTATCCTTTTGTAGTTTCTTAGCACCTCCTACTTAGGTGGACAAAATAAGATCATGTCATCAACAAACTAAAAGTGGGACAAATCTATCCTTTTCTTACCTACCTCTATTCCTTCAATGCACCCAAGCTGCATTGCTGCCATTTCCAATATTTTATTCAACACCTCCACTATAAGGACAAATAGGAAAAGCAATAACGGGTCCCCTTGCCTCAGCCTTCTCTCCATTTTAAACAGTTTTGCTAGTGACCCATTTATTAAGACTAACATAGAAGCAATTGACATGCAACTCTTATCCATCTCCGTTAAATTCCAAACCTCATCCTCTCGAGAGCATGACCACAAAACTCCATCTTATAGAATCATATGCCTTTGGAAAGTCAAGCTTCATAATCACCCCTTTCTTTTTATATTTTCTAAGCCACTGAACGGTTTTGCATGCTATCATAGGACCATCCAAGATCTGTCTACCTTGAAACAAAAACCATTTGAAGTTCACTAACCAAAGCACTCATCACCCCGTTTAGCCTTTGGGCTAAGATTTTTGCTATAAATTTATGGATACACCCCACCATATTGTCGAACCTAAAATCCTTCATTTGTTTAGCACCCTCAAGTTTTCGAGTCAATGTAACCCATGTCATATTTAGGATTTTTAGTAAGGAGTCAGAATGAAAGAATACAAGCACCACTTTTTGAAACTCCAATCTAATCACATTCCACATTTTCTTTACAAAGTTCAAATTAAAACCATCCAAACCTGAGGTGTTCGATGGATCACAAGACCACACAGCCTCTTTAATTTCCTTAGCTAATGGAATGTCTTCCAAGCTATCAACGTTCACTTTTGACAATCTATGCACCAAACCTTCCTAAATTCCAGTGTCTAGTACATTATTTTGTTCATACAACATTTTGAAAATCAGCATCGCCTCCTTCTTTTTTCTTCTTAGGTCATGAAAGGTTAGTCCCCAATCAACAATTCGATAGTTTTTTTTTTCTCCTTTTCCTGATTTTGGCAGTGGAATGGAAGTATTTTGAATTTTTCTCTATCTCTTTGAAGAACTTCTCGCTCGATGGTTGTCTCCAAAATTTTCCCTTTCTTTTATACCACATGTTGACTCATAAGAGCGCTATGCCTAGCCAAAACTGCTCATTACCCTCCCCATTGTTAATAAGAGTTATAATTTCATGAATCTTATATGATTAATAAAGCATGATCTAACTATTTCACTTGCTTAGTTAGCTATAATATAGCAAATGCCAAACAATAGAACACATATTCAAACCAGATTGTACTCTATTAACCACGTAAAATTCACAAAATTATAATTTCAGTTGATGGTAGGAAATTCTTTACAAACAATTACAAGTGTAAGGATTGATTTAAAAGAAAATTTCGCATAAGGACTGAATTCAAAGTTAATAACATGTTAAGGAACCAAAATTATATTTAAACCAAAAATGTATTCTTAAATTCAAAATTGTACTCTAAAATGCCCTTTTAGCTTATTCAATGCATCCTTAGCATCTCTATCAGCACTCTAATACCATTTATAACTGCTCTTGCCTTAGTTCTATTCAGATCAGATTGAGCTAAGAGTTAGATTTGTCCTACAACTTTTAGAGTCTTGGAAATAAAATTATGTATCTACTTTTATAGTAAAAAATAAAGAAAAATACATTCAACTAATTTTAGAAAGAAAATTTGATCCTAATCCACATCGCGCACACTAGGGAGGGTTAATACCAAGAAGGCGAGAGTTTATTGCCATAGATGAAGATGTCCCTAATTCTATTGAAGAGGGCATTCATATAACTCAAAATAAGAAGTCATCCCCTCAATTAGAACATCTTGACAATTCTGATCATGGGCAAGATGCCTTGGCAGAGGTGAAGAAATTTTGAGAATTGGGTAAATTAAATAGCTTGGATTGTTTGTCGAACATGAAAATGAGGTGGTGGCTACATTAGCCAGTAGGAGGAAGATGGACAAAGGTGATAACAAATAAAGCAGAAGGAAGAAATGTAAATGGGATAATGGGTGTTAGTCTTATCGTTTGGGATTGATTTTAGTGTTTTGATGATTGTTTCTTTAGATTGGTCTCGATTTGTTCAGGTGTATTTTGTGGGTGGTGTAACATCCATCACGAGTTCCGATTTCTGACTTCATCTTCAAGCTACAGATAAAATGTATTATTTCCAATTTCCGACTTCATCTTCAAGTTCCAAATAAAACAGATCATTTCCAACTTCCGACTTTATCTTTGAATTTCACATTTTCCGACTTCCGACTTGACACCTTCAAGGTCCAAACAAAATGGACGTGATTCCTGATATCCGACTTTGTTTCCAAGTTACATGATTTTCCGATAGTCGACCTTATTTCCATGTTTCAAACAATGGGCATGATTCAAACTGATTTCCGATATCCGACTTCATGTTGAATAAAGTGTACATGTTTCTGATCTCCGAGTTGATAGTTTAACAGAATGGTCACAAGCACCGACCTCCGGGTTGAATGTAACGAGTTCCGACCTTAGAGTTGAACTCAACTAGAATGGACACGAGTTCAGATCTTTGAGATGATCTCCAAGTTCAATCAAAATTTTACATGAGTTCCGATCTCCGAGTTTATTCCCGAGAGCTTTTCATTTCTGTTGGTGTTCCCGAGTTTGCCTATGACCAACTTCCAAGATTGAATTGGGAGTTCCAAGATTATATAAGTTAAGGATTTTATTCCTGATTTCCGAAGTTATGCTTAGAATCGATCTCCGAGATTGATCGTGGGCCTAGTTTTAGAATTTCGTGTAATAAGAGTTTTTTTAAAGCGTCCTAGTTCTCGACTTCCAAGTTTACGTTAACATCCCCGACTTCCGAGTTTAAGTATTTTAGGTTTCACATTCTTGTCCTTGACTTTCGATTTTAAGGTGATTGTGTGCTATATGATTTCCGACCTCCGACCTTATGTTTCAAATAAGTTATGCATGATTTCCGACATATGACTTTGCTTCCAAGTTTCGAATAAACCAAACAATATTTCCGATATCCGATTTCATCTCCAAGTTTCAAATGGATGTGCACGAGTTCTTACTTTAAGCAGAATCGAGATGAGTTCCGATTTCAGATACAATGGAAGTGAGTCCCACTTTAAGGTGAGGTGGAGAATAATTTAGCCACAAAAGAAGGAGACATGGCTAGACTTCAATCACAAAATTTTAACCAATCAAAACACACCAAGCCAACCACCTCTTCAATGCTTAAATCAGATTTTTCTCTTCTCCCTGCTGACTGGCATCTCATTCTCATCTTGGTTTCAACCCTCTTCTTCTCTTTTTCTCTTTTCCTCTTAACTTACTCTATCAAACCTCCAAACTTGACAAGGTTCCATACAAACTCCAAGACTTAGCAAAATCACATACTAAAAGGTAGGATTCAAATTTTGTCCTTAATTTCTCTAAATTGTGGCTGTATGAAATTTTACTCTTCTTTATGTATTTGATGATATATTAGATGTATGTGATGGATTATGGTTAGATTAATATGAAATCTTGAGTTGGAATTAAAGTTAGAAGAAGAAAAACTAGGAGAAGTGGAGGATTGGGATACTGCCTAAGTGAAAAGCCCTACGACAGTCCGTATGGCGGAGTGTACGGCTCCACCTGCTGCCATTAAAATTTGATGTAGCTATTTTTATATGAAAGTAGACATTCAGGGCTTTCCATACATATAATATAAGGCCATTGGATTGGTATTGAGAGAGATATGAATTTTTGAAGTTTGACCTAGGAATCAGGACTTTCATCCGGGCAGTGTGAATTGAGAAGGGTGCAACTCACCCTACACAACTCCAAATTGAGTGAAACCAACTTTGTTAGAAAGCTTACACATAGGAGAATATCCATAAAAATTTTCGAGTTAGTTAAGGTCCCATTTGTTCCCAGTGGTTCAAGGAAGCTGCCCTATGTCCAAACGGAGCCCAAGCAGGGCAGTTTAGGAAGGTCAAATTTCAAGGCTTATAACTCGAGCTTTACAAAAGCAAATGAAACGAAACTTATTGCAAATGAAAGCTTGTCCGTTAGCTTTGATATGACACTAATTTCGTATGATTTGGACTTATTTTTTATTTTTAGTAGATTTTTACTTTTAAGTATATAATTCTAGCTAGCTACAGGGCAGGCCAAGATAAAACCTAAATAACTTGAGTTATATTTATCAAAATTAGATGGGACCAAAGACGTTAGAAAATAGACACATAACACTTTAACATATCCAAAAATTGAGGTCCAGATGAGTTGAATAGAAATTTTAGCTTCAATTACAAAAATCATGTTGAATAGATGTGCTGGGACAGCAATTGTGTTAAATGCAAAGATTGTGCTTATGAGATTAATGATTGAAATATGAATGAAGTGTTACGATTTCTCTGTACAATTGGTTTTCTGAGTACTGGCACTATTCATGGGGAAGCAGACACGTTCTGTTATGGTGCCGAATTTTCGGCAGCATCATATGAAGTTATAATAGCTTGTGTCATAAAGATTTAAGTTATGAAAATGAAATTATAGATGCAAGGATATAGGAAGTAATTGATGAAGCATATGTATGAGAAGGAAAGGATATAACCATATTAAATGTGAATCCCTTCACCTGGAGGCAGTTATGAGATCCCTCCTTGTGAAGGCAATTAAATAAGATAAGATATGAGCCCCTTCACTTGGAGGCAGTTGCACATTGAATCCCTCCCTATGAAGGCAGTATAAAACTATGAGATCTCTCTACCTTGAAGGCACGTGGTCAGATGAGATCCCTCTACATTGAAGGCATGTGGTCAGATGAGACCCCTCTATTCTTGAGGCACGTGACCAGAAAAGATCCTTTCAATTTAAAGGCACGTGACCAAAATGAGATCCCTCCAAGACTAGAGGCACGTGAATCCCCTTGTAGGTTAGTCTATGTGACGACGGTCACGAGTTGAGCTGACGAGCTCACTCTTAAATCAAACTACCCAAGGGCAGTAAAGATTAAAGATTAAAACATATGCAAGCACCCCACTCACATGAGGCATGGCATTGACTCAGCTAGTGTGAGTATAGTGGATAGAGCTTACATGAGGCATGGTATGACCTAACTAGTATAAGTACTGTAAATTTATGATGATGAGTCCATATTCCTAAGGAACGTGACATGGCAATCACACTCTGATAGGGTATGACATGGCGATCATACTCTAGAATGTGGCATCATGATCCCACACCCTAAGGAATGTGACATGGCGATCACATTTTGATGGAGTATGACATGGCAATCATACTTTAGAACGTGGCAAGAAGAACATATTCCTAAGGAGTGTGACATGGTGATCACACCCCAATGGAGTATGACATGGCGATCATACTCTAAAATATGTGTAACAAGTAAAGGAAGATAAAGAAAAAAGAGTAAATTTTATGTATCTGCATAAGTTCAAGTATAAGTAAGGGCATGTGCCGATGTTATATCTCCAGTATATTGATGCTATCATATTTTAATATGTTGTAGTTATTATTCATAGTATAATTCATGAATTAACTTTGTGTGGGCTCTCCCAAATACCAAGTGTATGAGTAAAATGAACTTTGCTTCGGATAATATATTTTCGAACTATAAAATTAAATAGTTTACATAACATGTTCACCTTTTCATAATAAACTGAAGCAAACTAGAAATGACAACGATGATAGTATGTATGATAGTTAAGGAATCCTACTGAGAATTCAAAATTCTCACTCTTATTTCCGTGTTATCTCCAGATAGTTCAAGAAGTTCCAAAGATGGCTGAGGTTGCTATCAGATAAGGTTCATTCAGATAACAGTAACAATTCTAGAGTGTGGTACTATGACTTAAGTATAGTACTGTATTTCGGGAGGATGTTACAGGTGGGATGTTTGATGTTTCATCATTATCATTTGCACCTTTATTTGCTCCTCTCCTTTGAGAGTTTAAGTATTTATCAAACTATAGAAAAAAAGGAGGAAATATAGTGAAAATCTAACATACAATATAGAGTAAATTACACTCTGTTTTCTCGAGAAATTAATGATGGTAAAACGGGTTAAATTCGCAAGGTTGACCAGCCAAAAAAGATAGGTTGGGTTATTATATTCAACCTGGCAAAATTTTTCAATCCACCTAACTCACTCGGCTTAACTTGCAAGTTGAGGCAAGTCGAGGCAAGCTTGGCCCGCAAATTGGAGTTTTTTTCGTTAAATGTAAAGTAACACATTTGATTAATATTTATGTAACATGTAACATTGGACTTTATAATTTATTGTGGACTATGTTGATGTTTATTATGCTATGTGGACATGGTTGATTTGTGTACTTTTTTATAAGCTTATTATGGTTAACTTGTGAGGACTTCTTATTAGTCTATTATGGTTATAATTTGTGGAATGTAGATTTGTTAAATGATCTATTACGTTGTTGTGATTGATTTATATTATTAACCTATTGTGTTTGAATTTGGATGTAAATCATGTAATTTTAATATTTTTCTTAAGATTACATGGATATTATCTCATTGTAATCAGGTACCAATAAGGTGTTGGTCCAAGTGGAAGAGGCTCGGATCCCTTAAATATGAAGTCCTAGATTCGATCCTATAACTCGTGTGTATGGGAAAAAAAGACCATTGGGAGGGGTTCTCACTTGGATACCAAACCATATCCTGGGAGGTTTGTCTTTCACATATCAGCATGAGGGGATACTTTGAGAAATTAAAAAAAAAAAAATCTCATTGTATTTAAGGGGAACATGTTAATTATTTTTTTTATTTTTTAAAATTTTATTAGGTGATTTAACTCGTTAAAACATGCTTACTTTAACTTTTTTTGTTTTATTGGTGGGTTAACCCATCAATCCGCCACAAAACGAAGTGGATTGGCTAACCCATATTACCAAAGTGGGTTAACCTACCACCCCCATTTGGGCAGGTTATGGGCAATCAAGGCGAGTTGGTCCGCTTAACCATCTCACAATATTAAAGACATACACTATATATATATATATATATATATATATATATATATATATATATATATATGCAAATTTGTAAACTACCAATTATATATAGTACTTTATTAATTAGCACAAATATTTTTAGGATATTTATTATTATTTTGATTATTCTTATTTAACATTATTAAAATTATTTTATTTTTACAAATTCTTGAAAATTAATATTCTTCCATTAATGACACTATATTTTTAAGATTATTTAATCCTTATTTAATGATTTTGAGAACTATGAAATTGATATTTTAATTTTGTTTTAATAAATTAATACAAAATAATATTTTATTAACACTCATATATTAACATTAATTATAACAAATTATAGTCTAAAAATTTGAGAAAGTACATAATTCTTTTTTTAAAACAATTATCACATATTATTGTAATTGTTATTAATTTATTCTCTTAAAATAATAATAATTAAAAATTTTAACAAATATATATGAATCAATATCTTTATATTATTGTCAGACACATATTTTTCACTTTGCAACAAAAGAATTTAATACGCATAACTATTAAAAAAGTGTATTTTAATTTTAAAAAAAACAAGTGATAAATATAAGATAACAGATATTTAATGGAAAAGATAAAAATAAATTAAAGTGTAGTGCATTTTTATATTTTAGGAGAGCAGGTATTTATTTTTAAAATAGAGAGGAGGCTAATGGAATAAAAATGTTTCCCAAGAAATGAGAGTATACCGAACAGCATGGGTTTCTTTTTTTCCTACTATTCCAAATTGTATATCTTGCGAAGTTTTTTTCCGCCTTCAACATTCTATCTGTTTCAAGTCTCGTAAGGAAATGAGAGATGTTTTTTGTTTTTGCCGTTAAGGGTACAATCTCCTATTCTTCTTCTTTGGTTTCTTCATTATGTTTTGTGTGTTTAGATTAGAGTTTGTAAAATTAATTTTAAATTAATTTAATTTTACAAATTTGATTTGGTTCAAAATTTAGTTAATGCCAGCATGATTTATGTTTTGAAATATTTATCTAAAAATGATTTTGATATAATAGATATTGTTTGAATAATATTGATAAAAATTACTTTTGTATCTATTATTACCAAAAAGAATATAAATTTATTTCATAGATTAAATTAAAAATATATTGATTTTGAAAATTTAATTGTAAATAAATTGATGAAGAAATAATTTCTTTTACAATTGAAACTTATTTAAGTATTATAAAATTAAACCACTTTTTGAAATATAATTTTAATAATATAAAAATACTGAATTTATTTATTAAAGTAATATTTAAATGATAATATGATATTAGGTTAATGAATATTTTTTATCAATGCATACTTCAAAGGATTTTTTCATATATATATATAAATGCAAAAGCAAAAATATGCTGCTTTCTCATTGAAGGGCCTAAAAGTTTAAAGTCGAAATTGACTTTGCTTGAAACTATCTGAACAGCTTGCTACTACGGGTGTACAAATGGGTGGCTGGGCCGAGTTTAACTGGACTCAACTCTGGTTCGATTCTATGTTTAGGTCATTTTTTTGAAACTTGACCCAATATGATAAGGACCGGACTAAAACCTAGGATTAAAACTAGTCAACCCTATATTTATGCAACATATATAAATTAGGATATTATGCATTGTAAAATAATAAAATTTTAGAAGAAATAAAATTGAAGACATATTTTAAAATAAATTATATCAATACAAAAATAACATCATTTAATGTAAAATATATTAATTAAAGTATAAAACCTTATGATTTTATCACTAACTTTTTGAAAGAATATATAATTTTTAAAAAATTTTGTGAACTCAGGCCAAAAATATACCTTGTTATCAGATTGGGCAAAGTTATAAACACCCCTAATTGACACTGTATTCGCGGCTTGTGATTCTGGTGGGTGGTTTCAACGTGAAACCGAACACACATCCTTTGTGATCTCCCAATAAGAAGTTACGAAGTGACTGCTGTAAAGCAGAAACTTCTATAAAACGTAAAATTCAATATGAAGACTCACAGAGCCCAGCATTATTATTTTGTGTTTGTGTTAAGGAGGCCTGATTTAGTAATTCGCATCACTAAATGAGTGCTCCTGAACATATAATTATTGCAACTTTAGGAATACAGCAGGAAAAGGAATAAAAAGAAAATAAACATGAATATAGAGGAAATGTGTGCCAGGATACCGTATTGCTATAAATAAAGCCTTGAGAGCTATTGCGCTATATTTAGTTTTACGTTTAATCTGTATCCTGTTACTTAGGTATGTTGATTTAATTTCCTTTCTTCGTGTGCTCAATTTTTCAGGCATTTGAGATTTCGTGGCCTGTGTTTATTTTCTAATTTTTTATGCAGTGATTTTGATTTAGGTTTTGCGAGAGGTTCATAATGGGTTTTGCTGGATTCGAGGTTCCGAGATGAACTAATTTCCACCTCAAGTGTCAAGAAAAAAAAAAACATATAAATTGGAATAAACTACTTAAACATCCTAGTAAATTTGCTCGGCACCTTCCATGGAATAAGATTTTAGAAAGTTGAACACAAAGGAATGAACAATACCATGCAATATATATCAGTATATATTATTTTATTATATAAGCCATTCAGAGAGTTCATAGACTGTCTACAAACAAAAGTTGGCCATAAACTCCTAAACATGCAGAGATTTAGATACAGCCCAAATAAAAGCGACACGAACCTAGATTAAAAGACAGAGATCTGGCACCATAGGTGGGACCAGAACAAAACAACAACCCATGAACACATTGAAACTGAAAATTTTGGAGCCATTTAACCGATGTCATATTTAGGGTTTTTGGTAAGGAGCCAAGATGAAATTAAGAATACAAGCACCACTTTTTGAAACTTCAATCCAATCAGGTCCCATATTTTCCTTACAAAGTTCAAATCAAAACCATCCGAGCCGGGGCCGTGGCAGATGACTAGACTACACGGCCTCTTTAATTTCCTTAGCTAATGGAATATCTTCCAAGCTCTATATCAACCTCCACTTTTGATAGTCTATGCACCAAACCTTCCTAAATTTCAATGTCTACTCTATTTTTTTCATACAACTTTTTGAATATCAGCCTCGCCTCCTTCGTTGTTCTTCTTGGGTCATGAAAGGTCCGACGCCCAATCAACAATGCCATAATTAGTTTTTTTTTTTTTTTTTCCTTTTCCTCATATTGGCAGTGGAATGGAAGTATTTTGAATTTTTATCAATCTCTTTAAAGAACTTCTCTCGTGATGGTTGTCTCCAAATTAAAATTGCCCATTCTTTTATTTCATGTCTAGTTGACTCATAAGAGTGCTAAGCCTCACCAAAACTTCTCGTTACCTTGCCTATTGTCAATAAAAGTTATAGTTTCATGAATCTTACGTGATTAATAGAGTGCGATCTAACTATTTCACTTGCTAAGTTGGCTATTGTGTAACAAATGTCAAACAGTAGAACATATACTAAGACCAAATCATACTCTATTATCCATATAAAATTCAAAAATACTTCTATTCAGTAGGGACTTCTTTACGAACAACTACAAGTGTAATGATTGATTTTAAAAGGTTTTTCATGTAGGGACTAAATTCAAAATCAATGACATATATAGAAACCAAAATTATATTTAAACCATAAATATATTTTTGAATTCGAAATTATACTGTAAAATGCCCCTTTAGCTTATTCAATCCATCCTGAGCATCTTTACCAGCACTCTAATACCATTTATAACTGCTCTTGCCTACATTATGTTCAGATCGAGTTGGTCTGTAGTTATGGAACTAAACATACAAGTGCTAGGATCAAGCAAGGTGAGCCTGAAATATGTAGACAAATTAATAGCAAGAAGCTCTTATCAGAGTTTTTTGCGTAATCAATAATTAATTCATTAAAAAATGTCAAAATTGTGTGAGCAATTTATAAGATAAAAGAATATGATGACCTAACGAGTCAAATAACCCATTAATGAGATGAATAGTAACATACAACTGATGTAACATGTAACATCCTCTCAAGTATGGTGCTATACTTAAGTCATAATATCTCACCTAGGAGTTATTACTGTCACTTAATCGGACCTTGTCTGGCAGCAACCTTCGGCCACCTTCAATCTTACTAGTCAACTCCGCCTCGGAGGACCTTCTTCGGAACTTCTGAACTATCTGGAGATAACATGGAAATAAACATAGGAGTGAGAATTATAAATTCTCAGTAGGATTCATTAAACTATCATATGCTGTGTCATTCGTTATTATCTCCAGCTGCTTCGGTTTATTATGAAAAATGTGAGCATGTTAAATAGACTGTTCAGTTTTATAGTTTGAAAATATATTGTCGGAAGTAGAGTTCATTTTATTCACGCACTTGAGTCACATTGGCAATATTTCATATTTAGAATAATAATCACAGTATAAGTAGATAGAATAGTTTCGGCATCAATAAAATATGGGATATAATTATGCATATACTCATACTTGAATTCATACAAATGCACTGGTGTTTTTCTTTAACTTTCTTTGCTTTCTTTTCTTGGCACACTTAGGCATTACGTATTGCCATCCTTAAGGTGCTTGCATATGTTTTAATCCTTAGTCTTTACTGCCCTTGGATAGTCTGATCTAGGAGTAAGCTCAACTCGTGACCGTCGTCACACAGTACTGACCGGCAAAGGGACCCATGTGCCTCTAATCTTGGAGGGATCTCATTTTGGCCACATGCCTCTAAATTGAAGGGATCTCTCCTGGTCACGTGCCTCAAGATAAAGGAATCTCAGCTGACCATTTGCCTTCAATGTAAAGGGATCTCATTTGACCACGTGCTTCCAAGGTAGAGGGATCTCATAGTTTTATACTACCTTCACATGGAGGGATCCAATTAACTGCCTCCAAGTGAAAGGACCCAATCTTATCTTATTTAACTGCCTTCACAAGGAGGGATCTCATAACTGCCTCCAGGTGAAGGGATCCACATTTAATATGTTCATATCCTTTCATTCGCATACATAATCATGCATAGACATGCTGAATGCACTCATACATATGTTTCATCATTCACTTTCATATATCCTTGCATATAGAATTTCATATTCATATCATGAATATTCATAACAGAAACTATTATAATTTCATAAAATTCTGCCGAAAATTTGATAGTATAACGGATCAAGTCCGCTTCCCTGTGAATAGTACCAATCAACTAGACAGTCATTCATGGAAAATAGAAAAATCAATGCAAGGTATAGATGCTCCAATAATCAATCAAAGTTTCATAACCTTGACCTTGAATTAGTTTTCTGCCATTTCCTTTTGATTCTACCCAATTTTTGTAACTTAGGCCATAATTCATTTTAATTCATTTAAACCTGAATTTTGGATACGTTGGAGTGTTATGTATCTATTTTCTAACCTCTTTAGTCCCATCTAATTTTGATAAATGTAGCTTAAGTTATTAGGGTTCTACCTTAGCCTGCCCTATAGTTGGCCAAGATTACACACCTAAAAGTAAAAATTCACTAAAAATCAAAAATCAATTCAAATCATATGAAATTGGCATCATATTAAAGCTAACAGAACAAGCTTTCATTTGCAAAAGTACCAATTCATTTACTTGAGTAGAGCTTAAGTTAGAAGCTCCACTATTTGACCCTTTTGGGTCGCCCTATTCTAGCCCAGTTTGGACTCAGGGCGATTTCCTTGAATCACTGGGAGCAACTGAGACCGAATCTAACTTTAAAATTTTTATGAGATATTCTCCTATGTGTAAGCTTTCTAAAAACGTTAGTTTCATTCAATTCCAAGTTGTATAGGGCAAGTTTTGCCCTAAACAACATTGTCTGCCCAAAATCAAACTCAAAAACCTAGGTCAAATTTCCAAAATTCATATCTCCCTCAATACTAATCCAATGACCTTATAATTTATATGGTTGAAAAGCCTTAGATGTCTAGTTTCACATAAAAATAGTTTCATTAAATTTAAAAGGCTGTAGGCAGAGTTGTACACTCTGTCGTATGGATTGCCGTAGGGTTTCTCTTGGCTAACTGACTCTAGTTGCCTCCCTCTTTGATTCTTTAATCAATCAATCCACCAAAACCCACTAAACATCCAATAATCCAGCCATAAACATATACATAGACTCAATATGACATCAAATACATGAATATGGATGAGTTTCCAACAGCCACCAATTAACAAAAAACCAAATAAAGGGAGTGAATCCTACCTCCAATTGATGTAGAAACTAGCTAGAATTGAGCTCTTGGTGGAGGAAGTGGATGAGACTTTGAGTTTTGAGGAAGATGAAGTGAAAATTGGAGAAGGAAGAGTGAGAAATGGCCAGCTGAAGAAGGAGCATGAAAATGAGCGAGTTAGAAGGAATAAATGAGGTTTTGTGAAGCATTGGTAGTTGGAAGCTTGTGTTTTGATTGGTTGGTGTTTATGTGGTGAGTGTTTGGTCACTTTCCCCCATTAATTGGTAGCAAATTGGCACCCTACATAAGGGGAGGAGTGGCTAAATCTTAGCCACTCTTGTTAGGGTGTTTTGGGGGAGGGGGAGTAGTTCTATTGATTTGATTCCCGCAGTTTAAAATACCGAATTTTTTTTAACTGATTTTCTTCAAACAGGCAAATCATTAGTAAATAGTTTTGTAAGAGTTCCTATATATCTATCTTAACCTAAGCTTAATTCTTCTAATTAACACTTAATTAGCTTCTAATTAACCTCTAATTAACTTCTAATTAATCCTACTCATCCAATAAAATTGAATAAATCGATTAACGACATAAATTAATCGTTTTACCAATTTAGGGTCATTCTGTTTTCTGTTTTTCGTGGCTAATGACATTTTTTTGTAAATTTTTGGCAAATCCAAGGGCATCCCATGTCATTTCACATGTGGACACCTCCGCGGCCCAATTGGCCAAAAATTGGGTTTCTACGTTTCTGCTACGTGATTCTGCTTCATTTAAAACCATATTCTACTAATTCTATTAATCTAGGGACCTAAATGTTATTTTCTAAAAAGTTCAGGAGTAAGGTTATGAATAACAAAAGTTTGCCCAAGGATATTTTTATCATTTTTTATTACGTTATATAAGGATGTTACATAACAAGCCCAATCATAAAACTAGCAATATGGCCAACCCATATTACCAAAGCGGGTTGGCTGTCCAACCCCATTGGGTGGTTTATTGGTGGTCGGGGCAAGGTGGTGCAGGTTAGTCTGCTTTGCCATTTCTATGAGACATGTTCTTAGTACACGACCCACCCCTCAATATTCAAAATATACATGTTACTTCAAAATGTTTTATTAATTAAAATATATATATAAATTTAGTAAACTACCTATTATATAAAGTACTTTATTAATTAGCGCAAACATTTATTAAATATTTATTATTATTTTAATTAATCTTATCTAACATTATTAAAATTATTCTTTTTCCAAATTCTTCAAAATTAATATGCTAACATTAATGACACTATATTTTTTAAGATTATTTAATCCTTATTTAATGATTTTGAAAACTATAAATTGAATATGAAATTGATATTTTATATTTGTTTCAATAAATTAATATAAAATAATATTTTATTAACACTCATATATTAACATTAATTATAACAAATTATAGTATAAAAATATTCTAAAAATTTGAGAAAGTACATAATTCTTAATTTTTTTAAATAGTTATTACATATTGTTGTTATTGTCATTAATTTATTCTCTTAATATAATAATAATTAAAATTTTTATCTAAATAAGATATATATATATATATATATTATAGTTAGATGCATATTTTTCACTTTGTAAAAAAGAATTTAATATATATAACTATTAATATAAGATATTTTGATAAAAAAAAGTGATAAATATAGGATAATAGATATTTAATGGAAGGGATCAAAATAAATTAAAGTATAGTGCATTTTTATATTTTAGGAGAGGAGGTATATATTTTGAAAATAAAGAGGAGGTTAATGTAATAAAAATATCTCAAGGAATGAGAGTATATTGAAGCAACATACATGCCTTTTTTTTATTACTGCTCAAAATTTTATATTTTCCAATTTTTTTTCTTCTATTCAACATTCTATCTCTGTCAAATCTTGTAGGAAATGAGAGATGTTCTTCGTTGTCGCCGTTAAAGGTACAATCTCCTTTTATTCTTCTTTGGTTTCTCCATTATTTTTTGTGTGTTTATATTAAAGTTTACAAAATTAATTTTGAATCAATTTAATTTTACAAACTTGATTTTGTTCAAAATTTTGTTAATGCTAACATGATTTATGTTAATTTTGACATAATAGGTTGTTTGAATAGTATTGATAAAAATTAATTTTTATATATGTATAATTACTAAAATGAATATGAATTCATTTCATAGATTAAATTAAAAATATATTGATTTTAAAAAAAAATTAATCATAAATAAATTGATTTTGCTTAAAATCATCCAAACAACTTGCCACTAGTTGTGTACAATGGGTGGGCTACTTGATGCTGGTCTGATTTTGTGTCTAGGTCATTTCCTTAAAGCCAACCCGATAAGATAAAAACATGACTAAAACCTAGGATCAAACTAAGTCAACCCAATATTTAGACAATATATACAAATTAGGAAATTATGTATAATAAAGTAATAAAATTTTGGAAAAAATAAATAGGAGATATCTTACAATGTATGTTTCAAAATAAAATTATATCAATACAAAAATAATGTCATTTAATGTAAAATATATTAATTAAAATATAAAAATATTATAATAATTTTATCACTAACTTTTAAAAGAATATATTTTTTTAAAATTGTGTCAACTCTGGTCTGACTGATCAAACTTGAAGTATGATTAGCGCCATACCCAGCCCAAAGACGTACCTTGGTTATCAGATTGGGGGAGAGTTATAAACACCCCTACTTGACACTGCATTCGAGGCATGTGATTCTGGGTGGTTTCAACATGAAACCGAGCACACATCCTTTGTGATCTCCAAATAACATGTGACGAAGTGGCTGTTGCAAAGGAGAAACTCCTATAAACGTACAATTCAATATGAAGACTCGCTGAGCCCAGTCTTTATTTTGTGTCTCTGTTAAGGAGCCCTGATCTACTTCGCATCACTAAATGAGTGTTCCTGAACATAATTGTTGCAACTTTAGGAGTATTACAGGAAAAAGGAATAAAAAGAAAAGAAGAAACATGAATATAGGGTAAATGTGTGCCAGGTTACTGTATTGCTATAAATAAAGGCATTGAGAGTTGAGAGGTGTTGCGCTATAATTTAGTTTTTGACTACTTTTAATCTGTATCCTGTTACGTAGGTATGACGATCTAATTTTCTTAAGGAAAAAATTTTTATATCTATTTTATTTAATTCTCAAATCAAATAATAATCAATACATTTTTTTTTGAGAAAAGTGTATATTTTTTAATTTTAAATTACCCATTTCAAAAAAAATATTCATATATTATTATTTAATTTAAAAATTGATCAAAATAGATATAACGAACTTGATAAAGCCTTGCCCTTTCCTTAATTCCTTTCTACGTGTGTTCAGGTTTTCAGGCATGTAAAATCTCGTGGCCTGTGTTTATTTTGTTGTTTTTTATGTAGTGATTTTTATTTTAGGTTTTGTGAGAGGTTCATAATAGGTTTTGCTGGATTCGAGGTTCCGAGATAAACTAATTTCCACCTCAAATTTCAAGAAAAAAAACATAAATTGGAATGAACTACTGAAACATCCCAGTTAATTAGTTCTCAGCACCTTCCATGGAATAAGATTTTATAAAGTTGAACACAAAGGAATGAACAATACCATGCAATATATATAATTATATATCATTTATTTATTTTATTATATAAGCTATTGAGAGAGTTCTTAGACTGTCTATGTTATAAGCATAAATTTTAAGAGAATTATACTCCAAAAACTAGTTATTGGAGTGGAAGAATTCAAGTTTTTATAATGCCCTTTTTTTTTAAGATGACCTCCTCCAGGACTCATAACGGTCTACAAACAAAAGAATTGGCCATAAAGTCCTAAACATGCAAGATTTAGATGCAGCCCAAATAAAAGCCGAACGAACCTAGATTAAAAGACAGATCATAGGTGGGACCAGAACAAAACAACACATGAGCACATTGAAACTGAAAATCACCACATACAAGAGAAACATAGTTAGGCATCACATCACAGAATGAAATCCACGCCGCAGTACACAAGATTACAACTTCACTAATGTCCAGAAACAAAAACCACAAAAAAAAAAACGGAACGACGACACAGAGAGAACACAGATCTTGATCTGCGGCAAAACCATGCATGAATGCACCTTATTACTGGTTTCTAATTCTAACTATCTCACTTCTCAGTGAGATCCGCACCCTACTTCACCTGGACCTCACTCCAGCTGCATTGGAACCCCATAGTTCATTGTGCCATTACCCACAACAGACCCACTCCCAATTTCATTGTTATTGACCATCGTTGGCACATTGCCACCATTTGGCACATGCTGCTGCAGATTCCAACCAACGTCACCCTGCACCTGAGCACCCCAATCCTCACAGCTCAAGTTACCATCTGAATTCTCATTGTACCGAACCCGAATGGCCGGAGCCGGAGTTTGGTCACTGCTGCAATCCTCACTCTTTATTTTCATCTTCTTCATGGATTTCTTCAGCTCCTTTTCAGCTTCTTCCGCTGCAGTGACTTGCTTGATGTAGCGCTGAAGCAGTGTTTCCTTAGAACTGGTGCGCTTGTTCTTCTGCTTCTTGGTGTTCTGGCGCCGCTTCGTGGCGTTCCAGTGGTTCTTGATTGTGTTCTCACTGCGGCCTGGCAGTCTCCTTGCAATTTCAGCCCACTTGTTTCCAACTTGCTTGTGAGCTTCAATAAGTATTTTGTCCTCCGCTTCGTCCCATGAGTCCTTCTGTGTATGTGAAAAACAATGGTTGAATATATGAAATTATATATATACATTACAAAAAACGAGCGTTTTTTTTTTCTTTACATATTAATGTCATCCTTATATAAAATAAATAAGATTAAATTGGAAAATTACTATTTTTTAGCGAAAATCTTTTTCAAACCCCACCTTAGCAATGTCGTTTTTGCGAGATATATTTTGCAATATGGGTAAAAATCGAAAAAAAATTAAGCACGTAAAATGTTATATAGTTCAAAAAATTAAATTCGTTAGAAAAAGAATGAAGTGTGAATAAAAATGTTACGTTATATTACCGGTCATGTACCGACCAAATCTCCATGAACATGCGTTAAAAGAAAACAAATATCAGTTATAAATCACCATTTTTTTTTGGTGCAGAGTTAATAATTTATTATATTAATTTAATTTCAATTATGTGTTTTTTAACACAAATACAAAAAAATTTAATTTAATTTAATTTAACAATGTATGTTCACATATATTTATATTAAAAATAAATTAAAAAATATTATGTATGAAATATTACATGAATAAACACGCATTATTGAATCTTGCAGAAAAATTCAGGATTTAAAGAAGCTTAAAAGTTATATCACCTTGTATAGAAATTTTTTTTTAACATGAAAAAATAACACTTCAAGAAAATCAAAGACTTTTTTTAACATAAATTATTTTAATTAAAGTTCATACCATTGAATTTTACACCTGCTTTAAAGGTAAATGTAATAAGAACACTCGGCTTTATATATGTGAGAGAGTATGGGAGAGAAGCACTAATAACAAAGGAAAAGAAACAACCCTAATGTTTGGCCGGAGATGGTTGTACCATCTCTCTCTGCACTGCTTCCCAATCCTGCCATTCAGTATCTTGGCGATATGGGACCATTTTTTAAGCCCGAAGCGTTCAACCAGCTCGGTGAGTACCCTACAAAAACAGAAAAATCCAAACAAGATGCTCGTCATGTGTCAACAAAGAGGAACAAATTGGACAAACCATTAAAGAACCTCGCTTGAGACGAGAAGAATCATAGGAAAAATTATTTTCAGCAATCATCTCTTGGAAAGAATTTAATAAGAAGACACAAATGTAAATAAAAAACATTAAAACAGAGAGAGAAAGAGAGTGCGTGAAATTTGGGATTATGTGCTATACTTGTCCTCATCTGCACTCCACTGGCCTTTGATTATGTTGGTTAGTTTGTGCGGAATTTTCTTCCTCAGCGCCCTCCTCTGCGGCTTCCTGCCTACAGCAATAGGTTTCTGATCAGTGTTGCAGTGACCATTTCTGGTTGCAGTGAGGCTTGGAAGCTGGTCCTGAAGCCTAAGATTCACTGGCACCGATCCAGATGCGTCATAAATTAGTGATGGCGTGAGAGAGGGACCCATCTGAGGTGGTGAACTTGCACCAAATTGAACTGGGATTTTCTGCGAGAAATCCCAAAGGCCCAGCCCATTGTTCAGGTAGCCATGCATGGCCTCCATTTGGTTGTTGTTTGGTGCAAATGCCATGGGGTAGAAGGAGTTGGCAAGGTCTCTCAGGGACCCATTGGCATAAGAAGCCTGGTATGGATTACCCAAAGAAGGGACCGGGATCATAGTAATGGGGTTGATGGAGGAAGAACCCTCCATCGCAAAACCAGGGTGATGGTTAGCCCCATTAAGGGGATGAGGTTGAAAATGGTGGAAATTACTGTTGTTGTTATTCGGTGGAGATGGTAC
Organism: Pterocarpus macrocarpus; assembly: GCA_031439585.1. Lineage (NCBI taxonomy): Eukaryota > Viridiplantae > Streptophyta > Magnoliopsida > Fabales > Fabaceae > Pterocarpus > Pterocarpus macrocarpus. The sequence continues at coordinate 30,785,477 of CM062515.1, forward strand.
AAGGGGCGAGCTTTGCTGCAAGGGAGCCATGGTGGGGATCTCTGTCTTTATGCAGAGATTTTCTGGGAAAATCCCAGAAAGGTAAGTAAAATTCTCTGGGAAGTTTGGATCGAACTCCATGCAAGCTTAGAGAGAGAAAAGCTAAGTGTAAAGAGAAGGACAGAGGTACTGTTGCGTACGAGGAATGGCTTAATCTGAGTGTGTGTGAAGAGGGATGGGGTACTAGAGGTTCTTATGGGCTCTACAGCCACTACGACTTGAAATGACAAATAAAAGAGTTAAAAAAATGGAGCAAGGATGCAGTGACACGTGACCATTGATATACCAACATCTAACGGCTCAAACTCATTGTCTTTGTGACTGTTGAGCTTCCACTCTTTAGTAACCCAGGCAAGAAAATTGGTTTTTATTTTCTTTCTTATGCTTTGGTACTTTTCTTTTCACTCTTTCATATAAATTTAATATAGGAAAAAAAGGAAATGATGAGTTTGTTACAAAGTTTTGTATTTTGGTGAAAGCTATAGACAAATTAAGAAACACATGAATTACATGTAATTGCTTTGATGTATGTCATATTATTCTGAGAAAAATTCTTGCTGTTTAGTATTATATATATATATATATATATATATGAATAATTAATTGAAAGTTTAAATTTATATTATTAATATATTAAAATTAAATTTATGTATATATATAAATTTTAATTTAAAAATTTAATTTTAATATATTATTAGTATAAATTTAAATTATTAATTTATTATATATTTATATATAAAAATTTAATTTTAATAGTATTATTAGTGTGAATTTAAAGCTACCAATTAATTATATATTATTATATATGTGATTGTCAAAGTAATTATTATGATAGCTAAATATTTTAATAACAATTTATTACATAATTAAATAAAAACATAAAAATTTCACAATATATATATATATATATTTATTTATTTATTTATTTATTTATTTATTTATTTTATATATATATATATATATATTTATTTATTTATTTATTTATTTATTTATCCACAGATCCCTTTCTACAGGCATAAAAAGGAAATAAAAAGAAATATTATCCTCAAAATGATTTTTTATTATTCTTTATTAAATATTTGGCGAGTCAAAGTAAGGCATTGGTTAATTACTCTTAATAATAGGAAAATTCTCAATTATCTAAAGGACATGTTTCTGATTTTGGGAAACATTTTTGTACGAAAGTGTTTTATTAAAATATACTCGGTTTTGGCAACCAAAGAAAAAAAAAACACTCAATTAGTAGGTTAGAGACATGAAAGTTAAGCTATTTTTAACTATACTCAATGTATCAAATTTAAAAAGAAAACATCAACAAGTGGTATGAAGAAAAAACCAAGCAGAATTTCCATTTCCGGATTGAGTTCTACATTACTTGGGAATCATCCCCCAATTTTTGAGCAGGTCATCATACTTGTTTAACTATACTTCCTCTAAGCTTGTTTTTAGGTAAAGTACTTCTCCTGAGTTGGAAGGTTAAATGCAATTTGCTTTTGATCCGTTTTTTGGGGCTTGCTTTTGATCCTTTTTGTTGGTACTTGCTTTGTTACCTCTTCAATAGATAAAAAGTTTGGCTTACTACGGAAAGTAAGGAGACTTTTCGAATGAACACAAATCCTATGCTGTAAGAGAGATGGTACTGCTATGTATAATGGCCAAGACCATCTACAACAATGCACCTTATTACGAGGTATATATGAACAAGAGGACCTTAAATAGAAATGAATTCAAGGTTCTTCGCCTTAAAAAGGAGGGTGCGTAAGTCAATTTTTACAGTCAAGTCAGCAACCATATTTTTTGTCCCTTTGACAATGTGATGGAATCCTGGAAGGGCAGCGTTGAAGCCATGTGTGACTCATAGTCCTATCCTCAGTATCCTGTGTAATGGAAATAAAGAAAGCACTAAACTGTGTAACAAACTATTCAATTTCACCATTCCCCTTTGTTGGTAATAAATTTAATGACTTCTTATAAAAAAAAATAGTAATGACACCATTTTACCTTTTAAATATTAGTTGTAACATGTTAAGAAATGGGATGAATTAGTTACACCACGATGTCATCTGCAAAAAATATAATATACGCCAGCCTTTATTTATAACAAAGAAAAGAATCTTCTTGAGTTCAAATATGAAAAACAAAAAAAAAGGACATTATGCCCTGTAAGATGAAATTTTACAGGAAAAATCGAGACAATTTAATTAAAAAAAAGTATAATGTGGTTATTCGATACATGATATTAGTATGAACAATTTATTTAAAAAAAAAAAACTCAATAATAATATCAACTTATATTCATTAATCAAGAAAGATGATGTGCTTATCACATTTCCCTACTTTAAGGGCAAAAATTACGATTACCTTTTTCTATATTTTAAAACTATACTCACCTCCCTTAAAATAAATAGTGTTAAGATACTTTCTAAAACCTCCAATTTATCCTTAATAATAAGAAGTCCTTTGGAAAAAAATACCCCTAATAACCTTTTCCCCTTTCTCCCTTCTCCAACTATCCCCGTTGTTAACATAGAACCACTAACTTCACACGCTCCATAGATTCGCTCCATTGCCCCCATTTTCTTTGCAGCAATACCAAATCATTAATCTCCGATTTTGGCCAGTTCAGGGTTCACACTCTCTTCTCCTGAGTTGCGATCCATGCCATTCGTGCATGTCGCGAGTTTCGAAATGCGTCCTTGACAACTCACACCTCCATGAGTGTCGCGCAGACAAGGCAGCCATAGAGAAAAGATGGCATGTGGCTGGGTTACTGGATGGATAGGTGGGATTGGGTGGAGAGCAGCGGGTTCGTGTGGAGGTACGGGCAGAGGACTCGACGGAGGAGGTTGGTGATGACTCCGGTGGCTGAGCAGGTTCCTGGCGATGTGGCAACGGCGACAGAACGGTGGCTAATGGCGGTGGTTGCTTGCGGGTGTTGAACGATGATTGTGCATGCGGTGGTTCGTGGTGGCGTAGGCGAGGTGGCGCATGTGCGGCAGGAACAGAGATGGCGGGAGTGCTGGGCACGATGGTTGATGTGGAGATCGATGGTGGTTGTACCTTGGGTTGGGTGGTTTTGTTTACCATGGCTTGCAGTCATGAATGATGGAGGGTTCAAAGGAGTGGGGCTTATGTGGTTCTGGGTTTCAAGGAGGCACGAAGAGGGATGCTCATGAGTTGAGATTGTTCTTGGTTTCTCTTGAAAGTATGATCTGTCTAGTTTTGTTTTTGCTTGTTTCAGGATTGTTAATGGGTATGTATTGCAGTGGGTTGGCTATTTTGAATTGGTATTTTTCTGTTCACCTTTTCGTTTTTGGCATTGATTGTTTTGCAAAGGATAGAAGATTTAAGGTTGAATCATGTATGTTTAGGTAGAAATGAGGTGCTAGGGATGATCGGGATCGAGAGAGGAGATGACATTCAAGAAATAAAACAAAGGGCAAAATAGATAATTTATATTTTTAAATATTTTAAAATTTATAGTCACATGTAATTCATGTGTAGGGGAGGTTATTGTATGGTCTTTTAATTAATTAAAGGAGACAAGTGTAATTCACGGGAAACTTATTCTAATTTATCTTTATTTTAATGTATCTTATGGTAGCTAGGGTTATATATTGGGTTGGGTCAACAAACAAATTTCGGGGTTTCGACTCAACCCAACCCACAAAATACGGGTTGGGTCAGGTTGAAAAATCTCTATCCTATGAGATATGTGTCGGCTTATAAATTTAAAAATTTTCAACCCACACAATTCAACCCAACCCATTTATATATGATATAATATATATCTTGAAATGATTGACAATAAAGTCAATAATTAGTAGGTCAGTCCATGATTTCAACTGGCCTATGCAGTTTGTTATGTTTTTAATACTTATGCATTTTTTTTAAAAACCAGTAGAACTTATATATACTTTCTTAAAAGTTTTTTGCCATATGTATGTTTTCTTTAAAAACTTCTTCGGCCTATGTATATTTTCTTAAATTTATATATGTTAAAACTTATAGTTATTGTAATTATTATACTTATTAAAAGATTTGATATTTATAATGAACTTATCTAATATATATTTAGATTTATTATATTTGATTATATTATTAAATTTTGACATGTTATTATATTATTATATTAAACTTATATTGTTTTATTTTGACATATTTTTATAGTTAATTTTTTTTAATACATATTAGATCCATGGATTTGACCCAACTTAAACTACTTATAGTTGATTCGGTTGGGTTGAGTTGAAAGAAAAAAATTGATTAACCCAATCTAATCTAATCCAATGTTTGAACGAGGATTGAGTCAAAAAAACTCCCCAAACCCATTCAACCCACGGAGAACTATATCATCTACAATATGACAAAATTTCAATATTTCTTGAATACTTAAACTTATGAGCTTGGAATATTATAATATGCATAAAATTTTTAAGTGGAAGTTTTATTTATTGAGCTTTTAGTTTTTATGTAAAATAATATTTAGAAAATAAATTCTAAATTTAGTAAAACAATTATTAAATGAGCTAATAAATTCTTTACATATAGGTTAAATAATTAACTGAGATGGGTGGGAGGTTATCTCATTCGAAGATTAGAGCATGTCACTCGACTTGAACGAAAATTTAATATTATAAATGATCCACTAATAAAAATTTCCACTAACAATCCAGATAAAAAAAAAAATTTCCACTAGCAATATCGAATATATATATATATATTCCACTAACAATAATTGATCCAAAACCTTTTTGTACTAGCGCCTTCGATTGTAGCAATTTAACTTCCTCTTATTACCTGATTTTTCTAAGTAGACATATTTATGTCGATTTTAAATTGTAAGATTTTAGTTAATTTGCAGTTGTATTGATCCATACTAGAAATTCAGACACTTACACTACAGCATAATTAAAATTAAGTAATTTTAAAGAATACACTACAACACAATTAATTAAGATTTAGTAACATTTGAAAAATATTACCATATAAAAGTGTTGTTAAAACTCTTTAGCAATATATCCTTTATACTACACTTGTAAAAATGATAATAAAGAGTTTTAACAATATTTTTTAAATGTTGTTATTAAATGTTGTTAAAGACTAAAGATCTACTAGTAATAGGAGATAGCTAACCTTCATATCTTCAAGTAGAGGATAATTAACAACCTATACATTTTATTTTATATAAAAAAACTTGTTTTTCTTTTTTCTTTTTTTAATCAACTTATAATTATGGATAACTTTGTAATTTTATTTTATTCACATTAATTATCACTTTCACATTTTCTCTCACCTAATTAATATTTTTTCTCCACTATTTTACCTTACTTGAACAATATTATTCTTTTTCATTTTTCTCTTATGTGAATAATATATAAGTAATTAAAAATTCAAGTAATATTATTATATATTTGGTAAATCTATTTAATATTAACTCAATATAATATCTTTTTAGGTCATCTCCTTAATAATCATATACTATTACAATGTTTCAGCACAAGGTTTAATTCATAAAAGCTCACTTTATATTTTAGATATATTTAAAATATATAATTAATAAGGCAGGTAAAGAAACATGTGAATTGTTGAAGTAAATTTTTTTATATATATTTTAGAAAGATATTCAAATAATATTATTACTTCATTTCTTTATTTTTGTATTTAATATAGATTCAAATGCGTTAATATGTTTATACATGTTTATATAATCTAGATGCATGTTATGCTATTATTAATTGCCCCTTTTTTTTTTGTCGACATTAATTGCCCAGTTTGACATATGGAATAATGCGTGGAATTGGATTTCTCCAATTCTAATTTTTTTATATAGTTGAAAAATAATTCCACAAATCAATTATATGGAATTAAAGATAGATTAAGAAAACCTCTCCTTAATTTCTATCATATATCTTAAAGATTGTCAAATATTAAAATTTAAAAATTAAATATCTCTCTCTTCATTAATAATGGTTTCAGGTTTCTCTCTTTCTTATTTATTCAATAATAATCATATTTATTAAAATTTACTAATTTTATAAAAAATTAATATATAAAAAATTTATGAATTCTAATTTGTTATTTTATATATAAATAATTTTCACAAAAATATTTATAATAAAAAGCATTATTATTGTTCTATAAAATTTTCATTATAATAATATTTTTAATCAATTTAAATTTTAAGTCACATATTTAAATAATAAAATTATAATTAAACCTAAAATTACAATTTATATTCTAATTTTTTGGTAAATACAATATAAAATTTAAGATTCTAAATCAATTCAATTTCTCTAATTCAAAAAGAATTGAAATTGAAATTTTATAACACAATTGTAATTCTTATATCCACACACATAGGGAAAAGAGGATGGCCTTCTTAAAATTGTAGTTAGTTGCAAATAGCCATCCTTAACTTTCAAATCTTTTAATTAAATCCTTAAACTACAATAATCTTTAAAATTGGTCTTTCTATTCAATTTAGTTTATGAATTAACTGGATTCAAAGAATATTTTTTACTATTGAATTGATGTAATGTAGAATTGCTCATTCATTATTTGTTTAATAAACTTATTAACTCATATATATAGTATGATAAAAATAAAAAAATTAGAATAAGAAAAAGAAACAGTTCCCCTGAATGTAAAACTAAATTGGTGATCCAACAATTAATTATTTTTTAACTATTTATTTTCTTTCATTGAAAAATAAATATAAATGCATCTCATTAGATTAAAAAATAATAATAATATACTAAATTAGTCATTACAAATATAATTATTTGTTCTGTTTTTGAATTGAAGTTAGACCTATCAAGTTCCAATATTTCTTTTTTATTAAAAAATTTAATAAACTACAAAAAAATCGATTCCTTGTTGTTAAATGTTAAAACATAAACTAACAAAAAAAGAACGTGAATAAGAATTCATATTAAAAATAAAATATTCCAACTAATTAATTATTATTATGATTAAATTTTATAATAATTTTATTAATATAATAATCAATTTTATTTTATATATATTTAAATAAGAATATGTTTTAAATTATTTAGTATATTAATATTTATTTTAATATTATTAAATAAGATAATTAAAGAAAACAACTAATATTTGGACATGTGGCACTTATAGACTTCATCACCTTAGCGAAATCAAGTAAATTAAATAGAAAGACTAATTTTGTGAATTATTCTAGTTTTTGGATTTAATTGGAAAATTTAAAAGTTAGAATGAGTATTTATAACTGGCAAAAAATTTTAGGGAGTTAGATGCACTTTTTCCTATTAATTAATATAAATATTATAAATATTTTTATCAATAAAATATACAAAATGAATGATACTATAATATCATTTAAATATTTTATCATTAGTATTGCTCGCAAGATTGCGATTAGAAGCAAATTAACAAATTTGTAAAATAGAAAGATAGTATGTAAAACACATTTTAATAATGTATATTTTTATTTTTATGTACTCCTGATCAATATTTAGAATAACGTATTTACTTTGTATTTTATTAGAAATAAACGAGTTTTCATTGTTATTTTAAAAAGGTTTAGAGAATGAATATATTAATTAAAAGGTTAAAAATGATGGAAAAAAAAGCTTAAATATTTTTAATCCTATAAATATAAGATATTTTGATTTTAATTCCTGTAAAATTTTTATTTTGACTTTTGGTTCTTCTTTTTGTCAATATTATGTTTTTTGTCCTTATTGTTAGCTAATGCTGTTAAACCATGATATTTATAATGATTAAAAGAAGATTCTTAAAATATTATAAGGATCAAAATAAAAATTTTTAACATTTGTAAGGACTAAATGAATATTTTAAAATAATTATTGGGACTGAAAAGGGACAAAAAAACATAATATTGAAAGAAAAAAGAGGGACCAAAAGCTAATTTTTTTTTTAAAGGCTAAAACTAAAATGACTTATATTATAGGGACTAAAAACATATTTAAATGAAAAAAAAGAGTAAAATACACTCCAACCCGTTAGTATCCAAAATCTATACTCCACCCACCCCATTATCCTAATTGTAACATCCACCCTGAGTCCCGATTTCTGATTTCACCTTCAAGTTTCCATGATTTTCGACTTTATCTTCGAATTTCACATGAAATGGGATAATTTCTGAGTTCCGAGTTCGTCTTCAAGTTTCGCATAATTTCCGACTTCATGTCCTGTCCAATTTCTGATTTCATCTTCAATTTTAATTATTCCTGATTTCTGACTTCATGTTCTAGTTTCTAGTTAAATGGAGTGTCTTCCGAGTTCCAATCTCCGACTTTATATTGTGCATAATTTTCGACCTCCGACTTCATCTGGCATAATTTCCTACTTCCCGACTTAACCTTCAAGTTCAAACAACATGGACGTGATTACCGATATCTTACTTCATGTCTCAAAGAAAACGAACCGATATCCGATCTCATAATTTATATCTAAGTTTCAAGCAAGATGTACGCGAGCTTCGGCCTCAGACTTCATGTTTCAAAATAAAGTGTACACGGTTTCCGACTTCAGAGTTTATAGAAGCGACCTTCGGGTTCAATGTGAAGAGCTCTGTCCTTGGAGTTGAACTCAACTAGAATGGACATGAGTTTAGATATTTGAGTTGATTTCTATCTTACACGAGCTCTGGTATCCGAGTTTATTCCCATGAGCTTTCCATTTCTGTTGGTGTTCCCGAGTTTAAATTGGGAGTTTCAAGATTATGTGATTGTGTGCTGTATTATTTTCGACATCCGACTTTGCTTCCAAGGGATGAATAGACCAGACAAGATTTCCGATATGGCACGAGTTCCGACTTTAAGCAGAATCGAGACGAGTTCCGATTTCATATAGAATTCAAGCGAGTCCCACTTTTGGGATGACGTGGAGAGCAATTTGGCCACAAAAGTGGGAGACATGGCCGAACTGCAATCACGAAATTTCAACCAATCAACACTCATGATTCCAACTACCTTCATGAATTTAAGTCAAACTCTCCTTTTCATTTGAGGCTGATTTACGTCTCCCTCTCCTTCTTGTTCCAGCCTCCTTTTTCTCTTCTCTCAACTAACTCCATCACTCCTTCAAGCTTAACAAGGTTCTAACAATTCAAAGCTTCAAACACTTAGCTCAAATCACACTCCAAAGAGGTAAGATTCCATTTCTGTTCTTAAATTCTTTGAACTATGGCTGCATGAAATTTTACTCTTCTTCATATATTTGATGATATGTTGGATGTACATGATGGATTATGGTTGGATTAATATGAAATCTTGAGCTGGAATTAAGGTTAGAAGAGGAAAACTAGGAGAAGTAGAGGATTGAGATGCTGCTTGAGTGAGAAGCCCCAAGGCAGTCCGGATGGCGTAGTGTACGGCTCTGCCTACATCCTGTTAAATCTGATGAAACTATTTTTATATGAAACAGGGCTTTCCATACATATATAATATGAGATCATTAGATTAGTATTGAGAGAAATATGAAATTTTGAAGGTTAACCTATGAATCAGGACTTTCATCCGGGCAGAGTGTTCTTGAGAAGGTTATAACTCACCCTACACAACTCCAAATTGAGTGAAACTAACTTTGTTAGAAAGCATACACATAGGGGAACATCCCATAATGAAATTCCGAGTTTTTTATGATCCGATTTGTTCCCAGTGGTTCGAGGAAGTTACCTATGTCTAAACCGGGCCAAAATAGGGCAGTTCAGGAAGGTTAATTTTCGAGGCTTATAACTCGAGCCCTACTAAGTCAAATGGAATGAAACTTGTTGCAAATGAAATTCTGTCCTATTAGCTTTGATATGAAACCAATTTTGTATGATTTGGATTTGATTTCGATTTTTAGTGAATTTGTACTTCTAAGGGTATAATTCGAACTAGTGGCCGAATAGGTTGAGGCAAAATTTATATATCTTGAGCTACACATATCAAAATGAGATGGGACCAAAAGGGTTGAAAACTAGACACATAGAGCTATGACATATCCAAAATTCAAGTTTAAATGAGTTGAATAGAAGTAAAGGTGGATTATACAAAATTCAGGCAGAACTGAATAGACTTGGTAGAAATGACCAAATTGATGGTTTCACAAGTATTAGTGAACATATAAGGCTTGAGTTGATAGTTGCAAGTTTTACATTGATAGATATGTTAGATTGATTAAACTGCTATGACTGATTTGTCCGTTAGAACTGGCACTATTCATGGGGAAACGGATCTGATCCGTTATCTTTGCCAATTTACTGTAAGTCTATGAAACTAGGAATGTTTATATTACAAGAAATTTATGAATATGTATGTGGAAATTCTATATGCAAGAATGATATAAGTATGATATGAGTTATATGAAAATAAATGATGAAGCACATGTATAAGTGTATTCAGAATGTCTATGCTTGATTATGCATGAGAATGAAAAGACATAGATATATTAAATGTGAATCCCTTCACTTGGAGGCAGTTGCACTTTGAATCCCTCCTTGTGAAGGCAGTTAAATGAGATAAGATGTGGGTCCCTTCACTCGGAAGCAGTTGCACATTGAATCCCTCCCTGTGAAGGCAGTTAAACGATAAAGATGTGGGTCTCGTCACCTGGAGGCAGTTGCACATTTGGTCCCTCCTTGTGAAGGCAGCTAAAACTTGGGTCCCTCTATGTTGGAGGTAGTTGCATATTAAATCCCTCTAACCTAGAGGCAGTGGGTCCCCTTGTGGGTGAGTCGGTGTGACGATGGTCACAAGTTGAGCTGACGAGCTCACTCTAAGATTAGGCTACCCAAGGGCAGTAAAGGCTAAAGACTAAAGACTAAAGATTAAACATATGCAAGCACCCCCCTTACATGAGGCATGGCATCGACCCAACTAGTGTGAGTATAGGGGATAGGGCTTACATGAGGAATGACATGACCCAGCTAGTGTAAGTACCGAAATTTATGGTGGCATATAAATATTAACGATAAAGAATATGATGAAGGTCCCATATTCTTAAGGAACGTGACATGGCGATCACGCTCTAATGGGGTATGACATGGTGATCATACTCTGGAATGTGGCATGTAAAGATTTTATGATGAAAAGGAAGACAAAAAAAGAAAAGCAAATTTTATGTATATGCATAAATTCAAGTACAAGTAAAGTTATGTACAGATGTTATGTCTCCAGTATATTGATGCTATTGTATTTTATTATGTTTCAGTTACTATTCATAATATAAGTCATGAATTGATTTTGTATGGGCTCTCCTGTAACACCCTCCTAAGTACAGTACTATGCTTAAGTCATAGTACCACACCCTGGAGTTGTTACGGTTACCTGAATGGACCTTATCTCGACAAAGAACTTCCCATTGCGCTACTCTGATACCTCTTGAACTTTCTGGAGACAACACGGAAAAATAGGAGTGAGAATTATAAATTCTCAGTAGGATTCTCTATAATACACATGTAATGTCATCGTTGTCATCTCTAGTTTGCTTCGGCTTGTTATGAAAAGGTGAACATGCTGCACAACTGTTTAATTTTACATTTCGAAAAAAAGCATGTCTTATCCGAAGCAAAGTTCATTTTAATCATACACTTGGCATTTGAGAGAATCCATAAAAATTCAGGTCATGAATCATATTGGGACTAATAACTGAAATACAATAAGTACGATAGCATCAATGTACTAGAGGCATAACTTCGACATATACTTTACTGGAACTACATCATATTAAGATGATGCCCACATGGTATCAATATGCTGAGAACATAACATCTGCACATAACTTATCTTGTATTTTAGATTCATGCAGGGACATAGAACTTGCTTTTCTTTCTTTATCTCTCTTTTCATCATAAAATCTTTACGTGCCACATTCCAGAGTATGATCGCCATGTCATACCCCATCAGAGCGTGATCGCCATGTCACGTTCCTTAGGAATGTGGGATCTTTCTTTGGTACTTACACTAGCTGGGTCATGCCATGCCTCATGTAAGTTCTGTCCCCGATACTCACACTAGCTGGGTCGATGCCATGCCTCATGTGAGTGGGGTGCCTGCTTAAGCTTTAATCTCTAGTCTTTAGTCTTTAATCTTTAGCTTTTACTTGGCACACCTAGGCGTTACGTATCGCCGTCCCTAGGGTGCTATTACTACCCTTGGGTAGCCTGGCCTTGGAGTGAGCTCGTCAGCTTCACCTGTGACCGTCGTCACATCGACTCACCCGCAAGGGGACCCACTACCTCTAGGTTGGAGGGACCCAATGTGCAACTGCCTCCAACATAGAGGAACCCAAGTCTTTAGCTGCCTTCACAAGGAGGGATTCAATGTGCAACTGCCTCCAGGTGAAGGGACCCATGTCTTTATCATTTAACTGCCTTCACAGGGAGGGACCTCAATTAACTGCCTCCGAGTGAAGGGACCCACATTCAATACATTTACATTCTTTCATTCTCATGCATAATCCAGCATAAACATGCGGGATGTACTCATATATACATGTTTCATAATTTATTCTCATATGTCTCATGTCGTACTTGTGTCATTCTTGCATATATGCTTCATAGTTTATTCTCATATATCTCTTATCATACTTATGTCATCCTCAAATATAGGGTTTCTATATACCCATTCATAGTCTAATTCTTCCTTGATAACTCATATCATTTTAAAATTCATCCTTACATCTAAACATTCATAGCTTAGACTTACCAGAAATCCAAAGATAACTAACGTGTCCGCTTCCCCATGAATAGTGCCAACTCTCATAGACAGTTCAGTCATAGCAACATAAATCAACTTAACACATATATATCAATGTCAAACTGGCAATCCTCAACTCAAACTTTATAGGTTTCACTAACATTTGTAAAATTATCATTTTGGCCATCCTGCCAATTCTATTCGATTCTGCCCGAATCTTGTATAATCCACCTTTATTTCTATTCAACTCATTTAAATCTAAAATTTGGATATGTCGTACCTCTATATGTCTACTTTCTAACCTCTTTGGTCCCATATCATTTTGATTCATAAAACTCAAGATATTCAACTTTTACCTCAGCCTGTCAGCCACTAGCCCGAATTACACTCTTAGAGGTATAAATTCACTAAAAATCGAAACTAAGCTCAAATCACCCGAAATAGGTCTCATATTGAAGCTAACAGGACAACCTTTCATTTGCCACAAGTTGCATTCCATTTGCTTAATTATACCTCGAGTTATAAGTCCTGAAAGTCAACCTTCCTGAACTACTCTATTTTGGCTCGGTTTGGACATAGAGTAACTTCCTCAAATCACTGGTAACAATTGGTACCATAACAAACTCGGAATCTTATATTGGGATGTTCCCCTATGTCTAAGCTTTCTAACAAAATTGGTTTCACTCAATTTGGAGTTGTATAGGGTGAGTTATACCCTCCTCATGTCACCCTGCCCGGATGAAAATCCTGAACCCTAGGTCAAACTTCAAAAATTCATGTCTCCTTCAATACTAATCCAATAACCTTATATGATATATATATGAAAATCCCTGAATGTCTACTTTCATCTAAAAATGGTTTCATCGGATTTGACCGATTGTAGACGGAGCCGTACACTCCGCCGTACGGACTGCCATGGAAATCTCACCAAGACAGCATCCCACTTCTCCATTCCTTCTAATTTTCTCCTTCTAATCATAATCCTAACTCAAAATCTCCTATGAATTCAATCATAACTCAGCATAATCCATCATAATACATCATATACGTTACATATATCATCAAACAATCATCAAAGAGTAATCTTTCATGCATCCTCAGTTTAGAGAAATTAAGATTAAAGATTGAATCCTACCTCTTTGGAGTATGACTTGAGCTAAGTGCTGAAACTTGGAGTGTTAGAATCTTGCTAAGCTTGGAGGAATGATGGAGTTGATTGAGAGAAGAGGAGGAGGAGGCTGGAACCAGAGAAAGAGGGAGAGTGGCGTAGATCAGCCAGAAATGAGGGGAAGGGTCTTACTTAAATAGATGGGGGTAGTTGGAATTGTGGGTGTTGATTGGTTGAAGTTTTGTGATTGAAGTTCGGCCATGTCGCCTGCTTTTGTGGCCAACTTGCTCTCCACGTCGTCCAAAAACTGGGATACGCTTCCGCTCTACCTGAAATCGGAACTCGTCCCTATATTACTTGAAGTCGGAACTCGTGACCCTTTTTACAGTGCTTGAAGCTGAAACCAGACGTCGGAACTCGTACCATGTTGTTGGTGACTTGAGGAAATCTTGTTTGTTCTGATACTTTGAATCAAGGTCGGATATCGGAAGTCATGCAGCTGACAATCATATAACCTCGGAATTCCCTATTTGAACTCGGGAATGTCAATGATGGATGTATACTCGGATATCGGAACTCGTTATCAAACTCGGAGTTCGGTACTTGTACCATGGTGTTAAACTATTACTTCTGAGGTCGGATGTATGATATCGGAAATCTGAACCTCATCAAGTCGGATATTGGAACTCTGAAGCCTCTTATTACGAAGTCAGAAATTAGGAACAATCAAACTTAGACGAAACCGGAAGTCGGTACTTTACATACAGTGTGTTTGATGAGATTGGAACCGTGTATATTTTCCTTGAAACATAAGTCGGATATCGGGAATTCCAATAGTACGAGATCGGAAATCGGGCCTATGGCTCGAGACGTGAAGTCGGGAATAGGATGAAATCGGAAATCGTTATGACATGAATGAACTCAGAACTCGTAAATAACCCCTTCTGTCCGATTTTCAAAGACGAAATAGGAAATCGGAATTAATCACCCTGGCTAAGTCGGAGCTCGGAAAACGGATGTTACATCTCCCAAATGCCAAGTGTGTGAATAAAATGAACTTTGCTTTGGATAATATATTTTTGAACTATAAAATTGAACAGCTTGTATAACATGATCACCTTTTCATAATAAACCGAAGCAACTGGAGATGATAACGATGACATTATGTATGATACTTAAGGAATTCTACTGAGAATTTAAAATTCTTACTCCTATTTCCATGTTATCTCGAGATAGTTCAAGAAGTTCCGAAGATGGCTAAAGTCGCTGTCAGATAAGGTTCGCTCAGGTAATAGTAACAACTCCAGGGTGTGGTACTATGACTTAAGTATAGTACTGTACTTGGAAGGGTGTTACACTAATCCATCCATTAAAATCCAGTAGAATATTCTAACAAAATATTCCTCTAAACCATGGTAATGTGAACATTATGGCCAACACCCACTACATTGTAACATCCCAATTTAGCAAATTATTTAATTAATATTATTAGAGATTAATTACCTATAAACTCATAAAATTGAGGTGAAAGTGTAGAATAATACAAGTAGTAGCAGTGTATGATTAGAATTCCTACAGAGGTAAAATTAATCTAATAGTAGCATAAGATACTAGAGGATTTAGTCATAAGGAGATCACACCTATTATATGTGGTACAGAGTGGGCCACACAGCCGAAACACACAGTGCAACCTAGGTCACACACCTAATATGGTGAGTCACTTAGGTGAGTCACCCTTACTTTTATAAATATCTCTCCAAAACTCTAAAGAATCCATCATTTTCTCTCCTCCTTAGCCCCCTAACCAACCGAACACCTTCTTCCTCTCGCTCTCCTCCATTTTTGCTCATAAGAGCTCACAAACCCTTGGTCCCTTCTTGTTCTTTCACCATCTACTTGATTCTTAACCTTGTTTGTGATTTCCAATGCCACATAAGAGCCAAAATCCCTCCTCTTGAGCCATATCAAGGGTTAGCCAAGGAAGAGAAAGAAGAAGTCTAGATGTGATCTCATGATTCTAAGGAGGTTTTAGAGTTGGTGGAGGCAAGACTTGAAGCACTCTTAAGTTTGGAAGTGAGGTAGGTTCCTATACTATCTTATATGTGGCCATATGAGTAGAAGAGCTAGAGTTTTATTTGTTTTGTTTCTCATGAATCTTGTGGATTATGATGTTCTTTAGGTTGATATTAATGAGTTAGAATTAGCAAAACTCAAGTTAATGAGGCAAACAAGCTAGGAATTTAAGGATGTACACAAATAGAAAACATGACTACTAGGATAACCCTGAGCAATGTTGAATTTGTGGACCGTATTTGGAGCTAAGAACCTTTAATTGAAATGAAACCAAATTTTGGATAAAATCTAACTCATAAGAGAGTATACCAACCAAATTTGAGATTCATTGGACTTAAGATGAATGAATTATGAATTTTTCAAGAAGTTGTAGGCGGAGTGGTGTGTTCTAATGGGCATATTATACAACTTCAAAGTGAGTGAAAACCATCTTTGCTAGAAAGCTAACACATAGAGATTAAGCCTATAAAAATTTAGATTTAGATCCTTAGTGGATTGCTCCCAGTAACTCCACAGAGTTGCCCCAGGTTCAATGAGTATTGAAATAGGATAGTCCTAATGTAGAGCTTACAACTTAAGCTCTACTTAAACCAAATTGAAAGGGTCTTAGTTGGTTTGGAAGAGGGTTTAAGTAAGAATAAACATATAAAATTTCAAAGCAAAATGATAAAAAATGGATTTTTAGTGATTTTCCAAAGTTCTGATGTCTAACTTGCCCAAGGCAGGACTGGTGTCCCAAGTTCCGGTTTCATATAATGGATGTTACCTTGTAACTAAAATAGGTTCGGGTTCTAGGATTCTAGATCCAGCATAGAAGTATGAGAGCATAGTTTCGGGTCCCTAATTGACTTAACCATATTTTTGGGTTCTGTGCTTCGAGCTTGAACCGTTATCAAAGCAGTTGTAATAGCTCGAAGTATGGTACGTTTGATTAGCACCGTTTATTGATTTTTTTATTTTGTTCGAGAAATACACTTAATTAGAATCGAAATATGGATGTTAGGGTTTACAATATAGAAAATTTTATGAAAAAGTATTAGCAATGTCATGCTAATTTAAGGAAAATCGATTTTGATTTCGGTATTTTATAACACAAAAATCGGGTCAATAAGAACTTATACTATAGGATCACTTAAGTACTAGTTAAAACCCTAATTTGAGTGACCCAGATTGAGCCATAATACCACTAAAAGTCATGCCCAAATAGCCACAAGATAGAGAAGCTTAACTAGAATTCATTCTCTTTCATTATGACTCAAAACACTAATAATTCCCATTTTCTCCTTGATGTTTCGGCCTTCAAAGGACTAACCACCCTCCCTAATTTTCTTCTCCATCTCATCCTAACATCTTTTCTTCTCCATCCAACACAAACCTCATTCACCCAAAGTTTGCACTTGACTAGCTCAAACTTCAATTTAAGATAGGATTCTTGAGTTTTTCCTAATATTGAACTTATGTGACTGATTAGGTTTGCATGTTTCTCTCTAATATGATGATTTATGTTGAAGAAATGACCTGTTTCAAGTGATTGAACATGGCGATTCTTGGCTTGGGTGGGAAAATTTATCAAAAACTCAAAGAAGACTCAAATAGACTTGTTGAAACTCAAAAACCCTAGGATATGTCCATACTATGTATGGTAATTTTTGACCTACAATGGTCAAAATTGGATGAAATAATTTTTAGATGAAACTAGACCTTTAGAGCTTTCTAATCATATAAATTATAAGAGTATTAGATCAAAAATGAGTAAGTTATGAATTTTTGAAATAGCCCTTGAATCCTATCCAGTGTTCTAACCAGTACGAGTTGAGAAGAGCATAACTTGCCCTATATAAAATCAAATTGAGTGAAAAATTTTTTTTTAGGAAACTAACAGATAGAGTATCATTCCATAAAAATTTCAGATTTAGATTCAAATTGTGCTACTCCCAGTAATTCTTTAAATCTAACCTATAGCTCTGTATAGGTGAAATAGGACAATTCTCTTTAGCCCTGTTTGAGAGCCTATAACTTGGGCTCTACTCACCCATTCAATATGAAACTTATAAAGAATGAAAAATGTTTTAGTAAGCTTCATTTAGATATAAATTTTAGATAAAGTTTGTAAGAATAAGAATTTTGGTGAATTTTTATATTTAAGTGCTCTAATTTGTCCCTCATCAGGGTAGTCTTAAGTGAAAACTCAATAACTCAATATGTACTCATTAAAACTTAATGGGACTAAAAAGATCTAAAATAGACCAATAATGTCATAACATACTAAAATTTCAAATTCAAATGAGCTAACATGAAATTATGGCACAATTTACAAAATAGGACAGATTTGGGAAGTTGGAGTGCTGTAGCAGATTTTGCTTAGTTGGACATTTTTTAATCAAGCATGATCAATGAATGAGTTTATTGTTGGAAATTCTTTATTGAACTGTTGTATTTATTGATGCATGATTTTAATTGATTTTGGTAACTTGACTGGCTAGCTGGTTTTATGTGCACTATTCATGGGGAAGCTTATTTAAGCCGTTATGTTGCTGAATTTCTGGCAAAATACATATGAATGGTGCATTATTCCCCTCAAGTTTTTTAGTCATAATTACATGTGTTATGAGCAGTATAAGGATTCCATATCGCTTGGGCCAGCCTCAGAATGAAATTAAAGGGAATAGATCGATGGGTAAGTCGTGGAAAGTAAACCCAGCTATCCTGTATAGGAACGAGCTTGATCTTGAGAAGCAGACTATTACCCAAGAGTTGTATGGCTTAAAACTCCCAGGGGACCGAGTATGAAAATTATGAGATACAAGTCAAGAAAGATTATAAGTTGAATGCATCTACATTAACATTCTATTTTGCTCTGCCTTATGCATATTATGTAATTTATTGTGATTTAATTTGAATTGTGACTTAATCTTTGTAAAGTTTATTTTACCTACCACATATGTTCTTTTCTGTTTAGAAACTCTTAAGTAAAAAATGAAATTTTGCTTCAAACCACTTTATTCTAAAACACATAAATTGAGATATTTGCATTGCGGGTCATTTTTTTTTTCATAATTAAACAAAATCGAAGCAACTGAGAATGGCCGCGATATTAATGTGTACTAGATTAATGAATTCTACTGAAAATTTTCTAAATTCTCATTATGTTATATGTCCGTATCATTCTCAGATAACGGCGATGGTGGCGATCGTGTTCTTTACTAGGATAGCAGAGTGGCTTTGACATTATGATCCCTTTTTGGACTCCTTATACCTTGCAAATTCCTCCCATTTCCGTTTATACGTCTTTTTCCGCAAAGCCTTTGCTATACCACTTCTTAGTCCCCTCTTTGACCTTACTGCACCTTTCTTAGGAGTACCATTATATATGGCTCACCCGATCCTCGTACCACTGCACCAGGCACTACCACTTGCAGCACCACCCCAGCCTGCACACCCAGTTTCTTCCGAGAGCAATCCATCCGAGTGGATGGAGTAATCTTCCTCTTCCTCTTTAGCCCCTAGTGACAGACTTGCATGCGTCGATCACAAATCCATAGACATCATCCCGATCAAATTCCTCTCGTCGAAATTCGATCAGGAAAGCTATTTGTTCCTGGGATACCATAGCTATATAGAATGACCTTCTTTTGGTGCCTTTTATAACCTTGGGCCACAAGCATAGTTTCTTTTGTTTTTAGTTTCATTTATTTTCCTCATGTACTCATGTTAGGTGAAATGTCCTCTTAAGGACCATTATAAATATGCTTTTTTTGTAGATATGGACCTAGTTCTCTTTTGGTGTACGACCCAACATCATGTACTTAGCACTTACCTATATGTGATTACACAAGACGATGTGTCTACATATATATATATACATATATCATGTATTGTGATAAATCTTATTTCTATCTGTATCCTTTACTTTCTTTTATATTGTGACGCACCTGTGTAGTACATATCACGTAAATGAAACAGAACTAATCATCCACATTCAGTTAAAAATACACTCTACTAATTAAATAATCCAAAGGCAAAGTTAAGCTAAGATTAGCATTACATGACAAACTATCTAGTGTAATATTATGACTTAAGCATAGTATTATATTTGGTAGGGTGTTACAACAGTGCTCTCGAGTTCCAAGTTCTAAGCTAGGACCTAATTGAATTACCCTAAAATTCAAGTCTTGAGTTATGGGTCACGACTTTTGAGCTAGATGGGCCATAACTCCTGGATTCCCTAAGCTTCGAGTTCCCAGTTAACCAGAGCATTTTTCCTTAGTGTCTAGGCTCCGAGTTCCGAGTTAGGTGGGTCACCACTCCCATGTCCCCCAGACTCTGACCTTCGAGTTTTGACTTCATAAAGATAACCAAGATTTAGTTTTAAAGTGTATCATGGACATGAGAAACTAGGTAGCCATGTGATGAATTGAGGTTATAATGAGATGTTTATGATAATGTTATGAATATATCCTAAAGTATGTCATCCTATGTGCTATTTTCAGTAAGAACATCATGCATACAAGCATATTTTGAAAGCATATTTTGAAAGCAAAGATATGAAACATATATAAAGGTTTATGTTACAACTTCATGCATGACCATGTTGCATATGAATCATGAAAGTATGTGAATAGATAAAATGAGGTTCCTTTACTTGGAGGCAGTTATGAGATCCCTTCATGTGAAGAGTCCTTTCATTTGGAGGTAATTATCAGATCCCTCCACTTGAAGGTAGTTAAGATGAAATGAAATTACTTCACTTAGAGGCAGCTATAAGATCCCTCCATGTGAAGAGTCCCTCTATATATGTTGGAGGCAGTTGGACAATGAATCTCTCCAATTTAGAGGCACGTGGATCCCCTTGTAGGTTAGTACTATGTGATGATGGTTACGAGATAAGCTCATTTTCTAGATCAGACTATTCAAGGGCAGTAAAGATTAAAGACACATATTAAGTACGAAAGTGAATGAGAAATTGCATCAAGTTATATAATCATGAGTATGCATTGAATTTGTTTTTATTTAATAGTTTAAACTGTCAAAACCATGTATTTGTATTAATCGTATGACTATTGCCATGCTAAAACGAAGTGTATGAATAAAATTAACTTGCTTCAGAAGGATAGTTTTGAACTTGATAAAAATGAACTTTATAGTTGATATGACATGATCACTTTTTATGATAAACCGAAGCAATTAGGATGACGATGATGGCATTAATTGTCTGGTAGTCTAGGATGCCTGCTAAGAATGTAAAAATTCTCATCCTATGTGTGTTCTTATGTCGCCTCTATATAGCTTAGGAGATTTTGGAGATGATTATCTTGGATCAAGACTGGATTGGCGATCAAAGGCTGCTATCAATGTCTCCTATACCAAACAAGGTTCGTCTCTTTATTAATAACAACTTCCAAGTGTGATACTATGACTTAAGCATGGTATTGTGCTTAGAAGGTGTTACACTACATAAAGCCAAAGGCTTTGCTTCCAAAACTAGAAAATAGAGCATGCCAAAATCATATCCATCAACAAAGAAAAACCAATACAAGGGAATAAAGCATAAGGTCTATGAGAGCTATGAACCAACAAATTAAGGGAAACCAATCCAAGGCAGTCAACACAAGAAATCTCAAGCATAATTAAGATGGCATCATCATATTCATCAATAAAGAGAGGAGATTCTAACTTTTCAAGGATGAGGGCTGTGGGAGCTATAAACAAGATTTGTAGTTGTGGTGTTCAGGCTATGAACCAAGTCAATTCCTTTCACACTCCCAGTGATGAAATTATAGGAACAATGAAACCCTAACCCAAAAAAATGAACATAGGCTTCTCCACATTGATGGTGGTGCATTTTAGTTCATGAGAGTGTTGTGTAGTGGTGTGATAATGTTCAGCTTTTCTTTCTCGCGTATAATGTAAGTTAGCTGAAGTAGGTAAGGTTTGATTAAGATTCACTCTTGTTTAGTTCCCATGAGCATTAGAATTCAATATATAAGTACTAGTGTCTTTTGGAGTATGAATTGGCACATAGAACAAATGAAATATGATCCACAGGAATATGCCGGTGAGATTAGAACCTCTACAACCCTTTATTCCACATGTGATTCAATAATCTCATTACTTACATACTCTTCTTATCCAAAGTCGTTCAACATGGTGTGGTGTATTTTGGCCTTGCATCGTTACCTAAATTTTATAAATGGCTCTAACTAATTGCCTTAGATCTCATAGAGGTAGCCCCACCACAACCACTCATATTGGTGAATCTATTAAGTGTATACTACAATCAAACACACTATTTATTCATGAGTTATGGATTCATTAAGAGTATAAGCTCATCCTCTAACGTTGTAGTCACATACTATCCTTCACACATTTGTACATGTAACAACCTCCTACGTATAATATCATACTTAAATCATAACATCATACTTAGAAGTTGCTACATTGAATTAACAGACCTTGCTCAATTAATTATTGTACTCTTGAGAAAATAGTGTGGTATCAATTACGCAGTTCTGAGCAAATATAAGCAAATGAATAAAGAGAATAGAAGAAACTTTCTTATATACACAAATGTTTACATCATAGTAGCACTAGCCAAGTTATATAATAAGACTTCTAGTCTTGCTCAATAGTATTTTAAAATACATAAAGAGCTTTATTGTTAGCCTCCATTAGCATAACAACCTATCTGGCAGCAATCTTCAGCAGCAAACTCAGACTCGATCAGACTCTACCAGGAAGGTCACTGTTTGGGTCTATTGAGCTGGCTGGAGAAGACACGGCAATACACATGGGTGATAGTTACAAATTCTTGATAGGCAGTCCTAGGGTAACAGTAATAGAGCCATCATTATCGCTTCAACCACTTCGGTTTATTACAAAAAGGTAAGCATACAAAAAAAAAAATAGATTCATTTTAATAGTTTGAAAACATGATCTTTCAAAGTGGGTCGCTTTTATTTCAAATACTTAATCCAACACATTGTAACATGCTCATAGTTCATATCAATACATAATTAAAATAGAATGTAATGCCAGAAATGAATGAATGGAATATTACTCCTAATATATGGCCCTATATTCTTTTGTTGAAGTACCTTCTTACTTTATTAACTTTAATACTTACTATTAACTTATTAGACGTTAATTTAGGTCAAACATCTTTCTTTAACTTAAGCTAAGGGATCTAGTTACTTTTAGCTTTCTTTTCATTCTTGTATATGCCCTTGCTTTAAAATATTATCGTGTTCTTGCCTCAAGCAAGGGGATCTTGTCGAATTTACTTTCTCTAACATAATGTAAGGGGATCTTTATCTTAGGAGTTAGATATCTTCCTCTGACTCAAGCAAGGGGATCTAGTTCATAACATTAATAATTAATATAGCAAAATAATAGAAGATGTATATGCAAATGCCAATGTGATGAGCTATACAAGTACACTTGTCTTCTTATTCTTATTCTTTCTTTAAACTCTTAACATGAGCACTTGTACTTGGTCCCCTAAGATGAGTGGATAGCCTTTCCCACTCCTGGGTAATGGTTACTTATTAGGACTAAGCTCATTTCTATACGTGATTGATAGGTTTACTTTTCCCGATGCTCATACAGACCTATTCCTAGACAATTTACTTTCCTAACTCAGTTCAAGAGAAGCTAAGTGTACATTCCCTAACTTAAATATATTTACTTTCTCTAGCCCAAGTAATTAAAAATCATAATTGTTTTGCAACCTTATGTATTCATCTACTTTCTTGGCTCATAACTTCACATGCATTCTTTGTTCATAATTATACATGAGGATGCTTGATGCACTTATGCTCATTCTACATAACTTACTTCCAAAATATTTCTATCGAAAATTTGACAGTATAACGACTGTAATATGAGGGTTTCCAAAATTTATAATAGCAAAATTCTTGGAATTACTGGGAACAACTCACTAGGAGTTCGGATCTAAAGTTTACTTCTCCTATATTTAACCTTTTAGCAAAAGTGGTTGCACTCAAATTGAAGGTCAATAAGCTAAGTTATGTCTATCAGAACCCATATTGCTCAGGTTCACTATCCCCAACCTGTAGCTTATTTCAAAATTCATAACTTATTTATCTTAAATCCAATGGACCTCAAATTTCATGGGTATGCTCTTTTATGAGTTTCAACTAAAATTAGTTCCACTTCATTTTGAGTTTCTTAGCTTGGATTATGAATCACATATTACTATTTGTTCAGATTTACTCTTTAGGACAAAATTTCTATTTTGTATTCCTTTGCTGCTTTAACTTATTATTGCACACCAAACCAATATCACAGCTCTAAATCACATAACATCTTATTTTAGCCACCAATCAAGCATAGAAAATAAAGCTTTATGACACAAACTCAACATAATCCTAGCTCTGGATACTTACCTTACTTCCAAGCTAGAATACCACTCTAAACCTTGAAGGAGACTTGTTCTTGCAGCCCCAAGCCACCAAGAATTAGCCCCAAACAGCCCCTAGATTGCGCTGCCCCTCCTTACTCTAAGGATGTCATTACTTGCTTTTTTATGTTTGAAGTTGTTCAAGTGCAAGATCATGGAAGCGAGTTAGAGTTGTTAAGAGAAAAGATAAGAGAATGAAGAAAATGATGAACTATTGGGGCAGGGTGGGGGAAGGTCATGGCCAAAGGGAGAACAAAATGGAAGAAATGGGTAGGTGAGGTGTGTTGTGGTGGTGAGGTCGTGTAGCAGTTAAATGGAGGCAGTGGTGATGGTTAATCTGGGTGAGATGGTTTCTCCTGGAGCCACTCACTTTAACTAGCATATGGTGTGGCACATTCTTAGCCACTTAATCCATGTAGAATTATTACCTTTAGTTTACCTTGCTTAAAGGAATGAAATGTCATTCCTAGTACTACTCTCAAATAATATGGGACCCTTGAGGATTAATTCAAGATATCTAGTGATTAATTTGGGCTCCTGAAGTTACCCGAAATATTAGGTATGTGTGAGTAATCTCACACTTATATTTAAAATCATGTGCATAAAAAATCATCTGTAAGGTTACTACATGTATATTATTTAGCTAGCAGTGTCCTAGGACCTACAGAATCCCGAAATCAGGATTTTTCCTCTAATACCCCTCCTGACAACCGTAAGCTATTATTTACAATTCTGTTATTCCTCACTATAGTTCAACTATCTATCACTTTGCCACTACCTCGAGACCAGGCTTCCTTTTATACCAGGCTACTCTCATACCAGGCTACTCTCAAAGTTAGATGTTATAGTACACTATAGGGATGGATTATATTCAATAGTGTCTCAAATGATTGATAAGTGAGTTGTTTTTACCAATGTGAACCTAACTTTGAGGAATTCTCAAATTTGGGTTGGACTACCATTACTCTTAATCCCTGAATTGGGCATAAGCCTTATCCCCCTCGATGTATCACTCAATAGCTTTTTGCTTAATGGTTTTGTTAAAGGATTTACCAAAATCATCTCTGACCTTACATAATTTAAGGAAATAAATACATCATTTAGCAACTGCTTCACAAAATTATGACATATACATATATGTCTCTTTTTCCCATTATATTATTTGCTCTTGTAGTTGCTACTTAGCAATCACAATGTATATATATGGAAGATATGGGTTTCTTCCATAAAGGAATATATGCAAAAAGATTTCTAAGCATTCTGCCTTAGATCCCGCCAAGTCAAGAGCAATAAACTCGGCCTACATAGTAGATCTGGCTATATAGGTCTGCTTGGATGATTTCCAAGTGACAGCGTCACCATCAAGGGTAAAAATAAATCCATTAATGGATTTAATCTCATCTAAATCAGAGATCTAGTTAACATTAGAGAACCCTTCAAATAAATTTGGATATTCCCCATAACATAGGCCAAGGTCTATACTACACTGAAGGTATTTCATAACTTTACGCAATGCAGTCCAATGATCCTTATTAGGATTATGTCTAAATCTACTCAATCTATTCATAGCACAAACAATGCTAGGCCTAATAAAACAATTTCAAATTTACTGTTCCTTTACTAAGAACCACAAGTCTTTTAGAGTTGCCTATATACACAATTTCCTCTCCTCCCCCACATTATTGTTATGAGCTAAAACCATTTCTATTTGCATATATATTGCCTGGTAGCACCAGAGTATCACAGCTTATTCCACTGCACATTTCCCAACAACTAGTATCACAGCTCATCTGAGCTCGGTACAATCCAACAAATATGTTTAGCACAAGTTTGTTGTAAAGGGAAGCTTCATTCTTTAGCAAAGAAAGCTAAAGGACATCCTAATTCAACAAGGTTTGGTAAAAAGCCTTGAAAGGAAAGGATGGGAAGTAGGAGAAGATGACAAATGCTGAATGGTATCATCAGGTTTTAATGATGGATTGTGGGGCTACACATGTTCATTGGTTGAGTTTTTGAATCAGGTGGAGCCATGTTGTCTATTTGATTCAGGTTATGCATAGTTAGTTTGCATTGAGGCCAATGGTATTTATTTGTAGTATTTACAAATAAGGGTTTTTCATGGTATTCGTGAAGGTTTACATTTGAATAGGTGGATTGGATCTAGATCAAGGTGGAGCTGTTAACGATTTCTAAGGTGGTGGGACATTTGCCAAGATCGAGATTTGTTAGGAAAGTCGGCTCATGCGTATATCTTGATACAATTGTGATTGATTTTATTTATGTATATCCTTAAGATGTATATCCTTGAAATGTGTTTCCTTAGATTTAGGAATATTTGAATTTAAGGATATGTGAAATCTGTTAGGATATGAGAAATTTGTTAAGATATGAGAAATCTATTAAGATATGTGAAATTTGTTAGAATATGTGAAATCTGTTAGGATATGGAAAACTTGTTAGGATATGAAATAAGGATTCTTAGAAACTAAGGACCCTTGGTTATAAATAAAATCAATGGCGTCTGTGTGTTATGTTTATATTTGGTTTATTGGATTCATATGAGTGTGTTTGTGGGACTCGTTCCACTATGCATCCTCCAATATAATGCAACCAAACTTGATTTCAAAAGTGAAGTGCCACAATTACTATTAGATAAAGTAAGATATAACTCATATCTTTATGGTAAATTAAAATCAAAATCTTCAAGTTGCTTTTGATCCTATGACATAAATCTTTTTAAATTAAATCTTGACGACTTCCTTAGCAAGGAGGTAAATGGCACTTGGCATTTTTGTATTAAGAACTGTAACGATCGAAAAATTTATTGTTAACAACTGAATTATTCGGTTTTTAATCAAATAAGTGAGTTTAATCAGAACTTGATTAAACATTTACTCAAAGCCAAATTAAGTGTGATTTAGATGGATTAGGCTTGATGGAATTAGAATAGGAGCATAGAAACCCTTACAGAAAAATTTTAAACCGATTTGCCAATTTAAGAGAAATCGATAAGATTTCAGTAATTCAAACTGTTGAAATCGGATCAGTAGAATTTTTCTATAAGTGCCCTAGAATCAACGGCTAAAATTTAGCCAAATACCCCCTCAAGTGGCGCCTAGACAGCCCTTGATGATGGGGAATGAACCAGATTTCATGACCACTTTAGGTCCACCAATCAAGATCAAGCCAACCTTCAAATATCTCCACTTTTTCTCTTTTCTCCTCATTAGAAAATTCGACCCCTCCATAAGCTGAAGCTCTCTTCTTTCTCTTCTCCTTGCTCTCATTTCTACTCCATTCTCATCCATCTTCAAGTCTCATCCCAAGCCACCACCATCCAAGACACAAAATCAGCCTAAACTACTCAAGACAAGGTAGGAAATCCTACTTCTTCTCTTGTTTCTCTGAATTGGGGCTGTATGTTGGGCATGAATAATCTGAGATATGGATGTTTTATAGAGTGATGATGATGTTTTATGACTGGTTTTGCATGTATGTTGTGATTGAAATTGAAATTGAGGGCAAATAGCTTGAAGAAGGAAATCAAACCTAGAAGCTGTTAGGGTTTTCCCTCGGCGGTCGGTACGGTGGAGTGTACAGCTCCGCGTCCTGCCGTTTGAATTGGATGAGACCATTTTTATATGAAACTAGACATCTAGAGCTTTCCGTACATATATCATAATAGGCCATTGGATTAGTATAGAATTAGTTATGAATTTTTGAAGTTAGACCTAGAAATCTGGGTTCTTACCCGGACAGCATGAGTTGAGAAGGGTGTAACTCACCCTATACAACTTCAAATTGAGTGAACCTAAGTATTTTTGAAAGCTAACATGTAAAGGAATATGTCATAAAAATTTCAGAACCAAACTCCTAGCCGTTTGCTCCCAGTGCACCAAGGAAGTTGGCTTAAGTCTAAACTGGGTTGGACCAGGGTAGTTTAGTAAGGCCATGTTTCGAGACTCATAAGTCAAAGTATACTTATGCAAATGACATAAAACTTAGTTCATTGGAAATCTTATTCTAATAGCTTTAATTTGACATAAATTTCGTATGAATTCACCAATTTTTCTATTTTTAGTGAATTTTTACTTAAAAGAACCCAAGTCTGGCTGAGAACAGGGCAGTCTGAGGTAAATTGTTTATATCTAGAGTTATACACATCAAAATGAGATGGGACCAAAAGGGTTAGAATCTAGACATATGAGACTATGATATATCCAAAAATTTGATTTAAATGAGTTGAACTGAATGAGAAATGAGGCACACCAAATTAGGGCAGAACAGAGGGGGTTAAACTGAAACTCTATTGATATTTAAATTCAAATTGTTGATTGAGATTATGAATGTACATGTATAATTGTTGCTCTACTGAAATTGTAAGTGTATAAATGTGCTGGTTGTCTGGCACTATTCACGGGGAAGCGGACTCGATCCGTTATGCTGCCGGAATTTCGGTAAGAAATTCATACGTTATGAAATTCATGACAACTTGAGTACTTCAGAAGTAAAGAGACAAGTTAGATGTGCATTCATTTCATGACATTTATAAAGAAGTTCACATCACTTGGGCCAGCTCCGGAATAAATTAAGGGGAATAGATCAGTGGGAAGGTCGGGGAAAGCAAACCCGGCCATCCTGTATAGGAACGAGCTCAGTCCTGAAAAGCGGACTATTACCCAGGAGTATATGGCCAATGACTCCCAGGGGACCAGGGATGGAAATAAGTTATAAAAGGCGAAAGCCTCCAAGAATAAAATGCATCTTCTCATTGCACATGCATATGTACAGTGGATATACTTTACTATTGATTGTTCTAGATCTCTATTTATTATTCATAACATGCTATTGTTCCGCTGTGATTACTGTTTGAGTACATTAGTATATTTGTTAATTAAAATTGAACTTGTTTTGGTGTGTGCTTTACAAATGAGTATTTAAGTTAAATATTATCATTTTACCGTACTATTTGAAAATTTTGCACGACCGAAACAACTGGGAATGACAGCGATGACACATGTTTAGAACTAGGAATTCCTATTGAGAAATTTCTATTTCTCACCCTACTGTATATTACCGCGTCATTCTCAGACTATGGAGCACGCCGCGACAGGAGTCCTCTTCATTGAGTTCCCCGAGCTTCACATACATCTCGACCCATTTCTAGACTCTGTATATATATCTGGCTGGTGCCAGTTTCGTTTATATTTCTTCTTCTAGAGAGATTTCGCCGTACCCTTGATGCACCCACTGTTTGATCCCGCTATCCCGTACATTGCCATTCCACTTCATATGACCCATCCATTTCCACCTCCTCCCGCAAAGAAGACTAAAGAAGACTAGCAAAGCAGACTTCGCCCTATGGCTCCTCCTGCTTCACCACCACATCTGATGCTTTCCGCCTCGACATCAGAGGAGGACCCATCGAAGGCAGCGAGTTCCTCCTCATCCTCTGCTCCCAGCACGGGCCACCCTCCTACAGATGCACCCATGGCGAATGGGTTTCTTTCTTCGGATTCTGGTTAGATAGTGGGCATACCGTAGTGGTAGTAGATGTATAGAATGACCCTCTTTTGGCAGTCTGGGTCATGGGTAGATGGATAGATATTAGGAGATGTACATGAAATGTTCCATGGGGACCACTTGGGGTGCTGTTCATAGAAACTAGCCGTTTCATTTTGTATTAGCGGCCTCATTTTGACACCTTGTACTTTTGACAAACTTTAAAATCAGACATCTATGTACATGTCTATGATGCCGTTTGCAGTTATTCTGTTCTTATTGTATTTTTATTTATGTTAGGTTATTTATAGTTTACCGATTGATTAGTATTTATTCCGCCATTACGCAGAAAAATTTGTTATGAGATCAAGTATTCTTATGCGAGAAATTAATACTAATATAGAAAGAGAAATTTAATCAGTATTATACGTAATCTCTTATCAGATAAATTATTATGACTTAAGTATAGTACTTTGTCTGGTAAGGTGTTACAAGAACAATTAACAAAAAGAGGAAATTTTTTTTTTTCTCATATCTAATAAAGCTCAAACTCACTAAGGGGGAGATTGGTAGGGGGTTTCAATTTTCATTCCTGGGAATCTTAAACCTAGGAATATTATCCCCAGGAATAGTTTTCTCGGGCATGTGTATTTTGAGGCGTTTGGTAGGTGGATTAAATTTTCAGGAAAATTTTGTTCATTTCCAAAAATACCCTTGGTAGTTCAACGGCACACGGCGATGGTCTAGTGGTGGTCGACAGTGGCCGATGGTGTAACACCCTCCTAAGTACAGTACTATACTTAAGTCATAGCACCACACTCAGAAGTTGTTACTGTTACCTGAACGGACCTTGTCTGATAGCAACCTCTGGCTGTCCCCAATATTTCTTGAACTATCTGGAGATAATACAGAAATATAGTGAGAATTATAAATTCTCAGTAGGATTCAATTAACTATCATATATTGTGTCATATTATTATCTCCAGTTGCTTCGATTTATTATGTAAAAGGTGAATATGTTAATAGACTTTTTAATTTTATAGTTCAAAAACGTATTATCCGAAGTAGAGTTCATTTTATTCATGTACTTGTTAATCAAAAGAAGAATCTAAACATAAGTGCAACATAATAATTAATGTCAGCATATAGATACAATTAGTCTCTTAATAAGCAGGGAAAGGAATTGAAGCATAAACATAGCAGATCAAAGAACAACTAAATAATATGCATTTATGAGTGCAACCATACATTTGATGCAAGTGATTATTTCTCCTGTTAACTTTCTTTACTTTTGTTACTTGGCACACCTAGGCGTTACGTATCGTCGTTCCTAGGGTGCTTGCATATGTTTTAATCTTTAGTTTTTACTGCCCTTCGGTAGTCTGATCTAGGAGTGAACTCAACTTGTGACCATCGTCACACAGTACTAACCCGCAAGGGGACCCACGTGCCTCTAGGTCGAAGGGACTTAGTTGGCCATCTGCCTCCAACATAAAGGGACCCAAAAGTTTTAGCTGCCTTCATAAGGAGGGACCCAATATGCAACTGCCTCCGAGTGAAGGAACCCACATCTTTATCTTTTAACTGCCTTCACCTGGAGGGACCCAAATAACTGCGTTCGAGTGAAGGGACCTCATATATTCTTCCTTCATTTCATATGCAAATATGCATGCTCTCATAAGAATAATTCATGATCATATCACCATAACATATTCATAATTGTATAGCTGTTTACATAATAGATTTCTCGTAAAATAAACACTCATGATTTTATAGATTTCTGCCAAAAATTCAACAGCATAACGGATCGAGTTCGCCTCTCCATGAATAGTACCAGTACTCAGGAAAACAATTTTTCAGAGAAATCATAACACTTCATTCATAATTCAAACATCAAATTCATGGGCACAATTGTTGCATTTAAAACATGGTTGCTGTCTCAACACTTTCATTCAATCCAATTTTTGTAAATCAGGTCACAATTTCTATTTAACTAATCTGGACCTAAATTTTGGACATGTTAGAGTGTTGTGTGTCCATTTTCTAACCTCATTGGTACCATCTAATTTTGATAGATGTAGCTCAAGTTATTTAAGTTTTATCTCGGTCTGCCCTGTAGCTAGGCAAAATTACACACTTAAAAGTAAAAATTCACTAAAAATTGAAAACTAGTTCAAATCATACGAAATTAGTATCATATTAAATCAAATAGGATAATATTTCATTTGCAAAAGTTCCATTTCATTTGATTTAGTAGAGCTTGAGTTATAAGCCTCGAAATTTGACCTTTCTAAACTGCCCTGTTTTGGCCTGGTTTGGACATAGGGCAAATTCCTCAAACCACTTGGAGCAAACGGGACCATATCTAACTCTAAAATTTTTATGAGATATTCTTCTATGTGTAAGATTTCTAAAAAAGTTAGTTTCATTCAATTCCAAGTTGTATAGGGCAAGTTTTGCCCTGAACAACCTAGTCTACCCAGAATCAAACTCAAAAACCTAGGTCAAACTTCTAAAATTTATATCTCTCTCAATACTAATCCAATGGCCTTATATTCTTATGTATGGAAAGCTCTAAATGTCTAGTTTCATATAAAAATAGATTCATCAAATTTAAACTGTTTTAGGTGGAGCCATGCATCATCCTAATTCTCCACTTCTTCTAGTTTTCTCCTTCTAACTTTAATTCCAACTCAAAATTTCATGTTAATCCAACCATAAACCATCAAATACATCCAATACATCATCAAATAAATAAAGAAAAGTGAAATTTCATGCAGCTACAATTCAGAGAAATCAAGAACAGAAATTGAATCCTACCTCAAATTGAAGCTTAAACTAGTAAGGAAGCAAGTCTTGAGTAAAAGTATGGGGGAAGGGTGAAGAATCAAGGATGAAAAGAGGGAGATGAGGAAGAAAATGAGGGAGAGAGTAGCCTGATGTATTGAGGCCGAAAAAATGAGAGAGCTAGGAGAGAATCATGAAGATTTTCTAATATAAGGTGATAAGTGGTGTTTCTTGTTGGTAGTTGCCTCGAGTGGTTGAAATTCAACCAACTCTCCCTTATTGTGGCTGAGCAAGGTGCCACTTTGGTGGGAAATGGTGGCTGAATTTCAGTCACTTCTTCTAGGGTTTTCATCATATAATTCTAGTGATTCGGTTCCAGCAGTTTAAAATACTGAATCTTTATCGATTTTCTTCAAACCGGTAAATCATTATTGAATAGTTTTGTAAGAATTCCTATGTATCTATCTTAATCTTCTCTAAACTTAATCCTTCTAATTAACACTTAATTAAATCCTAATTAATCTCTAATTAATTTCTAACTAATCTTACTTATCCAATCAAATTGAATAAATCGATTAACGACATAAATTAAACGTATTGTAATTTCGGGCGTTATACTAAATAATTCCTCATAGTCTTTTATACAACAATCTAAATTTCGTTTAGCTCTAATATTTATAGTTCATCCCTAATACTCTTATTTTTCTAATAAATTGATTAACAGCGCAAATCAATTCACTGTTTCTTTGGGATTGTTATCTTCTCGTTTTTTTCATAAATCATTTAATATTTTTTGTTTGGTTTCCGTAACTAATGGCATTTTTGTAATTATGGGCACGTCTAAGGGCATCCCGCATCATTTCACATGTGGGCACCTCCGTGGCCCAATTGGCTAAGAATTGGGTTTCTACATTTCTGCTACATGGTTCTGCTTTGTTTAAAACCTTATTCTACTAATTCTATTGATCTAGGGACCTAAATGTTATTTTTTAAAAAGTTTAGGGGCAAGGCTGTAAATAAGAAAAGTTTACCCAAGGATGTTTTCATTATTTCCTATAACGTTATATAGAGATGTTACAGATGGTGGTTCGGCGATGGTCAGTGGTAGTTTGCAATGGTTGGTGGTGGTCTGGCGGCGGCCTGCGGTGGTCCGGCGGCTAGCGGTGGTAGTTCAGTAGTAAACAGCAGTGGTTCGATAGTCGCCGATGATAATCCGGTGGTGGTTAGCAGCGGTCGATGGTGGTCCGACCATGGCGGTGGTGGTTTGCGGTGGTCTGGTAGCGACCAATGGTTGTCCGGTGGTGGTCCAATGGTTGCTCGATGGTGGTTGGTGGCAGCCGGCAATGGTTCACGATAGCCGATAGTGGTCTGGCAGCTGCCCGGGGTAGTCCGGCGATGGTCAGTGGCGGTCTGGCGGTGGAGGATAATTGGTGATGGGTGATAGCAGGGGTAATTTGGTTTTCTTATATGTAAAAATATTCCCATATCATGGGAATGTTATAATCTCATATATGAGATCGGATTATTTTGGGGGGAATCTTACCCTAAAATCAATCCCAGAAATATTTTTCCAAAACTTGTACCAAACATAAGCATCTTCATGGAATTCCTAAGATTCCTATTCTAAAACAAGAATGCAAAATTAAAGAATTAAAATACAAAAATAATACAATAAAAAATAAATTGCTTATCGATATGGCTGATGTAACGTACTGAACCACAATACGTCTAATTTGTGCCGTTAACTGATTTACTCGATTTCATTAGAGATATAAGAGTAGTTACATGTGAATTAGGGAGATTAAAGTTAGAGGAATTTAAAATTTGTTATGTAGAAAATTTAAGAGGATTATTAGCCTTGTTTTGCCAATTTAAGAGAAATCAGTTTAACTTTCGTGTTGCATATCGTAAAAATTAAGTCAGTAGAAATTTACACTGTTAAAAATCCTAACTTTGGTGCCTAGAATTCAGCAACATCCACCCCATAAAGTGGCACCACCATTAGCCACACAATGAGGATATTCAACAAAAATCAACTCATACCAAAAATCCACCAATCTTATAAGACAAGTCCTTTTCTTCTTTATTACTTAAAACACCCAAAATCCCCAACATCTCCTTCATTATTTCAGCCAAGAGAAGCTGCGCCTCTCCTTCATTTTCTTCTTCTATTTACCCTTATCCTTCACCCTTCTTCATCCTTTATCAACTCCTTCACCCAAGACTTGTGTTTGGCTAGCTCAAACATCAAATTAAGGTAGGATTCATGAACTCTTCTTGTTATTAGTGTGGTTGTGGTTGATTAGGGTTTTTATTCCTCTCACTAGGATGATGATGTATTGTGATTATATGATTTGTTATAGTTGATTGAACAAGGAAACTTTTGGTTTGGATTTTGAAAACTAGTGAAAAACTCAAAGGGGAGTCTAACCAAAATTTGCTTAAACTAAAACCCTAGATGTATTCGTACAGTGGAGTGTATGGCCTCATTTGCAGTCATCAAAATTTGATAAAACCAAATTTAAATGAAACTAGACATTTAGAACATTTTAACTATATAAATTATAAGTCCATTAGATCATAAATGAAGAAGATATTAATTTTTGACATAAACCCTAGGATTCTATCCCTTGTCTTGATTAGTCTAGGTTGTGAAAGGCATAACTCGCCTTATACAACTTCAAATTGAGTGCAATAAACATAAAGAGCAACATGGTATAAGAATTTCAAAGTTAGATCCTTTCTCTATTAGTCCTAGAAATTCTCCAAAGTTTCCTTATGTCCTATCTAGACTGGGGTAGGGCAAACCAATTTAGCCAAAATTGAGAGCTTATGGCTTGAGCTTTGCTTACCTGAACGAAATGGAACTTATGGGAAATAAAAGATAGATCAATTAGCTTTAACTAGGTATAAATTTTGAATAAATCTAATAAAAATTCTATTTTTGATGAATTTTTATAGTTTAATGCTCAATTTTACCCAACAATAGGGTAGCCTTGGGTTAAACTTCAATAACTTAATTTATACTTATCAAAACTTAATGGGACAAAAAAGAATGATTGTGATATCAGTGTAAAATAGATAAGGGAAATCTATTGAGAATTTTCTAAATTCTCATCCAATTGTATATCCATGTCATTCTCAGATAATGGACATGGCGGCGACGATCATCCTCTTCCTTGAGACGCCAAAATTGCAGTGGCACTACGATCATGTGATGGACTCATTGTATATGACCGTCACCTATCGATTTCACTTATATATCTTTTTTTTGCTGAGACTTTGCTATTCCTCTTTTGACCTAGCAGCTCCTTTTTTAGCGATCCCCCTGTACATGACCCATCCTATACCACCACACCAGGTCCCACCACTTGCAGCACCACCATAGCTAGCACACCTAGCCTCCTTTTCTTCTTCATCCTCAGCCCCTGAAAACAGCTATGCCTCCGTTAATCTTGGCATGGTGAATGGATTCCTCTCCTCATAATTCATCTAGTGAAGCCATCCATCCCTGGAGATCACAGTTGTACAAAGTGGCCTTCTTTTGATGTCTCGTATGACCTTGGGCTATAGGCACAGTTTTCTTTTGTCTTCTCATATATTCACACTAGATGAAATGTCCTTTTTAGGACCCTATAGAGGTGCTCTTCATGGTCACGAATCGAATTCTTTTGTTTTGACAATTTTGCTTTATTGTACTCACTGCATGTATATGTACATGAATACATGAGACTATATGTATCTATATGTGTTAGAGATGCTATGATATATTTATTTCTAAACAAGTTATTTAATTTCTTTTATGTTGGGATGCGCTCTGTATGACACATATCGCATAGGTGAAATAAAGCCAAGCTAATGACTCGCATTCAATTTAAAAATTAACTACTAAAATTAATAAAATTAAGGTAAACTAGATAAGATTTATGAGCATGTGACAAACTGCCAAGTAAAATATTATGACTTAAGTATAGTATTATATTTGATAGGGTATTACAAGCGAAGGAGTGCTAGGCATTGAGTTTAAGAGTATTTTTCCACCATGAGTTAATAACTTGGTGCAGATAGTCTTCAGGGCTAATACTCCTTAGAATACAATAGCCATTTCATACTAATTCTACATTTGAAATAGTAAGGCTACAGGAACAACTTACAAGAATTACTCAGGTGAACCCAAAAAATGGATAAAAATAATAACTTTTTTTTAGCTAGAAAAGTTGCTCTTGCATGTGTATATTCCATGAACATTAAGACATATGTTTATACTAATAATAGACAAAAAGAACTTCAGTTGGAAAGCCTTGACAACCAATGAGAAAAAAAAGCAACCACTATAGAGCCATAAAAACAAATAATTAAAACAACCAAAATAACAATAATAACGTATGCTAAAAATGACTAATGTATACTAATGTTAAAGCATTAAAGTAGTAACCAAGTAGTCAATCATCTGCATAATAAAGACTTATCGGATCACATGGATCAATAGGAAATCCACATATTTCTAACAAATATAACAACAGATTGCATAAAAAATCACATAGTTCATATGACAATATGTTGTAGTGCATTAACCAGCACCTCCTTCTTTAAAATCCAATATCTGCATCAATTTTCCAAGCATTCCAACAAGGAGATTTATTCGTAATCATCGTTTAGAGCACAAAGCAACAATTACACCATGAAACATACACCATGATAGTTACACTGAAGAAAGATTCAGTAACCTGTATCTCAGAGAATTGGCTACTTATCTAATTTTTCTGAAGATCTTCCAAGTTTAAATATCATCCAAATTATAAAAAATGCTATGAGGAGAGTATGAGACTTCTAAACACCGCCCCTTAAGCCAAAAGCCAAGTTTGAGTTTGCTAGAAAAAGAATCAAATTTTCCTAATCAGTTTGTTTTCCTTGGAAAACAACATGATTGCTTTCATACCATAATGTCCAAACAACTATAAAAAATGTGATATTATTTGAGGGTATAAGGATAAAAAATAAGCATTTTAGTCCTAATATGTAACACACATTCCTTATTTATTCTTTGTACATAACACTTACTTTTAATTTATATTTTGTACTTCATAATTCTATGCTAAGCTCATGATATTATATTGGCATAAGACAATAAGGATGAAATTGAAGAGTCTAAAATATATCTTTATTCCTTAAATTTACTCTATGTGTATTTTATTCTGTGAGATATAACAATGTGCAAGTTCCCCCTCAGTTTTTGCTAATGGATTTAAGAACCCTCCTAATCTTGTGTAAATGAATGCATGTCCTATGTTTGTTAAAATGATTAAGTGTACTTGAGTTTAATGTGGCCTCACTTGCTCAATGGCATAATACATGCATCTAAAGAATGGCACACATTTCTTGTAGCATAACCATACCTTCGGTTACGATAGCCTACGGCAAGAAGGCTGTTGCTAACTACATTTAGGTGCGGGAAGCCAACATGAGGAGAGACTACCTCGTACTATTTCAAGGTAAATGATTTTTTTAAGGCAAAGTTTTTTAAAAGAAGGGGAGAATTGTAACGTCCCCAACTTTGGATATAGTGGTATGTAATGGGAATCCTAATTCCAAATTGAGTGCAAAAGGTAAAATCTCGATTCCAAGAGAAATAGAAAAGGCCCTAAGATACTAATAGATAAATATTATACTCATAATTACTTGAGTAAAGATATTTTCAATACACTTATTTTAATAAATGTGTGTTGTAACACCCTAGTAGTTCCATTCTATGCTTAAGTCATATTGTGGAATTACTAGTTGCTACTTTTGCTCGCGGAACTATCATTACCTTTTAGAAATTACTTTATACCGAAAATAGGGGTAAAATTTTTTCTACAAAACAAGTAAACCATTTTTGAAATCGAGAGCCATGAGCGCATCGTGAACATATAAAGTAACACCGCTAACCCATACATATATCGCATTTAACAAGCATAGAGACCATAAGAGTAACCACAATTCTTAGAATAATGTAACATTCATTCCACGGCCAACCATGATAATACAATAAGAGTCGTACCAGTTCATACATAAGATAATAATGGGTCCGATATCTATCGTCGGCCCTACACACAAGCCTACCAATACATAATAAAAGGAAATACATCAGAGAATCCTACTACCCAAGCATGCCACATAACGTAATGATAACCCTATAACTACTACCAAAGGGGCTATCCTCGTGCTCGGCCCGCATGCGATCGTCACATCAAGCATCTGGCGGGAGGAAACCGCTCCCATATCCACCGGGAGAAGTACTACCACGTCCTCCTCCTCGAACGCCCTCGCCCACGGCACGGTACGGAATGCGAATGAACCCACGCCGCGAACCGGGGTGAAAATGGGCCAGCAGATGAAGCGTAAGAATCGGAAGATAGACGAATCATCAAGGCTGCGATTTAACCCGAACGGTGAGAACCCCCTAATGAGTCGGATAGAGGGCTCTGACGGATCGGTCTCCACATGGAAGTTTCGGATAAGACGGCTCAGGGGTCGGAATCCGTGAAACAATCGAGTCAAACGGGTATCCGAGTCGATCTCATCATCATCGGGGTATCTCGGTGGCTGAAAGTAGGCGAATGTCATCCATAGTAACCTCGCCAAATGGCTGATGCGGTCGGAAAAATGGGCTCATCACGGAGTCCGAACGGTGGTCGTGGAAGATGTAGACCTCATTCGCCGGGCCGACAAAGATCGAGGCGTTCAAAGACGGTCAAAGCGCCAACGCCACACCGAACTCAATGTAGATCACCACCGCGTCTCGACGCCGACATCCTCTCAAGACGACACGGAACGTAGGAATGAGAAATACTAAATTTCTCAAGAGGATCGCGACTAGACAAACACGATGTCATCGCCATCGTCCCACCACTTCGGGTTTAATTACAAAACAAGGGATGATATAAGTTCACTTTTTTCTGCTTTTGAAAACTTAAACCTCAAAGCGGGTTGCTTTTAAACTTAACATCATAAACACATCATCATGACTAACATCCGTACTAAAACATAGAATAACATCCATAATGCAAATGTGCCATATACTTTCATGCAAAGACACGCATCATCACAGATGTAACCATGGTCATACTTAGACTTTACTTTCATTTTTAGCATGTGCTTAACATTCTTTACTTTCCTTTGAAATAGATCGCTTTTGGACATGAGCTCATTCCGTGACCGTTGCCACGCAGTACTAACCAAATCAGACTAAGCCGATATTGGTTACCTCTAAGTTGGAGGGTCCTCCAAAACACCCTTGCCTCCCTCATAGAGGTTCCTTGTGGATCGCCATCTCTCACTTCCCTTACCGAAGTGATTGAAGGGTCACATCCCATTGATTCTTTTCTTATCTTTATACTTTACATGCATAACTCCTTGACTAGACGCATGCAATGATATGACTAAGTCCATAATTTTGACGGAAATCCGCAAAGATAACGGCTAGACCGGAGCTTCCCCAAAATGCCAATCATCAACATTCAACCAATAGTTCATCACATCTATATCATATAATCACACTTATCATTCAATCATGAGACAAAGCTCAATCAATCTCATCATTCATCATGCCAAGTGGCATCACACATTCATACCCTAAAGGGGTTTATAGTTGTGTCGTTCTTTGTGAAGAATATTATGAATCATCACATGATTTCCCATGATAGAATCACATAGTTAGGATATGTGTTTATAGTCTTTTAGTTACTTGGTCCTTGGATGAAAGTATGCTTTACTTAAGTACATGTCTTATGAAACACTTGTTCAAATTAATTAAATTATGTGATTGTTTCCTTTCCTTGAGATAGCGCACTTAGTGATTCCTAGGTTCATGGTATGCTTAGAGGCCCTAATCATACTTCTGTTCCCAAGGAGTTCGAGATCCCTCTAATCCTTGGGTCATGACAACGCATAACCACATCATGAACCCAACAACACCAATGTTCACTAATCACCAAGGGTGACTTTTAACTTAGTCAAGTTGCAAAGTTTTAAACTTTTACTAATAACATACCAAGGTTTTGCCTTAAACATTATTAAAGTTGTCATTCTTTATAAAGTAGTCATAAAGTCTTATTCTTTATGAAAGTAAGTGCCTTTGACATTAAGCTCTTATCTTAAGATTGGATCTTTATGAAATAATGATACAAGCTACTAGCTTTTTGA
This sequence comes from Pterocarpus macrocarpus, assembly GCA_031439585.1. Classification (NCBI taxonomy): domain Eukaryota; kingdom Viridiplantae; phylum Streptophyta; class Magnoliopsida; order Fabales; family Fabaceae; genus Pterocarpus; species Pterocarpus macrocarpus. The sequence continues at coordinate 30,826,278 of CM062515.1, forward strand.
ATAAAAAGTCTAAAACTTTGAGAAGGTTCATAGTCTTATCAAATCATGGAAACAAAGAAAGGTGAAGCTTTTCTAATCATTCACTCATCATAAAGAGAAAGGAACAACTTTAAGCTAGAGATCAATAAGAACATGGGTTTCCAAAAGAAGAAACTTAAGAACACATGAAGAACATCAAGAACATATTTTACTAAAAGAGGAAACTTAAGAACACATGAAGAACATCAAGAACATATTTTTCTAAAAGAGGAAACTTAAGAACACATGAAGAACACATTTTTCCAAAAGAGGAAACTTAAGAACACATGAAGAACATCAAGAACATATTTTTCTAAAAGAGGAAACTTAAGAACACATGAAGAACATGAAGAACACATTTTTCCAAAAGAGGAAACTTAAGAACACATGAAGAACATGAAGGATCTTCTCAAGTTTTCACTTAGAGATCTTGGTCATGAAAGACCCAAGCTCCAAGCTTTCTTGAGCAAACAAAATGAAAAAGATGAAGATCACTACCTTTCTTGAAGATGGCACAAAAACAAGAGAAATGGAAGAAAAAGATGATGACTCCTCTTGATGATGAAGGTGGCGGTTTTGCAAGAAGGAAGGAGAAGCTCTTGAAATCTTGTGGAAATGGAGGTTGTAGTGTTTTGATCTTGTCTCCAAAGACCCAAAGATGTGATCTTTGAAGGGCTTAGTGAGGAAGGTTTGGTTATGGAGGTGGAAAATGATGAAGAAGATGAAGAAGAAGAAGAAGAAGGAATGTAGAGAGAGGTTGGAGAGTTTGAGAACTTTAGAGAGAGAATGAGAAGTTGAAAATGAAGTGAATGTGTGTGTGTGTGTGAGAAAGTGGCGTCCTACATTAAGGGAGGGGGAGTGAGATATTTTGCTTAATTTTGTGTTAATTAGTGATTAAGGGGACAAATGGGATGATGGGGAGACAAAGCATGGTCAAACTCTTACATAAAGTAGTCTTGTCTCATGCTTTTTGCTTTTATGACATCACTCTCTACTTTATTGTCTAGTTGACTAAATTTGAATTTAATCATGTGATTAAGTGCTCATACAACTTAATTAAGGTGATTAAGCAAGAATTAGTGATTAACACATAAGAACATGATTAACAAAAATTAATCTCACGATTAAGCTTAATTAACCTTAATTAAACTTGAGTAAGCTAATTAAGGGCGATTAGTGCTTAAGTAAGCTATAGGGGCTCTAACTTGCTTAATTAGAGATTATCTAACCTTGATTAGGCACTTGACCCTTCTCGTCCGAGTCAACCCCTTAATTAAGCCCTAATCTCGAAATTCCTCATTAAGTGCCTAATTACTCAGGGTTACTACGGTAATTTAGCACGACATGAAATTGAGGATGTTACATGTGTGACTAAATACTCTATGTAAAGAGTATGCCAGAGAACTTGGTAGCTTGAATATTATATCGGACACCTTGAATTAATCCTCAAGGGTCTATTATTGATTGAATTATTTTTGGAAATGACATTTTAATTCCTTTGGTTGTGATAAACGTGGAAATAATATTCATACATGAATTATGAGGAAGTAAGATTCCATGCTTATTCATATGTCACTCCAATGCAAGACCACCTTTATAAATGCCTCATTACCTACTCAACACTTTATAATTCATCAACAACACAAACACAACTCCACCCCCTTTCTCCCTCACCATTCAACCATCACCACCCCAAATCACCATTTTTCCTCCAACTTTAAGACCTTGTATGGTGGCTTTCTTTTCCCCAAAATGTTTTCATTCTTCACAAAAATGAATCCTCACAACTTCCTTTACATATTCACATAAGAATCAAGAAGATCGATTAAATTTTTGGAGCTCCACCTTGCTTGTACAACTACAACCAAGAAGGGGAATGAGGGGGAGATTGTTGCAGTTGAAGAACTTGGTTTTGGTTAGAAGAATCAAGAAATAGGTGGACAAAATTTTTCGCTCTGCTGTCCCCTTTTAACCGTAAGCCAACAACCCCTATAACCTTTAGATTAAATTTGATTTTTTGCAATTGAGTTTTGTGTATGATGTTGCTTTGTGAAGTTATGGGTTGTTGTTGTTAGAAACATGTTTGATATCCTAAGCCTTATGGATTCCTTATGAACTTGGATATACTAGAATAATGAGAGTTTGTACTGTTATTGATGATGTTGTTAGTGAGGAAATTTTGGTGTGTAGTAGTTATGGTGTCAAAATAATGGTGGTGAGATATTGTTCTAGTTATACTAGCTTCTACTTAACTAGGAACCTTGAGTATATGCCAACTTAAGGTAAATAGGTAAAGAAGTAGGTTTCGGACCATAAACTCTCTAAGATAAGTTGATTTAATGCATTGGTGAAAAGAATTGTTAAGTTAGAACCAAAGGAAAATGATTAGCCAACTTTACTAATTAAGAACATAACACTAGTTTTCTACATAGTCCTAGCTGGGATAGCTTGTATTCAAAATAAATATTTAAGGCTATGATGATTGAAATCAAGTGGGACTTGTTTATAATGAAATATCCTTCATAGGATAGCATACTATCAAGTTTCATAGTTTTCTAATAAGAGATGTGAATTTAGGAAACTTCGGAATTGGAATATTCGAGTAGAGTTAGTAAACAGAACCAAATTCACTTCTCATACCTCAAATTAGGATATGAAGCTTAGAGTCATCTAAGTTAAATTGAGGGAGATACGAATTTTTAAAGTTGTCATTTCTGCATGTAGCCTAAATTGAACTAGCAAACTTGTGTATTGCATAACCTAAGCTTTATAACCCTGATTGAGGCAAGACAATTTTTTGAAAGGTAGGATGTGATAGTTATAAAAAGGTTTTAGAGGCAACAGAAGGTTGGAAGGTATCACAATTATATTCTCCTCAATGTATCCCTGGTAGAGTTATGTAAGGAAGTTAGGCAGGCAGAATGATTCTTTCAACCCAAGGCATTCCAAGTAACAGCCAATATAAGCAGGTCTTTATTTTGCGAGTTCCACAATGGGTTCAAGCACAAAATAGAGGACTGCTACAACCTCCAAGATACAGTTAAGTAGTTGATAAAAGAAGGCCAGTTGGCGATATACATCATTTCGTAAAGGAGTCCCAGAAAGATGAGAGCCTCTCCCATGAAGGACGAAGAATAAAGAAAATTGAGAAACTACAGGACCTTAGAACCCGATAGAGCTCGAGAGACGTAAGAGGAAGGTGAAATCGTAACTAGAACCATCAACGTTATAGCTGGAGGATTTGTTCGAAGCGGTGCCACTAAGTCAGTCTATAAAAAACATCTCTAAGAAGTCCTAAGCTTGTCATTTGAGAATGAAGAAGACACCCAAGCCATCTCCTATGCCCGAGATCGTCTTCTCAAGCTCTGACCTCAAAGGAATTGTTCTAGGGCACAACAACCCCATGACCATCTCAGCTATGATGGTTAATACCAAGGTAAAATGGGTTTTTGTAAACCAGGGAAATTTAGCCAATATCATTTTTCGAGATGCCTTTGGCAAGTTAAGGTTAAAGAAGTCTAACCTCTAAACTTATAAAGAAGAGCTTATCGATTTTTCAAGAGAAAAGGTACACCCAAACAAGTATGTCACCCTCAACCAAACTATGGGAACTCGACCTTGGAATCGAATAGTCAAGGTTGATTTCCTAGCAGTTGAATACCCCTCAACATACAATGTGATTTTGGTAAGGGCGGCTCTAAATAAGATCGGAGCAATAATTTCCACAGTCTGCTTCACCATAAAGTTCTTAACAGACAATGGAGAAATTGCAATGGTGAAGGCTGACCAAGCAGTAGCTCACCAATATTATAATGCAAGTTTGGAAATCTATAAAGGTACAAAGGAGGAGTCTAGAAATTGTTCCCATCCTCCAAGTTCATCGAAGGTCATGATGGTAGACTTCAATGCTTGAGGACGTCAAGAAATGAAGAGGCCTAAGCCTAATAGAGAGTTCGAAGTTGTTCAAATTGGATCACAATTGATCAAAAAACTTAAATTAGCAAGAGCCTCCTGACCTCAATAAAAGAGGAGCTCTTCAATCTTTTGAAAAAGAATGGGGATTTGTTCACCTAGACTATCGTCAATATGTTCGGGATTAACCCAGAGTTCATGTGCCATCGCCTAATATATTCCTTGAGGCTCGACTTGTAGCCTAGAAAAAAAGGAAGATGAGTCTGGATAGGCCCCACACCATTCAAGAGCAAGTTCAAAACCTCCTAGACACTGAATTCATCCACAAGATTATGTACTAGACTTGGTTGTCCAATGTTGTCATGGTGAAAAAATCCAATAAGAAGTGGCAAATGTGTATCGATTACACGACCTGAACAAAGCTTGACCAAAGGATTCTTAACCTCTACCAAGCATAGGCTATTTTGTGGATGTTGCTTATGGTTTTCTTTTTCTCTCTTTCATGGATGCATACTCTAGGTACAATCAAATTCCGATGCACCCATACGAGGAGGAAAAGACAGCATTCATCACTCTAATGGCTAACTACTATTAGAAAGTTATGCTATTTGAATTAAAGAATGTAGGGGCTGTAACACCCTCTATTATATAAGCCATGCTCGAGTCATGTAAATATATTAAGAGGTTGTCACTGTGCTAAGAAAACTTTAAAATATGGAAAATATAATATATGGCCCTTTAACTGCTTACTTTATTACCGACTAATAGTCTCTGATACATGGAAAAATATAAAATAGTTACACTTTAAAAGAAACTATGACTGATATAGTAAACAGCGTCTACTTCTGACTAGTCATTACTAGCTTCAATGATCTCTTGGTCTGGCTTACGCCCGATGCTTGCTCCATGAATGGCCTTGTACTCTGCCTCGTACTTGGTTTCCAACTTGGGTGCTGGAATGTTTACTAACAGTAAAAACATGCAGCAGCAAAGTGAGAACCTAAGGTTCTCAATAGGTAAACATGAACTATTCTCATATAGTGCCATCATAAACATTCCAGCCGCTTCGGTTTATTATGAAAATATGAGCACATATACACAAACAATGGTTCAATTTTAAGTGGAAAACATCTTTCTCGAAGCGGGTTATGTTTTAACAATCACTTGCCATATTATATGACAAATATAGAAGTACAAATAGTGCAATATGCTTCAACAAGAATCTTAATAACCTTATGACTTAATGGGATAACTGAAGATGCACATAAAGATGCTTGTACTTGTCTGTATGCAAGTGCACTTGACTTAATTCGGATCTTTCTTTAACTTGCAACTTGATCTTGCTCTTTTCTGTACTTGGTCCCCCGGAGGTGAATGGCCTCTCTCACCCCTGGGTGATAGCCTGCTTTTCAGGTTCGAGCTCGTACCTATACATGAGTGACAGGTTTACTTTCCTCAACCCTCACACCGGTCTATTCCCCTTAAATCTGGTCGGGGGCTGGCCCAAGTCTTAGACAAGATCGCCTGCCCACGCTAGCTGGGTTTATGCCATGCCTTACGTGGTAGCTTGGTACGTCTTTCTTGCAAGTTCTTATTATCTTTTTCCTTTTCATATCTTGTCATGCATGCAGACGCTTGGTGCATTCATGAGTATGTCTCATACTTTATACATCATATCATGTTCTAAGCATATACTTGCATGCATGATGTTCATGAATATGACATGTAAACGTAAATACATTCAAAGCATAATCATTCATAGCATAAGTTCTCATAAATCCTTGCTGAATTTCGGCAAAGATAACGGATCGAGTCCGCTTCCCCATGAATAGTGCCAGACCACTAGTACAATCTTTCAAACTTGTAATTCAATATGGATCAGCCATTATATAGATATTCATAGAATCATTCATCAAGTTCAATTCAAGCATCTATAAGGTTTTCAGTTTACTCCTTCCTATTCTGCCCCATTTTGGTATACTCCACCTTTATTGTAATTCAACTTGTTTGAGTCTAATTTTTGGATATATCATAGCATTATGTGTCTAGTTTCTAACCTTTTTGGTCTCATCTCATTTTGAGTTGTATAACTCAAGATATAAACATTTTATCTTAGCATGTCCTGTTCTTAGCCAGAATTGGGTTCCTATAGAAGAAAATTCACTAAAAATTGAAAACTAGGTGAAATCATGCGAATTTTATATCAAACTAAAGCTAACACAACAACCTTTAAAATGAGTTAAGTTTCATGTCATTTGCCTAAGTAGATTTTGAGTTATGACCCTCGAAACATTACCCTACTGGTCTGTCCTGTTCTAGGCCAGTTTAAACTTAAGCCAACTTCATTGATGTGCTGGGATCAAAGGACAACGAATTAGATTCTGAAATTTTTATGGGATGTTCTCTCATGTGTTAGATTTTAAACATCTTTAGTTGCACTCAATTTGAGGTTGTATAGGGTGGGATACACCCTTCTCAACCCATGCTGCCCGGGTGAGAACCCAGATTTCTAGGTCTAACTTCAAAAATTCATAACTAATTCTATACTAATCGAATGGCCTTATATTTTATATGTATGGAAAGCCCTGGATGTCTAGTTTCATTTAAAAATGGTTTCATCAAATTTAAATGGCGGTAGGCAAAGTCGTACACTCCGCCGTACGGACCGTCGAGGAGAAAACCCTAACATTTTCTTGAACTCTCCTTGGATTCATGTTTTTCTCTAATCAATACACCCAATCTTCAATTCAAACTCACATATACATCTTAAACCAATCTTAATTCATCATCATCACTCAAGATAGCATCAGAATCTTGCAAGAAATTGGGAAGAAAATAGAGTCCCAATCAGCCCAATTCAAAGAAAACAAGAAAAGAAGTTGGAATTCCTACCTTGGTGGTGTGAAATCTTGATGGAACTTGATCTTGGAGTGAAGTTGATGGTTGGGGCTTGAGTTTGGGGATGGGAGGAAGTGGAAGAAGATGAAGAAGAGTGGAGAAATGGGGCTGGTAGTGGGGAGCTCGAAAATGATAAGAAGAAGGAAAGAAAAGGTGAGATATTTGGAAGCCACTTAGTCTTGATTGGTGAATTCAACTTGGTCATAAAATCTGGTTTAACTTTCCATCATCAAGGGCTGTTAAGGCGCCACTTGAGGGAGTTATTTGGTTAAATCTTAGCCGTTGATTCTAGGGCATTCATAGAAAAATTCTACTGGTCTGGTTCCGACAGTTTAAAATACCGTAATCTTACCGATTTCCTTTAAATTAGTAAAACGGTTTTAGAAGAATTCTATGAAGCTAAACCATACTCGAACTAGTGAAATTCTACTGATTCGGTTCTAGAGATTTAAAGTACCGAATCTTCGCCGATTTTCTTCAAATCGGAAAAACTTTACTAAATGACTTTGAGAGGATTTCTATATCTCTATCCTAATTGTTCCTAAGCCTCATCCCTCTAATTAACATCTATTTAACTCCTAATTAATATTTAATTAACTCCTAATTGCCCTTACATACTGTTGAAACCGAATAGATAGATTAACGGCATAAGTTAGACATTTTCGCAATTTTGGAGCCTTTTTGTTTTCTGTCTTCTATAATTAATGGCATTTCCGTAATTTTGAGCAAGTCCAGGGGCACCCCACATCATTTCACATCCGACTGCATCCGTGGCCCAATCGGCAGAGAGTTTAACTTCTACGGTTTCACCACGTGATTCTGCTCCGTTCAAAACCCTATTCTGCCAATCCTATAGATGTGGAGACATAAAGGTCATTTTATGAAAAGTTCCAGGGTTATTGTGGAAATATTCACTTTTGTGGCCAAATAGCTCTTCATGTCATACCAAAAGTGGAACTCGCTTCCATAAATTCGAAATCGGAACTCGTGTATTATGTGTAAAGTCGGAACCCGCGTCCCCTTTATTTGAGCTTGGAGCTAAAACCTGATGTCAAAACCCGTCCAACCTTATTTGGCACTTGGGGGTAAGTTCGGATATCGGAAATCATACCGCTTACAGTCACCTAATCCCGGAACTCCCCATCCAAACTCGGGAACACCAATATAAATAGAAAGCCTCTTGGAATAAACTCGGATATCGGAACTCGTTTATGACTTGGAAATCAGCTCAAAGATCCGAACTCGTATCCATTCTAATTGAGTTCAACTCTGAGGCGGAATACTCGTTACACTCAACTCGGAGGTCGGAAACCATGTATACTATTTTGAAACATGAGGTATGAAGTCGGAACTCGGGTACATCTGCTTGAAACTTGGAGATAAATTATGAGATCGGAAATCGGGTACATTGTGTTTAAGACATGAAATCGGATATCGGAAATCACTCCATGTTGTTTTGGACCTGAATGTTAAGTCGGAAGTCGGTAAATTATGCTGAAATTCGAAAATGAACTCGGAAGTCCGAAATAGTTTATTTTGTGTGTGAAATTCGAAGATAAAGTCGGAAATCATGAAAACTTGAAGGTGAACTCGGAACTCGGAACTCGTGGTGGAGGTAGAATGGAATAATTTAGCACAAGGAAAAATTGTGATGTTACAGGGGCCAGCTGTTAGAGATTGATAACAAAATCTTTGCTGACCACATTGGAATATTGATGGAAATCTACATTGATGATATGTTGGTGAAGACGATGGAGGATGGCAAACTAATCTCTGACCTTGAAACTGTCTTCAGCTACCTATGCAAGCATAACATGAAATTGAGCTTGCAAAAATGTGTCTTTATTGTCGAAGCCAGAAAGTTCTTAGGGTTCATGCTCACACATCGGGGAATTGAGACAAACTCCGATAAGTGTCGAGGGATTTTGGAGATGAAAAGTTTGACCTCTATTAAGGATGTTTAGTGTTTGATGGGAATGATATTATCCCTTTCCCGTTTCTTGGTGGCATCAACCCGGAAGGTGTTCCCTTTTTTTTTCATTACTCAAGGAATAAAGTATCTTTGAATGGACGCCTGAATGTGAAACAACGTTCATGGAATTCAAATAATATCTCTCTAGCCCGCCGATCTTGCACAAGCCCGAGGTAGGCCAAGCATTATATTTGTATATCTCGGTGAGCAATGCGGCTATAGCCAACACATTGATCCAAAAAGACTTTAGGCAGCAACACCCAGTTTATTTCATTAACAAAGCACTCCAGGGGCCAGAGCTTTGATATCAGAAATTGGAGAAATCCACTTTTGTGCTTTTGGTAACTGTTTGATGCCTTCGATAGTACTTTCAAGCTTATCCCATAATAGTAAGGACTAACCAACTCTGCAGCAAGTACTCCAAAAGCTAGACCTTACAGGAAGAATGCTGGCATGTTCAGTAGAGCTCTCAAAATTTTAAATCTAATATGAGCTTAGGATTGCCATAAAAGCCTAGGTATTGGTAGATTTCCTAGTGAAGATGGTAGACGAAAAGGAAGCGTAATTACCTAGTTGGATGTTACATGTAGATGGAGCCTCCAGTGCTAGAAGCTGTGGAGATGGCATTATATTGGAAAAGGAAGGTGACATTATGGTTGAACTCTCAATTAAGTTCAACTTCCCATTATCCAATAACCAGGCTGAGTATGAAGCACTGATCACATGACTTTAGCTAGCTGTCGAAGTCAGTGCAACCAGACTTACGATCTGTAGTGATTCCCAAATTATAACATCGCAAGTAACCAAAACCTACTGGGCCAAGGATATATTATTGTAGAAATACTTAGCCAAGGTGAAAGATTTGACGAAGAAATTCAAGATTTATAAGATCTGACATGTTACAAAAGAAAAGAATGTTAGAGCTATCATCCTTTCTAAGTTGGCCAATACTAAGCCATGAAGGAACAACAAGAGTTTGATCCAGGAAACATTGAAGACCTTCTCCATAGCTGAAGTAGTGCCGACCTGCCCAATAGAGGAATCCCTAGGTTGGATAACTCTAACTTGGAGTATTTACATAACAGAACTCTTCCAAGTGATCCCGTGGAAGCAAAAAGGTTGGGAAAGAAAGCATCCTACTACACCTTTATTAAAGGACAGTTGTGCAGAAAAAGGCTTATCTCCATTACTTTTGAAGTGTCTAAGCCCAACGCGGATCTCCTTTATTTATGGAAAGATCCATGAAGGGTCCTATGGCCATCACCTTGAAGGGAAAGCATTAGCATTAAAAGTCTTATGGTTGGATATTATTGGCCTACTATGGTCAAAGACTTGGTAGATTTTGTGAAGAAATGTTTGAAATGCCAACAGCATACCTACTTTCAGGTTGCCTCTACTAAGGAGCTCACGATGATGATGTCCCCATGACCATTCAATAAATGGGAAATCGACCTCATAGGCCCTTTTCCACTTGCCTTGGGACAAGTGAAGTACTTGAATGCTAAAGCCTTTGGGGTACTTCACCAAGTAGGTGGAAGCAGAGCCTTTGTCCACCATTATTGCAGCACAAACTCGAAAATTCGACTGGAGAAACATCTTCACCTTCTTTAAAATACTAGAATCCATGGTCATGGATAATAGAACTCAGTTCATAGATTAGAAGTTCTGAGGATTTCTTGCTAGTTACAAGCTGAAGCAACACGTCACCTTAGTGGAGCACTCCCACGCCAATGGACAAGTTGAAGCCACCAACAAGTTCGAGCTTCGAGGTATAAAGAAGAGATTAGATAAAGCAAAAGGAATATGGGCCAACGAGCTCAGAAGCATTTTATGGTCATATCAGACGACCCCTCATTCAACCATTGGCAAAACCCCTTTCAAGTTAACTTGCTAGATAGACGTAATAATCCTAATAAGAGTTGAAGAGCCTAGTCTGAGGATTTTTTTCAAGCTACGAATTTTGAGGCCTAGGCAGATCTCTCAAATGAAGCTAGAGAACTGGTGCATGTAACACTTTCCCAAGCGCAGCACCATACTTAAGTCATAGTACCATACTCAGGAGTGTGACTAGTACTTATACAAACTCTATATGATAGCACTATTCGACTGTCTTCAATCTTCCTAGCCAACTCCGTACATGGTGAACACCTTCAATATCTTTGGAACTATCTGGAGATAACACGAAAACATATATAGGGCTGAGAATTATAAATTCTTAATAGGATTTCCTAAGCTATCATATACCATGTCATCGTTATTATCTCCAGCTGCTTTGGTTTATTATGAAAAAGGTGAACACATGATATAACCATTTTAGTTTTATAGTTTGTTAACATATTGTCCGAAGTAAAGTTTATTTTATTCATTCACTTGTATAACATGCATATATATATGAATGCAACTAGACTCTTGATGCAAGTGCTCGTGTCTATCTTTAACTTTCCTTTCTTAACACACCTAGGTGTTACATATCGCAGTCCCTAGGGTGCATTCTTCAGTTATCTTTCCTTTACTTGAATCTGGCTTCTCTGTACTTGGTTCCCCAAAGATGAATGGTCTTTTTCACCCCTAGGTAATAGGCTATTTTCTAGGTCTGAGCTTATACCTATACATGAGTGACGAGTTTTCTTTCCCTAACCCTCACACCGATCTACTCCCCTTAAAATCTAGTTAGGGGCTGGCGTAAGTCTTAGACAATACTGCCTTGGCCCACTGTGAGGTGGAGGCTCGGTATGTCCCTTAGTATCCATTTATTTTCATGCATAACATGGTATATGCACTTATGCATACCTCTCATAACTTACTTTGAAACATTCTTGCATGCATGATTTTCATGGGTACACACACACACACACACACACACATATGCTCATAGCTTCACATTTGTAAATAATCGACTTGAAAAAAATCAAACTACCAATTCGTCATTCATATACATTTTGCTGAAAATTCGGCAACAAAACAAGTCAAATTGGACTTCCCTATGAATAGTGTACATCAAATCAGACAGCCAGTCAAAATACCAGAACCAACATAATATCACGTTGACAATTCAACAGTATAATAAAGAATTATATCTTCAAGATCTCAATTCATTGGTATTCATGTCATAAGAATTATTTAAACTCTTGAAATTTCCTATGCATGTCAACTTTCAAAATCTGCCCTGTTTTATAAATTATGGCATAAATCCATCTCAACTCATTTAGATATGGAATTTCATTATGATATAACCTTGTTTGTCTTATTTTAGTTATCTTTAGTCCTACTAAATTTTGATAAGTATAAATTAGTTATTAAAGTTTAACCTAAGGCTACCTTGAGGTTAGGCAGAATTGAGCACCAAAATGTAAAAATTCACCAAAAAAATAGAATTTTCATTAGATTTATCCAAAATTTATATCTATGCAAATATAATTGAACTATCTTTTATTTCTTAGAAGTTTCACTTTGTTTGGGTGAGCAAAGATCAAGTTATAAGCTCTCAAATTTGGCAAAAATATTCTGTCTTATTCCAATCCAACTTGAAAATAAGGCAACTTTGGACAAGTTCTGGGAACAATAGCTCTAAATTTTTTATGTCATGTTACCCTATATGTTAGCTTCCTAACAAAAAATTGGCTGCACTAGATTTGAAGTTGTATAGGGTTAGTTACTCCCTTCATAACCCGGACTGGTTAGAATAAAGGATAAAATTCAAGGGTTTACTTAAAAAATTCATAACTTTCTCATTACAAGTTCAATGGCCTTATAATTTATATGGTTAGAAAGCCTTAGATATCTAGTTTCATCTAAAAATAGTATTATCCAATTTTGACCACTATAGCTAAAAAAATATGATACCGTACATAGTATGGATATGTTTTAGGGATTTCATTTCTAACTATTTTGTTTGAGTTCTTTTTGAGTTTTTGATAGATTTTGCAACTTAACCAAGAATTTCCATGACTAATCAATAGAGACAAGTCATTAAATCATTATATAATATCATACTAAGAGGAACACAAAAAAAAAATTATTCAGCCACACAACTCTAATTATCAAGTAAAAACTCAAGAAAATCCTACCTAGATTCAAGTCTTGAGCCAAATAAGAGCAAGCTTTGGGTGAGAGAGAGTTGGTAAGATGATGAAGGGTAGATGATGGAGTGAGATGAAGAAGAGAATGAAGGGGGAACTCAGCTTATTTGGGGCCAAAACTGAGGGAGGAGAAGAATGGAAATTTGAAGCTTATATGTCATAAATGTTGAGAATGACTTATAGAATATGATTGGTGGATTTCATCTCCTCTTGAAATTTGTTTAAGTTGCCCACTTCGAAGGGCTTAGATAGTGCCACCTAGGTGGGGTAATTGGCTAAATCATTGCCATTCAATTTAGGGTTACACAGTGTAAATTTCTACTGATCTAATTCTTGCTTTGTACAACATCGAAGCTTAACCCATTCCTTTTAATTTAATGAAACATTACTAGTAGTTATCATAAATTTTCTACATAACAAATTCAAAATTTTCTAACCCTAATGTTTATATTTTAATCCTAATTGCTCTTATTTCTCTGATGCAATGGAATAAATTAATTAGTAGTGCTAATCAGTCGCACCGTTTCTTCGAGATGCTACAGTGCATATTTGGGAAAAAGCCTTGAAGTAAAGAATCATTACAAGGTACAACTCCATTATAATTCCTCCAAAATTTGAAGAAGGAAATCTGGAACTCCGACAAGTTGACATCAGATCACCACCATCCGGGCACAGCAAGCTCACATTGAATTTGGAAGGCCCATATCGAGTCATTGAAGTTTTACAGAAAAGAGCATACAAGCTTTCTACTTTGTCAGAATCCGAGGTTTCGAGGTCATGGACTACCTCGAACCTTAGGAAATTTGATATATGATTTAACCACGCAAAGTAAATGTACTTTTTATCCTACCTTAAGTATGAAGCGAGGCTGTTGTAAATCCCCTAATTAATTATGTGTGTAAATACACCAGTTAAATGAATAATTCTTAACATAACATTATAAATAGGAAAGGAAATAATAGGATAATTATAATGATAATATAATATAATTAGAAACTACAATGGCATAACACTAGATTTTACTCGTATAGTGAAAGTTGTATGGGTAGTTTCTTGAAACATAAGAAATTGGTTCGGTAGAAGTTTGAAATACAAGAAAACCTAAATATCCTCAACAAACCCTAAATTGTGTGGCTAAGAATTAGCCATATTAGTCATCTTTTAAGAAAAAAGGATGACCATACAACAAAATTTAGGAAGATTAATTTTAATTTCAAATCAATTTTATAAAATTCAAAAATTAGAGAAGATAAGCACTTTGTGCTCATCACTTTCTCTCTTTCTCCTTTGAAATTTTTGAGCCTTACCTCCATATCTCCGCCTCCATTTTCTTCTTCCTTTTCATTCTCAAAAACCTTGTCTTTCCTTGAGCCTCTTAACTTCTACTTGCAACCTAAGTTTTATTATCTTCATTCAACCAAAACAAGAAGCAAAACCCTCTTTCTGTTGGACCATATACTTCGGCTATCACAAGGAAGAAAGGAGGCTAGTTGTTATCTTGGAGTTTTGGGGGAAGTTTAGAGCCCAAAGAAGCAGAACTTGAAGAGTTTGGAGCTTTGGATCTAAGGTAGGCTCCTAGATTACCTACATATCAAGATATGGAAATATGAATTAGGGTTTTTAATTTATTGAAACTCTCATAATTTGAATTGAATATGATGATATTTGGCCTGATTTTAAATGAATTATAAACATTGAAACTTAATTTGGTGAGAGTTGAAAGCTAGGAACTCAAAACAACTTAAATAAAAAATCCATCTTGTAGAGAAGTCTATGAATGATGTTTATTACAGAGTGAATATCTTAAGCTAGAAACTTCAATTTGACATGAAACTAATTTTAGATGAAAGCTAACTCGAAAAGGAATCTAACCATATAACATATAGACCTATTGGACTTAGGGTGAGGAAGCTATGATATTTTCAATTTGGCTAAAAACTAGAAACCATAGACCTAAGCAATATGTGTTGTAAAAGGCATAACTCGCCTTATACAACTTCAATTTGAGTGCAACTACTTTTTTTTTGGAAAAATACACATAGGGGATCATGACTATAAAATTTTAGATTCAAATTCTTAGTGGATTGCTCCTAGCAATTCCATGAAATTGTCTCATGCTTGGGGAGTGTTAAAATAGGGTAGCCTCAATATAGAGCTTATATCTAAAGCTCTGTCTAGTCAAATAGAGTAGAACTTGTTTTGCTTTAAAAGTGTTCAATTAGCTATAACCTTCTAAAGTTTCAGAGCAAAATGATGAAATATGTATTTTTGGGGATTTTTTTTTAAAATTATGTGTTCAAGCCTATCCACTAATAAAATAGTAGTAAAGAAAACATGAATAACTTAAACTGCACTTATCAAAACTAGTGGGACCAAAATGATTTAAAAATAGACATAAAAGGAAACACTCTTGTAAAGTTTGAGACCTAGATAGCCTAAAATGAAATTTTGGTGAATTTTTGGAAACCTAGGAAGAATTGAGGTTTATACTCTAACTGGTAATACAAGTGACTATGACTCAAGCTAAGGGTCCCCGAAGGATTTGGGGCCAAAGTTAACTGAATAATTCAATATGTTATATTGATTTTACATGATCTAGATGCATAAAACATGCAATGGTTATTACTTAAACTTGATGAGAATAAGATTGCTCTATGAATGTTATAGTCTATTTTGCATTGAAATTTAGTTACATATGCCTTTGTAATTGAATGCCTGGATTTGTTAGCTGATTTCTAGCTGTGACAATTTTGGGAAAGCTTCATATGCAGCCGTTATGCGGCCATATTTTTGGCAAGAATTTAGTGAAGTTAAATTATGAAGCATATTGCACAATCATGTATATGGATACTTATAAGAACATGAGCTTTCAAAAAGTTCAAGATAACTATGATTTTCTTTCTACTTGGGCCAAAGATATGTAAATCTAGCTGAAGGTAGGAAATGTATACCTGGTTTCCCTTGAACTAAGTCAAGGAATGTATACCTAGCTAAGAATAGGCCTATGTGAGCGTCAGGGAATGTATAACTGGCAATCACGTATAGGAACGAGCTCCGTCCTGATAAGCAGCCTATTACCTAGGAGTGGGTAAGGCCACTTATCTCAAGGGTCACCAAATATAAGTGCTCATGTCATAATTTAAAGTAAAGGATAAGACAAGTGCATCTACATTTGCATTCGCATTGCACACCGCACTACTGTATTATATTATTATAAATGTTATGAATTGACCTTTAATTTCAAGTGTGTGAATAAAATGAATCTGCTTTGGACTAAAGAGTTTTGAAAACCTATCAGATAAGCTTTTACTCTTTTATCTGCTGAGACATTTTTTTTGTAATAAATCGAAGTAGTTGAGGATTTTGACGATGACAGTGTATGTGGTAATTTAGGAATACCTACTAAAAATTTTAAATTCTCATCCTTATCTGTGTGTGTTTCTATATTATCCTTAGACCCCACCGATAGCGTTGATCATGTTCTTCATTGAGATGCCCAAGTGGTTGTGGAATTATGACCATGCCCTAGACTTCATGTTCATCATGGGTTGGGCCCAAGTCTGAATGTATATATTCTTTTGGTGCTCTTTTTCTGTTTCTGTCCTTTCTAAGCAATTCAACCTAAAGGCCCATTTCAACGAGGTACCACTATTTATAGCACACCCAGTGGCTTTTGTACCATATCCACTTTCTCCCACATCAGCCATGGATACGGACCTATTTGAGGCGAGCTTATCGTCTCCCTCCTCCTTTTCTTCTACAGATGTAGGCATCTACCAGCTAACCTCAAAGCAGCAAGTATTCTGGAGAATGACTTCCGTATTGCCGAGCTAGACTAAGAGATAGTATAGGATATTTGTGAGGCTTGCGAGCCTTGTACAATTGTAGTAGGAGTAATGTTGTATTAGTACTCAGATGTAGTTTTTTGTTCTCATGTATTTCTTATCCACTAGTAAGGGGTCTTTGCAAGGACTTTGTTCAAGTTTCTGATTACACCTGATATAGGCCTTATATTAGACTGCTTTTGTATGACAAATATTGAGAGTACTCAGGTAACTTGATCGAGATATATAGGAATGTACATATAGCAATGAACATGATGTAATTAATGCTACAACTACTTTCAGTACTTTATAGTTATTACTTTTAATATTCATGTATACTCTGATGCATGTATTTGGCGATATAATTTACCAACCTGAGTGGTATCTTTATTTATGTGCGTACGAAATTATTGCGACTGCATCTTAAATATAGGCTCATATCCTATTTCAAAAAAAAAAAAAGTTTGGGATTTTGATCAAGAAAATCTATATTAATTTCCAATAGCTATCCTTTATTTTTATTAAAATACCTCAAGTAGAATCACTAAGAAGTTTCACATGACATCTTCGAACTATGGTGTTATGACTTAAGCATAGTAGTGTAGTTAGAAGGGTGTTACAGCTTTCGTGGACCAAGTGGTATTCACACACTGCCACTTCATTTTTTCTTATTCAAGTTTCAAATTCATTTGTAAGTTTTGCTTTGTTATCAATAAAGTTATTATTTCCCCATTCTTATTTATTGTTGTTTAAATCTTAAGGGACTAATCACCCCTTTTCAAAGTGTATGAAGCCCAGGTCCAAAAGCTCAGGTATAGTTTTTGCTTAAATATTGGAGTCACCACTAACCTCGAAAACTACCCATGTTATCAATGACATCAAACGCAACTACTAATCCTTAAGTTTTAACTTAAGTGAAAAATGGATCCAGGTCCCTTGTGACCTAGAAAAATAGTTAAAATAAATTCGCTTAAAGTTATTAAACTTAAGCATGAGAACAAAAGGACACTGCAAAGAATAAAAGCATTAAGTTATAATAACAAAACTCGAAAATCGGGTAACCAGTTCATTACAAAAGCCCATGAAAAGGCATATACAACATACATGAAAATTAAATACAAAGAAGGCCTACAAGTTAGTTTCTGAATTGATAGGGTCGAACTCTAGGCCAGCACTGTCATCTTTAATTGGGATATCCACAATCCAGCCATCCACGATGTGGCAGTGGAGCCAATCTCACTAAAATCGGCCTTGGGATAATTAACCTTAGCCCGAGCCTGGAAATTTTCCTCAATGCCTGGAAATTTTCCTCAATCTCTGTAACTGATTTTGCCTACTAATCCTCAACGTACTTGATCTCCTCCTTAAGCTTGGAGACCTTCTTGGTCAAATAAGTGCGGGCCTTCTCAGACTCCTCTAGTTGGCTACTTAACTCATTAAGCAGTAGGTCCTTAGTCTTGACCTGCTCCTTTAATCCCTCGACCTCGGAAGCTAGGTCCCGCTTGGCCTGATCCACGACTACCTTTTCATCTTGAAGGAAGGTCATCCTCTCCTCGAAGTCCTTCATTTCCTACCAGGCCTAGATCCTAGAGGTAATAATCGATTTTGAATATGGTCACATTCTAGCTAACTTCAGAATAACACATCCAACCCATTGGAGCTTTTTCACTAGTTCATCCTTGTCCCCATGGAGCAGCTTAAGGCAAGTTCGAGTCATCAACACCCAGTCCATGAGCTCCTAATATGGAAAGTTCTTGGCCAGGACATTGAGCTTAGACTTCTCCACAGAGGTTGGAGAGATATTGTCGTCAACCTCCATGACATCTTTTTCCTTAGTCGTAACCTCTTACCCTTCTGCTTTTTCTAAGGCTGAACCTCGGGGACAGAGGATGCCAAGCTAAGGCTGTTGGTCCCACCTTCTTCATGAGGCCTTTTCAACATCCTATGACAGAACTCCGAGAAACTTGAGAAGACCTTGACGAAGGGTGAAACTCTAAGATATTCACATATTATCTAGAAGCCCCTTATCATGGCCCAACTATTTGCATGAAGCTGGGAAAGAGTAACCAAAGTCTACTCCAGAATGGTGAACTAGAAGTCGACAAATGGAATTTGGATGCCGAACTTTGATATGAGGACATCGTATATCTACATCTAGTTTGGACCACTCCCATGCTTTACATAGCATACTCTCTCGTCAACATCAGGGACTTTGAGAAGGTAGTCCTCCTCGTACTCACCTTTTGGGGTTATAAGGTTCTCTTCCTTAAGAGATCTCAAGAACTCATAAGTCACCTGGACGGGGTTCCTAACACCTCCTGATCTATCCATTGGTATATGAAGTTGATTGAGGGAAGAAACTGGAGGACTTTGGGAGCTTATTTCTTATCCATTTCCAAATCCAAAGTGGACTTACAAGGGAAATTGCCTCTAATCATCATCTCAGAAAGAAGATCTATTAGAATAAAAAAATTTCCTAATTCTTAAGGACTTACGGTGGTTTCCCTTGCCGAGAACCTTCACTGTGAAGGGTAACCAGCAGAGAAAGAAAAAAGAAAAGGATGATTCTAAAACATCATGCCAAACAAAATGGAGAAATGGAATAGCTATTTCAACTAACAAAAACATAAACGACAATGGTAGAGAAAGAGGATAAGGCGAACAAACCACACCTTTTAGCAAGTAAAGGTTCCATCAAGGATCATATTTTCTTCTTCCCTAGAAAGCTTCTGTTACACACTTAAACACTTGCACTAGTTTTAGATAAAAATGAAGAAATGAAAAAAAGGAAGAGCAAAAGGGGTATGGTATTTAAAGACACCTATGTGTCCCTTATCGTGAAACTCAAATGTCACAAAGGGCAGGGAACGCCTTTTCATCCTCATAAGCTAGAGAAAAATAGTAAAATCATAATGGCATAGGAATCGAGCCATGAAAACACCATGCATTGTCTCAGAGGCTAGAGACATGACCTATGACAAGAAGATGTAATAAAAAAGGAAAATAGGTGTCTCCTATAAGCCACGATTGAAGTTATGAGAAGGGAATCCAATCTTCAAATATGCAATGTACAACATAAGGGTGTCACTAAACTCGATACATGAGAGGTCATAACCTCAGGACCCAATTAGGGGCCACTGTTATGTGTAACACCGTAATAGTCCCATGCTATGCTTAACTCATATTATGAAATTATTAGTTATTACTTTTGCTCGCGTAACTAACATTACCTTTTGAAATTACTTTATAAATGAAAATAAGGGTAAATTGTTTTTTTTGAACAACAATAAGTAAACACTTTTGAAAACCGAGAGCCATGAATGCATCGTGAACATGTAAAGTCGAACGTCTCTATCTCAATAAGCGATGCGAATAAAATAAATAGAGGTGACAAGAATAACAATATCTTAGGTAAATGTAACATCCATTTCACGACCATCATAGTTAATATCATAATAGTAATAACAAGAGTCATATATAAAGAGATAATGGGTCTGATATCTGCTATCGGCCCTACAAAAGCAACCTAACCAAACACAACAAAAAGAAAAGTACATTAAAAATCTCTACTGCCCAAGCAAGTCATACAATAGAGTGATAACCCTATAACTACAACCAAAAAAAGCTATCCTCGTGCTTGACTCGCATGCAATTACCACGTCACTCGTCAAGTGGGAGGAAACCGTTCCCGAATCCATCAGGAGCAACATCGTCACGTCCTCCTCCCCGAGCATGCCCATGTCCACGGGGCACAGCACGAGTACGAATGAACCTGCGACCACAAATCGAGGGTGGTGTGTGATGAGGACCTACTGAAAAAAGAAGATGAATCGAATGTCAGGCAAATCATTGAAAGGTAAGAGGGATCGGATAGGTCAGACTCCACATGATAGCTCGGGTAGGATAGCTCTGAAGGATTGAAATCCAGAGAAACAGTCAAGGTCAGGCGAGTATCCGAGTCAGACTCTCCATCAGTGGGGTATCTCGATGGCTGAAAGTAGGGGCAGATGTCATCTAGGGTAACCTTGCCATATGGCTGGTGTGGACGGAAAAACGGCACATAACTGGAATCTAAAACAAGCGGTCGTGGAATATATAGACCCTCATGGCTACACTCGTAGACATCATAGAGGCATTCAGCACTGGGTCAATGCGCCAATGCTAAACCAGGAACTCGATGTAGATCACTACTATGCTTGATGTCGGTATCCTCTGAAGACGACAAGTGTCAAAAACGTAGGAGTGAGAAATACTATATTTCTTAGTAGGATTGCAACTAGACAAACACTGTGTCATCGTCATCATCCAAGCCACTTCGGGTTAAATTAAAAAAAAAATAGTGGATATGTATAGGTTCAATTTTAATGATTTTGAAAACATAAGTCTCGAAGTAGGTTACTTTTAAACTTAACATCATAATCATATCATCATAAGTAAACATACATACGAAAGCAAGGAATAAACATTCATAATGTATATGGACAATATAGATACATGCATTGACATGCAACCTCATAAACTTAACCATAGTTTTACTTTAACTTTACTTTCATTCTTAACACGTGCTTAACATTCTTTACTTTTCCTTTGAAGTAAACTGCTTTTGGACATGAACTCATTCCGTGATCGTCACATGCATAATACTTCTTTGACAAGACACATGCAATGATATGACTAAGTCCATAATTTTGACGGAAATCTGGCAGCATAACGGTTAGACCGGAGCTTCTTCAAAATGCCATTCATAAAACTTTCAACCAACAGTCCATTATATCCATCTCATATCATCACACCAATCATTCAATCATGAGACAATGCCCAATCAAACTTGTTATTCATCATGCTGAATGGCATCATACGTTCATACACAAAAGGGTTCATAGTTGTGTTATTCTTTGTGGAAGGTCTTATGAGCCATCACATGATTTCCCATGGTTACCCATGAGAGAATCACATAGTTAAAATAAACGTATACGTAGTCTTTTAGTTACTTAGTCCTTATGGGAAATTTCTTTTTACTTGAGTGCATATCTTATGGAACACTTGTTCAAGTTAACTAAGTTAAGTAATTATTTCCTTTCCTCGAGATAGTGCACTTAGTGAGTCCTAGGTTCATGGTATGCTCACAGGCCCTAATCATGCTTCTGTTCCCAAGGATTTCGAGATCTCTCTAGTCCTTGGGTCATGACAACGCATAACCACACTAATGAAACCAACAACACCATGTTCACTAATCACCAAGAGTGATTTTTAACTTATACAAAGAGCAAAGTTTCAAGCTTTTATCATTAAGTTAACAAAGTTTTACCTTTAATGTTATAAAAGCTATCATTCTTTATGAAGTAATTATGAAGTTTCATTCTTTAAGAAAGCACATGCCTATAAAATTATGCTCTTATCTTAAAGATTCAATCTTTATGAAATAATGATATAAGATACTAGCTTTAGAACTAAAAAGTCTTGTTCTTTGTGAAAGTTGACACTTTCAAGTATTCTAAAACCATCAAGGACTCAACTTTATGACTTAAAGTTGTTTTAAAGTCTAAAAGATTCCTACTTTATGAAATAATGATACAAGACATTAGCTTTAGAATTAGAAAGTCTTGTTCTTTATAAAAGTTAACACTTTATGACTTCAAAATTTCACTCTTGACTAAAGTTTGAAACTTTATGCAATGTTTTGTCTTCAAAATTCCATTTTTAAAACATAAAGTGACAAATTTTCACTTTTATAACCTAAAAAGCTTCATGTTCCGACAAGATTAAACCTTTACACATATTATTGTCTTAAAGCGCCATTTCTCATGCATCAAGAAGCAAACTTTTAAAGCTTTATACTTTTGAAATGTTCATAGTTTTATCAAGTTGTGAAAAACATGTAAAGATGAAACTTTTCTAATTATAAGCTCATTATAAGAAAAGGAATAAACTTTAAACAAAATACCACCAGGAACATCATTCTTTTTCAAGCAACTCACAACAAACATTAAGATCTCATGCATCAAGAAAGGAAAATAGAAACTTTGAGGCATTCAAGAAACAAACTTTCAAATAACCAAGAACATCTCATAAAGAAGAATCCCAACACTTTTTGCTAGAAAAGGAAACTTTTGCTCATGAAGAGCATGGGAGTTTTTCTCAAGCTTTCACTTAAAGATCTTGGTCATGAGGGGAACCAAACTTCAATCTTTCTTGAGTAAACAAAAGAAAAGAGTAGAAATCACTACCTAAGCTTGAAAATGGCATCCTTGAAGGAGAAGAAGAAGATGAAGAAGACTCCTCCTTTGATGATGGTGATGGAGGTTTGGAGAGGATGAAGATGGAAGCTCTTGAGTTCTCTTGAAAATGAGTCATGTAGTGTTTAGATCTTTTCTTCAAAGACCAAAAGATGTGGTCTTTGAAGGGCTAAGTGAAGAAAGTTTGTGATGGAAGTGGAGAATGAAGAAGATGAAGAAGAACAAGAACAAGAACAAGAAGAGAGAAGGTAGAGAGAAGTTGGAGGAGTAGGAAACTTAGACAGAGAATAAAAGTTGAAAAATCAAAAGTGGATGTGTGTGTGTGTGTGTGTGTGTGTGTGTGTGTGTTTGGCCGTAACATATTAGGCCATGGGGGAGAAGATATTTTCTTAATTTTTTGCTAATTAAGGTTTAGGGAGACGAATTGGATGATGGGAGAACAAATCATGTACTTACTTTTACATAAAGCATTTTTATCTAATACTTTATGCTTTAGCGATATCACTTTTTACTTTATTGTTTAGTTGACTAAATTTGAATTTAATCATATGATTAAATGCTCTTGCAACTTAATTAATATGATTAAGTAATGATTAATGATTAACTCATGTGATCATGATTAACAAAACTTAATCTTGTGATTAAACTTAATTATCCTTAATTAAACTTGATTAAGCTAGTTATGTGTGATTAGTGCTTAATTAAACTATTAAGGGTTTGACTTGCTTAATTATAGATTTTATAATCTTAATTAAGCATTCTCTTGACTTTTCTTCTCATAATTAATTAATAAACACTTCATTAATCCCTTAATTAAGCCTTAATCTCATAATTTCTCATTAAGTACTTAATTATTTAAGGTTACTGAGATAATTTAGTATGACAAGAAATTGAGAATGTTACATCATGGACTGGAGTTCCTACCCAATTTAAACGAGCCTATTCTTGGCCTAAAGTTGGAAACCCCGCGATGGTTGAGGATTACGTAATAGGCCAGGAATCTCATACTCCACCCCACGAATGGGATGGAACCGCACATGCTTGTAAAGCATAGCTGCATATCTTAGACTCCTCAACATGCATAGAGCCGTTGGAGGATACTGAGATTGCTTACATAAATTGTAGAACACCCACACTCATCCTCATCCATTTTCACATATAAAGAAGTGGTAAAATGTCATAAATCAGGTATGCTATTATTCCCATATACTCGTATCTCTTGCACTCCTTGACTTGACATTGGAGTCCTTGCAAGTACTTACCATTGGATCGGAGCTTGAATCACCCAACCATTTCCATCGGGGTTTACTAGCTTTGGAGTTCTAGTTTCATTCAAAGCACCTTTAATTTCCTAAATCTAGCACCCACCTATGAACAGATAGCGTGATGTTCAAAGATGTATAACTTGAGTTTGAGAGCTTGAAATGAGATGGAACAAAAGCCTACTAAAAGAAAATAGTTAGAACTTGATTCCCATGAAGTCATAGCAATAATGAATGATGTTTACCTATTTCAGTATAGTTTCTAAGCATTGGGCAAAATGCTGAAAAATATAAGTAAGGCTATGAAGAGTTAGCACAAGAGCTTAAATGTTTAGCTTAAAAGGTCAAAATGATTGCCTTAATCATATTTGCTAAGATAATTGAATGAATTGTATGTTGCTTACACTTGAACTCAAATGTGGATATATGAGATTTTATGAACTTATATTATGAGCATTCAAAGTGATGATATGATGCTATTTAAAACCACCAAGGGTGCAAGTGTAACACCCTCTATTATATAAGTCATGCTCGAGTCATGGAGTTATATTAAGAGGTTGTCACTGTGCTAAGAAAACTTTAAAATATGAAAAATATAATACATGGCCCTTTAACCGCTCACTTTATTACCGACTAATAGTCTTTGATACATGGAAAAATATACAATAATTACACTTTAAAAGAAATTGTGACTGATATAATACACAGAGTCTACTTCTGACTAGTCGTTACTAGCTTCAATGATCTCTTGATCTGGCTTACGCCCGATACTTGCTTCATGAATGGCCCTGTACTCTGCCTTGTACTTGGTTTCCAACTTGGGTGCTGGAATGTTTACGGAAAAGAAAAAATACAAGCAGGCAGTGAGAACCTAAGGTTCTCAGTAGGTAACTCAAAACAGTCTTATAATGCCATCATAAACATTCCAGCCGCTTTAGTTTCTTATGAAAATATGAGCACATATAAACACACAGTGGTTCAATTTTAAGTTGAAAACACCGTTCTCGAAGCGGGTCATATTTTAACAACCACTTGCCATTTCATATGACTGATATAGAGATACAGATAGTACAATATGCTTCAGTAAGAGTCATAATAGCATCATGACATAATGAGATGATTAGAAATGCACATATAGATGCTTGTATTTGATTGTATGCAAGTGCACTTGACTTAATTCATTTCTCTCTTTAACTTGCCATTTAACCTTGCTCTTCTGTACTTGATCCCCTGGAGGTGAATGGCCTCTCTCACCCTTGGGTGATAGCCTGCTTTTCAGGTCCAAGCTCGTACCTATACATGAGTGACGGGTTTACTTTCCCCGACCCTCACACCGGTCTATTCCCCTTAAATCTGGTCGGGGGCTGGCCCAAGTCTTAG
This sequence comes from Pterocarpus macrocarpus, assembly GCA_031439585.1. Lineage (NCBI taxonomy): Eukaryota > Viridiplantae > Streptophyta > Magnoliopsida > Fabales > Fabaceae > Pterocarpus > Pterocarpus macrocarpus. The sequence goes on from CM062515.1 coordinate 30,851,859, forward strand.
ACAGTACCGCTCTGGCCCACGCTAGCTGGGTCTATGCCATGCCTCATGTGGTAGCTTGGTACGTCTTTCTTGCAAGTTCTTATTATCTTTTTCCTTTTCATATCTTGTCATGTATGCAGACGCTTGGTGCATTCATGAGTATGTCTCATACTCTATACATCATATCATGTTCTAAGCATATACTTGCATGCATGATGTTCATGAATATGACATGTAAACGTAAATACATTCAAAGCATAATCATTCATAGCATAAGTTCTCATAAATCCTTGCCGGAATTTCGGCAGCATAACGGATCGAGTCCGCTTCCCCATGAATAGTGCCAGACCACCAGTACAATCTTTCAAACTTGTAATTCAATATGGATCAGCCATTATATAGATATTCATAGAATCATTCATCAAGTTCAATTCAAGCATCTATAAGGTTTTCAGTTTACTCCTTCCTATTCTGCCCGATTTTGGTATACTCCACCTTTATTGCAATTCAACTTATTTGAGTCTAATTTTTGGATATGTCATAGTATTATGTGTCTAGTTTCTAACCTTTTTAGTCCCATCTCATTTTGAGTTGTTTAACTCAAGATATAAACATTTTATCTTAGCATGTCCTGTTCTTAGCCAGAATTGGGTTCCTATAGAAGAAAATTCATTAAAACTTGAAAACTAGTTGAAATCATGCAAATTTTATATCAAACTAAAGCCAACACAACAAGATTTAAAATGAGTTAAGTTTCATGTCATTTGCCTAAGTATATTTTGAGTTATGAGTTTTGAAACATTACCCTACTGGGCTGTCCTGTTCTAGGCCAATTTGAACCTAAGCCAACTTCATTGATGTGCTGGGAACAAAGGACTACGAATTAAATTCTGAAATTTTTATGGGATGTTCTCTCATGTATAATATTTCAAACAACTTTAGTTGCACTGAATTTGAGGTTGTATAGGGTGAGTTACACCCTTCTTAACCCATGCTACCCGGGTGAGAACCCAGATTTCTAGGTCTAACTTCAAAAATTCATAACTAATTCTATACTAATCCAATGGCCTTATATTTTATATGTATGGAAAGCCCTGGATGTCTAGTTTCATTTAAAAATGGTTTTATCAAATTTAAACATCGGTAGGCAGAGCCGTACACTCCGCCGTACGGACCGTCGAGGAGAAAACCCTAACAGCTTCTTGAACTCTCCTTGGATTCATGTTTTTCTCTAATCAATCCACCCAATCTTCAATTCAAACTCACATATACATCTTAAACCAATCTTAATTCATCATCATCACTCAAGATAGCATCAGAATCTTGTAAGAAATTGGGAAGAAAATGGAGTCCCAATCAACCCAATTCAAAGAAAATAAGAAAAGAAGTAGGAATTCCTACCTTGGTGGTGTGAAATCTTGATGGAATTTGATCTTGGAGTGAAGTTGATGGTTGGGGCTTGAGTTGGGGATGAGAGGAAGTGGAAGAAGATGAAGAAGAGTGGGGAAATGAGGCTGGTTGTGGGGGAGGCTGAAAATGGATGAGGAGAAAAGTGAAGATATTTGAAGCCAGCTTGGTTTTGATTGGTGGATCTCATTTGCTCATAAAATTTGATTTACCTCCCATCATCAAGGGCTGTCTAGGCGCCACTTGAGGGGAGTATTTGGCTAAATCTTAGCCGTTGATTCTAGGGCATTCATAAAAAAATTCTACTGGTTCAGTTCCGACAGTTTAAAACACCGTAATCTTACCGATTTCCTTTAAATCAGTAAAACGGTTTTAGAAGAATCCTATGAAGTTTTCTATGGTTCTAATCTAATTCCATTATACCTAATCATTCTAAACCACACTCGAACTAATGAAATTCTACTGATTCGGTTCTGGGGGTTTTAAGTACCGAATCTTCGCCGATTTTCTTCAAATCGGAAAAACTTTACTAAATGACTTTGCGAGGATTTCTATATCTCTATCCTAATTGTTCCTAAGCCTCATCCCTCTAATTAACATCTATTTAACTCCTAATTAATATTTAATTAACTCCTAATTGCCCTTACATAACTATTGAAACCGAATAAGTGAATTAACGGAGTAAATTAGACAATTTCGTAAACCTGGAGCCTTTCTATTTTCAATTTTCTGTAACTAATGGCATTTTCGTAATTTTCAGCAAGTCCAGGGGCACCCCACGTCATTTCACACCCAACTGCCTCCATGGCCCAATCGGCAGAGATTTAAACTTCTACGCTTTCACCACGCGATTCTGCTCCGTTTAAAACCATATTCTGCTAATCCTATAGATGTGGGGACGTAAGGGTCATTTTATGAAAAGTTATGGGGTGGACACAAAGGTCATTTTATAAAAAGTCCAAGGGTTGTTGTGGAAATAATTCTTTGGGGTCAAAATATAATTTCTAAAAATTTTGGGCGTCGTAATTGATAAAGGTTTACAAGGGCACTGTTGTCATTTCCTAATTTTTAACATAGGGCGGTGCCATATTTTCAACGGCAGTGTTACACTACCCTATAATTCCAAGTGTGAGAATCGTCATGGCATATACGCTCGAGAAATTCTCACACCGCCTAAGGAAATAATTCAAAGCTTTTATTATGTTACATTTACGAAAGTGAGGATGTACATGCAAAGTTCTCCCTATAAGCATGGTAAGTAATGTATGGGAAGCATGAGAAGGAAATACCTCATGCTATTGGATAGTATAAAGGCTATAACTGTAATTCCCCATATTATAATATGAGATCTCCATTTACAAAAAGCCCAAGTGTTTGATCCGGCAATTGCTTCAAGGGATCAAGATAAGAAAAGAAAAGAAAGCATGTGCAAAGTAAAAGTCTCATGAGAAAGATCATGAGCATGATGATTATATTGCTATTAACATAGAGGAGTATCACATGCGTTGTAGCATTTTCTTTAGTAGATCTATGTTGGTAAGTGTATGTTAAAAGGAATCTGCTTCGTGAATTATGTTTTGCATCTTAAAATGGATCTACTTTTATTTATTCATTGTTTTTAAAATAAACTGAAATGGCTAGAATAATAATGATGACAGTGTAAATAGTGTGATCGTACCACCTACTGAGAGTTTTAAATTCTCATGCATATATGCGTTTTCATGGTATTTGGAACAGGAAAATGATGCTTGCGGTTACTCCTATTGAGTCTATGGTTTGAGCGTGGACTCATGGGTAATTGAAGGAAGCACACTCAGACTAAGGATTTGTAAATTGTAACTAGGCTATTTTGATTGTAATCCAGTAATAGATAGTAGCAAGCATAAAGCTTGTGGAAACTCTGGTTTGTATTACGTGTATGTGCATGAAACATGTATATTACATAATTTGTGAATCTTGAATAGCCTTTATATTTGGAAGGGTGTTACATAAATAAATTCTTACTCAAAATAAACATATCTTATGTAATCAATTTATACTCAATCAATAAGAGTTGGGTGCAATGGTAAGCAAATTGCACTTCTAGAAAGATGACCAAGGTTTAAATCCTAAAAGAGATTACTATTGGGAGGGCCTCTTACTTATGATAATGTCCAAAGTTTTAATATTGCAACAATGTTTGAAGAAGTACCCTAAAGACAAAAAAAAAATACAAAAACAAAAACAAAAAGAAGGAAAGAAAATCAATACTCAAACTTATGTTGCTATGTTGCTTTTTTTATTTACACACTTATTTTTTGGTTAAGAAAAGTTAGAGTATGACGTTTAGAATTTTCAAAGAAATGGAGTTTAACTTTTCATATGATTTATAAAATCTTGACATAATTTTTTAAATTTTGTATTTTAAATTAGTAGGGCCATAGTGTTAAGCGTTAGTTTGACAATATGTGAAGAAATGCTTGGCTTTAGTACAAATAGTAGAAATTGTTACGACACAAGAGTTTGGAGATAAGGTGATGAGACATGAAAATACATGCAATTGTTTGAGTGTCAAAATGATTAAGTAACTGTGGGAACAAGATGAGTCAAAACAATGACTTGGCATAAAGAAGAGTATGAAAAACCATTTCCCAATGCGGCTGTGAGTTTACAATGAGGAACTTGACTAGTTGAAAGAGTGATGCATCAAAAGGGATTGATATTTGGTCTTTGGAAAGTTCATTATTGTGGTATATAGTCCATTTGATGTTGATTTGGAACCTATATTAGACAATGATGTTTGACACTTAGTAAATTTGAAAAGAGTTAATCTGATGAAAATTTTGACCATAATTGAAAGGTTCTAAGATGATGTCAACATAATGTATAAGTATGAGCAACTACCCAAATTTTGAACATAGCCAACCATATTCAAGAATGTAGGAACGATTATTGAGCATAAAAGAAAGTGGCAAGAGAAAGTGTAGATTGTGATCAGGTGCTAAAGCTAGTTGAAGACCCACGTCCAAGCAACAAAAGAGTGCCATCTGTCAAGGCAGTTTTCAGCAACGAAAGTAGAATTTTAGCGTGTTTGGTTCTGCTTTTGCAGAATTGATTCTAGATAGAATTGATTTTGTTGGAAATGATTTGGTTAAAATTGATTTTAACATAAAGTGATTTATATTTGGTAGTTTCTCTAAAAGTTATTTTAACAGAAAGTAAAAAATTTTCACTTCTTCTAGAATCAATTCTTGAGGCAAGAATTGATTTTGATACTTGAAAACCAAACATTATAAAAAATTGACAAAATCAATTCTAGGGGCTAGAATCAATTCAAACCCCTCCAAATATGCTATTTGACTATAACCTAGGATCATCTAGTTAGAGCATGATTAAACGCTCACTAAAGTACCTTACATTCCTCATGTCACTAGCATTGCGATAATGGAGCTACAAGGAAGCTTTGAGTAAAGCTATCACTTAGTTTGCTTTGTTTCCCTTTCTTTTCATTTCACTCCATTCCATTTTCATTTTGTTAAGTTTGTATTCATTTATTTTTGTTTTCCATTTCATTTTATTTGGTTATATCTTTGTAAGTACATTTCATTTGATTTAATCAAGTATATCATTTACAAATCTTCTTTTCAATATTGATTTCAATGCCTTCGTTGTTTGCCTTAGTTAAAAGATACATTCTGTATAAACTCTGCATCCTTTTAGAGGAAGTAATTCTTTTTCCCAAATTAAGATCTAAAATCAAAGGCTTAGTAGTCAAATACTTTATTTCGGTGTAAATCCCATGTAAACACAATGCTAAGTTTGAGTATCTTTATAAAATATAAATACATTGAAAGAAACCTCCTACTTTTAAATAAAAGGCAATTAGCAATCACACCCTTTGAGATTACTTGTGTGAATATTATAGTCTACCCAAATCTTTAATAAGTTAATAGTTAAGTGAGAATATTTATCCTCACTTAACTAAACTTACTTGTTAGTAGTATTACAATTAAAAAAAAAAAAAAAAGAAAGAAAGGATTGTTGGAGAAAGTCGCCATTAGAAGCTACTATCTAAGAAGGAATGAAAAATGAGGGCATAGCATAATAAAGCGAAAAAACTGGGCATGCCTCTCCATCCAATAACACGCCTACAAACCTATTAAAAAACCCCATTGCATTAGTATTCTTTCTCGGTATACCATAAACCATTGAAACTTGCGGTCTCAAATCATACTAGTGTCAATAAACTTAGTGTCCCAATAGCCATCTATGCAAGGGAAACTCTAGTATCTACTCCGTCTTGACTATTAAAATATGAAACAAATGAGCTACCTACTTACTTTAGCTTTCCAACAAACATTGCTTAAAAATTAATACGTATTTCATGAACATGATCGTGGTTGTTGATTGTGGGTACTTTTAGGAATTTTGGGTGATACTGAAGACGCATGACGTCCTTTTGTTATCGATGCTCCCATTACTCTTACTGACTACACTCACCTAACTACAGTATCATTTACAATTATCAAACTAAACCTAGGAACCTAGAATACAAGTATGGTCTGTTAATGGAAAATGAAATTCTTAAAGGACCAAAACCACCAAAATTTAGAAAATTGTAACTTTATTTAAAATTTTGCATAACCCCTCTCATTCAATCTAGATTTGTGGTTTACAATATACTACGATGAATACTCTATTTTTGTGCTTGGTTTCCTAGATTTTTATTTTCTTTTAGCCTTGCTAGAAATGAAGGAAATGAGAGCGTAGTTTACTTCCAGGTTATTTGATGCAATGAGTTTTTTAACAGGTTGTGGGTGTGTTATTGGATGGAGTGATAATGGAATTGGCAAATATACCGGGTCGTACAAGTAATCAAATATGAGCAGAGTACTGCTCCCACAAAGATTGACTTAGCCAATTATCAATTCTCTAACTTAAAAACTATTTAGGCGTTCTAAACAAAGAGAGTATTACAATTAATAAAACAATATCTAAGATCACAATAATAGACAATCAAATAAAATAAAAATGCAAAACAATTAGGAAATATCTCAAAGGAAAGAGCACTAGGGGTCCGATTTCACCTAGTTGATCTTATAATTGATTAAGCTCTTAAATCTAACAATATCTATCAAATTAATTGATGAGAGGGATTCGTAATCTAATTGATACCTGATTCCTCTAGTGCATCAATCTTTTCTCGATTTTAGAACTCAATTGATTCCTCAATTTGAGCCTTAAAACTAAAGGTATTACCGATTTGTGAAGGCCCTATAAAATCTATTCCTAGACAATTATGAATTATGAATTTTATTTAATTGTTTGAATTATGCACATTGTTTCCACATTGCCTACATAATATCAATTTATGGGTCGCGAATCCACAAATAGCATTAAAAACGAATAATAGAAACTCAATTGAATAAGAAAGAATTTATTAAGATTGGAAATATAAAATAATCACATTCACAACATACCTCGCATAAGGTATTTAGCCAACAAACATATTTAACAAATACAAATCCATAAATAGAATGTATATGCTAAACATAAATCAAAGAAAGAAAAGAGAAGAATGGATCCTAATCATGTGTCTCTTCTTCCTTGATGTAGCCACCAAAACCTAGCTCCTTCTTGATGTCTCCTAAGAGAATAAGATGAGAAGAAAAAGAAGCAAGGCCAAGACATAGCCAAAGATGGCAAGAGGCCAACCAAAGACTAAGGCCTTCCTTATTTCTTGACAAGTTGTATAGATAGTCTCCTTGATAATTAGGGTTTATTGGGAAAGATAAGATAAGATTTTCCCAAATTCTCTCCTAATAAGTGTTTAGGTTCGAAGTAATAATTTTCCTATTTGACCTAATCAATTTTGCACATGAGATAACTAGAAAGGAGCCTAATTAGCTTTGAGTCGTGATTCCAAAGATTCCAAATGAATAGCTATATCATGGCATATATATCAATATGGTACTAAAACCAACATATAATCCTCAACCTCTCAATTAGATTTGGTCCCATATAGTTTGGAGACCTCTAAGTTAAGTTATATGGAATTTAACTATAAGTTCGATTGAGATTCCTCAATTCCGTCCAAATTTGTAAATTACACGAAAATTTTATTTTAAACCCTGTTTATCTCAAATTCTACAAAAATGCTGCTCTATTAGTCTATTTCCAAACCTCTTTCATCCTACTACATTTCGTTAGGTATAACTTAAGTTATTCAAGTTTAATCTCCTGCTACCCTGTTGTGGCATAGTTTCGAATACCTAAAATTGAAATATCACTAAAAATTGGTTCTTTACCGTTTTGCCCTGAAATTCTACATGCTTATACTCATGTGAACCCTCTTTCAAGTAAATTAAGTTCCACTCAATTTGGCTAAGCAGAGCTTAAGTTATAAGCTCTACATTGGAGCTATCCTGTATTGACACTTACAGAGCATGAGGTAACTTCATGGAATTATTAAAAGCAACTCACTGGGAGTTTGGATATGAAACTTTGTTAATTCTCCTGTGTTAGCTTCCTAATAAAATTGGTTGCACACAAATTAAAGGTCTATGGGGTAAGTTATGCTTTTTAGAGTACATATTGCTAAAGTCCATTCCCCTTCGCCTATAGTCTAGTTCAAAAATTTATAACTTATTCGTCTTAAATTACATAGACCTCAAATTTCGTGGGTATACTCTCCTATAAGTTAGATTTCAAGTAAAATTAGTTCCACCTCAATTGAATATTCCAAGCTCGATATATAATCCATAGATTTACTACTATTTAGGGTTGTTTAGATTAGCCTATTTTCAGTTTTGAGTGACTTTAAATTCTTAATTTGTTTTTCTCACAAACTCTAGTTTCACTAGTTCTAGTTCATTGAAATAAGACTATAGAATATCATCTTCACCCTTAGACACATGAGAAACAATAAAATGAAAACCCTAGCTCATATAGTAATATATCCACATATAGGAAGTTCTAGGAGCCTACCTCACTTCCATGCTTATAAACATTTCAAACCTTGCTTCCTTTAACTCCAAAACTCTCTTAGGAGCACAAGACAACACTTAACCTCTTCTTTTTCCTTGCTGAAGCTATATGTTGTCAAAGGGGAGAGGTTTTTAGCTCCAATATAGTTTAGAAGATGATGAACAAGCTCAAAAGTTAGATAGTGTTGAAGAAACAAGAGGAAACCAAGGGTTTGCGAGCTTGTATGAACAACAATGGAGGAAAATGTGAGAGAGAGGTGAAGAGAGAGAAGATGAAGGCAATTAGAGTTTCTTGGAGATATTTCACAAGATTTTTGTAAAACGCAAAAAAGTGACCGACTTTAATTGTGTGGTCCATATTGCTTCTTAGAATTTTGGTCATGCGGCCCACTTCATACTACATATAATAGGTGTAATCTCCTTATAATTAAACTCATGTATTTTAAATTCCTATCGGATCAATCAAATGTGTCCCAAGAAATTATCTATAAAATTTTTATTGTTTGGTTAAAATTCTATTACCATAAAAATTCTAATTGTACAATGTCATTACTTCTATTATTCTACATTCCCTCTTTATTTTTAAAATTTTTATTAGTAATTTAGCATGTGATAGTGTTAACTATGCACACTGCTAAATCAAGTACTCAAACAAAATGGGATCCTTGAGGATTATTTTAAGGTATTCGGTGATTAATTTGGGTACTAAAAGTTACCCAAGATATTATTTACGTGCGTAAGTAATCTCACACTTTTATTTAAAACCATGAACATAAAAATATCATCTATAAGGTTATTACATGTATATTGTTTAGCTCTTAGTGTCCTGGGGCCCATATGTTCCCAGAATCGGGATTTTTTTCTCTAATAACTCTCCTGACAACCATAAGCCATTATTTACAATTTTACCATTTCTCAACTATAATTCAACTATCTAACATTTTGCCCCTACCTTAGGACTGGCTTCCCTCTATACCAGACTATTCTCAAATTTTGGATATTAATGAAGTGGGGTGTCATCTCGGAAAACCTCAAGGAGATTAAGTATATCTTACTCAATATATCTTATTGGCCATTTATACATAATATTAATAATAATATAGATGATGGTGATAATAATGATGATTATGATTAATATCATTATTGTTGTTGAAGTAAGTCACTTTTTTAATCCTACCGATGATTTGTTAGTATTTTCATCCTTCTTAGCAAAGTTTAAGCAAGTTTTAATATAATGATATTTTATTTTATTTTGTAAATAACATTATCCAATTTACCTTTTACATTTGCTACTAAAAGAAGTAAAATAAATCATTGTAAAATTTTGGTCCTTTTTAACAAAATTAGTTAAGACTTGCCGTCTTAAGAATGAATGAATCAAAATGCACAATCAATTGTCGAACTTAATCCCGATTCACCACGACTAACTTTTTCTTTTAACCAAAAAGGATTTTTCGTGAAAATTTTCAATTGAGATGAACCTTGGTGACAGTTTTCTTTCTCATCAATGTTACAGTTCTGGTCGCAGCAGTGAACATAATCAAAGCCATTAAATTAAATAAGATATAAACAGAACACCTAACAATAGTATAAACATCATGCAGCCGGTGTGGTCAACAGGATTCAGACTCTCTTACATAGGGATTGGAAAGTGCAGTTTATACACATATTTAGAGAATCTAACAGAATTGCTGATGAGTGTGCTAGGCATGGTCACTCTAGTGGTTTTAATATTACTGTTTTTGAAGATCCTCCAGCGGGTGTTAGGGACTTGCCCATGCAGGACCTAGTTGGGGTTACCCTCCCAAGAGGGGGTTTGTAGTTGGCTCTTCTGTTGTTCTTTTTGGGTCCAAGCTAAAAAAGAAAAAAGTATTAAGAATTTTTCTCTGACAATACATCAAAAATAGACTCAAAATTGAATTAAAGAAAAAATTATTTTCTATGATCTAGCACTTTTTTCCTTGAAAATTGAAAATTGAAATACTTCTAAACCTCGTGATTTTATAATAAATAACATGACCATTTACAACAATAGGCAATCATGTCACTGATAGCTTTAACCAAGGTAAGAGATCACAGGAATTGCAACGTAATCCATCTGGCACTTGGAAGGTCCTCCCTGAATTCATCCTAGCGCAGATGACCACAAGAACTGCCCTGTGAGTTGCAAACAATACCAGAATATCACGAGGTGCTAGAGACATTGAAGTACACAAGTGCACAAAAAGAATTCATGTCTAGTTGACAGAAAAAACAAAAAACTAACGACAAAGAAAACCAAAAAAAACCCCAAAAAAAAAAAAAAAGAGGATAGAATGCATGTCTAAAGCCACAATTCAATGCCACATTACTGCACAGGAATTTTCAAGAAAATAACCGTCTACCCTAGCTCCCTATATAAGAAACAATAACCGTCTACCCTTGCTCCCTATATAAGAAACAATCATTGCCTTTAGCATAAACACTAACACAGACACTTGACACAATACGGATATGGAGCATGCCAAATTCTTAAAATTTTACAATTCATAGATGTCAAACTAAAAATATTCACTATTTTCTAAGCCCCTTCCAAAAAAATATGGAATATTCTTGATATTTGTCATGTGAAAATACTTTTTCTAAGTCCCTCCTAAAACAAATGTTCAAATACACGTTTAGTAGAACTAGCCACGTAGAAGTACATGTACAACCACCAAAAAATAATAATAATAATAATAATTAAAATGACTATCTAAATATTAACTTTATTTGCTTATCTACCATTGTTGTAATCTGCTTCATGGACGAAGAGTACACTCCAAAAAATAAATGATGTTGGTTGGAAGTTGGGTATAGGGTTGAACTTTTTAATTTCTTAGTTGGTCTATTAAAATAAATGAAAAAGAAAATATGTCCAAGCCACGTCCCCGTTGTGAACGAGCTGTGTTTGATGTATGTCCAAGATGAGAAAAAAAACAAAAATACTTTTCACTTGAACATGTACAGACACACGTCCATTGAGCGTACATGTTCGGGCTTTGACATGCCAATAAGTTGACTTGTCTGTCCTCTCTAGCTTTTACAATATTAGAAGCAAGTCATGTAAAGAAATTCCACCTCTCAATGAAATGTTTTCAAGTGATAAACCCTAACACAGTACAAAGTAAACAGTTATAGACAAAAAAATTTATCTCCCCCATCACCGCTATAGCTAAATGTTTAGAACAACCAAGCATTTTTCCTATTAGGTAGGATCATTTACATGGATGAAATGATGTCATTGTATCCTATCTAGAACCATGTATCTAGATAAGTCATTTAAAACCAAATCCTTCTTAATGGCTTCATCTGTTGTTATTCTTGGTCTCCCTATAGCTCTACCAGTCAATAGCAGGAAACACTGCCGTGATAGCGGCAGTGCGTTGCAGAGCAGTTGCTGGCTGTGATGGAATGTTGTTCGTGTCACAGTTATGAGTCGCTGCGGTCGCAGCGTGAATCACGGCTTGTCACGGGTGAGTTTGCAGCAATAGTGGCCGCTACAGTGACAGCAGGACAAAAACACAAAAATTCTCCTTCCATCCAACCATTACTGATTATTCAAGGTGTTTCCTTGGGATTTCACATGTGAGGTAGGGTTTTCCTTCTCCCCCCACTTTCTAAACCAATTTCTTCCCTCTTCTCTAAACCACAAAATCTCTGCTTCTTCTCTGGACTATTTGTGCCTCTCTTTGACGACCAGCAACCTACTCACTTCAATCAGTGACTGCTCCTCTCTCTATCTATCACTGCTGCTCTCTCAGGTGACAATAGCCCCTCCCACACACCAGTGACTGCAGCTGCAGTTTTCATCAACCTCCTATGTTTTCTTTTCCAGCAACCCACTCCAACCACTCTAGATACTCCAACCACTCGTTTTATTCTCCAACCGCTCTAGAGACTCCAACCACTCATTTTATTGAAGCTATGAGTCACTGCTCCTTCCTTTTCTCTCCATTCTCTAGCCCTCTCTTCGTTGTCTCTCCCATGTTTATTCTTATGCTTTGCCGTCCCTCTCTCTCTTCCTATGTTTTTCCCCTTTTTTTTTTTTTTTTGATGTTCTTTGCTGCTCCTCATTTCTATTACTCTGCTACCCTTTTCCTTGGCTGCCATCCCTCATCAATTTCAAATTTCAAACTTTAATTTTGATTTCAACCTTAGGTTTAGTTATGGCAACATCATCATCTCAATCTCAAACACAAGGATGAAAATGGGTTTAATTGTGGATAATTTTTTATTTTTGAACATTTATATGTATGCTGTATAAATTGTATAATATTAATCTATATTTTTTGAAATGGGGCCACCCTGCTATCTGTTATCCCACTATAGCATTTTTGGGACCAGCCACTCACCACCTAAATCTAGGATTGGCTACTATGACCTCTACTTATAGGCAGCCTACATCTAATCTACAAATCTTTGTGAAGCATCTACAAGTCTTCTACCCAAATGACCAAGCCACCTATGGAGAGACTGTATCATCTTTTCCACAATAGGTGCTACTCCAACTTCCTTTCTAATACAACCATTCTTAATTTAATCTTAATCTTATTCAGTGTATCTACTAATCCAACGCAACACTTTCATCTTTGCAACATTAAGCTTATTCTTTTGTTGGCTTTTACCATGCAACATTTCATCCCATACAAGTCTTATAGTTGTACAGTAAATTTTTTTTCCCATAAATGTATAGATGGCAATATGGGTATGACCTGTCTAGTCAACCCACGTGGCTAGGCCAGAATACTAGTGGGCTATGGGTTCACGAAGAGACTTAGCTTTAGGTTGACATATTAGGGTTCTTTATACTCAATGTGCTGCCACCCTCCCTTCAAGTTCAACCTCTCCCATCTCCCTCATACTCATTTCTTTCATTAAGAGCCAATGAACCTTAATCCTTCACTCAATCTCTCATTGTCTCAACCTCAATACCTCAGTCCCTTATCCCTCATCGTAATGAGTTCTCAACCGACACCACATCACTATCTTGCACTCTCACTCGATTTGGCTTTTCTCTCTCACCCCAATGACAACGATGGAGTCTTATGTCTCTGGCTCACTTACCTCTGCTTGTCATCTATATCTCGCTCAACATGTCGACTAGTGATACTTGGCAAGCGTGACCATGATTGTAGACAAAAACAGCTGTAGACGACTAGGTAGTCGTAAAGCATAGCTCTGACTGATGATTAAGTTTCTATCTTATTATTTTTTTTATTTTCAAAACTAAAATGTAACTAAGTTGATGAGTTTGAGTGACTAAAACAGAGTTTGAGGGGTTTCAGTCTAGACAAGAATGTTATTGCAAGTTTTTGTTTATTTATTTAATTTTTCTTCGTATAGATTATTATGTGATATGCACATGCTGCAATGAGTGCTGGACTTGATTTTTTGCATGCTTGATTGTGTGATGCTGTATATTAGTGCCAGAAATTAGAGCCGAAATGGTTATTTGATTTTTTGTTGTCGTATTTTATTTTATTTCTTTTGGGTTTGCAGTGCTTTTTGGATTTTTTTTGTTTTTTTTTTTATGAGTTGACCCCCCAATGCTCCTAAAAACAGGTTGGTTGGGCATCTCAGTCCATTTTCACAAAATAGGTTAGCCTGCCCGCCCTATTTTGGGGGCTTACCCATGACATGATGGGTTGGGATGGATCAATCCATTTGTCATCTCTACTTAAACTTGAATGACACTCGTGTTACAAATAACACTCTAAGCATTCCTCCATTTCATCCACCTAACTTGAATCCCATGATTTGCACCTCTCTTTACTCCCCAGTCATTTTGTATGACAAACCACATGATTTGTGGTATAGTATGATCTCCAAATTTCACCTCTAAGCTAAAATTTACATTTCATATACTTCATCTCACTTCTACTTATACGAAAGTCGTGCACCTTGAAAACTTGTTCTCCACAACTCTAACTTCTCATTTATTTTCTCTCTCAATTCTACAACTAGGACTATGTCATATGTAAAAGGCAGGCATTATAGCATGGGCTCTTGGATAGGCAGAAAGGAAAAAGAAAAATAAAAAACTGAAAAACCAAAAATAAATGACCCTTCAAGGTGGTTTCTTCCCTTCAATGCAGCAACCATGAAGAAGATAAAAGCACATATCATTGCGACGTCACCAAATGACAATGCATTAACAGTGGAACCTATATAATCAATTAATCCACCCAGAGAAAACTCATGCAGTGTAGGGATAATAAAAGCCACCAGGGATGGAAACTACAAGTAAACGAGAATCACCTTCTAGAGAGTGACAGAAGTTTGCTTTTCTATTATATATATATGATAAGTCTCCACCATATCCAACCATATGCAACACTCTTGACAAATTATGATTCATTTTTTTTTTTTTTTAAAAGGTTTCAAACTAGAAATTTCTGGCATGTGATGAGCATAGTATTGTGACTAATACTGACCTGTAAAAATAAGCACAGAGCATTTTTCAACTCAATGCACATAGCAAGTATACAGATGGGAAAAATGAAATTCTCACCGGGAAAACCTTGAAGCACAAACCAAAGCAGGTTTGATCATGATTTCCCAAAACCGGTAGTAACCCTTGTTCCCCTACGGTTTTCTATCTTTTCAGGGCTGGACAATGCTGTCAGTCGTTCATACTTCATTTCTAAGGCCTGTAATAATTAGACCAAAACCTTTGTAAATATTGTTCTCTAAATTGGATTCCTGTATGCTCCATGTAGACATGGAAAAGCTTCATTTTTATCAAATAGACACAATAAACCACTAGAAATGTGACAAACGGTCGAATCATCAGTTTGTCTTTGGCGGCAATGTAAGAGCTCGATTAAATACTAATTTTAGTCCTCTGAGGACACTAGTGTATCAGTTTGGTCCACCAATAATGGATTCGTCAAAATAGTCCTCCAATGTCATTTTTGACCTAAAATTGGTCTTAACTTGATTTCTAAAAGTGACATTAAAGGATGGTTTTAATGTACGTGTCATTGGAGGACAAAACTGCTAACAGTTTTATGTTTGAAGGACCAAAGTAGATGTTTTCTTTACAAGATTGCTTTCCTCTCAAATCGAAAGTAAACTATGAGCATGCATGCGCAGAAAGAAGGGTGTCAACAACTTCTCATTGCTTTTCTTTCTATCTTTCTATCTTGAGAGAATAAAATATGTAACGTATCTCCAATTTATGTTAAAAATAATGTATCCAGATTTTACTGAACCATCCAAAGGATTGTTCATTCATTTGGCTTCTTTACCAATAAACAATTGTGTAAGCATCTCAAGAAGACATTAGCTCAAGTGCTTTTAGTTTACAAAGTCATCATGACAAGAGTAGAGTTTTAGCCAATGAGATTGTAGCTAAGTATATGTTAAGCATTAAATGACAGATTGCTTTTAATTAGGACAGATTTGTAGGGGTCTCATATGAGATATTGTACAGATTTTTCCGTTTATTGCTGTCTATTAGGATAGATTTGTTATCTATAATTTTGCTCTAATTTAGGCAGGTAATTATTAGGCAATAATTACTAGATGTCTATATATTATAAAGTATTGTACATAAGTTTTATCAGTGAATAATGTCAAGTTGTTTACTAAATTTCCTTTCAAGTTGGTAACAAAGCTCCCAAGTTGGTAACAACGTCTCCTAGCCTTCATTGCTGCACCTAGTTGAGCATCACATTCTTAATTGTTGTTTTTTCAATTTTTCCTCTGCCTCTTGCATCCCAAAGCCCCTTTACCAAGAAGCCCTAACCTTAGAAACCATTTGTCCTCCCTCATCAGTTGTTACCACTTTAGATTTTGCATCAATGGGGTGAAAAAAGGTCAAAAGATGGAAGATAAAGTTACAAACCTTATCAAGAGTGAAATGGAGATGGATATATACAGTAAAATATTGATCTGATGGAACACTAGATTGATATAAAACAAGGTTAAATGCAAATGGATAGTCACTCAAACTTATGGAATAGACTATAAGGAGACATTTGCACTAGCAGCAAAAATGAATATTGTGAGAATTTACTCTCCTGCTGCTCACTTTAGGAAGGAATTGCACTAGTTTGATGTAAAAATTCTTTTCTCCATGGAGACTTGAGAAAGTCTATATGGTGATTCTTTCAGGATATGACCCCACCGATGGAGAGAACAAAGTATACAGGTTGAAAAAGGTGCTGTACCGGTCGAAGCAGTCTCCTAGCACTTGATTTGTATAGTTAACAAATACAATGGTCTCACTAGGATATAAACAAAGCCAATGCGGCCACACCCATTTTTATTTTAAACAAACTCAAGAAGGTAAGTCACGGTTATATGTGGATGACATCATTATATCAACTGAAGACTCAATTGAGAAGAGCAGCTTTTAAAGGAGAAATTAGTAGCTTAAATTTTATAGTATCCCATAGCCCCACTTGGAAGAAGATTACTATTTAAAAAGGGTGAGAAACTATCCATAGAAGTACACACAGATACTGACTATGCAGGTTCCATCATTGACAAGAGGTCCACATCAAGCTAGTGTATGTTTCTAGGAGGAAATCAAGTAACATGGAGGAGTAAGAAACAAAACGGGGTTGCTTGGTCAAGTGCAGGCCAGGCTATGGCACAAAGAGTTTATGAAATACTGTGGATGAAAATCATAGTAGACAACATGAGAATACAATATGAAGCTCGTATGTAGGTATTCTGTGACAACAAATCAGCCATTAGCATTGCACATAATTTGATTCAACATTACAGGACCAAACACATTGAGATACACCGACACTTTATCAGGGAGAAATTGGACACTGGACTGATAGCTACAGCATATGTTCCTTTGGGATATCAATTGGCAGATATATTGACTAAAGGGCAGTCCACAGAGCGGTTTCAGGATCTTAATAGCAAGTTCGGAATAGCAGATCTCCATTTACCAGTTTAAGGGGGAGTCTTGAGCATTATTTAATAACAGATTGCTCTAAATTAGGACAGACTGCTCTTAACCGATTCTGTATAGATTTTTCTATTTATTGCTATTTATTAGGATAGATTTGTTACCTGTAATTTTGCTCTAATTTTGGCAGGTAAATTAAAAAATAATTAATAGATATCTATATATTTTAAACTGTACATTATTTTTATTAGTAAATAATATTCAGTTTTTTACCATGTGGCTATGTTTGGATTGGTGGAAGGGGATGAAATAATTAAAAGTTTCGCTGTTTGAAAGTAAAAAAACAGTAGAAGGAATGAAATGCATTGAAAGAGGATGGAATGGATTCCAACCCATTCCATCATTATCCCTCATTTTTCTTACTTACCCCCCAATTTCAGGGGAGTGAGTGGAATCCCTCATCTTTCTTCTCCTATGACATAAAATCCTCTTCATTTCATTTCTTTCCACACTAATTTCCAAACAACGGAGTGGCAACTTTATTCCATTCCATTCCACTCCTCTCCACTTTACACCATTCCATTATGTTCCATTCCATTTCATTGATCATTGGTTATCCAAACATAGCCTTCAAGTCTATACCCCTCCCCTACACAATCCTTGCAGTTCCAGTGAACCCACAAAATGAAAAAGATCATTGTTTGAATTTGATCAAGGGAAAATTATCCCATATATAGTTAGATAGAGGAGCTCTTCTTTTGTAAATTTAAAGGACCTGGATGTTACATTTCTTCTTAGTTCTTACTAGTATGATTAGCATGAAGAATTTTTTTCCCCCCATTGCTTTGCAAATTACATATAAAATGCCTTATCCATTTTAAAAATAACAATAATTTAGATATTGTTGGTACCATATGAAGGTTGAAGAGAAAAGGTGGTTTCGTTTCATTCATAATTGTATTACAAATTAAAAGAAATATAGTTTACTCTTGTTAATACATTTGTTACCTATTTCATATTGTCTAGTATAGTGATGGAGATAAAATCATGAATAAACCGCAGAACATTTAAATTTCCATAGAAGAAAAGTTATTGCCTTGGTTTTTACTTTCCTTATTAATTTGCACTAAAGATGATATTGTCCTAATGCTCCTTCGAATATCTGTATGAACTATGAACTAAGGAAATTGTAAAAAATGGGAAGTTAAGGAATATTGTTCTTACAAGTGCAGTATTCATGACTAATGTATGGAAATAAACTTTCCTAAAGGGCTGCCATCAAGCATTTTCTATCTAAACAAGCAAAAGAAAAGACACACTATGACTAGAAATTTGATTATTGGAAGCAATTACTCAGTGCTCGATCACATCCACCTCAGAGTGAATGCATTACAAAACAGAATTCGAATTCTCAAATCATGGGATACCTCTGCCTAATTTATTATGTGGTGAAATAGAAGTGTTTATCTACATTGGCATGATGTATACCGCATGTCATGGGAAGATCAACTAGAGACCTAATAACAAAAATGGGTGTTTTTTTTCTAACCTGTAGCTGTCCACGGATACTACCAAGAACTTCTTCAGTCATTCTCTCAAAGAAAAGAATTCCCTGCAGATACAATTATATGTAAGCAGTAACCACATGGATAATCAGCAGGTAGTGACGTGAAAATTAGTTTAAAAGTTTTCTGATAGGAAGCCAAAGCCCATTAAGCAGCCCAAGTTTATTGTATATGCTAGAAAGAAAGGCGCTGCTGTTGCACTGAGAGCAAGGGGTGAGAGTGGGACAAATTAATTGTTATGCTGAGTTTGTTACAGGTTGACTAGTATAGAGAAAGCAAGATTCTAACAGATTCAGGAATGTGAGGAGGACCAATTGATAAGAACCTTGGGAAAACCGCACCACAAAAGCTAGCTATTGTAATTGGAGAGCCCAAGGCCTTATAAACCCCCACCAAAATCCCATACTTCCAATATGGGACTCAAGTCCCGTACCTTGCAGGATCCTAACATCCCACCATGCTCTGCAGCCCTGGCCCCACGCAGGCTGGCTGTGCTCTAGCCCCTTCCCGGGCGAACACTGCAATGCTAGGGTCGCTGCCTGTGCCACTCAATTGCTGCTAAGAGACATGATGGAAGGCTTTGATACCAATTGATAGAACTGGAACCAGAAACTAATATTTATTCACGAATTACAAGATGCAAAGGAAATTCTTGAGTCCTCTTTCCCAAGACTCACTAAAAAATTGATCAAAGACACTAACTAATCCCCTCTTCTCTTTATTTATAGCCAACTAACTCCCCTAACTAATTAATTGTAACTAACTAACTAATGGGGTCCTAATAGGGGGGCTGTTTGTATGGGAGAGAGAGACAAAGTTCATTAGGCAATTGCACTCTCAGGCTTAGGAGGGTGAAGGGTCCCTTAGCAAACCCAGGCTATTTGCCATTTCTGATGATCTTGTTTCCTGCATTATACTTGTTCTTGATAGTGTTATACATTCAGAAACTGTATTCCACCTTGGGATACTAGTTTCAATATCAATATACAGTTTTCTTCTTCATCTTTTATCTCTTAGATACAAGTTGTTATCATTTTCAATCCAAAAACTCTGCCATACCATTAAATAATTGAAGAAATATATTGAAAAGAGAGAGAGAGAGAGAGAGAGAGAGAGAGAGAGAGAGAGAAGGGGGAGTTGATGAATAATGGGATAAACTAAATAGTCAGGTATGTTTCTTTTCCTTCAATGTGTATTTATAGGAACAAATGCAGGTTCAGTACAAGTGTATACATGCAGAGAGGACCCTTTTTTGTGAGTGAATGTGATATCACTATAAGCCTCGAGGCTTACTACAGACGCACACATGAGATGGAACTAAGTATTTTGTACTACTTTTTTGGAATATAAACTATTTCCACAATCTGCCTCACACTAGAGCAACTACCTGCACCAAGCACAATTCGAGGACCCTTAAAAGAATTGGTAAACACATGCTAAGGATAGGTGACTCCCCTTCCAATCTAGCTTTTTCTAGGGTTTTATCGCCTATCTTCTTTACATAATTGCCCATCCAAAATTTTTACAGTGTGCAACACTCCACTTGTTCTTGGAACTTCCAATGTTTTTGACATCTAAACGATAGAGGGTCCTCCAAATTAGTTGTCCTTTTGGGTCTTCTTGATTTCATTCGCTTGTCATATGGTCTAAAGATTCGGTCTCTTGATCCCTCTAGATTGTTTACTTGCAAATCTTACTTTCAGTTCCTAACTCATTACTTGAATATCTCTTTCCGCCTTGATAAACCCATTTGGAAGTCCAAAATTCCCTATAAGGTTAAATCCTTTATTTGGACAACTGTGCTTAACAAATTAATGCCATTGACATGTTGCAAATTCAAAGGCCACATAAGGCTATTTCCCCTAATGTGTGTGTTACGTGTGGTACAATTTCAGAATCAATTCAACATCTGATTTTGCACTGTTCTATAGCTGGCTTTTTATGAAATACTTTGTTTGGCATCTTGGATGAGTGTTGGGTGTGCCCTGCAACCTTAGATTGATTCTTGTTGACAAGTTATGTTGGTTTTGGGAAAAGAAAGGAAGCTAAATATTTGTGGCAGTATGCTATATATGCCACTGTTTGATGTGTTTAATTGAAGCATAATTCTCACGCTTTCAGTAACAGATTTTCAGACAATCAA
Source organism: Pterocarpus macrocarpus (assembly GCA_031439585.1). Taxonomy (NCBI): domain Eukaryota; kingdom Viridiplantae; phylum Streptophyta; class Magnoliopsida; order Fabales; family Fabaceae; genus Pterocarpus; species Pterocarpus macrocarpus. The sequence goes on from CM062515.1 coordinate 30,872,811, forward strand.
GTTTTGCGGGATAAGATTAGGCGATTGGCCTCTATTTGGTGTAAAGCATACAATCATTTTAGAGGAATTTTCCTCACAGATATGTTGTGAGATTGAAAAGCTCTTCATTCATAGTTTTTCTCTTATTTGTCCTCATTCTTGTATAGAGGATCTCTTGTTCTCCTATCTTTTTATATACTTCTCTTTACCTAGATAAATTTCTTCTTTTGTAAGAAAATTGATCATTCAAATTGACAAATGTACTATTATGAAGAGTGACCTGATAATCATACTAGAGTTGCATAGGCTTGTGATTCCAAAACCAATCAATTCAAGTAAATGACAACACCTCATAAGTTCACAAGTAGCCAATTACAGAAAGATATTCCACACTTGACCAAGCTACTGCATTTTGCTTCTTGCCCTTGCTTGAAATCTGATTATCACCAACAAATACTATCTTGAAATGGACTTCTGGTGTATATTAGCCCAACATGCACCAGAGAAACTTTCTAACCCCTAAAGTCATAATGACCATTATCAATATATAACATGCCTTCCGTTGTCACCTTTACATACTTTAAAATAAGCCAAAACAGCATCTGAATGTGTTGTTCTTGGAGAAAAAATAAACAGAGTGATCACATTAACAGAGAAAGTTATACCTAGATGTTTATTTGTAGGGCAATGAAGTTTACCAACCAATCTCTATTGAGATACTGTACATTATTTTCTATATTTTGTACAAATTTTTGTATTTATGTATGACTAATATACTTCTTGAGAGAGAGATAATGGAAAATTTGACTTCTTGCAACATTTGGATCTATTTTTTGGAACTTTTACACAAAACCTTTGCTCAGTAAAACAGATCCACTCATTAAATCAAATTCTAGGGTAAATCTACATTTGGTGGGTTCCAGAAACATCCACTTTCCACACATTAAGGGCTTTGGATTCCATGTTAATATAGGCATTTGAAGCATATCAAGAATGTTTCTTATCCGTAGATGACGCCTAAGATGTTAATAAAAAAAACTTCACTTTGAAAGAGTTGAGAATGAAGGAACTGAAGGTTCTGACTGAATCACTTGATTGATTTCATTCAACATACAAAAATATATATGAGTGAGATGTTAACTACCAATCCTATTTACAAGACTATATAACGAACTTAGGCTATTTCCAATATTTTACATGAATCCAATTAATTCTAATTGCCAGTTCCAATATTCTAACAAAAACAAATAATTTGATTATCCAAGTTGAGAAGCAGACCTGCAGATGATCAAACTCATGCTGGAATACTCGAGCAGGAAGGTTGGACAAATTGACTGAAAATCTTTTTCCATTTACATCACGAGCATCAATCTTCACTGATTCTGGTCGCTAAACCGCAATAATGACACATATTTAAGTAGGTACAAGAGTAAATAAATACTAAAGGCATCAGCCGTACAGTCATGAAACAAATGAGTGTCACACACAAGCTATGTTCCTTCAGTTGAGCACAAGTTGACAAAGTCCTCAAAAGAAAAAACAGAAAGCTGCATGTACAGAAGTTATGACTTTTGTGTGGATGGCAAGTTGAACAAAATGGAATAACGAATTTAAGGACACATTGTTGCTAGTTACTTTCTCAAGTAAGAGAATACATCCCCCATATCACCATTGAAGCTCATTAGAATAAACACTCAAGTGTAACCAATGTAACAATTCATTCAAGGAGGAGCTCAAAGAAATTACAGCAACATAACAACATTGCACTGAAGGCCAGACTAAATGTTTTTATATCAGATACTGAAAAATATTGAAACTCCTTTTCATTACTGCAGAAGAAAAATCTAAATGTCTTATTCCTTTGTTATTTGTAGTAGCCAGAAAGAAGGAACTCAGCAAGAACCAAAAAGGTGAAGAAACATAGTGCATTCTTTTTATAGAAAAAGAAATTTTATTAGAAGAAAATAAGGCATCCTCACAAAGAAACCAAGAAATAAATAAATTAATAAATCCTATATGGATAAACCATGCAACAAAACATGTCAATCCCTTTGTATGTGGGATAAAGGAATGCCATTAAACAAGCCATGTGCAGAGCACCAAACGGTCAACGGATACCAAAAAAGTAAACCTATCCCAAATAAAGTCATCAGTCAAAACATGAAGCAGATTTAGCAAACTTAGAAGCATTGTTCTGGTAAAAAGCCTAGTAGATACTTCAACCTACCTTATAATTAAATTAAACATAAACTAATCACAAATAATGAAGCTTGATTTGCATTATTAAGGAACTGGAAGTAATGATTCACATGTGCCAAAAGAAATTATAACAGCTTTGTTGGGTAAGAGAGTAATTAAGTGAAGTGGATGAAAGAAAAATAAGGCCAAGATTTTCTAAGTTCTTAAGAAAAAATAGTTCTTGAGATTGGTGAAAATATAAATATAATGAAAGGAACCATTTCAAGCAAAGAAAAGCCAAAAGGTGGCTATCTTCACAAGCTATTCTAAAAATAATGCAGCAAAAGAGAAGGATTTCTGTTTGATACCTTTACATCAGCATATATTCCAGGGAAAGACAGACACCCTTCATTAAAAAGTGACAGTTTCTTTGAGTATTTGCTAACTCTTGGGTTTACAAGAACAATTTCCTCTCCTTCACCACGTTCACCCACTGGATTGAACACCATAAGTTGAACATTAATTCCCACTTGGGGTGCTGAGAGACCAATACCATCAGTTCTGTGGAAAAGAAAGTCAACCAATGTTGTTAACATTACAGTAAATTGCAAGGATTCCTTATAAGTACCTAATTACATTAAGCCTAGGATAAGTTTTATTGTTAGTTCATTTTGAACATGGTACAAGAATACAAGGTATTTGGCTTTTCTAGAATCCTCAAGTCACAACCTCCTACTAACAATTAAGTGCTCCCAGGATCAGGAATTTCTAACTAGATCCAGAAAGAGACAAGAAATATAGAAGAATATGGGATAGATGTGTATTATTCGAATGGATTATACTCTAGATCAAAATAACCCAGACATAGAAGATGAAGCAGTTACATTCCCAAGGGTTAACAGAGAGAACCCTTTGTTTCCCAAGCCCTAACTATTCCACAACTGAATTCCTACGTATATACATTCCAACTCCTAACTAATCAAAGGCCCAATCTCTATTATGAGGCCCAAACCCATCAGGATTGCAGAAAGAATCGAATTTCAAGAAATATCGCTCAATGTAATTGGAATTACAATATTGATAATACTAATTAATATTTACATCTGGTTTTAATAAAAGAAGAAATTCATAGAGTCAAAGTTGACCTTTGGTGTAGTCCTACCATTGTAGGAAAGTCATTTATGGCCCCATCTTATGTTCTCACACTAGTTATGACCTTATCATACATATCTTTGATTACTTGTACATAGGCAATGTGAATCCTTTCTTCTCTAGAGCAGTGCTATCAGTGGTGGATGGCAACTCATGGTAGTCAGCTGAAAATTCGCCACACAAATTGGCGGATGGCTTTGCAGCTAATGGCGGAAGCATGGTGATTATGCTAAAAAATATAAATTATATACATAAAATATACTCAAATAATGTGCTAAATACAAATACTGACTAATGAATAATAACTTATATCAAGAACAATAAAATCAGAAAAATGTCCTAGAAAATAAATTTATCAAAATTTTTACAAGCTAAAATTAAAAAAAAAAAAAAATGCAAAGACAAAGCATAAAATAATATAATGCAATTATGAACATGGTTTAGGGTCAGATAGAAAACTTTGCACAAATTGCAAAGTAATTCATGGAGAGCATCTGACTACTCAACACAAGGTCTTGGTTATGTACGTATGAGTTACAAAGAGAATGAAGAGAAACAGTCAAGAGAAGATTTTAAGGATCAAGTGGTGGCAACTGAAGGGTGAAAAGCAAAGGAACTTTCAAAGAAGGGTTTTAGAATAAGTAAATTGGGAGGCACAAAGAAGTGCCAATGAATTGTGGGATGACACGCCAAAAGGGATTAAAAAGGTAGCAAAAAAGACACTTGGAAAATCAAGAGGCTTTGCATTAAAAGGTAACGAATGTTGATTGTGGGACGCAAGCATGCAAGATAAGGTTAAGGTTTAAAATGAGTGTTTCAAAGCGTGGTCCTTGTGTAAAAATGCGGAAAATTATGAAAAGGATAAGGTGGCTGGGAAAGAGACTAAAAAGGCAATAAGCAGAGCAAAAGGCCAAAAGCTAAAGCGTTTGATGAGTTATACCAATCCTTAGGCACTAAAGAGGGGGAAAATAATCCCTACTGGATCATTAAGGGTTGGATAGCAAAGCTACAAAGCTTTCTCTATGAAGTATTTTGGATCTAACTTCCAAAATGTCCCTTAAACAATGGGGATCTATGGGGGAACGGAGGATTGTGCTATTGATCAATCGTGGGGCCTCAAACAATTTTTAATCTATTAACTTGGTTCAAGAATTAAACTATACCATAGCAATGACCCCCACTTACCAAGTGAAAGTAGGCGATGGGCATAAGATTTAATGTATGGGGGTCTATATAGAGGTATTGTTACTGTTGCAAAGTGTGGATATCCACAGGATTTCTTCCCTAAGCATTGCCACATGGCCTGACTAGATGTTGCCAAAAAATTTGCCAAATATAGTTGGTACATGTGGCAAATTCTGATTGAGTGGCTGGACAGAAATCATGGGTGGTTCAAAAATTTGAAGTGTTCTTATCATATTTTGCCACAGGATTGTAACCTACCATGTCCAGACTTGCCGCCTCATTAGAATCCATGATGAAGACTCTCTAAGATGAAGATCAAGGATTTCTACTGGAATATAAAGCCATTCCAAACTCACCCTTTGAAATGGGGTTCATTTTGATTTGTATGGAAGAGGTTTTGCAGGACCTTAAAGATGAGTGACACACCCGTGACCCATAGATATGCTAGGAGAACTACGGAAGGAAGAAAGAATGCACCTAGAAACATTGGAGAAATTAGCAAAATAACTCTTGCATTGATCAAGGAGACAAATGAGGAGTCTGAGGAAGGCAGAATGTACCTGAACCAAAACATAAGATAGTCGGAGAAATTGGAGAGGTTGGTGGAATGACTCGTGTTGACCAGGAGACAAAGGAGGAGTTTGATAGGCTGGACAGTTGGTGGCTTTGAATAGGAGACATGATTGAGGATCTTCCAACGAAAATGGGAACAAAAGCGGGTGAGAGGGACGGAGGGGAGGAAAAATTTGGGGAGAGATATGAGTCTAGAGTATGCCCTAGTGTTTGGAGACTCCATTGTTGTTTCTATCATTTTATATTATTTACTTTTGAGTGTCTTCTAATAGCCAGAGGTCTCTTCTGCTGTTGAGGTCTCTATTTATAAATAAATATCAGTTTAATTCAATACCTATGAATGCGTTTTGAGAATCACAGGGCCTAGCGCCCAATAGGAGATAGGATCATACTATTGTGCTCAAAAAAGGGGTTGTCATTCCCAATATGAGGCCACATAGGTATCTTCGTTGCTGGAGAACTGAAATAGAGAAATGAGTGAAAGACATGCTAAAGGAAGGAATCATAAGGCCTAGTGTATGTTCCTATTCAAGTTCTATAATTCGGGTGAAAAAGAATGATGGGGGTGGCAGTATTGCATTGAATATAGGGGTTTGAATAAGATTTCAGTCCCAGGTTAGCTTCGCATTCTGATTATTAATGAGTTGTTGGATGAATTGGGCAGCGCTAATTTTTTTTTTTTTTTTGGATAGAATATTGTTTAGAATTTTCATTTTCTTGTTTGATTATAGTTAAATTCTATCTCCTATCTCCTCTCATTTTTTGAATTTCAAAATGTCTCTTTCTCTTCCTACCCCCACTGCTGCCTATTCGTAGCTGTCGCCGAAGCACAGCCACCTGTCGGTGAGCTAAGGTCGGAGAGCCCGTCGTCCGATGGAAACGCGACATGTGCCCAAATATGTGCCTCCTTTTCCTGTGTTTCCAGGCATGCAGTGTGTGGGGGGGCACATGCAAGGCTGTTTCCCAAGCCCCAGTTTGTGGTTTTCTGCACGGGTTCAGGTGTGAGTGGAGGCTGCCTTCAATTGTTCCCCTTCTCTTTCCAGCTTCTATTGCTCTATGCATTTTGTTGCTCTTTTAGAGCCCCCTTCAATCCCAACCGTGTTTTTGGTCTCATCTATTATGGGAGGTGTTAAGTTGTTTGTTATAGAAATCAAATGCTTTGACTTGGTGCTTGAATATGAAGGAAAGCTTTTTCAGTTACAAGTCAAAGAAAAGGGCAATGGTTTTATCAAGACTCCATTATTGGGCAGAGTTGCTTCCTTCTGGCTGCTGTCCACCTTCAAGGATAAAGCCTTGTCATTGGCTTCTTCATTCATTGGACGCTTTGAAGGTGAAGGCAAAGTTCGCTCTGTTTTTCAAGATTGTAACAACAAATGGAGATATCTCATGATTTCTGAGTTCTTAGGTTTTGGTAGGAGGAGTACAATTGTTATTCTTGAGGGCTGCTCTGGTGCTGGTTGGAGTCATTTCGAGGGGGATTTATCAGATTTATTGGTGGCTGCCCTCCAAAGGTTGATGGACAACAATCAAAACAATGTTCTCCTTTTACTTCATAGTTGGTGTTTGGGGAGAATTCTTTCTTAATATTGTCAAGAAAGGCAGTCGTAATGCTGATGGGTGTGACAGGTAGGTGTCTTGGGGGGCTTTCCTCAAACTGGACTATTTGTGTTAATGTGCCTTTTGCAGGGGGCCGGGGAAGAAAGGTGTCTTGGGTTAAAGGTCGTAAGAAGCTAAAAAACTCCAACAAGCATTAGGCAGTCTTCCAACTTTGCTCAAGAAAGGCCGAAACACTGTTTCTTTTTTTTCTAGATTGTGGAATCTTAAAGGTGGTTGAGAGATTTCCCTTTCAAACATGTTAAGAGATAGAAAAGCTATGCTTCATTGGTAGTTTTTTTACTTTTGTTTGTTTTTGCTCTTGTAAGGAGGATTTCTTATTCTCCCATCTTCTTGTACCATTCTTCTTTTATCAAAAAATATAAGGTAGTGTTGTTTTAAGATTAAGGAATCTTATGCCTAGAAGCCAATGTGGTAGTGCCTCATATCAGCCAAGTCATGGTCTAGGGAAAAAGATCCTAAAACAAGTTTCGACTCCCAAAAATAACACCAGCACTTAAAAGAGCCCTCTTGTTTTAGGGCAGAAAGATCCTGTTAAATCTGGTCATTCTAGTTCTGGTAAACAAAAGGAAACACAGGAAAAGGCAGCCAAGGTTAATGTGGAAATGGTCTACCCAATAGCTCCAATTGTTCATATTCAGACTCATTTGGCCTTTGGGGAGATGGTGAAACTTAATGTTAGGAAGCCACACATGACCAAAGTGCATGGAAGAAAAGGGGCAAATGAGGAAATAGACATGGAAGGAATTAGCGAGTAGTGGGGAATGCACATTTGTAACCAACTCTGCTGATTTGGCATGGGGAGTGAGGTAATAGGCTATATGTATGAGATGGGGGTGTGTGATCAAGTTAGGCTAGAATTTGGGACTAGACTTTGGGAGAGAATTGGGCCTCTCAAAAGCTCAATACCTTTATCATTTTCTTTCCTTGTTCTTTGCTGTAAATTCCTCCAAGCAGCCACTAGTATTGCCTTGATACCAGTTTTGCATTCAACAATACAATCTTGTTTTTCTTCCAATTCTTTCTATGGACACCAGGTTCCTATCAACTGGTACCAAAGCCCCCAATCTTGGGGGCCCTGTGCATATCAAATCTGAGAGGGAATATAGGAGGGAGAGGAAGAATCAGAGTTATCAAGAGAGGAAGGAGATTCCAAAGTTTGGAGGATATGGGCTTGCCTATGGGTGCAGCATCAAAGCGATGTGGCACTTTGAGGTAGAAGGAACCCCAGAGCATAAGAAGTTTCCAGAAATGGTGAATGCTCTGAGAGGAAGAGCTTTCACCTGGTACCAATGGTGGAAGCAGCATAACTCAGAGGTGACATGGTGGACCTTGATGAAGGCTGTGGTCAAAGAATTTCAACCGGAATATGATTTCGATCAGCTGATATGGATGAGGGACGAGAAACAAGCTCTAAAGGGGAGGAACGACGACCACACCATGGAGCCTTGCCGGCGGCGTAGGACGCCAGAACTGGAGGAGGATGAACATCAAAGGCATGGAAGAAGGACCAAGACTGGAGAACAACGAGACTTTTATGCTCGCGAATGGAAAGAGGAAGAGTGACATCGGGCTAATTGTCGGGAGAAGAGTCGGCCTTCGACTCACCATGAAGGAGGCACAGCGACAGAGAATCAAGGGGAGATGGAGAGGAAAGCCCTCTTTAAGATGAAGCAAAAGGGAAAAAGGGAGGTGAGGGCCGTGCAACCACCACTGGAGCCACCCGACCCTAACCCGCTAGTGATAGCTTGCGTAATACCGGCGGTGGAACAGCGAGTAGCAGCAAAATCACAGGCAACAGCAGAGTCGCATGCAGTGCCAAGAGACGCAACGGAGAAGGTGATCGGCGAATAGCACTCGACAGAGAACCAAGGAGAAGTGCAGAGACGTGAGGGTGCAGCCATGATTTGCGTGAAACAGGAGGAGCAAAACGGAGGGAATCACGTGACTACGAAGGAGCTCCAAGCCTCAAGGATGCCAATCGACCTACGATCGTCAGCAAAACCACCGAACCTTGGGGTAGCAAGGTTGTCGGCGGAGCTGGTGACCATGGCAACAACGGTCCCAATTCACCCCAACTGCTGTGCGAAGGACAAGAAAGGGAGAAAGGCATCAGGTAAGGCAAACAAAAGTGGGAAGAAGCTGTACCCATGTCCATGACAAATGGGCCAAGCCCATATCGTACAAGATAGGCAACGGGACTCTAATAAAGAAAAACATGTTGAAGGCTTCATTGGCCCAACCCAGCAGAGTATTTCCAAAGTGTGGGCTACGAAGAATGTTGTTGGTAAAGGAGAAGTGGCAAAGTCTCTTCAAAGGATGGAAGATGGGTATGTCCGGATAATCACTAATTTTTTGTCTACTAGTATGCACATAAATTCTCTCCTCTTTCCAGATGTAATAGATAACGAGTTGTTACACTACGTATGTATGTTCCAAATTCAGAGCTCAAAAGATGGTATGCCTCTAATTGGAAAAACTCGACTAATGAGTTGGTTTGAAAACTTGTGGTATCTCTGCCTACTATACTATTTATGTGCCTGCTCTTGCACTTGATAAGTTTTCCAAATTAGGAAATCAAATTACATTTCCATCGAATGCAAGGTTAGTTGGATTACACAATGACAACATGCATCTTGATGCTGTGAAAACCTTAAGTGAAGAAAATCTATTGCTAAGAAGAAGGGGCGTTGTGGAGCAAGAAAATAGGGGATCTCCAAACCTTAACATATTGCTGTGTTTTGAAGAAGTGGGTGTTGAGGAAATAGTTTTTAATTAAAACAACTTCACTGAATTCAAGTTGGTTGGGAGTCCAGTGGAGGTAGTAGCTCATGAAGATGTAAGAGATCAAGTTCAAGAAGGGATAAAAGTGTACAAAAGGAAGAAATACAAGGGCATTAGTGGTAATATAGCTCAGGCTCAGAATGAGGGAAGTGAGGGGAAGGTCCTACCTAACTAACTTGCTGACTCAGCAAGTGTGTGTGTGTGTGTGCGTAAGGTGCTGTGAGTGGAAAACAGGATATTTGTTGGGTTGTGAGGAAGGTAGGAGGTAGGCAATATTTTCATTAGACTTAGAGAGTGGGGTTGCTTAGTGCCCTAAGAGTTTTCTCTTTTCTTGCTTATCTTTACCGGTTTTCTTCTCCTTCCTAAGCTAATATCATATTGGTATCTCTTAGGGTGTGAATAATACATACTTTTTCCTTCCTTCTCTGTGTTTATTTTCTTTAGTACCTTACATTTTGGCATCAGAGCCACATTTTGAGGCTGTGGGGGGCCATTACCGAGGCTGCTATGGAGAACCAAATGGAGACCCGAATGGAGGAACTAGAGAGGCGATTGGAAGAGGTAGTGCGGCTAATGAGACAGCGGAACCACACGAGTCCCAGAGGCCGATCTCCGCCACAGAGAGAAATGCGTCGGGTTGAGACAAAGGATTGATGGAAAGGGGGTCCCAAAAGAGAACAGGGAGCTCGATACTCTCCCTCTCTTCACAGAGAGCGTCGTCCTTCTAAGCTTATCACGGAAGAGCGATACTCCCCCCATGCCCGTGAAAGTCCACCGTATCACCATGACGGAGCTTCGTGGGGATGTCGTTCGCCACCATCTTCGAGTGGGAGTCGTCCGCCGTGCTGCCGTGTTTGGCGGAGAAGATGCGCTAGGCGGGTTGGTCAGAATCAGAAGATACTATGAGATTAATGGAATCGAAGGGGATGAGTGCATGGATTTGGTACTGATAGCGCCTAAAGGACGAGCTCTGAATTGGTTTCAAGCGTGGGAGGAGCAAATCTATCTTCCCACTTGGACACAATTCAAGGAAGCAATTCTAAGGAGGTTCCAACCAGGGGTTGTAAAGGACCCCTACGGCCCATTCCTCAAACTGAAACAAACTGGGCCTATCTTGGAGTATATTGAACAGTTTGAAAGAATTTCGGGCCCAATGAAGGATGTGGACAAAGGGATCATGAGAAGCATTTTCGTTAATGGGCTCAAAGGGGAACTACAAGCTGAGATTAAGAGCTTGGAGTTGGACTCTGTGGCTGAGATCAAAGATCGAGCTCCAATGTTGGAAGAAAGGAATAAAGAATAGAGGGGTGGGGGAATAACTCCAATGGAAAGGGAAGGAGCCTTCCGTGGAACAGTTCCTCCACGAGGAGGGCCACTGACAAAAATTCCAGTGGTCAGCAAAGAACGTAATGGGCCAAAACCTGGGGAAGGGAGGAAGCTCTCGCAAGTGGAGCTTCAGTAGAGGAGTAGAAAGGGGCTCTGTTTCAAATGTGGTGAACGTTGGGGGCTTGACCATGTGTGTAAGCTGAAAGACTATAGGTTGGTAATTGTGGAAGGATCCGATGAAGAACCTATGGAAGAACCCATTACGGAGGTTGAGGGAGAAACAGAGGATTTAGAACTCAGAACCTTGCAGATTTCACTCCACAGTTTGAAGGGGTTGACTTCTAGAAAATCCTTCAAGGTGGTAGGGAACCTGTGAGGAAGGCCACTAGTAATTTTCTTTCCAAGGAATTGGCTCATTAGCTCCAATTGAAGGTGGAAAAGACACCCATGTACACTGTAGAGGTGGGAACGGGGCAAACGAAACCAAGTCGACGGGTGTGCAAGGACGTAGTAATTGAAGTGCAAGGTATATGCATCACTCAGCCCTTCTTCTTATTAGAACTAGGAGGAGTGGATGCGGTGCTTGAAATGGACTGGCTCTCCAGTTTGGGAGATATTGCAGCCAATTTTCAGAAGCTAACTATGAGTTGGAAGGAAGAGGGAGTAATTCGCAAACTATTAGGAGATCCCTCTTTGAGTAGAACCAAGAGTTCATGAAAAGCTACTTTAAAGGCCTTTAAGGATGAAGGGGAAGGGTATGTTGTTACCTCTAAGCTCAAAGAATCTGACCTTGCTGCAAGATTAATCATCTCAGAGGCTACGCAGCAACTTCTAGCATAATTTGAAGACATTTGCCAACAGGATTGCCACCTCCTCGGGAATTGGATCATGCCATTAACTTAAAAGAAGGGTCAGAAATTCCTCATGTACGACCATATAGGTACCCCTATTTTCAGAAAAATGAGATTGAAAAAATTATAGAGGAAATGTTGAATGCTAGAATAATTACACCTAGCACTAGCCCTTAATCTAGTCCGGTAATTTTGGTGAAACAAAAGGATGGAGGGCGGAGGTTTTGTATGGATTATAAGGCTTTAAATCGAATTACTATTCAAGATAAATTCCCTATACCCGTCATAGATGAGCTACTTGATGAAGTAGAAGGGGCAAGGGTGTTTTCGAAGCTTGATTTAAAATCCGGGTACCATCAAATCCGGATGAAAGAGAGGGACATTTAGAAAACGGCGTCTAGAACAAACGAAGGCCATTATGAGTTTCTAGTGATGCCCTTTGGGCTCACTAATGCACCTTCGACTATCCAAGCGTTGATGAACAAGGTGTTGAAGCCCTATTTGAGAAAATTTGTACTTGTATTTTTTTATGACATCTTGATATTCAGTAAGGATGTGGAGGAACATAGGCAGCACTTGAGGAAGGTGATGGAAATCTTGAGAGAGAATCATCTTTTCATCAATAAGAAGAAATGTAGCTTCGAACAAGCCCGGCTGGAATATTTGGGGCATTTGATCTCTGGTGTAGGGTTGGCAGCAGAACCTAAAATGGTTGAGGCCATGACTAATTGGCCTATCCCCACTGATTTGAAGGGGTTGTGTGGATTCTTGGGGATTACGGGATATTATAGAAGGTTTGTTAGAGGCTATGGGAAGATAGCATGGCCTTTGACTCAATTGCTCAAAAAAGATAACTTTCATTGGGGTGCAAAAGCTCAGTTGGCCTTTGAAAGGCTCAAGCAAGCAATGAACACCTTGCCTGTGCTTGTTGTCCCCTATTTTGATAAAGAGTTTGTGATTGAAACAAATGTGTCAGGGAAGGGGTTGGGTGCAGTACTAATGCAGGAAGGCAGACCTCTCGCTTCTACAAGTCAAACTCTCTCAGATCGAGCTAAGAAAAAATCTGTCTATGAGAGGGAATTAATGGCGATTGTACTAGCAATTCAGAAATGGAGACATTACCTGTTAGGCAGGAAATTCGTGGTGCACACAGACCAGAAAAGCTTGAAATTCCTGGTTAAACAACGTATGATGGGGCAGGAGCAGCAAAAATGGATGGCTAAGGTGCTTGGTTATGAATTTGAGATCAGATATAAAGCGGGGAAGGAAAACATGGCTGCAAATGCGCTATCAAGGCAGCAGTATTTTGAGGCTATTTCTACTGTCACGTTTCAAGATTGGGAGGGACTGGAGACAGAGGCGCAGCAAGACAATAAATTGCGAAGTATTATGCAAGATTTGCTGCAAGGGAGGGAAGTTTTGGAAGGATTTCAATTAAAAGGGGGAAGGTTATACTACAAGGACCGGTTAGTGGTACCTAAGGGATCCCCCAGAATTCCTTTAATATTGCAGGAATTCCATGATACAGCTATGGGGGGGCACTCAGGTTTTTTCAGAACTTATAAAAGAGTTGCGGGCCTTCTTTGGGAGGGGATGAAGAAGACAATCCAGCAATATGTGCAACAGTGTGAAGTGTGTAACAGGAATAAGCACCAAACACTTTCACCGGCAGGATTACTTCAGCCACTACCTATTCCCTGTCAGGTTTGGGAAGACTTATCCATGGATTTTATTGGTGGTCTTCCCAAAGCTCAAGGATTGGACACCATCTTAGTGGTGGTGGATAGGCTTACAAAATATGCTCACTTTATAGGCCTATCGCATCCTTATACAGCCAAGGAAGTTGCTGGTTTGTTCATCAAGGAGGTGGTTAAACTTCATGGTTTCCCAAAGACCATTTTCTGACAGCGACAGACTCTTTATGAGTACATTCTGGTCTAAGCTATTTAAACAAGCAGGGACCAAGCTTAAATATAGCTCAGCTTACCATTCTTAGACCGATGGGCAAACGGAGGTGGTAAACAAGTGTTTGCAGACATACTTACGGTGCTTTTCTGGAACTAAACCCAAACAGTGGCCGAAATGGCTATGTTGGTCTGAGTACTGGTTTAATTCCAACTATAATGCATCCACTCAAGTCACTCCTTTCAAAGCTCTCTATGGAAGAGATCCCCCAACTCTCGTCCAAGGAGAACCAAGTGCTTCAGCAGTAGAAGAACTTAATATGTTGCTAAAGGAGAGGGACTTTATTTTAGAGGAGCTGAAATGGCAATTGACTCAGGCCCAAAATAGAATGAAAGTACAGGCTGACAAGAAGAGGAGGGACTTAGAGTTTGCAGCAGGGGATATGGTGTACTTGAGGATTCGACCTTACAAGCTGAAATCATTGGCCAACCGCATGAACCAAAAGTTGAGTCCCCGCTTTTATGGCCCGTTTGAAATTTTAGAACGAGTTGGAGCTGTGGCTTACAAATTGAAGCTGCCCCTGGAATCTCTTGTCCACCCCATTTTCCATGTTTCACTTTTGAAGAAGTGTGTTGCCCCAAATGTTGAACCTCAACCATTACCTGCAGAATTGGCAGAAGATTAAGAACTGAATATGCAACATTCTAAAGTTTTAGCCACAAGGAAGAATCAGGCAGAGGAATTAGAAGTACTAATTCAGTGGCACAACATGCCGGAATGTGATAGTTCTTGGGAGTCAGCAGCTGATATCAAGTTGAGTTTTCCCTCCTTCAACCTTGAGGGAAAGGTTGTGGTCCAAGGGGGGGTATTGTAAGAGATCAGGTTCAAGAAGGGATAAAAATGTACAAAAGGAAGAAATACAGGGGCATTGGTGGTAATATAGCTCAGGCTCAGAATGAGGGAAGTGAGGGGAAGGTCCTGCCTAACTAACTTGCTGCTCAGCAAGTGTGTGTGTGTGTGCATAAGGTGCTATGAGGTTTTGAGGGAGGTAGGAGGGAGGCAATATTTTCATTAGACTTGGAGAGTGGCGCTGCTTAGTGCCCTGAGAGTTTTCTCTTTTCTTGCTTATCTTTTCTGGTTTTCTTCTCCTTCCTAAGCTGATATCATATTGGTATCTCTTAGGGTGTGAATAATACATACTTTTTCCTTCCTTCTCTGTGTCTGTTTTCTTTAGTACCTTACAGAAGATAATGTGAAGGAAGTTAGTCTAGATCCTACTGATGTGCTTCCTAAGATTATACAAGACTTATGCATATTACAAGTTTCACCTTTGGATGGCCAGACATTAACAAAAGCACTTCATGCTCATGGAATCAATGTTTGCTATATTAGCAATGTGGTTGGAGGTACTATAAATCTGCCTCATTTGTGGGAACTTCATAATAATGAAATTGTTCTCAAATATGATAAGCATGTTATCAAGGACTTGTTGCAAGACACGGGTTCAGGATCATGCACTGGCAATATCTCACTCCTATTATGCATACAGTTTCCTCGAGAAACAGATCTTTATTGATGACGTGCTCCAAAAGGGTGAAAATGTAGCTGCCAATGGTTCTAGAATTCTACTAGTATTAGCTCAAAAACTACTTCAAGGAAAATCAAAGTCAAGTTTAGAAAATTATTAGAGGGTTCACTGCTTTTCTATTTAGAGAAAGCCAAGAAATTTTGGTTGAGGGACTTGGATCAGATTTATGGGGCCTAGGTGGATGTTTCTATGCTACAAGCATACTTCCCTTCAACTTTTTCAAGATTTGGGACCCTGGAGGAAGCCCTTTATTTTTCAACATTATTATTTCCCTCTAGCTACATCACCTTAAGGAGAAGGTGATTTTTCCGCCCCCCGGGGGGGGGGGGGTATTGTTAGGAACCCACACATGAATAGAGTGCATGGAAAAAAAGGGGCAACTGAGGAAATAGATATGGAAGGAATTAGGGAGTAGTGGGGAATGCACATTTGTAACCAACTCTGTTGAGTTGGCATGGAGAGTGAGGTAATAGGCTATATGTATGAGATGGGTCCATGTGATCAGGTTAGGCTAGAATTTGGGACTAGACTTTGGGAGATAATTGAGCCTCTCGAAAGCTTAATACCTTTATCATTTTCTTTCTTTGTTCTTTGCTGTAAATTCCTCCAAGCAACCACTGGTATTGCCTTGATACCAGTTCTGCATTCAGCAATACAATCTTGTTTTTCTTCCTATTCTTTCTACGGGCACCAAGTTCCTATCACTTAAACTCGTTTTAAAGAAGATGATGGACTATTGGTTGAGTCTCTCCATAGAAAGGAACTCAAAAACATTATCCAGCTTTTGAATTTTGATGGAAACCTGGGCATCTCAAGTTTGTTTGAAGAAGACACACAAGAGGATCTTCGTCATTCCACTTAGCCTTGGCTAGCAACTTCGATGTTGGTCTTTATTCTGTGTGCTTTGCTAAAAACTGTATAGTGGGTTTGCCATTAACAAGGAGTGATTCTATGGCCTAGATGAGTTGAAAAGTAATGCTGCTAAAGGTGTTCTTCCCATACCTATAGATTATCATGGTGATGAGAAAGGCAAACAGGACTCGAACTCTTTGTTGAAGGCCATGAGGTAATGTTGGTGAACTTTAAAGGAGAAGAGGTTACCTAGTCAATTCATTGGAAACTTACATTCAAAAAAAGCAGAAGTGGAGTAAATAGCTCAAGTGTCCAGTCTCTATAGTCAATTATGAAGGTGTGAATGGTAAGCAAGTGAAATAAGTGAATTTGTGAAGATTATGAGTTGGAATGCTAGAGGGCTAGGTGACCAAAGAAAGCGGGAAGAGGTGAAGGAAATCATTTTGAAGGCAAATGCAAAGATAGTTATGCTCCAAGAAACTAGATTAGAAATTTTTGAAGGCTTGCTTCTGAGAGAAATTTGGTATTCTAGACACAAAATATTATGTTTTTCTACCTTCTTTAGGAGTTATGGTGTTGATTTGGGATACAAGAGTAGCAAAGAAAATTGATTCCCATGGTCGCTCTTTCTCTTTGTTGATTCTCTTATTTTCTTGCAGAGGTAAGTGGCGGTGCACTTCAGGATATGGTCCAACAAGACCTTGCCTATGCTCCCTTTTTTAGGAAAAATTAAGCTACATTTGTGATCTCAATACTCCTTATTGGTGCGTAGGAGGAGATTTTACTGTTGTGAGATTGCCAAATGAGATGTTAGGTGGAGGGTTAACCTCAAGTATGCACGGTTTTGATGCTTTCACATGGGATTGTGGTTTGAAAGGTCTACACTAGGAAAGGGAAGGAAGTTACAAGCAATAACTCATGTACAGAATAGTTAATTAGTAAGTTAGTATAGGTAGTTAGACAGTTCGGATTTGAGCCCAACCCAACACTATCAGCACTGTATATAGTGTAGAAAAGGGGGATTAGAAGGGCATTCGGTTAGTTGGTTAAGTTGGAGAGCCCGGGTCCCTCAAACACCCTGATTCTATCATACCATTGTTTATCTGTCTCTATCCCTTTGGGTTATTCCAAACCTAGAAGAAGATAGTGAAAACTTGAGTTCTTCTCCATCCTAGCCATCTTTTTTTTGATAGAAAAAGAAATTTCATTAGAAGAGAAGAGAATGTACAAAAGAGGATGAGTCATCCTCACTTAGATACAAAAGGTATGGCTAAGACCTAATTGGATGAACCATGTAGTAAAGCATGCCAATCCTTTTGAATATCAGCTAAAGGAACACCCCTAAACAAACCATGAGCTGAGCACCAAAGGGAAGCCAAAAAAGTAATCCTATCTCAAATAAAATCAATATATGAAAAGGAATCATTAAAAATCCTAGAATTCCTTTCCAGCCAAATACACCATAGCACAGCAAAGACTGAGTTCTGCCATAGAATCTTAGCTTTTTTGAGCGAATCAAAGCCTCTGAACCAGTCCTATCACTATATAAATGAATAGGTGCAATAATTGCACACAAATTTACACACATTGATTAAAAACATCAGCCAAACCTTGTCCCACTAGATGGATTTGGCTATATGCATTAGATGACGCCATAGTGTGGAAGCTCATATTGATTGTTAGATATTAACTCACTATCGATTGATTTTCCCATTGTAATCATAATCTATCTCTTCCTCAAAAGATTAGTTTTTAACACACGTTTTCTAGAATTTTTAATTTATATTTTCATTAAATCCATCTTTCCAGGAACAAAGATCGACTGCATATATTTTAGATACTGGGTATAAAATGAATTTAAAAGAGAGTTTAGGATCATGTTTTTCATTTCCATCATTTTTATTTGAATAACTTTAATTTGACAAATAAGTCAAAGTCAATACATGACAAAACTCTAACTTCCTGCATCAGCAATTCTACTCTTCAGTAATTTTATTTTACGTTATTTCTTCTTGCCCTTTTAAATTATGTATTTTCTAATTCTAAATAATGATAGCGCCCAATTTCTAGGCATGCTAATAAAGTTCTTAGGCTTTGCAAAGTCCTAGACCTAGAGTATACTTGGGATTAGAAACATAAATATCAATATACTAAAAACATGAATGAAACAAGAATCACAAGAAGAATGATTTTGATCTATATGAATCAACGTTTTCCTCCCAATTGTATACATATGTTTGGAATCTATGCACTATGTACCAACCCATTGTCTTTCTTTGTTTTCCCCAGGCTTTCTCTAGCAACTAATGTATCACTGTCTAATATCATTATCAGCTCATTACTAATGTGTGTCTGGGACATTACCCAAAACTCCAAAACAAAATACAGTGTTTTGAACTCGGAGACTTGCACTCAAATTTTAAATATTGTTGGTTTGCTTACAAAAACAACAACTCTTGTTTCGTAGGAAAATATATCTCAAAAATGTTTACGAAAAAACAAGATGGATTTGGCAATTAGAAAATACGCCATTCAACAAATGGTATCATCTCACCTGGAATCAGAGTCAAGACGATGAACAGAGGTTAACTAAAGGCGCCAGTGACGCCAAGTGTTCCATCTCGCACACAAATTACTGATACTACAGTTTAGTTATAATTCAATGAAAATCAAAATATTAAAAAGAAAAACAACATTTTGCCATAACTCCACTCTAACAAAGCAAACATTCAAACAAAGCCTTAGTGCCAAGGGAAGATAACACTTGAACAATATCAAAGCTTACTTGTACATTACGTCAAACATTTCGTGGACAAGATTCTTCAGATTATCATCGAAGGTAACTATGCGTTTATTCTTGGCCCTCAATTTCGGGTCTGGATATTCCACAATTTTCAGAGGCGCCTCGAATTCAAGGTCACCAGCTGTTAAAAAACAAAAACAAAACAAAAACAAAACAAAACAAAAAAGGACACAAAGAATAAGGTTTGAACTTCGAGCGAAAGCGTTAGAAGAAAGTGGTGATAGGATTTGGTCGAGTGGAGTGGAGAACTTACGAGAAGCTACTTCGTCTTGTGCGGGCGAGAAACCAATCTTGGCAACCGCGCGCAGAGGAGCGGTCCGAGGAGGCGTGGAGCGGTTTAGGGAGAACAGAACCCGGTCCAGCGAGGAGAAATGGTTGAAGCAACGGGTTGGAATGGACGGAAGCGTAGAAGTAGAACCACCATGAAGAAGAGGGTGACTTGAGCGGAGAAAACAGAGTGAAGCCATAGTCACGAAATGAGGTCTTATTGCTAGAACGGAATGTTTCGATTTATCCATAAATAAATAAAAATAATAGAAAGAATGATTTAATTTTGGAGTGACAGAATATTTTGGTCCTTGGGGTTATCTGCATGCTTCAGCTTGGTCTCTAAAATTAGAAAATTAATAATATAGTCTCTAAAATTATAAAAAGAAACTCAAGTTAGTTTCTAGATAATATTCATAGCAACTTATTTCAATCACATAAAGATTAATTTGAATCATAATTTACAACTTTAAAAACTAAATCATTGATATCCAAATTTCAAGTAATAAAATAAAGCATGCGTTCAATTTAGTTAAATGCTAGAATTTAAAGCTAACCAAGACCTAACTAGGCCACAAAATAAAACAAAATCATAAGAATCAACCAATATAACCTTTGTAATCTTTAAAATATTTACAAAACTCTCACACCACTATTAATGAGGAGGGCACTAGGAAAAGAAGATGAAGATAAAAATGCAAGGATGAGAGAAAAAGAAAAGATAACCTTGTGAGGAAAGTAAATTACCCTAACTCCTTTATATTGTAATGCTGAAAATGAACCAAATGCCCTTTCTAATATGCATTTCTCCCTTATATAGGTACACTCAAGGCTCTAATTATGGATCCTTCGTTATCCTCTTCTTCTTAGCTTTAATTTCACACTTCATTTGCATTAATTAGGATTAGGATAAGGGTGATATGGTCAAAACACTGCACTAAGGTCTCTAATTCTTCCTACCAAATTGAGTTGAATAAGTGACTACCAAAACAACCTTGTATAGAATAGTGGCCTTAAGAAAATAAAATCTATCTTTCAACTTTTTTTTTTGGGTCGTGTTGTTTAACTATTTTTTTTTTTTGTCTCACACACACTCTCATACACCCAAGAGGGGAGGGGGCTCTGCCCCATGACTTAAACTCATGCCCCCCAATATGTGGCTTTCCTTCGAACTTGTAGATCAACCAACTGAGCCAGCCTGAATCCGTATTAACTTTTTTTTTTTTTTGGTTGGGGCAATGAGATTGTTTGGGGGTTACAGGGCTCTGCCCCTTGCAAGTTGAACTCACACCCCATTGTTTGCACCCATTCTTTAAGAGGCAGAAATATCAACCATGTGAGCCACGCCTCAGGTGTTGTATTGTTTAACTTTCAAATAGTGCTAGTTTGACTTCATTTTGACTTCTATCTCCTAAGATGTGGCCCAATTATGGCATACTGTTTAGACTCCACTAACAATATTACTAACCCTACTTCCAAGCCCAATTCAACTACATAATTGAGTTAGAATATATATTAACCTAGGGTCAAAATGAGTTACTTTTTTTTTTTTCAATCTAATGCATTGTGTTGGTAGTTTGAGCCTGATTGGCTCATAGGTTGTGACCTATATTGACGAGTATACCTAAGTAGAAGGCTCCTCGTCAAGTCCATTGAGTGAGTGCTTATTCTTATAAAATAGATTGCCACTACACCAACCTAATTAGTAAGCTTCTCGTTATTATACAAAACTTATATTGGCTTATTAGATACATTACAAGAAAAACACTTCTTAGCTGCAGAAGTCGGCTTCAATGGCACAAAAAAAAATTACAAATAGGAAAAAAATGAGGGGAGAAAAATTCGCTACTAACAACATAAAGAAACCAAAACAAAAAATAGTTTAAATTTTCGCTACAAAATATGCAAGAAATTAAAAAAAAATGAATGTTGTTAATTAGCAGCATAATATTCACTGCTAATGTTGTCATAGTGGAGGATTGTCAATCAAATTAAAAAAAAAAAAAAAATAGGCTCACTTATTTTTTTGTAACTACTTTTTTGAGATATACTCCTTGGACAATATTTTGATTAGGAGGTCCTCCAACAATTTCTTTTTCAAAAATTGAAATTTTAACCCTATCCTTAAATGTGTGGCTTACCTATTACTACTCTTATTGGTTTATGAGCTTTAAAGTTAATTACCCAATTCCAAACTCAAGAAATGAACTTAATTTTTTTTTAAGAAGATGCGTATTAACTTAGCTTGGGACAGAGATAGCAAAATGGGTCCAACCCCTCAAGTCAACCTCATAACCTGTTAAATTAGCGGATTGGGTTGCAATCTTGAATTCGTAAAAAAATCTCAACCTACATAATCCACCCACATATTATGGTGAGACAAGGTGGGTTGACGCATTAGGTCATTTATTTTTATTTATTCTTTTATATTTTTATTAGTGAATTAGACAAGTCAACTTGGATTGATCGTCTAACTCTTTTTTTTTTAAAACCATTTTAAAGTTAAATTATGCAAATTAGTGGGCTGAGCCGCACTTAACCCATTATTTTTCTTCATTTTTACAGGGGTTAACCTACTAAACTACTAACTTAATTTTTAATTATTTTTAATTTTTAGGCAGGTTGACAACTTCAACCTATTTTTCAAAATGAGTCAATCCATCCCTTCTACTTGAAAGCTAACTCGTGGTAAGACGAAATGGGTTAGGGCATATTAACCCATTTGCCATCTCTAGCTTGGGTTTACTTGTCATCAACCTTAAAATTGATTATCAAAGTGAGGGATCTCACAATTAGGAACAGTTTTTAGTTCCTTGTCATCCTCACTATGTTATGACCATATAGTTAATATATAAGTAATGATCCATATGAATATCCCAAGATAAGGGTAAGTATTTCATATATATCTACTTTAAGGTAAAATTTCATTTGATTTTAAAAAATTAATGCATGAAGAATCAAAATTTATACCATAAATTGATTACAGAAGAGATCCATTGATTCCGAGAGTAAATTTTGCATGTTTACTCTTCCCCCCCCTCTCTCTATATATATACATATACATAAGTCTTTTCTACTTACACCCAATTGCAGTTGTTAGATTTAACTTAATGGTAGAAATCATCTACAAATTAAAAGTCATTTGATATCTTCTTTCACAGGGTCCATAATGCAAGTGATAGGACCACAAGGCCAGAGATCTAGTTGATCAAGGTACAAGTAACATGGGTTGATTTGGAGTGCTCCTACATTATTTGGGTTGATTTGAAAAACATTACTATCATTAATGTACTTAAAAATAAGGGGACTTGAACTTGCAATTGAATTACTTAATAATTTCATTCAAAATAAAGGGGTATATATACATGAGAGATTATCTACATCTTAACTATTATTTTTATTTACAAGACTATAAGAATTAACTTAGCTATTTCCTATGCCATTATATTAGATACATGGACTTTATATACATGAACCTGATTATGGTTATTAGTTCTAACATTCCTACTTGTTAGTTCCACTATTCCAACACTCCCGCCAAGTTGGTGCATATATGTCATATAAACCAAACTTGTTATAAATGTAATTGACCCGGGACTTCGATAAGACTTAGCAAAAACATCTACCAACCATTCATTGGAATTAATAAAAGCAGTAGCAATTTCTCCAGAGTGGATCTTTTCTTTTACAAAATGACAATCAATCTAAAAAATGTTTTGTTCTTTCACAGAATACCGGATTTGAAGCTATATGCAAAGTTGCTTGATTATTACATGCTAGCTTTATAGATTGCTCTTTACAAACATCTAACTCCTTTAGCAACTGTTTTTGCCATATGAGTTCACATGTTGCAACTACCATTACTCAATACTCAGCTCTAGTGTTTGACATAGAAATCCCAGATTGCTTCTTACTTTTCCAAGATACTAGATTGCCTCAAAAAAGAACATAATGTCCTAAGGTAGAGTGCCTATTTGAGGGAGAACTTGCCCAACTAGCATCTATATAACCACATATCTCCATATGTCCTTTGTCCTCAAAGAGCAATCCTCTTCCTAGAGCTCCTTTAATGTATCTAAGCACCTGAGCAGCTACATCCTAGTGTGAGTCACATGGAGAATCAGGGAATTGACTCAACACTAAAATATCAAAGGTAATACATGGTCTTATTATTCTGAGATAATTCTACTTCCTAATCATTCTTTGATACTGCCCAAGGTCTAATAATGGCCCCCTTATCCTAGAAGAAGTTGGACTTTAGATCCATAGGTGTATCAATGGGTTTACCTTGTCATACCAATGTCTTCTAGAATATGCAAGGCATATTTTCTCTAGGAAATACAAATTCCATGTTTAGATTGTGCAATTTCTATACCCAAAAAGTACCGAAGCTTGCCAAGATCTTTAGTCTGAAATTGCTTGAATAGATATTACTTCAACCCATCAATACCAATGAAATCATTATCGATAATAATAATGTCATCCACATAGACAATAAGATAGATGCATCAATCATGAGAATGGCACTGGTAGAAAACAGAATAATCAGCTTTACTTCTAGTCGTGCCAAAAGCCTATACAAAAATGTTGAAGTGTCCAAACCAAGCACAAGGAAATTGTTTTTGTCACGACCCCACTTAGGATGTGACTGGCGCATAGGGGACACGTCCCCTAGCAAGCCTACACTAGACCTTTTCTAAAAAAATTTGGGCAGAGTCTCCCTTGTATTTAGGACTATTCCCAAATACGGATCCTCCACCTGCACAACAATCCAAACACACAAAATCATTGGGGATCCAGGCATTCTCCGAATGCACCCCACAGCACACAATATAGAAATTTAAAACGTAATCATACTTATGAAAACATGTTTACATAACTATTCAAGAAGCTTAAATACATAATCATTGGAATTTAAACTAATTACATATAACAACATAAGACCCAACACAGGGAGGACCCTGCCTGTAGGTTAATGGAGCACTTCTAGAGACTTTACAATTTAACTTAGATGCTGAAACTTCTAATTAGCTGTGGAAGCTTGAACACAATCTTGCACCTGCCTAAAAACATGGAAAGGAAGAAAGGGTGAGTCATAAAGACTCAGTGAGGGATAATATATCTATAACGACAGTGGAACAAGCTTAAACAATAACTTTTAGCAAAGTATAACTCATAAGTTGTTCAAAAACTTATACATGATCTCTTAAAGAAAGGCTTTGTCTATATGTTAACATACTATACATAACGCTTTTACAATTAGATGTGACAAATCATATGCATAATAAGGATATAAGATCTAGGCTTAGAGATAGAGATACTTTCTTATAACATAATAAGTAAATATTTGTTTCAAAATCATAATAAAGCTTAAGGGAGGATCCTATTTCAGAAATAGCTGCCTGACTGGGTGGCCCTGTGGCCTAGCTCCAGCAGTAAGAGATAACTTCACGCCTGTGCGTGTCTATATATATTCCGACATGTTGGCCGACATGCCGGGCTAGCAATCACCCTGCTAGCTGGGTTATTCAAGGTGCACCAAGGCTAATGTTGCTGCCATTAGCAAACAGTTCTGTTACAGTTTCCTCCCCTCAAAAAAAGGCACTCACACTTGCTGGGTCTTCGCCATGCCTCATGTGAGCCCTTGGTTAAAACTCCTTTGAAACACATTTTCTTTCTTTCAAACATCTCTAGCTTTAAACTAGCTTTAAAACATCACAATTTCTAAAAACATGAAAGTTCATCTTTTCTAAGTTCTTGTCATTAAAATTCTTCTTTATATCAATTTATGTGTAATTTAACTGTGCTATTTACCATAGGTTCAAGGCGTAATACCTTCAAATCTTTCAAGCTTTAAGTAATCTAAAGTTCTTTCTCAAAACATTGGATCTAAATTATCTCATTCCATTGAATCATTCAACGTATTAACTTTAAAACATTGCAACTTCTATACACATATCAAATTACTCAATGTCAAAAATCAATTTCTATAAGAGCTTGTCCCACTTAAATATATATACACATGCACATAACTAACATCATTACTTCAAGAGTTCTATAAATATAGAGTATAACACATTGAATCAGCTATTTCATAAAACTTCACTAAAATACATTTTAAGCATGTACTTAGGAAATTAAAAGTAAGAAATAAGCTATAGGTATACTATCACTCACAGCCTATGCTCGGAAAGGAAGAAGCTCAAACTCTGCAATGCCTTAGATTTGCCAAGAGATTCTGGAGAGCATCTAACATGACAAATATAACTATTAGGCTTTCACAACATAACTATTCTAAGATTTTACTAGAATAAGCTCCATAAGGCAAAAACCCCCAATTTGGAACCCTAGGTTCCCTAACCTAATCTTAAACTTAATCTTCCAAGAAAATCCTTCAGTACCCATGAAATAGAAGAAGATTTGAGCTTAGAGAGTTACCTTGGATTGCAAAAGAAGGAAGAAACTTGATGGAGGACTTGGGGTCTCCTCCACCTTCGTTTCTCTCTCTAAAAGAGATGAGAGAGAGAGCTTCAAGGAAGAATCAACCCCAAAGCTTGGCTAATGATGAAGAGATGATGGATTTTGGTGGTGGGTTTGAGTAAAATTGATGAAAGATGGATGGTTTCATGTAGGGAGAAAAAGAATAAGAGAAGAAGAAGAGAGAGAGAGAGATGGCGGAATGAGAGAGAGAAGCTTCGAGCTTCTTCTTTTAATTCCGCCAGTAGTGCCTGCGCCCGCCCCACCAAGCTACACCACCTCAGAGCAGCCAACGCTCAAGCGCTGGCCTTGGCGCCTAAGCGCTCTGTTTTTTTTTTTTTTTTCTTCTCTTCCAAACTCTTCTCAAACATCATCATATACTTATTTACAAGTTAATGTCCTCATTTATTTTATTCTCCATTAACTTTAAAACATAAATGTAAATAAGAGAATATCCCCCATTTGAATCCAATAAAAATATTGGAAAAATCAAACTCCTTAAGAATCAAAATCCAACTTTTGGATTTTAGTACAAACTTCTGAAAACTTACATTTTCTTAAACTTCAAGCTTGAAAATGAAAGGGTTAATAACTTCCAAAAATTCATTAAAAATCGCTCTTCAATTCTTTGATATCTAAAGAATAATTACCGGGACTTTTGATCCCATGAAAATGTCCCAAACCTATAGCCCTCCAAGGGGACATAGGATCCAAACTTAGAACTTTCACAGGGTCCGACAGAACAAAGTATCACAATTCGTGTGACTCTTGACCCGGGCATTACAGTTTTAAACCATATAAAGATTTATGGAGCTTATAAACCAATCCACTCTCCCCCTAAGCAACATAACCAGGTGGTTGCTCCATGTAGACTTCAACTTGTAAATCTCCATGATGAAAGGCATTCTTGATATCGAGCTTATAAAGAGGCTAGTGACGAATGGCATACCAAGGCAAGGAATAAGTGAACAGAGGCAATTTTTGTCGCTAGAGAAAAAGTGTCACTATAATCAAGATCATAAACCTATGTGTACCCTTTAGCCACCAAATGAGCTTTCAACCAATCAATGGACTTGTCGAGGTCAACATTCATTGTAAACACCTAACGACAACCAACAACGGACTTGCCAAGTGGATGAGAAACTAGAACCCATGTGCTATTAAAGTGTAAGGAAAACATATCATCAATCATTGCTTGGCACCAATTAGGATGAGTTAGTGCTTCACCTGTGGTTTTGGGAATAGAAACAAAGGACAGACTCTAAACAAAGGTATAATGTTGAGGGGAAAGACAATCATAACCAAGGAAGGCATAAAGGGGATGAGGATTACAAGTAGAACATATACCTTTTTGAAGAGCAATAGGAAGGCTATCCGGTGCTGGATTCAAATTAGAAGAAGCAACTGGTGAAGGTAGTGAGTTATTGAGGACATCTTCCACAGTAGGCATATCATTAGATGGATAGGTGTGACATCAGTAGACAATAGGCAAAAGGACAAGTAGAAGGACAAGGACCAAATGAATTGTTTGAAAAAGGTAATATGAAAGAAGGATTATAGATGTAACACCTTACTAGCTTAATTATTAACTTAATTATCCTCAATTATGATTAATAATTAATTTAGTATGTGTCACATTAATAAACTTACTCTAGTTAGGAAATTCCAGTTCACTTATTAATAATCTCTAATTAATCTTATTGTATGTTTCTAACGTTACTATTTAAGTTGGCTTTTTAACTACGCATACTATTCGGAAGTAAGACACATGCAATATATATACTGAATAATATCATAGCATATTATCAAAGTCCACAAGTCTACAATCTAATCCCTAGAGGGTCAAGATATAGTCATCCAAAAAGAAAATAAAGATAAAGTCTAGGACCTAGGATGTCAAGATATAATATAGTTATCCAACAAAATAACTCTGCCTGATCCATATATAGACTAATGAATAACAGAGGGATCTATTTATCCATCAAATGGAGACAGATATATAAAAGGTCCTTAGAGCTACATCATGTAATAACATAGAATAGTAGGCAAATGTCCCGCAGCACTAGGAATCCCTCACCCGTAATAAGGTCATGGATGACTGTCACCACCACCTCAAGAATAATCATGGCCATCTAAAAGCACCAAGGAAAAATTATCACGAGATTGGGAATCTCAGTAGGGGTTGGTGCTTCCAGCAGTTTGCTGAGCACCCAAAAACTGCCAGGTTTGTACAGATAGATCTAAAAAATATAAATAACACACAGTATCCAATGGCAACAAATGCAGATAAATAAGTAGATAAATTGCAATTAAGCAGTTAAATAAACGGATAAATAACATGCCACACAAAAGGACACAAAATCCATCATAATAAAAGATATAAAATAAATAAAGAAGGCAAATAAATAAATAGATGGATAAATAAATATGCTATGATAGATGGCAGTATCATGTGATGCAAGATGCATTGTTCTTTTTTACTTTGCTGGTCTTTCTTCTTTCCGTGCTTAGTAAGAGGGAATCTCACTGGTTGCTCCTACTCTCCCTATGCCACGATCTGACTAACAGCTCTCTATTAAGGCATCTCTTGACTCAGTTCCTCAAACCGCAAGACCATATCTTGGCCACTACTATGGCCCACTGACCCCTACCTCAGCATCCACAGCCATTCTCTTTTCCAGCCAAAGCTGTGAATGTCATACCGAACCACTTCAGTGGGGCCAAGACATTTGCCACAACTTTTCAAAAGAATTGCTCATACATGAATATCCACACATTCACAATGTCATGCCTTTAGGTCTTTTTATATGCTTATGCAGAAAATACATCATACTTCATTAGCCAGATAAACAAATCATAAGTTCAAAACAGGGCAAATTCTACTCAGAATATTAAAAATAATAAATCCTCATGAAAAGTTCTAAAATTTTATAGACAACAGGTTTAAGATCTTAGCTTCATCATATAAAAATTTCAAGTCAAAACATGGTTTGATAGGCTCGAAAATCGCACAAATATACTATCCAATACCTAGCAATTCCAGCATATAGGAAGAATAAAAGTATGAACTTTTACACATCACAAACACCAAATAAAACAAGTATCAGCATGTAAAATCATGCAAGCATCAAAGATATAGAGATTTCATGCAAGATAAGGCAAGATAAATAAAATATAAAGCTACCCAAGGCAATAGAATCAAGGCCTCCTTAAAAAGCCTCACCTAAACCCCTTCTAAGTTACAAACCAATTCCGAATCCTCACCACAAATTATATCATCAAAAATACAATAAAAATAACTCTCTTTCAAGGTATAAAGAAACAAAATAGCTCCTCCCAAGTGTCATGTTAACAATGGCCATGAAGAAGCAAGGGAGCCAACATTCTCATGCCAAACCAACAACAACAAAAATAAACTGCATTAGAACCAACCAAAAGATAGTTTCCATGGAAGAGTTGAACAAAGAAAAACCTCCTACCTCTTGAAAACAAAGAAGAGCTTGGTGTGTACCTATGTAAGGGATGGTGAAGTTAGTGAATTGAGCTCCAAAGGAAGGCAAAGGGAATCTCCAGGCACTCAAACACTCAACCTCACTTGGTATCACTCAAGAACTATTCCTCCTTGATGGTGAAGGAAAAGATGGTGAAGGAATAAGCATTCTCACTCTCAAAATCTCTCTTGCTTCAGTTAAAGCTAGTATATGAGTGGAAGAGAGTTTTTGTTTCTTATTTAACTTGCAAGAGAAGGTGAAGCCCATACTTGATTCACCTAATATTACCGTTCATTATATACACTATCCTAAAAATAATACCGTGCCTTAAGTCATAATATTATGCTTAGGAGTTGTTACAAATAAATAAACGAACCTTGTCTGATAGAAAGTTTCAATCATCCATCCAATCTCAATCAACTTCGTTCAAGATGGCTATCATCAAGATCTCTTGAGCTATTCAAAGACGAGATGGGAACACACATAGGGGGTGAGAATTTTATATTCTCAGTAGGACATCCTAGATTACCTCATATAGTGTCATCATCATCATCCCTAACTGCTTCAATTTATTATAAAAATAAGTGATTATGCCATATTAACTATAGATTTCATTTTATAAAGTTCAAAAATATCCTTCCCAAGTAGGTTAATTTTATTCTATGTAGGGGTCGGTGCTTCCTAGGGTTTGTTGAGCACCCAAAAATTGCCAGGTTTGTACAGACAAATTTAAAAAATATAAATAACACACAGCATCCAATGGCATCAAATATAGATAAATAAGTAGATAAATTGCAATTAAGTAGTCAAATAAACAGATAAATAACATGCCACACAAAAGGACACAGAATCCATAATAATAAAAGATATAATAAAATAAATAAGTCATAAAGAAGGCAAATAAATAAATAGATGGATAAATAAATATGCTATGAGAGATGGCAGTATCATGTGATGCAAGATGTAACACCCTAATAATACCATACTATGTTTAAGTCATTTTATGGGATCATTAGTTGTTACTCTTAACTAACGAAAGTTCTTATTGTTGAAATTAGCATAATATACGAAAATAGCATGTAATTTTTTTTTGTAACACCTTTATGCTTGAAAACTAAGCCTTTAAGCGCTTACATACTCATATACATATGAATGTTGTTCTTTATATCGCTGAGTTATTAATAAGACATATGACAAAATGAGAACAACATAACACAATACATTAAGCCAAGAATGTAATCATAGATAATCAAGGTCATCATTACACTTAATAAGTATCACATGTGTAATAGGTCAAATTAAGCAGCATGACTTCCTACATGCTCTTAATTACACATAAATTGCCCAACTAGGGCTCTTAAGAAAATGAAAATACCATGCTACTATCTCGACCCTCCTTAGCTAGGTGAAGAAACATGGTAGCTCCTCGTCTTATCCAGTCAGGTACCATCAAAAGGGTTACCATGGATCCCATCAGCTCAATTTGAAGATGACACAGAAACATAGGAGTGAGAAATACAAGATTTCTCAGTAGAATTGTGACTAGACAAACATGGTGTCATCGTCATCGTCCCAACTACTTTGGGTTTGATTATAAAAATAGTGGACAGATATAAGTTCAATTGTAACAATTTTCGAAGATATAAATCCCGAAGCGGATTGCTTTTACATTTATCATCATATTCATAACATCATACATAGGCATACATACTAACACATGGGATAAATGTAACATTCTCCTTTGTACAGTACTATGCTTAAGTCATAGTACAACACCTTGGAGTTGTTACTTTTACCTGAGTGGACCTTATCTGACAACAACTTCAGCCATCTTTGAAAACTTCTTAATCTATCTGGAGATAACACGGAAATAAGAGTGAGAATTTTGAATTCTCAGTAGGATTTGTTAAACTACCATACGCTGTGTCATCGTTATTATCTCCATCTATTTCGGCTTATTATGAAAAATATGAGCATTTTAACTAGACTGTTCAGTTTTATAGTTTGAAAATATATTGTCCGAAGTAGAGTTTATTTTATTCACGCACTTGAGTCACATTGGCAATTATTCATATTTAGAATAATAATCACAACATAAGTAGATAGAACAGTCTCAGCATCAATAAAACATAGGATATAATTATGCAAATACTCATACTTGAATTCATTCAAGTGCATTGGTGTTTTTCCTTAACTTTCTTTGCTTTCTTTTCTTGGCACACCTAGACGTTACATATCGCCGTCCCTAGGGTGCTTGCAGCATATGTTTTAATCTTTAGTCTTTACTGCCCTTGGGTAGTCTGATCTAGGAGCGAGCTCAACTGGTGACTATCGTCACACAGTACTGACCTACAAGGGGTTCCACGGAGGGATCTCATTTTGGCCACATGCCTCTAAATTAAAGGGATTTCTCTTTGTCACGTGCCTCAAGAATAGAGGGATCTTAGCTGACCACTTACCTTCAATATAGAGGGATCTGATCTGACCACGTGTCTCCAAGGTAGAGGGATCTCATAGTTTTATACTGCCTTCACAGGGAGGGACCCAATTAATTGCCTCCAAGTGAAGGGACCCAATCTTATCTTATTTAACTGCCTTCACAAGGAGGGATCTCATAACTGCCTCCAAGTGAAAGGATCCACATTTAATATATTTATATCCTTTCATTCTCATACATAATCATGCATAGACATGCTAAATGCACTCATACAAATGCTTCATCATTTACTTTCATATATCCTTGCATGTCAAATTTCATATTCATAACTTAAATCTTCATATCTTCATTAGTTGTCACACACAACAAAGTCTTATAAGCAAAGCTTAGGTATTTAGGTGTAAGTTTAAAATCTTAAGTCTTAATCTATCTTGCAAGCTTTTAATTTCTATTGATGTTCCCGAGTTTGAGCTTAGGACCGAGTTCCGAGATTGAATTTGGGCCGAGTTCCGAGATTATATAAGTTCCGACTTCTGGGGTTTTGTTCGATCTCCGAGATTGATTCTGGGTCGAGTTTTGGAATTACGAGTATAAGAGTTTTAAGCGTCCTAGTTCTCGACTTCCGAGATGCAAGTATAAAGTTTCATATTCTGGTGCCAACTTCCAAGTTTATGTTGAAAAATCCCAACTTCTGGGTTTAGGTATTTTAGGTTTTACTTTCTTGTCCTTGACTTTCGATTTCAAAGTGTTTTATGTGCTTATGATCCTGATCTGCAACCTTAATCCAAGACTTGTATGAGTGTGTTTCCTAAGTTCCAAGTTTCTGACATTGACTATACTCGATCTAGTTTCCTATTCACTAAGTTTCGAGTTCAACATTAAGTATACTCGATCTAGCTCTCTATTTGCTAAGTTCCGAGTTTTGATATTAACTAAACTTGATCTAGTATTCATACATGTCTCTAAACAGAATTGCACTCTTATAAGAGAAAATTCACCAAAAATAGAAATTTAGGTGAAATCATACAAAACTTATATCAAATTAAAGCTAACAGAGCAAGATTTCAAATGAAACAAGTTGCATATTATTTGAATGAGTATAATTCGAGATATAAGCCCTGAAACTTGACCCTACTGGACTACTTTGTTCCAGCTCCGGTTGAACTTAAGGTGAATTCATTGATGTACTGGGGATAGTTGGTGACGAATCTGACTCTAAAATTTTTATGGGATGTTCCCTCATATGTTATCTTTCAAACAACGTTGGATTCACTCAATTTGGAGTTGTGTAGGGTGAGTTACACCCTTCTCAACTCACATTGCCCAGATGAAAGTCCTGATTTCTAGGTCAAACTTCAAAAATTCATAACTACCTCTATACTGATCCAATGGCCTTATATTATGTATGTATAGAAAGCCTTGAATGTCTAGTTTCTCATAAAAATAGATTCATGAAATTTAAACAGCTGTAGGCAAAGCCGTACACTCCGCCATACGAACCACCGAGGAAAAACCCTAACAGCTTCTTGAGTTTTCTCTTCTCTTCAAGTTTCTTTATACCAATTCAACTCTAATCACAACACACATGCAAATTCAATCATAAATCATCATCATCACTCCAAATCTTATCAATATCATGAGGAAAACAAGATCCCCACACAACCCCAAAACAAAACAACAAAAAAAATAAGAAGAGAAGTTGGATTCCTACCTTGTTTAGTTGAATTCTTGTTGATTTGATGTCTCAAATGGAAGCAACTCTTGATGAGACTTGAAAAGAGGTTGAAGATGAAGTGAAGATGAGTGTGTATGAAAGAGAAATGGAGAGTGGTTAGCTCCTTATGCTGGTCGAAATTACCAAGGGCAAGGAAGGAATTGAACACAAACTTTATATGATTAGTGGATGTGTGTTGGAGTTTCAATTTGATTTGGTAGTCCATATGGAGGTTGAGATGGTGCCACTTGCATGGGTAAGTTGGCTAAATCTTGGCCATCCTTTCTAGGGTTCTCACAGTATAATTTCTATTGATTCGGTTCTGACAGTTTAAATTACCGAAATCTTACTAATTTCTCTTAAATCGGCAAATCAGTTTTAGGAAAATTCTGTGAAGCTTCCTATATTCCTAATCTAATTCCATTATGCCTAATCATTTTAAATCACACTTAATTAGATTTAAGTGAATGCTAAATCGAATCCTAATTAATCATAATTATTTGCTAAAAATCGAACAACTCGATTAAAAACGATTAAAATTTTTCAGGCGTTACAACAAACACTCATAATGCGCATGAGAAATACAGAAACATGCATGGCTATGCAACTCATCAACTTGACCATGGTCCTACTTTGACTTTACTTTCATTTTTAGCACGTGCTTAACATTCTTTACTTTCCTTTAAAATAGACTGCTTTAGGACATGAGCTCATTCCATGATCGTCGTCATGCAGTACTAACCAAATCAGACTAAGCCGATATTGGTTACCTCTAAGTTGAAGGGACCTCCATATCACCCTTGCCTCCCCCATAGAGGTTCCTTGTGGATCACCGTCTCTCACTTCCCGGAAGTGATCGAAGGGTCATGTCCTATTATTCTTTTCTTATCATTATACCTTACATGCATAATACTTCTTTGACTAGACATCTGCAATGATATGACTAAGTCCATAATTTTGATGAAAATCTGGCAGCATAACGGCTAGACCGGAGCTCTCCCCAAAATGCCAATCATAAGCTTTCAACCAATAGTTTATCACATCACAATAATCAATCAATCATGAGACAAAGTTCAATGAAACTCATCATTCATCATGCCGAATAGCATCACACATTCATACCCTAAAGAGGGTTTATAGTTGTGTTATTCTTCGTGAAGAGTCTTATGAATCATCACATGATTTCCTGTGGTTACCCATGAGAGAATCACATAGTTAAGATATATGTACGTGGTCTTTTAGTTGCTTAGTTCTCATATGAAATTATTCTTTGCTTGAGTTCATGTCTTATAGAACACTTATTCGAATCAATTAAGTTAAGTGATTGTTTCCTTTCCTTGAGATAGTACGAATCAATTAAGTTAAGTGACTATTTCCTTTCCTTGAGATAGTGCACTTAGTGATTCCTATGTTCATGGTATGCTTAGAGACCCTAATCATACTTCTGTTCCCAAGGAGTTCGAGATCCCTCTAATCCTTGGGTCATGACAACGCATAACCACATTATGGACCCAACAACACCATGTTCACTAATCACCAAAGGTGATTTTTAATTTAACCGATTTACAAAGTTTCAAGCTTTTGTTATTAACATAACAAGATCTTACTTTAAGTATTATAAAAGTTATTATTCTTTATAAAGTAGTCATAAAGTTTTATTCTTTATGAAAGTAAGTGCCTTTAATATTAAGCTCTTATCTTAAAGATTAGATCTTCATGAAATAATGATACAAGTTACTAGCTTTTTAATAAAAAAGTCTTGTTCTTTATGAAAGTTGACTCTTTTAATTATTCTAAGACCATCAAGGTCTCAACTTTCTGATTTAAAGTTGTCTCTATATTAAAAAGATTCCTACTTTATCAACTAGTGATATGAAATATTAAATTTAAAGTTAAAAGGTCTTGATTTTTATAAAAGTTAACACCTTTTAGCATTATTTTGGTTCAAGATCTAAACTTTATGAATCAAATGTTACAAAACAACACTTTTATGACTTAAAGGTCTCATTCTTGATTAAAGTTTGAAACTTTATGAAAGGTCTTTTCTTTAAGGTTTGATTTCTAAGACATAAAGTAATAAGATATCATTTTTCTAACTCAAAAAGGCTTATTATTCTAAAAAGTTTAGACTTTTACATGTATTCTTGTCTTCAAAACAAAACAAAAAGAAGACTTTATGATGGCACTAAAACTTGCGCCACTTTTTGTGTATCAAGAAGCAAACTTTTTAAAGTTTAAAGCTTTTAGGATGTTCATATACTTAACAAATCATGAAAAGCATGTAAAAATGAAACTTTTCTAATCATAAACTCATCATAAGAAAAAGAACAACTTTAAGCAAGATACTACCAAGAACATCAAGAACATTCAAGAATAAGAACATGAACATATTTTTCCAAAAAGTAGAAATATCAAGAACACTTGAAGAATAACAAGAACATATTTTTCCAAAAGTAGAAACATTAAAAACACTTGAAGAACAACAAGAACATATTTTGCCAAAAATGGAAACTTTTGCTCATGAAAAGCATGAAGGATCTTCTCAAGTTTTCACTTAAAGATCTTGGTCATGAAAAGAACTAAGCTTCAAGCTTTCTTAAGCAAACAAAATAAAAAGATGAAGATTACTACCTCTTCTTGAAGATGGTGCAAAACAAGAGAAGAGGAAGAAGAAGATGATGGCTCCTCTTGATGATGATGGTGGCGGTTTGCAAGAAGGAAGGAGAAGCTCTTGAGTTCTCTTGAAAATGAAGCTTATAGTGTTTGAATCTCTTCTTCAAAGAACAAAAGATGTGATCTTTGAAGGGCTAAGTGAAGAAGGTTTGGTTATGGAGGTAGAGAATGGAGAAGGAGATGAAGAAGAAGAAGAGAGAATTTTAGAGAGAAGTTGGAGGAATAGGAAACTTAGAAAGAGAATAGAAGTTGAAAAATGAAAAGTGAAGGTGTGTATTTGTGTGATGCTGGCCGTAAGTTTCAAAGGGAGGGAGGGAGATATTTTTGTGTTATTTTGTGTTAATTAGTGATTAAGGAGACAAAGTGGATGATGGGGAGACAAAGCATGGTCAAACTCTTACATAAAGCACTCTTGTCTTATGCTTTATGCTTTTATGACATCATTTTTTACTTTATTGTCTAGTTGACTAAATTTGAATTTAATCATGTGAATAAGTACTCATACAATTTAATTAAGATGATTAAGTAAGGATTAGTGATTAACACACAAGAACATGATTAACAAAAATTAATATTGCGATTAAGTTTAATTAATCTTAATTAAACTCGATTAAGCTAATTAAGGGCGATTAGTGCTTAATTAAGCTATAAAGGCTCTAACTTGCTTAATTAGAGATTATCTAATCTTGGTTAAGCATTCTCTTGACTTTTCTCGTCTACGTTAACCCATAAACTCTTCGTTAACCCCTTAATTAAGTCTTAATCTCATAATTTCTCATTAAGTGTCTGATTACTCAGGGTTATTGAGGTAATTTAGCACGACAAGAAATTGAGGATGTTACACAAAATGCATTGTTCTTTTTTACTTTGTTGGTCTTTCCTCTTTCCGTGCTTAGTAGGAGGGAATCTCACTGGTTGCTCCTACTCTCCCTATGCCACGATCTGACTAAGAGCTCTCTATCAAGGTATCTCCTGACTCAGATCCTCAAACCACAAGATCGTATCCTGGCTACTACTATGGCCCATGGACCCTTACCTCGGCATCCATGGTCATTTTCTTTTCCAGCCAAAGCTGTGAATGTCCTCCCAATCCACTTCAAGGTAAGGCTAAGGCATTTGCCACAACTTTTCAAAAGAATTGCTCATGCATGAATATCCACACATTCACAATGTCATGCCTTCAGGTCTTTTTATATGCTTATGCAGAAAATACTTCATACTTCATTGGCCAGATAAACAAATCATAAGTTCAAAACAGGGCAAATTCTGCTCAGAATTATTAAAAATAATAAATCCTCATGAAAAGTTCTAAAATTTTATAGACAACAGGTTTAAGATCTTAGCTTCATCATATAAAAATTTCAAGTCGAAACATGGTCTGATAGGCTAGAAAATTGCACAAATATACTATCCAACACTTAGCAATTCCAACATATAGGAAGAATAAAAGTATGAACTTTTACACATCACAAACACCAAATAAAACAAGTATCAGCATGTAAAATCATGCAAGCATCAAAGATATAGAGATTTCATGCAAGATAAGGCAAGATAAATAAAATGTAAAGCTACCCAAGGCAATAGAATCAAGGCCTCCTTAAAAAGCCTCACCTAAACCCCTTGTAAGTTACAAACCAATTCCGAATCATCACCACAAGTTATATCATCAAAAATATAATAAAAATAACTCTCTTTCAAGGTATAAAGAAACAAAATAGCTCCTCCCAAGTGTCATGTTAACAATGGCCATGAAGAAGCAAGGGAGTCAAAATTCTCATGCCAAACCAACAGCAACAAAATAAACTATATTAGAACCAACCAAAAGATAGTTTCCATGGAAGAGTTGAACAAAGAAAAACCTCTTACCTCTTGAAAACAAAGAAGAACTTGATGTGTACCTATGTAAGGGATGGTGAAGCTCCAAAGGAAGGCAAAGGGAATCTCCAGGCACTCAAACACTCAACCTCACTTGGTATCACTCAAGAACTATTCCTCCTTGATGGTGAAGGAAAAGATGGTGAAGGAATAAGCATTCTCACTCTCAAAATCTCTCTTGCTTCAGTTAAAGCTAGTATATGAGTGGAAGAGAGTTTTTGTTTCTTATTTAACTTGCAAGAGAAGGTGAAGCCCATACTTGATTCACCTAATATTACCGTTCATTATATACACTATCCTAAAAATAATACCGTGCCTTAAGTCATAATATTATGCTTAGGAGTTGTTACAAATAAATAAACGGACCTTGTCTGATAGAAACTTTCAATTATCCATCCAATCTCGATCAACTTCGTTCAAGATGGATATTATCAAGATCTCCTGAACTATTTAAAGATGAGATAGGAACATACATAAGGGTAAGAATTTTATATTCTAAGTAGGACATCCTAGATTACCGCATTTTTGAGTCAGGTTTCATCTAAAATTAGTTTCACTTCAAGTTAAATTTTGTAGGTTGAGATATACCCCTCATAGTATGGACTACTTCTAAGTTCCCCTGCATTAACTTTTTTGTTTTATGACTATTTTCGTTTTCTAATCTATTCTTCAACACTAATCAAGTTTCTCTAACCTTAAATCACCAGAAAAAGGTCCTATTAACATCACACAAGCTCTACATGAATAGATCAAAAACGATATAAGGAAACCCTAACTTCAAGAAAACCCTAAAATACAACAAGTCTTAGGACTCTTACATCACTTCCAAGCTCAAAGAGGCTTTAAAACTTGCTTCCACTATACTAGGACCTCTGTAGAATCACTAAGCAACTCTTAACTTCTTCCTCTTCCTTCTTGGCTGAAGCTATATAGGTCCAAAGGCGTAGGATTTTTAGCTTCTATCCGTGCTATGTTATGGGGATAAGGTGTAGTTATTGAGTGGTTTCTTGAAACAACAAGAGAAGATCAAGTATTTGGGAGCTTTAGAGAACAAAAATGGGGGAGAATATGAGAGAAAAGGGATGCGGCTATAAAAGTAGAAGAGGATGAGAAGATGATGCAAATTTAAGGTTTTGTAGAAATATTTAGGTAGATTTTTCTTAAAAAGCAAGGATGACTCATCCTATAGTGTGTGGTCCATATCACTTCTTGGATTTTTGGCCGTGTGGCTTGCTCTGAGCCACATATAATAGGTGTAATCTTCTGATAATTAAACTCTCTTGCATTTTAAATTCTTGCCAGATCAATTTCTTGTATTCTTGGAAACTGTTCTTAATTCTTGAGTTATGTGACTTTTTCTAAGCCACTCAATTTACCTAACTTAGGGTGTGACTAACCCCACACTTTTATTTAAAATCATGTGTAGAAAATATCATTTATAAAATTATTGCATATATATTAGTTAGCTACTAGTGTCGTAAGGCCCGCATATTCTCGAAATCGGAATTTTTCTTCTAATGCCCCTCCTAACAACTGAAAACAGTTATTTATAGTTTTGCCATTTGTCACTATGATCCAACTATTTCTTATTTTGCCCCTACCTTGAGACAAACTTCTCTATTTCAGGACCAGCTCCCCTCTATATCAGGCTATCCTTAGAATTGGGGATGTTACACATTATACTTTTATTAATTTATTAATTTAAAATAGCAACATCCCAACTAAGTTTCAATTACACCATAACAAGTGGCTAGAATCAAGGCCTAAGATAAATTCTGAATTTTTGAGAGACATATTTTATTTGATCATTTTTTGAAATTTTAAAAAATTAATTTGTGTTAATAAAGTTGGATTTAGTTAATTAACTTGCCCTTACTTAAAATTGGTCACAAAATTTTATGTGGTCTTTCTGATCATTCTAATGATGCCTCTATTTTTCAGAATTTTTTTTGATCATTTACCTATTTTTAATTTATTTTTCTTAAACCTACAATTTACTAATTACCATTCGCAAATAACAAAAATTCCAAATTAATCAAAAAATTCTTTATTTTAATTCTCCATATTAATATCATCATATCTAGGTTCCAGAAAAATTTTCATAATTTTTTAGAATTTATTTCTATTTTTCTCAATTTTTAATGAATTTTAGGCAATTTTGTAATATCCCAAAGAATAGTACGTTTGATTAACGTTGGTAGTTGATTTATTTCATTGCAAGTTGCCTTGCAAAAAAAATTTATGAAGGAAAATGGGTTTAATTGCAGAGTTGTGTAATATTGGAGCCGAATCAGTAGAAATTTATACTGTAGAATGACACAAGTACTAGTTTAAAACCCTAGAATAAGTAACTGAAATTTAGCCACCCACACCGTTCTTGTTGGCACCATATTAGCCACAAAAATGGGGAAGTTCAACCAAAATTTACCAACATTAAAATCCACCAATCACCACCCATGAGTCATCCTTGCTTTATGACTCAAACACAAATTATTTCCACCCTTGTCCCTTTAATTTTTGGCCTCCACACATACCAGACCTCTTTCTCTCATTTTCTTCCTCAACTTGATCTCATCATCCTTATTTCTTCACCCCACCTCCACACCTTCACCCAAACTTGCTTCTTGTTACCTTCAACTTAAGATTTGAGGTAGGATTCCTGAATTTAATGGACTTTAGGATTTATGTGACCTACTAGGGTTTCTTGTGCTCTCTCTAGTATGATGTTGTTTGATGATTCTATAATTTGTTTCTAATGAATTAACATAGAATTTCTTGGTTTGGGTTGGAAAATTGATTAAATGCTCAAGGAAAACACTTAAACAGAGTTACTGGAATTGAACCCCAAAAACCCGTCCATACCATGAATGATGTGTCTTGACCTACAGAGGTCAAAATTTAGTGAAATCATTTTTAGATGAAACTAGATATCTAGAACTTTCCAACCATATAAATTATAAGGTCATTGGACTTGAAATGAGAAAGTTACGAATTTTTGAGGTAGTTTCTTCAACCAATATGGGTTGTGAGGGGCATAATTCGCCCTATACAACTTTAAATTGAATGCAATTAATTTTTTTAGAAAGCTAACACATAGAATATTTTGCCATAATAATTTCAGACTTAGATCTAAACTGTGTTGCTCCCAATAATTCTTTAAATTTGACTTAAGATTTTCTTTAGGTGAAATAAGACAGTCCCTTTTAACCTAAATTGAGAGCTTATACCTTGGGCCCTACTTACTTATTCGAAATGAAACTTGTGGAAAATGAAAGATGGTTCAATTAGCTTCACTTTGATATAAATTTCAGATAGAATTAATGAAAATTATATTTTTTTTGTGAATTTTTACATTCAAGTACTCAAATCTGTCCAAGAATAGGGTAGCCTTGAGTAAAATTTCAATAATTCAGTTTATACTTATCAAAACTTAGTAGGACCAAAGAGAATTAAAAATAGACAATGCCACAACATATTAAAATTTCAAATTTAAATGAGGTAAAATGAAATTATGGCACAATTTATAAAACAGGACATATTTAGGAATTTTGAAGTGCATTGTCAATTTTAAGTTGTTGAAATCTCTTGAACCATGAATTACCAATGATTAAGATATATTGATGCAATTCTCCATTAAATTGTTCAAATATTAGTACATGATTATGAGGATTCTGGTATCATGACTGGCTGGTTGATATTACTCTATTTGTATTTTGGGAAAGTATTACGTTTCAGTCGTTATGCTACTGGATTTTCAGCAGAAGATATATAAGTTATGCATTATAGCCATAAGTTCTTTAGGCATGGTCAATCATGTATATATGATTATTGATGAAAGTAAGGATTCCATATTACTTGGGCTAGCTCCTGAACAAATTTAAAGAGAATAGACCAGTATGAGGGTCAAGGAAAACAAACTTGTCACTCATGTATATGTACGAGCTCAGACTTGAAAATAAGGCTATCAATTAAAGGTGAGAGAAGCCATTCACCTCCAGCAAACTAAGTAAAGGAAGATAAGAAAGGCCACACTTTGAGGACAGTGATATGTAACACTCAAGTGCAAGCCCAAGCAAACACCCTAGCGACGGCGATACGTAATGCTTAGGTGTGTCAAGTAAGGTAAGTTAAGAAGAGACAAATGCACTTGCATCAAGAAAGTCACTGACATTCATCTATGCATACTATTTATTTATCCTTCAACTTGCCATAATTATGATCTTGTTCTTTCTCTATTTACCAAATGTATGAATAAAATTAACTTGCTTCATAAGGATATTTTTGAACTTTCTAAAATGAAATTTACAATTCATATGGCATGATCGCTCTTTCATAATAAACCGAAGCAGCTGGAGATAATGACAATGACACTATATGTGGTAGTCTAGGAAATCCTACCGAGAATTTGTAATTCTCACCCCCCTATGTATGTTTCTGTGTTATTTACAGATAGCTCAGGAGATATTAAAGATAGTTGTCTCAAACAAAGTTTGATTGAAATATTGAAGATGATCGAAGGGTGCTGTCAGGTAAGGTCTATTTATGTAACACTAATAACTCCTAAATGTGATACTATGACTTAAGCATGGTACCATATTTGGGAAGGTGTTACAAATTTTATATTAATTAATAATTACTTAATTGTCTAGAATAATTCCAATATATTTTTTGGTGGTTATTTACATTATTTAGGGTCAAATTGGCAAGAAAGAATTTTATTATGAATTATCTATAATTATTTCAAACTTTTTATCCTTAATTTTATTAATAAACTTTTTTGTAATTTAATCTAAGAGATATTTAAGTATAATTAATCAGAATACGCAACTAATAGCTATAGGGGATGTTGCAATAGACAGGAAGAGGAAGTATAGTGTTTACTTGAGAAAAATATGAAGATGAAGCGAAGAAAGGTTGTTTCTCAAAAAGGATGATATCAATAAAAATCCATGTTAATTAAATTTTTGAAACCCATAATTTAAAACTCATTTGGATTT
This sequence comes from Pterocarpus macrocarpus, assembly GCA_031439585.1. Classification (NCBI taxonomy): domain Eukaryota; kingdom Viridiplantae; phylum Streptophyta; class Magnoliopsida; order Fabales; family Fabaceae; genus Pterocarpus; species Pterocarpus macrocarpus. Next base: position 30,915,532 of record CM062515.1, read on the forward strand.
ATACGGTCTTATAGATTTTTTTTTTATTTGAAACTTGTTATAAATATTGAGTAATTATATAAAAAATTATTTTATGGTTATTTTGAGGTTCAATTGAAGGTTTTAAATAATTTTTTACTTATTAGTTGAATGTTTAGTTTTCATTAATGGTAGTGCCACTCCTCATTTATTGCTTTTATTTGTGATTTTGTTAAAATACCCTTAATTAAAAATCTATTTCAAATTTGTCCATAATCAAACTTGTAACTTAATATAAAAAATTAAGTTATTAATCTAATTATTCAATTGAATTATATCAGCCAACTTAAATTTAAGATAATAGTTAATAAATTTAAAATGAAAATCTTCATACTCACCATATGACGGGATTTTAATTCGAAGTTGAAAGCTAAGCACCACCTATTACCCTAGTAAATTTCAAGTTTGCTTGAGCTTGCTTGAATATGAAATATTAATTAATTTAATTTAGTTTTCTAAAGAGATATCATAAGTTTGTTAGTAAACAGGTATCAAGTTATTACTTATCATGCACATATTTGGGCATCGAACATATACACCAATCACACACACGTATGTAGGTACAAGTAAGTATCAATACAACAATATTTTCACTCGCACGATATATAGTAGCTCTTCATAGACAGTAACCTAATTAGTAAAATGCTTGGAATAATTATTTTAAACTTATTTCAGAATAAGTATAAGTTCAAATTAACATTAAAATAACTTTTCATTAAATGCAAAATTTACCGATCATGTAATATTATTATGATGATTACCTATGTCTAATTTAAAAAATCAAGTTTTCAAATGCATCTAATCCAATCAAATAATTAACATTAATTTATACCAAACAAATGTCCGTTGCTAAATTTAAGTTGACTAATATAACTTAAATTTGTTATAGTTAATAAAAATTAACTATAAGAATAATTAATTACACCCTTTATTAACTTATAAAAATGTTCGTTGTTAAATTTATTAATCTAATTGAATTATACTACAGAAATATGTTAAATTTTTGTGTTAAGTTAGTAGTTTAATTATAGTTAATTTTTATATTTAATATTAATTAGTATAATTATTAAATATAAATTTAGAATATGAGAATGACTATATACTATAAATGTAAAACAAATTTTTAATTAGGGGCATTTTAAGAATGTTACAAATAAACATCAGAAATAAGGAGTGACAATAGACAATTGAGAGTCACTATTGCCATTCCCTTAATATACAAAAAGAATATATAGATCTTAAAAGGGCTATTTTGGTAAGTTAATTTTTCTTTTTTTTTCTTTTTTATAGTTGAAAAGAGCTCAAACTCTCCAAAGAGAGAGGAGTAGAGCAAAATCATGAAGCATGGAAAACAAATGCTAAAAGTAGGACTTAACCAACTCAACTAATACAGAGACCAAGACTAAAATGCCATACACTTACAACCCAACCTAACAACTCAAAAAACTCTCAGCAATAAAGGCAAAACAATTCCGATGTCCCCACAATGGGATAGATTTAATCCTTCCTCTTCTTCCCTTTATGCTTCTTCCTTTTACGCTGCATGGGTTTGCTCTTTTCAGCGTCAAAAAATCCACTATTGCTATAATCACTACATTTTCACCCTCAGCTGACAACTCAAGTGGCTTTCCTATCTCCCACACTTTCTTAGCTTAAGCCACAACATTTACCTTAGCAGCCTTAACTTGAGCCTACCTCACCCTATGTGTAGCCCTTACTTTGCCAGACTTAGGCTTGGAACCCTTTCACTTGAATGTCTTTGTGCATTTCTTCTTTGGATTCACATTCAAAGAAGAAGTGTGTGAAGACATGATTAATGTAACTTTCAAACATGATTATAAGTATTTTTATTCAATTCCCCTATTAATCTTCCAAACAAGCAGGAAATGAACTTTGTTCCCTTCCTTTCCTTCCCTTCCCTTTCTAATCTCTTCTTGCTGTTTCCAATCTATTTCATTAATGAAAAAAATCCAAACAAGTTGCTACTCTTGGAGAAATAAATTTCCATCCATGTATGTATGTATGTATGTAGGGGATATATCAAGTTAGAATAATATTTTTATATGAGAGATGAGACGAGTATATTTTGGCCATATAATTATATATGGATTGTTAAAATTAAAAATTATTTAAAAATCATATAATAACATAAAAATATGAAATAATTTTATATTTTAATGTTGACTATTTATATAAGATTCAGTAGTTAAAATGTATTCCTTTTATTCTTGTAATATTCAACCACTATTCTCACTTCATCATCTTCTCCCTATGTATAATAGTAAACAGTTAGCATTTTACTAAATGTTTTTTTTCATCCATCATAATGACATCTCAGAGAAATTTGGTAAGGTCAGATTAACATTGTGATTTACACATGCGCATCATTTACAATTATAGATGCTAATTTGTAATTGTATATAGGTGATAAATATGCCCACTCAAATACACCATGCAAGTTGTAACTATTTGTTGCAGAATTTTAAGCATTATTATACTACCTATCCTCAGCACGTAGGCCTATGCTGATCCTTATACCTACCACCTTGGGGCAACTTATACCATATTAGCCACAAAATATGTATGTAATGGGAATGAGTAGTGCCCATTTAAAAGATTGCAATGATGACATGGATAATGGTATGACATGGGCTGATGCACATACATGAGCTGAAGGTTCTAGTAATGCACATACATAAGCTAAAGGTTCTAGAGTGAGCTCACCATTTGTGCCTGTTAGTTTCAAATCTAGATTTCATGGATCAGAGCCTTTCTTCACAATAGAATTCATCTCTCCTCTTGCCCTTCTTTCCCTTCTTTCTTAGGATAGTTGGATTATGTTTTCTTTCCTTTCTTTTCCACAATGTAACTGTATATACCAATATACAGTAATGAAACTTAGGTTGTTGATTCCAGCCTTTTTATCATATTTTCAACTTTTCTTAGATGGTATCTGTAACATCCTCCAAACATAGATGCAATGCTCGAGTCGTGGAGCTACATCTAGAGGCTATTACTACTACTGTTAAAAAGCTTTGTAAATAAGGTGACATTATACATATGGCCTTGAAGTTTCACATTGCATTACTGAATAAGAGTGTATAACAACAAATCTTTCATATATATATATATATATATATATATATATGTATGTATGTATTTACAACTTAACAGAAATTCAGAGTGATATTACATACATACCTGCTTTGGTCTGCAATCATCTCCTGGTGGTTATCGGCTGAACACTTTAGTCCTTCGAATTGAATATCAAGTCCAGGTCTTGAGCTTTGTAATTATTTACAAAACATCTGCTGCGGACTTGGGATATATGCTACATACTAGAATGTTTGCGGAAAACAAACAAATAGGTAGTGAGAACCTATGGTTCTCAGTAGGTAAATTTAAGCCACTATTTATATAGGGTATCATCATAAACATTTTAGCCGCTTCGATTTCTTATGAAAATATGGATACATACACAAAAGCACTAGTTCAATTTTAAGTTTGAAAATACCTTTCTTGAAGCGGTTTATAATTTAGCAACCACTTAGCATATCCTATGACAGACATAATAATAGTGATAATATAGCAGCTCAATTAGAATCACAGTAATATTATAGCAAAATGAGTTGCTTAAATGTACATATGCAAATGCTCATACTTGACTTTATGCAGGTGCACTTGACTTTTTTGTCTCTTTCTTTCTTTAACTTGCATCTTACTTCACTGTACTTGGTCCCTTGGAGGTAAATGACCTCTCTCACCTCTAAGTAATAGCTTGCTTCTCAAATCCGAGGTTGTACCTTTACATAAGTGACGGGTTTACTTTCCCCAATCCTCACTTAGACAATACCGCCCTAGCCCACTATGAGGTAGAGGCTCATTACGTCCCCTTCACAAGCTCTTATATCTTTCTTCTTTCTTGACATCATCATGCACGCATTATGCATATGTCTCATATTTTGCATTCAAATATTTATGCTTGCATGATGTTCATGTACATAACATATAAATATTCATAACTTTTACATAATTCTGCCAGAATTTGGGCAACATAACAGATCAGATCGGCTTCTCCATGAATAGTGCCATGTTACACAAATAGTTAGCCAAGGTAATAGAACCAATATAACATATTAACTTTTCAGTATCAATATAGAATTGCATCATTCAAACTTTAAATAATGCTCATGCACACATTAAGAGGTCTAAGCACTCAATTTGGCACTTATCTCAACTCACTCAATTCTGCCCTGTATTAGAATTTATGCCACAATTTCTATTTAACTTGTTTAAATCTTAATTTTTAATATGTTGAAGTATTGTTTGTCTAATTTTGATTCCCTTTAGTCCCATTAGGTTTTGAGGAGTATAGCTTATGTTATTAAGATTTAAACCAAGTTTGCCCCGCTATCAGGCAAAATTAGGTACTAACAAGTAACAATTCATTAAAAATAGAAATCTTATTAGATTTGCCCGAAACCTATGTTGTTTTAAAGCTACTTGAACTAGCTTTTATTTCCATCAAGTTTTGTTTCATTTGAGTGGGTATAACTGAAGTTATAAACTCTTAAAGTTGACTAAAGTAGCCTACCCCATTTCGGTCTAATTAGGACATAGGGCAATTTTGGTGAATTATTGGGAGCAAAATACTTAGGGTTTGAATCTAAAATTTTCATGGCATAAACCTCTATATGTTATCTTTCTAAAGAAATTAGTGTCACTCAATTTGAAGCAGTATAGGGCGAGTTATGCTCTTCACAACCCATACTGGTTAGAATAGTGAATAGAATTCTAAGATATGCATAGGGAAGGGTGAAAACTTAATCCCACTGCACCCTTAATATATCCATTTTATAACGATTATCCTAGAGCTGATTATGCAAATTAATTAATAACCTTAATAATATCTATTTTTTCCCTTTAAAATAAAATAATTTATTTACAAAAGAAAAATAAAGCAAAACTAATATAGCGATTATTTACAAAAGAACATAAAAGCAAAATTAATATACCAATTATTTACAAAAGAGAATATACAAAGTTATTATGATAATTATTTACTAAGCAAAACTAATACGATAAAGGAAAAATTAATGTAACAATTATTTATAAAAAAAAGAAGGAAAAAATAATAATATGATGATTATTTACAAGAGGAAAGAAAAGCAAAAATTGATATGATAATTATTTCCAAAAAAAGATAGATATACAATTATTTACAAAGGAAACAGAAATTAATATAACACTTATTTACAAAACAAAAGAAAGTAAAATTAATGTTATGATTATTTACTAAAAAATAGAAATTGGTATAACAATTATTTACAAACAGAAAGAAAGTAAAATTAATATTATAATTATTTAAGGGATTAAAATTGAATTTAAGAAAATTTAATTTTTATTTGACGTAGATTATCCGCTCCTACATATCCTCTGGTGTAATGAGGAATTCAAAATCACGTAGTTCTTGTTGAAAATAATAGTGTGTTGATTTTATTTATGAAAAGAGTTTTTCTTCAAAAGAAGGAAAGAAAGAAAAAAAAGACTAAATTCACTTTCGCAGAGGGTTTAGGATAACATGCGCTATATAATAAATCCTTAACCATTTTCACAATCCATGAGGATGGGTGAACCATACATCAATGTTGGATATTATTGCGTGAATTCAAAAATTGAAAATATTTTTTTGCTTTTTTTTTAAAACTCTTTTATTTGGTTCACATGCATACAAGTATAAGAGAAGGGGCCCAACCCATACAACAATCATAAACAATAATGGGCCATCTGCCCATAAAGGGAAATAGAAAAAGAAACATAAAAAAAATTTTGATTTGAAAGAAAACGAAAAAAGAAAGAACGAGAAATAAAAGAAAACTAAAGAAGCAGAAAAGGAAAGAATTGATTTTCCTCTGGATTCAATTTGGGAGCAAATACAGGGAGAGGTGAGAGAGGTGCAGGGCTTCATGGTGTCGGGCTTCACGACGCCGCCTTCCACTGCAGCGGCATCTTCGGCGGTGGTGCTAACATGCCCGCGGCTGTGGTGGTGTCTCACGAGGACCTCAATTGCTGCAATAGTGATGGTGATCACGACAGTGGCGCTCGATTGAGGGCGATGGCTGAGGCCGCGAGCAGTTGTGGCTGATGGTGCTTGTGGCATGGAGTGGTGGTTGATTCGCGCTTGGTTGATGGCTCCGATGATGAAGGTTATTGGTGGTTTTGGGTTTGAAGGTAGAGGCTTGTGACAGTATTGGTTTTTTTTTTTTTTTTTGTTCAAGTATTGGGTTTGAATCCCCAGGTTCTTGGCACAACACTACCCCTGTTTCTTTTTTGTGTTTTTGTTCTTGCCAAATGATGATGTAGTGTAAGTGAATGAGAGTGTTTTGTGAAGAACAAAAAACAACTGATGCAAAATGGCAAAAATGAAATGACAATATGTGTTGTGTTGACAGAATACTAATGCAAAGTAATAAAAGTGAGTGACATTGCGTTGAATTGAAGGGACCAAAAAGAGCTAATGCAAAAATGGTAAGAAAAAGAAGAAAAAAGGGAAAAAGATAAAGCACAAGAGTGATACTAAAAGTGTAGCAATACTCTACTCTGATAATACCTTTCCTTTTCTCTATATCTCATAACAATTCTTATTCTTTTCTGAGTCCCCTTTTTTTTGCTCCTCCTTGCACACAATCACAATTTTTTGCTCTTATTCTTTCATGCCGTTGCCAAAAGTGTAACACTCTACTAATTTAATGTTATGCTTAAGTTATAGCATGAAATTAAGTAGATTGCGTTACTGTGTTAATGCTCCATTTACGTTCTTTTTTTTTTTTATAACATAAGAAATGGAACTTTGTAAAATGAACACGGCAAACTTTAATTTTATCGCAACGGAAAAGATAAGAGCAATAATATATACATATGCTGTCAACGGTAAATATGTATACATATATATGTAAGAAGCCACTGTCTCGGTTTATGTACAAGTTTCAAAATAGGATACATAAGCAGGGCCGTGTACCAAAAAGACATAAGGCCCATGTCAGTCAACCTGATCCTATGTGGTCCTCAGAGGACATTTCAAAAGCCTACCACTAGATCCATGACCCAAAGATGCATGCTGCCAAAAGAGGGTCATGCTGTACAATACTGCCTATGGCTGACCTACTCAGTCAGGTAGTCATTGGCCATATCAGGCCTGGCTGATGAATAGTCAGTACTAGGTCCGGAGGAGGAGGAGGATGATGAGCTAGTGGCCTCTGAAGGGTTGCTCTCAGAGCTGAACGGGATGTCGGGTACTACCTGCGGAGGTGACTCTAGCGCAGGAGCGGCAGGAGCTACAGGTGCTGCAGGTGCAAGAGGTGCTGGCAGAGGGTGTGCCACATGTAGTGGAACCTCAAAGGAAGGGGTGGCAAGATCAAAAGTAGGGTGGTGTAAAGGGACAGTAAAATTCCTATCACTAAAAAGATAAAGACGGAACTGGCAAGAGCCGGCTATATACAGCGAGCCTACTGCAGGGTCATGGTGGAGCTGCAAGTCTGGGACCTCAATAAAAAGAGTAGCTGTTGTGTCCATCGTCCCCGTCTGAGAATGAGGCGGAAATGTAAAACAAGGTGAGAATTCAAGAAAATTCTCAGTAGGGTCGTGCAAGACATTCAACTGACGTCGCGTTCATTCTCAGTTGCCTCGGGTTTTATTTAATTATAAAAACATGAGATTAAACTTAACTATTCGTATTTAATAAGGTTGAGAAAGAGGTCTGGTCTGAGGCAAGGTCCAGTTTTACTTAAGGCAACATAAGGGACAAAGTAAATTAATATCAACAATAAACAGAATAATAAGCATACAGCAGTAATTGAATTTAATAGACAAACTATAAATGACTCATAATGACTATTCAATGTGATTATGCATTTAATGCAATCATGCAACTTGCTCTTGAGCCTTTCTTCATAAACTTTCTCATTCCTCATAAACTTTTCCATTACTTGGTCCCCTGGGAGTTCTTGGCCATTTTAGACTCCTGGGTAATAGTCTGCTTTTCAGGATCGAGCTCGTTCCTATACAGGAATTGCCGGGTTTGCTTTCCCCGACGTTCGCACCGATCTATTCCCCTTAACTTTCTATCCGGGACTAGCCCAAGTATCATGGAACTTTCATCATAACATATTCTTTGAGTTCATCATAACATAACTTTCATAGCTTTCTTGAAAATGCACATGCATCTACTTGTATTTCATAACTTATGCATATACTTTACCGCAATTTTGGCGGCATAACGGAACGTGTCTGCTTCCCCATGAATAGTGCCAGTACATCAGAATACCAATTTCTCATAGAAATTACAATATTGCATGCACAATTCATCATGGAACTCATAGAAGCATTAGTCTCCTTAAGGCAGAATTACAGCCTCAACATAAATCGTTCAACCCAGTTCTTGTAAATCATGCCATAATTTCTACTTAACTCTTTTGGACCTCAATTTTGGATATGTTAAAGTGTTATGTGTCTATTTTCTAACCTCTTTAGTCCCATCTCATTTTGATAACCATAACTCAAATTATTCAGATTTTATCCCGGCCTGCCCAGTAGCTAGCCAGAATTGCACACTTAAAAGTGAAAATCTACTAAAAATCGAAAACTGGCTCAAAGGATACGAAATCGGTCTCATATTAAAGCTAATAGAACCATCTTTCATTTGCAAAAAGTCCCATTCCATTTGACTTAGTAGAGCTCGAGTTATAAGCCCCGAAACTTAACCTTCCTGAACTGTCCTGTTTTGGCCTAGTTTAGACATTGGGTAATTTCTTCAAATCACTGGGAACAACTGGGATGATAACAAACTCGGAATTTCTTTGTATGATGTTCTCCTATGTGTAAGCTTTCCAACAAAATTAGTTTCATTCAATTTGGAGTTGTATAGGGTGAGTTACACCCTTTTCAACCCATACTGCCCGAGTGGATGTCCTGATTCCTAGGTCGAACTTCAAAAATTCATATCTCTCTCAATATTACTCCAATGGTCTTATATGATATATGTGTAGAAAGCCCTGGATGTCTAGTTTTACATAAAAATGGTTTCATTAATTTTGAATGGCGGGAGGCAAAGCCGTACACTCCACCGTATAGACTGCCGAGAGTTTTGAGTTTTTCAGCCTCTCAACTTCCTCATATCTTCATCCTTTCTTGTTTCTAATTCAATTTTAATCTCACAAACAGCCAATAAACCAGCCATAGTTCATCATGATCACTCAGTCAATATATCAGAATTGAAGAATTAAACCACCAATATTCATCCAAGAATCAGAAAAAAAATCAAGACAAGAATTAAAACCTCTACCTCTTGCTTGAGTTTGGAAATAGGGCTTGGTTGATCTTGAAGGCTGGATGGAGTGGGTGAGTGGAGAAAAGAAAAGAGAGCTGAAGTGAGGAAGAGAGGGCAATGTCAGGAATGAGCTGAAGAGGCAGGAGGGGAATATATATAGGCAAGGCTTTGAGGTGGTAGTTAGAATGAGTGGTTTTGGTTGGGTGAAATTTCTGTGGGCAAAGTTCGTCCATGTCTTCCTCTTTTGTGACAAAATTGCTCTCCACGTCGCCTGAGAAGTGAAACTCGCTTCCAGCGTATCTGGACATGATATCGGAACTCGTGTACTTCCTAAAGTCGGAATTCGTGCCCATTGTGTCTGAAGATGACCTCGGAAATCATACATTACTTAAAGTCGGGACTAGTTTGAAGAGGTGAAATCGGAACTCGGAAATATTTCTGGTTTATTGGAAACTTGAAATCAAAGTCGGATGTCGGAAATCGTAAAGAACAATCACCTTAAAATCGAAAGTCAAGGACCAGAATGTGAAACCATAACACTTAAACCCGGAAGTCTGGGACATTGTGTGAACTTGAATCCGTTCTAAGCATAACACCGGAGATCGGGAATAACAACATTAATCTTGTGTACCAGGAAGTCGGAACTCATAGGATCTCAAGATTTAACTCAACCTCGGAACTCGGTAATTTAGAGAAATGAAAAGCTCCTGCTAATAAACTCGAGATCGGAACTCAAAACGTAATCTCAGAAATCGGAAAAATCATAGAAATGAAAAGCTCTTGAGAATAGCCTCGAATTCGGAAGTCGTGAAAATTTTGGCCGAATTTGGAGACCAATTCAAATAAACTTGGAAGTCTTATTCGGTGTCCATCTTAAATCACCTAAGGTCGGAACTCGTATCTTTGAAGAATAAGGTCGGAAATCGTGAAAATCAAGCTGGTCCATTAGAGCCTAATTAAAATCGAAAATTGGAAATCCTGCCAGTCTAGTTGAGCCTTGGAAATGAAGTCGAAGGTCTGGAATACTAATGAGCTCGGAGGTCTGAAGTCGCGGACGTTACAAAAAGACCCCCCTCTGATTAGCTTGCACTATTTATATATGTTAGAGGGATTAATTGCAATTAAGCCTGATTGATTCTAATTGGAATTTTGCCTTAATGATGATTGACAAATTTGATCTTGATTTGTGGAAACAAATGCCTAACTAGATTATGCATGAAATTAATAAACGCTGACCAAATTTTATTTTCATTTATTTTGATTTGATTTTGATTTTTCTTTTTATCTTTCTTTTATTTTATTTTATGATTGGGCTATTTTCTTATTCCAAAAAACAAATGGGCCAACTTTTTTTCTTCTTTTCTTTTCATTTTGCCTTTCTCTTTTTTATTTTTTATTTTTTGTCTCAGACAAAATATGGTGTTTACAACTCTAAAATGATGGTTAAATCAAACAGCTAGTTTTTCTCTTTGATGATGTACTTACTTACTGAAAAAGAAAGTAACCTACTTCTTTCTCCAGTTTAAGACTATTAGATCTAAAGCTCTAAGTTCAAGACTCGAAGTCAAAATGGCTAGTTTTTTTTAAACCTATACAAATTTTGAAGATGAAGAAGAAGTAGTTGAAACTCTACCAACTGAAAATTTTATAAGTTTTCATCTTTTTCAATCTTCTAAGCAACTAGAAAGTTTCTTTCTGAAAATTCTTGAGAGAAAAATCTTCTCATTGCATTGTAATAGCAAACATCCTTTTAGTGAGACTTGTGAGAAGTCACTCCATGTTATACTTAATAGATCTATACACCTTGAGTACTTTAGTGTGAGTATTTTTCAAACACAAATCTTAAAACTCTTTGATTGTAACTTAATCCGATAGTAGTCATTGTTAGCTTGGAGAGGCGAAGACAATACTACTCAATTTGATTAGTTAGAAGAAGTTAGGAAAAGACTACTTAGCTGTAAGTTTAGAGAAGCTTGTATAAGAATATTTGTGGTTATAAAAATCTCAATTAGTTTATTGAGGATCAGACGTAGGCAAGTAGTTTGGCCGAACCAATATAAATCTTCTTATGTGATCTAATTCTATCCCTATCTCTTATTTATTTTTATTATTTCAAGTTGTATGTTTGTTGTCCAAAGAAAGTTGTTGTGAATATAATAACTTTTGTTTCTAACACTTAAATTCTTCCGCAATCTAAATCCAAAGACTTGAGAAATTTGTTTAAAGTTTGAGAATTGATAGGGGGACGCACAAACAGTGGACGTATACTGAAAAGTGAGAAAACTACAAAAATGCTTGCATGATGGGTCCCATATAATCATTGTTTCTTTTGTTCAAATTTTTTTTTGAGAAACTTACAAATGTGTGCACTATTCATGCTGGTAAGTTTTGTAAAAAAAAAAAAAAACTTACTAGCATAAACAGTGCATATGTTGGTAAGTTTTGTAAAAAAAAAAAAAAATACCAGCCTGTTTTGTAAAAAAAATAAAAAACTTACTAACGTATGCACTGTTTACACTGGTAAGTTTTGTTAAAAAAAAAAAACTTACCAGCTTATTGTTGAAAAATGCTAGCAAGTTTTTGGATAAAAAAGAAAACTGAACAAAGTTAATAATGATTATGTAGGATCCATTATCTGGATAAAAAAAAAAATTGAATAAAAATAACAATGATTATGTGGGATCCATTATCCAACCATTTTTGTCATTTTGCTTACTTTTTCTGTATACATCCCGTATTGCATCCCAAAAAATACGTATCCCAAACATTTTTCTTAAAATTTTTAGGTTTAGAAAAGATTTTAAAAGATACGATTCAATTCCCCTTCTCGTGCTAGTTCCACCTTTAAGATTACAGTTTTTGAAATGGTAAAACAAAGAAAAATGATATTCATACACTTTTGTTTCTATACATTAACTTTAGATTAAAATATAATTTTGATCCTATACGAATTGTTGATTTTGAATTTAGTTCCTACACCAACAAAAAAAAAAAAAAAATGTGCTCAAATCATTCTCCACATATACAATTGTTTGTAAAGAAATATATACTGTCAGTAAGAGTTATGACTCCGTAAATTAGTCATCCTACACGGTTAACGAAATATGATTTGGCTAAAGAAGTTCCTGCCTAAAGCAATGAATGAAAATTATTTGCATAGGAGAGGATTGTGAGCGTGAGTAGAAAAATTATATTTTAATCTTGAATTTATATATGGAGATTCATGTTTTAATAAGTAAAAATTGTAGTTACCTTATTTGTGAATCTAGGTTTAAGGTACTTGTAATGAATTATGTGTTAATAATTGAGAATTTCAATTATTTTTACTAAGAAACCCAAATTCACTAATAAGTTAATTTTTTTAATTAACTAATAAGTTAATTCTAATAATTAACACATAATTTCCCTACGGTTAAAATAATGTACATGATGCACAAAAATCTAACTTGTAAAATAAAAATGGCCATTGTATGTAAATATCTATGGGTAGAGGTGAAGTATGGCGGCAGGGGTTATAACTACAATTTAAAGCATTTTTGTCGTTTGCATGCTATTGGATTAATCCCCTTTAACATATTATTTGCTACGTGATATATATATATATATATATATATATATATATATATATATATATATATATATATATATATATATTACATGAAAATCAATATCCAATGAATAATATATAAATAAGTGTAGAATGGGCTTTTGTAAAAGCTAAATTAAAATAATTTCTCTTTTGTAAATATATATTTTAAAATGTAAGAACTGACTTAAAGAGTGTAGAGATAAATTGAGAATTACCGAAGTAAAAAAAAAAAAAAAAGAACTTCTTACATTTTGTGAAACACAATTACTGCATAAATAATGAATAATATATATATATTTGGGAAATTATATCATTTATATTTTTTCTCTAAACAACGCATGTATATTTTGTAGAAGTCGAATCATTTGCATCTTCGACTATGCTCACGCTCCTATAGCCCAGTGAGGCTTGTGATATTTCTGAAATATCTAGATCCCTTCTACTAAAAATATATTTATGCGTAGACACCTTATGTTCAGAGTGCACGTGCCTACATAACTTGATAGTACGTAAAGACACTAGTATCAAAGCTCTAGTTAGCGGAAAGAAACAAAATCACATAGTCATCCATGCATGCATGCATGTTGATATGATAGCCATAGTTAGGCACGTAGAAACCTCTTGTTATCCCTAATAGAAAATTTTCATTACAATTAACAAATTATCTTAGTTTTTCCTCTATTTAAACCCTCCAACTTCCATTATTAAGATCTCAGTATCTCTCTACATAACTCTCCTACTTTCTCTCTCTTCCTCTCTCTCTCTCTCTAACAAAATAATGGACAAGAAACTGTGCAACTCGTCTCAAGATCCTGAAGTGAGAAAGGGGCCATGGACCATGGAAGAAGACTTGATCTTGATCAACTATATCGCTAACCATGGGGAAGGTGTCTGGAACTCCTTGGCCAAAGCTGCTGGTAAACATGTTTATCTTTTGTTTTCATTACATGTTACATCTTTGAGTACTCTCTCTTGCTATTTTCTTCTTCTGTTTTCACCCTCTTCTTCTTTAATTAAACCTTAGTGTGATGCTTTTACAGGTCTTAAACGTACTGGAAAGAGTTGCCGACTCCGGTGGCTAAACTACCTCCGTCCAGATGTTAGAAGAGGGAATATTACACCCGAGGAGCAGCTAGTGATCATAGAGCTTCATGCAAAGTGGGGGAACAGGTGAGTTTATTACATATTTTATATATATGATGATAGTTACCGAAAAATCCATTGTGCATGGATTCTCTACAAAGATATTAATTTTTCGGAGAAATGATTCGTACCCAGAAAATATTTTAATCGTCAACCTTCTCTTTGCGCTCGAATACGAAAGAAGTTCTTTGCTTTCTTTTATCTTGTAGTGTTTGGTTTTGGAGGCACACAACTAGAAGGCACATTAGTTACATTCTTGGAAGACTATCTGAGGGGGAGAGAATCCTAACCAAGAGAAAGGTTGCAACACATGGGGGTTTGTAGAACTTATGGCCACAAAAATTCCTTGTACGAAATCTGTTCCTAAAATTTTAGAGCCTCCCAAAATGATTGTTTTTCATTCCGTCCGTATGGAAAATTAGAATTTTTTCTTTTAAAAGGTACATGCGAAATATTTCTCCTTTTTGTTGAATTCAATTCCTCTCTCTCTCTCTCTCTCTCTCTTCTTGAGTTATAATATGATGAAGACGGAGCAATTAGTGCTGTTGTGACCTCCATCTATATGGCAGGTGGCATGGAGGAAGGTCCTTAATTAGATCTGTCAACTAGACAATGAATTAAGGGGGATTCAGTAATAAAAAAACCTTATTTTTTCCTTTGACATTTGATCATTGTGTTTCTATTAAATTTTTCATTATTTCATCGAATGCAAGATTTTTTTTTTTTTTCAAATTGTATTTAAACTTTTGAAAAACTAAGGATCTATTCTCTTTGTCTGAAAGTTGGAGGTTGGCTGTGAAGATTCAACATTTACTAAATGTTAAGATCTAGTCTAGGAGCTGCGGATATAATATATAATGTCAAGTGAATAAAAATTAGGAACTCCAAAATCAAAATTTTTAACTTTGTACAACTTTTAGTTAAGAATTTAACTAGTATGCATTGACATTGTCAATCAATAGAAATATTGAAAAATGAGAAATTATAGTGAGCCTCTTATTATAATGAGTGGTTATTTATATGAGTTGACATTTTTTATTATTTTATATTATCAGTATATTTAAATTAAATTTTTTAATTAAAAGGAAAACTAATCATACTAATAAAATTAATCAAGTATACGGAAGGATCAAAAGACTGCTTATACCAACAGAAGTGAAACTTAATTGGGAATAGCTAGACAAGCGTTATCTTTCTTAAACAATAAACAATTGACATGGAAAAGGTTTTTTCTTACTCAATATATTTACTAGTGTAGTGTATAGATAATTATAAAGTTATAAAATTTCCTATTAAGGCGTTTATTTTGTAACTGACTATCTCTATAAGACAACTTAGTAATGAATGAGAACCCAGTGGATTGGACAACAGGAGCTTCCAATTTAGGCTGAACACATTGAAGTGGGCACATCTTTGTAGCTTTCTAGTTCAGAAGAAAGAGAAATTTCAAAGGGTTTTGTTTTGTTTTGTTTTTTGCTTGTTTGGTAAATATCACTATGGGGCACCATGCTTTGTGAACATTGGATACATTTTTGTGGGACTCGATATTTATTTTACTTTTATCTTTTTCTTCGAGTCCTATCTTAATGTTCCTATTTGATATTTAAATAACAGTATTTATTTCAAAAGAGGTTGGGTGAAATAGACCCAAACCATACAATTTTGGCTCTTCTTGTCAGGGCAGGTGTCCTTGTAAATTTTAGAGCCTCCCTTTGAGGATAGACTCACATAGTGCACACATATATAAACTAGCTAGCTCCACCCTCTGTACTTCTCTCAGTATCCAATTAATTGACCAATTCCCTCTTAGCCAAGAAAGCATGCCATCCACAAATAACAAAAAGAAATAAAGAAAATATTTAATTCAAGCTATATCTCAAATATTACATTTATCATATATAAAACAAATAGCTTTAATATGTAGTTAAGACAAGGAAAATCGGCCACGTATTTGACATGCGAGCCTTTTTATTGAAAATACAGAGAGATGGATAATGAAGTAAGTTTGAATCAAACAAGAAAATTAAGAAGGCGACAGGTTCAAAAATTGCTAGAAAATTTGTTGGACAAACGAAATGTTCAGCTGTTATTTATGTGGACAATAAAAAGAAAAGGAATATATGTATGGAAAAGAAAACTATAGAGATGGTTGAATTGAACGGTCGTCTCTACCTGAGGCATGCATTTGAGAAACTTGATTTGGTGACGTTGGAGAGTCACTGCTGCAAAGCAAAGGCATCATTTCCATGTACCAAAGGGAATTCAGCATCTTACGTACCTCAACAAGGTCGTTTTATAAGTGAGAGTCCGACATACATCACTTTTTTTCTCAGCCACGGAACATGATCTCAATCAGACACACAAGCCCTATTTAATATTGGTGTTGCCACTTTTTGCTGATGATCAATATTAAAGTATAACAGTCATATACTCATATATAAGCAGCTTTCTAATTAAATTTGCTTTCTTTTCAAGATATTACGCATATGTTTTATATAGCTGGCTCTCTCTCAACCACACACACTTGTACACGCTCCCACCACACATTTCTATAACCTAGTGACATTCTACTGCCTTTCTGTACATATCATCATCATCATCATCAATAGGAGTACAATTTTAACTACCGTCCAATTTTTTGGTCTCAATAATAAAACTTATCCAATTGTTTGATATAATGGTAGCTAGCATTAGTAGTCTACTTATCAAAAACACTATTTAAGACATTTTGTTTTCGTTTAACACCATTAACTCATTTTGAAAGTTTAGGTTCCAAACTTTCTTAATAGCCAAACAAAACTAGCACAGTACTATTTAGATATTTGTCGCAGTCTTTTACAAATTAACCATTCATCAACGTAATAGGTGGTCCAAAATCGCCAAGCATCTGCCTGGAAGAACTGACAATGAGATCAAGAACTATTGGAGGACTAGGATCCAGAAGCATATCAAGCAATTTGAGGACTTCCAACAACAGAGTTCCGAGATAAACGATCATCAAGCAAGCACTAGTCAAATGTCCACCAAGGCTGAGCCCATGGAGACCTACTCTCCACCCTCATATCAAGGAACTTTGGAGCCATTTTCAACTCAATTCCCTACGATCCCTGACCTGTCCAGTTGTTGTACCAATGACAACAGCTATTGGAACATGGAAGATATCTGGTCTATGCAGTTACTGAATGGGGATTAAACCTATAAATACATAATATAAATATATAAAACATAAGTGCTTAAGTTCCATTAAGCTAGAGTGTTTCTGGCTCAAAACATTATTGGGTCTGTTTATATAAGTGGCTGCAAGTTTGGTGTTTTGCGTACCAAGAATATTTCAGAACTAAATTAGTTATGTGATGTAATATAGCAGTTCTTACCATATCTGCATGCTCTTATTGTAGTAAATGAGATGGCATGTGATTGTTTAAGATATGGTTGAGAACCACAACCTTGAAACATATGTTCTCAGTGGCTGGCATGGCCTGCTCAGTTATTATAGTAAATCCTATTTTGTCTCAACGATTTTTATATTTTATTTTTATTTTTATTTTTTTAAATTGAAAAAAGTCTTAACGTATGTTGATTTCATAAGTTGTGTCTTTGCCTAAAGCTCAACCTAATTACAGCTGATATGTATGGTTTAAAACTTTAAATATAGATTTTAGCCTAGTAAAGTAATACATATAATTAGTGGCCGGATAAAGGGATTAGAGAATGAAAAAAAGGAGGTGCTTTTCTAGGCCAAATATTAGTAAATATGCCGGCTACAAGCATCATATTGCAGATACACAACTATCGCTCTTAACATTTTCTCATGCGGATAAACTATTTTCCTTTTGTTTGTTTCTTTCTTTTTTTTCTTTTCTTTTTTCTTTTGATGAACTAAAATTGTAAGAAATATTGCTCTTGCAATTCTAACAGATAGAGCATTTATAATTACTCCCCCTCCTAATAAGTGGATTTCTTAAAAATCGAATTTGCATCCTTATTTTTATAAAAGATTAAGCTATTTACCATTCATCCAATTGCTTGTTGGTTTCTTTCGTTTCTTATTAAGCTTTAAAATTATTAGTTTAACCATGTAGATTATATAATAATTTGTAAGATGTATTTGAGAAATATAGTCAGATAGTACTAGTAGTGTCAAATTCACATTCATATAAATGGAATGACAACCCGGCAAGTATGGACATGAACTTGCTTTTACATCTAGGAGGGAACAAAAGAAGAAAAAAAAAACCTCCCATACATTGCCTAACTAAAGCCACAAAAATTGACACGTGGTCACGAAATAGTAACCATAGCTATGTTCGTAAAAAATTCACTCTCCTTTTTCCTGATTACCCCATTGTGGTGCATAGCCATGCAATATAAAGACCGACGTAAACCTAACTCTTGGCCATGGTTGAAGCGAAGTCTTGCATGTGCCTCATAAATTCAACTAATCACCGCATCCTTCGTAATTAAGACAAAACAAGATCACTATTACTATTATCATTATATGTAGGAAAACTATGTTATCATCATCGATCATTTTATATGACAATTGCGATATAAAGAATCCCTTTTTGACGTGTATATTGTGTTGCTAGCTCTAGTTCTCATTTATAATAGAAAATAAAGGTTTTGATCATGGGCCATGGCATTGCTCTGAGGGTGGAGATGGTTCCAAGTTCTAACTGAAAGACTTTGTCATTTTGTGAGCACCAAGTTAGGCCAGTGACGACATTAAATTAGAGCATTCATGGTGTGCCAAACTTCAACTTTAGTTTAGCTCCCAACACTTATTCGGACAAAGGGCTGAGAAGGTGACTCAAGAACCTTGCCCACGGGTTGTGCCATGTCTTATAAAGGAAACTAGGACAATTGCTTGTGAGCTTTCACTGTGTGCCTATGCGATACGAAAAAGAACTTACTGCATCTGTGAGCCACTCATTCTATTCAGTCACATGTTTTATGTGCGAAATTCAATTCCAAAACCCGAAGGAAAACTCACATGTGATGTTTATAAGGAAGGTTCACGTGGTGGGTTGGCCACTCAAGGAAAACATGCTCAAATTGAAAAGAGGAGCGAGCATGCTTTAATATGAAGAGATGTTTGTATGGATACAATTTCAATGTACAAATACAATTTTAACCCTTCGAGTAGTTTTTTATTTTTATTTTTCGATGAGACACTTTGAAAAATTTTGAAGTACTCGGCAGAAAATAGTGTTATATACGTCCTATTTACATTTGAACACCTTAGTTTTGTAAGATGTTGTTGCCTATTTTTACTATATTTTTAATGCCAAGGTTATAGAGTAACACTTTTTTTTTTTTTTCCTATTCTAAGAGTATATGATAATTCTCCTAACACCTCGTAACAAATTAAGCTCCATCAACTTTCAAGATGCACTTATTTATTTAAATATGAGCTCTTGAATTTATATTTACAAAACAAATTTTATAAGCTCCACTAACTTTGTTGATCCTTATTATTAATACTTCCAACTGCTTCAATGTGGTTGGGGTCCTTTTCTTCTGGACTCTCTTCTGTAATGATTCCTTTTTTTAGTTTACAATTCATAAACACTTCTCTTCTGTTAGGATTCCTTTTTTTAGTTTACAATTCATAAACACTTCTCCAAACCGTCCACCACTAGCTACTTGAAATGGCTCAGATTGATTCTTTTATACTTGTTCAAGAAATTCTTATATACACTAAAAATAATGTATCTCAGACCCTGAATTTAATTTGTATATTAAACAGTGAAGGTAGATTTTAAATATTTTGTCACGTGTTATTATGTTTTGATTGAATGAATTTATTATTATATGAATGAGAGTAGATAAAATTTCTCTAAATTTAAAAGAAAATCAGTTCTTACGATGCTCTGGGAGCATGATAAAGAGGAGCAGCCAGATTGAAATGGGTCTATTTTTAGAGAGAGAGAGAGAGAAACAAAGTAATGTTAAGGATACGAGTTTGTTAGATAAACTAAAAGAAATCACTACTGTGTGAAACTATAAAATTGATAATAAATTTGTTGAAAAAAGAGTACAAATGTAACACCTCATATGTGATACTAAAAAAGTGAGTACCACATTTTATAGATCTGTCAAAGATTATTATGAACGTTCCTAGTGGAGTCATCATTCATTACGATTCCCTTCGGAGACGGCATGACAATTACTCTTTTTTAAAAAAACCTACGGGTATGCGCTAGAATAAGAAACAATTACAAGACAAAATTTTGAAAAGATTATGACAGTAATGTATCAAAAGGGGAGTTCCGGTATTTGGACACACTTATTTAGTGTGTTGATCGATACTAGGAGCTTTGGGTGTTAACAGTGGAACTTTCATGTTGATTTCAAAAAGTTTGTGTTTACCAATATATGAATCAATATTGATGTGCTCCTTTTTTTTTTTGGGCCTACATGTTGATGTGCACTTGTCAAGAGAGTTTATGGCTAGCCAAGTGTAATGGACTCAGTCCGCCCAAACCACATAGCACTGCAATGCAACCAGCTTACGGCCCAAGTTTTCGCTACTGATGTTATTTAGCACCAAGAGGAAGCCGAGGAAAGGCATGATAATTGCGATACAAAGAGCACATGAAGGCGCGAGCTCAGTGGCCAAAATCTTGGCCTTGCAAATGTGCACTCGGGTTCGAACCTACCAGAGACAGGTGGTGCGTAAAAACCCCCCTCCTCTGACCAAAAAAACAAATTGCGATATAAAGAGTCCCTTCTCTAATTTCTTCCCTTCTGAGTATTCTCTCCTCTTTAAGCCAATTCCTTCTCCATTTCTTAGCCTCATAAAATTTTCTGTCATTTCTTTAATTCCAAGTGCTTGATCGAAATTATATTCTAGAAGATACAGGCATTAGGAATTGATATTCATACAACCCCAATTAGTTAGTTAGTTAATTAGGGAATAATTAGCTAGTTTGAGAATATTCTCATATTAATGGTATATAAATAGGAAAATATACTATTAGTTGTAATTTATAAGTGAGATTTGAATAGAAAAGTTGTGGAGTTTTTCCTTAACTTGAATAGAGATGTTATGGATGGTGCTTTCGTTGAGAGCCTACTTCTGTAATAGAGGAGAGAACTCAATATCATTAAGGTATGAAAACAAAATAGAGAAGACATTGAAGTTTTCATAGTGTAAGGATCCATGTCCAAGTTTTACCAAATTTCTCCAAAAAGATGCTAACCAGAAGCGGGAGAGGATAAAACAGCAAAGATTAGTGGAGTTAGGATTTCGAAATGTGGAAATTTGGAGTTATGCACAAACATGAATTCTACACCGAAATCTAGAGAGCAAAAATTAGAAGAGGTGGAAATTTCCTCTAAAGAACTATTGCAAAGAATTTTGGGAACTTTGAAAAACATTGACAAAATTTTGAAGTAGATCAACATCATTATTATCAACAACAACAACAACAACAACAATGAAACAAAATCAACAAAAGCACATCAAGAAACAACAATAGATCAAGAGTCAAAAATCATGGAAGGTTCAACAACAATGAATCAAAGGTCACATATTCTCAATTCCAATAAGAAAGAATCAAAATCCATGGAAACAATAGGAATTCAAGAAGCACATGTTCTTGACAAATCTCCAATGAGAGTTTATGTTTGTTTAGTTTTCCATTAAGTTTTAATTGGATGATTTAGCTAGTTTTATTTCATATTTTAGTTAATTAGTTTAATTAGCTTCCTTTTTAGTTTAATTGTTATTTTGATATTTTTGGGTAGTTACTTATGTTTTTATTGTGTTTCAATTAGGTACAAGTACTCAAGTTAGAAAGAGGAGCTAAATTCTGGAGCCAAGGGATCGATAGCCTATTTTGCATGAATTCAAGACCTTGTAGTATTAGAAATTCAATATCTAGCTCTTTAGAAATCGGATTGTGATGATTAAATATTCTTTAGAAAGAAGAGAAGAAGATCTCCAACTTTGTTGTTGAGCACTTTTTCCAATTCTCAAGCCTACTAGGAGAAAAACGAAAAATAAGATTAAAGCTTCATCTTGTCTCTAATACTGTCAAATTAAACCTTTCATCACTATTTTACCAAAATCTCAAGCTACAAAAGTCCAAATGAGCTGGATCTAAAGGAATAGGAAAGCTAACTTGAAGATCTACAACTTTTATGAGAGACCCAAGGCTTTAGAGGATTGGGGCTCAAACTAGTCTTGGAAATGGGAAAAGAGGCAAATGTATAGAATTGCTATCAGGCAATCATGCTACAACACGATTTGCCGCATTGCAACACGACGACAAGAAGAAATTTTTTAATTTCATCTTCTTCTCCAAGTTTTGACTCGTGGGGCTATAAACACACATCCGAAGGGTTGCAAAAACACCTTCTGGCACTAGAGGCAACATTAGAAG
This sequence comes from Pterocarpus macrocarpus, assembly GCA_031439585.1. Classification (NCBI taxonomy): domain Eukaryota; kingdom Viridiplantae; phylum Streptophyta; class Magnoliopsida; order Fabales; family Fabaceae; genus Pterocarpus; species Pterocarpus macrocarpus. Next base: position 30,937,997 of record CM062515.1, read on the forward strand.
AAAGGATTCAAGGTTCTCAAGGATTGCAATAAGAAGAAGACAACCTTCAAACTCAAGCAACCCCAATACTTGTTTCTTTCTTCATGGCTACTCTCTTTAATGTTTTCTCTTCCATCTCTTCCATGTGGTTTTTCTGTATCCATTATGAGCTAAACTTTTTTGCTAGAGCGTTGATGGATCCAACTATCTAATGATGTTAATCATGGATTGATTTTATCTATGTTTTTATCTTAATAATTAAGTGTTTATAATTGTTCTTAATGCTTTTGACTGATTAGCCACCATTCAGTTGATTTGTTGGTTTGCAATAATTAGAGATAGGTTTGTAAATAAAGCTTCTCATCATAAACACCTTAAGTTGAGCAAAATTTAAAGATAGGAAAATATGACTCATGTGGTCAGGTTAGAAATCCATAAAGCTTCAATCTTTTCATAAATTAGTTCGTAACTAAGCAATTAGGTAATCAATTTAGGATAAAGAGAATTACTTAACCTTGAGAAAGACTTGGAATTAATTTAGGGAATTCGATCATTAGCCAATTAAGTTAAAAACTAGATAATTGATATCTATGATAATTGAGTCCATAGTTAAGTGAAATCAATTAGCCCTAGTGTGCATCCCCTTGAGTTTTATTCATCTTTGTTTGCTTGTTCTATTTTCTTTCTCTTATTTAATTTTCATTTTTTCACTCATTCAACTTTTATTGTCCAAATAGCTATTTCTGTTAGCTAATCGGTACTTGATCTATCCTCATGAGATGATACTCTTTCTCATCACTTTATTACTTGTATTTAACTAGTATACTTGCTAGATTTGTATCAAGTCTTGATCCTTCTTCCTTGAACTAGCTTTTAAGGGTGAAGTTAGGCACACAATTCTAAGATGTTATCAAAGATATCCTTTCCAAACTTCATGCTCCAAATATCCCATCCTGATCATGAGGTCTATGTGTATGTGTGTGTTAATTAAGTCCAATATCAGTTAAGCATATGACCAATATAGCCTTTATAATAGCTTAGACAATCATTTCTCCTTCAATTAGCTTTTAGGGTGAAGTTAGGCCGACAATTCTAAGAGCATCATTTTAGTGTTTGGAGATCTTAACATAACTTATTCAAATCACTACATTCAAATTTGCACATTTATTAAAAAGAACTTAAAGAAAGAGCTTGTAGTAAGATCATGTCACAGAAATTATAGTAAGATTTTAAAGAGGTTCATGATATCAACTTTAAAGTAATTAAATAATAATTTCACACAAACCAAAATAATACAAGCAATCAAAATCAAGCAAATAACAATTGAAAATATTTTTCTTCATGTAACAAGAAGTTCAAACAACAAAAAATAGCCAACAACTAAATTTTTACAATAGACATTAGTTACTTATAGCCATAGTGTAGTTTCACACTTTTGTACTAGACAAAACCTATGTATCCATAAAACTATTGTCAAATTCCTTAAGTAACAAGAAAAGAGATGGAGTGAACACATAGAGCTTATTCTCCACAATAAAACTAGCAAGGTAATATATACCCATTACAAAAGTATGGGGGTTTAATGTAGAATATGAAACTCACAAGAACATATGGAAAAATTGAACCAATAAACAAGAAGTTGAGAAAAAGAAAAGAAGAGAAGTGAACTATGAAGTTGCAAGAGAAGAATGGAGTTTGATCATTAAAAGAGAAAAAGAAGAAGAAGAAGGGAAAGGCTTCATAGAGGGAGAGGAAGGAGTTTGAGAGGTCGTAATGTTATTAGGGCTAAAAGGTCCATATTATCCCCAACAAATTTAAACAATTTAATCTTTTTGTGTAATAGGAAGTTACAATCTCCTCTAGTTCCACCCCCTTTAAAGTTAAATTCATCCTTAGATTTCTTATAAAGATTGAAGCTAACCTTAGTCTTGATTGTTGAATAAATTAGTTCATAGCAATATTATCTTCAACTTCTACATTGCCATATTATCCTTTGTGATTCTGTGAAACTACTCTTACTATAGAAATTTCTTTGAAATGAAGTTTTTGAATTTGTTTATCTATAATAATAATTGATTCTCTTCATAGGATATATTCTCCTCAAGTTGTATTACTTGAGGTTGGAGCACGTGAGAAAGGTCGGCAAATATTTAGTCAACATAGATACATTAAAAATTGGATTTATACTATGAAGTTCAGATGGAAGTGTTAAGCAATAAGGTACTAAGATCTAGTTGCATTTGATATATCTAGGATTGAGCTTTCCTTTCTCTCTAAAGTTCATCACATCTTTCATGGAGATACTCAAAGAAAAACTTGGTCTCTTACTCCAAATTTTAATTCTCATTTTTTATGATCTTCAAAAGTGTTTTATCTACTTTGACAGACCAACAATCCCTCTTTGATTAGATGAACTCTATTTAAGATCTCTTGAATCAAGATAGATCCAAAGAGTTGAAGTCACCTACCTTAAACCAACTGATAGGTGACCTACAACATTTTCCATATACTGCTTCATAAAAACAATTTGGACACTTGCCTAATAGCTTTTGTTACATGCGAACCCTGATGCTAACTCCTTGCTAAAACCTAAGATGAAGGATCGTATCATATCTTCTAGAATTTTGATAATTTTCTTAGGTTTTCCATTAGTTTGAAGGTGAAATGTTGTGTTGAGGTCTAAACTTTTTCCCAAAGCATTTTGGAATTTGGTCATTGATCAAATATCATAGACACAAGAGTTCGATGAAGTTACACAATCTCTTCGATAAATAATTGAGCATATTGAGAAATGTTATAAATGGTTTTAACGATAGACTAAACCTAGGGCACAATATGGCCGAGGCCCAAAGGCCCCAACAAAGAAGCCTAAGCCGAAAACTGGCCCAAATTAGGTAAAGTGGTTTCTTGAGGAACAAACCTCAAGGGATTTTAAGCTATCCCAAAAGTGTTACTCATCTCTTCTCAACATTATTATAGATAGCATGAATCCTTTGGAAGGTGGAAAACCACCATCTCAAACTACTTACTATAAATACTAAGCTAGGAGCTCAAGTAAGTCACCTAATCCTACATATTCTAGCAACCCTTGACTATTGTTAACTTAAGTTTCGGAGTCCTTGTAGGTGCCCCCACCTATCATTAGAGTAAGGAGATCAGCTCAGTCTCGTGTTCCTATAGGCCACTCTACCAGTCTCATGTATTGTCCAGGTAACTCGAATCCCATCTTGTTACTTCTAAACATTGGCATTGTTTATGGGAACACAACCACTGTTGATTTCTTTTGTTCCTATTGTGTACCTAGTGCACTCATCCTTCTAAGAAAGAAGGCAACTTCCATTGCATAGCAAGGCAATCCTACTAGAGTCCCTCCCCGCTAAGAGGATTTCCTTCCTCACCACGATGAGGCTTTGCCTCACCCAATGGACGGTGCCATCGCGTTTGACTCTAGATTGCATATAGGAGAGAACGAGATTCAGCTATAATAACTTGTTGAAAAGCCCATTCTCTAAACCCTGGCCAACCTAACAAGCCTAATCTGGCCGATTTACACGTAAAAGGTTCTATCCCCTACTTGAAGGTCCTCAAGTTTAGAGTAGGCTCTCAAAATCTAGAATTTGGAGGAAAACTTAAGTCAGATGAAGGAAGCCGAAGATAATCGGTGCCTTGAAGAAAATGATCGACATTGCAAGGAAGAAAGGCTCAGTGTTTAGCCACAACTGTAAGCTTCAACACTCTTTAGAAGGCACTAGGTGGTTTTGGGTATATCCTTAATAGTTTTGATGTATAACAAACCAAATCTTATGAAAATCTTGTACAAGGACTAATGGTTTTTGTGAGTGTTTTATCTTAGTTTATACAGATCACTCTAAATGCCAAATTGAGAGAATTGCATCACGCAAAAAATTAATTCAAACAAATTCTATAAGTATCTTTTGTATTTCAAACAAATCTAAAAGGCAAAATCACATCAAAGAATCTGCCTCGATGAGCTTGTCTATCATGAAAAGATTATTAGAAGCATTAAAAGATGAACATATGTGATGAAAAGACTGCCAAGTCACTAGCACGGATTAGAAACATGATTTGTCTAGAAAGCTTGACTAGAGGGCTTTCTTCCAAAATTTTACTCTAAGTAAAGAAGACACTATTCATAATTTTCCTCCAGATATTCAAAGATATTTTTTAATGGTCAAAAAGTGACAAGACATATCCTGAAAATGTGCTCTAACACTCAGAGAGCTAGTTGACTCAAATGGCTAGTTTCCTCTTTAGCATTGTACTTGCTTGCTAAGAAAGAAAGTTCTCAACTCTTTTCTCCGTGTTAAGACCAACAGATTTGAAAGCTCAAGGCTCAAGACTCAAGTCACAATAGCTAACTTTTGGAGCTTATATAAGTCTTGAAGGTGAAGAATAAGTTGTTGGGATCACAGTTGATGAAAATCTTAAAAAGCCTTTAATTTTCTCAACCTTTTGAACATCCAGAAAGTTTCTTTCTGAAGCTTCTTAGAGAAAAATCTTCTTAAAGCTTTGTATGAACAAATATTCTCCTTGAAAGATTTGTGAGAAGTCACTCTACACTGTACTTATTTGATCTATACACCTTAGGTGTTAAAGTCTGAGTGTTATCAAACATAAACCTTTATCTTAAACATTTAACCTAACCTAATAGTAGACTTTGTTAGCTTAGAGAGGCTAGGATAATACTATTCTATTGATTAGCTTGGAAAGGCTAGAATAAGACTATTCTATTATAAGCTTAGAGAAGCTTGTACAAGAATACTCTTTGATATAAAATCTCAACTAGTTTGTTAAGGACTGGACGTAGGCAAGTGGTTCGAACCAGGATAAACCTTCTTGAGTGCTTTCCTTATCTTAGTCTTTTACTTACAACTCTTTTACTTTTTGTTATAAGTTTTAAGTGTTTATCTTTCTTTGTTGATTCAAAAAATTTCTTTTAAACATTAGCTTTCTATTTCTAACCTCAAACTTTTCTACAATTTGAGTCAAAAGACTTAAGAAAGTTTGTTTCAAGTTTGAAAAAGTTTTTAATAGTCACGATTCAACCCTCTTCTTGTGACAACCTCTACCTACAACAATAATGCCATGAGGAGGCTATCTAACATCAAGAGGAGACTCTACTTCATGAGGAAGAACGACGCCAGGAGGAGGACTGACATCTAGAAAAAGAGAAGTTGTTAAGAAAAGAGGAGCAGCGACATTAGAAAGTTAAAAGGAAGTGCCAGCAAGAAGAGCAGGTGGCTTGCTACAACTGATCCAGGAGAGATATTTCTCTCCGTCATGTGAACTCACTTGGAATAGCCATCGCATGACTACTAACTCTGAGTATAAGAGGTCACGTTATGACCCAAAGAAGCACGAGGGCGTTTTGTTTTTCTACTACATCATGAGTGTACCAATCTCGTCAGGTTTTAAATACCCTACAGACATGGAACCTAATGATGGATCAACCAACCCCCATGATCACTTGAATTCCTTTAGATCCATAATGTACTTAGACCAATTTTTTTGACCTTGTCAAGTGCAAAGCCTTCCTAACCACCTTGAAGAAAGTCACTTTAAATTAGTTCAATTCTTTGCTACCCAAATCGATAAACAAGTTTTCTAAACTCTTATCTCCCTTCCTATCCGACTTCACAAGTAGGAAGTTCAAATCAAAGTCAACCACAAGCTTGTTAAGGCTTTAGCAATAACCAAATGAATCACTTCGAGACTACTTAGAAAGATTTAACTCGAAATGCTTGCTACTTGAAGATGTGCAAACCTAAACCGCCTTAGTGATAGTAATTAATGGACTTAGGCCAGTGCCTTTACAAAGTCAATATCGAGGTCCAAATCCAAGACCCTAGAAGAATGGTAGAAACATCTAGAAGAAGCAATGAGGGTAAAGTTGGAAAATGGCAAAAGGAATGGTGTAAATCACCCTAGGAAAGCCAGTCCCGAAGGGATTAGACACCCAGAAAAGAAGATAAGACACTGAGTGTTGGAAGATATTCTCGATTATACTCCTCAATGTGTCCTTAAATAAAATTTATAGGGAGATTTGCTAAACTAAAAGGTTGCCATGATTGAGAATAATTTGACAAAGGCTAACACTTATATGAAATTAATGACAATATGGCTTAATTATTTGAATGTATTTAGATAAGATTTAGCATTGACCACAGATTTAGCATTGACCACACAAATAGATTATCTATATTGTAGTTTTAAAATTTTTTTATTATTATAAAATTTGAGAGTTAGTAATTGTGTTTTGATCTTAAAACTTGTTAGGATAAAAGGTGAGAGTTATGTGCTTTGTTGTTTGTAACATCCTAATAATCTCATACTACAATTAAGTCATATTATGGCATCTTATTAATTGTTTCATTTGACTTTGCAGAAAACATATAGCTTTTATGAAAATAAGTTAAGTCAAAATAGCAGGTGATTTTTTTTTTTTTTTAATATCAAGGTAAACTTTTGAAAATGTGAGCCTTAGCACGTAAGCATCGAGTACATAACATCATGTCATAGAAATAAAACGAAGAATCATAAATAGAACAATATAGCTCATGCATAAACATTATACATATATATGGCATATAACACCAAAGCTAAGAGGAAAAGAGAATATCCAAAGCTTGAATAAAGAGGAAAAAGAAGAAAGGCTTTATCCCTAAAAAGGACAAAAAGGGAAAAACTAAGCAAAGTGAAATGGTTTACTTTGAGTGCAAAGAACTTGGACATGTTAGATCAGAATGTCCAAAACTTAGAAAGAACTCCAAGAAGAAGGCTCCCAAGAAGAAAGCAATGATGGCTACATAGGAAGATCTTGGTGAGGAGCAAGAAAGTGCAGAATCCTAAGAAGAAGAAGAAATAGTTACCAATGTCTGCTTCATGGCAGATATAGTTTTTGAAGAAGAAACTGAGGTATTGGATTCTAAACCTGAACTCTCATACAATGATCTTATGAAAGCATATGATGAGCTTTTGGATGACTCTCAAACACTTGCTTCTCATTATGCTTCATTAAATTTTCAAAAACTTACCCTTGAGTTTGAAAATCTCAAGATTGAAAATGAGAAGCTTGGGCATGAAAATCAATCTTTTAAAAGAAAACACCTTTACGTAAGGATGTAACTACCTTGAAAATTGAAGTTTCTAAAGCTACTTAGTATCTTCTGATGTTTCTGAACTTCAAAAAATAGTTGAACTTCTCAAATCAGATCTTGAGAAGATGGTGGATGGCTCCAAAATTTTGGATCTAATGCTTTGTGGCCAAAGACCATACCTTGATAAAAACTAAACTTGGTTTTGAGAAAGAAGAAGATGAGAAATCATCCAAAGAGTCCCAAAATAAAATTTTTACATGCATTTATTGTTTTAAGAAGGGACATGCTTCTGAAAGATGCTTTTCTAGAAAGAAAGCAAAAAGACAAAAAGCGAAGAATCTTCAAAAGAAAACTAACCCAAAAGGACCCAAGAAAATATGGGTACCTGAAGTAAAGATTGTTTCTGATGCATGTGTGTCCTAAATCACACCACTAGAGGGAGATGAAGTGGTATCTGGACAGTGGATGCTTAAGACACATGACTAGAAACAAATCCTGGTTCAGAAGCCTCAGACCCAAAGATAGAGGAGTTGTGAAATTTGCTGATAGTATCAAGTCTAAAATTGTTGGCATAGGTAATGTTGATAAGAACAACTCTGACTTAATTATTGATTTTAAGTTAGTTAAAGGATTAACTCACAACCTTCTGAGCATTAGTTGGTTTTGTAATCAAGGCTACAGCGTTGTGTTCGAACCTTCTCAATATGTTATAAAAGACTTACATCTCACAAAATCATTCTCCTTGCTAGAAGGAGTTATAATACTTATGCATTATATCTAGATGACCTTCTAGATCAAAAATGTAAAATGCTTGGCATTCTTTGTGGATGAAAAGCGGATGTGGCATAAGAAGCTTGGTCATGCTCATAGAAGATGAATCTTTGAGATTTCTCAAAAAGAGCTTGTCAAAGATTTACCTAAGACTAACATTGAAAATGACTCAACCTATGAGTTCACAAAAGGTTAAATAGACTAAGAGTTCTTTCTTTCCACAAGAAATGTAGTCTCAATTACTAAACCACTTGAACTTTTATATCTTAATCTTCTTGGGCCAACTACAACTGCTAGTCTAGGCGATAAGAAATATGGTCTAGTCATTGTGGGTGACTTTTTTAGATTTACATGGGTTATATTTCTAGTCCATAAGGATGAAGCTTGTGGCCTTTAAAATGTTTTCAAAAAGAGTTCAAAATGAAAAGGCTTTTACATTTCTGCCATCAGATTAGATCATGGTGGTGAATTTGAAAATCATTCTTTTGAAAGATTTTGTAATGAAAATAGCATTTCTCACAATTTCTCTTCTCCTAAAACTCCTCAACAAATTGGGATTATTGAAAGAAAGAATAGATCTTTGCAAGAAATGGCTAGAACCATGCTTCTTGAAAGTGGTTTATCAAAAGATTTTTGGACAAAAGCAGTGAACACTGACTGTTACATTCAAAATAGTATTTTTTTAAGGCCAATCCTCAAGAAACCCCCGATGAATTATGGAAAGGAAGAAAACCCAGTATCTCTTACTTTCATATCTTTGGATTTGAATGCTTCATTCTTAACACCAAAGACAAGCTGTTAAAGTTTGATCCTAAATCTAATCTTGGTATATTCCTAAAATATTCTTCTGTGTCTAAAGCTTGCATGGTTTATAACAAGATGACTCAAGTTGTGGGAGAAACCGTACACATAATGTTCAAGGAAAAGAGGAAAGATGTAGATCATAAAGTTCAAGACCTGGAAGAAGAAATGGAGAATCTGTCTTTGAACAATGATGTTGATAATCAACAAATTCTTCAAATACCCACAAGGGATGAAAATGATGATTCTAAATTTCCTACACATTATTATGTTTTTGATGACATACAAAATGAACCGTAAGAGACACCTATCAAGAGAAAATACACTGGAGCAAGTGATTTGAGAGCTGTATCTCAAAATTAAATTATTAGTGAACCTTCTCAAGGGATTAGAACCATATCAACACTCAAAATAGAATCCAACTTAGTATTGATTTATGAAATTCAACCAGAATGTGTTGATGAAGCCTTAAAAGATCAAAGCTGGATTGAAGCCATGAAAAAGGAACTAAATTAGTTTGAGAAGAGTACAGCCTAGAATCGTCCCTTTGCTTAAAGGCTATTCTGTCATTGGCATAAAATAGGTGTTTAGAGACAAACCTGATGAAAATGGGAAAGTGATTAGAAACAAGGCAAGGCTAATGGCTCAAGGATACAAACAACAAGAAGGCATTGATTATGATGAGACATTTGCTTTAGTTGCAAGATTAGAAGCCATCAAAATACTGCTTTGCAGCTTGTAAAGGTTTTGTATTATATCAAATGGATGTAAAATCTGCATTCTTAAATAGTTTCATTTTTGAGGAGGTTTATGTTAAACAACCTCCTAGTTTTGAAAATGAAAAACTTCCTCACATGTTTTTAAACTTTCAAAAGCCTTATATTGTCTGAAACAAGCTCCAAGAGCTTGTTATCAAAGACTCAATTCTTTTCTTCTTAAAAATGGTTTTAAACAAGGAAAGGTTG